>JAZGTH010000098.1:0-1457873 GCA_036877525.1 Chromobotia macracanthus | reverse complement strand
CGCTGGTCTAAGAATGCACTGTTGAGCGTGTTCTGCTAAGGGATCTCAATAGCACCCCCTAGTGTCTGAAAAATGACAGAACATTACATCAATGGCCACGGCAGGCAGTTGTCGTTGTAACAATTAAAATATACTAATACATTCTTTGGTGTTCCTTTGTTTGACACAACCCTTGGGCACGCCTGATTAATAATGTTATAAGCTAATCTGGTCAAGCTGGTGTGTTCAAGTTCCCTGAGTGCTAAATATTTAAGATGCCCTAGGAGGGGTGTCTAAAGGTTCTCCAGAGGGTTTCTTCAGTGTGGTCATCACAGTAGGAGTCAGTATTGTTACCCCCCCAATCCTTTGTTATTCCACATTCTCACACACATAAGTAAGCATATCTTGCGTCACACCTTTCTACCCCATACAGATAGATTTAGCCCAAATCAACCAGTTCTTGCCTTAGGATGTCAGTTCTGCTGTAGAATTATGTGGAGATCAAGCAATCCAGTTTAGGGTTGGAAGAGGAAAAATTGCCCTGCCTATATCATGTGCAATTAAGCATCAGTCTGGATTCATTGGAGTGAGAGACGCACAAAAAGTGGCCAGAGGGAGATGCTTTCATCGTCTGCTAATGCAGAATAAAAATGGAGAACCATCTGGGAGGGGACAAATAGGCATGTTCTGCCGACAGCTTGCCTAATAAACTACTGCTAAAAATGTGTTGAGCTGTGATGTTCTAACCAGGCCATTAGTATCCCAGTCCAAGCAGATTCAAACACATTCTGTTGCTGCACAACTTTGACTTTCATGTGACTCTTGTCTTGCCATGAGGATATGAAGCTGACCTCTACTGTGGCTTTCGCCTGAGTGGAATGCCTATAAACTTTTCATTGCATTGACCTTGTCTTGCCAAAGCCCAACATGCAAGCCACCGGAGACCGTATCATCCAAATTCAGTGGTCCCGTGGTTTTCCTGTTTGATGGCGTGTTGTGATCAATGTGGCAGTAAAGAAATTAGACTCAAGGGAAAGGAAATTGCATTTGTTTTCTCTTCTTTATAATTAACATTACCAAAATGTTTTTAGGTTGTTGACAGATGTTTTATGACAAAGCAAAAGGAGCAAGAGCAAGGCTGTATTTGTGGTAATTCTACGGTTATAAACAGTTCGTCCAGCTGAGGTTTTTTTGTGTAGAACCCTGTTCAGGTTTGTGTATGAATAGTATGTGTTTTCTTTTTGCCACTCGGCATTGTGGGTTTGAACTGTTGGCTGTGAATTCATAACTATGTATCTTGAAAATGAATCCTACAGCTGGAAAGATCATAGAGTCTGTGGCTGGGGCGTGACCTATAAATACAGGTGTCAGAAAAATGCCAGTGCACTCAAAGTTAATTACATTACAAATGATGTGATCGCACGCTTTAAGGAAAAAAGCCACACGCATTCACGCCCCCAGCGCTGGCGAGGGAAGCATTGGTGTACAAATTACAGGTTGCATTTCAGTGCGTCTGTGTGGTTAAAATGGGTAAAAAGTTTTTTTTTTTTCAGAGTGACAACTCAACGGTATCTGTAGCAGCAGTAAATGATGGATGGGGTCACAGATGGGTTTTCTTGTAGTCTGTGTCTTTCTACAGAGATTCTGTCTGTGCATGCCCCACATTCTGGAAGTGTACCATTTCACGCCAGGGCAGAAATGCTCCCCCCCTCCAAAAAACGTCTGTCTGGAATTCTGTTCTGAAGCGCCCCGAGTGCCATTTATAACTTTCAGATTGTTGAGGTGAGACTCTCACAAATGTTCTGTGAACATGGTGGTTTTCTCCAGCATCAGGTTCCTTCTCTGACCTATTTGACAAGCATGTAAAGGCTTGTGAAATGCACTTCTGTGGGATTTTTTTTTTAATCTGAGGTGCAGCCGCTAAATCCCATGCTTTGGTCTTCCTGATAAAACAAGTGTGAGTCGTAAGATGATCCTGCCATTAAACAGAGTAACGCTGTCTCACTCTCTCCTCTTTTCAGACAGGCCATATGTTCCAGTGGTGAGGCTGCTGGGCATGCTTGCCGGTAGACCAAGTATTTATATTGAGGTTTGAACACTATTCAGTTTGGCTCATTAATAAAGCAATAGGGAGTCGAGGGAATCACTGTCTGATTTGGTTTTGTTCAAGTTTTTTTTAACCTGTGCCCTTGTGTGACTTCAAAAACATTTGCTCAATCTCATCAAATCCACTTCTCAGCTAACAGAGAACGTACACAGAACATTGGCTTTCATTCTCAACTTTTTTTGATGTTATATTGTAAATCGGAAACAATATTCATATCTGGTTAGTGGAATGTTTTAAAGTTACATAATTTAAATTGTTTAAATAACATTCTTATAACCAAGCAATGTTAGTACAATGTCTAAAAGTGGGATGTTTTGAATTTTCCTAATTTTCAAAAGAATCGTAATGCTTTTGTTACTTACTGGAAACTTTAGGAAAAGATTCTTACAAACTAAAATTGTCAACTAGGCTTCTGTTCTAAAAAGCATCCAGCACACAAGAGGGGCACATTTTCAGACTATTTTTAAATGAGAGCACAATGCCCTGGAATTACCTCGTCGGACACATTTGTTTTAAAAAAGGTGCTCAGTTGTTTTGCCAGGTACTCCAGTGGGAGTATTCATTAATCATGAGCAGATCTCCATGGGTTGTCACATCTGTGTACCCCTGTAGCCAGGTCTTTTCACCCGCCCGTGTCGATGAATAATTAGCCCTCCAAGACAAGGAACCCCCATCATACAGATGACTCAGGGACAGCTCCATCACAGGCCAGCAGCACACATTTTTTCCCAGTGTTCCACTCAAAGAAAGCTTATGCATATAAAAGAGAGGGATTTATGTTTTAAAGCTTGTAACAGTGCCACTCGTCTTCAGTCAGAGAACGGCATGTTCAATATTCAGATCTCTTAAGCAGCGAGGATACACCAGCTCAGACTGATTTGTTTTCGTGTGGAAGCTGGCTGCTGATTTAATGGAAACGACATTTTTTTATTTATTCAGAACGGTTACGTCAATGGAAATTCACTGAAGCGATTTGAATATTTTCTTTATGTGGCACTTTAAAGTGTTTGGTGTATTTGCCATTGTGGCGAGAGGAAGCGTTCTTAATGAAAATAAAAGATGACGTTTCTTATTAAGGTTTCTTATTAAATTCTTATTTTTTTTTACTTGTTTTATATTGGCATCTAGGTAGGGTAGAGTAAAAAATAATTTTCCCCTTAATGATGTATGTGTTTCATGAAAAATAAGAGTTGACCAAAACCGAAGGCTCTGAAACAAGAACATTTTTCAAGACAAAGAAACGCATTTATTACTGTATGGCCGGTTGCAGCTGTAATTAATTTTTCTCCTCCCCCCACAAAGCCCCATTTAAGGCTTTTACTGTGTCTGTTATTTGTCATATACCAAGTTGATTAAAGGCCAAATATTTGACATGGCCCTACTTTATTTTCCTCCATTTTGCTGTCCTTATATCTGCTTTTTTGCTTCTTTCATCAACCACGCACTTAAAGCCTGAAAATCGCAAAAAAAGACTCCCAGCGAGACCTCCCAGCTGACCGAGAGAGGCTACGATGGCTTGCCTCAGCTGCTTCAACTTGAGCACAAACGCCAGCGAGGATCTCCCGTTGGGCTTTGCTAAAACAGTGCCAGATTCAGTCAGTGTTGATTTCAGCCTTACCTGGCGATCTCAGTGGGTTCGCTTTTGTTTAAGTGGCAGGGTAAGTAGCCAGAGAATGTTGAGAAGGTCTAAAGCTTTGATTGGCTATACTTTGCAGGTGGCTAATGAGCTGGGCCTTTCTAAGAGAGAGCTTATCTCTCCCAAAGCCAAGCCAAGGAGCTGAATGGAATTTGCTTAGCACTGAATTCTGTGCTATGCGTGTTTAAGTCCGGGAGCTGCACTTTGACTCTCCCACAGTGGCCGAGATGCTGTATAGCACTCACCGGTGCTCCTGAAGTGAGTGCAAAACACTTTTTATTCTTAGCCTTTTGCTTGGCAAGCAAAAGTATGCCACTAAACAGCAATCAAATAGTGCCAACATCATTCTCAGACAGTGTCACTTTGGGGGCCTCCACAGCTAACAATTTTAGGCTGTAAGAACATTTCCCTTATGTAACGTTTCCATTATGTAACAAAAAGTTAATGTTATTTTGAAAGTTTTTTTAATGTTCCACTAACTGCTATACCATTTTGATATCATAAATAGCATTAAAAATGTTCCACTAACGTTACTGGAAGAATACTTTTAATAACTTTGAGAGAACTTTTAGAAAACATTAGTCAATGTTCTGAGAACGCTCCTCATTAGTGGCATCAATAGTGCTAATATGTTCGATTATGGAAAAAAAAAATCAATGCTCTCCAAGGTCACCACAGCTACTGGATCTCAGAAATAAATTGTAGAAATGTGGTTTGTTTGGAGAATAGTGTGGTGTTTTGGGTGGGCTTTAAGGTGCAGCTGAGGCACAGTGGCTGGGGTTCTTGAGCTGCCAATGGGTGTGGGGGGGAGACACCAGTTTCTGCCTGTTACAGTGTCACTGGAGAACCTGCTGTTAATGTGAGCTGGCATGGCAAAGCCACTTGGCAGCCTGGAGAACTGAAGGGGCTCAGCACATGGCATCAATGCTTCACAGTCTAACAGCACGTAGGCGGTCTCCCTTTGGCCGTACATGTTCACAGAGAACCATGAAGTCTTGTATTTAACATGCAAATCTTTACCACTATTTATCCTGCCCAATATTAATATATGTTAAACATCAAATATGTTGGCTTATTGGCTGAAATTTATCACATCACCGCATTTTCATGTGAATGCTAATGCATTAGCATGAAGTGAACACAGTGCAAACAGAGCAGGCTTTTTAATCATTTTCCTCTTAGCTCCTCAGTCCTCCATTTCCCATCGGGCCACCTGGCACCACAATGAAACATGACTTTGAACTCGGTGGGAGCCAGATTATATTAGTGACATTTACATGAATGAGATAATAAATGAGGCCCTGGTAGCTAAGAAAAGATGAAAGTCCCTCTTTTCATTTAAAGGTTTGGAGATTGGCATATGACTACTTTCCACCCAAAGTCACAGCCATGTGCTCTAAAACCAGACCTTGAATCTGACCAAAACCTCTGTACCATTCAACATACAAGCTAAACACTAATGGTTCTCAGGTTAAATATAGTCCATGCCTGTTGAAATGAGTTTCATATAAACTGTTAACAACAAAACAGCAGAGATGAATAATGGCTCATATTAGTTCATGTGTATCTTTTAAAGGCCCAACCCTTTGCAATTTGGCTTTCATGTCACCATTTGAATTTGGTTACTGTAGTCCTTTGCTTCAAAAACCACAACCTAGTTAGGAAGGTGATATTTTGGCTGAATGTTTAAACAAATGTATGCTGCAATATGGCTTGTTTGGACAGTTGCATTTTTATACTGCTGCTTCACTTAATTTGATTTGATTTTGGAGGTTTGCTTGGCTGTTTAACAGATAGAAAAGCTGCTGTTCTTTCAAAATGAGTCAAAGCCACTAGAAACCCACACAAACACAGCAAATGCCAGATAGAAAGTCAACCCAGAGACATCAGTGGGAGGTTTTAACCAGGCTGACTTGCATTTCATAGAACATTTTAGGAAAAAAGATCTCCCAGTTTGCTTGTGGGAGAGAGAGTGAGAGATGATGCTTGTTCTGATTGCATGATTAATGCTGACTTGTTTGGTTGATTAAATGCAACCAAAAAGTGATTAGTTAGTCTCCCAGGCTGGCTGATCTGGTATGCAGTTGATCTAGCTGGTCTGACCAACTGAAAGTGCCAGAAACCATGTAAAACCATCAAAATAAACATCTAAACCTGTTTGGCTAGGCTGGAAGGCCAGATAACTACCAATCAGCTGACACTTGTTCATTTCAGTGACTATAAAAGTAAAACCACTTCAGTCGGATTCCAAATTCTTCTTTCCCCCACATAATCTCAAGTCACTACCATCAGCGAGAACAAAATGACAAACTCTGTTCCAAAAGTGATTGAGAAAAGCAGAGCTACATTTAGGTTACAGAGTTTACATGTATGTTCTAAAACTGGTCCTGTCAGCCTGCTATCATTGTCTTTCTCTGTTCTTGTGTGGGTGGATGGGAGTCTTGTTGACATGCACTCCGTGAGGCACGCGGCGTACCCTGGCCACAGCGCGTTTGCATCTCGCACTGCAACTGCTCGGTGTGGACAGAGCTGCACGCGGCTAAAACCGCCAAGTCCTGGTTCTTTTTAAAAAAAGAAACGTTTGTGAAATCCAAACCTCAACATTCTCAGTTTCTGCGACTGGGTAATCATTTCTCCCCCAATGGGAATAATTAGCATACCAAAATATGCAAACAGCCTCTGCTGAAATAGCCATCATACTCTACCTTCAGAAGGCCTCTGGTTTTTATACAACCTGTCCAGCCCGGTCTGATTTTCCAAGTGAGAGATGTTCCAACACTACTATAGAAAAACTCTATACAAGACTTCTACCCCACACTTTAACCATAACTTATCCCTAAATTCAAAGGGAACTATTAGTGAATAACAATGGTGTAGAAGTACCTAACCCTGGTTATAAGCCTAAACTTCATAATAACTGTAAACTTATCTCTGAAATCTGATTGGATGTTTAGAATGTTGTCCCAGGGTCAACAATGTCGTTGGAACATCTCTCCCTTGGCAAAACCACCTGTGCAATATTGAAGTAAAAACAAATCATGCTTTTTGAAGCCCTTGGTAATTAAAATGAAACTGTCACAACCTATAAACATTGTGTTCTTTTAGCTGATTGTTCTTGGCTCATCCTGTGGAGAGCAGTCAGTTGAGTTGGTCCCTTTAGTGAGAGAATGGAAAGGGGGATTAGCCCTTGAGACTTAAGTCTTTGTCTATGGAAACCTTGTATTTATGAATGGTTGACTCGCTGTTTAGCTGTGCCATCTGGTTTGATTTATACTAGAGCTTGGCTAAATAATAAGGAACTCTCATTTGCAATGAAGATACACATGAAAACAAGCTTGCCATGGTGAAGAACCTGTTCTTGCAGTGAGCTTGGGGCTTTGCTTTATAAAGAGTTATTTCAAGCTGACACTAAATCTGGAAAGTGGCCATTTTAATATTCAAATTTTCATTTTCAAGTAATTTACTTCATTCGGATTACAAGTTTAGTCGTCTTCTGCCTTGGTGTTTGGATCAGAGATTGACACAAACCAGACTATTCAAGATACAGGGGTTTATAATATCTAGACTGTGTTGATTGGAAATTATGTGCTGGGCCATGATATTCTGTTGTCATTCATGTGGCCTCTTTTTCAGGATGTTGTCAAGATTTGTCCTTACCTGTGGAGTGTGAATTCAGAGGCCTGTTCAGAGGCCCTTCTGAGAGGCCAGGTGCTTGAGGTTTGGGTTAACCACCCCACATCACCACGTGGGTCAAAGGGGGTTCAGGGTGCATGAAAATATGTGGTCTGGGAGTACACCACAAGCAGCAGTGGTGGCTTTTTGCTTGCCAAGAGCGTCTACGCTGCTGACTCTGATAGCACTACTTGTTAGAAAACACAGAGATGTGGTCAGGAGGGAGGGGGTCTACCGAGCTAACGTTGGCTGATGTTCCAAGTAATCAAAAACGTTCTTGCAGTAACATAATATATCAAAGATATTAAATTGTTAGTGGAACGTTTTAAGAATGTTACAGAATTAAACGTTGAATAATAATATAACCAAACAATCTAAAAACTGGACATTTTGAACATTCGTAACTTTCAAAGTAATGTTTTTAACATATTACTTAATGGAAACATTTATTACTTAATGGAAACGTTTTTTTGCAACCAATTGTTAGCTGGGTAGATGCCTTCAGTATACATGGATATTTATGTGGGAGGATAGGGAAGGGAGGATGGCATAGCCAAGTCAGAAAAGCATAGATTCTGGATCGCCCTGAAGGACCCTGGTCCTGTTATCCATTAATCTGAAAATTGTGGGGGGCTTTCTTGCCAGCTGTGTGTCAGGCCCAAAGTCCAATAGTAGCCTTTTTGTTTTGCTCCTTTGAACTCTCAAGACCTTTTATCTTAATAAATCCCAAATATTATTCCCTCTCAGCTTAGTCATGATTAGTACAGTAGAGGGTAATTTTGTGGGTCATTTATTCTAATCCCCATAAAACAATAAGGGCTGAAAGACAATGCTTTCACTGGTGCTTGTCTTCAGCCCAGAAGAAAGCCCTTCTTGTGTTCTTCAGTACTGCACGTCTACAAAGACATGACTCTCAGCAGATGTGCACAGCCGGTCAGAGTAAATAAAAACCCTGTACCAAACTTCAAATGATCACCATTCCCTGCAAGGTAGAAATGTGTAATGGTGCTGAAATTATTTTTCCAGTGCAAAGTAAAAGCACTAATACAGATTATTTATTTTTGTAGCTGATTGACACTGCTAGATTTCCCCCTCTTTCTTTATGGTCTTTCCACAGGCTGATGCAGTGTCTTCACACTCTACTGAGATCTGCAGATAAAGCCACAAATTTTCTCTGTAACAGCATGATCTTTAAGCACATTAATTTTGTTTAAATGCACATTAATTTGAATAACAGTGTTTCTAAAGGCATAATAAACCAGAAGTAACATCAGACACGAACATTAGGCTCTAATCTTTGCATACCACCCTCATTGCTGATTCACTGTGAGAGAGTAGTGTGAAGTGTGGACACTTTTGTTCCTCAGTACTCATGGAAACTGTGACTAGAGGATCACAGGTCTGTTTCTCTTAGTCAGAGGGTCATTGGAGGACTTGTGCATCAGAGAGGCAAAGCAGTGGCTGATGTTCCTGCCAGCACTACAGACTGAAACACATTTTCACAGTAATGAGGGTAATTAAAATGAAATAATTCATGACCTCTTTTTCCTCCAGGGAAGAAAATAGAAGAACTATTTTGAGTTGACTGTATTCTAAAATTACAGTGCTGGATATGTCAGGTTAGAGAGCCGAGGCGGTTTAATTTAGGGTTGCTTGAATACATGATTGTGCTGAATTGCCCACTATTGGTTTTCTGTTTTACAGCTGGACTTTTTTTGTTGTTTGGTCAGGGTTAATAAAGTTAGCTTCAAACTGCTGGAGGCGCATTACACACAAGTTTTCATTGTAGTGTCACATGAGAAGGTCGATGTGAGGATTCATTTAACATTTTAAATTGAATTCTGATGCTGAAAAGATAATTTAATTTCCTTACTGAAAGAACAAGCATAGCTTGTCACTAGTGCATGTTGTGTTTTGGTGTGCTAGAGTTCCCAGCAGGCCTCTTAACTAGCTTAATTGGTAAGAGATCATTGGTCAACCGTGTCATCCAGAAGGACCATACTTTAGTACTTGGTTGACCAGCTTTACTAGCTAAATTTTATTGGTTTTCCTGACAGATTAACACCAGACAACTGTAACATAAACCAGACCAGAGAGGCTGATGAGAACTCTGGTTCCAATATAAAATGCAGGCTTATACAGACAGTTACTGTGAGTACTTGTACTGTGTAGTACTGTGTGTGTGTGTGTGTGTGTGTGTGTGTGTGTGTGTGTGTGTGTGTGGACCCTGCCAAACAGCTCCAGTGTTTGTTTGCACAGTGCTGTCAGGGTGACTGGACTGGCTAGCCCTCATACACCCTGTCTAAAATCCAGTCTGTCCAAAAAATCTCTTATCCCATTTGAGAGACAGCCCATCATCTGTACAATGACAGAAGAAGGCAAGCACACATGCGTTTCCATTCAGCTGGTCGTTTGAGTGTCTTATCAGACACCTCATTAGATGTCCTCAGGTCGACATGAACCAAAATCAAATGGAATATTTAACATGATACAATGTTGATTCAAGTCAGTCGTGTTGAGGGGATTTTCCCACCTGCCATATGGAATATCATTAGTTTGAATTTGTGGGCAAATGGCCTTGACTTAAAACCAGTGTTGAGTATAATTTACTCATTTTTTCCATTGATCTTGCAGGTCTTACTGTCACAAAGTAAAATGTCTGTTCAGAGACTGTTCACTGAGACTGTTCTAAGTGTGGATGCCAAGGAAAAGTATTAAGACAAATGACTGGCATTAGACAAGGCTCAGGTGCAAATGCCCATGTTGTTTAACAGCTCATTGATCTGAGACAGAGATCAGCATGGGGGCCACAGGCAATATGGTCCTCCATGATGTTAGCACAATAAACTTCAATGAGGAACTGGATAGGTGAATCAATCAAACCCACTTTTGCACATGATGCTAGTCTGAATTAAAATGTGCAAACTCTCTTTACCTCATGCATTAGTACAAAAAATACAACACCTGCACTCAAAACATGGCTTTTGCCCAGCTAACCATTTTTAGGTTGTAAGAACATTTCCCTTATGTTTTCATTGGGTAACAATGTTCTAGGACGTTTCAATGTTCCTTGAAGTTCTAGGAGGGTTCAAAATGTTTAGTTTTCTAGGCATTGTGTTAACGTCATGGTTTGGTTATAAGAACGTTACTCAAACATTCCAGTACTTACAACTACTTATTAGCGTTTTTGATATGATATAATGTTAGCAACTACACAAGATCTTAAGACACTTTTGGCCTGTTGACTGGCATACTTTCCCCCCTGTGACACGTAGAGCAACTGCACTGGTGCTGAGTAAATGGGGTCAGGGTAAATCTGTGACTGGTGACCGCAGCACAAGGGTAAATGTAGCGGAACTTTCTCCCCCTCTGTTGGCTTCATACTTAACACTGGGTGTCCACTAGAGGTCACAAGCTCTGGGCCCTCTGAGTGACAACCCTGCCAGAAACCATGATTGGCTGGGCGTGGGCTGGTGCAGCCCCTAATACCCAATGGCAAAGCCTCAATAGCACTGAAGGAGTGTGACTGATTGGAGAGAAAGAGTGGCTTGTGTGCACACATGAAGGGAGCGTTTACTACACTCAGGCCTGTCTGACTTCAGGAAAGTGTCTTGAAATGTGACTGTAGGCCTGTGAAGCATAACATTACGTTGCTGAGAGATTCAGGTAGGGTTTAGAGCATTTGTTGGGCTCAAATGTTCATTAAGTAGCAATTTTGTGTATGAGTAATCATCTTTTAAATGTGCATTTTTGCATGTGCTTATGTGCATATTCAGCTGCATGCTTTAATTGCATGGGTTTACAGTCCTCTCTAGAGTGATGTCTTAAATGGTTTCAATGCAAGGGTTAATGTTCTATGGCCTGCTCCTCTACTCATGGACGGATGTGAAAATATTTGACGGTTTAAAAGCAGATGCAAATGATTTATTTGACATGCAAAAGAAGGGAAAACGGTTTTGTTTGTAGGCCATCCAATTTCTGTTAAAAGTAATATTAGCTTCGACCTCTTCAGAAATGCCATGCACACAATTTTCACAATGCATTACACATTAAGGATTTTTAACTTTTTTCTTTTCAGAAAAGACTGCCCTCCACGGTTCCAGTCTTCTGAGTGTTTGTGTGCTCACTGTTTGCAATCCCATCATGCAGCTGGTGAGTCTAGCCTGGATGATGGTCATGGCCGCCCCGCCGATTTGCTATGGCTTTACCACCCGCGGTCAGGGCCTGCGCGGAAGGGTTCAAGGAGAACGCCGGAATATCAGACCCAACATCATACTCATTATGACAGATGACCAGGACGTGGAGTTGGGTGAGCATACCAGATGCAATTCATCATTAATGGCCCATCTGTTCTGCAGACAAATGAGGTGAAGACCTCATCTGCCGCTCATGAGGGTTTTGTCAGCACTCGGCATGCAATGATTATGAATCAGCAAGTAGTCTGAAAAGCTGCTGTAGAGATCATTACAAGTGTTAATGCTGCTCAAAAAACGTTTGAGGTTTGAAATGTATGAAGACAAGAATATTTATTCCCATTGGACAATCCAGATGTCTGCAACTTATATATTTTGGTTTTAAGAGATGATAGCGTAAAAACATTTCTGTTGGCCCAGTTAACAGTTTTAGGTTGTCAGAGCGTTTCCCTAATATTTCCCTTAAATAACAATGTTAAAATGTATTTTTAAAGTTCTAGGAATGTTCAAAATGTTTTTTAGATGTTATATTAACGTTATTGCTTGGTTATTCAAACCAACTTGGTTATTATTTTTTTTAATTTTGTAACGTTTTAAAACATTCCACTAACAACTTACAAATAATGTTTTTTATGTATGATATATATAACTATAAAAGTGTTTTTGATAACTTGGAGAGAACGTTAAGAATGTTAGCTAATGTTCTGACAATGTTCCCTGTTACTTGGGGAGCCTTTCATCATATTCACATTCTCAAAAAATGTCAAAGTTTCAAGTGTAAAAGTTATCAGTTTCCACTATAACAACTTTTATTTCCCTCAAAAATGATTATTTTACCACTAGTCATTAAATGTGCTTCAAGCAATATTAGTTACTTTGGGACTTTGCCTAGATTTAGCCACTAGATTTAGGGGATATTTTCTAAATGCCATTCCCTTAATTAAAAAGACAACATTTAATTTAACCAGAGGAAAATTCTTTAGCCACCTTGAACTTTGGTCCTTTGTCCTGAAAGCATTAACTAGCTTATTGTTATTAGCCTTCTTGATCCACCACCCAAGGCTCTTGGTGGGTTTCTGTGTGGTGTATGGTAAACTGTCATCACTGGATCAGGTTTCTTCCTCAGAGAGAGTCTAGCATTTAAAAGCTCTCAATCTCAGACTGTCATCATACATTTGACTCATTTCCTTTCTTAAATTTTAACGGCTTCGCTCTGACATGTGAGAGGCTTGAGTCTGTAGTCCTCCACCCACATCCAGTCATTGCATGGCCACAGAACCTGCAGGGAACCTTCTCTGCAACTATTTTAATGGATTCCTCTGACAGCATGATGTATATTAAGACCTGTTTGAGGTTTGACATTGTCAAAGTTTTCGATCAGCAGAGTTTGGGACTGAAACTTTATTAGGGGCAGTTGTGGCTTACTGGTTAGAGAGCAAGACTTTTGACCAGAAGGTTGCTGGTTTGATTCCTACCTGGTTTGGTACCCTTGAGCAAGGCATCTAACCCCCGCAAACTCACTCATTACTTCTCATGCTGGACGGTTAACTGGATGGGTCACCATACTTTACCAGCACATCACTTCATTTGTCTTGTTTGGTGTGCAGGTTCGTTGCAGGTGATGAATAAGACCCGTAAGATCATGGAGGATGGGGGTACAACATTCACTAATGCCTTTGTGACCACGCCCATGTGCTGTCCATCACGCTCCTCTATGCTAACCGGGAAGTATGTTCACAACCACAACACCTACACCAACAACGAGAACTGCTCTTCACCTTCCTGGCAAGCTCAGCATGAGCCTCGTTCCTTTGCTGTTTATTTAAACAACACTGGATACAGAACAGGTGAGAGGTTTTATATGGAGTCAAATGACAAACAGAATCTAATGGCCTCATTCAGATTTGCTGAATTTGTCAGTATTATCGGGCGTGTTCAAAGGGACAGGTTTGAATCCTGCTTGTCATGTCCTAATCCCATGTTTAAAAAATGGAGTGTTGTAATAGGCTTTTCGGCTGTGGTTTGGAGTTCATCATTCACTTTGAAATTGTTTACACCTGATAATAAAATCTATTTCAGGGGTAAATACAGGTGTAAACGGGCTCCAAAACAGCAATGAATCTCTCCACTGCTGTTTAGATCACCTGAGGCAGATCTTAATACTAAGAGTAATAAATTCTTTTGTGCTGAATCTCTAGTTCTTGCCTTTTTTGTACCTTTGCACTGGGATTTTACTTCTTGTTTGTTCCTAAGCTTCTAAATAATAAATCAAACTGTCTACTTTTGTAAAAGCTAAACATGGAGCTGACAGTAGCATTATTCTGTGTATCTTGCGTAACGGCACATTTTGACCCTGCATACAGAGGTCCAGGTCTCATCAATTCCTGTGTGTTTCAGCTGATGTGTGTGTTAGTCTGCAAATAAAAATGAAGGGGACTGGTTACATGGCCATCTTTTCTGAAAGATGTTAACTTTACTGGTGACAGTGTTTGTATGTTGCCTTTTTGTCCAACAGCTTTCTTTGGGAAGTACCTTAATGAGTACAATGGCAGCTATATTCCACCTGGGTGGCGCGAATGGCTGGGTCTGATCAAAAATTCCCGTTTCTATAATTACACTGTCTGTCGGAACGGGAACAAGGAGAAGCATGGAGCAGAATATGCCAAGGTATGTGCATTCTGGTCACGTAAGTTCATAGCTGTCACCATGCCAAAGGCTTCTTTAGTTCATGCTCAATTGTAAAGTCTGTTCAACTAATTTCAGGCCTCTGATTGCATATAAAAATGGGTTGGTTGACCACATGGAATGCAGTTAGATTAAAGGGGATATAAAGAGTTAAAGACACAAAATAAAGACACTAGTGTGTCTTCTGTCATCATATTGTACTGCATAACACTACACAATAAAAAGATGGGCTTTGAGCAAACATCTAACAGGGAATGTTCTCAGAACATTGGCTGAAATTCTATAAAAGTTCTCAAAGTATCAAAAACATTCCTTCTATAATGTAGTATAACTTTTTAACTATATATCACAGACATCAAAAATGTTATTCTGAAGTTAGTGCAATGTTTTTAAAACATAACAGAATTAAAGTTATAAATAACGTCCTTATAACCAAACAATAACGTCTTAAAAAAATAGGTGTTTTGAATGCATTTTTAACATTTGTTACTTAATGGAAACGTTGGGGAAACAACGTTTAAATTGTTACAACCTAAAATTGTTAGCTGGGAAGTTTCTTTTGAAAAGTTTTTTTTTTAATGCTGATTTTGGAAATGGCATACTAGGTTGTGTACGACACATTATAGCAACTGCAGTGAGTCATCTAGGTATTCCACACACACACACACACACACACACACACATATATAATGGAAAAGTTTGATACTACAGAGCACACTGTACTGTACTGTATCCCACATTAAGCTATATATCTACAGTACATGTACTACCTAGCGTTTAATATTAGCAAGCTATTATTCCATTCGCAACATAGATGCAGTGTACTGTGATCCATGGCTATGAAAGAGAGATTGAGGGTCAGAAGATACAACCATTTGCCATCCTTGTGCAAGACCAATAATATGAGCAAAGTGATAGAATCTGTTTAACAAGTTTAATTTGACATGGCCACCTTCCATTTCCAGAGTATGTTTTGGAGCTGCTGTGAAAAGTTTTTGGCTTCTCTCGTTGCAGTCTTCTAGGTAGCACATTTTTGGGGAATGTGGAATTTGTGCAGAGGTTTCATGGTTTGGGCACAAATTGGCCTGGATTTTTTACGATGTAGTCTAAGGGATGAGCAAATAAGTGTTTGGACTGTGACTCGGATGTTAATAAACTGCTTGTTGAATGGGATGAAGGTGTTAAGTTACTCTCAAGTGGAGAGCCACAAGAGGCTGAAGGTTTCTCCACTGAGGGCTGGAGAAATTTTGTGGCTAGGTGTTCAAATGGTTCCTGGAAGCCCTTAGAAACCAAGTTCCTGGTTAAAGCCCAAGAGATTATATTGATATGTAGGTGTAAGGTGCTTAGAACTAGATCTTTAGGCCACCAAAATGGCCCAGAAATGTATTCTCTTTATTAAGGCATGCCGCCTGTTTAAAATTAGCTGTAGCCTATTAGTTTATTTTGGTCAACAAGTGAATCAAGAATTTGCCTCATTGTACCTCAGTGGATTCAGAACATTTTGTGCCCAAGCCTGTCCAAGCAAAACACTTTTTTTTAGTGCTGTTCTTAAACCTATTAGCCAGGTAAGGTACATTCAGATCTTTGCAACTGTTCTTTTATTCACTGTTGCAAGAATGTTTCCCTAATGTTTCCATTTAGTAACAAAAACAAAATGTTATTTTGAAAGTTCTAGGAGCATCACGTTAACGTTATTGCTTTGTTATAAGGACATTTTTCAACATTTTTCTTTTTTTTTTTTTTTACTTTTTTTAACATTTACATCTAATGTTTATGAAATGTATGGTAAATTTGAGGGAACATTAGGAGAATGTTTGCCATTGTTCTGCGAACGTTCCCTGTTAGCTGGGTAGTTCCCTGTTAGCTGGGTAGTCTAAAATACACAATTTTAAAGTGTATTTGGAATTTTAAAGTGTTTTAAGTTACTGAAATGCACAGTAGCAGGTTTCACTGAACAGTTTTCAAACAATGGCTTTCATAAGACCTTATCCCCATGGATGCCCCATGGATGGAGGTGGAGGTTTTCCCACAACTTTACCAGACCAGGAGCACTGCTGTAAAATGGCTTACAGCTTCAGTGTTGTGATTTTTACCTTCGAGCCCCTGTGCACATTCCTACTGAGCTTCATAGCAATAAGATTGAGACTTCACTGTTGTCATAACAGCAGCCCCATGGAGGGCTACGACCCTCTCTAAGCATTGAGTGAAAGTGTCAACACCCTTGTCATGCTCTATACTCTATACACTGCATGGTTCTGTAACCAAACATGCACTGAGCTGCAGGCTGCTGGGGAATCTTCACTCTTTACTAGCCATTGTTTTGGTTAAATTGTAAAGGTGTGGAAAGCTCATACAATGGTCTGTAGCAACTGATGCAGAACATTTTTATAGGTTTTATAGGAGTTAAATTTTAAAAATTATTCTGCTCATTTCAGGACTACTTCACTGATTTAATCACCAACGACAGCATCAGCTTCTTCCGAATGTCCAAACGCATGTACCCGCATCGGCCAGTGATGATGGTCATCAGCCACGCAGCACCTCACGGCCCGGAAGATTCAGCACCTCAGTATTCCGAGCTGTTCCCAAATGCTTCCCAGCACATGTAAGTGGCTCCAGAACCTTCAGTGACATTGTGTTAGAGCTACAACTGTGAACTCCACAAAAGCCATTATACCCACCTAACAACTTTAGGTTGTAAGAACGTTTTACTAATGTTTCCATTAAGTAACAGACATTAACGAAACATTTTAAATTGTCCAGTTTTTTATGTTATTGCTTGATTATTAAAATTATAACATTTTATTTTTAAAAGCCAACATTCTGAGAATGTTCCCTGTTAGCTGGGTATATCCTGTCAAGAGCCAAGTTTCCTGAAATAGACACTGGCAATGGAATTGTTGAGTCTAGATATTTTTATTGTTCTGTATGTATTTAAAAAAGTATATTTCAAGGGACACACTGGGGCCCATGTTTTATAAAAACTGCAGCATTCCTAGTAGATTATTTTTTCCTATAAATTTTATACAATTATAATTTGGCTTGCAGGTAAATATAAGTTTGTAGCTTTAGGAATTTTTGTGGCCTCATATTTTTGGATACTCCATTGAAATGGATCTTAACAGATGACAGCTCGCTGAAATGCAGTTCACACACAACACTACCACCAAGAAACCCAAATGATTTATTATCTGAGTAAACTTCTTGCACATGCCAAGCAGGGTGAAGGGGGGGGATGAGATTTTTATGGATGTCACTCGGGTGCCAGGACCTTGATGGGCTCACTGCACAATCATCAGTTTCATAGATATATTTGTATTCAACATGCAGTGTTATGGCAACAGGCCAGCCATCTTCCTGTCTTTACCAGGACTGTGAAATGCCTGCATTGCTAAAGACATGGTCACACTTTTGTCCCTCTGGCCCATCTTTTTTTTGCTCTTTATTCAGTTTTTCAGTTTGTCTTCCTACACAACTTCTTGGTTCTTTTCATATAAATCAGGTCATTCACCACATAGGTTTTGGGATGTGTGGAATGCATTGTCTTAGAAGACCCTTTGTGGTATTAATATCTTTTTAAGTGCATGCTTTTGGTTCTGAATAGCTCACACTTGGATACCCCAAGGTTCGCATTGGCTGCCGGGTTGCTTCAGTGCTAAAAGAATTGCCTGGCAGATTGCGCCAAATGAATAAAACAGATGGTATGTGCAGGTTGCATTGTGGGATGTAGCACCAGGGATTTAGACAGTGGTCAACTTTGGCTTTTGATGGCTCAACAGTAAAGAAATTGCTATCATACATTTCAACACAATTATAGTTTATTTGTGATCTGTACAAACAGTGTTGTACTAAAAGACCCTGCCATAGTGTGCAAAAGTCGTAGATCATTTAGCTGCCAGTCTGGAGGAGGAAGAATTGCATAAGACTGTGAGCTTTCTGGTGTGGTAACTGATACAGAAGATCCAGAATGCCTTAGGGCTGCACTCGCATAAAATAAACCCATTCCTGAAATGGATTTGGCAGGCATAAAGTGTTAATCCTCATTACAAAACTCACGATTTACAAAATTCTCGGATGTATTCTCTGATGATGTATTAGGATAGGAAATCGCATTAAGCACATTAATCATTTTTTGTGAGGGCATCAGTGGCAGTTCTTGCTAACTTTAAAGCTATTTGTCTATGGAAGGTGATGAACATAAAATGTTTTGATGCTTCCAACTGACATGGTTTAGCAGAAACTATTATGAAGTATCTAAAAGACTAGAGGAGACACTCAGGCAGAGGGAGAGAGAGACAGAGAGAGAGAGAGTTTGTAACCATTGTGGTTCTTGTTGCAATTTCAATTGTGTTGTAATGTCAACCAGATACTGGCACCTAATTATTGAATCGATATAATCACAGCTATTGTTAATATTGGTATACTGCGACACCCCTATCAAAGAAAAAATGTACTCCACCTGGCTTTGTGACAGGTGACCGATCCAGACTAATTCCACCCTTTGACCTTGAAATTCCTGGGGGTCTGCTGCAGTTACCCTACCTATGTAAAGAGACCGGTTCCTTTTGTGTGGTTTATTAGTTTCCCTCACTGACTGGGTGAAAAGTTCACAGAGCACACAGACAAGCTGAGGAGTAGAGGGCAGAAGCCATCCACTCAGAATGGAGCTTTCCTGTGGCCATCATTCATTGACACCAAGGACATGAGCCCTGCCTGGATACCTACAGTATGACATCTCTACCGCACAATCCTTCAGCTGTGGATAGAGGCCAAATGCGATCAACAGGTGGCCATCTCTAGCCATAGCTCCACAAACACGGCTGTGGTCTCCTGTTTACCCAGCTTTCTGTTCTCCACTTCCAATGCAAATGAGTTATAGCTCTGTCGTTGCTGGACTTATTACAAACTTTATTTTGGGCCTGAAGGCTGGGGAAGCTATTATTTTTGTAATGCATGTGCCAACCCTCAAACGATTAAACACTGCCAAGAAGCCCTAAGACTCTCAGCTTGGTGTGAGGAGAGATGGAGGACGAAACCAAGAAAAACGTCTCGCAAGAGAATTAGTACATTTCCGAGGGTGTGTGGGGTGACTGCTCCATTATTGATGCATGTCAAGTGTGTTATACAACAGACAGGTCCAACAACCACAAGTGCTTGTGAAATAGTGCAATAGCAGACAGGTGCATGTTTTGCTAACAGTAGCATGTTGTGTTCTTCCGTGCAGAACACCCAGTTATAACTATGCACCAAACATGGACAAGCACTGGATCATGCAATACACAGGCCCGATGAAGCCAATTCACATGGAGTTCACCAACTTCCTGCACAGAAAGAGGCTCCAGACACTGATGTCTGTAGATGACTCCGTTGAAAAGGTCAGTGATTTGGTCTTTCTTCTTCCAAAGCCTGGGTATTTAAAATGCGTTTTATATGACCAGAGAGGAAATGTGTGTTTGCTTTGTTTCAGATATACAACACTCTGGTCGACACTGGGGAGCTCGATAATACCTACATCATTTACACAGCTGACCATGGTTACCACATTGGACAGTTTGGTCTGGTAAAGGGCAAGTCCATGCCCTATGACTTTGACATCAGGGTACCGTTCTTTGTTAGAGGTCCTAATGTGGAGCCAGGGGCGAGGTAAATTCCACTAAACGCATTAATTTAAATGCACACATTTTGCACAACATAAATGCCTTAGCACATGAGAGGTATTACAGTTCTTTGCAGGTTGGTCATTAAGTAAATTTTTAGGTTTTCCTGTAGCTCAGTTGGCAGATTTATTTAGCTATAGGTGTTCCTGTAGCTCAATTGGAAGAGCATTATGCACAAGGGAACACGCAGATAAATTGTATTCCTTGAATGCACTGTAAGTCACTTTGGATAAAAGCATCTGCCAAGTGCATAAATCTAAATGTATATTTGTTATTTCTTAAAGGAACAACCATCTTGTGCTCAACATTGATCTAGCACCTACAATCCTGGACATAGCGGGCCTGGACACTCCACTGGACATGGATGGAAAATCTATTCTGAAACTTCTGGAGCAGGAAAAGACTGGGAACAGGTGAGATGAATCCCTTCTGTACCAAACACGATATTCCCAGTCTGTAGAGAAAAATATGGTTGCATAGTATCTAAATGTATATTGTCAGTGTACAATATATGTACAAGTCAGTTAACTTGTTTGCTTTGTTAACATTTGAGGTTAAGTTCTAAAAGGTTTCTGTTTAAAGAATGCTATAAATGCTTTGGGGTTCCTGCCACTCCTGATGGCAAGAGTTTCAGGCGGATTAAGGTGTCATAGCTCAGGCCAAGCTAAACATCTGCTTATGGCATGCAAATAATCAGAATACTTAGAAAGGAATTGAATATTTGCATTTTCGTTTTTCAGATTCAAACCCAACCGGAAACCTAAAGTCTGGAGGGACACATTCCTTGTGGAGCGGGGGTAAAACAAACATCATTCCCTCTCTTCTCACTCATGCTGTACAATCAATGCAGAACATGCGAAATAAATTTGAATTAATTTATTTAGTACAGGAGGCTCAGCATGTACAATGCAAATCATTGCATTTCAGTATTTTGATTAGAAACTGCCAAAAGATAAAATCAGGTTATGAATTCTACTTAATATTCTACTGTGTGAACATCATTCTGCAGTGACGTGTCACTGTTAGAATAGAGTATCAAACAAAAAAGAACATTTTGCATTAATCAAATGTCTGCTCAGCAACAACTATTTAGGTCTGATACTCTCATTATCAGATATATTTCAGTAAAACAGAACGCACATCATAGAAACAAACCCTTCCCTGGGGAAATATGATGTTGAGGTATCGAAGCTGAACTTGATATGTGTGCAAAGCATTTCACTTGATATCTATGATGAGGAATGCAGGTATGGTGTTGAGATTACCCTATTTAACTGAGAGCATTTCTTTCTGGATATCCATTGTGTCTGATACTTTGTCATGACACACACATCCATAGTCCAAAATATGTTTCCAAAAAGTGATTCCAAGACTCTTCTATCAATTACCACAGTGGGTCCAGGGGTTGAGCAGCAGGTTGGGTTAAAATGCGGTCGCTATGTGTGGTAACTCTGGCTGTGGGCGCAAACACACTGCTGTCTGTCTAACATTCCATGTGTCGCTCAGAGGGGGTAGTCAGTCTGTTTAATGCCACATTAGATCACTCGCAGCCTTAAGCAGAAACAAAGTGTGGGATAATTGTGGGATAAGTAAAAGATTTCTCCCAGAATGGCGCAATCGTAATGCATTTTGTTGATCAGGGCCGCCTGTTGCTTTCGTGACTAAAGTGTTTTGTGTAAAGCCAGACCACTGGCTCTAAATGTGTTTATATCAAAATGCCATTAATTCAACCTGTTTTGCACAGTCACGACAACTGAATTGAAGGGCAGGCAGATTCACCACTTCATTAATCAATTCGCTTCGAGAGTTTGTTTACACTACAGAGATTTTTCTTAAGGCTTTGTTTATTTTTATGATTGGCTATTTGCAGCAGCCCTATATTTGATGAGCCAGGGGTGCTAGTCAATGACGTATCGTTATTTACTTCACAGGCAGTTGTGCAGTTATATTTGTGTCTTGCAAAGTTAGTGGCGGGGTTGCTGAGGAAATGCAGTAGCACGAGGTCAAATGACTTCAACCTGAGAAGTCATAAGATACTGACCACTTTGAAATGCAATCTAGCAATTCACCGGAGCGCATTTTTTATTGCAGCAAAATCCTGCGCAAAAAAGAGGACTCAGGAGGCAATGTGAACACCCAGCGTTCTAACAGTCTTCCCAAGTACCAGAAGGTGAAGGAGGTGTGTCAGCAAGCCGAATTTCAGACACCCTGTGAACAACCAGGACAGGTACTGACTCAAATGCACACATCTCAACTGACTATGTAGACACTGAGGCAAGAGAACCCTCCATTATCCTGCTATCCCAGCTAACAATGTTAGATTGTAAGAATGTTTCCGTAACATTTCCATTGGGAACAAAAATGTTTAAAAGGTAGAAAGTTCAGTAAATGTTCAAAACATCCAGTTTTTTAGATGTTCTATTAACCCTATTGCTTGGTTATAAAACATTTTAATAATGCTTTTAATTCTGTAATATTTTTAATGTTATACTAATTACTTAAGAGTAACATTTTGATAAATAACGTTAAAGAAATGTTCCACTAACATTACAGCAAGAATGTTTTTGATAACTCGGAGAACTTTAGCCAATGTTCTGAGAACGCTGCCTGTTAGCTGGGACAGTCTTTACCTAAGCTGTTCATGTGCTAAACTTGCTTAGTTTTAAGAAGCTTTTTGTACTTATATCTCAGCCTTTGGTTATGATTGAAGACATTCATTGGCACCTCTGACTTGAAACCAGAGTTTGGAGTTTTTAGGCCATAGTCTTATAAGTGGTGCCACTGTAATTGAAACCAATATTTACAACAAATTAAGAGTAATTGGAGATTTGTGTGCAGAGCTCTGATGAAAGAGAGCTAGAAGCAGTGTGTCTGGTCTAACAGACCTTCTGTGGTGTGGCAATGAATCTGAAAGATCTGAACATTACAAATTGGTACAATTTCAGGTAGCGTAAATGCAGACAGTATTTCAAGGGCTGAGCTAATGCAAACCAGATTGTTTTTATGGTCATGTTAAGTGTCTGACTGTAACATTTTGTCTGGGACGTTGATTGAATGCAGAAAAAGTTGTTTGCGTGTGCCTAAAATAACACCCTGGTTTCCATCTGTTCATGTTAGTCCAATCACCTGCCAGAACAAAGATGAAGTTTTAGAGACAGATCCAATCATATCTTTATGAATATGCCTTATCAATCAGTTTTTTTTACCTTTTATCATTGGAAACATAGCACATTATGCTCATACACAACAAATAAAATTAGTTTCAAATGCAGTTTTATGGTATCTTTGCCGAACTGTAATTTGCCCAAAGCCTTTATGATCAATCGATAGTTAATTATACTCATTCCAAGCTCAGTTTGTATACAACAGATTCAATTCTCTCTTTCTGAACACCCAGTGAAAACCAGTCAGATGTAGTTTTGGGTACACAATGCATTCTGTGAAAGATTGTCAGAGTTTGGGTGTTGAACACAGGCAAAGCTTGCAGTAGTTTTGGGCTGTTACTTCCAGGTCAAGTCTTGGCATGTGATGAGTATCAGTCTCTCTTTCTGAGGTTGTGCTTTTGTCTGTGGCTAGTAGGAATGTGATGATAAAGCCTTACAAAGACTGCTGTCCTCCACTGCCTGCAGTGGGGTCAATGAGGCCAGTGTGTGCGATCAAAAGTTTATGCCTGTGTAAGTTTCTCTCTGTGTTTCTTCCTGAGTTTGAGTTGTGCCTCTGTCATTCAAGTTGTAAAGTAGTCAGCATTTGCATAGTTGGCTGTACTTCTGTTTGCTTATGTCTGTTTGACTAGTGGCTTTTTGGATCGTGTGTGAGTGTGTGTGTGTGTGCGTGCGTGTGAGAGAGTGTGTGCGTGCGTGTGAGAGAGTGTGTGCGTGCGTGTGAGAGAGTGTGTGCGTGCGTGTGAGAGAGTGTGTGCGTGCGTGTGAGAGAGTGTGCGTGCGCGTGTGTGTGTGTGAATCCGAACTAATGCTCATGGTAGCTTTGGCTGGCTCCTCTTTTGGTTTATAGCCTTGCAAACAAACGTTTGTCTGCTGTTTGTTCACCTGCTTGCAAGGCTGCAGACAGATACAGCATCACCTGCAGATACGGAAACTCACTGACGGGTCTCCAGAGCTTCAGAGGAACACAAAGCAAGGCTTTAACCATTGTTTGAATGTGGTTTCTCATAGCACATGTCTAGGTTGTGGTCAGCATTAAGTGTCTGCAGGGCAAACTGCAATGGCAAATTAGGAGATGAGATCTATTGTCTCTTGATTTCTGCTTTATGGGAAGATTTGTGTGGTGGGCCTCTTGTGCCATTTGATTGTGAATTAATGGGATTACTTTACGGATTCAAATGTTTGACCGCTAAGCTTTCATTTTTTACAATTCACAGACATCAGATTAATTTCATTCATAAAGACAGCCCTGTTATGCAAATGAGCGGGTTTCTTGCTCACTAAGTGGTTAGCCAGACAAAAATGCCTGTCCTCAAACTGAATTCCTTGTCCAACTTCCCACTTGTTTGTTATAGAAATGGCACTGTGTTGAGGAGGTCAGCGGGAAGTGGCGCTTGCAAAAGTGTAAGGGGTCTCTGAAGGAGGGATCCAAAAAGAGAGCAAGAAGTCTTCGCTCTCGAAGCTACGACAGCCGGGAGAAAGATTGCCAATGCAGAGACAGACCTTACAAAACGGCCAAGGCGGCACGACGGGCACAGAGACAGTTCGCCCAGAGCAGCAGTCCGCGTAAGTGCTCTTATATGAGGATTCAGTTCTTGTGGAATGGGTCTGTTAGCTGTAAAGGGCACTTGACCTAAATAGGGTACATGTGAACTAAATAGGGAACATGTGGCTTTAAAAAAGGTCCATGAAATTAGTCGCTTAACCTTTAGAAAATGTTGAGAAAATTAATCTCAATATTTAGTTTGATCTCCTGAAGTTGACTATTTAATAGTTTTTCAAATTTAGCTGTAAAAATGATCTAAAATAGAATGTCTAAATACAGTTAAATATCTGACTTTTACAATTTTGTAGTAGTAAACATTAAAAAAACATGCAAAATTAAAAACAATTTATGACAAAAAATACTTTGCAAAAGGTATTCTTAAAAGTATATCTAAAAGGGACATGGGGTTCTGTACCTTTAATGCTTTAAAAGGTAATGGAATTCCACTCTATGGAATGCGCCATAGACAAACAGTGCAGCCTTTGGGGTAGATGAGACTAGCAAACAGGATTCAAAGTTGCTCATTGGACGCCACCTACTGGTGTAATGCTTGCTACAAGAAAAATCACTCAACAATTGGTGAACAAACCTGAATGATTCTTTCCAATGACTCAGACATTTGAATCTGTTCCATACGAAATCTATGCCCGCCTCAAATTGATGTGAAGGAAATTTAAAGAGATTGATTTTTAGATTTTTATGTATTTATTTGTGGCTTGTGCTGATGTCTTTCATCAGGCTACAGACCTCGCTTTGTGCACACACGACCTGCCAGATCTCTGTCAGTGGAGTTTGAGGGTGAAATCTATGATGTGGACCTGCAAGCTGATGACAAAACCCCCCCAGAGCCTCGACCAATCAGCAAACGGCACTTTGAGCCAGAGGGAGGCTTTGATACAGACTTTGGGCTGGAGTCTGATGACGGCTCAGAGGAGATGCAGTCAGAT
The DNA here is from genome assembly GCA_036877525.1 of Chromobotia macracanthus. Lineage (NCBI taxonomy): Eukaryota > Metazoa > Chordata > Actinopteri > Cypriniformes > Botiidae > Chromobotia > Chromobotia macracanthus. The sequence continues at coordinate 1,432,290 of JAZGTH010000098.1, read as the reverse complement.
GGCACTAATGCTGTGGGCTACCCCAATTCTCTCAAAGTCACTCATAAGTAAGAGCCAGTAAGCAACACTAAACATGTACACATAGTAGTACATAACATACCAATAATAACTTGCCAATATCATTTTTGCCATTGTTGTATGTGGTCTCTCTAAATTTGTTAATCATGTTCATCTGGGATAACAGGTGTTTTATATTAATGAATGACACTGTGCGCTGTGAAAGAGAGATTTATCAGTCCTCCCGAGCTTGGAAAGACCACAAGAACTTTGTGGACCAGGAGGTAAGCACCATATCATGGTCTGGTATTCATTTTGGAGGCCTGTTTCACTGTCATATGCTGACTGTAAGATTACCATTATATAAACCACATGACATGTTTGTTTGATATGCTTGTCCCGCAGATCGAATTACTTCAGAATAAAATGAAGAAGCTGCGAGAGGTCAGAGGTCATCTGAAGAGGAGGAAACCAGATGAGTGTGACTGTGAAAAGAAGAGGTCAGTACTAAAATCACAGGTGTTGTTAATCAGTGCCTTGTGTTATATGACTTGGATCACTCGGAGGAAACTGAGTGGACTATGGAAACAATTGATCAGTTACATTCTGTGAACATCTTGTTGTCTTTTAGTCCTTGAGATGGTGTGTGGTGAATGTTTTTCAGTTGCTTTTTATTTTGAAAGCTTCTCTAGCACAAACCGATTGGTCCAAAATTTAAGAACAACCTATAAGGTGATGTCCTGCTTGAATAGTTTGTGTGCACAATTAACATCTATACAGCTGAATCTTGATTGAATCCAAATTCAGTTTTAAAACAAACCTGATCCAAAATCAAACTAACCCCTTGAGTTTAAGGCCTTTGTATATACACCAGTTAGACTGTGAACTCATTGAATTTAGTGCTGTTCTCTCCTTATTACAAGCAGCTATTATAGCAAAGAGAGAGAGCAGAAAAACAAACCTCAGAGATTGAAGAATAGGAATGACCACCTCCATCCCTTTAAGTGAGTGTTTCTTGTGTGTGTGTCCTGACCTCGTCCATATGTGTCTTCAGTAGTATCTTCTCGTTGGTAGAGTGCTATCGGTTTTCAAGAATGGTATATGTCGTGTGTAGGTCTACTCATATTGTATAAGGCCATGCTGTGAGTCTTGTTTTCTGTATAATGCAGTTGCTTTGGATGTTTGTGAGTTAGCATCGACTTTTCTTCAATCCATGGATCATTCGCATGCAGTTGTAAACAGTGCATCTACAAATTAGTTTGTTTGGCAAACAAATAATTTCAAAGTCTGTTTGTAAGATAATGAAATACTGTAGCAATGACATAGTATGTAGTGGTGATATTGGGGGGATCAGTTCTGTCTTCTCATGACCTATGACCCAATTCATGTGTAGATTTGTTGTTAAATCCACCTGGGATGGAGTTCTCTTTTAGTCTGGTTCTAATGTTTTATTCATTTATGCCATAGAGAGGCCATGCAGGAAGTCGACAGCAAGGCTCAGCTCTACAATGAAATCCGCCGCAGGAAGAAAGAGAGAAAGGAAAGGAAGAGGCAGAGGAAGGGTGATGACTGCAGTCTTCCTGGCCTCACCTGCTTTACGCATAATAATGACCACTGGCAGACCGCCCCCTTCTGGAACTGTAAGGACACGGCAATGATAAATGAGTCACAGGCATCTTCATTATTACTGCTGTGGACTGTCCATCCAGGCAGGCTGTTTGTTCTAAAACAGTTTCTTTATCTTCATAGTGGGCAGCTTCTGTGCTTGCACAAGCTCTAACAACAACACTTACTGGTGCCTGAGAACTATCAACGACACTCACAACACACTCTTCTGTGAATTTGCCACCGGCTTTCTGGAGTACTTTGATCTAAACAGTGACCCTTACCAGGTGAGAATCTGTTTAGTTGCCTTTTAAAATTCTATTGTTAAATAGGGTCAATTAATCAGAGCTGTGGCACAGTGGTAGTGTCATGGTCAAAAAAAAGTAAGGTTGTCCCAGCTAACAATTTTAGGTTGTAAGAAAGTAACATTTCCATGAAGTATGTTACGTTTTGTTACTTATGAAAACTTTTATAATTCTTTAACTGCCATAGTGCTCACGTGGAAATGCAGGTTCGAGCCTCACTTTTCCGTTTCCTTCTACTGTTCTGTCAATTAAAGGCAAAACAGCTTATAAATAAAAAACGTATACACTTAATATCTTGGCTACTTGACTCGCGATTGTTGTGTGTTTTTGCAGTTAACCAATGCAGTATATACTGTGGAGAGAGACGTTCTGAGTCAACTACATCTGCAGCTGATGGAAATGAGAAGCTGTCAGGGTCACAAGCAGTGTAACCCCAGACCTAAGAGCCAAGATACAGGTAAACGGTCCACTTCTTTCTGTGCTCCAACCTTTCTGTGTGGTGTGGGAAATAAAAATGCTAGTGTCAGTTGTATCTTTTGTACGGATAAGCCATTTATTTAAGCCAAGATTTTATTGTCCAAGTCCTCAAAATTGCAGTTTTGTGCTGGAAAATTCGTGAGTTTAGCGTGTTTTATGGTCTGATTTTGGCATGATGCATGAGTGGGTAGGTCATATGATGCCGTGTGGCATGATCTCTACTGGTGGATGATGGGCTGTTCACTAAGTTTGGATTTGATCTAAACAGTCTGCTCATCACTTTTTCTCATTGGTTTTCCATTTTATTCCCTCACCAGGGGACTATGCTCTGATTCCAGTAGCATAGCAATCACATCATCTCATACTTTTGTATTGTTCGTCATTCATAATAAATTCCGGTGTAGATGAATGATGCTTGAGTGAAAGAACCATATCAGGACTGATGTGTGTTGTTACGTTTGTAGGTTTAAAAATCCATGTACGTTTTCTATGTGAATTATCTTAAACATTTAAAATTATAAAAATATATATGCCGACACATTTTCTCTTATTTGTTTTTTTTATTTCACAGTCAAATTGTGGTTAAACTTTGTAAAGGATAATTTCTGGTGAAATGACATCTCTGTTGAGTACTGGGGAAGAAGATATCTCTGTAACATTGGATGTTTGGCCGTTTAGAGCATGCTGTCATTAGGATTTCACTGTTCTGAAATCTGTTCATGATTTCTTTTGAGAAACTGACACATCCTGATAATATCACAATAGCAAGAGGAGAAATCATAGAAACACGACATTTCAGCTGCTGTGACAATCTGTATTTAATATTTTGATTTAGTACAAGTTGTCATGAATGTTTAAGGACTAAACCAACAATGTGGCCAGATTCTGGGTTTTGGAAGCGAAAATAATGAAATTAACTGTCTTCAGTTACTACAATGTAGCGTAGTCGTAAAAGACCGTTTGCCCAACAATTGTCGTCATTTTTTCATTCTTATGTCATTCATTCTTATACACAGAGACAAATAAGATGGACTGCATTTTTGGTGTTTTATTTTACATTTTACATTACAGGTTTGACAAGGGTTAGTAACTGATGACAGTATTTATATTGTTTAGTGTTAAGAAAAGTAATATTTATAATTTTGAGTGAACTATGTATGCACATACATTCATGCTGTTGAAAATAAAGAATTTAGCAATTCGTAATGCAACAATATTTAAAACACGTATGCATGTTTGCATATTAATGTGCATGAATCACATTCTCATGTTATTGCTGACCTCAGGTCATACAAGACTGTATAACATAATTAGTGTCATGTAACATTTGCTCCATTCCTAACACTATATTTCCTTACCATCTTTGTCTTAATTCAGACAGGACCATCAGGATTGTCCTGCAGACAGTCACTCATCTCAGTTTCTTCATCTTTCATCACATTTCGTGATCATGTCTGTAATTTAACAGTACTACTTCTCAGGAGCTGTGGATTATGCATGAAGAACTGCAATGTGTTTATTTTTCCCTTTTAATCACAATAGACATATAACATTTAATTGCTTTTATTTTCCTTATCAGGGAGTAAAGATGGAGGAAGCTATGATCAACACAGGTATCCACACTTTTTAAATCCCTCATTGGCTTTTGAAATAACTGCATGGGCGGCTTGTCTCCACTAATACGCCATCATTTCTTGAGCTGAGTGTTTGGTTGCATGCTGGGTTAATCTAACATGAATTTAAGTCACAGAAAACAATTTAAACATGCATTCCTCTAATTTTAATTTGTTTGTTGTTTTTGTTTATGAATTTTCTATTTAAAAAAATAAATACTTTTCACAATTTTTCATTAATCTATTCTTCAGATAGATAAGTAAACATTTCTTAACTTCCAAGTTACCTGATTTGCAGACTGAAATCTAAGCCTCTTCACGCCCTTGAGTTCAAACATGGCATTTATTGGTGACCAGCATCTTTAGTATCGTGGATTGTTTCTTTGATTCCACTGCTTCGACACACTGTCTAATTCATCACTTCTCATTCACGCCTGTCCTGACGTCTCTGTGTTTTGGCTTACCTGCTTACCAGGCAACAGCAGCATCGAAAATGGTCAAAGTTGAGGAGGCCAAGCCTTTCATTCCTGTGAGTCTTTGAGAGTATATATATGAACCCGTTTCTGTCCTCATTCCACTCTCAAGTAGCTCTCCACACTGCTTACCACATCTCCATAGCCTCAGAGTTGAGTGGCAGTTCTGGTTCAGTGCGGCAGGAATGCTGCCTGTGTCTCCTAGACCATCTGTTACTGCCTGACCTGCACTGGGAATGCTCATACCATCCGAGCTTCTGTCTCTCGCCCTCCTTTAAACACGCTTTTGTTTTGCAGATTTTCATTTTCCACTTCTTGCCCACACTTTGTCTCATTGTTTTTGGGTTGCTGAGTCCTTAGTTCCAGGTTGGCTGGATTTTTCATACTTTCAGTTTCTTTCTAAACATTGTTACATGTTTTGCCTTTGATCCTCATTGTTTAGATCTTCAGTTTCTCTATGCACTTACCTGTTTTTGTTTGGATTTGGGTGTTCTGTTTGGATGCACAAAATATTTGGTGAACTTGCTTTCACACTTCTTTGCTGCTTTGGAATTTTGAGCTTTCACGCACAAGCACTGCAGTGGTGTGGGGCACTAATTCAAGGTGCCGGCCTCTTAGCTAAAGCCAGGAATAATTGCATGATAAAACAAATGTATTTCTGTGCCACGTTTGTCAGACCTAACTGACAATTTTCCTACCCTCTTCTCTTTTCTCCAGAGCACAGCCAACCTGGGACCTACACAAATCATAAGCTGCCTAATTTCACAGAGGATGTCAACTGGCAAGGACTGGAAGATTTGTACAGTGTACAGGAACGTTTGTATGAATACAGACGCAACTACAGTCCTAACCTGGATGACTGGACAAACTTTTGGAAGGATGTAGATAGTATGTTTGCACTGCTGAGAAATGTAAAGAAACTCAATAAAACTGATAAGCTTGACCCCCTGGCTGAGCTGGGCTCCGGGGTCCTGGAAGAGGCCAGCGGCGCTGGAACCCCTTTCAGACAGGAATGGCCTCCTGCAGTCTCTCCGAGCCCCGTCACCACAGGTCCCCAAAGCCTGACTCCCAAAACACTTAAAGAGACTCTAAAGTCTCTCAACGATCTCCCAGAGGGGCACCCAACCAAACTCAATGGTCTTCTCAGAGGAGCAACCTGGGTTCAACAGCTGGAACATGAGCTGGACAATGATGGTATGACATTTAGTGGCAACGGTGTTACAGAGCTGGAGACCCACCATGACTTTCTGTTGCACAGCCCTAAGATCTTGCAGGGTCCACAGGATCTCCAAGCACCAGGTCAAAAGCTGGAGGAAGAGGAGGACATTTTTCAGGCCCAAGGTTATCTTCCCCTCTCCCCGGGGCCAGCCGAATTCCTAGAGCAAGCTGGGGAGACTCCTCCACCCCTACCTAACACCCCACAGGAGATGTGGAATGAAAGCATCAAATCTTTTTCCCACAATCCCACGGATCTTCAGGACTCTGAGGGTAGTGCCGTGGGCCCAGCCCCTTTGAGAAAGAACTGCTGCCATGCACTGTGAAGCTAGATAACTCAGAGACACTAACCCCACAGGTCATGGACTGCTCTCCTGTATAAATCATGTAATGAATTTTTATTTTATGCAGGTGCTTCCATTAATAGAAAACAGTGTTATGTATTTTGTAAAAAATTATATATATATAAATATTTTAGGTAAAGTATCGGATGCATCTTAAATGTTGGGTTTGTTTTAAAGTGGGAAAACGCCATTGAAGTAAGGTTTTAATATATTTTTATTAAGAAACTGGTTAATGTTTAAGCCATTGCTTTCAGTCTTGAGTCAACTACATGCAGATTGTTTCCCAATATTTGATGCACTTTCTCACATTTCTCAACCTCAGTTTTATCCTGCATTATCGTTTATAAAAAAACAATTCCATATGGACTTTAATTCCAGCTTTGATGGAAGATATTTTAGGTCTTTAAAATATCACAACATGCCTTCTGGTGTCCTTATTTCTCAAAAGCTGCATTTCACTTGTTATGTAGTGGCTAATTGTTGATGTTTGAGTTTACTTTTTACAGCTTATTAGGTTCAGTACACTGTTTACATTATAAAACACTGCTTGAACATTTTTATACACTTGGATTGTGGGTTTAATGGTTAAACTGGCTGGTGAAATTGTTTTCTCACATATGTTGCATTGCATTGAAATGTTTGATGGTTCAGCTACATTTGGTCCACATAATGAAAGAAGGGCGTTCACCATAAGTGCTTTTATCATATGACTTAGGATGAAAGAAACTACCTTTAACATTTTAATACATTCTAATACTAACCCACAACAATTATCATTTATAACGGAGCTTGTTTACTTTATGAAGAATGTGAGACAGGCTTTTGTTCAGACTTAATTTTGACTTTAAATTTGACTTCATTTTGAGTTTTTTGTTACTCTGGCTGACCATTACAAAGTATGTCTAAATTCATTTTTGAAGTAAAGAATAGTTCAAATATAATGTGACCTGCCAAATTTACAAATATTACATTCTTTGTAACCAATGGTGTTAGAACAATTCTGGCTTCTGGAAGGCCATGAAGCTGTTTTGAAATAAAAATCTGCCACTTGTTTCAGCCTACTTGTTGTGTGTAAGCGTTGAAACAAACACATTTAAATGTTATATCAAAATGCAACATAAAATGCAATTCTTTAAGTTGCATAGACATATAATAACTTTGTGAATAAGTTATCAAATATTTACTACGAACTCTCTGAGACACCACTGACCGTCTAGCAACACTAGAGGGCACTGAAGAGTCCGAAAGAGTCCCTGTGGCTAAAGTGTTGTTCTCAGGGTTGTCGTATAGTTTTACCACCAGAGGGCAGCACTCTTATCTAAAACATCATAAACCTACATTGGCTAATAAAAGCCTAATATCTGCTGTAGTTAGGTGTAATGGTAGTATGTATTAACACGTATTTCTATGCATTTGTTTTTAATTAAATGCCAGCCTATTCCATTAAGTATTAAACTTTGCAAAAGTAATATTTAATATTTTTGGTCAGGTATAATTCAGAGCAGTCGTAGGATTATTTTTTCAATCTTTTAATACGTTTATATCCGATGCATATTGTTAATGGATTCTAGCCCTGTGTTGCTTTGCAGAAGCAAACTTCTAAATGAAAAGGTTTATATATTTAAAAGATAGTACAGCTACATAAACAAAGTACGTGTATATACTCATCAAAGCACAGATAATACAGAAATATGACGGCATGCTGATTTGTGTCTGCAGTTTTAGCTCAAATTCAGATGCAGTAAACCGATCTCACCTCCGGGTGGTGCTGCTGTACTTTTCCTGGTCTTCGTTTATGCGCTACTTGAGGATGTTATGATGGGTGAAGTTACACTAAGACGTTTCATAATAATCTTTTATGGATGATATATGATTTAACGTCACGTTTCTTGAAACAAGAAAAACCCTCAAAAAACAGTTTCTCTGTATAACACTATACAGACTTCAGCATGACTTCACTTCTTAACTGTGAGCTGTTCAGACAGTAAATTGTATATGTAAGTCTCTGTGAATAGCTTTATTATGAACGTTTCTTTATATTCACACGTTTTTTTATTAGTGTATGTGTGGTACAGACATATGTTTCATACGTACGTTTTTTTTTTGTCTTTTTTGACAATCATTTGCTCTCATAAATCGCAGCTTTTTGGTTTATTTTTAATAGTGGCCTTCCGCATTAGCCTCTATATTCGCCACACTGAGATCTGAATGTTTTTTGCTGTGTTGTTTCAATGCTTTGTCTTTCGATAAGTCGTGAAACTTGGTGACTACTTTTAGAAAGAAATGCCTTTTTATGATAACTACATATCCCAGAATGCATCGGAGGGCTCAGTCGCCCCTTCATCAAATCCGCAATCTCATTCGCTCGCTGTCCGTGCCGAGGACAACAACTCACTACCTCTCCGTCTCTATCTGCCGTGTAAGTACATTATTTATCAACCAATTTATTATTGCAAGCTTTAATCATTTTTATGTCTCGATGTTTAAAGTAGCTTTAAGAATCGAGCTGTCGCGATGTGGCATGACTTATTGCATATGAATGGATCAGTGTTTAGACACGTTATATTGTACGAGGTTTTCCAAATAATCCTTATGTGTGAAGTCGTGACTTCCTATACGATATGTAAGAAAGTATTTGCTTTAGGCAAACAAATTTTTGCGACATACTGACACCGTTTTTTTATTGTTTCTAACATTTATGGCAGGTCGGTCGCACGTTTATGGTTATTCTTTGTCTAACTGGACCACTAATCCGCAGCATTGTGATTTCAGATAACAAATAACATTACTTGTAGCGCTGTTTATTAATATTAATTATTGAAGAGTTGATAAATCTTTCCCATACAATAATATGTTTTATGTTTCCATTGTTTCTCAGCTTCAGGATTCTGCGCAGCTGACACATTGAGTTTCATCTCATACCTTCTGCAACAGACAGTGATTTCAGCACCATGACCGGAGTTAAATCCCTCCTGCCTGATATTTGCCACACAGTTAAATTATAAAAAAAAAGTGTTTTAATAACTAATCAGAATTGATCTGATGTGACCGCAATGTACACTTTTAAAATAATAAAGAATGAATGGAAACTTAGGACTTGTTGATAGCTATAGACAGGGATCATGCTTTCAATTTTTTCAATTGTTTTCGCTTCTTTGTTTCATTCGTCAGTACTGTCTTATGTCCGATCCTGCTGTCAACTTTTAATTTAATTTATAAGTGAATCCTAGTTGTGTTTGCATTTACTGTAAGTGTAACATTCAGCCAAAATGACATCATCTTATAATGATGAGACTAAGAGTGACATATCAGAATCTCTCGAAGTCTGTGAATTCCAGGGTCAGTATGGAGACTCAGATGGTTACTACAAATCCAGAAGTTTGCCCGTTCTTAACGGAGGCTGTCCGACAATTAACGAAACATTGGAACCGAGGCTGGTCAGCACGACACAGATAGTTCATACTAACCATTGTTCTGCATTCAGTGACTTGCATCAGAAAAGAGACTCTAGTGAGTTGGATTCACCAACCAGAACTGATTTCTCCCCCTCTATGTCCAGCATGGTCGGGCTTAGCAGCTCTATGAGAACTGAGACCAATCGAACGAGTGGCAAAAAAATAGGTTTCTCATTTACAAGGTTTATCCGCTTTGTCAGGGTGATTTTGTCAGACTCTAGGTGTTTTTTATTCTGTATGTGTTACCTGACATTTATTCAGTCGTTGATGGTCTCGGGCTACCTCAGCAGTGTTATTACCACCATAGAGAAGAGATACAGCCTGAGAAGCTCTGAGTCTGGACTGCTGGTTAGTTGTTTTGACATCGGGAGTCTGCTGGTCGTGGTCTTCATTAGTTATTTCGGGGGTCGGGGACAGAGACCCCGCTGGTTGGCAGTCGGCGGGGTGTTTATTGCCGTGGGAGCAGCTCTTTTCTCCCTTCCGCACTTCATTTCTCCACCCTATCAGATCCAAGAAGTCAACTCCTCCACAGGGAACGAGGGCCTGTGTCTGAATGGCAACAGAAGCAGAGGGGACCCTCTGGATGTGTCATCTTGTCCACGGGACCAGGAGGGCAACGATCACTCCGTGTATGTCGCCCTGTTTATCTGCGCCCAGGTTCTGGTGGGCATGGGTTCCACTCCAATCTACACACTTGGACCAACATATCTGGACGATAATGTGAAAAAGGAGAACGCTTCTCTCTATCTTGGTAAGAATCTTCTTGTGTATCCTTGTATAGATAGTGTTTTGCTTTGAGTACTGAGTATCATTCTTTTTACTTGATTGTGTTTTTTATATATAAATTCATAAAATTATATATTATTTTATATATAAATTCACCCAGTCCTGCATTACTCTGGAAACAGTTTTGATCTGAAGTTTTCTTTACTCCTTCATGAAAGGTTGGCAGGAATGTTCTGCAGATTGTGTGATGATTAGAAAAGGCAGAATAACATGTCAGAAATAATTAAACAAATATATACTCATGCTCCAGTGTACAAAGCAAGACAGGAGGAGTATAATGCGTGATCACATGACCCATGTTCTCTCCTCTGTCGTGCTTTGTCTTTAATCTTATTCAGATTCCATTCTCCACTGTGGTTGATTCTGGATGGTTTGAAGCCATTTTCTGGTTTCAGACTGCTTTACAAACATCAGAATTGTTTGTAAAGAGTGATTTGTGATGCAGAAACTACTCTGTGCTTAACACTCTTAGTGTGACATCAGTATTAAATACTCTCTTTGTTTTGATACCATTCAGCATTATGCTATTATCAAAGCGTTATAACCATAGTCATAACCATGGCAACCATGGGAGTACAAAGAATGCTGGGAGTATGTGTAGTGGCGTTGACAAAACAAGGCTCTTTTGCTTTATGATTGATTTAGACAGGCCACTGATTCTGAGGCAAAATGATTTTTCTGAAAGACCTTTTGTATCTACAGCTTGTTGAGTAAATGGGGCAGTGATGGGCCCTCAGTTTGGGGCACCATCCGTCTTGTTGTTACCCTCAGCTGTACACACTCCCAGCATCTTTGAGGGCAGCCCAGGGCTAATCCAGTGAACACACACACTCTGTGGAATAAAGAGCTGGTCATTATAAAGTAATGTACTACCGGCTTGTAGTTAATGTATTGATCACTGCTTGCATCACCTGAATTCTGTGCTGCATCACCTGAATTCTGTGCTGCGAGGGAGGTAATAACAAAGAGAGAGAGGTAATGACAAGGAGAGAAAGAACAACTGGCTTCTCTGTGTATTTACACTCTCCATTCTGACATCCTGAGCTGTTTCGTCTCTGCAGAAACATGTTAATGTCTTGAAATAGCTGAAATTCTTTTTCATTGCAGCATCTCTTCATACAATCACTATAACCTTGGAGCATTAAACCTTATAGGTTTTAGTTTGGTTATAAAAGTCTGTGTACAGCATTAAATGGGTTGATTAACATTAATTGTATCGGTTTACAAAAGTTTCTCTGTAATGTGTTCTGAAATGACTTCATTTTCTTTTAATTGTCCTTAATATGCAATTAATAAAAATAGGTTGACAAACTGAATTATTGGTTCAGTCTTTTGCTATTTTTTCCCCAGTATCTCCCTCTTTCAATTAATTCAAACCCCATTCCAATTTGTGAAAAGCACTGGGGGCAAGAAAAGACAGATTGAAATTTCTCAATATGCTGAATGAAAGCAGAGTATTTGCCTGTCCTCAGCATTTGTTTAGTCTGCACACAAATTCCCAGAGTGTCCGTTTTTGACATATTCCACTATGTTTGTGAGAACATATTTTTAAATTGGCCCATGCACGTATTGTCGACACACAGTACACACACACAGATGCATATCGTTTATAGCGTATAGTTGTTAATGACACTTTTATGAGGAATAGCTTATGAGATAGCATCTTTTAATTAACATTATTTTTATAAAAATCTTTGTTCATTTGAACAATAGAAAGGACTTCCCCCACCATGCAGTTTCCTCCTAGATAGTTATTTGTTTATGAAGTGAAGGCCCAGTTGTTTCTCAGACTGATTTATAGATAGATTTATAGTGTTTTTCTTAGCATAGCACTCCTATAGAGTGGAGTCAACTGAGGGGTCAGATTGATTGGTGCTTAGTTTGATTTCTTGTTTATGTGTTTGAATGTGTCTGTATTTTAGTTTGTTGCCAAAGGCTGAATGAAGTAATAATACTCCAGCAGGCAGTATTTCAACTTTAAATTATGACACTGTAATAACTAAGCGACTGCATTATTTCTTTTTTTGGCTGTGGTGTTTTCTGTATTCAGGAGAGTGTTGATCATAAAGCCCAATGACTCCCTGGTGAGTGAGAATGTTTATTTACTGGAGTAATTGAAGAATACTTTGAAATGGATGGAGTCTGTGTTATATTGGTCTTTGCAGTATAAGGTCTCCTGGTGCGAACACATCAGCTCATTCTTCCTGCTTCTGTTAAATTTAGACGGTGATAACAGCTGCTGCATGTTATATGTGTGTGTGTAAAGAAGAGAGAGGAGAGAGATTTTGACTTTACTGAAGTCTCTCTAATTCTAATGCTTTTTTTGCAATCAGAGCAATATTTATCTGATATAAAAACAGAGAGGATCTCAGTTTAAAATCTCAGATTAAAATGAACATTACATACCCCAACCCAATAATGTATAAGCTGGTGAAAGTAAAGTGACCAACATCATGTTATTTTGAAAAATGTGTTTTTTTTTCTATTTTGTATATTGCTACAAAAAAGGTGTTCTAAAATGCCTTACATTTATATGCATATGGATTTATAGGGTTTCATAGAACCAGTGCTTTCAAATGAACCATCAGAGTAAATTGATTCACTGAAATGAATTATACATGACTCAAACTAGCTTATTTATGCAAAAGCTACATTGTTTTAAAAACAACTGAGCAACTGCCCCACTACTGATAACATGTAGTTAAGTTAGTAGCAGTGCGTCTTTTAGTTAGTTACTTCCAGCACTGGTGCTTATGTAACACTTACAGCATTTATCAATCTTTGTTAAAGTAAGTTAATACAAATATGATTGTTTATGTTATAGATCATTGTGCATTAACTAATGTTAACAGACACAACTTTGATTTAAAAACTGCATTAGTAAATAATGAAATTAACATTAACTACGACGAACAAATGTTGCAGAGGTATTCTTTGTGATTAGTTTGTTAACAAATGTAATTAATGTTAAAAATAAAACCTTTTTGTAAAGTGTTACCACCTATTCTTATGACTGGTAACAAAGCTAACCGCATCATCCTCCTCTGCTCCTGAGTTGAATATTTTCCCCACCACGTTCTGCCCATTATGTGTGATCACGTTCTTAGAACTGCCAGTGCCTGTGCGTTTGTGTAGCCCTACGAAACATTTGCACCCCTGGGTCGTCTGACTTTCTGATTCCCATCTCTAACTGGGTCACTGGCTTGGGTTACACATTAGGGTTACTCAGCAGATAGTGACTCAAGTACTCAGTAAGGTATTCAACATCATCTGTCACTGCTCTACTGTACTGCTCAGAATGTAAACGCGTGTTCTCATTGTTTCTCTCAGCAGACGGCCACTGTCAGAAGAGATTTATGCACTATGTCACCTGATGTGAATGCTGTCTATTATTGGACAAGTGTCTTCTATTTTAATACAAACTCTGGCACTTGTCTATTCTGTGCAGTTTGGTATCTGTTATTGCTTAAATCTTGTGAAAGTCTTGTGGGTATCCTGTTTTCGGCTGGTCCAAAACCGTTGGCTTGCATTTTATTGGTGCTCACAAAATTAACATAATCTTGTTTAAATAGGCTAGTCTGGGCTATGTGAATAATCTATATTTTGTCTTCATTTTCTTTGACTTTAATGGCATGGAATGATTTTACATTGTTATTTTATATGATTTAAGCGACATAAATGTGGCCATTACACCCGTGTGCGTGCGAGCGGCCAGATTGGCTCTGACAGATGTCATATCATGTTTAAAATGGGATCAGAACACTTGTTATGGCATTTATTGTAATTAGTGTCTGTCCGCAGGGGTTGCGAACAATCTGTGTCACTTTGAACAGTTTAATTGAACAATCTTATTCTGCAAATACATTAATTAATTCCCTAATAACAGATCCTGGCATTGTCACTAAATGATAATGAATTGAACCAAATGATTATTGATTAGTGCATTCATCACATTAACCCTAAAGACATTTACAGCCTTTAGTCTTTGAAATTAAAAGTGGCTGTTAAAACTACAAAAGAATGCGGTGAGGAGATAAACATTTTTAAACATTGTTTTTTGCATCTCAAATTTGAAATTGTTTTCCTTGCACCACATTTTTTAAAACTTCAGAAGACTGGAAATGTACGACACAAATCATATTCATTTTCTTTTTGTTATATTTAGAGCTTGTCCCTGGCACTGTTTGCTTTCATTGTATGTATAGCGTAACTGTCAGCAGATGATAACAGAATTTTCATTTTTGGGTGGACCATGTAATTTGGGCTGTTGGGTTTTAACCTAAGTATACAACATATTGTGTAAATAAAGATATATTAAGATGTTAAACATATTTTAAAGATGTTTTAAAAGATATTTAAAAGCTGAAAATAATTCCTAGTTTTGTGTGTGCTTTGGACACTCAAATATTTCCTTTATTTCAATGTTGTTTTAAAAGACATCGTTGCCTGTACTGACCTCAGAAGACATCTTGGTGCTATTTGTTGACAGCAGCGTTTGTGAGTCCATATTGAACCTGAAACCACAACCTCAGTAGCTGTTATTTTGTGTGATAAAAATATGTAAATCCGCCCATCTTTTCAATAAAGCCTGTTGTTTTGCTATAAATACATTGAAAGAAAATTGTGCACTCTTTTTAGGATTTTAGACCTAACTTATCTAATGGCCTTCCCTGAGGAAAAGGCCATCTTGCTAAAAGTAAACTGAAAAATCTTTACCACATTTTAGTCCTAACCCGGGGGCTATGGAAAAATACATTCTCTGAGGTTCTTTGGAAGTTATACATCCATTACATATCCCTGTGCAAGGATTCTGTATTTTCAGTCTATGAATACCAAGAGTTTGGCATTTAGAAAAGCATAAAAAATGTCGCTTCTAAGGTCATTTCTTATTGATATACAATTTGTGAAGTGAAATTTTTCACTAAGAACAGATTGTGGCAGCTGTTAATGAAACAACAGCAGTTAGCAGTTTTGAGGTTGCCCCATAAGGGATTGCTTTCTGTTTAACATTATATCTTATATCTTAATTAGTCCAAGTTCTCTATTCTTATGCTAATCTCATTTAAAGACCTTGCCTCAGTTCAATCTGAATTTGGACCTAGCAGCTGCTGAGGAGGTCTGGACGTGCTGTTGTGGTGTGTCCAGAATATTGCTGTATAATTAGGCTTAGCAATTCTTTCTCTTGCTCTTATATTCACCACAGAGTAGAGAGAGTGAGATTCTACGTGGGTCTTTATTTGCTTTTCATGAGAATTATCCAGGATCTGCCCAGCTAACAGAGAACGTTCACAGTACGTTGGCTAGCGTTCTGTAAAAGTTCTCAAAAAGCCTTTTTGTAGAACTTTTTATATATATATTGTATATCAAAAAACGTTATTCTTAAATTGTTATTGGAGAGTTTAAAAAAGTTACAGAATTTAAAAAAAGTTTGAATAGCATTCTAATAAACAAGCGATAATGTTAATGCAATGTCAAAAAAACCTTTTGAACCTTCTTAGAACTTTTAATATAACATTTGTAATGTTTTTGTAACTTAATGGAAATGTTAGGGAAGCATTCTTACAGCCTACAATTGTCAGCTGGGTGAGGGGACAGGTAGGCAGGAACACTCGGAAATTGATTTGCTTGAGTAGGACAGAGTTCCTCCCTTGAGCTACTCAGAACTCCTCACAGCCCAGATTTAAAATTGGTCTCAGGGTTACTTGGAGGACTGTTTTGTCATGTTCTTTGTGTAGTCATGGGTGACAACAGAAGTGGGTTTATAAATCTTAAGCCTAAAATGTGTACAGTAAGCCTCATACAGTAAGTTTTAATAACTTTGTCAGACAACCTGAAGAAATTAGCATTATTTCTATGTTTTGAGTTTATATCTAGTGAATTTTTCTGTGTCAACCTCGAAAAGCTGCAGGTGTATGCGAGTGCATGTACTGGCACAAAAGAGCGGGAGCCCATCTCATTGCCCCTTTCCCCCATCAGGCATCATTGTCTGTGGTCACTCAGCAGATAAATAGTGTGCTCGGCCCAGATGGCTCTTTCAGAAAGAATGTGCAGAGGGATCATCTGTCACTTGTCCAGACTACTGGGTCATGGCAGAGGCATTTCTAAAGCTCATGCAATCAGTGCAAAGCCAGTTTGTGATCCAGCGTGAGAACGCAGACATGATGGCTGGTGGCTGTCTCTTCTTATGAGACATTGTAATAACTCAGTGAGGAAATGTTTGTCATTTTATTAGGGTATTATAGAGATGACATCATATATGACACACAATGACAATGATTTTCTCACATTGGTTCTAATCTGAGATTCTTCTGAAATTAAAGTCACAATGAAATCAAAATATTCTATTCATATATTCATGCTCATCATTATTGTTATATAATTTGTGTGCCCTTTAAAATCTTAAAATATACTTCCCCTCTGGAATAGCAATCCTTCTCTGATGATGTCAGTCTGACAACTTGGGCGGAGCCAGAGCTGTTAACCACTCCCTGTGAGCTTTAAACACCTACTTTTCCAGATCCAATTAATTCACAGAGAAAAAAACAAACCATGCTCCCTATTTCTCCATTCTACTCTGAATTGCATCAAAACACTGAATTCAGTTGGAACTTCCTGTTCACACAGACTTCACACTGTTAATTTCTTCACACTGTTAATTTCTTCACACTGTTAATTTCTTTACACTGTTAATTTCTTCACACTGTTGATTTCTTCACACTGTTGATTTCAGTGCATTTTTAAATGATTAATGTCAGTTATTTATAATGGCATTGCAATAATAGAATAATAAAAAAGTGGTCATGCAGTAAGGAGAGTGTGAACCTTGTGTTCCAGAATCCGGTTAAAGACAATATTTGACATATGGATGAAATGTGACCTGATCTCTTATGCTAATTTAAGATATAAAAGAATAATGCAGATAAGTAATACATTTTATATCAATATCAGTTTATGTCTCATTTTATGGAGCTGTGATCACATTAAATTCAGATGTAGCATGGAATAAACTTTCTTCTTATTGTTAAAAACAGGTCTTGCTGTTTAGGATGTTTCTCATTCTGTCTTCACTTTCGTAATTTTGGTTTGCTGTAGATAAGTCCCTCATTTCTCCCTTTTTTGTCCATAAGCAGGTGCATTTTGAGAGAGCAGTGGGGAGACACACTGAAAGGGTGAGTGGATAGGATTAGGAGACCAGAGTGACATCGGTGGCCAGCCAGGACAGAGGTACAGAGGGATTAGCAACATTTTTCTTTGGGCGGATCCCCTTAATAACATTCCTGCACTAAAGCTCTTTAATGAGTGCAGTGCTTTTGATCAGCAGGTCGCATGGAAGTGAAGATTGCCAGTGTGTGTGAGTCCAGCAGGCCTGGGCCCGTGTCAAGCATCAGTCGTTAGCTCTCTCAGGTGCTGCCAGTGGATGTGATGAAACAATCAGCTTTGTTGATGCAATCACTCTGTCTTTGCTGAGAATGAAACTGTGGAATCTGCTCACAGAGTTACGTTCTATTAAAGCTCTATCGAGTTCCACAGAATTCAAGTGCTTGTTTGCAGAGATCTACACATCGCCGCCAGTATGTTGGCTGATTTGATATTGGCTGAAAGCTCTAAGAATGTAGAACTTGCAGCTCAGTCATTCTGCAGTACCACAGGCTGTTTAAACCCTTTCCACAGAATCACAGTTCACAAATACAAAGACAGACCTAAATATGTCAATAAAGACACAATGTTTTTGTCAGAGGAAGAAGAAAATCTTTTCCCAGTGTGACTTTGAAACTGGAGCAGTTTGACAGTCATGGATGAAAAAGCATTAGCAGGGTCTGTTTCTTCAGACATCGTTGTCATAAAGTTTTGCTCCATTTACAGATCCACTGTTATCAGGGAAAATTAAAGTGTAGTTCACATAACAGTTCATTTTATATACAAATTAGAAATCTGCGGAAGCTTCATGCAGCTTTATTTTTTTATACGCTGACACTGAAAAACGGCTAAAGTCCTTTTTCCACATAAAGTTTAACACATATTGTCACTATGGCACATGTAAAAGTGCAGCAATCAGTTATGAGCAAGTACATGGCAGATCAGTGTTCAATGCAATCTCCTTACCGTACCCCGATTCGCAATGGTAAGTTTATAATAACGAGTTGTCGAGTCTGATTCTGTAAAAAATGTTTGTTTGTAAACAGCAAGATCTGATATAGCATGTCTGGTACCGTAGATAGTGCAGTGTTTGTAGCTTGTTCTTATGCACTTGTTTAGAATTTAAACATGTCATCAACGTCAAGAAAATAACTCCGTAAATGCCCTGTAATTTTGTTTCAAACAGAGATGGCGGTACAAAGAGAGAGGCAAACATTACAGCAATTTTAAAAATGAATACAGTTTCTAATTATGTTTCAATATTTGCATGTGACGTTAGCAGGTAACATGTCCCCTAAAGTTTTTCTCTGCTTTAAAAGCCTGTCGTAACTTACAGGAAACAAGTCTCAGTGCGTTTTTTATCAGCCATTAAAAAAATTAAAGCAGCAAATTACATTAAGGCAGCAATTAGTCTGTAGAATATGAGGGCAGGTCCATGAGGAGCATGTCAGCAGTTTTAATGCCGCCTCAGGTTGTAGGAGCGAAGAGGGAGCTCCCTAAAAGCTTACCTAGTGATATCTCCAGCTAGAGGAACCCACAGTCAACAACAAACCTCTTTTTATTACCAAGAGGCTCTGTGAAGCTACTTTACAGGCCAGCTTTACTTGATATATTTGTAAAGAATGTGCCCTAAGAACAGGGTTATTAAAATCCAGTTTGTGTTAAATAAATACCAGTAAAACTTTCCTTAGCCAATCATGTTTCTGATTTTGAGTTATTTAGAGGTTCAGCTCTAGTGTAATGTGGAGGTTAAACTGTATGTGTTTCTCAAAAGCACATGCATTTGTAGCAGTTCAGTCATGATTTTAGCTAAATAAGTTAAATACATGGTACATTTGTTTTACATAATACTTGAATGCACTGAAAAGTATCTTAAAACAGAAAATTGGCACTCTAAAGCTCAGACTTCAGTACTAGGCACTTTTATTGAAAATGGCCACTACATCAATCTATCACCAATTAGTTGTCCAGAAAATGACATTATTTGTGCTGAATTCTTTCATTTTACTTTTTACAGTGCAATTATTCATGTGAAACTGTTTGAGACAGCAGTTGTTCAAAAAGCAGTTGTTCACCTTTTGGCATCACAATTCTGTCCAAAGCCTTTTTAATGAAGGCGATTCCTGCCTCGGTTCGAGTTTAGGGTGGAACTTGGAACATCAGCATTGGTGATGGAGATTTGTAGTGAATGTTGCTGTCAGCATCGGTCAACGTTCCACACGCTTGCATCAGGATCAGCAGAAACCATGAAGGCAGTCAGCAATGTGAAGCCCAGAGGAGACTCACTGCTTCAGCAAATACAGCTCATTGGCTTTATATGAGTGAAGTTTTCGTGGCTGTGTGCCCTGTGCCCTCTTCAGCTTTTTTCTTTATCAATCTACTTGTTGATTGGAATGCTTTAAAAGATCCAAAAGATTCTTCTATCCATTGATTTGTCCAGTGCATTGCCTCTATTAGAAGATTGGAGACATGATCTCTACGTGTCCAAATATGTAGTTGTATATTATTTATGCATTTGAGTGACACTTTTAGACAGTGTTCAAGCTATACCTTTTATCATTGAATGCATCCTCTAGGAATTGAACCCATGACCTTGGCATTGCTAGCACCAAACACCAGTTGAGCTATGTATTGTTTCTAGTTTGTTTGTACTAAGTGACATTGAATTTGAATCCTATATTACATTACCTTGTATATATATATATATATATATATATATATATATATATATATATATATATATATATATATAGTATATTTATTTATATATTTATACTATACGTATATTTACTTTAATCTGAAGCTTAGATGGTAACGTACTGTAAGCAGTAACAGCAGCTGTTGTTATAAATATTTAATATTGTGGGACTTTATGGTTTACTCTGGATCCTTGTGGTTGAATGAGCTAATCAAGCGGCTGATCTGTAATAGTGACTTATCTCATTTTATACTATTAATATTGTATATGTGCTCCCATTGGAGACACAACTGAAACAGTTTTGGAAGCATCTCAATCATTTGTCTAAGCATCTAGCATTCTGTTACAATTTTTTGGGCCTAACCCAAGTTTAATTGTGTATAAGCTTGAATATATAACGCATTGATTTAAAAAAGTGCAGCTTGAGCAGCATATTTAGAGATGGATGGAGAGGGCAGTCAGCCATAATGTGAACAGGTAGACACATTTACCAGCTTACTTTGAAAGGGTTATGGGAAAGAGCATATATATCTTAACAGGTTTTCAGGCAGAGCAGACCAGGTGACAGCTTCTGGAATAGGATCTGCTGTTATAAAACACTGGTGCAGGACCATAATGTTCAGTTCAAATGCAATGATAAGATGTCCTACTTTGTAAGCTATGTATGCGATCGTGTTGGAGGAGGCGTTTTTTTTGGAGAGCACTCTAAAGGGATCTTATGCTTTCAAAGCTAGCTTGCTATTGCTAGCCTCTCCGAAATTGCCTGTCCTACCTTTAATGGAATATCATGACCTAAAGTAAAGTTAATTTTCTTGCACTGCCTGGTGAACTATTACTGTGGTTTTAGACCCTTCTGAGTAAAATACCTGTTGGTGGTTATTGCTAACATCACGTCTGACATAAAATGACAATTAAATCAATGCCAAAGTCCAGTCACGGACAGAAGCTGACAGTAACTGTCTTTAAGGAACATCTATTCCTGATGTCATCTCTGTGGTATTACTGCTTTAGATGGGAGTCAGACATTTGAACATACCAGAACATCAAACAGCTACTGGATCATTCACTAGATGGTGATTTGAGGTGACAGTGTATGAGGAGCTCCACAGAGCACGTTCATCTGCCTTGGAAGAGTCAGGCAACATCCAGGGCATGAGGGCACATCCAGGAGAAGGCGTTGAGCCTCAGAGCCTCACTGCATTTTCATGGGCCATATTGATAAGATTTCTGACTGACCTGTGACATTGAAAGATGGATAGCCTCAGAGTATGCCACAGATTTTCTCAAGAGGAAATTACCATTTTTTGCATTTTAAAATAGACGGCATTTACTGAGTTAAGATTGTGCACTGTTACCTGTGTGATAACACATCCGTTTGTTAACCCTTAAATATATTTATAAGGGCTCAAAACAATATCATTTAAAAAGGGGTTTCTTTCATAGCTTTCTGTTGGTCAATGATTGCTATAGACCAAACTCCCAACCTTCTTGTTGTCCAGAATCAATTAAATGACGTTTTAGAAAAGTTTCAGTTATTCTGTCAGGCAATTGGGTTATTTTATTGGTAGTGGAGCAATGCCAATGAAGAAGCTGTG
Organism: Chromobotia macracanthus; assembly: GCA_036877525.1. Classification (NCBI taxonomy): domain Eukaryota; kingdom Metazoa; phylum Chordata; class Actinopteri; order Cypriniformes; family Botiidae; genus Chromobotia; species Chromobotia macracanthus. Next base: position 1,410,590 of record JAZGTH010000098.1, on the reverse strand, counting down.
AGTTTAATCATTGGAGTGCTGCTGACTTGTTGTGTTTGAATACTGAGTTTGCTGAATGAAGCATAGAGTTTTATCACTCTCTTTTCTGTCTCTTCTGTGTCAGCTACATTGCTACTTTTGTCTGCTGGATTGTTGCAGCTCTGTGGCTTTTGAGGCCCCTGTGAGGCCGCTGTGCACCTCATTAGCTTCAAAGTTACACCTGCCCCAGGGAAACAAATGCCCTCTGAAAAGACTCTGACTCTCTTTGCTTTCACAGATGTGTGCTTAAGTTACATCCTATTGATGAGAGCTATAGCTACTGTGCTTTGTTTCAGGAGAATTGTCTCACCATCATTTTAGGAGTTCTCCTGAGCCCATCCCATTTTTCAGCTTTCCTACACATGTGAAAGACATTAGGTCTGTTATTTTCCCCTTTGTCCTTTAATTTATTGATTTCCCACATGTGTAGACCCTGTTCATGTTTCTGGGGTGGGGGGTTTACACAATCCTGCTAAAACAACTTAAACCAGATTATAGTGGTTAGTTAGTAGTTAGTTTTCAGCCTAGCAAAACTGGTTAGGTTGGTCTGTTTTGCTGGTTTCAGAGAGGTTAGAGAACTTGTCAGCCTTGTAAACCAGTTAAGCACCACATTGGCCAGGCTGTAAAACCAGCACTTCCTTAAGCTGGTTTGCTGTGATATTCTCTCATGCTCTTTCAATGTCTTCCATACACTTAAAACAGAGCTGTCATTCAAAACACTTACATAGACATTTCTCTAGGAGTTTTTAAATGAATGTCAGGATAGCAACAACAAAGCCATGTTTGGACTGAATTGAACTGGTAGTATAGACTGATAAGGGGACAGCTGTGTCAGGCTATTCTGATGGGGTCTTTCTGGGTGAGATATATAAGGTTAGTTGTAAGAAGACACTGCTGCATCAGCAATTGCCATGACAATGTCATTCCCCATTTCATTGTCTTTTACCACTGTCTCCTGGCAACGTTACAGAGTCGCACAACCAGAGAGAGACCCAGTGTTGTGCACTTACAGTAACATATAAATAAGAAATTGTCCCTTAAGTCCTTTACTGCATGTAGAATAGAAAGTGAGACAATAAAGTGAGACAGTTTTTCACACCAAATGCCACATTTTCATTGCTTACATCACTTCCTGCCTCAGCAATAAAGAACTTCAGCTAGAAGCCTTTTTCTGAATATATCTGCCTCAGTGACATTTTGCACTATGGTTATATTTTTAAGCTTTAGCTCACTGAATGTTGCATGATGAATTGCACCATGTTGTGCTGCTGTTGTGCTTACGGCACAGTCCTCCTGGGGTACAAGGCGCCATTAGAGCCCAGTGAGAGATTATACAACTTAGGCCCATATTTAATCAGCTTCATGCTCATAACAAGTCAGAAGTCATGCAATGAATACCTCACAGGGCACAACTGGGGAACGTGTTTTATTTTATCAGATGCTTCACGCTTAGATGTGTTTTAAGGCTGCTGCGGGCCATTAATTCTTTTCAGTTATGTGGACTTCACCTTGCACAACCTTGGATTGGTGTGAATATTTATTTCTCTGTGTGTAATGACCTCAACTTACTAATCTTCCCTAATTATTTTTGGCATTGAGGATTGGGGTCATTAAGCATGAAAGGTGCTTGTGCCACACTTTAACTATCTGTCTTCTATAGAGATGATAAATCCTCATGCAGAATATCAGGTGTTGGGAGCATCTGAATCACCGTTGTGAGGGGGTGACCCTGAGACTAAATCATATCTGCATCCATCACACATGGGAAAAGAGAACACGTGCTCATTCACACCTCCACAGGGATGTCCTTGAGTGACATTCAGGCATGATGCAGTATCCGGCGGTTGCGGTATCTACTGATGCACGACTGTGGCATGGATGTCCTTCGGCTCGGACAGCTGCTGCTCAGTGGATTTTTTTTTCAGTTTACTGAAACCTGATTGGATCCTTTGGAATACTGTTTGCAAGGACCACATTGCCAACGCTGCATTTGCGTTGACTGCCTAACTCATTTGACTGCATTCTGCGACATGTCAAGTTGAGATTCAAAGGTTGATTTGAAAATCTCGGAGCATGCTGTTGTTACGTCGATTACAACAATACGATAATGCATTGCCAGCAATGCAATATGCCAGCAATAACTTCTCTGTCCTTTCCTAGGAAATAAACAACACAATGCATGCTGGGTAGAGGTTGAATCTAGACTGGATTTCTGCCAGGCAACAGGAAACTTTGAAGGCTGTCCAATCAAATGACCCTCCTTCACCTTCCATTCATGCATAACACCATTAACAAGATAAACTGAGCCAAATGAAGCACTGTTACACAAATGAGGAACATGAAATATGTAAACAGTCACGTGTTCAATGTTTGAAGTTAATCCTCTAAATGATATTGTAGCTGGTAATAGAGGCTGGTATTGATAGATGTTATATTGACTTCTGATCTAAACCATTTTCATACTAAATTGATCACTTGTCATTTACACTTACAACAATGATTATTTGACTGGTCTGATTCTGTCAGCTAAAAAGTTTATTTTGTGTGTGTGTGTGTGTGTGTGTGTGTGTGTGTGTCATTATTACTACAGGTTAATGAGTGATCAATAAACGACTTGGTAAACATAGACCAAATCTAAATAACAAATGGTCTAATTTACAAATAATTCCATACAAATGTTCAGTTAAATTCACCACAGGTACGTACACACTTAAATTTGACTTTACCTTTATACTAATGTTGATGAATTTGGATTATCCTAAATGAGCCCCAGTTAGTAATTTGCATAATACATGCCCAAATTCTCCATATAAGGGCTCTTTGTAAGCATATTTTTAGCCATATTCAAATGCATAAAGCTAGACACACAATATGTGCATAAGAATGCATAGCGAATGAGACCCAATGTCTTTATATGCATAAGTAGACCTTTAGTAGACTTTAAGTTTAAAGAATCGGAATGTTTTAAAGAAAAAATGTTAAAGAATTCGGAACTTGCAAACCTCAAAGTTTTGGACTCCACACTATATGCTATATCTGGCATTTCACAACCACATTGTAGAGCCATATATGTGATGTAAGATTATTATTGGAATGGTTTAATGCAATCTACATGTGCTGAGGTTGGCTCGGATAGGGTTCATGCAGGGACAGCAGCTTTCCTGTCTCTAGAGTTCTGCTCCGTTTCCACACTTTTCATACAAAGGAAAATTATGCATAATTGCTAGTTTCTCAGTTAGCTGACATTGAAATTGATAAAGAGTTAGGTTCATTAGGGAGGTTTTTATATGACTCTTCTAGTCTTTGCCAATACTAATTATCTACCAAGCGCTACCCAGCTAACAGGGAGTATTCTCAGAACGCTGGCAAAGTTCTCAAAAAAGTTACGTAACGTACGTAACGTAAAAAGCAGTAACGTTAGTAGAATTTTTTTAATGTTATTTATCATATTAAAAACATTATTCTTAATTATTGCAAAGGCCTCCGGTACACCATCTTCTTATTGCTTCTACAGATGTAGTGTGGACCAGGCTGGAGATCTGGTACCACAAAAGCACGCTTGTGAAGAAGGCTTAAATTGTAAATGAATTTGTTTGTTGACTAATTTTACAGCAATTTCTCACAGTGGCTGAGTTCTCTGGGGCAGTTTATTCATTGACTGGTGCACGACTGGTTTCTCTCTGTTTATGTGGGTACAGCGTTTGGTTCTGTGTGATGGCCATTTCTGCTAAGGGCTGATAAGAATATTTACCCATAGCTTTTCAGCTTTGAGGAATAATGTATTTCCTCTTTCATAGCCTTATGAGTGTTTAGAGGGGAAGATGTTATTTAATTAGGATGTGGATAATGCTGATTGAATGTTTGAGGAGACCCTGGTGTACAAGTGTTTGTAAAGAAAGACGGTCGTGTTCATTATTAGTTCATTATGGATAAATTCAGCATTATTTTGAAGCAATTTTGGCTTTGAACATATTACAAAAGTACAACAGCAAGCATTCTTTGTTTGTAATGGAAATATGAGAAAAAATTGGAAATTGCTAAATACATCTGTCTTATTTCAAAACAATTTGTCTTGAACACATATCACATCATAATTAAAGCTGCAATCCATAACTTTTGCCTCTCTATTGCCATCTATATTTGAAACATTTTTTTTACATATGTTGAAATCAAATGAAGCTGACAGTACTTGGAGAAATCTCACTCGACAGCTCAGAATTATAAATTTAATAATAAACTTACCGCTGTAAATCGGGTTAAGGTAAGGAAACTGTTTTGAACACTAATCTGTTATGTACTTCCTCAATAACTGCTTTTATTTTTTACAAAAGTTACAGATTGCAGCTTTAAGATATTTGATGTTTAAGATTGTAATTTGAATTTCCAAAGAGGAAGGTAGCCTAATAATGTTATTATTTTCATCCATCTCTAAATTTGGCTCAGAGTGTGAAATACTTGCAGATGTCATGCAGTTCTTTGCCAATAATAGATTTTATGAGAGCTCATCCTCTCAGGGAACGCTGCCTATAAATGTCCCATGTAAGGACAGGAGTCAGAGCCAGTGCAGTCCTGTTTACATCAAATAAAATGTGACTTATCTGTCCACCCCAACATGTTTGGCGCGGCTGTTATGTAGCCTGGCAGACTGTCGACCATACGTTTTCATGTACCGAGACTGAGATTAAAGATTAGGTCTGCTCGTGCTGCACCTGTTTCAATGCTGTGTGAGGTTCTGGCTGGATCAGAACCAGCTTGGCTTGGCTCACTGTGCAGACACATCAGCCATGGGGACGTCCACTCCCGCTTTCTTTGAACCGGCTCAAACAGCTAATTGTAGAGAGCACACTGTGTGTGTCTCTTTCAACAGTAAACACACTCTGAGAAAGATTGTGGCTTAATAAAGAACACATGCAGTCTAAACACAATGCATTCTGGCAGTCCTTGAATATCTACCTTACCCATGTTTGGATTGGCAAATGCCACAAACTTTTAAGTACAAGTCAGTGTGTTTGGCAGCCATCTTGGCAGCTTTGTACAGTTCCTGTTTTCTAAGAATGGGGAAAGATCAAAATAACAGTTTGCCAATCTTATATTGTTTAAGTATCAAATCACCAATTAAACTGGATAAGTTTACCTCAAATTAGGCAGTTGGTCAAGCTAATCCATACCCAATTAACAGGGAACATTTTCAGAATATTGGCTAACATTCCCTTAAAGTTCTCTCAAAGTTCATTTTTTTATGTTATATATTGTATATATCAAAACATTTTTATTTTCTTGTTAGTGACACATTTTAAAAATGCTCCAAACTTAAAACATCCGTTTCAATAATGCTCTTATAATCAAGCAATACCATTAATAAAACATTTTAAACATTCCCAGAACATTCAAAATAATATTTTTTTTGTTACTTAATGGAAGCGTTAGGGATACATTGTTACATCCAAAAATTGCTATCTGAGTATGTGGATTAATCACCTAAGGTGATTGGTTCTTTTAATGAAAATGCAGGACTTTCTGCCACCATCCTACAGCATTGTGATTTCTCCTATTTATTTTCTGACAAGGGCCCTGTCTCCAGTTCAGCACATCACTGCTATTAATTCAGGTTGTTTCACAACCGAATTAAAGCATGACGCATTATGAATGTTCAGCCCTTTATATTGTCATCATTTCAGTGTAGATGACTCAGTCAATCAATAAATCAAGAGCTCACAGGCACGAGTAAAAAAGAACATTAGCACTGTGACATGAACAGGTATAATGTGGGTGTTGCAGAGTGGGTTTGTAATGTGCATGTTTGTGTGTTTTGCAGCTATTATGTATGTGATGGGGGCTCTGGGGCCAGCTGCAGGGTATCTACTGGGAGGAGTTCTGATTGGCTTCTATGTGGATCCCAAAACCATCATCAACATTGGGCAAAGTGACCCACGCTTTGTTGGCAACTGGTAATATATGTTGAATGTGTGTGTAATCAGGTGACCCTTAGTTAAGACCCATAGCTTAAAGTTACTTACCAGTCCTAGCTTAGCAACTGTTGTTGTCCCCCATTTTACCAGACTAACTTTTGATTAAATCATAATGATGGAGAATCTCATTTGATTCTTGAATACTTTTCACTTAATTTTTACAAAATGATGCAAAAATGGTAAACCTTGTTGCTGAGGCTTGACACAAAAAACCTGAATACTGTATTTTTTCCTTTAAAAAAATCTTGAGACATTCATGCTGTGAATAAAACTGTAAGCCCTCTTCTAAAATAAAACCAGAAACCTCCAATTTATTTGTAGAGGCTGTTTTGTAACCTATCTGAGGAAGCAGTGCTAAGCAGAGTGGGCAGAGCTAACCGGTGATCATCTATCATTAATCCACATGGTTATGTTTTTAGGTGGAGTGGTTTCCTGCTCTGTGCGTTTGCCATGCTGTTGGTCATCTTTCCCATGTTCACCTTCCCCAAGAAACTGCCCCCTCGTCACAAAAAGAAGAAAAAGCATGGCGCAGACAGCACCTCCAATGATGACGACGTCCTGAAAGAGAAATCCAACAGTAAAGGCCAGACGGTCGCATCCTCCATGGGCTTTGGAAAAGACATCAAAGGTGTGTCTCTGATGAAGGATGGACACCTTGAAGGTCATGTGGTGATTTACACAATGGGCAACGTGTGTAGAAATACTGGTGTGAAAACCTTTCCTACATTCCTCCATCTGGCTCTATAATCAGTGATACTATGAAAGCTCAGAAGAGACCTCAAAGAGATTAACAGGAATTAATATTGTTTTAGTCACCATATAGAGAAGCATCAGGCCTATATCCATAGGCCTATACAGTGGCCTTCATAAATATTGGGACAGGAAAATTGCTCTGTTTGCTGTGGACCTATAGCTTCATTGCTGCTGCAAAAGGTTTATACTTGTAGACTTGCAGTAAAAGATTTGGCTTGGCCGAAAAAAGAGAAGTAGTTATACAAGTAATTTTTAAGGAAATAATAAGCAGAAATATGTGATTTATTAGTACTCTGTTTCCTCTCGAATTGTGTATGTAGAGTTTCTGTAGATTACAGAACTTCACACTTTTAAATTGTAACTAGTACCAATCATTATTATTAGCCTGGAGAGGTGATTTGTCCTGGTTTAACAAACAAATGCAAGTGACTACAATCAAGACAAGCCCTGTTCTATAAACCCACTGTAACCTACTTCCATTCCCCCCTGGCCTGCATGTGATTGCATAGGTAGGCTAACTGCATAACTGTTCCACAGTAACTACAGTAGGATAAAGTGTTAGGCAGAGTAACAGAGTTTCTGAAACCTCTGTAAGAGACAAGCTGTTTTGTTAATTACTAGGTAAAGCGTTTAATCTGCCTGCTTTTGTGTCAGCTCATCTGTCCCACCCTGCAGTCCCACTGATGCTCTGAAGGGTCAAAGTTCAACATTCAGGGCCAAATGAATGTTTTATTACAGCCAGTTACCATGGAAACAGCTCACCGTCGCTGACCTGCTAATTAAACGTTGCCTCCATCGGCCATGATGAAGCATTCAGCTGAAAGCTGCGGGATTTAAACAGATTAGAACAAAATGAACATTTTACCATCATTTACTCACCCTTCACTTTACTCAATATCTTCTTTTGTATTCCTCAGAAGCATAAAAGTCATACAGGTTTGGAAAGACATTAGGGTGAGCTATTTTTGGGTAAACTATACCTTTATATGTAAAGCATTTAATAAAACAAGTCAAATGTAAGTGTATGAATTTGTCATTCGTAGCTTATACATTTCATTAACATATCATACTACACACAAATTAAACATCAGATTGGGAGAACTGGGATGCATTACCTGCGTTGAAAAACATGCACAATATGGCACCTTTGGCTAACATTGTCATTTTTGTGCTTTTGTTGAGAAGATCTCCCAAAGGCTGCTATACGGATCCTCAGCAACATGACATTCCTGTTTGTGAGCCTGTCCTACACAGCTGAGAGCGCCATTGTCACGGCCTTCATCACCTTCATTCCCAAGTTCATCGAGTCACAGTTTGGAATCCCTGCCTCCAATGCCAGCATTTACACAGGTATGACATCATCATGACATCATCATGCTGTATGATGTCAGCTATAATTAAACCTTTATAAATAATTCAATCTTGACACATCTTCCTCGTCATGTCGCACATAATTCGCACCCATGTTCATCACATTAAGAACATGTGTTAGGGAAGATGTGCGAAGGCATGTGTGATATATAATTTTCCTTGCAGCTGAACCCACTTCTATTTGTGGAGGCATATTTGATTGCTGCTATATAAAGCTGCTATCCTGACAATATTGCCTGTTTAAGAGAGCACATCTCTGGCCGGATGTCAAGAAGCCATTAAGATGACTCTGTTGCTTGTTTATGTTCTTTGCTCAACTGAATAAGCTCTCAAAAACACCTTTTCCTCCCTCTGAATCTCTGGATCATTCTGAAGTCATGGGTATGCCCATGTGTCTCAGCACAGATGCTCTCTCATAAGGTCATGGGAGGCTGGCCAGGATTCCGTAGGGAGTGTACAATCCATGTCTGTCAGCCCGGGTCAGGTTACTACCATGAGTGCTAATCCAGTTTATTTACTATATAAATACTATAATCCCTGTTTAACATTATAATCATGTTACACTTGGCCACAGCATTATGTTTAGCATTGTTGTCCATTGTCAGGTTGTTATTTTTTGAAAATGTGGTGTATTGAGGCTAGAATAGATGTCTGAGTCTCAACTAACGTCCTCTAAAAGTTCTGTCAGTGTTATCAAAAATGTTCTTGCCATAACATTTTTTTAACATTATATATTTGATATATATATATATAAAATGTAATTCTTAAATTCTTAGTGGAACATTTTAAAAACTAAAAATTTAATACTGTTCTTATAACAGTAGCGTTAATACAATGTCTGTCCCTAGAACCTTCAAAATAACATTTTTAACGTTTTTGTTACTTGATGGAAGCGTAAGGGAAATGTTCTTACCACATAAAATTGTAAGCTGGGCTCTAGGTGGTTTATGACTCACTGGGGGACCCTCCCACCAAGTATCTATGGTGTTCTGGTCATATGGCTCAGGCCATTATTTGCTAGTCTGAAGCCAATTAATAACGTTACCCACTAAGTTTAATACTTTGGGGTTTGTTAAATGTACTGAGTAATAAGAAAGTGTTGAGTAATAAGACTAATGATACTTAACAAACACCACCTTGATCTACATTATGTATATCATCTAGCAGGGTTCTGATTCATTATTTTTGCTCCTAAGCTTGTTGCCAGGCTACAGAGAGGAAATCAAATTGATCGCATGGTTGCTATGTCGACACTCAACTATGCTTGTCTGTTCTCAAATTGTAACATGAAAACAATTTCCTAACTAAAGCCGTTAGATTGTAAGCTCTGGCAGACTGGGGTTAGAAACACAACACATCATGTTCCATATGGATAAAGTCTCTTTTTCAAGAAGTGTATAAAACGTGTTGTCACTGATTTAAACCTGAGCTGAAGTCAGTACATTTACACAGACCGAATGCTTTACACATCAATAAATGAGGATGCTGTTGGTCAGTTTTGTGCTGTTTCCTCAGTTATGGCAGCCAAGAGTCAGTTGAGCCTGTAAGATGTGCAGCTGCAGTAAAGCTACAGAAGACTGATAGTGGACCATAAACCACGTAACTGAAGCCAGATGGACATTTACTCTCCAGCTTTCAAACAAATGTATTGCAGGGTAAAGCGTGCTAAATCAAACATGAATCGAGGTATAAACAAAACTTGAATTGTTTATAGATCATCTGTATAAATACACAGCAAAATAAATTAGTTTTTTTCTGTTGCTATATATTGTTAATTGTTATTAACTATATATTAACTGGTAAATATGAACAAGTAATAGAACAATATAGATTGTAGTTAATGTGTAGTCACGTGTGCGTTTATTGACTGTTTCACAGTGGCTTTGTTTTCTTGGCAATTTATTAGGTAGTTTGCTGTTTGTTAGTTTAGTGATAGATACAGACTATGGCTTATCTAATCAGAATTAAGAGTCAGAGTTTATCCAAAAGTTGAAACTCAAGTTTAATGTCTTTAGAGGCTGGCATGGTTACATCAACAAATTGTTGTTTATTTTTTCGCCATTTCATGGCTTTCTCATTTTTGCATCGTACTGTGTCTTCAGGTTCGCACTGAGAGCATTAAGAAACGGCGTGCAGTAGTGCGAGAGAGATCTGTCAGTGCTCTGTGGCCATTAACACACCGCTCTGCTTCAGCTTGTGGCCTAGAGGAAATTTGTACTTTGCCTCTGCCTGTCCTGAACTGCCCTACTCCCCAACACACAGACACACACACTACACCAGCTGTGCACACAGCCAGGCCTGGTCTCCCAGGACAACCACTCAAAGAGATTTCCCTTGAAGACCTCCCCTCCTCTACTTCTAGATACACAGAGGGGTTGTTTGAATATTTCTCCCTTCTGCTACCCCACTCATCACAGGGAGGTGTCCCTGATGCACTGCTGGCTAAATCTAGCCTGAAGGAACACTGTATTGGCTTCACACATCTTTGGTTGTCTCATGAATGAGTGTTTGTCCCACCTTGGCAGGTCAGAAGTGTGCGTGTGTTTATCTGTGTGGGTAAACACAGAAGTATTTTCTAGATTTGCTTCAGGAGGTCTGATTCATGTAACTTTTAGGCAGTCCGTGACATTTGCACAAAATGATTCAATAAACCAGTTCAATGAGTCTTAGCTTAGAGTCCCCTCATAACATTTTGTTTTATTACAAACATTTTTGTTTAAATTATGCTGTAAATTGTATTAAATGTTTTGTTGGTTACAACATGTCACCAGCCTCAAGAGTTTTGCTCTCAAATGAAATTCTTCAGTACAGTCAATTGACTTGCCAGAAGTCTGCAAAATGTTTCCAACAAATCATTATAAAAAAGAGATATGCGAATAAATCCTTGATTTTAACACAGATAGTCACAATACCAGCTACAAATTTTAGGTTGTAAGAACATTTTCCCAACAGTTCCATTAAATAATAAAAAAAGTGATACAAATATTGTTCTAGAAAAGTTCAAAACATACTTTTTTTTAGTTTGTTATTTTTTAATTCTGTAACATTTTTGAAACGTTCCATTAACATTTTAACAACAAGGTTTTAGATATATGAAATGCGTTAAAAAAGCGTTCAACTAATATTACTGCAAGAACGTGTTTCATAACTTTAAGAGAACTTTTTAGAGAACATTAGTCAACGTTCCGAGACGTTGACTAATGTTTCCTGTTACCTTGGATGTACCCGATCTGCAGCTTCCAAAGAAACGAAATATAAACGAAGTGTGAAAGAAATCATTTAGTGCTCATACCCTCTATTTGTCCTGCTTATAAACTTATACATTTGAGACAAGTTTGCTTTTGGCTGTTCTGAGGTCAGGCATGTGCTTGCCTTGCCCACCGAATGGATTTACACATTGACCTCTGACTGCCAGCTGTCAGCTTTCACTCCAAATCTCCAGCTGTGATGCCAGCAGCACGTGTGCATCCCTGATGGAGGCTGCTCTTCCTTTCACACTCTCTGCTTATGTCCACAGAAACATATTTATGTCTTTGTTATTTTGACGTTTTATTCTTGTAGTTGTATCTTAGTCACTTCTTTGCCAATCACAACTGTCACCCACACAATCTGAAGTGTGCAGTCTCACATTTCAGTCAAAAGCAGATTTGTCTTTTCCAGGATGGTCCTTTGAACTCTGTTCAGGATGTTCACATTCCTTCGGGTCTTTGTGTTAACTTCCAGCTATTGAAATGTGTGAACATTCCTGGTTTGTCAAATTTAGGTAAAGTCAACATGAAATCAAAATCGACTCCGTATTCATGTTGGTCTTAACATGTATGACTGATCAGTGCACATTATTCTATATAACTTACTATATAAATTTACTATATATTTACTATATAAAATTTATACTATGTAAAATAAAATTTCCTGAGTAATCTTTCATCAAAATGTAATTGTGCCTTATCTTGCTCTGAAACATACTTCCTGCTCCTCTGTAATTCAATGCTTTTAAGAGTAAAAAAAAGTGTGTAAGGATTTTACAAATGCATTCAGGCTTAGATTCAATTAAACGCCCCATTTTGTTACAATCTGTTCGGTTATCTACTATTTTATTTATTGGTTATCCTGTTTCACTCTGAAATTCATCAAAATATCACAGTAAGTGGAAGTAAACCCATCTGTAAATGCTGTCACATGTTGACTTGATATCTTTTGATATCTATTGACTGATCTCTCTCTTTCTCTATTGTCTCTTTAGGGGTGATCATTGTACCCAGTGCAGGGGTGGGCATCGTATTGGGTGGCTACATCATAAAGAAACTAAAGCTTGGTGCTCGTGAATCTGCCAAGCTGGCCATGATCTGCAGTGGTGTGTCTTTGCTGTGCTTCTCTACTCTGTTTATCGTAGGCTGTGAGAGCATAAACCTGGGTGGCATCAATATCCCTTATACAACAGGGTGAGTAAATTATCCATTTAAACCTTTCAGTGTTTGCTCTGAAGTCTATTACATAGATATGGGCATATTCTGTTTATGTTTTCGTACTCCCCATCATAACCCCCAAATCGTCCGGTACCTCCCTCCCATGTTCCTGTTTTCATTCCTCATTTTCTGTTTCCTGTGTTCCACCACACAAGGCATCCATTGAGTGACATAACAGGTTTGCATGGCTCTGACCAGCAAAACAGTTTGTTTGTGGAAGACATGGCACAGAAGTGTGAGGCCTTTTAAACAGATCACGTTGACCTCCAAGACAAAGATGTGGCATTATAAAGGGTTTGCACCCACAGTCAACACTGACATTCCATAACCATGCAAACGGTTTCTTAATGTTACAGTTCTTAAGCTTTTTTAGCAGGGAAATGCATAGACAAATCTATGAGAAATCATATTATTTCAGTGCTTGAAGAAGATTCACCTAGGCACACACTGACAGAAACTCTTACCCAGCTAACAGGGAATGTTCTCAGAACATTTATTAATATTCTCTAAAAGCTCTGTTAAGGATATCAAAAACCTTGTTGCTATAATGTTAGTCAATGTTTTTATGTTATATATCTTTCCGTTACTTAATGGAAATGTTAGGGAAATCCAAATTTAATCTAAAATTGCTAGCTGGGTATTTATTCATATGTATTAACTAAAGGTATTTTAGTCACTGTCCTGAATGACCCTGAGAAGAATACTGCAGTCATTTGTTGAAGCTTTAAGAAGGTTTACCCAAAAATAGCGCAAGCATTCTTAATCTCTATGAATATACTGGCTACTCTTTTCAATAAACTCTTACAAATTACAAAACAGCATCATAGAAACAGTGCAACAGTAGAAACAGAAAATTCTTAAACATTTGTCCTTTTATATTCCATGTAAGAAAGTTTAGGTTTAGAATCTAAGGCTAAGTGTAAGTACACAATTACAATTTTTGGGTGTCCTGTTTGAAAGTATTCAACTTTAAACAGTTTTATCAAGTATTTGAGCTGGTGATTATAGTGTGTGCTGTTATAACGGAGAGGTCTGTCTCAGTCGGTTTAAAGGAGCCACAGAGAGGAGCGAAAATTCTGATCCCTGCTGTTTCTGTCTATTTTGCCGGCTGTGTTATGGCATGATTTATCTCCTCTTTAAGATGTACATCTGTAAGGATAATGCAAAATCAACCAGAGCTGTTACTGCTTTCTGTGTGTTTGATGTGGGAGAGAGTTCTGTTTGAACTGGACCGGGGTTCCCACAAGATTAAAATAACTGTTTGTTCAGTAGGGTTAGCGTTCTCTCTCTTTATTCTGTTTTCTGTCTGTCTCTTTCCCCTCTCATTTCTCTTTCTCATTCACTGAGATAAGATGAGATTTTGAGATTATGTCTATGAAAGTCACATAGTGACTTAATATGGAGAATGACTACAAAGAAACAAATCTTAGTATACTGTATTTTTTGTATTTTGTATGTTTATTGTTTGTGTTTTAGCATTTTTTACACATGGGTTTCAAAAATAGTTTTTTAACAAATATTAAAACATGAAACATGATTTCAGTGAAAAGTTTTTGTGAATACCTGATAATCCATGTTTCACCAGCATGAGAAAGTTCCAGGATCTTCTTTGCATCAATAAACATAATATATGTATAATATGAAATATTTCTTATTTATTGGTTCAAATGTTTCTTTCTTTTTTGTGGCATTTTTCATATCATAGAACTTCCCAGATGTTTAACATGGTCTCAGTTATTTAGACCCCAGCATGCATTTCTTCATCTTCTGTCCAACTAGGGCCATGCCTTAAACTAACACCTTGGCAAAGAGCCTCCTTCAGCTTCTCTGATTGGCTGAGATGCCCAGGCAGCTGTAAAGTAATGTATTTCCGTCTTCCTATGTCTGGTTTGCTCAGGCCGACCCTCACCCTGACTCACAGGAACCTGACAGGCGGCTGTAATGTGAACTGTGGCTGTCGGATCAACGAGTACGCTCCTGTTTGTGGCTCTGATGGAATTACGTATTTCAACCCCTGTCTGGCGGGATGCAGCACGGTTGGCAATGACAGCACTGGGGTGAGACTGGACGTCTCTCTGGAGATGGTCCATATTTGAGTCCAAACCACAATCAGTTCAGCACAAAATACCAGACATTGATATTAAATCATTAATAATTAATCATCTTATAAATGTCTTGACTCTGGTTTATTCATGAGGTCTTAAGAGACATTTTTTAATATGATTACTAGAAAATATCTGCTTCATTAGCCTTGTTAATTAGTGTTAAAACTCAAGTTTAATTCCATCTTTCATTCCATAAATTTTGTGTAATTTCCCTTTTTTGTAAGTAAATTTGAGGCACTTCAATATTTTGCTGCATTTAACATTTAACAGAATTACATTTACATTTAGGCATTTAGCAGACGCTTTTATCCAAAGTGATTTACAAGGTGAGGAAAACAAAGAAGCAATAAATAAAGGAGGCAATAACATCAGCCGTACACAGTTACAATTACACTAGTCATTTCTCAGTTCTTTGTAGGTTTTGAATGTCTGGGTTGATGTCTATATGTTGTTTTAAATTTGTTCTCTGCAGATCAGAAACTACACAGACTGTGCGTGTGTCCAGAGCAGGCAGGTTATAACTCCGCCCACCAGTGGCCAAGGCAACCAGCTCCAGCTGGTCATCGTGAAAACTTACCTGAACGAGAATGGATTTGCTTTGTCGGGAAAGTGTGACCGCACCTGCAACACGCTCATCCCCTTCCTCATCTTCCTCTTCATTGTCACACTCATCACAGCTTGTGCACAGCCCTCCGCCATAATTGTCACTCTCAGGTAACACACAAACTAGCCGACGTAGGATCCTGCTCCATAGATGATCTTAAGTATTTAAAGCAATTCATTACAACAGTGAAGCCATAACAGTATTATTTTCTTTGTTTTAGAAGTCATATATAATATTTATTCACCTAAGAGCTTTTTAATTTGGATGTGCGCATATATTAATAAATTATTTTATCTAGTCTTATTTCTTTTGTAGGTCAGTAGAAGAGCAGGAAAGACCATTTGCTTTAGGAATGCAGTTTGTGCTGCTAAGAACTCTGGGTAAGTCATAAATGCTGCATTAGTTTACTTTTGGAATGCTGAGAGTTTGTTAGTTTTATCCACACTGAGTTGTTAACCCAGTGTATGAGCCTTTTACACCACAGGGAGTATGTTTTTCAACTCAAACATGTCTGTGCTGGAGATTACTGAATATTTGTAACTTGAAAGAAAAAACTTTTTGTCTGAAACTTCAGCCACTTTATCACAGATCTTTTTAAATAGTACCATCTGGTGTTCATAAGAGTTCATTACACCCTTATGTTCTGCAGTAACTGTAATAAATTTGAGGCAGTTAAAATGAAGGGATGATTACTGTAGGAATAAACTTTATGGCTAGAATGAGCTGTAAAATGAAGCCACAGGAAAAAAATGAATAATGTTGATAATCTGAAGCTTCTGTTACTGGCATCATAATTCTTTTTCTGTCCTGTTTGCATGCAGCCTATATTCCCACACCCATCTACTTTGGGGCTGTGATTGACACCACCTGTATGCTCTGGCAGCAAGACTGTGGCGTTCATGGCTCATGCTGGGAGTATGATGTCACTTCCTTCCGCTTCGTCTACTTTGGCCTGGCAGCCAGCCTTAAGTTTGTGGGCTTTGTTTTCATCTTCCTCACCTGGTACTCCATTAAATACAAAGAAGATCGCTTGCAGCGCTGGCAGCAGCATTTGCCGCCGCTGGGCTCCGTTAGCGAACTCATCTGTCATGCAGGAGGTCAAAAGAGCCATGCTCGCACCCGCTCCTGCCCTGTCTTTTTGCCCCGTTCTGAGCCTCCGGACCAGCCCCTTCTCAACCGCGGACACTGCAGCCAGAGCTGCCCCGGAAACGTGCTCAAAGCAATAACCCCGCCCACTCGCTCACTGCAGGAAATGCACTGTCGCATTTGAGGACACGCCCTGATTCTTTGCTCCATCTATGTCCATGTGCCTTCCTGTTCGGTGTAATGACAAGACGGGACTGAGCTACACCTGTTTCTCCGCTTGTCCCCCGCGTACCTTCAGGGCCTCTGCGCGTCCACAGAGAATCGTCTCTCTGCAATGTCACCAGTACAACTCGCAGCAAACATGCGTCTCATCAAAGTCACATCAAATACTTGCTGTAGAGACGAATGGGAGACATATTATGGTGCTAAATTGGGGAATGAGGGATGACGTTATTTTCTGTATTTAATCTTGATGATTATATCAAAGATGTTGCAAGCACAAATGGAAATCAGAACTATGCAAAGCTGTACAACATTACAGCCTCTAGGATTTCACTTTCTACTATATTACCTTCATTCAAAATTTCCGGCAGCGAGACCATTCTCTCTGAATGATGCTGCAAGATCTGTCAAACATTAAGCTCTTTTTCACGTCTACACTTGTTTCAAAACTCACTTCTGGCTAGTTTGAAGGTGCTAGCATTGTGGATGTGACTTGACATCCACAGAGCTGTACTGGAACATGCTTCTAGATGGATCACATAGTGCTACAGTTTGAAAACAGTGCCTCAGACTGCCCTGTGAGCAGTGAGGTCTGCTGGCTAACAGAGCACTGAGTGGAACTGCATTTGGAGATAGACCGAACCTCATCTTCATATTCATTATCTTTCAAATAATTTTGTCTATCTGCAATGTGGTCAGTGTTATCAGTGAACTGCAGTGTTTGACTTGCTTCTGTGAGTTCTGTAATTCACAACAACTGACAAAAGATGTTATGATATATGATGTGAAATAAGATGCCGACATGTTTTAGCTGCCTCTGGTTTGATGATCTAAGGTCTATGATCTATGATCAGGTCAACATGAATTCTGGGATTTGTTCAAACGTGCAGCATAAACAAAAAATTCTGATTAGACTGAGTGTGAACAGCAAAAAATATGTGAAATCTGAAGTTCACAAATCCGATTCGCACCACATGCACATGTGGTTGGAAATCCAGTTTAAACTCAGATTTTTGGGAATATGCTCATTTTAACCAGTCAGGTCAGATTTAACATTTGTTTGTCAAAGTAAAGCAGATATGCAATGTTGTATTGTGAGAAAGATGCCATTGTTTATAATGACATTACTATAGCAACTGATGTAGATGCAACAATATTGACTGCGCTGTCTGAAATGCAAAATGACAGTCAGTTTTAAGGAGCCGATTTTTATCGTAAACCAAATCGGATTTGGTGCACAATGTGAACAAAGCTATCAGAGCTGGTCAGGGTTGAGTTAACCTCTTATGCTGCTGCAAGCATCTGCTAACTACTTGAGCATGTGTGAGCAGCTTTAATGATAGCATTCCTAAAGCCACAATAAAATCAGCGCACTGAATACTACAGCTTTGGTTCAGAAGCTACTGATGTATATCAGCTGACGTAATTATGGGTAAAAGCATGTGCCCTGGCTACAGCCTAATCCACAAGCATATTCTTATGCATTAGCTATATTATACATTTTTAAACCTAATTAAAAAATTTAAGATTTAAAAAATTAACCTAATAAATTTAAACCATACCTAATATGCAATTCTCAAAATTTTCAGTATGCCAATGGAGTTTTTGATGGAATTATCATTAGGCATACTCCAATTTTTATCAATACTCTATTTTAAACCACAAAATATTTACTAAATGTAAGTACTAAATATGACAACCTTAAACAGCTGTTTATGGTTATTGTTCATTTTAATTCTAGTCACCAGATTTATACAGGATTAATATGGTAGTTAGATGCCCAAAGAGCCAACAAACCCAACTGAATCATTGGAAAGAAAATGGAGACCGTGTATTCATCTCCACATTAAAATAATTTTGCAGACTATATGGTTATGACACTTTTGGAACATTATGTTTTTAAAACCTCTAGAATTTGTTTATTGTCCAACGGTATAAAATACACGTTTGTAAAAAGTGAACTCAACCCCAGGTAGTATTTGAATTTGAAATTTTTCATGTTTGTAAAATATATCTATATTGGTGATGATCTGTAAACCTTTTAGAATTGTCACCCCCTTTAGTTCAACCTATACAATGTGAGCCACTTGAGATGATCTGATTTATAAAAACGTATAATCACAAAAATTATGATTGCTGGATCAGCGCATTCATGTTCATTACTCAGATATTCCTCATCTGTTGCACCTAAGGCAGTTAAATGAACTGTTCATGTTAAGCTTAATGAATGTTTTGAGGTTGCTGCTTTCACATCAGTGTAAGAGGCCAGCAGTAACTAATGCAATCAACACATGGGATCAAGAATGAGACGAAATGTCCTGGACTGTCATCTAGACATTTTATTCCATCTCGGTTCTTCAATATTTTATTGATGTATTTATTTAAATAAAATAATTTAGCAGCTTTTGAATGTGTATGGTTTTCTTTACCTTGCATGCGAATGTGTGTCTAAAGAAATTAAACACATTGGTTGAGACACCAATGATGTTCCAATAAAAATTTAACAATACAATATATATATATATATATGTGACTAATAAGGAGCTTGCATTCCGTTTTAAAGAGTGCATTGTGAAAGAATCAAAACCGTTAAAAACAGACTATTTGTATTATTGAAATTATGCAAAATGTTTACCAACTAGTTCTATTTTAACCCAGACAAACACACACAAAAGAACAAGGCAAACAACTAAAGATTTAAGAAAAAGCTGGACTTTTATTTTGAAGGGACAAACTACTGTCAAACGACAAATGAAATGAACAGCTTTGAACTGTAAAGCATGAAAATATATATAAAAGAACGGCTTGGTTTTGTCTTTAGTTTCATTTAAGCAGAAAATATATACAACAAAGGCAGAATTAAGAAACACTTTGAAACGCATCAGAGATCAAAACAAACACCAATCATGAGTAATAAATACCATCATTTCCACTGTGATGAAGTGATACATCTTTACAAGGGAATAAGTTGGACTTGAAGCCACGCCCACTTGGCCATGGAAATGAAACAAATTGATTTCAACAGCACATGAAGGCAAAAAAAGCAAATACATTTCTGATGTGCATTTTTGCTCTCTAAACATATGCAGTATGGAGACAAACGTATAAACAGATCTTGCATGCAATTGCTCCTATCAGGTCAAACAAGGCTGATCCAACAGCTGCAATCTGGATGGTCAGGTATATACACTGAATTCCTTCTAGCTCATTCAGAAACATACTGTCTTCATTTTAAAGTGGAAACTAGATGGGCAACACAAATGCATTTTTTTTTTGCATAATATGATTCAGGTTGCATAATATATGCAGGCTTTATCCACAGAACATTTTTTAAACTACAAATTTATACCCACAGCTCATGGCGTGAGATATCTTTGCCCAACCATTCTGAGTACACGCAAATTTACCGCAGCTCGACAAATTCATTTAGGTAGTTACACTGTACAGGCATTAGAAAAGTTTCTGTGCCTGTGCTGTCACTATGTAAATACCTGCTTTATACCTGGCTGGAACAACCTGCTCAGGCAGATTTAGCTCTTTTAGTATATTACAAATGTTTCCATATTTAAAGAACATTGTGGATTTCATAATAAAATAATTTGTCAATAATACAGATTAGAATTCTCTCAAATCTACATAGTTACAAAATGTTAATTCTCTATTTTGCATTCAACACACCCACAATTTGATTTAATCTGATTTAATCAATAGGTAGGTTATACAGCGTCAGCTTTAAAGAGTCTTGTTTATTAAACAGGAAACCATGGCTCCTTGTGTTAACAGGCACAAAGAGTAAACGTTTTCCTTTTTTCAACACACCATTTTCTTGTATTGCCCAAACAATGAATAACTTAAGCCCCACTGAAATGCTAACCGTGAAATAATTTTCTACAAAGTGTTTAAACTTCATAGTAATAGAATAGATTATTAAATACTTTGCTGTTGGTGCCCCTTCCTCCACAGCTACAAATGCTACAAATGAAACATTATTATAGGACATAAAGATTTGCTTCCCACAGACTAATGTGTTTAAGGTGGCAAATATGAACAGAGATCCCAGAAAATATTTTTAAAAAGCTGCTATATTTTCACTTCTCTAGAGCACAGTGTGGCTCAGATATATTCAGCTGGCAAAGAAAACCCAAAAATAAATAACTCGGCAAGAATAAATAAAAGCAATAAGAAATAATGGTCAATAGATATCACAGTTATATTATGCTTTTCCAAAATGAATACAAATTAACAACCGCGATATCTGTGGTGTGTATAATAAATTAGAAAAAAATGCTCACTCTTTTACCATGTGCTGATGATTAAACACCAAAAGTTGTATGAAAATAATCTTAAACTCAAGAGACAACAGGGCAAAATGAGACCCATCGGTTGCCTGACTGCTTTGTTTCTTTCACAGATAAAGTGCTAACTGAGGAGCCTCTGGGGGGTTTGTGTACCATTAAAAGTCCCAAGGAGCCATTTGTAGAACAGGAGTTTCGTCTAGCTTTGCAATAAAGTACAGACCACCATATATCTCAAGTTCAAAAGCAACAGAGAAAGAAGCTCCCAAAAGGGGCCGTTGAAATGCTGTTTGTTTTGGTGGAAAATCTCAGAAAAAGCCGATAACAGCGATGGTCTAAATGCATTGCTTCCAAAAGCTAGAAAAAGTCCCTGAGATACATAATCAGCATTATATCAAGACTCCAATCTGTGCCCATTTTGAATTCATATAAATAACCTCAGCAATAATATTAACAGTAATAATGGTAAATGATGATGATAACACCAATGCGGGTGAGAAATTTTTCACCTTCCTGGCCATATGTACAAATATTCAAAAATCAGTTGGCCAAACTTTTTTTTAAATGAAATGTTAGCTGCCACTGACATGGCAATACAAATAATGATAATAAAGATTGTTATAATAACTTAATGCTTTGCTAACATCTTAAAGAGGCAGATTATGCAAATATTGATAGCGCTGGATGGAGGGCGGTTTAAGTCTCCATTCATAAAGTAAAAGATAAACAATGCATTTACAATCACCTCATTCTTTTATACAGTGATCATACAACAGCTACGTCCCCATTAGACTTTCACGGGTTCAATCACTGACATTTTCATCGCATCTTCTAGCATCTGATTGTCCGTGAACGTGGCAGGGGGTTCTGGGACAGAATCTGACAAGCCAATTAGAGACTCCAGGAAACAGGTGCCTGAGTCGGCAGCTTGCGGAAGGCTGGGGTAACTAGGCAACTGGAACTGAAAGAAGTTGTCCACATGCTCGTACTCCTTCAGGGAGTTGTACAGCGAGCTTGATCCCAGACAGGGAAACCCATCAAAGAATTCCAGGTCTGACTCTGAAGACAGGCTTAGGTCCATGTAGCTGGCTGAATGATCTATGGAGGGGGAGGGAGTGTGGGGTACAAACCCGCTGTGGAATAGAGCGTTGCCTTGATTAGCATTCTCATCTAAGAGCTCAGACATGGCCGTATGACTGTTGCTCATGCTAGAGTCTGTTTGAAATGTGCTAAGCTTGTCTGTGTTTAAAACATCTGCTGTGCTAAAGATCCCGTAGCCCATAGATACACACTCGTTTTTTTGCTGGTTATTGTTGCTATGTTTAGCATCTCCGTCCCTAGCAGAACAATCCTCATTGTCCGTATCACTAAAGCTTAGAATTCTCGTTAGTCCGTTTTCATCCACATCTAGCGATGACTGCTCATTCTGAGAGCTCTCGACAACTTCAGAGTCCTCACTCTGGCCTGATGAATTTGACGAATCTGTCATGTCACTGCTACAGCTGTTCTCGCTTGCAGCCACAAGTTCCGAGCTGAAGTGGAATGTGGGCCTCTCAGGTGCAGCACTGCCCTCTGCTGGAGGAATGGGGGAAGTGCAGTTTAGTTGATCTTCAGGGGCCTCCGCTGTGTGCTCCTCCAGCCGTTTCTCCAGCTCTAGCTTCATGATGGTATGGATGTAGTGGGTCTGTACTCGGCTGGAGTTGAACTCAATGCGGCCCTCTGTATTCCCACAACCGTCTTTAGTGCAGCCACATGGGAAGGATGAGTGGTCCATCTGTGAAGCCAATAATGACATTACATTAGTGTATTTGGTAAGCGATACCTGTAAATATTACCCGTAGCCTCAGTCAGGATGAATGTTTAATGGCTTGAGGAAAGCCCATTGGGACCAAAGCCCTCACCTGACACTTGATCCCAGCCAGGCTACAGCTGCAGGTTTCTGGCTCGCAGAAGCCCTGGCAGTCACATCCGCAATCTTCTCTGGACATCCGTAGCTCATGCAGCTGGCGCTTCTCCTCCTTATCTATTTTCTTCACGCCAGCTGCCTTGAGTATAGCGTGCCGCCTCTTTGAGGGGTAGGGGTGCAGGAAGGACCCATCCTCAATGTTCACACCACTGAGGTCGATTTCATCCTCAGGGATGTCATCCACAGTCAGCTTGTCAGCCTCTTCTGATTCTTGGGTACCATTTTTAGTAAGCTGCAAAGGATATTTGCATGGTTAGCGACTTATACCGCCCAATGTTTGATCATTTGTACAATCAATACAGCTCATCTGAACACAATTTTTGTCCAAAACTGTCCACGTTCAATTCCAGAGAGATATCTCTATAAACAAGACAAATTCTATATAATGCTGACGTGTAGAAACTTTCAACTCTTAGCTGTTTTGCTCAAAATTATTTGTAATGACAAATAATAAAAAATATAAACATTCTTTTATTTCAACAAATGCTCTGAGATTTCTGGACCTAACTGTTTTGTAAAAATCTGATACCTTCAGTTTGAGAGCTTCCAGTTTCTCTTCCTTCATTCTGTTTTTAAGTTTCTCTCTGCGTAGGTGGCGCTGTTCTATTGCGAATTCAGCCAGTGTGTAGCATCGCTGGGCACTATGCCTCGGCATCATGCCAAGGGTGCAGCCTCCGCGGCTGGGAACGCTGGTGAAGCCCTGGCAGCGCTGGAAGAAGAAAACCGTCACCTGGTCGAACTGCACGTTTCCTCGCCGCGGCCGCTTGGCTTTCTTTAGAATGGATGTGGCTGAAGAAAGAGGATCAACATTAGGTGCTTTTTCATAACTAGGTATGGCTAAGCTGGTGGACTTCAATACACTAAAGGAAAACATTAAAACTGTAATCCATCTTTTGCCTCTCTGTCGCCATCTCTGTTTGAAACAGGTTACTTTTACATACTTGTCTGTATTAATGCTAAGTTAAACATTTCCGGGGAAATCAGACCTAACTGTTAAAATTATAAATAATTATTAACTTACCACTGTGAATCAAGGTAATTTAAGAAGTAAGTTTTAAGTAAAAACAGCAGGCAAGCAAATTCATGGAAATTCAGGCTTGGAATTTCAAAATGGAAAGTAAAACGGCACATGTCTGAGGTAAGTGAGAGGAATAGGGAGAAAGGGAATGTGTTCTTTTCCTAACATCTCATTGGGGAGTATTTAAGTAGGAAGTGTGCCAGGCCTAATGGGAAGACTTGGAGTGGGTGAGAGTCTCTTGTGTAAACATCAAGGATCATGTAAATGTTATTGATGCTGTTGCACTACAATAGCCACTAGGTGGCAGACAACACACTGCAGACCACAAGACCTGCACTACAGTACTCTGACCATGCACTGTCACAGTACACAAATTGAAACAAGTAGTAGACTATTTCAGACAATCACAACAGATGTGCAAACAGTCCAGCTAATACTTTTTTCTTGGATCTATTGTAAATACGACAGCATTCCTCATGTCTGACAAACAATCCTTTTACGAATTTCCCCTGGGTACTGAAATGTGCAGAGGGAGTATAGGCTGCAAAATCACAACCCAGCAGCTAAATGATCTGGAAGTTTTTAGGTTTCTGGAAGTAGTAGGGGCACCCATCTTTATATGACAAGCCATCTGTACTCTCCCATCGACCCTGCAAATAGTTCCTCCAACTGGTCAAAATGGACAGTCCCACACAGTCCAGTGTCAGCAGTCACGGAGTCTCACTGCTTAAAAGGGATTTTTTTCTCTACATAGTCTACAAGAAAGCCATATGGAGAAACCACATGTGAAAACAAGCAGTTTGTCTATTTTCTTTGTAAATTCCATTTTTTCTTCACAGGAATACTTCATGTTAACCTCTGTGTGAGCACAGAGCATTTTTCCCCTCAGGGCCGCCAGCTCACCGATTGTTATCAAAAGGGGATGAATCCTACTGTCCCCGCAGCTGGTTTACATTAGAGTTGCAATCTGGTGGGAAACTAACCATGAACATTTTCCCTGTCTACAAAAAACGTGCAAGTATGTTTTACTCATCTAACAGAACTTTTTGAAGACAGATAAAAGTCTGGACAGACAAACCCAAAAGGAGTTTGTCACACCTGAGGTTCTAATTATGATTTTATGTGCACATTTACCCCAGAAAAACAACTGCTACTGTTAGAAGAATATATGCTTTGCATTTGGCATCATTGATTTTAATAAACATTTCTAAGTTATGAAAACTTCAATTTTTGGCCAGTCAAAATGTTCCCCGGTACTTTCCTGGTTTACAATGCTAGTACACTTAATAACTACACTTAGTAAGGAACTTAGTTAGGGTATATGCCATATTTATCATATTTATTCTGATATGAATTTGAGGAACGATCCAGTCTGTTGATTTTTGAGAATAATTTGAAATACAAGTTGAACACAGAAGAACTATAAGACAGTACAACCTGTTGAACAGACAGCCTATTAAATATGGCACCTAAACTGACTAAGGTCTATTTGACCACTTTCTCTGTTTCATAAACACAAGCAGACAGCCATATAATTTCCCTTCCTCTTCCTGCACACTCCCTTTGTCTCTCAGCACCTGTGCTGGGTTCAGGCCAGTTTTCAGACAAAGCTGCGTTTACACTCTCTGGCTCTCTGCCCTGCTGTCCTGGGAAACTGTTTGCCTCCTTCACCCCAACACACCTCAGTGGCCCTTCAGCCTCATGGATGGACATTCAATACAACAGGAAGTGACTGGGTAAATGTGTATTGAAACACCATGTGTATGTGTATGGTCAATACCTCAAATTTGTTTATTTGATATTCAGTATTCCTTATTAAACCCTAAACCTAAATCCAGGTTTAAACAAGATTTTGAAAATTAAGATTCCAGACTTTGGGATTCCACTACAGATGTTCAGAGGGTCAAAGGTGAAACTCACTGTTTAAGGATGTTGCTGGAGAGCTGGGGTTGCTGGGCGTTGAATCCAGGGTGTCTGAGTAGCAGCTCTCCCCATCTGAGTCCCACTCGGAGTAGGCGGAGGAGGAGAGGGAGGAGGGGGAGGAGGAGGAGTAGCATGGGTCCTCCTCAACCTCCTCATACTTCCTCTTGAGAACCCCGCTCATAGCGCTAGTGTTGATGATCTGTGGGACACAGTGAAGACAGAAAAACATTATTATATTGTTAACACAATAAGCCAAGCCATCAACTTAATTTCTACTACAAAAAATGCAGTCATTTGCATGAATACAATGGGATATCCTGAAAGTTCATTGTAAAGGCTGTGCAATGCAAACATAGGCATGGAATCTGGCCTTGGGCGAAGGCTAATTTGTTTTCCTATGGAAATCGTTGGATCTATATTGCGAGCAGTGCTTAGATATTATCTGTAGACATGCAGAGGCCTTCTCTTTGTTTTAACAGCAACCAAACATCCAATGATGTTTTATTTAACAGAGGCTATTTCTCACTCAACAGCCAGCTGACCGCGCTTTATGCTGTCTCTATGCAGCGAGGAAAACAGGAAGCAATCAATCAAGTCCCTGTGGTGCTAGTCAACAATTACCAAGCCCTTCACTTACTTCCAAATTCAATCAGTTAGACAAATACATTGATTAGGGGGGTGATTAAATACATAGCCACATTACCAAGAGATGGGGGTGGGATTTTGCTATCCCCCTCAAAAACACATACACATCCCTGGGCCAGTAAAGGCAATTACACAGCTGCTAAATGTATTTTATTAGACTCTGCAGTAAACGTGTATACAGCTTGCCATAGTAAATATGTTTATGTCAGTCCACAATGCACGTCACTGCTCCAGTGGAGCTGTACCTTATTGGGCAATAAAAAGTAATCAATCCTTTGGCAGAAAGTCTAGCCGGTGCCCAGCAGCTTTAGGGGGCAGATCCAGCACAACAAGGCATCGTTTACACCATCATTTGATACTGGCAGCTATGAACTGTTGTTTCTTTGCCCTGAGGTAAACCCCAATCATCCATCTCACCTTAGGTACTCCACAGCTCATACACATTCATGCTGAAACAGGCAGAATGGAAGGAAGGAAATTGTTTGATTTAAAGATTAAAAGAGTTTGCTGTTTGAGCAAACAGTCAGACAGAGGAACTACAGTAATCTAGTCATTTCTAGAATTAAATCCCTTATGATCAGCACATGAGTGCGACGAATCACAGTCTTGTTTTCAAGCAGATTTTATTCTCCCAGCAGTCTGATGGTAAGTGATAATGAACAGTAAATAGGTACTGCAAAACGAGACTTGTTTTCAGTCACTTCAGGAAAGTGGCAGACGGTCGTAACTGGCAGAGTACAGAGCTGACGATCTTAGACTACGATGTGTCATCCAGGGAAACTAAGAGTCAATAACAAATTCATTTTTCCCATATAGAGTGTGACTAACAGAATGACTCAACACGTCTGTGATTTGTCTAATACTTAACCTTCAAAATAAAATTTTATTCTTAAGGTGTATTTTTAAGTACCTTAATAAAAGAGACAGCAGGATCACATATTATATGCAGTTATGCTCTTAAATGATGTACAAGACAGTGTTTTAACTGACCATCCTATTTCATTTTCAGCAGCAACAGTAACATTACCAATGTGATGTTAAACACCCAGTTTGATTTAATGACATGCTTGAAAGAAATGGCACAGATCAGACTGCATAAAATCCCAACAGGTTTCTCTGTTTCACGCATTAGTGCCGTCATCATAAACGTGCCAGACAACGAGGGTGTGTCTGCGCCGCCTGCATATTTAACCGTGTCTCCTCCGCCAAATGTCACCGCCGACATGTGCAAGGTGAGTCTTATCTGAGTCTAAACCTGACAATAACTTCAAAGGACCAACCAAGACGGCCTGTATGTGTCACTAATGTTATCTGCATGTGCAACACCAGCCAAAAGCACCTTACAAACAGTGCTTGAACCGTACAGACGTTCTACAAATGAAACACTTTTTGCTGCTCAATGAAAAATTATGCAATAGTTTGTTCCATGTGGTAATAATCAGACATGCTGCTGACGGGGTTTTAAACAGACAAACGAGAAGGTAAACAGCTGACTGTCTGAAAATCACACCACAGACTAAGAACATAATCTATTTTTATTGCGAACAGTATGTGTCCAGATCATCCCTCATTTGCATGTCAACAGAGGCAGCACAGAGTTCTTACATGCTACATCTTGCTTGAAAACAATAATAAGCTTTCTGCACAGACAAGCCTCAGGGCCTTCACAGGACTTCATGAAAAATATCTTTTCATATAAATGATGAGACACTTAATGATGAGTAGAATTTAAACCACGTGTGGAGAAGGCTGCAAAATGACATAGAATTCATCCTAATGTACTCATTTGACTGGGAAATTGGCTATCGCCTTTACCTAGCATGACATTTCCAGACACAAGCTGCTCACGCGTGGCTCAAGAGAGCACCTGCACACAGCATCTATGGCTTGATTGGCTGCTGCTCTTGTATCTTGTCTGGAAAGCACATGGGTTTACCTTTGCCATCCTTTCTCATTTAGCAGAGAGGAGATATAAAGAAACAAAACATCAGAGCAGCAGAATGCATGCCTACCAAACAGGAGTTTTAATTAAGGACTTTGGAGAGAGAGAGAGAGAGAGAGAGAGAGAGAGAGAGAGAGAGAGAGAGAGAGAGAGAAGAGAGAGAGAGAGAGAGAGAGAAAGAGAGAGAGCAGATGAGAGATAGTGGGGTAGAGAGAGCAGGACCTGGGTGTCTCTTGACTGCAGTCTACCTGACACATTGATTTGTTAATCTTGCTTAACAGGCAGAAACAATGGCGAAGGGCTAATCCCAGGAACAAGAGGGTGGGTGTATGAGGGGGATGGGGACCTCATCTGGAAGTCAGCTTGTCCTGTTACACTCAAACACGAGCAAAAAATTATTACTGAGGGCTAAACACCATCTTACAAATAAAACAAATGCTCAGTATAACCATAAATCCCCCACAGGGCAGATCTGGAGAAAGCAATGGCAGGACTGTCACCAGTGAGGTGTCCCAGACACTTGGACAAGAAACAGCAGGTGAGATGTTTGCACACTGTATCATAAATTATGCAGTGCTCCCATTCCAATAGCAGTAGAGCCCTGATGAGGTATTCTCAATGCTGTTGGCATAAATCTAGTGCACTAGGAAAACAGCAAGAATGCCCACAAATGCGACAGACTGCTAAAACTAGACTTTTAACCATCATCAGCAGAGAGCTGTGATGCTCACTGCACAATTTAATGTAGCATGTGATCACGCAAGTATTAAACACACACACAGCCACAGAAACCACAAGCTTCAGTAGAAGTTCTTTAACCAACTTGCTGTCACCAGCCTGCTTTAGTTCTGAATAGTGTAAAAACTGCTAAGCTGCAAAGTGGAATTGTGACCTGATCTTATGCAAGAGAACTGACTTTGGCCCTTCAGCTCACAGCTTAGCACATGCACAGAAGATAATCAAGCAAGTCCTACCTGTACAAAACCGACCATAGCCACAAAGGAACATATTCAAAGCAATGTAAAAGTGTGGCTCTAAATCCTATGAGCATGTAACAGTGTATCCCGGGCTAATCTTAAGGGTATGTCTGCTATATAAATGTAAAGGTGTACTAGTTAAAGCTGCAAAAATCACTGGCAAATCACTGACATCAAATCTAGATAATACGGCGATGAAAAGCCACCAAAATTCCACCACTATCGAGATAAGAATGATTCATTAGAAGACCTCCCCCTGCTGGTCAGGCTATAAGAACTGCAGTCAAGGGGAGGAGGGAGAAGTTTGTTGTGTTGGTCATTGAAACTCTGGATGCTCAACTATGCCAGAGACATTTTGTTCCTGAGCTGCAACTCGTGAAGAGTACACATTCATCCCAAACAGGAATGCACTGATGTGGGAGGAGAGTAGCCGACAAGAACTTTAAACAAATAAATATGATGTCTCCAGCCCACAGGAATTCTCCTCTGGCTCTGTGACACATTCTGTAATAGAGGAAAATGGTCTATCTGTCCCAGATGTATCGGTACAGTCCAAACCACTATTCCCAAAGAGGAACCGTCTCAGACAGGAATATCCACAAAAACACCTGATGGGGCGTATAATAGTTATAACATGCATCATCAAAGATTACGTTATAAGGGTGGAGATGAAGATTTGTCTCAAGTTCCTCTTAATAATAGCTGAAAGGACACTCTCTTCATTATACTGTGTATTTAAGTTTGAGAGTTTACTCTTACCACATAAGGGAGTGTTGATGCCACAAACATAAAAGAAACACAGTAACAAACTAATGAAACTAGATATACGATAACTGTTAAACATTATTTAGGAGATATAAAGACTCACTGAAAGTGATTTAACAGCTGTCAGATGTTTTGAAAAAAATGGGTCCTCACGTTTTAAGCCAACGAGTGGAAAACATGACAACCCAGGAAAATACCCAAACTGAAAGCGATTATTTTCACACACGGAACAATTTGCATCAATATCCGAAATGCAAAGTTCCAACAGTGTACGTAAAGTGAAGCGTCCCTGAGAAGTTATTGGCTTGCTGGGTTTGTTCTAACTAACTTAATATAGTGGCAAAACAAATAGAAGCTTTCTAAGAGACTCCCAAGAGAGAGTGTGAGAGGGTGTCAAGGGTGGGGGAGCTCGGGGGTCAACTCTCGTCTGAGCTAAGAAGAATGCTAGAGGGACAAAACAAATGGGGTCCCTCTGTTTCAGAGACATCAAGACCACCACCTCCCCCAATCAGACAGCACAAATACACCACACTGACATGCCTCAAAATCAGACACCCAGAGTGTTGGGCTGTTAATGCAAAAGATAATGTAACGTGTCCACTAATGATACAGGTGGCACAACGAAAGGCATGGCTGGTTTAGATAAGACACATAAATGATCATCTTAAAGATGATAAAAAAGAGAACAAGAAAACTGGCCAGACTTCCCCATCAAATGTACTCGGTTAACTGACTCACTAAATTGGTGTTAGGAGCTGACTGCACTGCCCGCTGTACACGTGCAGGCTTACAAATACTCAACCCAGAAGTATGAAGAAAAATAAAGATCATAAAGAGTCATGAGTTATCATTTATGGGTCCCTTGTTGTCAAAACTTTGTAACTCCAATTCTAAACAACACAATTTACACAGCAAACCTAAATTCATAGCAAAACCTACGTGTTGCTAGCGAGATAAGTGTCAACTGAAGACAGAATAAAAACAATCTGATACTCAGTTGGGTCAATGCATGACAGAGCAAAATGATTTTTTAGAAATAAAGATAATGCATCAAAATTGTTTAAAAGGCTTCTCATCATTCGCACGCACAGTCCGAGTGAGGTCGCGCGCGAGACACTCACAAAGAAACGCGCAACAACATCAAAACACAAACGCATCTAATATTGCAGCACACAGACACAAATGGCACCTACAAATCCTAATGGCAAGCCCCGATGTTGTCAAAACATTCCCAGCGACTTGATTTAAAGTTTACAAACACGCTCATCATTAAGCGCAAACTTTATAAACGAGCGGTTTATAAACAGAGACGATCAGTTACCTGTTGTGCAGTCCTTCAATACGACACGATAAACAACCTCCGATGAATAAGCAACGACAAACTCGCGCGAAAGGAGAACATTAGCTTACGTTATCGATCACGCATCCGATCACGCCTCGCGCAACGTGTTGTTGCCACTGTCTGATGACGCCCCGAGCATCTCTCCCCGTGATCCACCGACGTCAATCGCGGCGCTCATCGAGTGATGGAAAATGACGTACTCACGCCCGTTCGCACCCGTGACATCACAAAGGACTGCAAGTGCGAATCGGGCTGAGCGCAAGTGTGCATGATACTGTGTGGCACCTTAAGGAGTCGCTCTCGCTTCAGAAGACGCACCAGCGCTATAAAGTGAACGAGAAATTCACTCAACACATACACACACACATCCAAACCTGCAATTACGGCTTATTGGACACACACAAGGTCCACTATGCTGGAATTCTGCCAATGGGTCCAACTCAGAACCGTCAACAGCTGTTCACGGAGGCTCATTTAATCAAGTCTTAGTAACCACGGCCATTTAAAACTATTGACTGTGATACGTTTATATTTATATTTCAACACACACGTCTTTATTGTCATACTTATCACGCACTAGTGATCTGATCACCAATATCATAATAATAATAATAATAACAGTAAAAAGCATACGCGTACTATTAGCGTCATACACTAACAAAGACGGCGAAAACAGTTAACTACGATGAAAAACAAACGCAAAATGCATTACTTAAATGAAATCACAATGCGTTTACGTACACATTCATTAACGCTGAGAAGCGCAAGAGCAGGACCATGCCACACCATGTAAACTTTAGTTTTCATTACACGCCAGCAAACAACACCGTCCAAACTTCACAACTTAACCTGGTCACACAACACATTTCTATCCCTTTACACTTGACGGGAGAAAAGACTATTCAAACTATTTGGCCGGACTCCAGCACCGAGGTTTGGCTATCAGATCAATTACAAGCGCAACGTGAAACAACCGAGACCTCCGCTACTCACCGATAACGTATCCGATCAGCATTAGTGATATCACGGGCGTCGAAACCGGTAAAGCGGTAATAATCCAAGCGATACGGTTGCGATTGTATCCGCACGGTGAGCCCTTCTGTGGGTACGTGTGGCTATTGTGCGCTCGGTGTACGGCAGCTGAAGCTGTTCGTCTTGTCTGAAGCAGACGGCGGAGCTGCGCAGTCTTTCCGTCAGTGGAAAACTCCCTCCCGGCCGTGACGCAGGCGGTGACACGGAGGGAGCGACTGCCCACGCGCCGCTTCCTGCCTTCCGCGCGGAGCGACGCTCCTCCTGGCGCGCTCGCATCCTGGCAGAGCGTCACATTACCGGACAAAGCACCGGATCGCGATAACCACGGCGTGCGGGGACCGTGAACCTTTCATAGCCCATCGGAAAAAGTACTCCGTTAACCCCGGTTTCCGCCTAAATAGCACGGTTGTTGTTACTACAGTAAACTACGTGACATCTGCTTTGAACGGAGTCAACGTTTTCAGGATCTTTCACTTGTGATATACGTATTCATAGTGTGATATAACGCACTTAAATTTCTCAGATATAAACTGGCTACATATTAGACTAAAGCAAGCAGACAAAATCAATGAAACGTACTCGGCTGATGTTGTCAGGGTATCATTCATTGAGTGCATCATCCTGAGTCAGCCTGCAATGAACTAATGAGTCAAAACGCTTGTAAATCTGTTGCATCACTTAGTAGTAAATTTTGTAAAACTGTTGCCTAATTTATTGGTAATACTGATGCGACTATGCTGTATTGACTTAAACTCTGTGACGTACTGAATAAGGAACTAGAGCACATTTTTTAAGGGCCGAAAGGAAGTTTAACTTTTGTGTTGCATTTCAGGTACTGTGATTTATTCACAAATTCAGACAAGATAACATCTGTACATCACGTTTTTACTACCTAAACCATCCCTACAATATTGCAGTTGTCATACCGGCGGCATCATTAACAGCCCACACCTGCATGACACTGAATTCCAGCACAGCAGTACATAGCAGTACTAAAATCTGTGTGAAGCACAGATCAATGTAGGTGGAGTAAACTTTCATTTTTCTACAGAAGACGAGTGTGCTGAAGATGTAAACACCGGTGTAAAACACAGCTGAGGTGTCTGAATGGTGCCACCAAAAGATTGCTTTTGTGTATTTAACATATTTGAACACAGGTTCATGGATGGTCCTCATTTTAAAGGACTTAGATTCCTGAGGTCTCATAAAGAGGCATGTCTTTCTTTATTCTCAAACTAATAACACCCAGCTAGGCAGGTCATGATGATCTCAAGCTGAGAATTAAAGTTCTCCAGCTGTTGTAATTCACAAATCAAACTGTTAACAACAGGCACAGCTGAGCACCAGTCATAGGGCTCTTTCATTTGCAGATATTCCCACTCTATGTAACTCTACGTTCAGCTTGCCCAGCGATGTTTACTTGTTTAATATAATTGTTAGTGAGAGTTATGATGTTGGTTCATTAACTAGCGTGTTTTGAGACAACAAAACTAAGAAGAGTGTGTTAAAGTTTCTGAGAGTATAAATTATCTTCCTGTCATCTACATGCTTTTAGAGGCTGATATAGTGTGTCTGGATGGCTAGTTAGCATACTTTGTCCTGTAGTTCCCCCAAATCTATAGGACACTTTCCCACTCATCTCCGTCACTAGCAAAACCACTAATATCTGTTTAGGATATTACCTGGTGTTGTGGAGAACATAGAGGTTGAGTTAATATTGTGTCATTGCAATCTTGGCCAAATGAAACACAGATTCTGTTTCTGTCCTCAATAGATTGTTCATTGCGGGTTTTCAAGTTTGTGTCATTACATAATTGTGGAGCAATAATATTGATAAGACACATGAAGAACCTTCTCAGATTCCTGGCTGGGAGAGGAGTTGCCTCTTGTAATAAAGCATAAAATGTTCACTACTCACAAATGTTTGTCTTCTCTTCCAAAAAAAGGCTCAATGGGGGGAGGGAAATGCTTTTGCCTGGCCACTGGCTCAGTCCTGCATATATTACCCACTATGTCTTTAAAAGTGTGCCAGAGACTTTACTGCGGAGGACGCCCTGCAACGAGAACAATAATGGCCCTCAATGCTTACCATCTGCAGAAGAAAAAGCCATTGCTGCACGTGTTTGCATGAATTAACTCACATATCACACATTGCTAAGCCAGGCTCATATTTCTTGGTGCGTACATTAAAAACAAGTGCATGTCAATGTTTGACTAGATAGGGAATTCAGGTTTAAAGGTGTTTAAAGGTTGATTAATGTCCTTGAATTGTCATTAGAAGTGAGGTAAAACAAACTAGAGTTTAAAATCATGATACTGTATATCCCAACCAGGACAAAGCTTTGTTCAGTGAGTGTTGAGAAAGAAAGGGGTGGCCACAGAAGTCACGGTGAAGTGCAGGTTTTTTGGGAACAGATTGATGGCCCCAGCTGTCCCCAAGGGGGGAAACAAAGCAGAGCAGCTGGTCACCTGTAGCTGAGACAAGTGCTGATACTGCGGTTCTGGATTTGCTATTCAAGAGAAGGCTAATTATTGCCTTACAGACCTCCTGTATTCTCACTGCTGCTTATTATGAAGTACAATAAACTACCTATAACTTTTAAGTACTACAGGGTGATATACGCTGGCAGCAGAGTAATAAAACTGAGTGGTTATAGTCTAGTTTTTGCAGAATTTCCAGAGCTGAATGGAAAATTCCAGCCGGGAATGTTTCACCTCTGATCTGTAATTAAATGGGTCAGTACAGCACTAGCAGACGTGTAAACATGTAGTTTGATTTAAAAGACCACAATACGAAACATAAACAACATGCAAGTTTCGAAGAACTCAAAAAAGGTAACTGGCACCGTTTTTGTAATTAAACTTATCAACTGGTGATTAAAAACACATAGACTTGGAGCACAGTTCAGCACAGGGGTTAATCTGCAGGCAGAGCAGAGACACCCTTCCCCCAACTGACTACCAACCAATTACTGCACAGAGATTCAGCCTCACTCACAGACAGACAGATCCAGCCAGTTATATGACATCATCAGACACCCATTAAAGGAGAGTTTACTTCTGTTTTCTCAGTTCCTCTCTCTCTCTCTCTTTTCTCAAAGAGTTGAAAAAAAGCATGCAGCCTATTTTCTTCCGGAACCGTCACAGAGCTTTAAAGACAAAGGACTGTTTGTTTTGTCATTAAAACTTTCTTATGAGAAGTGTTGCATTTTGAGTTACATGATTGCCACATTTGACAAACAATATAAACCTGTATTTCCCACGTTTCATTTCCATGTGACCTTTGAACTGTTTTCCTCTACAGTCCTAAAGTTATCCTGCATAAACTGAGCTAAATATCACAACATTCTGAATTGAATTTATTAGGTGTTAAGAGTGTCGAGAGATATAGTGCATAACTTCTGCATACATTTGGAAGGTGTTCAGAGATTTTGCGTTGGTCACATCTGCAGCTTGACTAGACACTCACTGTTTCCAATAGTCCCTTTCAGTTCCAACAAACACTCATTATACTGACCCTGCCCTCAATGTGTATGTGTGTTTTTCTTCTTCACAGGCTTTCAGTGCATGTCTTTGGCAGCTGAGAGAGAGAGAAAAAAAGAGAAAAGACAACTGGTTTTGTTTACGTAGCACCATTGCGAGGCTGTCGGGCTAATGCCTTCACTAGTCTCTCCCTGAGGGACTTTATTTAATATTGCTCACATTGATTTACAGTTTGTTATAGACTAAGTATAAATCAATATTGATTTTCTGATTAGAAACTGAAAGATGACAGGTTATCATCTGAGAAAGCAATTTCTATAATAAATACATGGCATTTCTGCAACAAATTAAAGGATAATAAGTTTGAGATGGGCCAGAAAATAAAACATGTTGTGGATTTAGACAGACAAAAAGAACACAAGAGATCATACCAATTTTGATGAGTACAGATCAAATAGCTGGTTTATTTTTCAAAGCAAGTTGCCTGAGATAAATGTATTCCACGCGAAAGCCATCCGCACAGCCGTCTGCACAGAAGAAAGTAAACGAAGGGTCATGAATTCAAAGCTACAAAGGTTAATGATGAGTGACAAGTGGATTAAAATTGCCATAGAGCCAGACAGCGACTGCCCCCCCACCCCTCACCAGTGTTAAAGATCTTTGTAGTTTTACAACACAGTCTGATCTTTTCTCCAATCATCCATCAATGTTCAAAATCTTAGTGGACACAACAGAACAGAGGCCCATCTATGTTATAGGTGCTCTTTGCCTGTCTTTGTAACATGCTGACAGACATTTATAGATAACTGAAGTGTGTGACAAACATTGCATTGAACATCTTCATACATTTATTTCTATTTTCTTATTAATGCACCTTAAACCAATTAAACTTCATTTAAATATTTTGTAAATAATTTCAGCCTTAAGTATGCTTATTTTTTAAATGTTCGTGAAGAAATTTGTGTTAAAAGTCTACCACCGTCAATCTGTTGTTCCACACAAATCTAGCTATTTTTAAAAACCATATTAACAACATTTACATATATACTTTCTTGCAATTGTACATTTAGAAAATATTTGCACTGATAGCCCTCTGCATGGCACATATCTTTAAAAGCCACTCAGATAAGCCAGCAGAAGTCAATACACAGTCACGTGTGTGTCAGGGCATGTCAACAGGGCTGCAGAACTTCCTTATTGCAGTGTTTACATGCTGCACACGTGCTTTCCAAGTCTCTTCCGAGAGTTGCGGCACCATTGACATAAAGAAGTATTTTGTCAGTTAGATGGACGTTTTTGCAAGGCTGATAGATAAGCATTGCATAATTGTTTGTGAAAACTCTCAGAATGAGAGAAGGTTGACGCATTGTTTTGCATGTGCTCAGATTTCACATGCAGACACATAAGTGATGAGTGTGCATTTCGTGGCTTTACTTTTGAAACTAAATATTGTTTATAATCAGTGGGGTAAAAAATGGTCATGCATTAGATCTTTAGTACTCTGTTATGTCACCTTTACTTCAAATCCCCCCTCTTTTTTAAAGAGAACTAGTTTTGTTATTTTTCATTATAGATTTTCTTTTCCTCTTTCTTATGAACTGGATATTGTGTTTCCTCACTTAAAGGTTATTTCCAAATAACTTTCCAAAGGCTAAATATCAGTTTCTACTTAAAAGGCGAGGAAAACAGATAGTGACGGAAACCCCTTTGAGACGTCACACTCCATCTCTGAGAAAGGGAAACCAAACACAGTAAAGTTTCCTGTTAAACCAGGGTACTTCCTTATAACTGACACACTTGCAAAACATGTTGCTCCCTTTAAATAGACACTAGAATATCAAGCTATGTTTGAACTTCTCATTATAGCTGGATACTTCTGGTATCTTCTGGATACTTCATGCTTACATAGTAGCTAGTTGAACATTAGGAAAGTTACATTAGTAACTTACATTAGTTTCTTTTTTCTTTATTGATAAACAGAGTTGTATTTATAGCGCTGGGTGATTAACTCAAATCACCCTATGAATCACATCTTTAAGAAAAATAAGCTAAGGCTGGGATTTTTGGCGATTTTCAAATTACATAAACTATTCCCAGCTAACAGGGAACTTTCCCAGAGCATTCTCTCAAAGTTATCAAAAATGTTCCTGCAGCAACGTTAGCAGAATATTCTTCTGTTATATATCATATATCAAAAACATACTTAAGTAGTTAATGGAACACTTTAAAAACATTTATAACCAAGCAGTATGCAATGTCTAAAAAACTTTATAAACATTTTTGTTACTTAATGGAAACCTTACAGAAAATAGCTGTTTTATTCGTGATTTAGAATTGCATTTGTAGCCTGTGTTTAATGTGTTGCTTTAGCATATTAGTGCAATTTATGAATTTACAGGTATACAAAATACTGCTAACAAATGAGAATATCTCAGAACATGATTTAAATGATTGAATATGCTGTAGGTTCTTTGCAGATACTTGGCGGATCTGAAGCACTGTTGTAGGGCTGATAAGATCAAACGTTTCAATCGTGTGAGAGAACACACAGCAATCTTTCACACTTTCCGTCAATTGTGAGAAACTCACCTAGCATCTTACCAGTAAACATCTAGCATGTACGGGAAATTGGGGCTATTTGTCACGCAGAGAAGTTGTAGGAAGTCCTGTATCTAAATTACCAGCTGCAAGTTGCCACTGGGGCATGTTGTCACAAAAAGTCAGCATGCATTTATGTCTTTGCAAGAATAATGGAATTGTTCCATAGCTTTTTAGAAGCCAAGATCTCAAGGTAAGTGGCTATAAAGAAAATGACTCAAAAATAAACAACCTGACAGGGTTTATGGACTATTTAGCACTAGAAATTTACTAGTGAATTCATAAAAATAGAAACTTCTTTCACACATTACATACCACAAACACACAACGTAGCAGGGGACTGAGACATCTACATGCTATTTTAATTTGCCTAAAATTCTCTATACATTTATACATCTATGACATCTATACAAATGTCTATACATTTAGTCTACCTACTGGAACTGGGAGAGAGAGGAGGGCTGAGTTTGGCAGGAACTCAGCACTGTGTTGTTACCAAGGCTACAGTAACGTGCAGGCCAACCACAGGTGCCACAGCAACAACAGTGTTTCCCAATTAGGGTCCCTGAAAGAGACCCACTAATGAAATGTGCCCCTGGGCTGCACTGGGTTAACTAAATGAATCCACAGTCATTTAAAGTTAACAAAAGGCTGACTCGGGAGGCAACTGAATGGCCTGCGAATAAAGTGCTCGCCCACCCCTGTCTCCATGTCTCGCTCGCATTCATATTGCATAGTGAAGGATGTGCTTTAATTCAGGGAGGGCAATTCTAAAACTCGTTGCCCCCCCACAAGGCAAATCTATCACTGATAGTTAACTGTCTTCAATGGAACACTGACACCACATTGAGATTAAACACATCCAGGGGGAAGAAGACACTGTCCCACTGTCTAGGGACTCACACACATTTTTAAGAATAAAAAGCACACCAGTGGAAAAAACTCCAGCTAACAACTAATCCTGTTGTCGCACTGAAAGCTCGTGCACAAAACGCTCGCACACACTAAAAAGTAGCTTTGCCCTCAGAGCCTGAGAAAGGAACCAAGTTGTCCTGTTTACCGAGGGCCAGTGTCCACACATCCGCTTCCACAAAGGCCCCTTTGAGAGTGCACCCAGGTTAAAGTGTTTGGAAACCCTGTTCGAAAGCAATAAAAATAAGCACAGCCCTAACTATGACTAGAACCAGCAGGCATCACACTGCCCGCTTCACTGCCAGCCTCAACACACATACTGGCTGTTGTGCTGACACTCTCTTTTTCTTCCTCTCCCTTCCTGGTGAACAATATGAAGGGAGGTGCAGGAGAGGAAGTAGCCAGGCTGGGTGGTGAGTGGGAGGGAGGAGTGGCCCCCTTTCTTTCCCATGTGAAGGACAAGTCTGTGTGAGCGGCAGTCTGGGGCCGTGATTGTGCTCGGCGCCTGGTTGCATCTAACAGAAGACCCCCATTAATCACTGGAGCAGGTCTCTCTCTCTCTCTCTCTCTTTCTCTCTCTCTCTCTCTCTCTCTCTCTCAACCCTTACACAATCCACTACCTACATCCAGGACCCCACACACAGAGGAGGCATGTGCACACATTTGGCATGCTTTAAAATACAAACACACAGTAGCGAATTCCCAAAAGAGTTGCGCCATTTTTGTATTGTTAAAGCAGTGCTGTGCCCTGACTATTTATGTTAAATTATTTGCATCATTTTAAACACACATCCTTTTAATATAAATTAGTCTTATTAAAGAATCTTGGAAAGGGTTTGTGTTGATTCCGAGACTTGCAGTGCATTTGTGCATGTTTTTGGCAATCTTCTTATTTTAAAAGAAGATTCAGGTTGGGATCGCTGTGGTCGAGCAATGCTTTATACAATCCTAGTAAAGTATGGCAGATTGCTGTAACCTGCTGTATCATTCATCCATAACCTGCAGAAAATGCACCTGCGTTAATTTTGTTAAGTTTGCATGGTTACTTTATTTGCATTATTCCTAGTGATTCAGGAGTAATGCATCACAGACAGCGTGTACAAATAATTGTTAATACCAGTGGGTGCAATTCATTTTTTTTCTTCACAGAGAGACAACACTCACACAAAGCACAAACACAAAGAACATCATTCATACTCACTGCTATTGGATTCAAGTGTTTCTAAATCTCCCCTCTCCTTCTCTCTCTCTCTCTCACACACACACACACACACCTTCATTCCTATAATTATTTATTTACTGAACTTGTGCGGGTAAACAGCT
Source organism: Chromobotia macracanthus (assembly GCA_036877525.1). Lineage (NCBI taxonomy): Eukaryota > Metazoa > Chordata > Actinopteri > Cypriniformes > Botiidae > Chromobotia > Chromobotia macracanthus. The sequence continues at coordinate 1,369,775 of JAZGTH010000098.1, read as the reverse complement.
TGTAAAAGCAGTTCAAGAATGCAATAAAAACCATGCATACTGTAAATACCATTATTTAGAAAAGCTTCAATGTTCTTTAATCCTCTTGCAATGAGGTGGAGAATGTCAAATAGCTGGCAATCCAACCTGATGAGAGCACTGGAACTGTTGGCGCGTTCATATGAGGATTGTTGATTGTTTTAACTTCTAAAGCTGGAAACAGACTCCCAGTCTCAGCGCAACAGACTTTCAGCTAATTCACGACACCTCCCAAACAATTTTCTTTTAACTGAAAACATTGTAAGGAGACAATTAACTCACATCTCATGGTAATATAATTTTTTGCAAATCGCATGTATTAGCTTATTTGGGTAGTTAATACGTGCCCATTAGGTTTTTCTATCAGCATGATTTGATGTTCATTTTATTTAAAATGTATATTATAATGTGTATAATATGAAAATATAAAGTTTAGTTTTAATTTTTTGGCTTCACTAGTTTAGTCACTTTAAATAGCCTTTTGGCAAGTAGCATATTGCATGTAGTCTCAGAATAAATAGACATCATAAAACCTGCAAACATAATAATTATAAAAGAATTAGCAAGATGCAGTTTAAAATAGTTTAAGTCGAATATAAGTCGAGTATAACATGTTAAAGTGCCAAGTTTTCAAATTACATTACTACCCACATAGAATGTGAAATACTGCAGAAAGTTAAATATTATTCCTCTTTAGATGCTAGTCAGACCTGGGCTCAAATAGGTCACATGACTTCCTGTCTGAGCCGGAGTATCACACACTGGAACATCCACAACACAAGCAGAGATCTGCCAATGTTTCTCATCTCATCTCATCTGGAGGAGAAATCTGTGGTGTTTCCTTTTGTTGCAGCCAGCCCGTCAGTGTATACAAACAGACCACTGACACAACTGAGGTCAGTTTCTATATTAAAATAGGGCACTTCAAGAACAATACCCTCTCAAATTGTTCGACCACAATATTTTTGTTGCTGATTACAATAACAATTTTTTAAATATTCTGTTATGTGTTCTGTTAGCAAATCCACATTAAAAACACAATTAAAACTGACCTGATATAAAAACTACAATCTGCACCACATTTTCACCACCGACTTCCTGTCACTCCTCCACACCTCCATCTCATCCAGCTCTCTAATGATAATTGATAGGCCAGTGTCTAGCAAGAGCGGGGCGGGGGTGCATTAGGTCAGTGACTTTCTTCAGCACATCAGCCCTCCTGTAATGAGCAATATTTGTAAAGAATCAAGGTGACAGTTTCTCTTGAGACGAGTGTCACGTCTATACATTCCTGCAGTGTTTACACTGCACACACAACAGTTTATGAGAGCTTGTGTGTGTGTGTGTATGTCTTGTGCTGCAGTCATCAAGCCAAATCCCAGCTAACAGGAAACGTTCCCAGAACATTGGTTAACATTCTCTAAAAGCTCTCAAAAACATACTTGCAGTAACCCTTTCTTAACGTTATATATCATATATCAAAAACCTCATATATTTGAAACTATATATCAAATCCTAAATTGTTAGTGAAACATTTTAATGTTTAGTGCTACAGAATTAAAAAAGTTTGAATAACGTTCTTAGAACCTATTAATAATGTTAATACGACACCTAAAAAAATGGATGTTCTGAACATTCCTAGAACATTCAAAATATCATTTTTAACACCTTTTTTACGTAATGGAAACATTAGGGAAATGTTCTTACAAACTAAAATTGTTAGCTGGGTATAAGTCTAAGACAAATCCATTTATAACAAACAAACAAAACACAACACAACAGTGGCTAACCTAGTCAGAAAAGCTGGGCATGATAAACATGTTTATCACAGAAGTCATCATGTGAGCCCAGATTATGTGAATTGGAATTATAATCCATCAGTACAGTATTACTATTCTCATCATTGCATTGGTATCTGCTTTACAGAAATGCTGTTTTGAAAACATTCATAGCAAAACAAAAATAATTTTTCATATTTAAGATTGAAAACATTCATGTTGATGTAAAACTACTTTGTAACATTCAGCATTTCATATATGTCCTCCTTTTCAGCATGAAACAATTAGTGTAAACGCAGCTTTGTGTGGTATAGATGCCACTTCTGTGCCACCTTTGTGGTCTATTGAAAGCATTAGACCGCGTCAGACTGTTCAGTCCAATCAAAAACACAATCAATAAGGAAAAATGGTCTTTTTGATTGTCAGAGATTGAGTAAATGGAGCAATAACTCTATAAGCAGACCTGTGTGTTGAGTGTGTGCGTTCTGGCTGTCTGTGTGAGGTCACTAATGGATGTGAAAATATATTGCTGTCTCAGCTTGATGAATCTGCCTGTGGAAGTTTCTCATTCATCTGCTGTGATTAATCAAGCCATCAGAGGTTGTTAATCACGTACACAATACACAGATCACAGACACGCGTCCATAACAGCTCAGATACATGCAATAAGAAAACCAACAGACAATGATTTGTTTGCAATCCTACAGTAATAAATCATCAAACTGGCTTTTAGCTTTGTTTTATATATCATTTTAAATAAAATATTTGGGAAACAACAGACAAAAGACATTTGGCATTGTATTAGATCTCAAGCAACCAATAAAACAACAATTTACAGCTTTTAATATTCGAACTGTCTCTTGTAAAACTTTAGCTGCTCAAATGACTTAAAAATCCACATTTTACCCCTTTCCACAATGACTTTATGAATGATCCTTCATCTTTTTAATGTAAAGTAATCTTTTTACTGTAGAGCAACACAAACGGGTTCAGGAAATTGCTATAGTGGTTTATAGTGACTATTTAGTGGTTTGGGAGAAAATAAATTCAGAAGCCCCTTACAAACCCCTTGGGGACTTCCCCAGGAAATATGGTTTCTTATATGTACAAATCTGTACGTACACACCTGAGAATTAATTTTAGCAGAATTGATTTACACAGATTAAAGCTGCAATCTATATTTTGCATGCTTAACAGTAAACAAAAAAATCGGTTATTGAGCAAGTACATAACAAATCGATGTTTAAAGGTAAGAAAGTCTTCTTCATTTGACTTTAACATATGTAAAGTACGTAAAGTAACCTGCAATTTTATGTTTCAAACAGAGATGGCACTAGAGAGGCAAAACTTACAGATTGCAGCTTTAAGGTATGCTCAAAAATGCATTGACATTCATATTTGTGAATATTCAGTATTCAACTAATATTCAGTGATGAAAGTGTAATAAAGCAAATCAGTTAACAAGATCACATCTCCCATTTCACTCACCGTTTAACAGCAATGCTTTACTGATGTATTTACATATTTAATTAGTGTAGAAATGTTGACATGATTAACATCACATACACAAATTTAAAGTAAGCTAAATTTAACAATACATAATAAGCGTTGTGCTCCTTAGTGGAAATGATGTATCCCTCCAAAGTAAGTTGTAAGCAAATAACATCTTATTATGTATCCTCAACAGATGCAGAGCGGATTATCTCGATTAGTCCTTTCCTCTGTGTCTGTTTTTCTCCATTTGCTGCTTTGCATTTAAATCTATCTAAATCAGAATGGCCTTTTTTAAACTACAACAGAAGCACAACACGACAAACAGAACACCATATTTTGTCAATATGTTTACAAGTTTCCTTCTATGTGTTTAACAAAGACATTCTTTATTACAGTTTTTACAATGCACAACTTGAACTATAATGACCTTCTTCCCGAACTTCTCCTAAAGTAATTCTGAATGACAATAAAATGCTTAACTTTTGTGACGGATCATTTGTATTTTTGTCTCGTTTGGCAATAAAAAAAATCTGAGTGTAATTAAAAAAGATAAACTTACAAAATTGTATATAAGATATTAAGACTTTCTTTAAGAGCATATCTTAAAAGTGTTATGCTTGCATCACGCATAAATCAGTTACATTTAAAGTAAATGTATGCTTAAAAACAAACAGGAATATATATTTCCAGAATAAAAAAATTATATTTTCACTGAAAAACAAGACAAACTCACAGAAAATGATTTTTTGAGTGCCCATGTCAGTCCCCACAGACTCAGCTGTCCCAGTGTGAGTGCTCATCCTATATTTTCATCTCAGTAATTAGACTCATTAACACAACACTGGTTGCATTCCAACAGCTACAGGAAACTGCTGTTTTTTTCCCCCTTAACCACATTTGATCTCAAAAGATGATTCATCGCTTTTGTTTATGTTGCACAACCCTGACTCTTGTGTTTTTACTGGCACCTCACAGCTGTATGGGGGGGTATAATTTTCCACTGAAACCGTGCTCTGTTGACCTCTCTCCTTTCTCTCTCTTCCTCTCTTTCCAGGCCACAAAATGATGAGATATGAGTGTGGGTAATAAATTAGAACAACGGGCAGTTTTCCACTGCACATAGAAGAGGTGCTAATTTAGACACTGTGGTCAAGGCACTGTGGTCCCCACCCCTCATAACCGTAGCCCTGCAAACTGCGGAAACGACAAGCGTTGGCAGATGGCTGTTTGCAGAGCAGCTAGATAATGACGCCGGATTAAACCCCCGATTCTCTAACCACATTCCCCTCCTGCATGTGTTCTGTTCCCTCTTTAGTGAGAATTTATGTGTTCTGCACCGCAAAGATAGATTGCCAGAAAAAAGCCTCAGAGGAAACGGCACTAATCTGCAAGCGATAATTCTCATTCAAGTGAGTGATTCTGGATTAATAAAAATGCAAATTCACAGAAATGGAACAGAGTGGCTCCCAGTGAGAAGGACTCATGACATGTTTGCCCTCGACTCTATTAAACAAAAAAGACACTGGATCAGGAAGACCAGGATCCATTTTTGTGGATGTGTGTGGGTGGGTTTTGCCAAGCAGTTACATTCATACCAAACATATTGTTCTATTGTATACCATCAGTGAAGGGGCAAGCAACCTGGGAATTATCTGAAAGACATGTAATTCAAATCTCTCAGGCCTTGTTTATACCTGGTACTAAAATCATGGAGATACGTCACATGCTGATGTCAGGTAAACCAGAGATATTCTGTGACGTTGTGTGCATGTACAGTTCTGTACACGTCTTACTCAGTCTTAGATGCTTCACCAAAAAAGCTTTTGTGTGTCAACAGAAAATATCAATATAGTGATAGAAAAATATTGATAATTAGCAAACATTCTTTAATAGTAAGTAATAATAGTAATAATAGTCATTAACTGTATTAAAAATCTCAATTAAATGTTAGTGACAAAAATGTTTGGAAATCTATATTGATATTTCCTACTAACATACAAAAGCAAAATTGATAAAACATCTTAAAAACATTTTTTGGAAAGCATCTCAAACTTTTGTACAGTGGACTATGGACTAACTATTTCAAATTGACTTTTTTTTTCCACACAAAAACTGTTGACACACAAGAAAATATTGAAACATTTACTCGATAAATACACAATGGGGCAGTAGGCCAGCAAGTGTGTTGTAAGTGTCTGAAAACAATCATTTTTTCCTCATGATATATTTAAGCACCTTAAGAAATACTGCTGTGTGGTGAAACTATTTCATCACATTTTAAATTCAGTGTGACATTTGACTCAGATTCTGGTTGAGGAGCAGAACTCCTATAATCTCCTATAACTCCAGAGCAGAAGACCTATAATTACCAGAAAGACGTGTGTTAACTAAAATTAACTGCACTTTCCACCAGCATGTCACACTTAACCCAGGTTTTCCATTTCAGCCTGAGGAATCTTTGATCTCACCTGTGCATTCACTAGAAACATAATCCTATTACCAGCCAAAGTTAAACCTTCACGGACAACATCCCACTAAGTTGCTCAAGTTCAATATTAAAATGCCAGAGAATTTATCTGTATGGCCAGACTGTTCTTTTCTCAACTCCCCCGTACTCAGTATTCCAGAAATAAAGCAGGCCGGATCATTAGTCTCGGCACATAACCACATAACTCATTCATTGCCACTATGAATATTTCTGGAACATGATTTGTGAGCCAAACTGTCTGCCTAAGTTCTATTTATTTAGTCAGTTTGGCTGAGACAGTACAGAGATCACTTAAAATAACACATCTACAGCCTGTAATTTAAGACAGTGTTAGTATGTGATAGGAGCCAGTTCTACAAACACAGAATGAACGGCCTGAGTCCATTCAGCCCATCCATTTTCTCCTTGGACTGAAATGAGTTGGATTCCGTTTTATTTAACCACATTTGTTTGGCTTCAGCATTGTTTTATCATTAGCGTTTTGTGAGCTGCGTGTTTGTACAGATCCTGAGTTGAAATGAGGACAACAAGCTCGGGTGTCCATATCTAGTAGTTTCTTCGACATGCACAAGTACCACACCACGCAGCATATGGTATGAGTGACATTTATAGTAGGCCTATAACTCTGGTTAACGATCATGTTGCATGCATGCATACACAATCATGCTTTGTCTTTCTTTATCTGTTCAGAATGGCTCCCACTGGAAAGGTTAGAATTAAGTGCCAGTTAACAATTTTAGGTTGTAAGAGCATTTCCGTAACGTGTCCATTAAGTAACAAAAAAGTTAAAAATGTTATTTTGAAATTCTAGGAACATTCAAAACATTCCACTAATTACTTGTAATTGTGTACAATTAAAAAAGCGTAACCTTATATATATATATATATATATATATATATATATATATATAGGTATATATAAGGTTATCACAGTGATATCACGGTGATGTCATGTTGGCATTAAAAACAAATGCTGTCTTTGTTTCCTGTGAATTGTAGTTCTCACCTGCAACCAGACCGGAGATGGCTGGCTGCCAGGGCCGTACTTGGCGGAGTTTACCATGAACCAGGACCCTGTGTTCTGCTGCTGGGTTCCTGGGAGATGAGGCCCCAGAGGAGGATTTGAGCACCTGATAGGATTATACTCCCTTTCTTTACACAACATTGATGAAGTTAAGAAATCCGAAGAGCGCTCAAGCTTTCCTAATGCTAAGCATCAGATGCCTTCATATAACAGTTCTTCTCTTGTACTCACAAACACACACACCAACAAGCTCTGCTAAGGTGATTTCTCCAGCAGCTGGTCTTGAGAAAGTTTACTTTGGTTATTCCACCACAAACCAACAGTGCTGTTTATTACCTCAGGGAAAATTTGCTTCATATACTTTAATATTTTGCTCCATATGTTTCATATGCCTTGATCTTCAGACATTAAGATAGTCTAGTAATATTTTATTTGAACACTGAGCCAAAGCAGGTTTGAAAACAGAAATATATATGTAAAAGGGTCACGTAAAGACATTATGGGACAACGGATGGTATGCTATAACATTTCTAAATAGACATGATGCAACTGGTTTTTAGCAACAATTAATTTGCCTGATGATTAATAACAGGCAGCTATGTGGAGCAGAATTTTTGGACCAATGACATTTCACTGTGGGCGGGGCTACCCAGTAGTGACATTTATAGAAACAAAACACATTGTAGAAGAACATGAAATTAACACTTTCTTGACAATTTCAATAATTTTTTACAGAAATCCTAGCATAACAGCACTTATACTGTAGATAACACTACTGTCTGCAGTATATTAAAAATTGTACATGTCCTCTTTTAATCACTCCATAACTAAAATATAATGTCATCTCAATTCAAAGTGCATTAAGAAAATATACATTGATTATCAAAATATGTTTATTATCTGTATAATAAGCACTTCCCTGTTTTTCAAGACAAAATAACAATTAATAAAGATCACGATAAAGCCAGACACACTAACACAAAGGAAATCATGATCCTTTAGAAGTACACAGAACCACTCAATGTTAAAAATGCAAAGAGGAAGCGTAGTTTTGTTTCCATCAGCTGTGGTCAAAGGTGAAGCCTATGTACTGAAAGCACTGCTGAATTATATGCCATTTTTAGAGCAGTTTTTCAAAGGTTCAAAAACCCAGAAAAAAGACTGTAATCAGGTCAGAAAGGGGCCATCTGAGGCCCAGAGAACCCCAGCTCAGATCAGCAGTGAGGAGCATGGAGCTGTTTAAGACAGTTATGTACTCCTGTCAGATAAGGTATGTGTCCCTTTTTGATCTTTTTCTCTCAGCTTTGATCAGTGGCTTTGAATGAGAGTATGGTGTGGTGTTCATTTAGACATCAGGCAGCAGGGCAGATGGAAAGGACTTGCTACAGGAAGTTGAGAACATGACATACAGATCTGCCTTTGCTCTTATGCTGTGGGCTCCTTAGATCTGAGCAACAGTGATTTCTTTAATCTCTCTCTAAAGCCCTGATCCTAGAGTTGCGACAACCACAAATGTGTCACTTGGCGCAATATACAATTATCCATAAATTTATTTTTCACAGAGACAAAATACAGACAAAATCGGACAAAATATATGATAGTAAAACACACACACACTCACACACAGCACATATAAATAATAATTTTTTTCAATTATTTTGTTCAAATACTCAAACGTGTCATTTAAAAAATAGAATACAAGCATTACTCTAAATACTTGCACTGTAACACCAAATAAACGTATAGAAAACTTTCCTCCAAATTCCTTGTCCATTACAAATTCTGATTTTCATGCCACCGATGCAGCTGTCGGATGCATACTGCTGATCTGTTGCATCCTTTTGAAACAGATTTTGGGCATCGTGAGCGAACTCCACTGAGCTAAATCTTCTCCGATTATGTGTGGCTGTCTGCCTCATGTGATAAAAAAGCCCTTTCCTTCCCTTCTGCCCAGCCCCCATCACGCCTTACCACCAAAACACAAAGATGTTTCTCTTAAAAGAAGAGAGATACCTATTTGTAATGAATCTATTTGGCTCTAAACTGTGTTTAATCCAGAATGAAGCAGGATCTTCACATATGACAATCAGTCATTGCAGTTTTCTGTGCTTGCAAGCGTACTGAACCAATCAAGCTCTTACTCTGAGGGTTGCAAGATAACATTGGGATCTGGACTAAGGCTTTGGCTGACCAGCAAGTCAAGAGGTTGGGACATCATTATTGGTTACCAGATTAGCCAGAGAAATTAAGCATCTTAAAACAAAGAGTGGTAACAAATCCAGATTTGAAAGAAAAGCCCATTAAAGCAAACAGACCAGAGCTGAGCACTGTCCTCAGTGCCAGGGTAATCGAAGAGATCACTGGCTTCAAAAACACATCTTAACTCATCTCAGCCTAACAGCACACTGACGACCATCTACATTCCTTGATCGTCTGATGCATATTCCTCACAAAACTACTTGATCTGGCAAGCTCAAAAAAAATAAAAATCTTTTTTCCCTCCTGTTCTGCACTTTATGTCTTTGATGTTTTATTACTGGCAGCTCAGCGGTACGGTCACTTCCTCACATTCTATACTATTTCCTGCACATTATACAACACATACGTATGTTTTTAAAAGAAAAATTATTCTGATGTTTGAGTGGCCTTAATCTGAAACCAACTGTTATAAGAAAATGCAAACGCTATTACAAACACCATTCTGAATCCATGTACTGTGGTGAAACCTTTTTCTTTTCCTATAATGTTGTCAAAAGAGTTCATGATCCACAGCAACCAACTATCAAAGAAGGAAAGCTGCTTAAAAGTCTTAGAAAAAAGCCATATAATGAACCTTAGAAAAGATGGACAATGAATTGTTGTGCAAATGAGTCGAATCGGCATCATTCTATGAACACACTTAGTAGAGGTTCGAGGACCCCATCAAATGCTTTTAAAGCACAGATCTTATCAGGTGTTAAAAGGGGCTGTGGAACAAAAGCATGTGTTCTCTCATGTTCCTCTAAAATGCAAAGCTAATCTGAGACTGAGAAAATAGACTAAAGACAGTGTTTGTTGTAGGTTTACAAGATCAGAGAGCTGCCAACTACATCCACGTCTTTTGCTGAAGCAACTCTGTGTTTAATAGCTTCATTAAGAAACTTGGTGTGACCCAAACAGTACTACATGGTTTATGTTTAAGTCCCTGGAGGATTACTGTAAGCTATTAAAAATGTTCATTACACTCACAAAATATTTACATAATTTATATACTGTAAATGTTTGAATACTTAATTGCTAAACAATTCATTTCCATAATGTGGTGCTTGTGGGGAAAATAAAAGGAGAAAAACCTTATGTATCTTACATAAAATGCGAGCTATGAAAACAGCCTTTTCAAGACAAAAGAATTTGCCTTTTTATAAAAAAAATTAAAATGTCTTTAAAATATCATTTCCACCAAAGAATGTCTTTAAATAAAATACATAATTTAAGATGTGGTGGATATGTTTATGGAAAATAAAATTATAGTATCTATGAATTTAAAAAATCTTTTCATACACGGCCGGGAGATTACCTAGGAACCATCCCAAACTTCAGAGGCTCTGCAGGAGTCCCAGGATGTGTGTCCCTCCCTGTGGATGTGAGGAGTAAAGTAGGGAGGCTCATTTGGAGTCTGTCTGTTTTATTGTCACTAACAGGGAGGAGGAAACTCTAAATCAGTCGAGTTCTGAAGCTCCACAGAAGTGAAACTGGCCCAGAAAGAGGAAGTGAATCTGTCATGATCAATTAGACCCAGGGTTTAAATGTTTCCCATTGGTGAAGTGGTGATTTTTATCTATTTTTTGCATCTTTCTTGACTGCTAGTTTACTATAATAGAATAGACCCAGCTAACAATTTTTGGTGTAAGAATGTTTCTATTAAGTAACAAAAACATTAATGTTATTTTGAAAGTTCTAGAAATGTTCAAAAATCCAGTTTTTAGATGTTGTTTTAACATTATTGTTTGTTTACAAGAATGTTATTCAATTTTTTATTCTGTAATGTTGCTTAACAACTTAAAAATAACATTTTGGATGTATGATATAAAGGTTAAAAACTTTTATTAACATTACTGTAAGGATGCTTTTTGACAACTTTGAAAGAACTTTTAGAGCACGTTCTAAGCATGTTCTCCGTTAGCAGGATAAGCAGGAATTTGGGGTTTCATCCTTGATTAAAATATCAGTGAGCTCTGGTTTCTGAAATCTGCCGGCATTTGTGATGCTATCATCTGATGCAGCATCAATAAAACATTACATCAGAGTCCTAAAGAACATCTACTTTCAAAACTCAATGTTTCAGCCCTTGGGACTGAAAGCATTAAAAACCTATTCAATCTAATTCAAACCACAGACTCGTACCTATGAACCTGTGATCAGACTGATAAGGGTGGTGGTGTTTGTGATGGCGACGGTGTCACTAATTACCTCACATGAACTAACAAGTACATAAACGAGCAGTTATCTGTCCGTCCCCGAGCAACTTAAGTGCTGCTTTAAAACACAGAGTGACTGAGAGGAGTGATTCCGTTCAGCTCCCAGAGCTCGCCCAGAGAGAGGGCTCTTTCTGCTTCAACGGTCTTCACTTACAGGGACAAATCAGTTCGTCAGTTGACTCGGCAGATTGCCAGGTCACAGAGTGAGAAAGACAAAAAAAGACCCTACCACCACAGGCTGTCATATGTCTTTATATATATCCTGTCATATGTCATATATCCATCCAAAAAAATGATGCAGTGGTGTCCTGCTGACTCCAGCAGGATTCCAGCTCTGCAGGTTTCCTTATTGGCATTCAAAATGTTCTACATGTTCCCCGATCCTTGTGTTTTCATTCTACACGTTTTTGGCTAATGTGACAATTCATTAAGCCGCCTTTCGAAAGTGTGGTACTTAACACATTTTATGAAATTGTAAAGAACATTTTCCTAAAAAATCAGAGCAGAACATGCAAAACAAAAAACAATAAAACAAAATCTGAGCCTGGATTAGATTATTTATTAATTATTGTAACTATGGTTTTTGTTTATATAAACACCTTGGTAAGGTGTGGATTCAAGATAATGATAAAAATCTCTAATGATCTAATTTTACATAATTTGTTTATAATGTCTAGCAACTATAATAATGTCTGTTTTACAATATATAGGACTGCTACAACTGTAGGAAAAAAACAAAAATATCTTCCAAACTGCTTGTTGTCAAGGCCATTTTTATATGGCATGCTGGTTTACTGAAAACACAGAACATGTGCTTCAGTTCTCAGCCTCCCTATTAGCCAATGGGAAAGAGAAAGAGAGAGAGAGACAGACAGCCAATGCCAGAGGAAGCCGGTGCGCTGAGCGAGATGAGGCCAGTCTGCATATTGATTGTGGGGCTGTTTTGCCAATGTTCCCTTAATATGTAGGTCAGCGAAGCTTGAGACTCATTCAAGAGCATGTGAAATTCTGTTATTTGGGTCACACCTCAATTACCAGAGCTCTGGTCCTGATAAGCAGCTCACAGATGATGTATAAGGAGAATTTCATTTGAGCCATTTATCAATCTCTAAGAAATAATGTTTAGAGGTTATTTGTAAATGGTCTCAGCAAGAATTACACAGCAACAGGCAAACACGATTGGCAGCTGAGAGGAGACAAAATAAATGGCTTTGTGTATTGCCTATGCAAATTACAAGACCACCCATGTTCAACCTTCCCAGCCACTCAAATTTAATTTACAGGGTTCAGAATCATCAAGAGAAAACGAAGATCTCCCCTCCAGAAACAATAGCATCACAGTATACCAAGCAAGTCCTTTCAAATCTGTGCAAAGAGATGTAGCAACTGAGGTTGGCCGCAGTGTGCGATTGGTCTTGGCGCAACCAATAGCAGGTTGAGCTGCGAACCTCCAATCAGATTTAGACAGTTTTGAACAAAGGAATGTTGCACTGCATTTGATTATTCGAGAGCTGTGAGACTTCAAGAAACAGATTCTCTCAGGGCACACATTGAGAACTATTCAACACACACATTTCCAGTAGCATGGAAAAGCAGCTATCTTAGTTTTAATATCAAAGGTTTAATGGATTAATCACAAGCTTTACTACTCTAAAGGATGTCCCAAAGAGACAAACAAGCTACACATTCAATTATAACTCAACACACTCTCGGCATGGGGTCAGTGTTAAGCCCCAACACTGAAGTCCTTTTCTCAGTATGGGGGAGGGAAGATGACAAGCTCAGAGATTCAAACCTCCACACACACACACACACACACACACATTCCAGAGAGATTAATGAAATGAATTTTGGAGATATAATAAATGGCAGGGAGAATACATTGTACAGCAGGAGAAAAGAGAGGGGAATATGACAGAAGCTGTCAGTCATTTTAGAGGGGAGGAAAAACTGTCTTCATTTTCAGATTAGTGATTAGTGTGACATATCGCATATTGCAGTGAGTGGAAGTGCTCTCTAACGGAGCATGTTTTTGCATGTTTTGTGGCTTTATTGGTAGAGATAGCAGCAGTGCCTGGGTGTTCATACGAGTCACAGACATATGTTTGAACACAGGTTAATACTTCTTAATGGCATTAAAAAAGTTCATTTTTAAAATGATTTTTAATTATTGTTTGTTTTAATACAATAATACACAGTCCTGGTCTTATTGTGTTGCATTCTTCAGTGCATATTGTTTCGAATAACAATTACAATTCTTTTCTTTAAAATCATCCTTGGTGACAGAAAAGATTTGACAAATCACCCTTATGCATTGTATCTATGCCTCCCCAAACCAAACAATCTGACGGTGCACAGGAGATAAACTGAAACAGCACACATACGATCCAGGTAGCTTGTGGGCGTGGCTTTGCTGTGCTCTCTCAATAGGGTGCACTGACAGTAATGGTAGGGGTCTTCTGAAGTGTCCCACCATAACTGACAACAGTACACACCTCCGTTCCCTCAAAACCAGTCACATCTGTCATCAGAACCTGTTGGAGCTCCTTAACTACCCCACTAATTACCTGTGAAGGTGTATGATTACAGTCACCTTCTACAAAACGAACACATGCCAGAATGGTGCTGTCTTCTCTATTATGCAGAAGAGAGTGTGTAATATGTATGCATTCATTAAGCTGCCAAACTCAGTTTTACAGGATTACGTTTTATCTGCTGTAAGGCTTTGTTTAAGCTTAAAGTTAGGCTTTGTGTAAGCGTATCATGCTTATCTTAGTGCTGTGAATCAACTTATCCAGAGCAAGAACAACTAGGAAGCTTCGGTTTACCAGTTATACAAATTATTTTTTTCATTCTCTGTATTTCATAACATTTTTGTGCAACATTTTTCTTTATTTATCCACATTAAAGATCTTGGAATTTACCTTCTGTTAGAACTGTTCTTCTATGGGATGATTCATATGAGAAAATATTTTGACTTAACATAAGACAGAAGTTCTAGTACAAACTGCCATCCCATGTTTTATCAATATCACATCCTATTCCAAAGCATGCCACAAATGTACACAAAGTTCCCGACTTTCCTCCAAAAGTCCCTCAATACACCCAACATAGATCATTTTACAATAAGGACTGGGCCTATAATATCCACAGCCTTAACATGCTCCATGTTTTATGTAGATGCTGAATGCAGGGATGTTAAGGGTAATTTCCTTCTATTTATAAAATTTTATAACATGCAAGTCTTCCTCTATGTTGTGAAGGTGAGAAAACTGAGATTTTCAAACAAAACTCTTCAAGGTTGTGCCCTTGAAGAACAATAAAGGGTTTCTTACCAATATTCCATTAAATCTATCAAGATTATTACTAGATCTAGGTTATTACTAGCTCTATTCACTGCTGCTGGTATATCAAAGCAATAGATGAGACTATATCCCACAGGAATTCATGAGAAAATGGTGAGAAATGTATTATCGGCAATGTAATTATCTTGGAGTGCTGTTTAAGCCTATCACAATTCCTGAAAGTTTGGAGCGGATGATTAATAGAAAATCAGAGGAAGACTGCAGATCCAAAAATATGATCTGACCAAAAAAAAAAAAAGATGAATAAATTCATAACTTAAATATTCTGTATTAAAGTATTCTGATTGATTTGAAGGGCCAGTCCATATTTTTCCTCTCTGGAAAGTGATTCTCACTTTGGAAAGTTCACAGTGAGGCTTGTACATGGAGAGTGACTGAAAATGAAACCTTACAGGGTTGAGAAGGCTGGACGAGAATGTCGGTTTGCCTGAGGATCGCTCACATGGTTTTACTGTTGCTGTGTGGAAACTTCAAAGAACTCTGTGGCTGCACAAAAAACATTTCATTTTATTCCTTACTTGCAACTTGGCTGTGGGCCAAGCAGTTGTAACAAAAGGGAGAATTTCTTGGGCTTTTACGTGAACTGTGCCTGATCTACTTCTTTGTAGTGTTACATCGCTTCCCTTTTTGGGTTCTTGTGGTAAAGCGGACACTCAGCTAGTGCTTGAACAGGGGATCCTGTCAGAAGCAGCTCGCCTTTCTGATGTCATGAGAGGCAAACTATAATGTCACTGACGACATAACCTGCACGCAAATAAACAAGCCACATCATGGAACTTATTACAGGCCTTACAATGTTTTTTTATTATCCAAAGTCATCTAATTTCTTTGCTTTATATTACAAGCTGCTTTTGATGAGGTGGCCCAAAATGAAAGCAATTCATACATATTATGTTTGTAAACAAAATCATTGTATTTTAAACAAACGGAAAAGTGTAAGTACCCACATTGGAACAAGATGTTGTTATTTAATAAGATGTTTGTTATTAAATATTATTATGGAACTATTGTCAAATTAATGTGACACAAATATGTTTTTATTTGAGAGCTTCAAGAGACTGTTTTAATCTTTAAGAGACCTGTTGCCTACCATGCTCACAGCTTTATTTCAAGATGTCCTAAAAGTTCTTAGCAGATTCATCTGGCTGTGTGTCACAGAGCCTGAACTTTGAGCAGCAGGGGAATGAGGGAGCTGTTACTGCCGCCTGCCAAGTTCTTTAGTCCAAAGTACACTCAGTGAAATGACTAATTCTCTATTATTTCATTGCTATTTGAGGATTTATTCTGCTGTTTATGTCAGCAAAACCCAATACAGAACAGAGCATTCGTTTCATGGCCCGAAGAAAAAAAGAATTTATGTAAATGCAGGAGAAGTTCTCGTACTGTAAAACACTGCCAGGATTTTACAAAATGTATCACAGTAAAACAACAGTTTTTCCAGTAAAGTACTGTGTTAAGACTTACAGAGAAATAATGGTGAGCAGTATTCAGGAATATTCTGTAAATTTACACAGAATTTTTTGGGAATGCACAGTACTAACAGCTTCCTTCTAATAGGTAAAAAATGACCACAATGAAGCTATAAGCAAGTTTGGTGGAATTCAAATGAAAGGATGATATGCAAATACGAGCTCACCTGAACGTGTAGTAAATGCTGCATTCAAATATCAGGAACCTGAATGATAGGTAAGAGTTAATGTTAACTATGAAAACACAGGCAGAGCGTATACTCACACTTGCTATCTCTGCTATATGGGTTTACGCTAATATATGCAAAACCCTGCCTTCCACAGGAGATCTCGCAACCTTAAATGCTGTCTGTCCCTTTGAAGCTGCTCATATGATCAAAGAATACACAACACTGTCAGAACATCTTATTGTAAATGACAGTACAGGCACCTGCTTTACAGCTCTCCACAGAAATTAATGTCATCTCTACCCACACATTTCTCTGACTCTTCCATTATTTGCATGGTCTTGTCTCAACATAAGCATTTCCCTGCATAATGTTCAATACTTTCAGGAAATTAACTGGATTATTGCTTTTTGCAGGATTTATTTTACAATCAAAAATCTATTCATTACATTTCATGTAAACAGGAGGGTTGTTGCCTCCTGCCCAAACCGATACTTTTCAAATAGCAGTTAGTTCTGGCCCTATTATTTGATTGGCCAGGTGAGAAAAATTACTAAAGTTACTAAAGCATAAGTTATATTACATTCTTATAGAATTTCTATAATTCATACGAAGTTTGATTAGGGTTGGAGCTCAATTCTGACTGGAGTTTGACAACTGGGTTACAGACTTAAATTCACTAAAAAGCAAGTCCGTTTGTTCAGAAATATCTGCTGGGCACTCTACCATGCCATACAGAAGCAAAGGTCATTGCTTCAAAATTGCACAATCCCGTGCTATGGGACGGTTTACATAACATTTATCAGAAAAAGTCTGAGTTTGTTTCCACATGGACTCTGTTATATAATATTACAATTACACTAAAGCGGCCCTTCTGCATTTATCCAATCAGGTATCAGGATCTAATTTGACAAATCACTCATCAGTCAAATCAGACATCTGTCAGATGCATGTGATCAAATAAGCCATAAAAACTGCATTCCAAGCTAACAGGAAATGTTCTCAGAACGATGGCTAACTTTCTCTAAAAGTTTAAAGTTCTCGTAAAACTTTTTTAACGTTATATATTATATACATCAAAAACATTATTAAGTAGTTAGTGTAACGTTTAAAAGTATTACAGAAATAATAAAAAATTAAAGAACATTTTAATAACCAAGCAATACTGTTAATAAATACAACAAATACAACATCTACAAAACTGGCCATTTTGAACATTCCTAGAACTTTCAACATAACGTTTTTAACATTTTCTAACATTGTTCTTACAACTTAAAACTGTTAGCTGGGTTGTGACTTCTGGGAGATGGTGAACAGTGTTTCTGTGAAGTGTATATCAGACCTGTGTGTGATATGATCACTCTCACTGTCTCAAACTACATGTCCCTGCACCTCAAGTGCTGACAGGAGGGTGTGTGTTCATGTCAGCTGTCCGGGGATTGGGTTGGCCGTACTGCTGCCCTTTTCCTGTTTGACAGGACTTTGACATTCCGGAGTGGCGTCACACATAGGCTTCCCTTTCATGCTGCTGTATGAGAATGTTATTGTACTTCCTGGGAATATCGCTAGTCACAGCATGTCCTCGGAAAAGGCACATGCGCGAGTTCTGTGAGGCGAGTGGGCAAGTGCGCAATGTTTTTCCAAAGAGTGAGACAAACATGTTTTTAAAGGAACCAACAAAAAGAACAGTTTAACAAAAAAGAAAGAACTTTTATTATTTGCTCAACCTCATATCTCTTTAAACCTGTATGCTTTTTATGTAGAACACAAAACTAAAGTTTAACCATTTTTTTAACAATTATTATGCTTATTATTATGACGATGACCATGTATGTCAAGGTCAAAGAAGGACAAAAACTTCAATTTTTTAGCAAGTAGCTGACTTGTAGATATGACTTATATTCTACTATAGTGCACTATATTCTAAGTCTGATAGCTTTGCTATGTGTAATGAACAGACCAAAACTTAAGTAATTTTCCACTGAAATGCCTGAAATTCATCTTGCCTGCTTTCCAGAATTTAAAAATGGCAAATAATAAATTGTGACCATACGAGATTGGAATAACGTGAAGGAACAAACAATGTGGAGATGTGATGTGGAGGAACAAACAACTGAATTTTTATTTTTGTGTGCACTGTCCCTTTAATTTCCTAAAGTTCCTATTACTACAACTACTACTAATTCCCAGCTAATACCAACTGTCTGCACACGAGTAACGAGGAACCCATGACCCTTTGTTTTGTCTGACTGAGAAGATGTAAGCTCAACAATTGTATTTATTTATTTGCCTTGTTTCTTTGGTCTTCCAGCTATCCCGAAGGTGAACAAAACGCTTCCACTGAATCAGAGCTGCAGCAGGTCTACCGAGCCACTCTGTGTTCATGTCCGTGTCATTTGGGGAAAGATCTTTTGAAGCCTGGAGCTCCGTAGCAATCCCTAATGGCTCTGTCTTTGTTTCTGTTTCTCCCCGGCGCTGATGCAAAGCACAGGGCAGGAGGGAGCCCCACTTGGCACGGGAGGATGAAACGCGGCAGCGTGTCGACTCCCCGGTGCTCCAGCCTGCCCCACTAACTGAGTTTTTAATAAATAATGAGGCACGGTATAAATAAACTACGAAGCTCTGCTACTGCCAAAGGGCTGTAAGATACCAAGGTAACAGCAGAGGGGGAGAGATAAATAAGTAAACAGAGACTCGTTATCACTTTCTGGTGTTTCTGTGTTTGTCGAAAAAACCACATTAACCAACACCTCAGATTGGGCTAGATGTGTTTTAGATATTTTTGGGCAAAACTCCTAAAAATCATAACAGCAGAAGTTCCACAAAGCAGGGGGTCCTCTGTTATGTCTGAATGCTGCTTCAAATTAGCTGGAAAATAGGTGTAATGTGCCAGTGTGCATAGGTTACCTCAAAGCGGTTATCACAGAACTTATGAACATATTATTAAGGGGAGGCAGAAAATATCACTGTGCCTTTTCAGAGGCAAATATCACAAATGAAATCTCTATAATATCTCAACAGTTTCCTCAAGAAAGCAATGTAGAGTTAATCTAGCTCAAACATTTTTCATCACATTCTTGCAAGTCGTTATCCACAATAGTTATATAGTGTATATACTAAAAAGTATACTGTAAACACTGTATGTCAACAATTGCCCCATTTGTGCCTATTTATGTTTGTCCTAAACAAATTCAGAATTATCTGTGACAAAATTCAAAGTTAAACAAAATGTAATTGAAAACTATTAGGTCTCTTGATCTAAAAAAAAGCAACCTCTTTACAGACAATCGCATCCTGTGTGGAAGATGTGATGTTCCAGATTAGTCATAAACAAACAAATAAATAAATAACTACAATAAAAGTGACCTTTAGAAGCAGACCAGCCGATGCATCACGGTCTGTGTTCTATTCTCAGCATCTCCTGTATCACACACCTATGGTAATACATCACCACCATACTCCACTGACAGCAGATCAGTGGGGGGAGAGAAAATAGGACTCAGAAGAACCAAACAACAATCACACTGAGTTCACACTCCAAGTCGCTCATTTTACGTAACCCTGTCACCCAATATCGAGGTCATACGTCCTTTAATCTTTGACCCACTCTTATGCATGCAAAGCTAGGTTGCATAACGTGATATTAAAGCGTGTTCTGTCTGGTTGCTAGTGCTCCATTTCAGATGCTGCAGGTGAATGACCTACATGCTTGGTTCAAAAGTCACCTATGGCTGAAAGCATGTGGCAAACTGATTTTACAGAATTTGTGCCAAACAAAACTGAACCCAGGCCTAAGTGGCTCGTATTAAAAGGTTAATTTCAAAGTTCATTTAGAATGATCTTCTGACATATTTCCAAGTTTATATATGTATATTGCAAAGACAAGGAATGTGCATTAAAATGTGCATTAGTTTTATATACTTTAAGAAAGAATAGAATATACATATATGTAGTATATCTATTACGTTGACTTTAATGACAATACAATTAAGCAATGCAGTTATGCCACATGATGATCACACTATTTAACAAGCTCCATTAGAACTAAATGAGGTGTTGACTACTTCATGCAACCTCTCAGGTGCAGAGAAAGACACCCCAGATTAACAGACACAGATTTCAGTAAAATCTGACATGCCACACTTTTTCAAGACCCAGAAACTGAACTCCAGAGATCCAGAGAGAAAATTAAAGAATAAACAGAGACCACAGGAGAGACAAATGTGAAGCAGCATAAGGTGTCTGACATGAGTAAAGGATGAAAAATCATGAAAGAATGATGTACAGAATGAATGAGAGAAAGCTGGCTGGGTGGAAACCTCTTTAAATGTTCCTCGCTTCATCAAAGCAAATGTTGCAGGCACTTAACAGCTTTCATATTAACATGATTAAGCAGCTTTTGAAGCCGTGATAGGTGGATTGGGAGAGCAAGACCTCAGATATTTCAACTGAATGATTCCTCAATGTCATAAGAGAAATTAGCAACAGAACTGCAGGTGCACACAAACCAGTCATCTGTTGCACAGAATTCACTTAAACTGTAGGCTACTAAAATTAAGGTTCACAAATTTAGCATGATTTGTGCGTAACACCACAGACGTATTTTACATCTGTATTTTAGCTAGAGCTGGAAAAAAATGTCAAATAGTTAATAGTTTCAAAGACATTCCAAGAAATTGTTAGATATTAAATCAAAAAAAGAAAATTGGATTAGATAAAAATCAATCTGATTGCTAGCTAAAATTTTATATCTACAATACCAATGAAGACAGCTCATTGGAATGTGATTAACGTGCCATGAAGAGGCTTATATTGCGATGAAGTGCAACACACAGACGGCTCTCATAAATGCAGGCGTGCAAGTGTGCAGGGCTGGCAATGGCCTCCAACATATTGTGGTGAAGATAGTTTCCTGATGTTTTTAAGACTGGATGGTGTAGGGATTTCCTGAGGGCCCAGATACTTCACTGATTACACTGAGTAGCAGTTCAAGGACTATTCTGTTTTCTCTAAACAAGGTAAAAACTCCCTTCTCGCTGGTAATCTGACAGCACAGTTAAGATCGCTGACACACTGCAGGTGTTTATGCTCGATGTGTCGTCTCAGAACACATGCTTTTGTTTTGATGTGAGGATAGTATCTTTGGCCTTGACCATTATCTGCACAGTCTCTATCGTTACACAAGACAATGCTGCTTTGTGCTATTGAATGGCCAAAATAGTATGTAATGTAACCTGCAAAACCGAGATGGCAATAGAGAGGTGAGTTACGGATTACTTATGTTTTAAATGGTCTGAGATTAATAATTAGCCAAAGCGCCAAAATGCAGGATGAAACATCTTGAATAAAATAAAAATTATTTACTGAATGTATATGTACATAAAGCACCTCTATTTAAAAATCAAAAACTATTTAAAAATGTTATACATTCATACAGTGCATTTATTTAAGCTATTTACTTACATTATTCAATTTATGTTTATGTCAGGTCACTCCAGCAAACAGATTGCAATAATACACAGCTTTAAAATGAATTAATAATGAATGTAATCAAATATTAATGATTCATATTTATACTGTAAAAAAATTGCTGCCTTAAATTTTTATGTTGAAGTTTGGTTCAGTTTGGTTCAGTTTGGTCAGTGCGCAAGTCATCTCAACTTACTCTTTGTAATCTTGACTGGTGTGGAGTTGAGGTAACGTATAAGAAATAGCTGGAAAATTGCTTAACTTTAATTTTTTTTAAGTTATACCAGTCAGGATTTAAAATATTAAGTTGAAATTACTTGTATAGCCAAGTTGATTAAACCTAAATATTTAAGGCAGTTTTTATACAGTGTATGAATGACCAGAAAATCCACAAATAAAGCATTCTACAGCAATGTTCAAGCTTCTATACTATTTTTTGAGTGATTTTCCTATGTATAAATAACGTTATTATACAATAAAATGAGACCTGCAGCCCTCAAACACTTGAGCCAAGAGTTGTTAGACTCAGTTGGCATCTGTCCTATGAGCTTCACTTTAGTAGCTCAGCTCTCTGCTCTCATAGGCCTGCATTATTCTGTATGAGTAAAAACAGATGGTCTACATGCTGCTAACAGGTGAGACCTCTCAGGCTGAGCATCTATAGAGTCAAGAGCATCTCTTGGACTTCAACTGCCTTCCATTCACTCCGTCACCAACACAGCACAGCGGTTAATTTCCCCCCAATGCTTACAAACAGCCATTGCTCATTTCTGAATTTGATATTGAAAGGATTTGTGGATCAATAGTGGACCAAAGCGCTGGATCTTATCTGAATTGGGATATTCAACATCTCCCCACAGTAAAAGCAACAAAACAGGCTGTATTGATCAACTGATCTTTAAGTGAATTAGACGATACCCATGGAACTGTTCGATGTTAAACACAGTCAACAGATGCTGGAACAATCTGCGCTGCTTTTTTTCTCAGGCCCCGGGGGACACTGTCACATGATCTGTGACTAAAGAGAATATGAAAGGGTCGTGACCTCTAGACATTGCAAACTAGTCTGGGACCATGTGACAAAAAAATATATTGAAAGACAGTCGGACGTGCCTTTAGTCAGACTTATCTTCCCTTTTTGTTTGCTCACATGTCTCGCTTTTTGGCAGGAGATATCTGGTCGAACTCTTACAATTCTTAACCTCTCGACCCTGTCTTTTGAATTAGAATACTGACGCTGGACAAAGCTCGGACTTCTTAAACACTCACAATAAAAACAAAGCCCTTAAGGGAAACATCACCAGCATGCAGCCTCAGACAAATCCCACTTCAGAACTCATAAATTAAAAACCATAATATTAATTAAAAGGTCTTTTAAAACACTCTGGAAAAGAAAGCAAGCCGACACTGGATGCTTAATTGCTTATGCTGAAGTAACAAAAACTCTATTGCCGGTGAATGCACAGCAGGTTTAGCAGATTGGTAACTTGTTTTGCAGACTACGTTGCGGACCTTGCCCCAGGGCTCAGGAGTGCCATAACCCCATGTGTACTTCACACATGAAAGTTCTTCTGTACTTGTGTACTTCTGTACTTGTACAGCTAAACAGCTCGCTTTCAGCACTCCAT
Source organism: Chromobotia macracanthus (assembly GCA_036877525.1). Classification (NCBI taxonomy): domain Eukaryota; kingdom Metazoa; phylum Chordata; class Actinopteri; order Cypriniformes; family Botiidae; genus Chromobotia; species Chromobotia macracanthus. The sequence continues at coordinate 1,346,418 of JAZGTH010000098.1, read as the reverse complement.
ATGTCTGACTAGTGGCATGTGTCCCAATTTTTCCTGAGCATAAGGATGCAGTTCTGTTGAAGTGTGTCTGAGGAGTTAATACTTGTGGAGATTTTATCCTAATGCTGAGAGTGAGCAGTGGCAATGAGATTCACTTTTCACACAAACACATATAAACATTCCACCCGGACTGTCTGCTAAATCAGGGGAGCATTAAAATATACTAACAAAATTGTTAGTAGTCACATGACCTTTTGTATTTAAGCTTGACTGTTCTGCCTGATTCTACATCAAAAACCCCACGCACACACATTCTATATATACTTAAGACCTGCTTATGAAGAATCACTTTTGTACTTAAGATTAGCATATTGTATCATCTGTTAACAGCAGAGAAGCAGCATTTTAAAACACAAGTACATCAATGGTTTTCTAAAGTCATAAAACCTCAGGTTTCTATGAATCAAAAAGGTTTTGTGGGTTTCGTTGTCTGCCTGTTAGCTTACATGTTAATGTACTTCCAAAAGTTTGCACTTTTACAAATATAAATGTTTTAATACAGACGTTTTTTCCTAAAAACTGTACATTCATTCTCTTCAGAAAAAATTCAAGAATATTTAACATATTTAAGAATATTCGACTCATCTTGTACTCAGAGGCAACCAATCAAATGCGTGAGAATGTCCCTGCCTTTGCCTACAAAGAGCCAATCATGGTTCACAACTGTGATGTACATTAAAGGCCACGTATAAGAAAATGGACAAGTCCTTTGATATTCCAATTTCTTTTTTTCATACATTAGGGAACAGATATTTAGGACTTTGTACAACTTACACTTAACAAAAGCTCAACGCGTTTGTAAGTCTGTCAACGCTCAGCAGCAGTCGTGCTGCTGTCTCGAGGCGATGCAAGGAACCTCTAACGTACCTTATTAATTCTCTCTTCTTATCTCCTGAAGCTGGCTATCATTACAGCCCTATATATAGAGTCACAATGGGACTGAAGGAAGATACACACACACATTAACATTAATGGCTTTGGGCTGTTCTCTCTGCTCAGGCGTAATGTACAAGTCGACAGCACACGCAGATATGGGAGCTACACACGGATAACACAAAGGCGTAATGTGCGCCTAACATAACTGTTCTTAGGCAAAATCATCCTCAATTAATTTCAAATTAAAAATGCTAATTACACTGATATAAAAAGGTTATTTCTGTTTTCAAAATAGAACTTCATTTGCAAAAAAAAATTTTTTGTATTTCAAAGTTCCATAAATATAAAATAGCCCACTTTGCTTTTCTCTAATAAATGAATAGGCGTCTACAGAGATTTTTAAGTGCTTTTTTACGAATGTAAACTCCCACTGAGTTTGCTAATGAACAATCACCAGGGACTCTCTGATGGGTATTGTGTGCGAGCAGCCCCTGATAGTAATGTGAATGTGGGATTACTCTGGGCCCTTTGTTGCATTATTTCCTCCATCTCCTCAGTAGGCACCTTAACCCTCCATTACATTTTTAATATTTACTAATCATCAACTACTTTTCACTTTTCTCCATCATAGCCCATCTAGATCTCTATGTCACTTTTGTTTGGCTATGTCAGACAAGCATGTCAAAACTCACAGGGGCCCCTGCTCACTCAGCTCTCTAAATGATTACCCCTCTCTTGTCACCAGCCCTCCCACTGGGTGCCTTCATAGAGGGGCAGCATATGGAGCCGGGAGCCTGGCTCATCACTGAGGTAGTGGTGTGATCACCGGGGCCCCTGGGGGGTCATTTCGGTGCGGGCTGGACTATGGGGACCAGTGTCAGAATGTGACCTCTCCTGCTACCCCTGGGGCCAGACATGGTCATCCATGTGGAAAGCAAAGACAAGCCCAAATCCGTTTCTCCAGCCTTCACAGGCTGCTGGACAGAGTGGTCGATTTAGAGCAATTTAGCGCACACAACTTTACTGGAGCTCTGATCGATTCAGTTTGTATGCATGCATTTAGTCATTACATCTACAGTACACACGAGGGATGGGGTGCATATGCTGCATCAGCTCAGAATATGAGCAAATATTTTCATTTAGATTTAGCATCAAATCTGACAGAGAAATGGACTAAGGAACGTTTTACCCAAAATACACTAGTTATAGATCATGTATTTAAATGTTAAAATCCTTTTCCCATCCCAATTTAACATGTGGAGACTTCACTAAAAACTGCAAATGTTCACTCTGTGGCACTTGGATGACAACATTGAATGAACCAATGGTGTGAGTTTGGGGTGGTTCTGTCAACAAATGGCGAGTTTGGGCTTAGTCTGTCAACCAATGTCAGGCAGCCAAATGCAATTCCATTTGGTGCTGCTAGTGGTACAAAAATGACACACTTTACCTTTGGTGTCAAGGCCACCATGGTAAATGAGTGAAAATATAACAACTGCGATGCAGATAAACAAATAATGTAAGCCCATAAACACTACAGATGTGCAATAATTTATTATGTCAACATTTAAAGTTGCTGAACACAAAATTGCTGCAAGTTCAACATTTGTATCAACACCAACGTTAAGCAATTCCACACAAAAATAAAAATTCCAAGAAAACTCATTGCGCTGCTTGAGCCCAGAGGTGATTGGGAAACTGGAAAATGTTTTTTTCCAATTACTGATGCAATAATCTCAGAGGACCAAAGCTATACCAACACTGTGACAATCCTGGGCATTTAAGTTATTTGCATCCAGGGGTAATTAGAACAAATGCACCGATTAGCCTCATATAACCAAGTCTCATGTAGCGCGCCACAATAAGGAAGTCTCATTAGGTAACATGACTAATTGGCATTAATATGATTTAGGTATGCAGCAGCACACAGTGGTGCAATATAAAGCTGCATATAATGATAACTGGTGCTGAAGCTAATCTGCGTCTAACAGAATCTGTGCAGACCAGACTGCGTTCCTGCAGGCAAGCTGGATGCAGCAGCGTCAGCGGTGCTCTGTCTGCGATGACCAAATCTGGCCTGACAGGCAAATACTGTCGGTAACAAAGCTCACAACACAAGACAAATATATATGAACACTGTGATATCTTCATGCATTAGCCAAAATACAGCTACGCTTAGAGGGTAATGGGTGTCTGCATGGTGCAACATCTACATGTAAGAAAAAACTGAATATATCTTCTGAGCATGAAATAAAAGATCTATCACGGAGCCTGAACAAGTTCTGCTTGCCTTCAGATAAAATCCAAAAAGGCATTTGAAATTGAAGTCCACCGATCAAGGCATTTTTCAGGCAATTCTTAAAATGAGTAGCAGATTAAGACCACATGGAGATTAAGCTCATTGGAAGTAAAGAAGACCCATCTGGGCATTCATAGAACCCGGGGTTTAATTAATCTCACATTGGGGGATGGGTAATAAGCACTCTTACAAAAATCAGCACTTTAGCAAGAGAAAGAGAGAGAGAGAGAGAGAGAGAGAGAGAGAGAGAGAGAGAGAGAGAGAGACAGACAGAAAGAAGAGACCAGCAGCAAGGTTGAAACAGAGCATATTGCCTACAGGGAAATTAGCACTGTGAACCAAGATGAATGCTCCATTGTGTCTTCTGAGTGGTTGAAAAAAATAAAATTGTTTGGCTGAAATTATTAAGTGCTCCTTTTTTATCATCCCAGTGCCCTTGTCCAGAGCTTCCCTGGAAATAGGGTGCAGGGAAATGTTTTAATGAACGTTGTTGAGCTGGCCATTATCAGCAGGGTTCTGGAAAGGAAACTGTCCGTGTATATTGAATTGGATCCAGATGATACTGCACACAATTTTTATTTTCATTATTATAAATTAATGAACAAAGCTTCTGCCAGTGCAGGATGTAAGACTGCATGTAACCGGCACTGACTGTGGTCAATTCACAGCTCCAATTTAGTGGAATTTCTTTGAAAGAAAACTGCTTAAGTTTGTATGGTAGTTTTGGAACACATGAAACATTCTAAATAAATTGTGCAACATCACAATCCATACAGATATTTGCATCATCTGCAGTCATACTTCTGCCTTCTAAGAAAGGTCTGGTTTAAAGGAACTGAGCAGATCTCTTCCCACGCGTCAGAAAGCTTTTATTTAGTCATGTGTCACCAAACTGAAGATTCACACTCTGGTGATAAATGCTTTTCCCAGGGTTTAGCACATGTGATTTTAGTTCAGCACTGTACATGGTGTACAACTGTGTGCATGAACAGAACATAAAGCAGGACATAGGACATTATGTTCAAGCATAGATTGATTAACACAAATAATCAGTTAAATAATGTAAGTGTGACACAAAATAGTCAAAATATCATGTGACATCTGTCCATGTTTGTGTAAAAAACCACATACTTTACATTGTTGAGTTCTGCAAGTGCACCAATAAGGAATATCATTCTTTTTTCTTTCCTTTCTTTTTCCTTCTTTCCATCCATGCATCTGTTTGTCTCTGGGATTTTCTGACAACACTACTCACTGTGTTTATTGGTTTGTATGTGTGTGTATGTATATGTGTGTGCGTGTGGCACTCCTCCTGTCTATATCCATCATGTGAGATCATTCCCTCAGTGTTTCCTACAGCAAGCCAGGGCTTGTTAAATAATTTAACCCCCGGAGCCCAGCATTGGAACAGCTTGAGTGAGTTTTGGAGGGAAGAGTGCTAAAGTCTGGTGGTCCCCATCTGTGGCTGTCGAAGGTCCCCAGACAACCTCTCATTTAGTGTCCAGAAACAGACCCTCTTCAGATAATTGGGCTTATGCATCTTCAACATTTAATTAGGAGCTAATATTGAGTACACCTAATCCAGAGAAAAACGGTGGGATTTAACAATGATTAAGGAGATTATTCAACATAAGACTCCTTCCTTTAACAACATAACTATAAAATATCTGCACAAATCTGGATTAATAACAAGCACAAGGGGCGTTGTTCAAAACGAATGCAAATGAAGGACAACAGCACATAAATCTAGATGTTTTCTAGATTACATTAGATTAATGTTTTTTGTGACAATCAGTGTCTTTACGACCTCATGTGCAAAGACAATCTCTTGGGAGATTATAAACGAAAATAAGAAAAAGGTCAGGACAGAGTAACTCTGACAGCTTTTTCAGACTAAAGGAATTTCCAGGTCTCTTCCTTACAAGACCTCCTACTCTGCACAAAAATGCAGAGCAATTTCCTTCCTGGAGTTCCACTGTAGCTAATCTGCTCTTTCAAGGAGACAGCAGTCTGCCACAGATGTTTACACAAATGCATGAAACCATCACAGGGACACACGCAGGGAGCGGAGAGAGACTGAAAACAAAGAATTTTGCCACACAGCATCTTCAGAGTGGCTTGCAGGAACTCAGAGATGAAAGGGTTAATACAGGATGTCAGAAATTATCCTGCTATGCATTATGGGTCATCAGGGCTCACTTTCAGGCACACATATCCACTGAACGACAGGCAGTGATCGTTGGCTTCGCAACTACTGGCTGCATGGCAGGATGGATGACATCTGAATGCTCTACTTTTATTCTGCAGAATGCAATAAGGAGTGATGCCTTGTCTTCTTAAGGAAATGAGACTCTGAGATTTAGTGTTCGCTCTTCAGAAGCTTGTTAAGTAGAGGTGGTGACAGTATTACTATGGGGGGTTGTTTAGTGGTATAGGCCTGGTTGTGTGTGGGGGGAGATCTGAAAAATTGCTTCAATTTGGAGAAAAAGAATATTAAAGAATACATTAAATACAGGCGCCATTCCACCATTCCTGGATAAACAATGGCTTTCCTGCATGAACTAAAATGGCCCTTGGGGACAGAATTTACAGAATGTTAATTTTAGATTATTAATTTTTAGACTAGTTTAATTTTTAAACTATTTCATTAATGGGAATATGAGTTAATTGTCCATTAATTGTTTACATTTTATAGTCTATTTCTATATAAATATATTTAAAGCACTTTATACCACAAACACTCTTCATCTTCAGGTTAGATTTCTGAATCTGCCTCACATGAGTGAAGAGACGTTCATGTTGATCAAAAACTAAAAGATAATTTTTAAAAACCCTGAAAGATTAGCAGAAAGCTGAGTGCCTGTATGTTTTTTACCAGCCCTTCTGTCTGCATGCATGTGCACATATGGACACATGCTCTGAGAATTGCACGTGTGTGTTCGTTTGGTGACCTAGTAGACGCTATTGTGGAAGTTCTGTGTGCATTTATGTGTGTACGAGTGTGAATCACCTCCAGTACAGATGGGCTGTGTGGGAGTACTCAGCTGGGTTTCCGTGATAGGTTCTTTCCAGCGCGCTCAACTGTGTCTCTTTCACACATCAAAGTGCTGTCATAGAGGTCAAACAGACAGGAAGTGTGCCGTTATACAGGTCTCTTAACCTCAGCTTTCGCTCTCTGCTGTGTCTTGTAGTGCACTTACAGTAGGGCGTGTGGTCACCAGATAAACAGTAGTGCTCATTTTTCTAAATTATTAAGGACCATTTGAACAGCAGGAAAGGAAGGAACTGCAGGTTTAGGTTTAGGAATAGCTAAATTAGCTAGATTAGCCAGTATTAAACCTCTAAAGATCTTACAGTGCCTCTAAGGCTTGATCACAAGAAATCTGCATTTCACAAGTACCGTTCAGCCAGGACTTGGACCCTTTCTGAACTTGTAATGTAACTGTATATAAAGGAAACTGTAACCCTCGGATTGTTTAGACAGACTCAAATATATTTTGGCACCTCTTTACATTGCCTAATAATAAATTTATGATGTCATAAAGCCTGTGAGGGGGTAGATTTAAAAAATTAATTATAAATGTGTTTGAGGAGCGATTATTTATTAATGAAATTAATAAATTAATTATTAACTAAATCTCTTCACACTTGTCTTTTACTGTAACATACTGTAATGTCATTCTGTGATCTTTATTTTAAACATTATGAGTGTCTTTCACTCAAGCTTTTTTCCAGCTCAGACAGAATTAATTTCTGCTGGAGCCCTCTATATATAATAAGGTATGCTACATATATGCCTGGTGTAATTCAGAGAGGCTCATCTGTTCAGCCTGATGCAGGTTACAGATATTGGCTCTGATGAGGATGGAGCTGTTTACTGCAGCGAGTGGCCAATCCTAGTGGGTCAGCTGCACTAATCCATTCATCTGTCAGCCATAGAGCTGTGTGATTGACTTAGCAGAGGTTATTCTCTGCATTGACCTTGTCTGCCTATAAGAACAACTGCCTCTTCAGTACTGAGACTTCCTCACAAATAATTCTTTTAAATGCCTTAATGTCTATTGAATCAGAGCAGCATGTTAAAGACAGGGCAGGCAATTTCGAAGAGGCTATCAATAGCAATCTAGCTTTGAAAGCATAAGTTCAGAGCAATCTCCAAAGCCACGCCTCCACCAACAGTGAACAGGGGTATGCAAATACATACTTTGATTCGGACCGAATGCAATGATTGGATGAACATTTTATGGTCCTACACCTTCCACACAAGGTATATGTTAAAATATTTAGACCACTTAGTGATTCATGACAGGGTGTAAAAAAAACTTGCAACCAGCATATTAAAAAATGTTTCTGTAAAAGACTGCCTACCCTGCCTTCATGGAATCAAATCACATAAATTAACATAACATAAATGCAGAATATAGAACAAGATTCACCGAGCTTTTAGTCTGTTAACTAACTGTGTCTCCGGCTGTTTACTTGTTTGCTTTAATGAACATAAAAAAGCTCCTGGATTTCCATCACAAGCCCCATAATGTGTTTTTCTTTGCATGTACAAATGTATGTGAGCATGCACGCTAAACACAAATTCCACAGACTTGATGTGACAATGTGTCTTGATGTGTAATTTACTACCACTTGTGTGAGAACACAATCTCTGATCACTTCCTTTACATACTAAATGTGTTCCTATAGCGACCGGATGAGTGACAATGAGCCCAGTGGGTGGACTTCTACAATAGGTCCTCTGTTTTTCATGGGGACAGAGCAAATAGATGAAGTCATAAAAGGACAATGGAAAACTATTACATCAGATAATTCACTCCATAAAATATTTATGTGAAAGAGTAACGCTTTCCAAGGCACTTCTGTCTTCTTGTCTATAAAGTCAATATGATATCAAAATTCTTCCATTTGATTTCCTGGTCTTAAATTTATTGGTGCATGTTATTCTAAAAAAAGTTTGTGTATCTATCATCTAAATATCAGCATATGTATTTTTTAAATGTATTTTCTCTTTCATTTTATTTGTCTCATTTTACATGCTTACACATTTCAGTATGACTTTTTAATCTTCAGTTAATATTTTACATATTCTATAATCAAAATCAAACATATAAATCGCCACAGCTACATTTATATACTAAAATAAAAATGCATTTACATAGTTATCATCGCCATGCATTATCAACAAACACCGGCTCCTCTTGCATAAACGCAAATCATCCCCTCCACCTGTTTCCCAGCCCATATCACAGCTTTACAGCACTACGGAGATGTCTGGAGTCTCTCCTAAAGGCTGACCTCTTGACCTAGCCTTAGTGCGGTCTCATGGGTGGGATAAAACAGTGGCTAGAGAGGGGGAAGTGTGTAGCACCATTGTGTTAGCCAACAATCAACTCTCAACAGCTACACACAGAGCCCTTTCACAGTGTGTGTGTCACACCAGCTATGTCATTTAGACAACTAAAGACTCAGTCATTAACAATAGTATCAACAATGCTAACAACTCATTTACACAGGTGCTAGCTAATCTACAGAACATACAGTTGCACTGTTGCTAATTTCATTAATCAGAAACATAGTGTGAAAGCTTTAGTCGCAGATTACCGTATTGCATAAATACAGTGCAATACCGCTAGCAATGCCACTCTTGATTACGATGGAAATATTTTGTTTATCTTACAATTCTGCTAATTAATGGTGTTTTGACTGACAGCTGATACAAATTACGAAGCCTGCACTCTTATGCTGTTCCAGGCCATATCATGAAATATTCATACAGCATCAACACACGCCAAGTTTGGCACACAGAGCTGTCCACGTTTTATGCACTGCGACCGCATTTTCCATAAATGCAAATGGTCTGTAATTGTTTCTGTGAGAAAGAGATGGTACATTTTACAGATGGGTGCATTCATGCAGCACTGTCTCAATGGCAACATTTAGCTAATGGCGCACAAATATCATCCTCATGAAGGGAAAGAGAGAGAGAAGGAGGCTGATTTAAGACTGTAATAAATGCTGGAGTGTCCGTCGCAATTAACAGTTGTTTTACGTGGCAAGTTTTTTTTATCTATGAGAGGCTAATTATAAGAGAGAGAATTGCTTTTCAGCATAGGGAGATATAATAAACTGTGATGAGCCCACAGGCATTGTCCTGGCCTGCCTCCATGTGATCTGAACGGACTCAGAGTCAGGTTACTCGACACTAATAGCTGACTCCAAACCAGTGCAATCTTCACTCATGCAGCAAAATGTGTATGCAGCCCTGGTCTTGAATGCCACAAGACACTCCCAGTTAACACTTTTAGCTTATAAGAACGTTTCCCTAACGTTTCAGTTTAGTAACAAAAGTTCTAGGAACATTCAAGACATCAGTTTTTTTATACAATGTATTAATGTTATTGCTTGGTTATAAGAACATTTTTGAAACATTCTTTAATTTGTAACATTTTTACACAGCTACTTAATAACGTTTTTGATATGTGATATATTACAACAAAAAACATCTTAAGAACGTTACTGCAAGAACATTTTTGGATAATAAGAGTATAAGAGAACTTTTAGAGAATGTTAGCCAACATTCCAAGAACGTTCCTTGTTAGCCGGGTTGGCACTAAATATAGCTACTATGTGCCTGTTTCATGACCTATTAAGAAAAATGCAATGATTTGTGTGGGGGTTTTTACATGTAACCACATATTAAAGTTTTAGGAGTGCCCGAATATCTAAATTTAAGACTCAGCTATTGTAAAATCCTTTACTAGTTGACCACAAATAGGGGAGGGGGTTTGTACCTTTTCATAACAATAATACTAATTAATAAACCACTGGGCTCTTTAAAATCTGTGGAGGAGTCAGTGCAAAGAGGCAGATGGTTTCATTCCAGGCAATAGGCCTCTTGTTTCTATGTTTATGACCTCACAGGTCAGTGCTCGGCTGCTTGAGTTTCATCTGTTCGACCTATGAAGACTGACACTCTCTTTTCAGGCACAGTATATTCTGAAAAGAGCTGTTATATAAACACTGGGCTTCAGTGATGTTTATGTATGCTAATTAATCATTAGACACCCTATTAAAACATAAAATGCACATTTAATTTTTCATGAATTAGGCTGTGCTGTTGCAAAAAAAAAAAAAAACACCATCTCTTTCCTCCCCAAAAAAACATGGTGACAGTGACAGTGAATTAAACATACTGTACTGTATCTCTCTCCCTCACATATTTGTTTTTGTTCATGTAAATGAATATGGTGTCTACTCTAAGGTCTACTACTGTACATCAGAGGACATTGTGTAACAAAGGTTATTTGGGGACACACACAAACAGAGATATAATTGCTCACAACACACCCTCATTTTACCAGTAAGGATTAAGCAGACACCTGGGAGAGTTCAGACAACATTGTTCAGACACCTGTGGAGTTCTTCTTTCCTCATACCCAGGTGGCCACAAAGAAACACAGACACTCATATGGGGAGTGTCCTAAAAATAATGTGCCCCTTACTGGTAATTCAAGTCAGATGTCAAAAAAAGTTGTTGTGCCATTTATACAGGCCACAACACTGGGTGTCAGCTGGCAAAAATGCAGTTAGGCCAAAATGTGTAGAAAAATGTGTATGTATTTATTTGTGTGCGTGTGTGCACGTGTATATTGCGTATATGAGTAAACAACTCCCCTAACCGGTTACATAATTAGAACTGATAAGGCAATGTATACTAGCTTACTACTAAGTCAGCAAACACATCTGAAATAGACTACACAACACATTAATCATGTACAACACACCTCTCTCCATACACATACAAACCCATGCACTGATATGACACATAATCACACACACACAGTGTAAGATTAAAGCAGTCATTAACCAGGGCCAACAGCTGTGTCGACAGCGTGTGCCTCTCGTGTACTGAGAGAACTTTGGCCTTCAATACACGTCACACTGCACACACCTCTACCCTTCTTATACACATACGCATCCTATACTAAATCCACTGAAGTGTTTTGTAGAGTCACAGAGGGCCTCAAAAGTCTATTCTCGAACATTCTACCAACTTAATGGCAAACACTGTGCTAAAGACTGTACTGATATAAAGATTTATGGGGAAAAGCATTGTTAAATAATATAGGGATAATATCTCCAGCAAGGGTTACTTGCAGGGCCCTCCAGAGAACAAAAACACAAATAGATTTTTATTGGCCCACTGCGCCACAGTGTTATTTACAGCTTATTATATGGCACTCTGGAGTACTTGATTATGATTGGTCAATTGTGACATTCTGCGGTCAGATACTTTTGTATAATGACCACCAGACTGTATAATTGGCTCTTGTTCTAAACGAGGGCCAATTTTCTTACAATGGGTGCGCCAGTTTCTTAGGAGGCGCTTTAAGATAATCTACAAGCGATGAAATAATTTTTATCTCAAATCAATATTTTTATGTAATAAACAGGATTACTCATTGTCCGTTTTCACTGGCGTCTCGGTCACCCTGTCAGGGTTTATTTTATTATAATGACTGTACATTTTCCCCTTTACAATATATGTGTTTTAGAGGCAATACAATAATCTATAACAGGATGTTTTAAATTAGCAGAAAAAATTATTGTGGGGTTTTGTATAAAAAGAGTCACAACACAGTCTAAATGAGCCTAAATTTGTCTAATCCCTAGCAACCAAAAGCAATCTCATCACTATTTGAAACCTCCACAAAACATATTGAATACAACTATTGTTGCCATGACATTACCTTAAACAATAACAATGCTACAACTCCAATTCAGTGTAATCTCATGTAGAAAAAACTCTATTGTGCCCGTTGCTATGCACACACCACAGCAGAATGACTCAAGATCAGATACGCCCACTTTTACAGAACTGGCTTTCAATTGGTGAATGGCACGATTCACAGGGCCCACTCCGCCCCCCCACCTCGTGCATAACTAATGACATCAGTGCAGGTGAATAAAGGGGGCAGGGCCTGCAGGCTGGCTGGGGAGCTCACGCAGAGTGATCATGTAACAGCTGAGTCATTCTCCAGCGGTGCACAGCGAGTGAAGATTACACACGGTGCTGAGGGTGTGTATGACTCAATGAAGGCAGAAGATGAGTTACAGATGAAAGATCACTTTAACTACACCAACTTACTGTTCAGTTACAGTAAAATGCACTGAGTACGTATCTGTTTACGGCAAAACAAATCAGCATGAGGTATAATGGCAAATACGTAGTTATATGAGAGAACAGAGTGTTATTCTGAAAAGGAAGCCTGTAAATGCATAGGCTTTTAGTGTAATAACATAAAACAGGGACTGATGTGTTCCTGTAATACACAGGCAATATACAGGCTGTAAATTAAATTCAGGTCATTGCGGTCTGTAATAATGTAACAGTGGCTGCGCAGAGGTTGTAGATGATTTCTATCAGTCGACTGGGAGATTTCTATCAGTCGACTGGGAGGAGCTTAAGGCATTGCTGTTCAGTGCCGCCCATTTATTTTTCTGCCAGATTACTGGAATTGGAACATCAACCACAGTGGAACAAAACATCATCTCCTTAAAAATGTGAACTTTCGGAACAAGATGAATCACAGCCGTGTGTGCCAAAAAATACTCTAAATGATTATTCCAGCAGGCTGCTGTTTTGACACATGCTCAGGAGAGAGATGAAGTCATGTGTGTGCAGGAACAGTTACATCAGAGTCAAACTCGTGTAGGTCTCCGGGTAAGCCATGCGAGGGTTTGGCTGTGGCTGGTGGAAAGTCATTACATTATTTTCAATGCTTTTGCATGATATAACTGCACTCTAAAAAAAGTATTGTAAAATGTACAGTATCTTACTGGCCATTTTAGTTCAATTGCCAGTAGGTAAAGTACAATTCAACTGTAAAAAAAAAAACATACTGCTGCACTGCTGAAATTTTTTTAAATTTACATTTAGCTGCTTCCACAATTCATAGCAAAATACAGTATTACAGTAGATTGTAAAAAACATTTTTGTAACATTTTGTAGCTTTTTGTAAATGTTTACTGTTAAATCTAAAGCTGTTCTTCAACAATATATTGTTAACTTTGTGCTAGAAAAGATTTACTTTGACTACCCAATAGCAAGATCACTCAGACCTTGTGGCTTGCAGGTCATAATTAAAAACGTCTTCTGGAACAGAAACCTATCTTTTGTTGCACAAAGGATTGTTTATATACTGAGACAAATACTGAAATAAATACTGTAATAGGTCTGCAAGACAGACCTCATCATTTTCGTGGGACAATTCCATTAGAAATGTCATGAAAACGCATTTTCTTGACAGAAATATTATTTCACTTTTTTTTTCTTTTGATTTTGGAGTGAAATATCAGGACATGTGAGGTTTTGTTTACATGTCAAGATATTTGAGATCTGAAATTTAGAACTAACAGCAGTACAATAAAATTCTCTAATGTGTGTGCATGTCATAATCTGTAATAAAAAATTATAGTAACATGCTGTGTGTATTCAGGATCCACACAAGTATTATCAGGAAAGGGAATCCTATTAGAGTTGTACACACATATGCACTATACACACACATACTGTAGGGGTGACACGCAGCACTTCACCTCTAACATGTGTATCACCTCATCAGCACCAGTGAAACTGTTTTAAACTGCTGTAGATTCCCCCAGAATTAAATGCAAACTCTTATGAGCCCAGAAGTACATTTATGCATTTGGCATAACAGTTATACATTTTGTCAGTACATGTGTTCCCTGGGAATCGAACCCACAACCTTTTGCGCTGCTAACACAACACTCTACCAGTTAAGCTACAGGAACAGTAGTAGAAAGCACTAGAATACTTTATCTCTAGGATGTGCACTTGAACATGACTGCCAGCCTTGCTGTACTGGTTCTCTCTGTTCTGTTTTCCTGTGTGTGTGAGTCTGATTTGACAGGTGGTAGGTGTAGAGTGTGTCACGATCCTGCAGCGAGCGGTAATCGCCCTCTTTATACAGCACCGATGATACAGACGATGATGAGACACTGTTCATTCACAACTCCGCTGCCAGATCTGAGTCATGAGAGAGAACAGTGTCCCACTAAGCAGTGGGAGAAATGCAGTGACCTCATTCTGAGTCACGGAGCCTGTGTCCCGACCAAGCCTCCACCAGCGCGGGTGTGCGTGTATGCACAGGCCAGATCATCAATAACCCACATATGGCTAATACTTAGACAATCTGATTTTGCAGGTCAGATTGTTTTAGTTTAATGTTGGGTTACAATCAAGTCTGGTGGGGATTTTGTACTAACAGGTTTAAAAAAGCCAATAATAATTAAATGTGCTAAAAAAATACTAAGAAAAAGACTAAAATTATTTGCATTTTTACATTGCAATAGAAGCTGTTTGAGGGTTTTTTTGCAGCACTGATTTACAAATGAACTATAAGCTATTTTTCCCCCACACAGTGGGAAGTCCAGCCTGAGCCAATAGTAGGCTAACAGACCCACGGCGCGCCACTCAAGTACACTGTGTTCACAAGACCAAGATCAGTTTGGCTATTTGCCTCATGACTTCTCTGAGTTTAGGTTGCCTAGCAACCGCTCCCCTGCTATTTGAATTTTCATGCATCACTATGTCTGCAGTGATGTCACAGTTGCCCTGGCAACCATATGCCCGAATTATTGTGACACTTGCACTATAAAGTGATCTGTCCATGGGCTAATGAAATTTCCAGAGGTTTTATGAACAAAACGTTTGTGATAATTATTTATATTTTTGTATGTCAAATTAACTCAAAAATGCTTGCATTCTGTTCAGAAGAACTGTAAACAAGAATAGAAACAAACACCAAATAATTAACTATGAAACATCACTAAAGCTGCCTCTTAGGATGTATTATGTGTTTACCGGACTGTTTCTGTCCAAATAAACTCCACAAAACGGCTCCATTATAATTCCCTGTATATACATGCTGCCAAAAAGTGAAGCATTGTTATAATCACGCAAATGACCAGTGCCCAGTCAGTCAGAAAAACCACGGGATTGAGCTAAATATAGAGCAGGTCAAGGAGAATGAACAAACCCACAGGCCTTTTTTAGCTCCAAAGACACTAAGCCTCTCTCTGGTTGAGTTCCTCCTTTTTATTTTCTTCTCCCTGATTTAGAAGATCTTTGTTTTTTCAATCTGGCATGACCTATGTCTTACTTAATCACTTCCTTAATCCCTAAATAAACATACATAGACCTATGCTACAATACAAGCAAAACTAAATGTGCTGTTAACAGTGCCTAGTAATAAGGTCAAAACCTGGTTATAAGACACAAGGCTTTTGTGTTATGCATTTTTCAAGATCATGACCTTTGAACCCAAAATGCAAGACTGATTAAGTGCCTTCAGGGGTACAGCACGCATATGTTGCTACTGGGGAATAGGTGCTTCAGTGTCCTTCCAACAATGAAAGCTATAATACTCACTGACCTGAATGTACATGAACAGAACATCTTACTGAGGTACATATGGAGTCAATGCTTCTGTTCACCTCCCTCGAGACGGTAAATATTGATGACTGGGTCAGTTAGGAGCCACTTCGGCCAGTGGAAGGAGAAAAGCGATAATCTGTCTGCATCATTGCCTTGCCAGAGATAATCTGTCTAGATCAGAGTGTACAGTACAATGAGGGAGCGCTAAAACAGGGAAAGGCTGAAGGCAGAGCAGGCTGAATACAGGCAGAAGAAACTGGTGTCTCCTGCCAGTTTGCTAGCTTCCACAAGGCTACACTGCCTTCTGGGACACAGGCCCAGAGTATATGAGGAAAAAGAGAAAGAATGATGAATCTTTGTGAGTGAAGAATAATTTAAAGGGACAGCACATCCAAATATTATTTACTTTCATGTATTACGGTAACACCATATTTTGATTATCCACTCTGGACATTATACTAACTTTGTCAACTACTTTTCAACTAACTGTCATTAATTTGCAACTACATTTCAACTGGATTATCAACAGTCATTAGTGGACTGCTGGGTTATGGTTTGGGTTAGTAGAATAAGCTGATGTACTTGCAAAGTTACTTATAGTAAGTTGAAAATCTGTTGCAGATGGAGCTGCAGATGTAGTGTTAGCAGATATTAAGCACACAGTCCCCTAATACTCTAATAACTCTAACAGCTGATAGGTAGTTGCAAAGTTATAGTTAGTATAGTTATAGTTAGTACTATAAGTTATTTACAGTTAATACTAGTGAAATATCAAAGTTATGAAAACGTTATTAACAGCAGAATGTCCAAGTGTCCAAGAAATAAAACATTTAGTTTTGTAAAAAAATGAGGTTGAGTAATTCATAAGGAAACTTAATTTTTGAGTGAACTGTTCCTTATATCCAAATACACACATGTAGGTCACAAATAATGAACAGGCATTATGAAGTGTTTTAATGTTTTATACGGGTTTGTCTTGAGCAAAGTATTAGATCACATCAAAGCAAAACTTTAAGGATACACATCAGACAGCAGCCCATCTATAAAGCACTTCTCCAAATGCTGGTGAGGGTGTGATTGAATGGATGCTGTGTGATGTGACGGGTGATCTGGAGATTGCTGACAGAAGAACAAACTCATCCATTGTCTTCATTCAGTGGCACGCTGCCAAGCCCAGGCTCTGCATACAACCCAGCTTACAGTTTTAGGTTGTAAGAACGTTTCCCCAATGTTTCCATTAAGTAACAAAAATGCTATTTTGAACATTGTAGGAAGGTTCCAGACGTCCAGTTTGTAGATGTTGCAATGTCTAAACGTTGAAATGTTCCATTAACAACTTAAGAATAATATTTCTGATATATAATGCATAACGTTCTACTAACTTTTAGAGAATGCTAGCTGAGGTTCTGAAAATGTTGGCCAATGTTGCGAATGTTCCCTTATTACTACAATGCAGTAGTGCATAATGTGTAAGACTGTTGCATTAACTGCACCACTATAGATGAAGCAGCATAATAATTATGTAAATAGCAGTGTAAACGGGTGATCTGGAGTGCAGTGTAACAGCAGTGTAAACATGCAAACAGATCTAGTTGCAAATACAAAGAGGTTTAAGATTATTTGTACCTACTGTATCTTGTAAACACTAAAGGCTAATCAAGCTGATTTTACTACTGTACCTTTAAGACTTCAATATGTATATGACCTCTGTTTTGTCTTAAAAACGGCATTTGTTTTTAAGAGACTGGCATCGCTAAAGGGAAATTCCTGCACACAGCCGCTGGGAAAATCAGCCATTGTGTGCCATAATAAAACAACACACAAAATCCTGCATTAGACCTGTTCAAACGTCAGTTTAGATAAAAAATGAAAACGTTGGCAATATCAGTTGACAGGTACATGACACAGTATATTTATCTTTTCAAAACTAAGGTTGCAACACTTCCAAGGTCAGGAAAATAGTTTTCTGGAAAAGGAAGGAAAAACTAATGCATTAAGCTTCTGAAATGACCACGGGACTTTCCATTGCAGGGTAATTCTGGAGACATAACAGGGCTATCCCCACAGCACATTACCAACAAATCTGAGTAGACACTCTGGGGAGGCACAGTTAGCAAATCTCAGTCCGTGTAACTCTGAGTAAAAAAGGGCAAATCACACCTGGATTTCACACAGTTGCAAAAAATGTCTAAAACAACTTACTACTTTCTACTTTTTTTTATTGTTGTAATTTACAACTAAGAAACTCTAAGCATGTTTTTGGATGAGTGCTTTAAAGAACTTTTTAAAGTGCTTTAAAGATGAGTGCTTTTTAAAGAACTTAAACATGCTTAATATAATTTGAGTAAATAAACTTATGTATATGATAAACTACAGGTTGGCCCAGTGAGAACCGTGGTCGTTTTTGGTACTATATGCAGTATTATCTTAATATATATATATATATATATATACATATATATATATATATATATATATATATATATATATATATATATATATATATATATATATATATATATATATATATATATATATATATAAAATCTTAAATATATGGATCTAAGGAAAACAGATTAACTTTATTTTAGAAAATTTAATAAACAAACACGCAGGCAATGATGTTTGTGTAGAATTTTCGAAATTATAAAAATTCCACTTTTGCTATATTACATTACATACTATGCTTAAAGTATATTTACATTTAATAGTAACATTCCACAACACTGGGCCTATCTTATGGCCCTTTGTAAACAGTTTGAAAGGCCAGTTTAGGAATTGGGATTGGGGAGGTAAAGGGAGAGGCAGTGTATTGTACAGTGCTTCTGGGAGACTGAACTTTCAGATCAGCTGGCTAACACAGGCATGTCAGAAGTCCTGGATGAGACAGGCTTCATTCTGTTAAAAGGAGAGAAAACAGTGAGTTTTCACATGTGATACCATGTGAGTCCAGCTCCAGCAGAGAGTAAGTGAGGGAGCGTGAGACAGCCAGGCTGAAAAAGTGACAGAGAGAGGGAGAGAGAGATCTGCTTTATGTAAGTGTCTGCTGTGAGAGGGTGGATGTTAGTGGGAATCACATGCTGATGTTGTGGTCTCCACTAACCAGGATGACTGTGGGATTCCTTTCCTCCTCTTCTGCCTCGGCTTCCTGCTTCACCCGTGGCACACCAATCTGCAGCTGGGACAGGGTGTGTGTGCGCTGGTGTGCAGATTTATGTGTGTTTGTAAGTGTTTGGAGAGCTAAAGGTAAAAAAACATATCTATCGAATCTTTTTTTTTTTTGCAATCCAAACATTATGTATCTGGCACTACAACACAGTAATACATTATTAATATACAGTAACTGAGTAGCCTATTGCAATGGAAATTGTGCTTTTCAAACAAACCGTCAAAATTGTAATAATAAATAATAATTGTTCTCTTTCTTATAAGTACAGGAATGCTTCTTCGGCCCAATTTACCCCCTGGGTATGTATGTGTGTGTGGGTAAGTGGCAGAAGGCACTGACTTTGCATTACGAATGCTAGAAGAAAATGCCTGTGTCCAATTCTCTCCCACTCCACACACACAAACTTTGACACACACCCTTTCTGAACCCCAGCTATCCCCCATAACCAGTGCAGGGCAGCTGACAAAACACAAAGGAGAAAAGTGTGCAACTGGTGCGATAAAGCCTGGAACATCTTGTTGTGTCGTCGTCAGCAGAATACATTCTTCGCACAATAAATCCTCACGCGCCTCAGGGCCCCCCCACACACACCCCCCCACCCCACCCAAAAGTTCGCCGCTGGAGACCCTCCCAACGCCTATACATTCACAAGATGGGTCCAGCACTGCCTTTTAGAGTCACAAAGAGACAAAACAATTGCGCTCACTACCCCCTTTTTTGGGTCTCTCACACAGGGCCCTTTATTTACTAAGCCTCTTGCATTCTCGTTCTCTGGGTAATAAATGATGTGACATCGTCTTACACAGGAAGCATAATAGACGACTGTGTTTCACAGCTTTAATCTATTTTGACCTAGCAAAAGTTGATTGGACATACAGTGCAAGATGGGAAAGCTGAGTAATACTGAGTAAACAAAGTGGTGAAAAGTATACTTGTGTCTTTCAAATACACTAACCCATATTCATTGTAACTCAAACAAGAAGCAAAGAAGACTCTTAAAGGCACAAGTCATCTATTATCATTGACTCGCCCTCATATGTTTCCAAAACTTTACGCTGATGACTTTCTTCTGTGTAACACAAAAATACATTTAGACAAACATGCAAGCCAATGATGATTTTTACTGCCAAGCACTATGAAAAGCATCATAAAAGTAGTCCATACTACTTGTGAGCACACAACTACTATTCTAAACCTTCATAAGAACAACAATCGGGTGAATAGATAATGACAGAGTTTTCATTTCTGAGTGAACTATCCCTTTAAAGACATAAATTAAACGTAAAGGACTGAACGTGTTTTACAGGTCCATTGACCAATCTGAGACAGGAACATGACAGGATGGAGTGAGCGCTCTGTGCTGGAGTATTGCAGCATGTTCTGGAGTGTTTGGTGCTCGGAGACCTGTTCTGTGAATCCTCTGAGGACAATGGTGCAGAGTCTGCCACTGTCTGACTGTTCCCATGGCAACGGCCAGGTAAGCAGACAGGCTGGAGAACTCAGTGAGAACATGTGACTCTCCCCACATGCTCAGATACACTGAAGACAGACGCGCGAACAGACCCGGCGCTCAAGAGATGTCAGTTACGCTGGTACGCGGAAACACGCAGCAAGAACATCTGCGCTAACCATCCCTACTTAAACAAAAGACTGTCAATCTACCTCACACACACACCCAGGTGTTATGTACACACACTGAAGCGAGCGCAGTTCACCACCGATGCATGCATCTCTTTTATTTTAAAACGTGCACACACAGCATCTCCCTGTGACTGCTAACTAACATTCGCAAGACGAGGCGGCACACGAAGCATCATTTTGGATGGAAATACAGAGAGATAGAGAGAGAAAGAAGAAGGCGGGGCTATGTGCCTGGGGACTGGAGCTCAGAGGTGTCATGAAGTCTGAACATCATGTAACGAACAGAACTCTGATGGCACAGAGAAAGTGTGGGAGAATAAGAGGGAAAGAGGATAATTAGCTGCTGTGAAAAATAGTCTTGGCTACCGTGATGAGTTCTTCCTCTCCCAATATAACAAAGGAGCCCAGAAACTCAATTAGATATTTCTCTATCTTACCTCACAGTTTATCTTAAGCATGATAAAATCTCATTTCAGTTTGCCAATAAGTCATTCTATGAAACAGATGTCATAATATAGCTTTATTACGTGTTTTTAAAGAAACTACAAAGCACTTCTTATGAGAATTTAAAGCTAACATTTCTTTATAAATATTTAAAGCTATTTTTTTAAATATCAATTGTTTGCTTTTCCAGTTGATGGTGTGGGTTGTTTGAGGATTGTCCCATGGTGACAAATATATAAAACATAGAGTTTTTTTACTTATTAATATTTAATTCTTTTAATTTCTTATGTCTTATAAAAAATGTGTTATGGGATTAAATTTAAAAAAAAAATAAATAAAAAAAAATAAAGCCTTGTAAAGTTATAGTTAGTAAGTATAGTTTGACACACAAATGGAGTTTGTGATGGAGTTGAAAATCATCCATCTTTATTTGACCTGTCAGCATGTGTCAGATTTTCGTAAACCAGTAGAGTGCATGGCTATTTAATTCATAATGAATGTCGTGCTGAATGTCCGCTTTGCATTATTTATTGATGGAATTCTCTTTTGCGTCTGTTACCATAGCATTGTATGAGGGCCCGCCACAGCACCAGCTGTGCATCTCTGTGGCTGCAGGGTCAGAGAACAGTGCGCCCCCCCTTTGGATTTCAAACACATGTGGTTTAGGAAATCCCATTGGATCCTCTGCGCAGCCACATGAGAACCCATGCAGCTCAGCAGGTTGGCTGTGGCTATTTCAAAGGCAGGGGCCCACCATTGGCCTATGATGTCTACGAATTTCACCGGAGGCTACTGGACGGAGGGGGGCATCTACTTTTAGATCTGCAGGTCATGGTATATAAGGCCATGTTTGCAAATACAGTCAGCAGGGTACATTCACAGGGTATTTTTAGAAAACCTTTAATAAGCATCCAGAATTAGCATGTGGCAGATTATAACCCATAACACGGTTCACTCCAGATATGAGCATGACCTCCGGTTTGTCATGACATCATCCAGAGAAAGCACCCTTCCTTATACAGCATGAATCTGACATGCCTACTGGATCTTTGTCAGGCAGGCAGAGAGGATGACCTATTCTTGGACTCATATTTGCAGGGTAGGCTTTAAAGTGCGGGTGTTCTAATGACCATTGTGGATGATGAAATTTAGTCATCACTCTTTTTGTGGAACATATACTGTAAGAGTCACAATATCCAAGTAGCTGTCCTCCATGTATTAAAAGTGAATGGTGACCACAGCAGTTCCTGGTCCCCATCCACTTTGAATGTACAGGAAAAACAAAGAAAACATTCAATAAAAAAAAAAAAAACTTCAAACTTTCCACATCAAACTGACTGTCATACTGGTATGAAATTACATAAGGCACATGACAACATTTTTTTTTTATTTTTGATATACTATCACTTTAAGGGTTGGGATGCAATAGTAACTCTAAATTAAATCTTAAATTAAATCTTGTTTCCCCATTCACCTTCAGTCTACCCTAGTCATCTTTCATAAATGCAAAAGATGAATATGACTCATCTCAATCCCTGTCACTTTGGACTGATCTTCACATGTTCCCGACATGCTGGAGGACATTTGTTCTTTGCTCTTCTGATTCTAGAGGACAGCAGGAAGTGACCTCGTCTGTGTACACAGAACTGCTGTGTTTGTTGGTATTCAAAGAACCTGTCACATTCATCTTTGGCTAATTGTCACATTAGATTATTGAAGACCGGTATGAATGTGCCTTAATGACACATGGGCTGCCAAAACAGCTCTTCATAAGGAAATCTATAGGTTCTGTCAACTCTGCATGCTGAGCAGTTAAGACGGCCTCACTCCCAGTCTAACCCACTATTGCTGTCCTGAAGCACATGAAGGGGAAAATTGCTTTCACAAGGTAGCAGTGTGCTTGGATCTCATCACAGGAATCTCTTATTGGAATGTCAGCTTGATGAATGGATCTCAATGAACGTTCTCCACATTGGAGGCCTGTAGCTGAGGAACAGGATAGCTGCTGTTCTTGCTTTTTCACTGCTGCTATCTGCTGATCGCCTGCATTTTCCTGTTAGGGGATGGGGGAGGGGCGTAAAAAAAGCTCAGCTTGAGGTAATTCATACCACTCTGAATCATTAGAGAGACTGGGACAATATGGGTGCTCAAAAACCAAGCTCAAGGTCGACCCTTCCACTTCCTACTTCCTGTTCTGTTGGTGATGCGGTGAGATTCAGATTCCCAGATGATCTTAAACTGGACATGATTAGACAGGCATGTAGCTGAAGTAGTTGTTTTCAAACCTGCATAAAATGAGAGCAGAAATGAAGACTTGCCAAACAAGGGAAAAAATGGACTGGCTCTACAACAGTAGACAATAACTCTGTTAGGAACTGCAACATCATACATGGTTTAAATTAAATGATAGTATGATCTTTGCTGACGTAAATGCAGAAAATTCTAATCAAACATCTGTTATGACTCAACAGTCTTGTAAAACCATTCACGTCAGTGGACTTTTATCATCAAAAGTTTGATTTGAATGTTTTTCTCTAAAACTGAGAGCAGGGACAAATATATTCAACATTTATTTGCTGCCAGAATGAAAATATGAGAACCAAAAATCACAACATGTTTTTCATGTTTTTCGTGACAGGTGCGGTTTCACTGACAGACCATTGTGATATATTGACATTGACATACGTCATTTCTCAACTCACCCGACATTGCCAGGCGCCCTAAAAAATAATTAGAGAGTATGAGTGTTTTGGCTTATTAAGAACAAGCAAGTTCTGTATCTTGTGCTTGTTTTGGTCACGGACAAATGAAGAGGCGACTGATCCCAAAACAGATACCACAGGCAGACCTAGTCTCACAACATAGCAGGATAAACACAAGCGCCTGAGTGTCTGCTGTGTTAGTGGCGCATACTCTCATGTTCTCTGCAGCGTTAATTGCTGTCGTTATGCTATTAATAGATATCGCATTTCCACGACCAGGTTTCTTTGTCCCTCTTGTTCTGGATTCAATATGCGTCTGCTATTTCTGTGAGTGCTGCTCTCCAAAATAGCCGGTATTGAGTGCTAGTCGATCCCTGTGTGCTTGCCTGTAGCACTATAAATAGCTCCTGTCAGATATTTTCTCTTGTATGGAGCTAAAGGAGTATTAATATCCACCACTAACACTGTCATATCCTGAGAGAGACCACGCATCATGTGGGTGGGGTGTTTTGTTGGACAGTGTGCGTGACTTTATGATTATGTGTGTGTGCGGATGAGTGTTCGATTACATCATCTGGTTTGGACGTCTCTAGTTCTCAGTGACCTTCCACTGGTAGCCCAGGATACTCTGGGCTGTGATCTCATATGTGTGTCCTGGAGCTGTAAGGCAGCAGCAGCAGCAGAAGCATTTGACATGTGGGAAAGATTGCAATGATATGTGCAAAGGGAAGAGGAGGGCATGTTATGCAAATTAGAAATTAAAGGAACAGTTCAAAAAATGCTGATATGAGAATGTCCTCAGAACATTGGCTAATGTTCTCTAAAAGTTCTCTCCAAGTTATCAAAAAGATAACAATGTTATCTATAATTAGATAACAATGTAGATGTGATTAACAATCATTATTCGCTCTAAAATAATTCATGCAATTTAGTGAGATGCTCTCAAATCATATTATCTTTGGCTCAGGTTTCATCTCATGACATTGGTCAACCATTGAGTTTTAATGTTATTGATATCCAACATATGCTGTAGCCGCCATACTGTACAACAACATACAATAGGGATTTAAAACAATTTGTAACAAAGAATAACATCAATATAATTTACATTTGGTGGTAACAAATTCATCCCTATCTTCTGTATTTATTTAATGGCTGTAGGTGTCTCATCTGTTCCACTCTGTGCATAAACAAAGAACAGGGCTGATAAATGCCGGGCTCATGGTTAAACCCACTAACATGCTGTAGTGTCGGCAGAGACGCAGTGTTGTCTGCAGGATGCTGTTGTGTGCAACTCCCCTGAGCTCATGTGTCTGTCCCCTCTGACTCCAGCCATTAATCAAGCTCCCCACAGTCAGACCTGCCTAATGCAAACCAGAGCTGACGACATGTGCAGCCCCCTCAACTCCTACCCAGAGACGAGAGAAGACAACAGATCCATAATCACAATTCTATGGCTACTTTTTTTGTTTGAAATTATGCATGAATTATTTTTCCAGCTAACAGGGAACGTTCTCAGAACATTGACTATCGTTCTCTAAGGGTTCTCTCAAAGTTATCAGAAACATTCTTGCAGTAATGTTAGTAGAAGGTTTTATAAATGTTATATATCATTATATCAAAAATGTTATTCTTATGTTCCTAGTAGAATGTTTTAAAAATGTTACAGAATTAAAATGTTTAAATCAAGTTCTTATAACCTTGCAATAACGTTAATAAAATTGACATTTTGAACACTCCCAGAACATTCAAAATAAAATTTTTACAGTTTTTGTTACTTAATGGAAATGTTAGGGAAGCATTCCTATAACCTAAGATTGTTAGCTGGGTTTCATGGAAAAACACTCTCATTTATTACTATTTGTTTATTACCAAATAGTAGACATTACCAACTTTTATTACTATTTCTAACTTCAACATGGAAAAAACAGGATTTTTAACCAGAACATTTGTAGAGCAGGACCTGACTTTATGCCTCAGGAATGTATTAGATCATGAATAGTGGTCTCTATATGACAGGTGCTTAGAGGGAGGGATTAAAAAACTTAATGGGCTGATGCTGTCATCCAGGCCATTTCTGAGGTGGAGAGAGATTACAAGACACACTGTTTTTCTTTTGAATAACATGCACAGATCAACTGCTCACAATAAGACTGGAAACAGAGTCAAATCTGAATTAAAGTAAACTTTTTTTAATCAAAACTATTTTGCGTTGTAAAACCAGTTTATTCTGTTTAACAATTTAAGACTGAATGGCTTATTCATTGCCTATATTTGGCACAATAACAAAAAACTAGCGCTGCTTAGTACTGACACAGTATTGTGACTACACAACTGACTAAAAATGACTTATTCATATTATGACTCACCAGTCAAAATGTCTTCAGATATACATTTTTTGTAAGACGCAAATGTCTGGAGACACATCATGCATCACTGACACAATGATGGAAGGATTTGGATCTGTGTGCATATTTAAGATTTTACAATCTGTTAATGGATGTTTGGGTGAGAGGGGGCAGGGGAGACACTGCCCCCTACTGGAAGGCATTGTTCGGACAGTTTAGAAAGCGGAGACGTTTATATGAGGCGCATGCCATTGAGGCAAGGTAATCTCACCACTACATCACACACACACACAAATAGTCGTGATAACATCACGAGTTTGCTCAGTCTGTCTCCAAAAGTACGTATTTAAGATGCGGCGGCGTAGATAAGCTGTCAGCTCCAAAGCAAACTAAGAAAAAAACAATTAGGCAGTAAGAATAGAGACAATGAAGTAACACAAAATCTGACAGTACAAACTGATCCATGAAATTGTATAACAAGCCGTTTAAAGCAACGGTACAAGACATTTCGATCAATCTGCAATGCAACAGAAAACACCAGCCACACAGGATCATTCTTAAGCACACAAATACGTATATGTTTATTGTCAAAGATAAGATCTGTACACACTGTGCAACCTTGCCTTGTGTGAGTGTTACCACAAGGTCATAGATTCTGTAGCTTTGTGTGGGTCACGTACACAGATGTACAGTAGTAAACTAGGGCAGATACCTTCTAATCATTTACATTACATTTTACATTTATGCATTTGGCAGACGCTTTTATCCAAAGCGACTTACAGTACATTCAAGTTATACACTCCCTGGGAAGGGAGCACGTACTAATCAAAAACAGTTAATGCACTGTAAGACCATTACCTATCCACGACTACAATATAGATTTATGCACATTGGCTTGGCTTGCTAGGCAGTCACAAGCATAAAGTACATATACACAAACAGCACACAAATGCATATGCACATGCACACACACACAAGCCCAGCATGGTTTTGATACAAGACTGTATCGCTGCTCAAAACACCCTCTTGTCTGGGTTATTCTGTCTAATCCCATCACAAGACAAATCCCCTTTAGCCAAACACACACACATACACACAAATGCACTAAAGTCCATTAACACAGATAACAGGTTTGCAAACCTGAAACCCACTCAGACAGTTGCATCTGCAGAAAAATGCAAATGGATGTAGCACTGTTGAGAGAGACATGCAATCTTTGTTTCGGGGGCTTTAATGTTGTGCCAGTGTCTGAATGGAGAAGCTGAGTAAGAACGAGGGATGGAAAGAGTGTGTGGGGGAAGAGTATAAACAGCTGAAAGAAGCTGTTGGGTGAAGTTGAATGGATATCTTGCTCTCTCTCTTCTCGATCAGGGGTCAGTGGGGGCCTCCACTTCTCCTCCAGCCCTGCTAGAGCCCTAACATGACACCACGGGGGTCACCAGGGGATCTTCTGGGAATGGAATGTAACACACAAACAATCCCTATTTATCTCTACCAACCAAATAGGACATGGGTGATGACACCAGTACCACAAACCAATTAATCTGATCTATAAATAAATGAAGGCCCGTTCATACCATGAACGATGACTATAAAGATAAAGTTCAGATTAAGTTCAAAATGATTCTCAATTTAAGAGAAAAACTGATCCCACACTACAACAACCACGATACGGAGGAACAATACTTCTGGAATCTTTTCAGAACAATTTTTTTCCCATCTGTTAAATGAATAAACATTGACAGCCAATCAAAAGCCATCTGAATTTAAAGGGCCCTACATTTATTGCAGCACACATGCTTAAATAAACAATGTTATCATTTGTTGGTGTGAATGCTAATGTAATTACCTTTAGAGTCGTCTTTATAGTTATTGTTGCTGGTGTGAATGGGCCTTTAACCTTCAAAACACTATCATATAGAATGTACCATAAATATGTGTTAAAACATTATGCGATTGGCAACAATTGTAATGAAGCAAAGAGAAAAACTTCTATTGCCCAGGAGACCTAACAAAGTTCTCAGCTTGTTTCATCACAGTTCGCTACCTGCGAACTGTTTAAATTCTGCACCATTAGCGTTGAATAAAATATTGCTGAAATACATTTTTTTGCACAAAGGGTCTCAGAGTCTGTCACAAGTCATACAAATTGATTGGCTGGGCTAATGTTGCTGCGTTGGGCTAGTTCAAACAAACAGAGCAATATTTTCATAGCACCACAGAGCTACAGTGTTTACACTTTACAGGCAGGTTAACCTTTAAATGGGCTACTTACACTGTAATTGTCACTGCATATTCAGCCGGTACAAGAGAAAGCATTTTTACCTCAAAACCATGGCTTCTACGTTGAATCTCAACTTTGTTTCAAGTGTTACAAATTAATATCACTGTTGTCTTGAAGAAACAATTATTAAAGAGATTCCTTTGAGACTACATGTTCTGTAACACTCATATCTTATTTGTTTTGTGATTCAGTTCTGTTACCCATTGTTGATTTAATTGAAATTCAAATCCAGTTTGATGTTTTACACACTCCTGAGGTGTTAATGTATTACCAGAGAGAACTTACAGATGCCCATTGGTCAAATAACAATCTGCACACCGTGTGCAGCTTATAGCATGCGCACAAACACAATGACAGAAGAAGCGGCGAGGCATGTTGCATTGACGTAGCACTGCTTTGTGCTGACAGCGGGAGAACACAGAGGAAACACTGAGTACACACTGCGCACGCGAAGGAAACCTGATATTCCTGTTCCCACAGAGGACAGGCACCACGCGCAATAACACTGCATACAGCCCTGCAAACACTCTGCAGTTTACTCACCATTCACGCAAGCAAACACAACACACACCTCTTTCTTCTCTGGGCGTTTCCAACACAAGATCACATTTCAAATATGTGAAGACGTACCCAAATGTTAATCTACCTCTGATTACACCTGACAATAAACACTGTATTTTTTTGCTGACGCAAGTATGAGGTTGTCAAAACAGAATGTTGCACTACTACAAAAAATTTTGGATTACAGACTGACTAGGGCTGGTTTATTCCCTCGCTTCTGGGAAAACAACTTGTTTGTTTACAGCAAACGCATTTGTTAAATTCATGTTACTTTTCTGTATATAACACCCTAGTGCGTAATAGTTTTTAGTGAATTTTGAGTAAACATTGTTTAAAAACATTAAATGCCGTGTGTTTATCTGTACATCTCAATTGCTATAATGAAATTATTAGTATATTGGCATTCTTATGGCCACTGGCCAGCCTGCTCTCCAGTTATGAGACATCGGCTGCTGAAAAATCCATATCAGTTGACTACCAGTTGCAACATGCTTGTTTAAACATCCAGCAAATAAAACAATGAATCTGCAGCTTCATGGGTATTAGATGCATTAGTTAATCATAAGCATGCATGCCTAAAAGGCACGTTGTGTTCAAGCTAAGCATCTGACAGTCATGCAGCACCATGTGAAAACTGCTCCTGTCTTCCACAACAAACTCTGTGTGTGTCTAGGAAACGGCTGCTCTCTAGAGCCTTTGCAAAGCAGCTTACAGCACCGGCCCGGTCCACGGCTCACACACGTGTGAAACGTGCACTCTCGTGCACACACACGCACACACTCTCGCAGGCTCGGCCTGGATGCGATCTCTCAGAGCCTCAGAGGCAGGGGGAGGAGTCTAAGGCAGAGTGGATTGGTTCCCATGCACAGAGGGGCGTGTGTGTATGTGTGTGTGCGCACTGGGTCCGTCCCACTCAGATGGACTTCAGCACGTTTAGCGACACAGCACCTGCATCTTTACAGCTGAGAGACACATTGTTCTACCTGTCTCACTGCACATTTGTCACTGTGCTACAATAAAAATCTTATGCACGAGTCTGTCCAACCCAGCATGTCATGCATTTTGTAGATATTTAAACATATACTCACTTTTAAAACTGTACGTATTATATTTAACTGATACTGTATATCGCCTAGAACTAAAACGTACTGTGAAACTACAAAAACATTTCCCAAATTCTATACAGTGCAACTCTACATAGTGCAACTATGGTTTCGTTAACCTTTTTTAAATGTCCTTACACATATAGTGAAACATATTAAAAACTGTCTTAAGAGGACTTTTAAAGTGCTAAAAGCTCCACTTAATATATGAGAGGTCCTAATGTAGCTTCTAAGGTCCGTCTGATTAGATAACAAATGCTGCTGACACATTAGCCTGATGTTACACAAGATCTTCAGTCTCTGCTCACACTGTTCTACAGGCCTCACAGTACACTTACAGTATTAGCACTATTATCACCATTTTGTCCACATTGTTGGGTGGATCTCGTGATTGCATCATTTAATGATGTAATGGTTAAGTCATGGTTATTGTAGTTACTGCAATCAGCCCCCATGTGAGCAGCATCACCTGAATGTGAAAATAAATTCTTTATATAGCTGTAAGCCCACACTGCTGACCTCATTCAGATACCACAATGACTGCAGCCCCTGTCATTATCTTAATCATCTCCATCATTACCACCATCACCAGAATAGAAACACGCAACAAGTGTTCTGACATTTTGTTCGCACCACTGGGAGAAATTTCATAGCCGTCACTGTGTTTTCTCTGAATTTCGCAGGGGCCAAACAACACACCATAATGTCCCCACACAGATCCAGATAGCAAGTTATTTTGATCAGGCGCTCAGTTTCTGAGGGGTCGTTCCAAGCCCAGCTGTGGGCAGAGATCAGTTAAGAACCCACAGGAACGGTGAGTCAGATCTGAGTCAGACCACAGTCCCTGCAAAGTCACAATGGCGATATGATCAGACTCGCCAGCT
Source organism: Chromobotia macracanthus (assembly GCA_036877525.1). Lineage (NCBI taxonomy): Eukaryota > Metazoa > Chordata > Actinopteri > Cypriniformes > Botiidae > Chromobotia > Chromobotia macracanthus. Next base: position 1,315,599 of record JAZGTH010000098.1, on the reverse strand, counting down.
GACATTTTGAGAGTGCCACACAAGTTCTTCTGTGCCAGAATACTGGGGTATTTCTTCAACTACAGGCCCTGAGGACTTTAGAAATGAAACTGTAGAAACTGTTTAAACTGTAGACATTAAACTGAATTAAACGACCAAACTGTGTCATCTGTGTCAAGGAGGAAAACAGTAGAATCTGGAATCTGCAATCCAGCTGCAATTCATAACTTTTGCCTCTCTATCATCATCTTTTGGAAACATAAAATTGCAGGTTACTTTACAAATTTTTTTTTATGTGTGTTGAAGTCAAATAAAGCCAAAGTGACATTTCCTGGGAAAACATACCCGACAGCTCAAATTATAAATCAGTATTATAAACATATTATTGCGAATCGGAGTAAGGTAAGGAGACACTGATCTGTTAGATATGTTATATGCTCAATAACTGCTGTTTGATCATTTTAAACAAAAAAATACGAACTGACAGTGTTAAATGTGACTTCTGTATGAAAAAAATATTAAAGTCGGTTATCTGCTATAAAAATCAGCCTCTGGGACACACAAGTGCTTGTAGTTGCAATAACACCCACTTATGCTCTCACTAGAACCATTATACTGCCTTCAGTTCCAAAAACACTACTGACCACACAACAGTGAGATACAGAGACAGACCCGAGAGAGGGACAAAGGGAGGGGGAACAGAAAGGAAAAGTAAGAGAGAGTAAGACAGGAATTCAAAGCATCCAAATTGTTCATACTGTAAATACGCATTTGCACCAAAGAATTCAAAGAATCAAGGTAAAAGGCTGCGGAGGGAAACTATGTCCACAAAGTTGGGTTGTGAGTACTGCCCTGTGATTGAACCTTTGAACTGCTGCTCACCATAAAGGTTCACATGGTGGAAACTGGACAGGACAACAGAAAAACAGAATAAACAGAATTCACATTGTTGCCATTATTCCGCTATGCACTGCTTCAGAGAAGAAACGACTCGGAAAGCAACAACTCTCTGCAAGAGAAGAGACATACAAACTAAGACAAAAAGTTAAGGGAGGGTGGAAATAGAACAGTTGACTAAGAGTGCAGGACTAGGTCAGTAAGTATATGCTTGCGTGCGTGTGTGTGTGCGTGTGTGTAAAGATTCACTGTAAACACAGGATTACTCACTCTGCTCCGGGCTGCAGCTGGGACTGCTACACTTCACTGCTTTGGTTGTCGCGGCAACTCGGTGCACGGCACGGGCACGCAGAGGGCACAGTGCCAGGTAGAGGGGGATGTTGGCATCAGCCAGTTGTTCTTCCAGCTGACACTGCCAGGAACTCAGATGCCCTGCAGAGCAGAGCCAACTTTATTCAACCACCATCTTAACCCTTGTGCTAAATCTTCAACCCATCTTGACTACTGCGGACATAACATTGTTTACAAAGCAACTCTGTATTAATTTTCCTCAAGCATTCTGGTTGGGGTTTGTATTAAACTTCTGCAACTAAACCTAAACCACTCAATACTGACTCCAAAACTTTGTTTGTTTTTTATAAAGTTGTAAATGTAAGGTCATTTAAAGTTAAAGTTGTAAATGTAACCTTAAGTCTGATTATCTTCCCTGTCTTTCATACAGCATTTTTCACACTCAGAGTCTAAAAACAAAGCATAACTCAGTCCAGCGATGATTTATAGAGGAAACATTCTGGCTAACATGATATCATACTCTTTATGTAGGAAACTACAGCATCTGCATGCCTGAACAACAGCTCTTTGTCTCTGTGCTTTCTAATGTTCAAGTTGCTGGACTTGAAAACGACTGTCTCCTGCCCTCAACCGGTCACTTGGAGTTACTACAACGACAAACATTTCTGTGGCTCAGTTTTCACGACCTTGTATCCGAGTATTTAGAAACAATTTCATTGCAAAAGAATATCATATATTATAATACAATATATAAAATGCAAAGCATACAAAAATATAAGAGGATATATTCTGTGAATATACATACTTACAGATCACACGTACACCTGTGCATGAGGTAATGTCTTGTTATTTTATAATACTGGCTGCTATTGATGAATTACTTAAAATAAATGACAATCATTTTTGTCAAAAGATAGTGTTTTAATTTAAAGTTAAGACTAACTTATGAACTGATGTGCAACGATAAAACGCGCACACAAAACTTTTGTGAAAAAGCGGATCACAACATCACGGAGTTGAACCCAACCCGTGATCATCTGAACTTACCTTAAACATCTGAAACATTTGTGCAACTTGTCAAAACAAAAAGAAATGTCCAGCCACGAGAATCCCGTTAATAACATGTGAAGCAACAAGCTACAGAAGAAAACCACGGCAGGCATTTCACCTCTAAGAGAAGCTTCAATCCGTAAGTGTCGCCTCTCTATCGCCATCTCTGTTTGAACCATAAAACTGCAGGTTACTTTACTTGCTCTCCATTACTATCGGGGTGAAGTAAGGAGGTTCTTGAAGATGCCAAAATTGTGCTGCTCAAAAAGTGTATAAGGAGCTAGTGTAAGCATGCACTGCAACGCATGCACTGCAACGCATGCACTGCAACGCATGCACTGCAACGCATGCACTGCAACGCATGCATGATGTCTGAAGAAAAGCATATCTATTGGTATGGCATGTATTGGCATATCTAATTGGGTAGTCTGGCAGTTTCAGTAGCTTAATGAAAGAACATACTGCATATTTTGATAACAGAGAACCAAACTGGGTTCCATGCTGATTTGAGCCTCTACATTAAAAAAACCTGAATTATCAAGAGGTTTATCACAGAATGACATCACTGTTTGGAGTTGTTGTACTGCAGGACAATATAGCTCAGTGTCATTAGTAATGACAGAAGAGGCAAATGTATAACCACAGATCGACTCAATGTTACTGTTTGTTGCATGCATGATATGCTATTGCTGTCCCTTAGAGATTGGGTGTCACACCTTGACGTTAGAAGGTCTTATGGATGTTATACAGTGCGCAAACAGGCCCACTTATTTTGGGTTAGAAGGGCCTGGGTGTATTCTGCTCTGTATTTAAATACAACACCTCACAACAGTTATGAGCAGTTATCTGGAGTTTCAACACGTCAAGGTGTTTTACATTTATCATCAATGCAAAAACTGTTACATTCTTCAGAAGTCTACCAAATGCCATAGCAATGAGCACAGGTTATTTTGTAAAGCTTACTTACAAAACCTTTTGGCTCTTTGTGTCTACTTGATGAACCGTGGAAACCATTCATGGCTGTCTTGAGGCCCTGGTTTCACCTTGTTCTGGCTGTAAAGATTTAAAATCTGTCAGAGGAAGGCAAACATTATAAATCTACTATACGCCTGGGGGAAAGTCAGCAACACTCGCATTCAGCTTTATCTTTTCTACACTGTCAACTGCTCTTTTCTTCTCACCCACACGCCCTCCAATATTGAAGTAAAACAACTGTTTCTGTTTTTCTTCTGTTTTTAAAGTTTGCTGTTTTTGTTCAATTTATGTCTTACAAATGTTACAGAATAAGCACACCAACACCAGTCCAGTGAGTTTGAACGACAAAGAACAGAAACTAAATCATTTGGCACCAACTGTTTCAAAATATGAGTTGATTTTGTACTGCATGACAGAGTTGCATGTCTGAGTTGCATACTACTATTATTATAATTCTTGTTATAAAGAGTATGAGATTAAAAGAAACAGCCTGTGGTCTTACAAACCCTGGCTAACAGGCCACCCAGAAGCACGCAGTATGTGAAACCAACCATTAGAGGGAGATGTTACCATCTCTTGGTACCTACAATCAGCTAGTCAATGTAAAATAACCAGTAAAATAGTTTCAGAGTTATTTTGTAAGTACAGTAAATGATTTCATTCTGATTTAAAGCAGTACGATATGTGAACTGTGCTGATGGTTAAGTAAAGTTTTATAACAAGAGTGCTTGTGATATCAGTAACAGACACAGTCCAGAGTCATTTAATACATTTAAAAAAGTGTTTTATCTTTACATAAATGTGTAAAAATAAATATGTAAAAAAGGCTTTTACAGTGAAGGAAGTAGAAATGTTATATTTATTTAAAGGTTATATCTTATACATATTAAAAACATCGCTATGCAGTAAATAAATCAACACACACTCTTTTCAGTCAACACTTCACCTGAACAAACACAGAGACAGAGAGACACAGAGAAAACTGATCCTAGATCAGAGACACAGGGGCTAAGGAAAGTCAAAACAAATACCTCTGTTTGTCCTCTCTAACATTTTGACTGAGGAGTCTTAGATAGATTGTCAGATCAAGGCAAAAGCTCAAATTTCGTCATTTCCTGGGATATCAGGTTTCCCTTCAGGTTTGTTCCAGTAATCCATTAAACACATATGATCCAATCTACAAATAAAAGAAAAAGTCAGAGAAAGTCAGTTTTTTGTGCTTATTGTATTGTTTTATAGTGTTATATACAAATACAGTTTGATATTTAATCATGAATGCCAAAGTGTTTTATCTGGTGTTTTATCTAATAATTTGATCTTCATTTTTATTAATTATTATTCTTTTTTACCTGTATTTTAAGTTTAAAGTTAACAAAAATCTTTTGAAGTCTGTCTTTGTTTGTATTTATTAGCGCCATTATAGCTCATGGGATACACAGTTTCTCAGTGCCACTTAGAGGTTGCAAAAAATAGCTTGCACCTGCAATTCAATGGAGAGCTGTGGCTTAAAATGTGGCACATAACCAAAGGAAATAATTTACAGCAAAGCGGAAGCTTTGTGAGAGCAGTGTTACTGCAGAGATATATGGCTTTAAACAAGTTCATTTGTCAGACAGACACAGTAAATTAGCTAAGCAGTTCAGGATTAATGGTGAGCAATTGCTTGCATATTAGTTTAAAACTCTCTTACAGCAAATTGGAGCAAGTAAATTTCGCAAGAAAGAAATTTACGAAAGCAATTAGCAAAGCATAATGCAAACCATTGAAAACTTGCCTCTGACTCAAAGAAAAGGCTAATTGTAAAAATCCTTTTATTTGAATTCCTTTATTGTTTGATTTTAAGTGTTTTAGGTCTTGAAATATTAAAGTACTGAAAAAAAAACTTTGGATTTTTGCAGTTGATTTGGAAACAATTTATTTTTATTCTGTTGTGGTTTTATACTTAGACACAACAAAATGCCTTTAAGTCTTGCAGCTGTTTGTAGGTGCTTGCGGGGCCTCCAGAGTGAGAATCCATGTTGCCTTCATGGACTGGGGACTGACCCCTGGACATCAGTGTCTACAGCTCTTGTACCTCAGCCCTAAAGGAGCAAAGGTCAAATGGCAGCTTGATCCTAATAAGAGAAGACATGATTCCCAGAGACAGTAGTTGATCCTTGATCCTAATAAGAGAAGAGAGTCCCAGAGACAGTAGTTGAGCGGTAACCTTCCTATCACAGGATGTGATGTAATGATACATCTTAATACATCAATTATTAACACAATGCTTAACAGAGTTTATAATAAAATAAAATAAAAGAAGTGCTACACATGAGCAGAACATGAAACCTGAGTTTTTAATCAGGGGTCTGTGAAATGGGTATTTAAAATATATAAATGTGTACTAATATACTAAGGACATACTGAGATATATAAAACATACCAAGAGAATACAGAGCTTAAACCTAACTTTTATAATATTATAATAAACTAATTTTTAACCAATAAGCTGTTTTAAATGATGCAATGCAGTACTATTCATATAATATTTGGGTCCAAATAATATATAAATGTAAGGGAATTATTATTGCACTTCTTTGCACACCTGAGAAAACCTTCCTGTCCTCCCACACACACACACACACACACACACACACACACACAAAACATGACATTTTACATTTCATAACTACTCAACAACAGCAGCTGTTTTATATCACTGTATATAACCACAGACGTTTTTTTACAGTGTAGACACCTTCACAGAGGCAGTTTTCCAGGGTCAGATGTAATAAATGTAATAAACCAGCCGGACTTTGCTCACAGATTCTGCAGAGCGAGCTCAACTCGTGATGCATAGAGAATTATCTCTAGACACATCAATGGAGTGAGCCACACACTTCTCACAGGTAAGATTTACTAGTTTTAACCGTTTCATGTCAAAACTTATGTCAGATTTAAATGCAAATTAAATTCATAACAGGATTGTTAAGAGGAAAATATTATCGTTTTAAAGATGAATTGTTTCTTAGAGCATGTAACTGTTGATTACTCATTTTCAGTACTGAATAAGAAATGAATTATCAGATGATAACGGACATATTATCAACACTGGCAATGATTAATATGAGTATGGTTCCATGGGTCAGTTAAGTTAAGTTGTTTTCTGCATTGTTTAAATAGAAACTATGAAAATAAGTCATGAATAATGTGTTGTCTGAATTTAAACGTAAAAATGATAAAAATAAACATTTAAAATATCTGTAAAAATATACTTTGTGTATATTTACATACATCCAATCAAATGCTTTTCATTAGCGCTTTTCAAACTTAAGACCAAACCATGTGACTGAATTCTGTCTTAAGTTAAGAGGCATGTGATGCGTGTTCAGTGCAGGTTGGGCTGTAGTGAAACAGGGCGGCAGGACAGGAAGAGGAAATGGAAGTAAAGAGCATTTTGCGGAGGGCTCAGTCTCTCAGAAGTGTGTCTACTGATCATGGTCTGACCTGGACAGAAGCTGGACTCAGAGACAAAAGGAAGTCTGTCTCTCAGCTTGTGGCACAGTGAGGATGATCTTTCCTTAAGTTCTTTCCTTAACCAAATCGAGTTTTTGCTTGTAAACTTAAAGCTAAGAGTTCATGGTATGGTGCCAACATTGCACAGAATGTTAAATTATAACTACAAAAATCAGACAAAAATCTGAAATTACTACTGAAAATTATTCTATAGTGCATTTACTATAATATTTCCCAAAGATATTGCTATCAACACAATTATCATGAAAACCTAATTTCTCTACATATTTTTACATATACCAATGCGTCCCATACCCAGCACAACCCTTTTAGATTTTTCTCCGTTATTATTACTATTTTTTTATATATATATCTTTAAAGAAATGTTGTGTGTTATTGAATAACAATTTTTATTGAATTTCACTTTTGGATCCCACTCTATATGAAGAAACTATAAATCAAATTATGCATTTAACCAAAGAAAGTAACCATAACAAATCCACTTACCAAAATCAGTGAAATGAAATGAACACTTTATCAAACCTTCCTTACACCTTCACCAGCTACCAAAACTCTCCTGGTGGACAAACAAAGGCAGTTGATTCAGGCGATGTGAAACATGAGGTAAAAGCAATAAAACGACTCACATTTCACTTTAAAACAAATGTTTTTTCACTTTACCTGTGACTACGTAAAAAAAACGTTTCATACGGAATATACAGTAAAACAGTACATACAGTGTTTTTGTTGTGTTGTAACCATTTTCTTTTGTTTTTAGTTTATATTTTTCAACAATGTTAATTTGCACAAAATGAAAGCTTTAATATCCCATGTACAAGTCTCTATTAATATGAATTATTAAAAAAATGTACCTGCAGTAATTAGAAAACTATTGTTCAAAATAGATTTTCACCATGTTGCACATTACATACATACAAATAGAAAAATATTCAAATATTCAAATTGAAGAAGTGTCCATTTTTACCTACAGTATAGTTGACCTTTAATCAGTGTGTTTTCTGACTGGTCTGCCCCAGGTGACCCTGCAGGTCACACCAATCCCTATCAATGATGCAGACAGCAGACTGGAGAAACCAGTGCCGAGATCTGATATCAACAAGAGATCCAGAACCTCTCCTCTCTCCCGCAGTAAGTCCATGGAGAGCCTCCCTCAACGCAGACCTGCGGGCACCACAGCTCTGAGAGCATTGTTTGAGTCAAAGGTCTCCAACCAGCCTCAGCCCAAGAGCAGCAACATGGGGCCTGAATCAGTGGGCCCTGAGAAAGCTCCTGCACTTTCTAATAACAAGCATGTTGAGGACATGACATCACAGACAGAGGCAGAGGTTAAAAACAGCTATGATGAGCAAGACAATATGACTGAAAATGATCAAGTTACTCCAAAGGTACACAATCAGACCACACAGGTCTTTTGAATATATAAATGATATGATTATGATATTTCTCTAGCTCATCTGGTAGAGCATGGTGCTAGCAGGCCTAAGGTCATGGGTTCAATTCCCATGGACAATCAAACTATACTACGATTTTCAAGAGTTCAGGTTATTTGTATGTATAAATGATATTACGTGAATGATAATTTATAATATTCCTGTAGCTGAACTGGTAGAGCATGGCAGTTGCTATTACAAAGTCATGGGTTCGATTCTCAGGGAATGCATGTACTCATACAATACAGCTTCAATGCACTCAAAATCACTTTGGATAAAAGTATCTGCCAAATGTATAAAAGTAAATTAAATAATTACTCTTTCAGGGTGTAAACATAAACCCGGTTGTGTCCCGGTCTGAGAGAAGAAAGACAATTTCTGGCATTTATACTGAAAAAAGATCCTTTCCAGAAGGTAAGAACATAAAATGAGGCTATAGTTCAAGATTAAATGCCAAACATTGACCTAAATTGACCTTATCAGGTGACCTAAATGTCAAGAGCATCCTATATACAACACTCAGACAACATTACGTAAAGCACATAATATGCATAGCATGTACAATAAGCTCTTCATATGAAGGTGAAGCATTCTAGAATAGAATAAGACAGACAATACGCATGTTATTTTTATGTTATTTTCACAGTGCAGGCTAAAAAGTAGGTGTATCTCTGCAAGTTATTGACTCAGCCTGGTGTGGCAATATTAGAATAGCAAAATAGCTCCCAAAATAGCTAGTAGCCACGTATCATTCCATTGGAACCAGACATGTTCAGCTGTTACCAGAACAGAAGCGCCATGACTTACTGATACACTTGTAGGACGCACATGGCCGACAGAACATCAGAGGATCGTTACAGAGCTGAATAATTAATTCAGAGAGACCTGAGTTACATTTAGGAGTTGAGAGAGAAGCACTAAAGGGTGAGTTCATGTTTACACATTTAGCGTGTTAAAAAGGATTGGCCATAATGTTTACTATGGCTAGACATTCCGGACTTTGTGACGCTTGATATGTCATTTCCAGAATTCGATTATTCATTTATGTGTTACAAAACTGACTGTTTAAAAAACAGTTCATTTTACTTTGCTTGATACATTGGTGACCAGCAAATAAATAAGCGTGTTAATTTTTAACTTCACATGCTGACATATAGTTAAGGTGAATGTTTTTATAATTGTTTTGCTTTATCACTCTTTACTACAATTCATCATTACATTGGTATTTATGTTAATCACGTCTGTGGTCAACTCGAAAGCAAAACATGGTCAACATCTATAGTTGCCAACATAGTTTCAATTAACCAGCCCGAAGTAAGACACAAGCAATACACACATTTACAATATTTTGCCCTTGAAATCTCATATTAGTCTGACAGTAGTCATCCATCTGTGTGTGTCAGTTGATTTCTTAGAAATCCCATTGGAATCTATATCACAGGGCTTCAGACATTATCGCACCCTGGTTTCCCAGCACACTGCACACTACTTATGACTTGCATTAACAGCAGCTGTTCCCTTTACTATAATGAGAACTGACAGGGCAATAACTGTCCCCATTGGGTTAAACGATATTTAAAACAAAATAAAGCCTTGAATTATTGGAGGGATGAGCTGCATTGTTTGATGTCAGCCACTATAATATTAAATATTCATAAATCAACCAAACAATAAATCCATAATTCACGGTAGTCTTGTAGCTTTAAATTAACTATACATATCATGATTTATGGATTTATTGCATGATTACGTGTATTTTGTCTATTATGTGGCATTAATATGTAGTAGTAAATAAAAAGTAATAATAAAAAAATAGTATTTTTTAAGGTTTGTGGACAAACCAGAATATACAGTATAAAGTGAATTAAGCAAATATTTTGGTATATACAGTAAACAAATTAAAAAGTAGATTGTGTATGTAATCTCATAACTAAAGTACTGTGTCAGTCTGGCACGATACAGTTCCCTCATATTTCAAAGGTATAAATGGGGATCTTTGCTTTTAAAAAATGCAGTTGTCATAGTATCATAATTTATATCATAATTAGTATCATAATTTGTCAAGCTTATTGGGTCACAGATGCCTAACCAATCACATGAGTGCTCACCTCCCACTGAAAGAAAAACTGTTCATTTGAAACAAACACATTTCTGGCTGTTAGGAATGCCTGTTTTACTCCCTGAGGTCAGTGCCTGTGGGCCACAGTTGCACAAAAAGCACAGATGTTCACCTTGATATCATTCTTTTATTCAGGAAATTGGGATTCAAAATTTAAGTCACAATAACCAAACCCTGCATCAATAACCAAATAACCAAACCCATGTTGTTGTCTGTTGCATAACAGAGGATAAAAGAAGGTCGGTTGCAGACTTCAGAGACAGCTCAGCTCTCCACGGGCGGGATACTTCCTCTATTTCTGTCAAAGCTTTGTCTGCACTTTATCTGTCAAAAGTAGCAGCTGCAGAACCTGTGGGACACCTCTTCAAACCTGTTAGTACTTATAGCTGCTTAGATTCCTTATGATACATGTGGTGACCTTTGGGGTTACATGCTAAATGAACCCTGTCCTCTGAAATTTCATATATTATATTTTTATATTAATTTTTTTTATATGAATATGAAGTTTCCAGCTAACAATTTTATCATATATATATATATATATATATATCAAATGTTCTACTAATGTTATCTCTCAATAACTTTTGGTAATATTCAGATGGAGCATTCCATGTAAATACTGTATAACAATAGTCTACTTACTTAAGTAATAGATTACTTAATTTAATCTACTTCACACAGTACACACAATTAGGCTACAGCTTGCTAAACTAAGTCTAAACTTCTGAAATTAAGTTTATGTAATCAGGATATTTTCTGGTCATATAGGCACAATGTTAATGTGAATTTGCATTTCGCTTGCCCTTTAGAAAACACACAATTAATGGTTGCCTTTAATATTTTGTTTGCTTTAGGAACAGGATCCTACTACTCCAACTGGAAAACGGCTTAAACCAATCAAGGTAGGGAAAATGCATTTTGTTTTTCTGTTTAGCTAGTATACTGTCTAGTGGCTAAACACATGCAAGCTTGAGAGCTACCAGACTAATCCTGCTGTAAAATAATGCATTCATCATGCGTGTGACAGTGTTGTGTTGTTCTACAGTATTTGAAGTGTAGTATGTGCCTGATTGATTGCTTATTGACTTGCTTGTTTGTTTGTCTAATGCCTTTACAAAACCTTAAACAGCAACAGGAGATTAGCAGTTTGTTTCACATATTTCTGTAATTACATACACAGTGAACAAATTCTGTTCACTGACCCTTAAATTACAGGTGTAAACGGTAATGACGAGACAGGACGTTGAATTTATTGTGCTTGATTAACCACCCAGTCTTTGTGCTCAGAACACTATAATCAAAGTACTGGCATTTACACAATAACAGCTGTATTTAAACACCTGTATTCAGCCCGCTGAAAATAATAACCATTAGAAACCTTTGGTGCAAAACGCTGATTTTTGGCTTGCGGTTTGGCTTCCTTACAGTTCAACAGGTATGTTTAACAAATTAACAATTTATTTAAATGTAAATATACATAAAGACTACCCATTAAGCTAATGTGGTTATTTATCATTATTTTTAATCCAAGATGGCTGAAGGTGCACAGAACATCCCTAAACATCATGCCATTGCATATGCAAACAATGTTGCACCTGAATTAAATCCATCTAAAAATCATCTGGAATCCAGCGCTGAGGAATGTGATCGACCCTTTACTTCACCACCCCCTACAAGAGAAGCAATGTCCAGTGTGCACCAACGGCGACAGAAGTGCGAGCTAAGACGACTGCTAAAACACACATGTCCTGAGCTGAAAAACATTGACGGTTTGGTAGAGGAGGAGCTTGCTGATATTCTTAACACTGACCCAGACACTGGATACCAGTGTGAGGTCCAGTCCAAGCGCTGGCTATTTGAGAACCATGCTGTCAGCCCAGCTGATTATCATCAGATCAACAGGGACTTTCAAGACTGTGACATCAAGAGACCATCTTACCTGTCTGAAGAACCCATGTGTAGCTCCCCAAATGAAGAGAACAAACCACAATCTCAAGCTCTGCCAAATGAGCCAGATGAAGTGACATCAGAGCAGAACATCAGGGTGGATGTTAAAGCCACACGTCGAATGTTTGAAATTCAGTCAATGGATACATTGAAAGACAGACAGAGTCCCTGCCTAAGGAGAAATGTTGTCTCTGAGGAGCACAGTAGATCAGACCAGAAACCGAAGACTGATTCTGAGACCTGCAATTTGGGAGCAAAAACATCAGACATTCACTCTAACAATCTCCCCAGTGATGTGAACTTCAAAGATACAACTGAGATATTTGTAGGTATATCTAGAGCCAAACAAGTGTTTGAAAACAGGTCACATGATGAAGAGACCATCTCAGCAACATCTGACAGTTTTAGCAAAGAGGAAGACTTGCTGAAGGCCAATGTAAGAAACAGAGCACAGATGTTTGAATCTACTCCACTCGATAAGATCAATCAGCAAACCAAGGAAGAATCAGAAACTATGCTGGAGAACATGCAAGATACTCTAAATTCTTTATGGAACTTCAATATTATTCAAGCTGATGGATTCATCTTGGAAGCCAATGAAAACGGACATGTCAAGAAAGCAAGATATATTTTTATAAAAGATTCAAAACCAGAAGTTCATGATGAGGAGATTGTGACTGGAAGTATAAAGAACATCATGCTTCAGATGCTACCAGGAACAAACCTGAACCCAAATGTAACCTTCCTAAAAGAAGACAGCCTGGGCAATGTGGAGATTCATAAGGTAGATGTTCCAACTCACCAACTTCCATTCACTGTACTTCAAGATAAAGACTACAGAATTGCAAATGTGGTGCAGATAACTGAAGATATACTTGGCAAAGAGAAGTTGCTGAGGAAAGGAGTTTTAATACAAAATGGTGTCACAGAAACACGAGATTTAACAGTTTATGCTCTTTTCGACCACAATGAAGAGAGCATAAGGCTGGTGGAGTTTGACAAAATAAAGTGTAGGTCTATTCCTTCAAGCCAAACAAAAATTCTAGAGTCTGAAAAGGAAAATCTTAAGTTAGATATCAGCTGCACATCAAGGGCTGTGTGGGATGGTTCTTCTGAAATAGACCTGAAAGCAAACAGAACTATTAATGTGCAGCCGATCCAGAGCTGTATTGAAAAAGGAGACATTGGCCATCTCAAACATCTACAAAAAACATCATCAGATGAGGATATGAGTGCTTTAACTGGGGAATTTGAGAAAATAAGTGAGATTATACCAGGAAAAGTTAAAAATATCAAAGCCCTTTTCAGTACCAATTTGGATGAGAATTTGCAGTCTGCAAGTGTGATGAAAAATGAAAATAATAAAACTGAGGAACCAATGCAGGCAAAAGCTGAAAGATGCTCTGAAATGCGTGAAAATCTGAAAATAGAAATAATACTGCCAGATCAAGATATTAAAGATGAAGGAGCTGTTCTTCAAGCAGAGCTAGTTGATGTTGAGGAAGATGAGTTACTGAATCTACAAACAGCCATCATGAATCTTCATCAGGCCACAATGGAAGCAAAAGCTCTTCATCAGAGTGTACAAGCAAAACATGAACCTGCTTCTCAACCCAACCAAACCCAACAGATTAGTGACCTTGGTTCAGCAAGCCATGAGTTACTGAATATCAGTTGCACAACAAGGTGTGGGTGGGACAACTCTTCTCCAATAGACCTGGAAGCAAACAGAACCATTAATGTACAGCTTGTCCGGAGCTGTATTGAGAAAGGAGACCTTGAACATCTAAAACATCTACAAAAAATATCATCAGATGAAGATATAAGTGGTTCTACAGGAGAATCAGAGAAAACAAGTGAGATTATACCAGGTAATGTTAAAAATATCAAAGCCCTTTTTAACACCAGTTTGGATGCGAGTCTGCAGTCTGCTGAAAACAAAGAGTCAAAGATGTTGGCTAAGGAAAGTGTGATGAAAAACAAAAATAATAAAACCGCAGAACCAATGCAGGCAAAACCTGAAAGATGCTCTGAAATGGGTGACAATCTAAAAACAGACAGAATTCTGCCAGATCAAGATATCAGAGAAGATGGAGCTGTACTTCAAGCAGAGCTTGTTGACGTTGTGGAAGATGATGAGTTACTGAATCTACAAACAGCCATCATGAATCTTCATCAGGCCACAATGGAGGCAAAAGCTCTTCAGCAGAGTGTACAAGCAAAACATGAACCTGCTTCTCAACCCAACCAAACCCAACAGATCAGTGACTCTGTTTCAGCAAGCCATGAGTTAATGGAGGTCAAGAAAGACAGTAATATAAGTGAGAACAATGAGACTTCACAAATCTACAAACCAGAGCAAGAAGAAAGTGAAGATGTTATGAGAGGTAGCATACAAGCAGCTCTTGATTCCTTGGGAAAGTCTAACTTTAATGTCACAAAGGGGGATTTTCGAGCTGCCATGATTTATAGGAATTCTGGAAAAGAATATGCAGGACACAAAAAGATGACAGGTGTAGATCAGCCAAGTGATAGGACTGTTGTAAAAAGTAAGACAGAACTCTCTGTTTCAGAGCTTCAAGGTGAACATCAGGTTCTCCAAGCATCAGGTGAGGGAGTTGACACATCTCCTTGTCAAAGGCCTTCTGAGAAAAAACCATTGAGAGACCAAATGCATGTTTCCACAGATACTCCTACTAAGAAACATAAAACTCCCATTGGACCCAAGCCAGCAATCCCGCCTAAACCAGACCATTTAAAACTTAAGTCTATCCCAAAGGCAGGTGTAGTGAAGTCATTACAAGGTAAAGGCCAAGTCATTGCTACTTGTTTGAAACCAGCTAATGAGGAGAATAAAGAGCCTTCACCATGCCCCAAGTCATGTCCAGACCCAATATCTTATAAAGATGTCCTTTGCAAGAATTTACAGCATAGTGGTGATGCCCATGAATGTAAACCTAATGATACAACAATGAGTGTCAAACGGAATGATGGTTCCACACAAGCAAAATTAAATCCTATGCAGATTGTTGAAGAATCTCCAAGGAGCTCTCCAGAAAGCATACAGAGTGTGAGTGAATCCTCCATTGGATTTCATACTACACTTCAAAACTTTGGAGTGACGGTAGGTGGATCAGTGGCACCTGTTAAACCTAAGAGAATAAAAATGGCTAAAGATCATGTAAAGAATTCCACAGAGAACACGGACAACAATTCTGCAATTCAGCAATTTGAAATCATAGCACAGCATGACAGATCTTCTCCTCAAGATGACTGCACCTCATGTGGGACCTATAAAGCAGAGAAAAATGACAAAAGTGATGATCAACACAAGAGTGAAGTGGTCAGAAGACAGAAGAAAATAAGGGGTGAAACTGAGGATGAAAGAAGGCAGAGACTCTCTGTGCACATGGATGAGATCATGAAGGTAAACGTCACGGCTGTCATGGAGATCTTCGACAAGCTGAAGAAACAAGAGGAACTGAAAAACATACTTTCAAAAGTAGAGGAAATCCAAGAGGACTCCAGCGAAGTAGATGAGAGATCACTTAGAAACATATTTGAGAACATGCTGGATTGGGTTGATAATAAAAACAACCCTAAAATGGTCATGCCAAAACATAGAAGAGGTGCTTCAGATATGCCAGTGGAACCTGAGATGTTGTCCTCCATGCAGGTGGCTTTTGGAGACCTAGAGAAAGCTGGGGCTGAGATAATTAGTTTAAAAGAGCAAACGCTTGCAAGACTCATAGATATAGAAGAGGCGATTAAAAAGGCTCTTTACTCTGTATCGACTCTAAAATCTGATGCTGACATTGTAGGACTCTCTGGTCTATTTAGGGAGTCAATGGTGGCAGTACAGGGCTCCCCTACCTCAGGTAACATAAAGACAATCAGCATTGGGTCAAGCAAATCACCAAAGGCCCAAAACCAGAAAGGACAGTCAACAATACCAGCACAGAACTCAAAACCAGAACTTTTCATTCCAACAACCAAACAGAGATCATCATCTCCAGCATCTCCCTCATTCATTTCCATTCAGTCTGCAGCAAGAAAACGTGAAGAGTCACCATCTCAGATCAGTCCAAAAGAAGCAGAACTAAGGGAAGAGGCCAAGCCGCAATGTTGCTGTAACGTGTCTTCGGACCGCAGGCAATGCACCAACACAATGGAGGCCTCCTCCAGCCCTGCTAACCAAAAACGACAGGTCAGCGTTTTAGAAGTGCGAAAAGCACCTGAGGGAGAGAGAGTCATTGGTACGAGAACTACCAGTGAGAACTATGAGAGGAGGGACTGCTTCGGCAACAAGTTCTACTCCTCTAAAACCGCCACAGTGGTGACAACTCAACCTGAATCCAGGACAACTTCAAAGAAGTATATCACAAGTAGTCCTGCAACATCAGAGATTGTCACATACCCAAGAATCAACACTCCTTTAATCAGACAAGACAGGCCCCCACTGTAATTTAGATCAGTTTAAAGCTGCAATCAGTACCTTTTGCCTCTCTAACACCATCTCTGTTTGAAAAATAACATGCAGGTTATGTACTTTTCATTACGTATTTTGAAATCCAACACCAGACTGACATTTCCCAGAAAACCAGACGCGACAGTTCAAATTATAGGTCATTATTATAAACTTGTCAGGGTAAGGATATCATGCTAAACATTGATCTGCCATTGGTTTTTGGTTCATTGATTTATTCATAACCCAAGAAAGTTATGGATTGCAGCTTTAAGAAGGAAATTTTGTTTGCCACATGAATAGAAGGTCTAATTTAATTATACAGTTAAATGTAACAAATGTTTGTACTTTTTTGCTTTGCTAGGTTCATTTGTTAGCATTTCAGTTTCTGTTTTTGTGTAAACTTTCCTAATGAAAGTGTGTTGCAGTCAGATCTGGCTGATTTATCAGAATAGTTATGTTTTACATGAAATATAGTTTACACAATCTGTTAGATTTGTCAATAAAAACAATAATGGGAACTAAGCCTGATGCATTATAAATCATGAACAAGGTTCCACTGATGTTTAACTGTAAGTCAAAGCAAAATTTAAAAACGGAAACACTAGGATTTAATTATCTACAGAAATATTTCATAAGAACCTAGTTACACTTCGTTCATTTATTATGTCAAACACTTTGTAGGTCAGCCGGTATGGCATAACACTTACAAGACTAAGGACACAGGTTCAAATCCCAGGGAACAACTGATAAAAATCGTAACAATATTTTCAGTTTCACATGGCGATATTAATGTATGCACACCGTGTTATACTCAAAGAATTTAAATAACTGTATACACTCTTAAAAATAAAAGCTCTTAAAAGCTTCTTCACAGTGATGCCATAAAAGAACCTTTCGTAATTCACCAAAGAACCATTCAGTTCTCGGTTTTTAAAGAACCATTTCTTTTTACCTTCTTACATTTTTAAAGCTTAAAAACCCTTTTCCACTTCAAAGAACCTTTTGTGAAACAGAAAGTTTCTGTGGGTGTTAATAGTTCTTTTTAGAACCATCTGCAAAAAACTGGTTCTTCTATGGCATCGTTTTTTAAGTGTAAAAACAAAGCCACTAATAGCTAAAGTGAGTTACAGACAAGTTTTAATCCAGTGGTGTGTTAACCCCTCAATGTGACTGTAGTTTCAGCCAGCAACTCAGGAAACATGCTCAGCCTGTCTGAAACCTGTTTACCCCATGGAAAGAATGGCCGCTGATAAACTCATTTTTCACAAAACCTGTTTTTGCTGCAAGCACTGCAAAAAGAAACTGAGGTAAGCAGTATTAAAAACACTGAAACTAAACCCCTTCAAAATGTATCGTATAATAAATGTATATTCATTATTTATTATATTATTGCTCATTAAGTATTTTATCCAAAGCTTTTAGTCTAGTATTGCATCTGTTACTTTAAAAACTGTTTTTAAGTACAAATGTACATATATGTCCCATTTTAATTTGGTTTATATAGCCTTAAGCTCCTAAACAAAACAACAACCTAACACTACTAAAAGATTTCTGTGCTTGATTTTAGTCTTCAAAGCTACGCTCCTCTCTATGGGGAATTCTATTGTGTTTTCCACTACCAGCAGCTGTTTAGAAGGAAGGGCAACTATGATGAGGGCTTTGGTCATCAACAACATAAAGACCGTTGGCTACAGAGGAATGGCACTGACATCATTCAGAGCCACTGAACGAGTATATGGTCCATAGTCTTAACACAGCAGATGGTCAGATGTGGGCAAATATTAAGGATTTTATTTTCATGGTTGAGCTACATTTAAAACTAAGGATATTAAGAATTTAACAATAACACAACAGGTGATTTCATAAAGCAGTTATAGCATATATTTTTTAAATGTTTGTTATGTTCTTTGAGCTTTAATCCAGATTTTAGATAATGGGTTGAATGTATACGTAGTTCAGAAAAGATCATTTCAAATTAAAATGATGTTTTGCAGTTTTAATTACTGAACTTTTAAATAAATTACATATTTAATAAGAAACTGTTAAAGATTTGAAGTCGATTCTGATTTTTTGTAACAGCAATGACCATGTGAACTCAGTGTGCGCAGGAGGAAATGAATTTTGTGATGTTTAATCATGATGACAGTTTTCTCTACATTTCATATTAATGGATAATAAAGGACAAACACAAAAATACAATAAAAATGTATTTTAATCAATAAAATATTACAAACGTTTCCTGAAATATTAACGGTAAACAGTCGCACCGCTGTTTATCTTCCACAGTTCATTTACAAACATTAATAAAACTCTTTACAAAACAAACCCTGTTTTTAAATATAAGTATAAATCTCATAATTTTGTGCTCTTCAGGGACATCTCCTGCTCCTGATTCAGTCCATTTTCAATACATGCCTTCTTTGAATTCCTGTGGATGAAAATGAAGGAAAATCAGTTTATAATCTTGAATTGCTAATTCTGCAGCTCAGTATTAGATGTAAACTCTTTTTGTCTCATCTATATGTTTAGCCTTAATTGGCTTGGGTATTTTAAATAAATAGTTGTGTCATGCTAAGTCAAATGAAATGTCAGTCATATACTGTAATAACAACAAAGACATTAACACACATTTTCTCATCCACTTGGACTTCAGTGTGGTCCTGAAGCTCTGTGTTGCGTGTCTCGGGGAGCAAAAAGGTCAGCGCTCCGCCCAGAAAAGGAAGAGAGCCAAATATGGCCATTGGAATGGCTGGGTGATACACATCCAACAAGCTAATCAGAGGAGCCAGAATCCCAGCCACACGTGCACACATGGAGTTTAGTCCCACTCCATTTTGCCTACATCAGGGAGTTTAAGAATCATATTTAGAATGTATAACAGCCGGACACACCGATTCACTTCAGTGCAGGTTTGTTTCAGTACCTGACAACTGTTGGGTACAGTTCAGCAGTGTACACATAAACTATAGAGAATGCCGCAGCCAGAGAGAACTTTCCAATCACTGCCATCACGGTGATGACTACAGGATACTCTGAGAAAAACACACAATTCCACAGACTGTACAACAACCGATCAAGATCTACAGCGTAAAACTCATTGTTATAGAGCCACCTGTATGTATATGTGCGTGTGTCTGTGTGTGTGAGTATATATGTGTGTATGTATGCACACACACACACACACACACGTTACAGGCCACTGGTCCAATCTAATCAACCAATAACATTATTTAAGTGTTCATGTGTGTCATACACCATACCTGGTTGTACATTAACAATACAGCATACTTTCATACCTGCTGGAACAGCAGAAATAACAAGGCAAGCAACGCCTCCAAGAAGCAGCACCCCACTCTGGCAAATCCTCCTTCCAAAGCGCTGAATCAGAGGAAAACAGCTCAGACGGGCAGGAAGCTCTGCAATGCCAAAGATGAGTTGAGTCAGGTAAATGTCCAGGCCAAAGTTCCCCACGTTCAAACTGACTCCATAGTAAACCAGGCTTGTCACAAACCTATGATAGCATAAACAGATACAGATGATAACAGGTTCTGCTGTTTGGCTGCTGTTTTAATTTCACGTGGGGGTAGGTGCACAATGACAAAGCTTATTTGGCCATCTTTATTGTCCTAAATCTAGGCTGTATGACAATATTGAAAATATTGCTAGACTCACCACATATAGCACATGATAAGAGCTCTCTTTCTCAGGTAACCCACGCGGAACAGGTCCAGCATGTTGCCCGTTTTGGCTGTGTTGTCGGTCTCCATCTGTTAAAAAGCATCCTTACAAGTTTATTCATCATTTAACAGCGACTTTCTGTTATTTACTACCCAAGACATCTGATTCAGAGGATGTAATTTAGCTACTCTATGGGTGTGATTTTTTTTATCAACACTTCTCTTTAACGAAATAAAGCTTGACCATTATTGAGTCTATCATTCTACTATTATAAATGATAACAGCACCTTGTCAAACAGATTTTCAGGCACCTTCCTGCCATTGATTTTTGCAGCTCTAAGGATCTCCTTCTTGGCCCTCTCCTGCTTGCCTTGGGTCAGAAGCCACCGGGCTGATTCTGGAAGTATCCTACCACATAGACATAAGAAGTTCTGATGGATCTAACAATTAGAGAAAACTCCCATTTTCTGGTATAAAGAAACCAGTGTTATGCTGCTATATTGAGGTGGCAAACAAGAATCTAGAATAACTCTTACCAGTAATATACAATGAAAAGCCCAGAAGGTGCAGATAGAACCAGCTGTAAAATCCTCCAATTGCGGATCCCAAAGGCCAAACCAGACAGCAACATCAGACCAATGGCAACAAAGCAGTGCGACAATATTGTAAAAAGGGCCCGTTTAGCTGAACCGCACCACTCAGATCCTAAAGCATGAGATACACAATTATAATCACACATTAATATTAGTTAAACTGCTGACATATATCAACAGGTTTTATACTGTATGTATTTTTACTGTATGTATACTGTTCAACTTTTTAATGTACTGATATTGAAAGGAGTCACGTGTTACCCAGAACAAATGTGTTGATAGAGATGCCTGATATGGTGGTGCCAACCACAAAACGGAGTGCCATGTAGACATAGATGTTGGGGGAAAACGCTACTGCCACCCCAGATAAAAACTGCAGTAACAAGGAAAGCAGAGTAACAAATCGCCTGCCATACCTGCAGCAAAAAACAGTTGAACCATCACAGTTAGGAAAATATTAATGCATTCAAAACAAAACAGGCCTAAGCAGGCTCTTCCACTGATTTAATGTTAGATTTCATTTAAATTGTGATGTAAAAAGTAGAGGATAAAGAACAATTCTTTGTTATTCCCTAGTTGTGAGGTTTAAAACACAAATAGAAATGGACCTCTGTTTATATGATACTAATGGTTTTAACTGCTGTTTTGCCTTTGTTGTTTCCAAATAATTACAGTGTGCATTATATAGTTCTTGTTGAACAGGGAACATACTTATCTGCCATTGGCCCAAATACTAGAGCGCCGATAAGAAGACCCGCCATGTAGATGGACTGAGATGCCTCATTAAAAATCCTATTGTCACACACCAGGTCAAACTATAAAGAAACATTACAAAATGATAGGCTTGAAACAAAACTGTGCAAAGTAAAATAATATACATAAGATGGATGACACTTAAAAATGCTTTTACATTCAATAACAAGGGACATAAAGAGCTACAGTATAGAAATATCTGCAGTATACTATTAGATATCAGTTAACATGAAATAATAATCAACAACACTTCTACAGCATTTATTCATGTTCATTTTAACATTAATATATTTTTAAATCAAACGTTGCATGTTAACATTAGTTATTTTACAGTGAACAGCAATGAACAATTGAATTTGCATTAATAAAGATGTAAAGATGTAAAACTATATTTGTCGTTTTCTGTTCATGTTAGCAATTTCAGAGAGGCTATCAATAAATAGCAAGCCAACATGGAAAGCATAAGATCCCACCCTCCCTTCAGAGCACTTTCCAATGCCATGCCTCCAACACATTAAATCCATACATGGTTTGACAGGCAATAAAACATCCTACTATTGCATTTAGACTAAATGCAATGATTGGACAAACATTTATGGACATACACAGAAGACATATTTATATTAATATATTTATATTTAGACCACTTAGTGATTGCTATCAGGATGTGAAGAGACTTTTAAACACCATAACAAAAATGTTTATGTTAAAACTCACCCTGCCTTTAAGTCAGCATGCAATGCAATGTTAACAAATTTAGTTATATCATGCCATTTACGGTTACAAAGTTAATTTATAATAATGTATATGTATATAATTGCATGGTTGGAAAAAACAACAGTTATGAATAGGAAAACTTTAATCAATAATTATATAGGAAGCCTATATCATTTCATTCAACAGAGAGTCATACAAACGACATAAAACTCAAACATCATAACATTTATCATATAGACTGTAACTGTACCTCAGTTATAAGAGTGCTGCTCCCCTCTGGTGCCTTATAAACCCATCCGTCAGTACATGATGTGCTTGCATTAAGTCCATAAGCTTCAATAACATCCAGATCAAGATCAACAGGTGAGAACATCGTACATTTCTCATACTCCCCATGATCATCCAACGGGATGGTGAGGTTCATCCGTTTCTCGTCGGTCAGGTTGGGACCCTGCCGCAGGATCCACTTGGTGTTGCAGTTGTGTGGGAAGGTGATGGCCGTGAAGACCTGGCTGAACATGTGAAAAGATGTGAAGATGTTGGGGAGACATACCGCCAACAGCAGGCGCTTCTGAAACGCCCCAAACTCCCCGACAGACGACAGGATCTGCCCGAAGTCTATCATCTTCACTGGACGGTGTCGGGTCGCCCTTTAAACATATATCGTGCAATTCATAGGAGGAGAAATTAATTTTTAAACTCGTCACAAGTCCGAGTTCGGGTTGAAGATCTGCAAGCTTGACTTATCTGTTACTCCGCGATATGGATGAGATTATAGATAAACCGAGAGCTGGGAGGAAAGTTGCGATGTGTAAAATGAATACTCGTTTTGAGAAATGGTATGTGCATGGTGTTTGGTTTGGTATTGTGCAACTATATACAGTAATGCAATTTGTAAGCGATTGCAATATTCACTTTACAATAAGGTCTATATTCGTTAATGCATCAGCTTATATGCACTGGCAATAAAATAACATGTTTTGCAGCATGTACTGATATTTGTTCATGTTAATGCATTGAAAGCATTGTTCAATGTTCGTTCATGTTGCTTAACTAGTTATAAAAACGATTGTAAAATGTTGTAATGTAATGTAAAATGTTATTGTAAAATGTTACCAGACAGTTCCTGAAGTGTGTGCACAATATGTGTGTGTTTGTGCATTGCTGTGAGTCTAAGAGACTTTGGATCATAAGGCTGATTTGGCACAAAAGACGCTCTTTTAAGGCGGTCTTAATATTTTGGTGTAAACTGCTGTGACATGCATGTGAGGTCAGGCGTAATATTTAGACAATATGTGTGAATTGCTCATATCCGAAGGGAAAAGATGATCCTTCACTTGTAACAAGTACAGGGCAGGTAACACAGTCAATAAGAGGCATTTTTGTTTAACCTTTTGTGGTACGTTCATTATTGGATTTCAAAGCATTTAAAGAAACATGCCTTAAAACAAGCAGGTCGACTGTCTAAAGTGAAAATATAAATAAACTAAAGTAAATTGATCTTGAGCTGTTTTTTGCTTTTCATTTTTATTTATTGCTTACACTAAATGTACTGTGCATGCCTTCTGCAGTACTACCACACCGGCCCACGTTTAAGAAAGTCTGGCAAGAGAGGCAGAAAATGTTTACAGTGAAAAATGTATTAACCCTAACCATGAATTTGAATTAAAAGATGTATATTATTTAATGTATAAGAACATAATTTAAACATATTATTGACATATTAGTAAACATATAATAATAATCATTATATCTCCCTTATATCTGCACATATTGATTGTTTAGATGTACTTTTTATATACTCCATGTTGAGATTTCTATTTTTATAACTTTTTTTTTATGGCCAGCTTTGTTGTGAAACAGCAGTCATAAACAGCGCGCCTGACGAGGAGTTTTTCACAAAACGTCCCACAATACCTGCGAGTTAAACTAAAACTTTTTGTTTTTAAAACTAAATGGCTTTTAGTTATTTAATAATACACTATTTCCTAAAATTAGGTTAAATACTGCTTTGAAAAGTGTAATGACAGAACAAAATGTGCGCTTTGTATTTTGTTCATTCAGATTCGTGACTAAATGTATGGAGATGCTATTCTAAATTTTAGTGGATATAGTACAGTGTTAACACTATATCATAAACTGACATTCTAGAGAAATCTGGAATGACCAAATCTTTTATTCAGAAGGGTGAGTACACATATTTTTAGCATATATGCTCACATTATTCCAGGCTGTTTTTGCAAAACATATTTAAATTGTATGTCTTTACATGTTTATTATATGAGAAGTAAACAAGGTTCTATAGAAGGTCTACGAGTTTAGCCATTGTGAACCAGCTGTCAACCTGTGAACACAAGCTCCCTCAAAGACACAGAGACAAACCAACACAACTCAAAATGTGTCTGTGCAGCTGACACCTCCTATCACCTCATTTATGAAGAACACCAAGGCCATGAGTGAAACATCCCATATAAAGCCAAACCAAAGGCAAATGACATTATTTACAAACACGTTCAATCAAGTTCATCCACATCAGAAATACACATGAATACTTAAGAGTTCAGTTCCAGAGCAAAGAAAGCCAAAAACCAAAGTTTCATCAGAAAGTATCTCACATACTTCCATGAACTTTCAACAAAGAGATACCTATAAAACAAGCCATACTCACAGATAATGTTGCGGAAATTGAAAACTACAATTCAGAAATTGTATTGTGAAAATAATCAAAAAAAGATATGGTGATGTAAAATTGTGTAGAAACTTTAAGGCAAGTGTGTCAGCGCAGCATGGGACAGTAACATCCACAAATCAACCCAGCTGACACAGCACACATTAAATATATATATTAAAAAAGGGGTGTGGGGGGACAACTTTAAACTTCTTGTTTATCAGGGCACACTCTCATTACACTGATAAATCAGATTTAGCCAGCAAATGGCAGCTGGCTATTAGATTCAAAGGTACAACTACCTGCTGTACTTACTAATATTAATCTGAATTATAGATAAAATAAAAAAAACGTGCAGACACTAACCAAGCAATGAAACAATCAGGCTATTTATACAAGAGTCAAGAATGTAAAGCTCTTTGTTGTTGATACAACAATCAGAAATGTCTGAAATTTGAAACAAAACGTTACATTTTAGATTTAGCATTCAGAGATTTAAAACAAGACTTCAATAAATGTTCATTAGGTCTGTCTGAAAGAACCTTCCAGGTAAATAATGCAAAAGTGCTCTGAAAAATTAAGCGCTATGCTAGCTGTTTCTCTTCAAAGGCAAAAACGAACATGCAAAAATTACTATAGCAGTTGTAACTACAATCACCCATTTTAACCAAAATTTCTTTGTTTTATTCCCCCTATATGCACACAGTAGTTACAATAATGAGGCATTTTCAAAATTTTCAGTTTTTAGGGGCACTTAGATTGTGCAAAAGAAGGAAAAACGTCAAGCAAAATGAGGAAGTGAAAGTATAAATATAAAAAATTAAGGTTATGTCGGTTGTGATGATAACTGCATACTTACATGCGTAAACTTTATTTTGATTCCTACAATTAATGATAAATCTCATATTGTGCAACTCAGCAGTTTCACTCAGCAAACTCATGAACTCCTGTGGGTTGGCGCTATGGTGCTTTTCTCTTTGGCAACAGTGATTTCTTTTGGGTAATTATGAGAGGGCAAAAATATACCAATGTGTCATTCTGTTGGTAGTGTTGGTATGTTTTCACATTTGTGGTAGCAAGTCATGGTCCCGCACAGAGCTGAAGTTTAGCTAATGCTGAGCTGAGCGAAGCCCAAGAGTTTAACATCATCAGGAATGTCAGAGCCCTCAACACCAGAGGCCTGAAAAACAGCGTGTGTTGTGTTACAACAGAACAGTGTTTAGCATTAACACAGTGGCATTAACAGAGCCTGACACTCACCAGCTTAAAAGTGACATTTTTATTGGAATGAGGCTCTTCCACTATCTTCTGCAAATTAGCAGCCACTGAAATGACACAACACAGAGGTTTAGAGCTAAAACTGTGTTTTATTATAATTAAACATAATTTTACCTTGACATACTGAAAATATTGTCACAACATATGACATCATTCAGTAGGATCCAAAAACGTTTTTTTTACAGTTACTAACTCCTTAAAGTTGGAACTTGCAGAAAACACGGCTTTCAGATTTTCTCTGTATTTGTATACAGTATTTGGTCCTGCATGTTCACTTTCTGGTTTAATGACAACAAGCTGGACTCAACACAAAACCCGATGTTAGGCTATGTTAGAATTGTTTGAGGATTTTTTTTTAAGATAACATTTTGTGCTTCAATCTGACATTTTCCTGACAAATTAGCTTTTTTAATTAGTGACTTAAAACAGTGCAAAATCTTAAATCCTTTAATTTTTACAATACTTTTTTAAACCTTTAAATAGATTCAGTTTAATTCAGGACCCCACTGTATGTTTAAAGTGCGGTTAACAGATATAAATACATAGCATAAATATTCCTTACCTATAACTAAATCTCTTCCATCTACAAGACCAGCTGTAACCAGTTCCTGAGAAACCCCATCTGCTGTGTCTACAAAAGGAGAAGATACATGTGATGGAGTGAAAAAAATGGATAGAAATGAAAAAGACGGAAGAATGATTTCGTCATTTAAAACAAGTCAGTCAGATCAACAAACTTGGAGCTAATTATAACATCCTGGATTTGTAGACAGATAAGGTTGAAGATCTTACAGACTGAGCCTGACAGTTTATAGGTAATTGGCTCTGTTCTAAATCACACATCATCCTAACATGCTGTAGCCATTGCAGGGTGCAGAATAAAGACATGCGTTCTCACAAATCACATAAGCTCAGCAGAGACTGATGTCTGCCCTGGAGACTGTAAATGCAAATGGCACAAAACTAATACTGTACTTATACAATGCAGATGCAGTATGTATGATAATTACAGGGAAGACAGTGATGTCATAGCAGGATTATGTTGTTCTTACCTCTGCCAGGCATGAACTCAAACCGGATGTCATTCAACTCCTTCTTTATGTTTCTGTAGGACAGCAGGAGGCACAAATAAAGTGAACAGACTGTTCAATGAAACATTAAGGTTTGAGGTTAAATGTATTATAGACTAATTCACTAATCACTAATTCAAGTCTAAATTGTTGGTAAGAAAATTCCTTATTATGAAATGTTGGCACAATTTATTATGACATGATTCATCGTGTTTATTTTAATGTTTATTTTATTATAAATGATTGTATTAGACTAAACAGACGTCTAGGTAATGATATTACCTATATAACAATATAAACATTAAAACTATGAACATATGGTAGATTATGTTCAAGAATGGAGGTGTGATTCCAAGCTAAAGGTTAGTGGAAAACCACTGTCAACACCAATAAAGGGCTGATAAACACAAGAACAGCACATACAACATACCTTAATCTTAATACCAAACTGATAGGGGATTCATTTCCAGGAACTGAGGCCTACAGATAGAGGCACAGATTAAATTAAACTGTTTTGTATAATTGGACGTTCTTCATATCAAGGTTGTAGCTTTAAACATGTTGTATGAACTATAATTTTTCAGAAGTTGATGCCCTACCTGGGCAGGATTTGCAGCAGGTTGGCTGTGAGATGGGGCTGTGGTTGGTGCGTTATTTTGAGGGTTGGGTGGGCCCTGGGCAGCACTGTGAGGTAGTTCAGGCTGGAGTTGTCCGCTGAAAGGTGCAAAAATCTACAAATACAAGCATATGAACACATGCGCATTGCATTGTGGTATACAGTATTCTGTGCAGTATCCACTGTTGTACTATGTATTTGAGCAAATGTAAATGGTAGGTCATCTGGGTATACCACACAACATAGCAAACACTGGCAATCCTCTACCTACCTCCATATTCTGTTGTCCTTCCTTTACTCTAGGTGACTGTGTGAGGAAGACAGAAGGGCAAAGGTCAGAGGTCAAACACAACATGACATAATGATTCGCGTTACTGTAATTCTGCTTTGGATTTGAACACACTGTAGTAAGGAATGAAGCAGGGAGGTACGATCCTTAGGCTGTTTTTATTCCACACTTTATGACTTTATGATAGTTTTAGTATAACAATTTAAGAATAAATGAAGGACTATTTAATGAAATCTACATAATTTTAATAACGGAGGCAAATATCACTGTCATATTTGCGTGGAACATATTCTATTCAATAGAATATGAATTACGTTCAATGTACGTCCACACCCATAACCAAACAAACTGGTAAACACTCAATACCTGAAATTAAATTGCGTTTAGCTACACGTATATCATAATATTTAAGGTATCCAAATGACCAAGGGACCACATAGGGATACAAAGCATGTAGACACCCGAAGCAACCATAAATATGTTAGTGCTTAACTCAGCAGAGGCTTTATTATAAAGGCTATTAAACACAGTCTGGTCTGGTTATTACAGATGTTTGATTTGGTCAGTATGAATGTCAAAGTTAGATACAAACATGATACAGATGGCTTTCGGGAAGAACACATTATCCATAATTCTATTAGAAATTCAGGAACTCTCAAGTCAATCTCTCAGTCTCTTCTTGCAAGAATTGTTTCTTGACTACACTGATTCTCCAGCTTGTGGTCAGACTTAAAACTGTAATCTGTAACTTTTTTGCTTAAATATAAACAAAAATCAGTTATTGAGGAAGTGCATGACAGATCAGTGTTCAACAATCTTCTAACTTTACCCTGATTACCACCAATTTATGACTGAATAAGTAAAGCTTGACTATGTTTTTATAATATGAAGAGGACATGCAGGGCTCAACAACAAATTTATTCTACTGATCTGACCAGGTCAGTAGTTCAGGAATTAACTCAGCCTGACAATAATTTCCTTTACTTTATCATATAGAGTTTTAATGTGCAATACTATCCGGAAAATATACTGCTATGATATAACACCATGACAGCTATAAATTCATAAAACACCTCTGCTTTAAAGTTATGACAGTATCTTTTTTACTTACTTGTAATATACTTCAAAATAACAAGCTATTATTGCAGTTCTGATAAAATATTATCTAGCTGGGTGATATATATGTATGTTACTTCAGTGACAAGCTTGCAAAAGAACTTGTAACAACAATGGTCAATACATTACTGAAAACTAAATGTTAAAAGAATCTACAAAAATATATACAAGATAAAAATGTAAGTTACAGTAGTAATAACACTGCCCAACAGGGCAAGTCACAGTTCAATCAAAAGGCCTGAATTTCTTTCACAGTTTGTCGTTCTTTCTGTTGAGCCCTGATATGAAACAACTGTTATCATACTTAGTGATCTAAGTTTGTACTGTACGATTATTTACAGGCTATTATAAGATAACTCAGGGCGCAATGTTCACCAGCCTGTCCTCTAATAAACTTACTATTTTAGCCTCAGTAACTTTAGTGTGCAGGGGAATTCCCCTGTTAGAAGTTCATATGGGGGAATTGATGAATTTTGGGCCTGTAGGAGTTGCTGTACAAAGACATTAAAATCTATCTCTGCATTCTTAAGAGAGCTACTTCACTCAATTCAATGTTTTTGTATCTTTTTTTGCAGCAAGTTTTATACTGTACATAAAACGTTGTGATCTATGTTCAGAAATAAGCAAGACTGCACTTCTTTACACGCAGATCACCACAGTACCTTGGGTGATGCATCACAGCTTTTTGGTTCGGGTTTGAATATTGTTACACTCCTACTTTCATGATGAAAAGAAGGTGCTCTCTAGCACTTCCTGTCCCTACACTAGCACTTCCTGTCCCTACACTAGCACTTCCTGTCCCTACACTAGCACTTCCTGTCCCTACACCAGCACTTCCTGTCCCTACAAGCTCAGTGTGCTTCCTCTGTTAGATTAGCCATCTGTATCAGTGGAAAAACTGAACAACCCTGGGCGTGGGCAGCTCAAGGGGCTGAGAGAATCGGACTTGTCGCCTTGTCGACTTGGACTGCTGCTCCTTTAGCGGCAAACACAAAACACAGAGCCCAGAGGTGAGAAGTGCCACAACAACAAGCAGTCTTACAAAGAGACCGCACACAAAAAAAAGAGCAAACCGCCAACTACAGAACTACACAACATTTCAAAGTGTGACTTGTTCAGAGAAATGCAATCATTAGTGATACGTTTAAATGTGGATTATCAAAAAGGTGGTCGCTAATTACAAGGCCCGAAAAGTGTGCATGTTACCCGTAAAGCAGCAACAGCGGCTTTTCCCTCCTCGCTCTCTTCATCCAGTTCATCGTCACTCCATTCCCACTCGCCATCTACTGTTTTATGGAGTCTCCCACTCGAACCTGGAACCCGCCTTACCTACACACACACGCAGACATGCCTACATTTACATACGGCATTTAGCAAAAGCTCTTAGAACAACTTTTGTGATCAACAAATCAAAAATCTTGAAAAACTTGTAAAAGTACTACAAGAAAAGCTACACGTATTACTGAACATAAACAAAACAGTAAACAGTTACAAAATGCATGTGAGGTGTACTTTTCATACTGGATCATTTTAAAAACAATTAAAACATGTATGTGTAAATTTTTTTGTATGATTTTCTTACCCTTTTTGCTCTTTCTGTTATTGTAGGTGCTCTATGTAATAGCTTCTCCTGCAGGAATTCATTATTCTGCCCAAAAAGGTGGAACAAATTGGATATTAAAAGTGGGATAGATAATTTCATAGAGGCTAACAATAGCAGGCTAGCTCTGAAAACATAAGATCCCACCCTCTTTTCAGAGCGCTCTCGAAAGCCATGCCTCTGGAAGATGGTCTGTGTGAACAGGGTTTGCGGAGGTATGCAAATTTATAGTTTGATAGGCAGGTAGGACATCCTATCATTGTTTTCAGACCAACCACAATGACTGGATGAACATTTTATGGTCCTGTCAGCATACACACAGCATACATTGATATAAATATAATTAGACCACTTTACTTACTTAGCCATCGGATTGTAAAGAGACTTTCAACCAGCATAACAAAAAATGTTTCTGGAAAAAATTGCCTACCCTGCCTTGAAATGTTACTAACTAAACTGAGAGTCATAGATTGAAACCTGGACTAACAAATATTGTTGTTGCCCCCTGCTGGGCAAGTGTGGTAGCATCTGCACACAGAAAATTAAGTGCTGGACTGGCTTGCTTCAAACAGTAGAAAGGAAACTGCATTTGGCAGGTTCATTTTTCAGCCAGCTGGAGAGAGAGGGATGTTGGGATGTGAATCCCTGCTCATGTTCGGAACACTGGCACTGACTCAAACATGAGAGGAATGCTGGATGTACTCAACTATGATTCCTACACGTGACTAGGCAAAAGTTTAGACATCTGAATGAGAGAGAAGGAAAAACAGCCAAGAAGTTCCCAGCAGACATGGGAACTCCTTCAAGACATGATGCAAGCACAGGTGTAATTTAGGCAAATGGTGGCTATTTAAAAAAAAGATAAAATACAGATTGTTTTGATTAGATAGTTTAGATTTAACAGTTTTTGGTCACAATTCCAAAAAAAAAAAATCACTTTACAATTATTCTAAAATGTGGGAAACGGTAATAATAAAAAAAAGTTTGTTAAAATGTAACAACAGAGACAGAATACAACATACCTAAATAACATATAATTCCTAAATTTACTAAACACAACATTCTGAATAACTCCTACCTTGGCTTTCTGGAAGAATTTATGTTTTAAGAGTTCTGATGATGTAGGCCTAAAAACAAACACATTGAAATACATTTGTTATAACTCAAGGTAGAGTCAGACATTCTCAGCATTAGCACAATAAGTACTGTAGGTCCAAACTACTAAATCGTGAATTTTGACACCATATAAAATTATTCAAGAGCCCACAGGCATGTTGAAGGTCTGCTCAGCACCTTTTCTCTGGGTCCTTCTGCAAACACAATGAGATCATCTTCCTCAAGGATTTGCCATATTTTTTCACCATCTCTTTGTCCGTGATGCCCGTCTCAAGACAAGGTGGATCGTTCTGTAGGGTCAACATCAGCACCTACAAACACACAAAGCTTTCTCAACATCTAAGCATATCCTGTGATAAAAACAACATATGTCCCAAATGATTGTCTTAAAAGTGAAAGTGACATATTTGTCATATATGGTAACCCATACCCGAAATGTGACCTCTGCATTTTAGCCATCACTGGTGAGGAGTGAACACACACTGCAAGTCGTGAACACACACACACCCTGAGCAGTGGGCAGCACACTACTGCACCCAGGGAGCAATCAGGGTTTAGGTGCCTTGCTCAAGGGCACTTCAGTTGCTACCTTCCAGTGCTGGAAGGGCTGTTGTAAAGTTCATTAAAGCTTGCATCTAACTAATGTTGTCACAACACCTAAATTATGACTGTGATGCGATACCTAACTAAAATATCTCGATAGCAATACTAAAATGATACCACAGCAAAAATCTAGAAGTAACACAAAAAATGATTGACAAAAACAAAGTAATTTTATTTAAAGATGTCTGTCTGCCAGATGTTTTGCTAAGTTCAATGTACTGCACTTGGTTTGTGAATGTGAAACAACCAACAAACATTTGAAGCCATTTTTTACAGGTGGGCTTTGACAGATGGGCTTCATCGGCTCGCTCTGACTGTCGGCAACGTATGCAAAATAACACCATATTTCGCTACATGCATCGGCTTTGTCCACATGCTGTGGACAAAAAGAAAAGCCGTCATGACAGCTGCAGCATGCTTGTGAGGGAATGAAAGTTTGGTGCATCCAGTGTTCCTGCAGGGTGTGCTGAGAGCACCACTCGGAAAATACAGCTCTTATTAAAACACTGTCATTCCTAAAGTATCGGTACTAATAAAATGAGAATTAGTATCCTTTATAACAGAAGGGTATTGTGATACTTTTCTAGATCCACGTCTACCATGTCCTCACCTTCATAGGAGGGTATTTGTGGTAAGGAGCAGCGCCTGTGGCCAGCTCTATGGCTGTGATCCCAAAACTCCAGATGTCTGCTTTGAAGTCATAACCTTTCACCTGCACACAAACAGTTGAAGGTTTGTTGATCGTTAAAGATACTTCCATATGCCAGCAGTTACTGTCAATTTCCTCCATATTGAAGTTCTTACATTTGAAAAGAAGAAAATACGGGCTTTAATTGTCCATGTAATTCAGTGCATTTCTCTGCTGAGGAAATGTAAATAAAAACCGGATTCAGTGTGTTCGATTAATCTGAATTAGTTCAGACTATGTGTCTAAAAGTGAAGGGAAACATGATTTACAAATTGGTGGCGAGATAGGAAGGGGTTGTGGAGCTGCATACCTGCTCCATCACCTCTGGGGCCATCCAACACGGTGTTCCCACAAACGTCTTACGTACTTTATTTCTTGTGATGTCGCCACCTGTGGCTAAGAAGGCACTTACACCAAAATCTAAAGAGATAATGTAAAAAAAAAAAAAACTATCAGCAAACTATGTAGCGAAAGAGGACCAATAAACCCAAATGTTGTCTACAATCACTGACTTAGATGACAACAAGACAGCACATATTACCGACCCAGCCAACAATTTTAGGTTGTAATAATGTTCTTGTATTATATAAAATTCTGTAACATTCCCATCAAGTAACAAAAAAATTTAAAATGTTATTCCAGAATGTTCAAAATGTTCATTTTTAGACATTGTACATACACTTGTTATTGCTTGGCTATTAGAACGTTATTTAAACTTTTTAATTCTGTAACTTAATAATAGCATTTTAATATATATGACATAAAGTTAAAAAACTTTTAGAGAACTTAAAAGAACTTATAGATGCTAGCCAATGTTCTGAGAATGTTTCCTGTAAGCTGGGTAGTGCCATCATTGACATGTTGATAGGTCTCAATGCCCTTCAACCTGCATAACAGGTGCCAAAATTGATTAGAGGGCTACAGCGATGGAAAGAGATTTGCAGGGTTAAATAAGACAAAAAGGAAACACTGAATTGTGAGAAAATCTGTACCCGCTATTTGGACTGATCCATCCTCCCCTAACAGGATGTTTCCTGCTTTGAGATCCCTGTAGCAAAACAAACAGGTCTGTCTCTTAGACACACAAACAGATAGAATACAAACTTTGCAAGAATACAGATTATAAAGGTCACTGAAATTTCCACAATTTTGAGTGAATGTGGGCTGTGTGTGGAAATCAAAGGCCTATGTCTGCCAAAGTGTTTGTTTCGCTGATACCAGGGCACACAGAGAAGCATCTAGACATTTGTAGTCAAGGTAACAGACTGTTTATTTGGAAGCAAATAAGGCCAATGTCCTATCTCTCCCTCTGACTTGTGTTTAACATTGTCTGATGATGTCACTGCTGTCTAAAAGACAGAAATCATCTGTTTTCTGCCAGTTCTGTCTTTGTGCTCTGTGTTTGTCAGAAGACTGCCAGAGAGTCTGTAAATTCGTTTTCAGGGGCTTTTTATTACGCTGCATGTGTACAGTGTTCCTGTGGCTCCACATACATGTTTTGCAATGTATTGTCCTGTCCAGGTGGGGGCAGCAGAGATAAGAATTAAGAACACTAAGGACTATGACAGAAAGCAAGCTCGTTTTGAACATAATGAGACTTCATTTATGTCCACATAACACATTCTCTTGCCATGGCAGTATCCAATTATGTACTTCAGGGGTGCGAAACCATACACACACACACACACACACAACAAAAAAAAAAAAAACACACACACACACACACACACACACACACACACACACACACACACACACACACACACTCTGGTTTTATACACAGCTAGTTATAAGTGAAGTGAAAAGTGAAAGTAACATATTTGTCAGATATGGTAACCCATACCCGAAATGTGACCTCTGCATTTAACCCATCACTGGTGAGGAGTGAACACACACTGCAAGTTGTGAACACACACACACACCCGGAGCAGTGGGCAGCACACGTCTGCACCCGGGGAGCAATCGGGGGATAGATGCCTTGCTCAAGGGCACTTCAGTTGCTACCTGCCAGCGCTGGAATCGAACCAGCAACTTCTGATCACAAGCCCGATTCACCAGCAACTGGGGCAGTTGTGGCCTACTGGCAAGTAGGTTGTAGTATAAACACTACAACCTAACCCTAAGCTGCACTCTAGTTTTACAAACTTTATTTACTACATTTTACAAATGAGGACATTCCCACAAGGAGGTTTTGCTCAGATTTGTCAGATTTTTCTCACTTCTGAGTACAAATTTGTCCCCAATATATGGTTAGGTAAACACAACAAACACACAGACCCCCAGTTGTTCCCTCCTACTGGGCAAATCAAAACACACTAACACATGTCCACTCTAAACCAACGCACATTTGAAGTGTAACAGATGTTGCGAGATGAATTACAGGGTTTGCGAACATGACTGATAATTGTTTGCATATTTATGGGTACACAGAGGACAGAACAAGTCTGATTTGGAAAATAAGATATGATATTTAAAAGCAGAATACAAAGATACAAAATCTATGTGTTTAATATTATATTTACAAAAGTGCATATCATAATAAAAATATATTTTTAAAATATGCATTAGACTCTTCAGACATAAAATAAACCCTTAGTATAAGCCTTTTCACAATTACAAGTGCTACTTAACCCAGGCTTAAAAGTGGCCTTAACTAAAAGACTGGAGGGCATGAAAGCTACAGTAGATTATCACAGGCCTGATAATTACATTCCAGGAGTCTGATTTTTGAAAACTTCCCAGAATTACAACTGCATCACCATATAAATGCCAGATGGTACTAGGCAATCCAAAATACATCAGAACAATGGTTTCCTGAGATCTAAGAGATATAGATTGCTCACAGCCAAAGCAGTGATGTCAACCCTCTGTAGGGGCCATGGTGACGAAATCTGGCTTTAGACACTCACACTAACAAGAACTTCAGTGTTGGGTCAGACCAAAACAGTCTATTTGAGGTCAATTAACGAGCAAAAAGAAGCTTGGAGCTTTTTGCAGACTTTTAGACTTCACAAACTGAGATGAGAACGAGAGACTTTGCAAGAAGCTGTAAGAAATCATTTTTACACCCATCTGCTGGACCTCTCATGGTGGTGAGGACGATGAAAAATTCTGCTGCTTTCCTCACTTGATGACAGTCTTAGGTCACAATGTCTAACTGCATTCTCCAGAGATGCAGCGGGTATCATGTGGCTGCCTTCCTCATGCAAATATGCACTGTTGTACAAGGACATGCAAACATACTTTCACGCTCATCTCAAACCTACCTTCACTTCTCTGTCATGTATCCAGAATACAGTCCTGACACAGCAGTAAAGAAACCATGTAACCAAAATTGTTATTGACTTTTAGTTCATGTCTTTTAGCTTTGAGGTTAGCTGTATGTTAGTACAGAGTACAAAAGAAAATAACTTTTAGCCAATGTACACATTTAAAATGTCCTCTGGCAGAATGGACCAAAAATAATCATGACTCATCTTGCACTGCCCAATCACATTCTACCTACAATGAGAACACCCCACCGAATGCCCCAAACAGTACCTGTAACAAATTAGCAACAGTGAAAAGCAAATCATATTAATGGCTGTGATGTAACTAAAGGCAACTTGGCAAGTAAAAGATAAATAAATTTGGCAAGCAAAAAAAAAAGCAATGATCATTTTCAATATTGTCTCAAAAGGAAATACATCAAAACTGGCAAGGCAATAGCCTTTTTATGGGTTTTTTTAAGCTATTTTCCTTCTTTGACTGTACACAAAATTCACTCCAGCATCCAAAATCTGCTTGTGCATCAAAGCATTTGTCAGATGGCTAAAAAAAACTCATAAGGCAAGAATTACCTGCTGTCAGCCTGGCGGCACAGCCGAGAGGAAGAAGACAAGGTCTCCTTCATTGAGATTCAAAGCCCAGCTCACAAGTCATAAGGTACTTAACCAGTCTAAAAGCCTGTGAATTATTTACACTGTCTGCTTTAACCGGTCTGTGCTTGTAGAGTGAGAACAAGGAATGCCAAAAGAAAGCAATTAATATTCCTTACGTAATAAAGAAGAGAGAGAAACGTAGACTGACCATTTACATTAGCAATTGGTGATTGATGGAAAACATACTGATATCTGGAGAAAAGCTACATATTTTGGGTAAACTAGCAAAAGATGAGATTTACTACATTTATGCATTCAGCAGATGCTTTATCTAAAGCGCCTTACAGTGCATTCAAGGTATACAATTTATCAGTATGTGTGTTCCCTGGGAATCAAACCCACAACATTTGCGCTGCTAACGCAATGCTCTACCAGTTGAGCTACAGAAACAATCAGAGACATTATTTTAAATAATTTCCTCATGTAAGACTTTTAACTTATGACTGTACAAGTCACTGGTATTCACTGACATAACGCTGGTATTAAGTAGCGTGAAGGAACCTTGGACTACATAAACAAAGATTTGTGTATTGTAATCATGTAGTGTAAGATGTAAGAGTATTAGACTGGATTGGATGAAGTTTCCCAAGACTTCCAGAAGAATCTCAACCAGGCGTTGGTTCTGAACTGGAATTCATTAATGACATCATTCATCTCAGCTGCTGTGAGATTACGCTGATTGAATTCCATAGGTCCACAGATGTCCAACAGAGCATGCCTGTTGAAACCCATGGGGTCTTGAATACATCTTTTGTTTTGTTTAAAAGCCACAGAACTCTTGAAACCCCTTTTTCCTTTCTATCAAACATTTGACAGCCCACAAGCAAGCATTCATCTCACAACGATGCCACATAACTTCATAGAAAGCTGTCTTTACCTGTGAATCTGTCCGTTTTTGTGAAGGTACTCCAGTCCCTGAAGAACCTCTTTTAGTACAGTAGCTATACTAGCTTCATCCAGCACACCGGTCTTGTGTTCGCCCTTCGAAATTATGTGCTTAATCACATCCAGCACAGATCCTGCAACAAACACAGCACAGAGAGCCATAAGAAGAGTTTGCACAGCCATAGGATGTCAATATTTATAAGAAATAAGAAAATCAATGTTTTTTTATCCTTGAGGAATAGAAACATGGACACAAAAGCAAATTTTGTGGGATAAAAACTCAAACCGTTTTTTCCCATGACATTTAATTAAGGCCTATACAACAGTTCAGTGCAGTAGGGACTATTTCATCAGCATCTTTAATAACCAGTTAAGCCTTGAGTTTGGATAACAGCCAGGAAGCATACAGCACAGAGAGATGCATACAGTGCAGGCAGAAACATGACAACGCAGACAAAAGCTCCCAAGTGAAATGATGTGAACATCATAAACCAAGATGCACTAGAACGACTGCTGGACTGGAATTTCTCTGAACATTCTGATTTTACACAGACCTTGGCTAAACAAAGACAGTCTGTTTGTGCAGCCATCCAAAAGTTACACACTGTATATTATTCCTATTTATCCGTATAAAAAGTTGGAGTAGTTTCTCTAAGCAGCAAATTTTACATCCAACAAAATGCCTCTTCTTTTCTTTGCATATAGTTTGAGTAATTGAAGCTCTCCAAACTGACATTCCGAGAAACTGAACTGTGAATTCCCAGAATTCCAGAGTACTGATGGAGTGCAGTGGCATCAGTAGGCTCTGTCACTGAAGCCAAAAGCGGAACATTAAACTTCCAGATGGACGGGAGTCAGTGGAGTGTTTGCAGGACGGAGAGCCAGGCCACAGACACAAGGATATTTATTGCCACAATGACTTAAGGATGTAACCTCTTGCTCGATCTCTACACTCCTACCTCTCTGTTTCCTTTTCTTCTTGGCTAGTCAGTAACAGTCTTTCATTACAAACAAGGGGGATTTTAGTAAACTGGCATTATATGGAACAATTTCTGTCTTATCCAATTAATCAACACCAAACCAGAAACAACACATATTATACTGGTTACATTTAGCTTAATGATTATTATCATTAAAAGGCCCTTTAGTTCAATGATATTAAACTTTTAAACTAAAAGCAAACACTGTGGATAACAAACATGCATATAAACATTTATCCAACATTCTTATGTTCATTTAGTGAGAAACGGAGAAACAGAAAAGCAAGCCTTGACATTTTTAAACTTCATTTTTACTAGTTTAGTGAAAACTCTGCTTCTAATGGTATGGTAATGAACTGATGGTTTCTCTGACTGGTGAGAAAAATAAAAACAAAAAACACACCCTTCAAAACCATTCAAAACATATATCAAGATACAGCTACATTATGATCAAAAGGGTGAAATATACTGAGATATAATTTTTGGAAATATCAGCCAGCCCTAGATAGCACTATATTACAGTAAAAGTGCACCGTGAGTCACCAGTAAAAAGCAAGAGATCTCGGTTGGGAAATCAAGGTAGTTTATCACACCCACACCCCAGTTCATGGTGAAAGTGCTTCCAAGAAACAGAAAAAAGGCTCATGTGCTTTTTTATTTTGGTTTCTTGTGTTTTTTGCTTTTAACAGTTCATTCTTCATGGTTTAAAATGGGCATCAATAACCTCCAAGTGGATTCTGTCTTCAGGCAGTGCATTAAAATAAAAAGAAAAATAAGACAGAAAAAGTGTGTGTGTGTTTACTTAACCATATATTGGAAACAGATTTATACCAAAACTGAGCAAAATCTGACAAATCTGAGCAAAACCTCCTTTTGGGATGATATTTAAGACTGCTATAAAAATATAGCTTTTCAATTGTAAAAATGCTGAAAGTTTTCTGTTAGGGTTAGGGTTAGATTATAGTGTTTATAACTAACTTTGTATACAAACAATAGTCTATGGAATGTCCCCATTTAGACAAATAAATGCAGAACCAGCGCACTGCTGACTGAGCACACAGCACATCACATTTCAATGACGAATACAACCTGGATTACGAGACGCTTTTTTTCTGTCGAGATGACAGAGAGACAGGCAGAGAGACAGGCAGAGAGAGAGAGAGAGAGAGAGAGTACTTTGCAAACATACTTTGCAAAACGCTACGTTACTTCACAAGCGAAGCTGATGGGTGGGGCAGCTAAGTAAAACCAGCAAAAATATTGAGCGTCAAACATACACAAATAGGGTCAGATAGAGAGGGAGAGATAAAACTGTAGTCAACAACTCCCCTTAACAACTTGAGCTTCAGGATAATAACTTAAAGGAACAGTACACCCAAAAATACAAATTCATTTACACACTCATGTTGTTTTAAACCTGACGATTTTATGTATTCTGAATAAAAACAAAAGAAGTTTGTCAGAAAACTCTTCCATACAATGACAGTGAATGGTGACTACCTAGCTAGCTATTTTGAGTAGTAAGAATGTTTCCTTAACGTTTCCTTTAAATAACAAAAATGTTTTAGGAAAAAAAGTTTTAAAAGCTTAAGGGACGTTCCAAACGTCCGCTTGTTAAACGTATTAACATTATTTCTGGGTTATGATGTTATTCAAATTTTTTTAAAGATGATGTTTTTAAAATGCTCCATTTAAGAGTTAACAATAATGTTTTGATATATAGATATATAACATTAAAAAAGTTGTACTAACATTCCTGCAAGAACTTTTTTGATAACTGACTTTGGCCAACATTCTTAGCCATCGTTCTGAGTACGTTCCCTGTTAGCAGGGTAGGGGCTGATAAGCTCCAAAAATGAACACACCATCAAAAAAAACATTCAACCTTTGACCTACATTCTTGTTGTGTGATCTGAAGCCATGTGATAGCTTAGTTTATGCCATTCAGGCTTAAAACCACATGAGGGCGAGTAAATGATGACAGAATTTTTATTTCTGGGTAAACTATGACTTCAACCATAATGTAGATTTATCAATAAACCTTTGACATTCCCAAAGAGTCAGATCATGCTCTTATTCCAAGCCCCAGGGATGCTGGTTATCCTGGAATGCCTAAATCAGGTGTAACCCCGTGCTGCATTGTGATAGGTATGAACCCAAACACTCCACTTAAGTGAATTCAAAGTCAAATCGATTTGTCTTCCTCACATGAGCCAAATTCTTTCCAAATGCCCTTGAAAGTAACTTGAATCATAATGATGTGGAGAAGAAGCACTCTCAATATTCTCTCAAGACACACTGAATAGAAGCAGAACGTCTCCCCAATGCCCAGTCCGCAATTCCAACTGTAATTCCATGACAGGAAAAGAAAACGGCTCTTTGTCTAACTCCAAATATTGTCCAACTATCTGACACTGCTGGCTTTCTAAGGATCCTGCATTGGCATGTATGGAACAAGCCACCTTGTGCCCACTGTGCCAAAAGGCACAGAGCCATATGGGGCCACTGGTGATGGAGAAACAGCTCCAAGAAAATAAAGGTTTAGGGCCTGAGGGGAAGATAGGAAGCATCTGTGGTCTGTGTGGGCTGTGACTATGGGCATATAGCCATGTTTCAAAACAATTATAGGTAACAGGCCTACAATTTTAACTGCTTCTAGACACATTCTAGACTAGACTAAGACTGAAAGCTTCTAGTTTGAGACTGCTACATTCAAGAACACAGTACCTGAGTTTCTGATATTAAATTTGGGTGTTTGTCTGTCTGTATGTAAGAAGTTTAAGGTTGGAGCAACAGATTTTTGTTTCTTTGGTACAATACCAGCCCTGAAAACCTCTGTATAAATATTAAATCAATGCCTAGAAGCTGCAAACTATAACCCTTGTGGGTTAAAAACAAACAAGAATTAGTTATTAGAATAGTGTTCAAAACAGTCTCTTTACCTTACTCAAATTCACAACAGTAAGTTTATAATAATGATTTATAATTTAAGCAGTCGGGTACGATTTCCTAGGAAATGGCAGTTTGGCTTTGTTAGACTTCAACATACATGATGTTGTTCAACATACCTGCAATTTTGTGCTTCAAACAGAGATGGCAGTAGAGAGGCAAAAGTTACAGATTGCTGCTTTAAGCATTCAGCTTCTGTTTGTAAAAGAAAGCAAAACAACGCTTTCTATGCTTTGCTATGCATCTCAAACGGCATCAAAACACACAGGAAATGCAAACAACTAAATGTAGTAATTAAATAATTTAGCTGCTTTTCTACACATCATATAGGGATTTGATATATTTAAGAGT
Organism: Chromobotia macracanthus; assembly: GCA_036877525.1. Classification (NCBI taxonomy): domain Eukaryota; kingdom Metazoa; phylum Chordata; class Actinopteri; order Cypriniformes; family Botiidae; genus Chromobotia; species Chromobotia macracanthus. The sequence continues at coordinate 1,273,057 of JAZGTH010000098.1, read as the reverse complement.
ATCAGATATACTGTTTGCAGAAGTTCCCAACTAGCTTGTAAGCAATGTTCAAAGGCCAGAGAAAGGACAAACTCTTTTGTGCTTTGAGCTAATGAAGTTATTGACTGGGGCTCATATCTTACATACCTTTGTACCTAACAAACAGGCCTGGCTGAGATGCATGCTTTCCCCCAGTCGCTATTTCTGTATAATGTTACAGAATCAATACAGTATCTAAAAGGTGTACTATTCATTTATTCTCTTACAGACTCTATTATATTATAGGCTGTTGTCTTCACTACATAGGAAAGTTGAGAAAGAAAGGGAATGACTGATAATAAGGCATGACACAGGCCAGATGAATCTTAATGAGCAAAAAAACCTGAATCTCAATGAGCAAACATTTCTTAGGTGTCATGAGCACCGGGGATGGTCGGTATGATCAACATCTTATGGTGACAGTAGATTGCATGATATATCATGTGGCTTTCTGGAATACTTAATTCTCATTGGTCAATCGCAACATTCTGTGATCAAATATTTCCAGGCCACAAATTTCTTACATAGCTTTCCATCAGAGCTTTGTTTTGGACACGTCAGGCCTTTATTTTTAATAACACTCTTAATAACCAAATAAAGCAATTCCACCCAATGACAAAGTGGTATGAGCAGTTTATCAAAATATCTAATAAATCTGATATGCCAGTTGAAACATTTTACTGTATTCATGTCGCACCCTGCAGCCCTCATGACAGTGACACTGCACAACATGCCATTCCCCTAGTAAAACCAAAAAATGTGTGATATGAATGGGTTTCTTAGCGCTTTCCCGAAAACACTTCCTGTGCTGAAAGCATGGAATGCTACCCAGCAGCATTGTGTAGGATCACATTTACATCAATGCCTCCGACAGCTGTTAAAGAGAATATAAAACACGTTTATGTCCCAACAAGATGGGACTTCAAAGACAGAGAAAGTCATATTTTATTTAAAGAGTCCAGTCACCACCCAACAGAGGGCTGACGAGTCTATATTGTGATTTGTTACTGGACTGATCAATTTATGCCTTCATAATTATGGCTTCTCCTCATTTTACAGAGGAACAGTTAATAAAAACAAAGAAGCTGACAGGTTTATTACCTGTTTGTCACTTAACTGAATTGCAGCTGCTTGGTTGGTTCAGACAGATGCAATCTGAAGTCTGCCATATTTGCTCATGACCACTCATTTTGCAGCCAATCGCATGAGCCTCAGCTGAGCTCTAAGTTTCATACTCAAGGCCTCAAAAACAATCTAACAAACGATATTGATAAATACTGATAAAACATCTACCAAACTAAAGCAATGAATCAATAATAAATCATACACAGCTACTTCTAAATGCTGATCCATGGAGACTTTTTTGCAGCCAGATTGTAATTACGACATCTACCAGCAGGGGCTAACTTGCTCATTCTAAGCACCAAACACAGAGTCTTAGGTGCTGCTCTGTTTTTACTACAGACATGATGACGAGTCAGACCACTATATTGGAGACGGGCAGTGTGCCACCTGGGCATCTTTGGCTGGCAGAGGCTGAAGGATGAGGATAAGACAACACATGACAAGCATAAAACGAGAAGTGATTACCCCGATGCTCTGCATTGAGGCTGGAAAGGCCACAACACAAGTCAGGCTATATTTTCCCTGTGCAGTATTTGGCTGCATCTGGGAGTGAACATTACACAGTGGCTTGAAACATATCATCAATCCCTCAGCAGTAACTTCACAAAATGAGGTCTGGGCGGACGGGAGCACAACGGGAGCATGAGGATATGATATTGAATATGAAATTGGATATGAATTTTGAAACATTGCAATAAAAAAGGGCACAGTAAAGCAGACAGCTTTCACTAGAGTTTAACAGACATTTTATGTGATTTTTATTCCATCAAAATCAATTTTCTCATAGAACATTGGTAAAAAAAATCTTGAGCAAATAACCTACAATTTTGTCTAATTTTCCCTTAATTTAATACCTATTGCCATAGGTGCACCAGACACATGTATTTTAGTGGGTCTAATAATGCATGCACGCATCCAGAGCAAATTAACCGCCTGTACACCTACATCCAAACACATACATCTTAGTAAAAAATACTTCACAATCAGAACTTTAGTTTTCTAAACATGTGGGCGATTGTAAATTTAATCCTGGCCTAACAGCACATCACTGCTGCCTGAAAGGACGACAAAATTCCAACCTGTTGTACAATGCAATGCATTAAACAAAGTGCATGTCTTATGCTGTGCATGTCTTAGGAGAAATTCTTCAGGCCAGAATGACGAGACTGTCAGATCTCTCCACTTTGAGCAGTCGTAACACAATCCTGCTCTAAAATATTCTGCATTCTGCAGTTCTCTGCATTTGGCTGCTGCAGCAGTAATGTGTCTCTCTGCTGTAATTAACAGCAGGCTGTGATTAACTCCATGGGGGAGCCCACGGCAGACTGCATTATCATTCTAACAAGTTATTTAAGATCCTAATCAGTGCCTATATTATATCACCAAAAGAAGCATTGCATATATAAGGCAACAGAAAATGGATATACACACCAGTATTGGAGAGATGAATGACTATTATATGAATCCACAGAATGAGGACTGATGGAAATAAGGTTATGTGATTGGAGGGAATGGAGCAGGCGGACGGGACTTACCCCCACTGAGCAGCTTCATTACCAACCAGAGCTCATCCTTCACCACAAAAGAGGTGTAGTACGACACAATGTTGGGATGGTGACACTGGCTCATCGCCTGGATCTCTTTCTGGAGGGAGGGGGAAAGAGAGAGAATTAGCTACAAGCATCACTTTCCATGTACAGTAGGGTAACCTGACCTATTTTCTTCGAATCGAACATGAATCAGCCCCCAAACTGAGAGACCACCTGTTATTTTAGAGAGAGTAAGAATCTTTATTTACAGCATGAGTCAGTATATTCTCTTGTATAATGAAGTAGAACATTATAGGTCATATCCTGTGTATGCAAACAGGTTACCACAGTAAGATACAGTAGTATGTGTTTCAGAATTCACTAGGCCTTATGGCATAACTTAATAACTGAGCTTCTCCACAATGGTGCCATTCCAAATATGGATTAATGGTTAAACAAATCTGGCTCAGTTGCACAGTTGGCAAACATGACTGCTGCAGGTATTTATATACTTTACGTGGAATGGTAGTTCTTCTTAGCCCAGACATATAAGAAGCACTTCTTGCCACTGACCGCAAACATACACAAACCGTAAAAAAAACAACATCCAACCAATCATGCTATAAACACCATGGCACCACGGCATCTCTCAGGCCTTTCCAAATTAGCAAGGTGTCCAAATAAATAGGTATATATGTTACAGCAGAAAATGGAGCTCTTCCTTGTTTATTTGCTGGTCTTTCCAGTTGAAGGAGCAGCTGCGTGTGAAACCCTTGCAGCTTGAGGAGACTGACAGCTGAGGTAATGTTAGTACAGCAGAATCCGTCACTCTCAGCTCTTTCCAGAGTCATCTGATGTCATTCGACGTTACAGAGCAATTCTGCCAGTTTTATTTAGCTGACAGCCCCAGTTTCATTTAATTTGCTACAGCAGACGCACTGCAATCAATAAAAGGACGTCTGAATAAGAAAATCATCATAATGATGAATGACACTCATCAACACGAGTTCATAGCACAATGTTAAACATGTTCACAACAATGACAGCACTTGCACGTCCAAGAAAATCTCATTCAAAATTAGTTTGTTTTTTTTTGTCTATCTTATATTTGTGCATGTTTAAAGCTGCAATCCATAACTTATTTGGTTAAAAATGAATTGGTTATTGAGCACATAAAAGATCAGTGTTTAAAACTGTCTCCTGTTCTTTTTCTGACTTGCAATGGTAAGTTTATAATAAATTATAAATCATTAAGCTGCCAGGTCTGATTTCCCGGGAAATGTCACATCATGGTTACATGGTTACGTCATGCCTGTAAGCAGAAAGAAGATCCAGCTACTAAATCACGTCTATTGGTGCTGAGGATGGTGGAAAGTTTGTAGCTTGTTCTAACAGTAGTAGTTTAAAAATTTAACTTGTCATTCTTGTTAAGAAAATAAATCTGCAAGTAACTTGCTATTTAATGTTTCAAACAGAGATGGTAATAGAGAGGCAAATGTTACAGACTGCAGCGTTAAACAGAGACAATTCCAAGTAAAACAATGTATTAAGAAACAAACAAGGAGAAACTAACATTTTTCAAGCATTTAAAGAAAAGATGCTTCTTTAAACTTTGCTCCTAATGCTGAGAAACCAAACAAGTCCACAAAATTCTGTAGCAATACCTACTCATTAATCCAGTACTGCAGGAACTGTCAGAAATTAGGTATGGGATCTGCATTCTCCAACTCCGGCCTTTTCTAAAGCCTGTTTACTCAATATGACAAATAAATGGCACTCATTAGTGACCGATCCCTGTCTAATTAAAATAGGAGTTATAAACGATCCCCAGAAATGCTAGCTGATCAAACAACAAACAGCTCCTACAGATGATGATCATGCCTCCTCATTCTGTACACTGATGCTGTTAAATCTTATTGGTTAGCACATGCTGCATTATAATCGAGTCCATACACGATTATGACATGTCCCAAGAAATGCAGCCATTTTGTAATTAAGTGCACAACTTTGTAACAAATATGTTTTCCTTTTTCCAGAAGCAGTCTCCTTCGGTATTTAGATGAAAAGCAAAGACAGAAAGTGACAGAAACTGGCCATTTTGAATTTCTGACAAAAAACTCATGGTCATAATTGAACTTTCCAAGCAGAGTCCTCAAATGAACCCTCTGAATGTGTTTTCTGCTCACCCAAAAAATAAACATAGGTCAGCTGACACCATAAACAAGCTTTTCCCGTTTCAAAACTGTGGGGACACTAATGTCCCAACAGCAGGCCATGGGGAATGTTCCACCCTTATGAATTCATTTAACAATTCAGCCAGCACCAGACTCCATCACGGCTGTGCCCTGTTCCTCAGTGGACACCAGGCTGTGGGGTACCAAAAACAACAATGCACAGGGCCAAGCCTTGGGCAGGCTTTCGATGTTCACTGGCTAGTGTTCCATCTATGTCCTCACAGCAGAGGAGGCAGGGAAGGGGTCATCTCAGCTTGGCTAGCGGATGTCTACCCAAGAGAGGGAAAACAATAGCATGTGTGGGGAGGGTGACATCAAGAGACCATTCGCCACCCGATTTGTGTACTTTCAAAGGACAATGAGCAAGGCAAAGTCTCTGAGATGCTTTGTTATCAGTTATGTCACTGTAAGCCGTCACTATGCCTGGTGCAAAAACTCTGTCTGTCTTCCTCAAAGCATTTCCCACTCAAACAAAAACCTCAATACATTAAAGCCGTATAGCAGTAATGCTTGTTTTACCCCAGAAAACATTTTCATTTGACTTACATTATGTCAAAGCCCCAGATACACAGACAAGAGCTTTGCAAGAGCTACTGACTAAACTACTGGTAAGTATCTTGACTCTCTTTTTTGTTTAAATAGATAAGAACAAATATGGATAAAAGATGGAAACTCCAGTCATTCTGTGCATAGTAAACTTCAGTACCTTCAGAATGGTACTATTTATAATATATATTTTCTTCCCCACATGGAACCCATTAATCTATTTTATAAAATGAGCTGCTTGTAGACTACAGAAGAGAATCATATATGTTTCAGCACATCCAATCAGCTCTTATATTCTAGCACTGCCAACACACACACACACACACACACACACACACACACACACACACACACACACACACACACACACACACACACACACACACACACACAAACACACACACACAAACACACACACACACATGTCATTTACAGGGACTTTCCATAAGTGTATAAAAGTAGCATAAGTTTCTATAAAAGTTTCTATATTGGTATACATATCATTGTACATGTCATTATACAAGTGTCCTTATAAACTACATATACCAGCACACTCAGCTGTTTACCACCAACATACCATTTCATTATCTTCAAAATTAGGTTAGGACAGATCAGCTAAAATAAAAAAAAAAATTTATGCAAACAAATAAGACAACTATGCTGTTCACTCTGCAGCAATTTTAATGATAACAAACAAGGCACCGATGTTTCATAAACACTGTGCTCTTTAGTTTATTAAAATAAAATAAAGTGAATACAGTTAATTAAAAAATAGCAAACATATAAAGAAAATAAATAATAACAACGATACATTTTATTTTTATAGTTTTATAAAAACACCCACATAGCAACCACACAGCAATCACTTGCATGTATTCTTTATTTAAGTACAGCCCATTTCCACACACCTTATCTGTCTAGGAGGTATATGCAGTACATTCAAGCATTGATGGAGAATTGGCAGGAACTGTAAGCATGTGACTTCAGAACGGCCTGGGAAGGTCTCGTCATGTCCCGGGAGAGCGAACACTGCAGTGGAACACAGTGGAGCTACTATAGATTCAGTCTGACGTCATTGGCAGGATCTCAACTCAGTCAGAAAGGAAAATTGTTCTTCCCACCACAACACAATCGCACAGCTTCTGAGTTGTGACTTGCTCGTGCCGCACTGTTCTCGATCACAGCTATGCGGACTGCTCTGGCATTCTAAACTAGACCATTCTATACTCCAGTAAACTGGCCTGATTATAAGCGAAATGGACCCAAAACTTCCCAAGCGCCTTCCATTGATGCAGAATGTATGCAATAGCTGCTTGCTGCCCTTGCTTATTACAGAAGCAATCTTGGCTTTAATTTAATGCCTCCTCTGTGTTTAAAAAAGGGCACTCAGCAAGTCAAAAAGATGAAGATAAACTTTGGAGAAAACCTGAACTGCAAACTTTCCATTTGACCTCTGACCTCTTTGTATGTCAGATTGTACAATCATGGTGCATGGTGATGTTTTGCTCACCCTTGGCAGACTGTACAACAGACTGATCTTTGTGTCATACTGAACGATGTACAACTTAGCTAAGAGTTTGGTCAGCAGTGACAGCGTTACCTCTTAAGACGATCAACTGTCACGTTCTGAAATCTTAACTGATGATCAAAAATTCTATAACATAAAGAGAATGCTAAATAATGAGATGTTAATGTTGCAGATGAATATAGACAATCCTGTATTAATATTTTAACTACACGTCTCTCATTCATTCAGTCACACACATTCTTCATCAGATGGCTTTCACAAAAACACTTTCACTGCATGACTGTGGCCTATAATTTCTGATGATTCAAGACTGATGATTTTGTCCAGTGTTTCCAAAATTCTTCTCCAGACAGCAAAACCATTGCCAGAAATCACACTGCGTGCACCAGGCTTAACTTCCACCCTTGTCATTCCCAAGGGTTCACTTCAGTTCAGCTGTAAGAAAGTCTCTATTTACCGACAGCTGAACAACAGTCTTGTTTCTTCTTGTTCAAAACAGAGGGAATGTCTTCCAACACCGCTGTAAGATACCTGCATGTGAGAAGAATCGAGTTTCTGGTAGCCTCTTGGGAAGAGGCTTGTGAATAAGCAATATGAGATTTCCCAATGAACAAGAAGTCAGCCCCCCACCCTGGTCACGAGGAAACACAAGCATGACCTTCTGAGCTCCTTGAGGAGTTGACAGATGAAGTTAATAAGCTGGGAAGTGGAAAGGGTTTCATGTAGAAAGGATTCATGTACGGAAACTTTAACTTGGCCATACCTTGACATTTAAATGGAACAAAGGGGAAAACAATTACCACTTCAATTTCTAAATCTATTTCCAATGTAATTGGAAGAGTGACAATTTTTGCAAGCGTTAAATGCATTAAAACATTGCATTAAAGGATAGTTCCCCTAAAAATGAACATTTAGTCATCATTTCCAAAACCTCATGTGGTTTTAAACTTCTGTGGAACACAAAGATGTTAGGCAGAATGTTAGTGACCGACAATTTCAGTCATCATTCACTTTCACTGTATAGACAGAAAATTCAGTAAAAGTGAATGGTGACTGAGGCTGGCAGTCACTAACATTCTCTTTTGTTTTGCACAAAGGAAAAAGTCATATGTGTTTGTAACAACAGTACACGTATTAAGTATTATATTAGCCTGTGTTATGCACACAGAAATGCTAAAGTGCACATTCTCAAAGGGGGAATTCTGAGATAAACCCATGGCATCAAACTGAAAACACACAAAGGGAATCTCTTTGGCACAATTAATAATTGTTTCCAAGCAATCTGTAAATGTTAGAAACACTGTTCTTGCCTTTCATGAATTAAGAGATTTAAACACTAGTTACCTTTTGCCAAATCCTCAAGTGCACTTAATAGGGAGGATCTAGGGTTTAGTGTTGAAATCTTTACAAAACAAGAAATCAGTGTATTCTTAGTAGCTACAGTGCTACTATCCAAGGAAAATAACAAATGCAAGGAAATTACTGTCCACGCCTTAAAATGAGCTGGTCCACCTAGCATAGTCTTCGTTCACTGCCAGATCATAAAAGCTGTTGGTAGCTATGAGCCATGACTTACGTGCAAACCTATGCAGCCGTTAAATGTTACACAGATGAGATCACATCAAACAGATTCCTGACATTTTAACAGGACAAAAGGAATTCCTGAATGAAAGTTTGCAGTTAACATGGAGGATTCTGGTATCCTGGATCACCTTCAGCACTTCTGATGGCAATGAAAAGTTTCTCCTTAACAGATTCCAACGGCAACCTTTCTTTTTGTTATTTTCCCCATAATGTTACAGTAACATTGCCTTAAGGCTAACCAACATTAATTTACTGTGATAACTGTGGGCAAAAATGCAGAGTGACTGTATAACCTACAACATTGGCATGAAGCAATGACTACATGATGTGTTCCTGAAGCTTAATTTGTAGAGCACTGCGTTAGCAACACAAAGGTTGTGGGTTCCTCAGAAACGCAATTTTGATAAAATGCATACTTTGAAAGCACTGTAAGTCGCTTTGGATAAAAGCGTCTGCCAAATGCATAAATATAATTGATGACTAAACTATTGGTTATTGGTAAAATCGGTTACATTTACATTACATTTATGCATTTGGCAGACGCTTTTATCCAAAGTGACTTACAGTACATTCAAGTTATACATTTCCACTCCACTACTGAGCTACAGGAACACTGGAGCTACAGGTTCATGCAGCAAGTTAGTTTGATGAACGAGTAAATAGGTAAACTTTGATTTATATCGATTCATGATGACTTTAAGAATAATCTACATAGTACTGAATCACTCCCAGACATTTGCTACTAATACCTAGCGTTCTTCAATGCAATGAACCAAACAAGACATGTGCCATTTGCTAATGCGCTGCTCTTTGAGATTAATTTCCATACCAGGAGCTCATCCATGCTGGTCTGGCATTTTTCCAGGTTGATGCGTTTGATGGCGACCTTCTCCTTCCTGGGCACACAGTAGGCAGCCTGGACCACAGCGGTAGCTCCGCTTCCTGAAACACAGCAAGAATGAGTGTTAAACTGAGGGCATCAGGAGCAGCATGTGGCATCAAGCCAGAACAGAATGAAGAACCAAGAGGAGCCAAGATGATTCTAAACTGATAAAGTAATTCCACTAACAAAAGCCATTTGGACTCAGGAACCCCAACCAGATGTAACATTTTGATTTATTTAGACTGTTGCTTATTTAGACTATGATAATCATGTTTTTTACAAATTGCCCCCTTGATGGTGTCTATATACCAATTAGCAAGGTGACAAAATAAAAAAACAAAACCTTTCTTTCTACATGTTTAATAAAAAGCTACAAAAGCTCATTAGCAGTTTTATTCCCTTAATTTGAGGCCTTGTTAATAGCCTGAAAGTCTTCACCACATCCAAAACTTTTACAAACCCTGTCTGGTACAGCATGCTTGGTGCCCAACAAAGCAGCAAAGAATAACAAAAAGGTTTCCACTTCACATCAGAAAAGCTCAGCAGCCTTAAACCTCAGCTGTTTGCTTCTCTAAAACACTGTTTCACTTTGCCAGTTTATTAAACCTCAGACAGCCCAGCAGAACAGGCGTTTGGTGATGAGCACAGCACTGCAGTACTTATGTTTGTGCCTCCACTGGATGTATGAAATGAAGGCATCACACACACGTTCACACAGTTGGGGTACGATTACATGACAGCAACATACTAAAAACAAAAGTTTTTCCCTTGTGTTTTTCACATACAGATGACAATATTGTCAAAACAATCACGCAAATCCGCAAAAACAACTAAAAATGCTGTATGCCAGGCCACAAGCTGTCATTTTTAAAAACTTTGAAACATGTTTTTAAAAGTTTGCGGTTGTCGTGTAAATGAATGGCCAAATGCAAAAAGTTTTCCATTTCCAGATTATAAATGAGAGTGACAGCTGCTAATCCTCAGACATTTTGAGAGTGAGTTTGGTAAACCAGCGCTGTTATGAATGGTGATGGTGACAGGCTTTATTCACAGCTATCATGAGAATAGAAGAAACACTTGACTTCAGGAACTTGTTGATATTGGAACAGTATTTAATCCACTTCTATAGCGTGAACAGAACAATTTGAGAGTCACGCCTGTTAGTTAATGCATTAGTCACTCCCAAAGAAAATTTCTGCCTGGGAAAGTGACAGAAAAGAGCCAACAGCTTACTCGTAAATCGAAACATTCCTCTGTTTCTGCTGCAACAGATATTCATACAAGACGACTATTAAACCGTAACAGACTGTAAGTCAAAGGATTTGTGCCATACTTGGCTTTCAACCTCACTGCTGAGGTGATCCCCAGAGTGCTTTAATGAGGTTCTGCTCATGGCACCACATACTGGCATGGGAGAAGAAACAGACAAGACACTTCTGGAGACAGTTCTCCAATTGAGAATGCGAGGTCATCATGCTCCACACATCTTGAATAATAGAAGACAGACTCCACGGTGGCTGAGGGTCTCGTAAATTAGCTGGCACCTATATTTCCACTCCGAGCTGAATATAAATGACATATTATTGAGGTAGTCTGAGGCACTGGGAATTTTTTTTAATAATCTTTAATCATCTATCCAAGCTTCATATGGCCTAATAATAACAAACTCCTCATTGTTTAGCATTTTAATTGAACCAGCAGGGCACCGTGGATTAGGAAGGGAAAAAAGTGAAAGTTTGACAACATTTTTTAATTAAAAACTACAGTGCTGAACAGTCTGGCTGAATCATATCCAGCTAAACTTATTGGAGAATTTAAACCACAGTACTAGAAAAGAAGGACCTGACTAAAGAAAAAAATATAGCCTAAGTGATACTATTAAAAGAATAAAGACTAAAAACTACAAAACTCTTTTCATCAGCATGCTACATTGAATCCAAAATATTCCTTTAAAGAGTTTAAGACTTTGCACAAAAATAGTTTATAGCAAGACATCTTGAGTTTTCACTTTAACTGTGGCAATCTGATCAATAAAACAACTGTCAACTCTCGCTTATGAAATATAATACGATAATCTTCAATGATAACTGGAAACTCATGTCTCATATCCTGGCCTGCAAGCAAAACTGTCCAGGGTTTATAGGATGTTGGTCCAAAGCACTGCCCTCAGTGCCAGTCTGAACTCACAGGTTAATTCTCAGTCCCAATTAAGATATCTCCAACTTTTATCAATCAGAAACTAGAGCTAGGCCTGCATGATCAATTGTTTTTCATCCACAATCGCGATTTGAAAGGATGCAATTTTCAAATCATGAGAGCTGTGATTATTTCTGTTAAGTATTATACAATACGGTAACAAATATCCTGGTCCCGTAGTCCTTGACAGTTTGCTTCCTGCCCATTTTACATGTTTGACAGTTTAAGCTTAACACTGCAACCCATTTTAAAAGATAAGCGGATGGGGGCGCATTTCAGCAACAAAGTGTGTTTGCAGAAGAACAAAGTCAAAAAGTTATTTAAAAAGATTTCATTTATATTTGTTAATTTACCTTTATTTAAGATACTGTAGTTATTTTCAGAGTTTTAACATGCACATGCTGATTAAATAAACAGTAGCAGTGTTAGAATTGTTTGTTTTGTATTACGCTTGTCATTTTTTTGTTTAAAAAAACCCCAAAAAAACCCCCCAAGCCCCCTTTTAAAAGATAAGATGGAATATCAGAGCCCTGATTCTCAAATCAGCAGCAACAGGATATTTGTAACGCAGTGTCAAAGATGGAATATCAGAGCCCTGATCACAAGAAAGGAAGTTGTCTAAAGCATGTGAATGTGTACATTTTTTTCACAAGAATCATGCCTACCAAACACTTGATTTAAGGATGACGATGTTAAACTTGAGATCACACGCCGCTGTTGACTAACAGGGGATGAAGAGGTCAAAATGAATCTCTAAGGAGTTTTGGAGCAACAACAGTTGCTTTCAACTTCAGCTGAAAAATGATCAGTCAAATCAGACCTTTTATTGCAGACTGCTTTCCTTGGTTTGATTTTGTTTTTTACTGGCAAATAAAGCAACACTTAAATATAAAATCTAGGAATTTAATCTACGCAATAAACTACATGACATGACCATTCCTGACTGCAGATCAAAGATGTTAAATGCCCCAAAGTGATGCAGGCTAAATATTAAATACTCAAACTACTGCCCTTCCACTCTTTAATCATAACTGTCTTCTGTTCTCAATAAAAACAGCAAATACATCACACAGGAGGAGCTAATAACAACAGCAAATGCTGCCTAGCAACTGAATAACAAACATAATTAAGTCATAATACTTTATTATCTAAACATAAAGTATTGATAACAACCCGTGGGAATATCAACGACATGCTTTGTGTTGGTCACTCATTAGCCAAGTGACTATACGAAAGTGTGTCTTTAATATTCAAACATTAATTTCAATTTATGGGACAAACAGGACACATAGAACAACTGTAGTAACAAGCTGTATATCCATTGCATGTTTGCAATTACATGCACTTATTATACATTTTTTGTTTGGTTTCGTTATTTCGTTTATCTTTCACTGTGGTACACATCTGTTTTACAGCGACTGATTTTATGTAGGCTTGGTTGGATTGCTGGTTTCTCACGCTAATGGTTTGAGGTAGCTGGGTTACAGCGTAAAAAATGAAAATAAATTCGGTTATAAAAGCAGCAGGTTTCTGGTTGCATCCCAGGTTATGATTTACCCCAACAGTACAAACAAATACTCCGGTTTAATCAAAACTTTTGACTCATTCAGTTGTCATTAGACAATGTTTACTAGATAAATGATCCAACCAGATGTGCCTGTACAATGAAAAATACTTAATCATATATCATCCAGAGTTTTAGCAAAATATCATTCCTCCAAATAACTTGAAGTCACATATTAGAGGGGTTTAGAGAGAAAATAAAGGTTGAGAGCCAACAATTACTACTACAGTATTAACTTTTAACTAAACATTTCAAATTGAAAGCTATGTTAAAAGTTTATTTTATTCAGCTTTATTAAATGACCTGTAAGGAACGAAGGCAAATGACACTCTGGAACAGGGAATTGGCCCAAAAAAATTGTCACATGTACTGAAGCCCACTATGTATGCAAATCAAAATCAACCAGTCATAACACCTCAAGGTGGAATTTGACTTCTTTCCGACAGATGACCTGCAAGAGCACCTTTAAACCGGTGTCTGAAATAGGTTTGAGTTCCCTCAGAGCAGTGTGAATGCGTTCCTTCAAGTGCAGTGCTCTGTGCTACCCTAGCCAGCACGTTCCTTCACATCAGGAGCTTTTTATTACATTTCCTGGACCTAAATTCCTCACACTCTTCTGGGCTACACTGAGACATGTCACACTCACATCCAATCACCCATTGGTCATTAACTGTTTCTTTAGCCTGTGGCCAGTGGCCATGCGATTATTGAGCTGGAAAATGAATTTTAACATCAGTAAAAAAACGACTTCTGTTTCACTTTTCAGTCACAGACATTTCCGACAGAACTGCAGTTAATGAAAATAGATGGATTTAGTGGTAAGTTGCCCATTGATACATAATAGTTTTAATCAAATATTTCCAGCATAGGCCAGTGAAACCTGAGCCAAACTGAGCTCCATGATTTTTCCAGGGATCTGACTTTATCCGATGAACCTCTCTGAGGTGGAAAGATAAGTTAGGATCCGTGCAAAACCAAGACTCGATTGCCCTGGGAAGCAACCAAAACAATGGCTCTGCTGAGTAGGCTCCAAACTGTGGGTTGCTCACACACTTGCACATAGTGAAAATCCCAGCAGAGAGTAGGGTAACAGAACTGCCTGAGAAATCCTTCTGGACTTTTAATACAATTCGGTGTCAGCTCTCACCAAGACACCTCTTTCTCAGCTCAATAACAGCTCAAAACAAATCAGACAAACCCATCTTTCTTTGATACAGAAGGAAACTTTGAGTAATTTCTTCATTCATAAAGAGAAAAAGCACATGTTCTTAATTCTTCAGTTCAGAGAATTGAAAACTACTCAGTGTCTCATAACAGGAATGGAGATGAAGTATTACTGCAGGCAGTGTTAGCATAAAGCTGTATGATAATACACACAGCAGGCTTATTTAATTCCATATACATTGTTAGTAGGTCCTTTTTAAATTAAAACTTCATTGGTTAAAATTAGCTTGCCCTGGCTGACTGAGCAGAAAAGAGCTTTAAAATAAATCTGTCAGCAATAGTCAGTAATAATTGCTGGCCTCTGACATAAACTTTTTCCATTCATTCCTTAGAAAATTACAGAGCTAAAGTTTTCTCGCATCATTCTTAGATCAGTGGAAAGTTCCAGGCTGATAAGGTAAGCGGCAATACGGAGAAATGAGGGATGATTTATGCACCAAAGTTAATGCATAGGATTATAGGATTGTTCAAATCTTTAACGCCATGTTTGAGCAAAAGCAGTAGTGTAGTTTGCCTTAGCTAAACCACTAACAGCAAAAATTAGAAGGTGGCAGATGAAAATCCATTTTGTCTTTAAATCTGCAATCATAACTTTTTATTGGTTAAAAATTAAGAAACAACTACTGGGAAAGTACAAGATCAGTGTTTTACCCAAATGGAAAGAAATATTGATTCAGAATCTGAGCTGTCAGGTACAATTTCCTGGGAAATATCAGTTTGACGTTAACATACATAATGAAAGTATGTAAAAGTAACCGGCAATTGTATGTTTCAAACAGAGATGGCGGTAGAGAGGTGAAAGTTACGGATTGCAGCTTTAAACAAATTCATTAATAATTACATGGTTCTCTAAACCACAACTTAATATAAGAATTTATAAGAATGAAATAATATAAGAATGTAATATAAGAATACAGGATCTTTGAGGAAGCAGGATATTTATTTATCTCCATAAACAGAATGGTTTGTTACTGGCATCTGATGAAGGTACTGTGTGGTGAAAAGGCCACAGCACAATCCCAAATGTTCTGTTGAGTAAGAAAACCACACTTTTACCTCTCTGTTTACTAAAGGATCTAAAACCACTTACAATCATGTGTTGTTTTGTAAGCCAGTTTAATGTATTAAGCAAGTGGAAAAGCGACACAAAAGGCTTTTTTTATGAAATGCAAGAAGCTGCCTCGAGTCTGCATGCAATGTTTCTGTTTTCTTATTCTATGCAACACAGTGGACTACTTTAAAGTAGCTTTCACAACACTGAATGAAGAGTAGCCCTCACAGAGCCACCAAGCACTAAGCACCTTTGTGAGGCAGGATGATTCAAGTACAGTATGATTAAAGCTTTCAATACCTGGATCATCTCTGCTCTGGATCAAACCCACAGCTCTAGAATTGCAGTAGAGAATGGAGAAGACAGATTTCTGCAGTCTAAACTGCAGTCTGAAAGAGTTGTGTATGCACGATACACCTTGGGAAGCCAAATTTAGATGCAGTTCGACTTTGGAAAGAAACAACAAATATTAAATAAAGTCAGTGCACCCCCCCCCTCCTCCAATAAAATAAGGAAAAAGAGAAAAAGCCAATTAACAGCACTGATAGTAAAGCTTTAGTTGTCCAACCTTAAGGCTGCAACTTTTGCCTCTCTACTGCCATCTCTGTTTGAAACTTAAAATAGCAATTGCATTACTTTTCGGAATTTTTTTTATTACGAATATTGAAGTCAAATGAAGCCAAACTGGTATCTCCCGGGAAACAGTTTAAATTATAAATCATTATTGTAAACTTACTGTTGCATATCAAGGGAAGGGAAGGAGACACTGATCTGTTATGTACTTGCTCAATAACTCATCATTGTTCACTTTTAAAAGAAAACGTTACGGATTGCAGCTTTAAACACAGGCTACAGTGGCTCTATAATTGAACTCATTTTGGCATGTTTTGGCATGTCACATTGCATGCCAGGTTTCTTACAAAGAAGCAATTCTAGGTGCATGCTAGAGGGCATAACCTATGCACACAGGGAGATATAGACTGAGTGCTTCCAGGGATTTGAGCACATCTACATTTTTCTGAGAATTTGAAACTTTTCGATAATAACCTAGAACCTCTGAGATCTAGGCTGTAGCTCTACAATAACAAGACACGGCTTTAAAAAGAACCCATTGAAATACAAATTGATTAGAGAAGGCTAAGTAGTGGAGATTTCAAAGCAAGTTCTATGAACAACCATGTCAAACAAATAATATGGAAAATGACTTTTTTCTTTTATGACATGTTGAAGTGTTTAAGGTGTGGGGTACTTCTGAGCTGATGAGTCAAAGCAACAGCAAAGGCAATAAAGACAGGTTTGACCAGTCTATCTCTCCTACTTACATACACATACACAGTTAAAGGAACAGTTCAACAAATTAACATTTACGCACATTCATGTCAGCTGAAACCTGTATGACTATTTTTCTTCTATCCCATTAGAGATGAATATTTTACTCATTTTTTGTTATTAGACTACAGAGATGAATAATTCCAATTTGTATCATAAAAACACTGTAACCCATAAAGTAAAGGCTATTTTTTCTATCCCTCAATACTTAAAACCTGCTAAACATTTTAATTGCATTAAGAGTTTGTGTGGCAAGAGTTTTACAACCCTTGAAAACTAGTAAAGCCTTGTCAAAACATGGAACAAAAAAGTTGTGTTTTACAACCCTTGAAAACTAGTAAAGCCTTGTCAAAACATGGAACAAAAAAGTTGTTTTACAACCCTTGAAAACTAGTAAAGCCTTGTCAAAACATGGAACAAAAAAGTTGTGTTTTACAACCCTTGAAAACTAGTAAACCCTTGTCAAAAGATGGAACAAGAAAGAAATTGTCCAATGCCTCCCTTCGAGGCCTAAAGCTCTGGAAAGGACTGTGTAATGTATCAAATGGGTTTTCCAGCTTCTATGTGACTGAGCATAGAGGTAATCGCATGCTAAAACCCTGGGATGTCACAAGATTAAATCAACCAGTAACCAAAACAATACAGACAATAAAGCTCTCAGAGAATGAAGGGAGTAACACACGAGAGCAGATCACGCCAACACAGCAGATTTTTGATAACCCCTATAGTGCAGCTATATTGAATGGCTGTAAAAACCCATTCGCTGGTGATGGATCATCAAAAAGAATAATACCATATAACACAGTTTTTATTACCACGCCAATGGGGCAGGTGGAAACTGTTAAGCGATGTGCGTTAAATTGTACGTCAACTGTCTCAGTCACCTCACCCTCTTTCATTGTATTAAAAAATGCGTCCATATTCTTCAAAAACTGTTCTTGAAATGAAGTTCTTTGAACTCTTCTCTGAAACGAAGGTGAAATGTAACATGTAGCCCCGCCCCAGACTCACGCCATTGGCAGACAGCCTTCCACAAATGTTCCAATTGGCTACCATGAACCGGTTTTCTGGGAGTATTTTATGCCAATGTGAAGGTCTACATGAATAGAAAGAAAGAGCTTGTAAGGGGTGTATGACAACATGCACCGCAGGGGTCTTTGAGCCCCACAATGAAAAGGTTTCGCACCGGTCTGACATCTGATT
This sequence comes from Chromobotia macracanthus, assembly GCA_036877525.1. NCBI lineage: Eukaryota > Metazoa > Chordata > Actinopteri > Cypriniformes > Botiidae > Chromobotia > Chromobotia macracanthus. The sequence continues at coordinate 1,255,043 of JAZGTH010000098.1, read as the reverse complement.
CTGTTCTAAAATAAGACTATGCTCATGCTCTAATTCTACAGTCATTTGTAAACTAAACATATGAGCTAAAGCTGAATGTAAAACAAATTGTAAAAGTGGGTAGCCGTTTTATGTTTATCAATATTAAAGGTTAAAGATTCATATCATTCATATTTTTCCCTTGCTCTCTCCCCTATGTGTGTGTGTGTGTGTGTGTGTGTGTATTACATACATATATACATATATACACACACACTTAGCAGCAGAATGAGGCGTTGTAGTGTGCAAAATAATTGAGCTGTGTGTTTCTGACAACAGTGTATAAACGTTTCCTACATGACCCAGCCATGTCGGCCAGCTATACACGTGTGTGCCTTTAAACTTCATCCTCCACACTCACTGAGGGGCTGAAATGGTTAACTACGCTAACGTAGAAGAAGTTGAAATTGGCATACGTGACAAGCTTGACAACTCAAGTGGAGATTACGAGCGCTTTGTAGACACATGCTTAACCCGATTCAAAGATCAAACAACAACAAGTCTTAGGTTTGAAGACTTTCTGAGCCTTAAACTCTACTGCCATGCCCTCAGTGCAACAACTGCTGATATATTCAATAAACCCAAACGCATTGCCCGTGTTCAAACATATCGATATGTAAACGCTACGACACACACCGCTCCCAGTACGTACAAACAAGGTTTTAAGTACACTTGTTTCTAAATGCATACAATAGCATACATCATATAAATAACACTTACCGATAACCTCCTGCAGCTCATAGTCATCCTTGTTAATGGACCAGGGTTGAGAGCTCGGGTCCTCCGACATGTCTTAGGACTGCGTACCTTTATTTAGACCCTGCTTATTCCAAACGCTAGATCTGGGTGCTGACAGAAAACAAAATGTAAATGTTACTCCAATTCGCAAAACAGTAGCATCCCACCTCCTGTCTGCGATTATCTTCAACAACCTTTTCTATCATTCCCAAAGTTTGCTACCAGCGCAAGAAAGCCACGCCCACCGCATTCCTGTACCGCACACTAACGGTCGCGACGGGCGGCCATCTTGGGTGCGTCATTATCATTAAACGTGCCATTTTTATTAAAAATACAGAGAGTACAAGGGATAAGTCTAACGCAGCAAAATAAGAAATTATTAACAGCAAATCTACATAAACGTATACATCGGAGGAGCGATATTAAGGTAATACGACAGAGAAATAGCAACCGATGTACTATTTATTACTAGTATTCTTGCATTGTAGTGTTACGTACTCCAATATATATTAACATATTCATGTAGCAATCTAAACTATTGCTTAAAATATCACAGCAAATTAGGATATTGTGGCTCGTACAATAAAAAATAGCAGGTTGTTGTATCATTTATACAATTGATTGTGCTTCCACCTTGTGGAGTAGATGGTACATTACCAATGGTTGCCATTACATTTAGTTTCACTTGGTCGTTGGTTAATGCGTCGTAATAATTTGTTGCGTCACTATCAGGCCAAATTGTGTCAGAAATATTGTCCTTAGTATCACTAGTGTTCTTAAATCAACAGCTAAAGGTTTATGATGCAACAAAAAGATGCAAACAATGTGTGTTGTGAATGTCATAACCTTTACTAAACCTTTTCAAGCACAGATAAATATGTACAAATGAAGACATTGTTTACAGACGGTAACATTTGTCCCAAGCCTACCACCCACACCCACTTTCCAAACATTTTAGTCCCTAAAAGTATTTAAAAAGCAGAAATGGTACATTTAAAGGTTTTGTAAAATCATTAATAGCAGCTGGATAAAAGCAAAATCAAACTTATCTAAGCAAAACACTGACAAATGTCTGAACACAGAAAATAAAAGACCTACATTTAAAAAATATGTAGACACAATAACAACATCAAATCAGTGGAAATAAATCCTTTAAACATAAATGTATTATTAAATAAAAAACAACTGGAAAAATACCAGACTTTTCTACATGTCTAGTAATCAGGTAAGGCACAAACAGGAAACAGGACAGATCAAAAACCACTATCTACTCTGTGCAGACAGAATATAACATTTGTGATGACAGGGGAAAAAACAGTTACTAAAGGTGTTAACATTGATTGTGACCAATATAAGACTGAAAATCAGCAAATCTGTGCTTTGCTGCTGAAACATTCTGTGATCATTCGCAGTATTAAATACTTATGTCTATGAAGCATAATGAAGTAACACTTTATAACAAAACATTCCCAGAGTGAAGGATTACTATATAAAAAGTGCATGGAAACAACAGTGTGGCGAGTACTTCATTGCATACAGCTACTGTAAGAAGCTTCAGTTAAAGTTTAGTATTTATGATGTGGTTGCTGGCTGATTTTGTTTACACATGCAAAAATACTAAACAAATTACTAAACACACATACTAAATACTAAACATACATTTTACATGCATAAATTGCTTAAAATGATGTGGGTAATTTGCACATTGAAAAACAACAGTGGTTAAAGCTTAAAACACAGACAACTGCAAAAAAAAAAAAAAACAGCATGATTAAGCATGTCTCCAAATCCCCCGTTCACAGGGATTTGATTTGAAAAACTGAATGACCTTTGGATTAAGGAAAACATGCCTTTTGTAAATAGCATATAAAGTACCTTTATTGAAATGTTCATAAGGCAGACCTGGTGGTTCATAAGGTGTGCTTTACTGAGTGATGACTATACATCGCCTGTAGAAAAGTTCAGGGGAGTGAGAGAGCTTTGGCCAGCCGGACCCAGAACCAGGCTTGCGTGCAGGGTCTGGTGTAATCACAAATGGTTAGGAAACGGAGAATGCTGGGAAAAGGTCTCTTCATGGACTTGTAGACGACAGGGATCAGTCGTTTGGAGCGGGCCCCTGTGTCAGACAGGAAGCAACAGAAAATTTTTCCATAAAGTCTTTAATTTTACAGTACATTCAAGGTTTTATGGTATAGTATAGTTTTAATCAGTATTTGTGTTCCCTGGGAATTGAACCCACAACCATTGCACTGCTAACACAATGCTCTAGCAATTGCGCTACAGGAACACATATTTTATCCATTATGTCAATTATCTTTTAGGAATTAAAACATCTGAATATTATAAAGGTAAATAATACAGAAAAGTAACAGTACTAGTAAATAAATATTAAGGAGCACGTTGTACCTGGACAAAGGCTGAGAGCAAACTTAGTCTGAAAATCACAGGCGTCACTGTCCAGATAGTCATCAGAAATAACAACCACCATTCTTTTACATCTAAGGGAAAATGTACAGAAAGAACCAATCTGGTTAGTTTTATACGTTAGCAAATGCATATTTTTTCTCGTTATAGGTATATAACATAATTATGACACACAACCTCCAGACAGACTTGCCTTCTTTCTATGAGCTCACTTGTGATGGTCCACACACACGTACCAGGAAGGACGTCTCGGTCAAACACACACAGCTTCAGGTTGTGGTCAGTCTGCTCCAACTGCTTGATCATTTCATGAACAAACTGCATGTCACTCTGGCAATAGCAGATAAAAGCATCAAAGGTCTCCGGTGTTAAACCTGTTGACATGACAAAACGAAAACATTAGATACTTGCTATAAGAGATAAGCATTCCATATTCTGTATTGAATCCATATTGCGTTCAGACTTAATTCGCATACCTTGTGGATCATCACACCGAGTGATGCCTCCCAGCTCCTGGGTTCGAGGTCCGCAGCTGTCCACCACTGGGACCTGAACAGGCCTCTTCTGCTGTCGTGCTAAATACTTCTGGCAGTCTTCATCTGTGTAGAAACACGAACAAAATACAATTCACACTCAATTGCAGATCTCCACTTTTGTACTGATGCATATGAGCCATCACAGGAGTTCATTTCTCACTTCCTCGTGCAGAAATGATGCGATCGGTTTGTCTTAATAATATTACATTTGTTTTTTTTTTCTTTTGAGGTCACGTGTCCTATCATCATAGACTAGTAATAGTCAAATTAAAACTTTTTAGGTTTGTTGTTATGATTCTCATACCAGTTTTCATTTTCTTATTTATTATCTTTATCCTGTTTGTTATATACTTATTACACCATATTGCAATATGCAAATGATTATTATCTTGTTTATTAATTATAATAACCCGCAATAACAATAGTAATATTCATTTTAATTATAATAAATCTGCTGTTTAATCAAATATTAAAGGTGTATGACATACCTATAATCTCGCTCAGGTCTAAAATAACATCTTTTCTTTCCGCTTTTTCTAAAATGGACAGCAGATTTGCAACCGTGGCATCCGGACGAGTTTCCCATTCCGTTAAAACCCTTGCGAAGGGATCGTCTCTTTTCTCGAAATTTTTAATCTCCAGGTAGGTGAAGTCCATCATTTCCGCGATTGTCCTCCAGTCTGATGCCACCGTGTTTGTGGGGTTCAAATACAATCCCAGTTTCTTCCTGAAGCTGCAGTTTAAGGCTGTTACGGGAATCGCCTCGTAGTCAACACTTGACTTCGATGCCATATTTTTGCGCAGGATCTCAGTCTTATCGCAGAGTTGGAAATCTCCTCACCTGACTGCTTGGCGAAAAGAGAAAGTCTCTTAAATATTGTCGATCATCTTCTAAAACAATCGACAAAACTCTCATCCACTTTGGTGCACTACATAGCAAGCTACAATACGCTTAACAACTTAATACGCTTGTTTTACACCGCCAACAAAGCGGATTGCGGAAACGTTCGCCAGGGGAGTGACGAAATACGTTTTCAGCCAGCGAAAACAGTGTACGTCAATACGGTGGAGATCGGCTGCTCCTGGGTCAGCTCCCAGGACTTTGCGTTTCTGTTCATGCGCCGTAAAGAACAGTCAAACTGATCTCGGGGCTGCTTACAACCGCGCAACGCCCCATACCAAATATGGGCATACTTTCAGAAAGTTGACTGATATAGTGACTAAAATTGTTCCCTTTTCCGGTGCGCTGGACTGGACCTAGAATGGGCTCCACAAGTTTGACAAAACCTGATGATCCATGTTATGTCAGCATAATTTAAGCTTTAAAAAATCATCTTGTGAGCACAATATTATTTCCCACCACCAGTTACACATATATAAAAAGTTAAAAGCACCAGTTTTAACATAATCAGAGAGCTAAGCAAACAGATGTCTTTTACAGCTTTCCCCCAAGCTTTACAAAATGAAACTGAAACAGTCACCTCTACTCATTTCCTATTTCTCAATAAAATTACGACAATGGTCTTAAGAGTCATATTATTTAAGCACTTACAACTGTTCTCTATTATTAACATCATATCACTGTTTCATGCCACAAAGGGAAAACCCAGTTTTTAAAAAAAATCCAGCAATTGTTTAGATGTTAACCATCGCCCTTGACTATACCAGAGCATTTGCAGATATGTGGAGAAAAATTCAATACATAGTTTAATGTATATTAAATAATGGACAGTTACATGGAAGCATATCCAGCTTTTGTGATGTCCAGCAGCAACTCAAAAAAAAGAAAAATAAATTCTGTCTCCTCCTCAGAAATCCTTGTTCTTTGAGAAGTAGAAGTCAATGCCTCTGTCTCTGTGTTGTCTTGGTGTGTATGCTGGACCCCTCTTCCCTTTTACTGATGGTGGTCCAGACTAAGAAATAAATTATATTGTATTCATCAACTAAATACATGGTTTCCTTTTTCCTAACGAGCAATCTTTTCACCAATCAGCATGAACTGAAAAATGCGTAAAGGTTCATTAAAATCTTACAGATTTATTGTTAATATGACGACTCCACTCGGGTGCTATGACAATGGGGGAGGGGTACGTCTCGTTGATAGATACGTGGGCAAGTGACAGTGATGCATTGCAGAGGGTCCAGGGGGTGTGCACATCCCCACCTTTAATACCCTGAAGCTCTGGAACCCAAAGTCTGACATAGTCCCCCTTCACAGATACAAAAGAATGAAGAGTTTTGAATAACACATTGTAAAAACGTGTGAGAATACATGTATCATTAAAGAGATTTATATTTATGTCTGCTATAATTAGCTTATATATAGGCAAATAAAGTGCTGCAGGAGTCTTATCATACTACAGTAATCTCAATATGACTCACATGTCACTTCCTCTTCCTGCATATACATTTATGGTTGTAGCAGAAGTTGCTGACTTCAGTGACAATAATGCACATAAGTGGAATATCAGGAGAAGTACAGTAGATAAAATTATAATTTGCATAAGTTTAGTCCTTAAAAGCCAATAAGTGCATTAGAAAAGGGAAACCACAGTCATCTAGAAAAATAACCCTGGAGTATTTTCAATGTTATAGTTTATCACAATTGATATGCGGTGTTTAGGTGTTTACTGTATGGCTTCTATGCTGTATGGTCTATACAGTGTCATACCTGCAAATACTATTACTTACATTGCTGTCATAGTCCAGACCTTGTTTGATCATATTGAACTTCCTGTTTTCTCGTGGGTCGTTTCCTATTCCTGCACTATAGAGCCAGTTTCCATAGTTACTGCAGACGTCATGGTCCACCTGACATCAGAAAAGTGATACCAAACATCACAGACCACAAACCCACTCTGGTAAATATCATAAATATAATCAAATATAAAAAGTTTTCTACCAGCAGGTATTCAAACCATTCGGCACCCAGTCGCCAGTCTAACCCTAAGTCTTTGGTGAGAAAGCTAGCCACATTTTGGCGTCCTCTGTTAGACATGAACCCTGTCAGCGCAAGCTCCCTCATGTTCGCGTCCACGAACGGTACCCCTGTTCTCCCCTCTTCAGAGCATTTGTTGAAAAGAAAAAAAAATAGATATTTTAACACACTAAAATTCAAATGAAATGTTTATCCGTCAGTTGATTCTATTAGATAAGTCAGGTCAGGGGACTGACAAATTAAGAGCTGGTGAAAACTTGCAGATTTTGAGAGTCACATTACCTTTCCATGCATTGAACAGAGTCATATTTTTCTTCCATGGCACATTTTTATCTTGAAGACCTTCAGATCATAAGGCAATTAAGTTCGTTTTTTCATTCACAACACTCATTTACAATAAAGAATTAATTATTAAGAGTTTCATTGTCAAAGCAAGTAAAAAAGTAAATTCAAAACTGGAACACAATTAATCGATAGAGTAAACAAAATCCAAACATACCATTTAAATGAAATATTCGGCTTCCATATTTCAAACCCACAAACTTGAAATAATCCCTCCATAGAAGCTCAAATATTACCCTGGAGAGGACCAATTTAAAGAGCATTTGTGCATTAAAAGCTTAATGTTATCTGAATGCATAATACATAACACCTTTTAATGTTGATCAATCTTTTAGGCCTGGAATGTTTAGTACAGCATGAGTAAAATATGTAATCTGTTGCCAGAACTGTTTTTCTGCATCTCTTTACATACTCACCAGTATGTACTCTGGTTAGCTGTTCTTTCAGCCTCATACTTCTTAATCTGGTTGTAAATGTACCTGGGTGATATGCAGCCCAATGCAAGCCTGAAGCAGGATGAAAAAAAATTCATGTCATGTGACCATGTTTTGAAATATCCCAGATCAGTTTTGCTCGTTTATTATTGCAACATCAGTCTGAAACTGAAAAATAAGATTCACCAAGAGGAAAACTTTGTGGAATAGTCCACCCCGATCAAGCCGTTTCGAGTCTCCTTATAAGCCGCAACAGCATTCTGCGATAACAAAAGAAAATAAAGTAGCGATTTCCCATTGGATGAACTAAAGAATGGAAAGTGGAAAATTTTGACTCACTGTATCCCAGAAGTAATGGTTCAGCCTAGCGAGAGCCTCAGTCTCTCCACCGCAGCATGGGAAGGCCGACCGACAGTCCTTCAGTGGCTCTGAAACCACAAACAGGAAACAGCATGAGTGATTCATTAGATTATTCAGTCATCCGAAAAGGAAATCAGTACACAATTCTTGTAATAGTACTGTTAAGTAAAATGTAAATAACTGACTGTTTGGAGCCTAGTCATTGTCCTACTGTTAAATTATTGTAATAAAATGACTGATCAGTCTGATTTAAATACATCAAGTTACATAAACCAATGCACCTGTCTGTCCAAGGGCCTCAAATGTAGGGATGGGACCCTCCTCTGGTCCATACGGAAGAGGCTTGACCTGTTCTGGAGTAGAGAACACTGGTCTTACTCTGCCCTGGCCCTCAACCGCCTTTCTGAACTGAGTGTAAACATCCGGTAACCTTGTAAGACAGGGAAAAGGAAACTCAGAAAAAAGTTTTAACTGCTGAGCAAGCATTACAACAGACATTGTAATTACATCGTCAGGTCTTAAAAATCCGGAAGTTACAAGAGAAGTGAAGTTAATAATAAATTAATAAATCGATTGCTCACAATTACTAAACCCAAAAAGTTCCTTACCTTTGTATGTGGCTAAATGGAAGGTCATCTCTGTGGTAGAGTGTAGACCCCCAGAAAGTTTGAACTTTGACCTTGTTCTGAGAGCAGACTTCCTTTAACTTAATCTCCACATTCTTGTCCTCTGCCGCCACCTACAGTGAGTAGAGAGAAAGTGTCAGATTTTATACATTGAACTTCAATTCCCTGTGTGAAGTGTAGCACTTTGTGGCCAAAATCACCAATGATGGCCCTGGGCTGCTGAAGCCCCTGGGTTCAGCTGTAACTCACCTCCTCGTGAAATGCCACAGCAGTTACTGAACCCAGCTGCTTAATCAAATCACTAACAACATCCTCTGGTTTTCCATGTCTCACCAGCAGTGTGCTGCACACAGAGTAAACACTGCATATCACCAGGGTCTATTAAATATATATTACCACCATATAATATTCATATGTAGACATAGCCCAAGTGTATAAGCTTTAAAAATAAACCATGTGATGGAATTCCCACCTGCCCTGTTTCTTCAGTGTGGCCCTCAGGTCCTTCACACTTTCCAGGAGGAAGCGCAGACGGAATGGTCCAGTCTTAGGGAAGTTAAAGTGATACGTGCCCTGGTAATGACGGGGGTCAAAGCAGTACAGGGGAACTATGTACTCAGCATTCCTCTGGGCCCAGCAGAACACCTTAATAGAGCAAAGCTGGTTTGTAAACCTTTCTGTCCAACATTCTGCAAAACTTTTCAAATGGTATTTCAACGCAAAATATTGAAATATGAAATGCATTTATTTATTATTATATAGCTTTGGATATTTATACAGGTGTGGTCCTTCATTAAAGCGCCAGCTACATGCACATGGATTACAGAACAGGTGTGACCACGACCCCTATGACGATTGCACACGAGCCAGCCAATCAGCTCCCGAATTCTACTACCTATGTTATTGTTTCGCACCTGATGATTTATTTTCAAGCATTATTTCGGATTAAAATATTAAGGTTTAGTCTCAGAACAAAAATCTACACTCATGCCTTTTGAATGGTAGTTAGGTTTGATCATGTATAGATAATGTACAGTTATAAACGGTTCTATACTTGGTAGAGATGCTTGATATTTACCTCGTTGTCGTGAAGTCGCAGATCGTTCCTCAGCAGGCATATGACCGTACGAGTCGTGGACATTTTCGCATTGGGAACGTTTTAATATAATGTTAAATCACAAGCTGTCGTGTATATGTTGAGCATATACTTACAGCAGCCCTGCAACAGAAGTGTGACGTGCGCGTTTGGTAACACAAGCGTGATGTTACCCAACATGCCTGAAAGCGCATGCGCACTTCTCATACTCTAAAGCGCTTTGCTGCACATGTATGATTTGTAGTGTTACGGTCATTATTTTTAGGCTTTGCATTAAAAAAAACTGTATGTAAACCTGCATAAACTATTAGATAACCTATTAAACTATCCAAACTTAAAAAAAAGGCATAATCTTACCAAAAATAATTTCCATTTAAAAACAAAATACATAAAATAAACACACCACACGAGCCGCTTTTATTTTTTCCATTTTATTTAGTCCAATGTACAAAATCACTAATAAATGTTTCCAGGCTTTTTCATCAAGGCAGAACAGAATTCGACATTCATACCCCCTCAAAAACCAGTGAAGTCTATCACGTTTACCTCTTCTAAAACCCAGACCTCTCCACAATCTTAATAATAAACTGTGACTAAGGTACTTTGAATATAATGACACATTATGTCTTAATACAATATGTATTTACATTACAATCATTTTCAGCAAAAGATTTTCAGCGAAAGCGTCCCCTTTACGTAAAAAGTGTCCTTTATGTAATAATTGCAGGATGCTGACACCATCTGAAGGACTTCAAAATACACATTCCACTATTAAATGTTTTAAAAAATGACTGACCTCTCAGAATAAGGGTATCAGAGAAGGCACTAGTTACAACAGTTGGTTTGTTCTTTGCTGCTGGTGTATTTGATGTTCTGGAGATTGGAAAATAAAACCAGTGATCAGTGAGTCAAGCGTTTAAAATGTAACATTTATATCTGGACAAAACTAAAGTATGGCATTTAAAACAATCTTATGTTGTTTTTGTGTTACGTGTGTCCAACTTCATGATACAAGACAATGTTTGCACAGCAGCAAACAATGAGTGTTGATAAGAGAAAATCAAATTTACCACAAAGAGGTTACATAAAAAATTAAGAAAAATTAAGAAAGTGACTGTTTCAACAATACTGGTCAAAAACTTAACAGCTTTGAATTTACCAAATTCATAATTCAAGCATATTAATTGCTCTTTGGTTGCAGTCAATAGATTGTATTAAAACAGTACAAGGAAGCTAACACACCAGCCATAGTAGTCTTTTTTGAAATATTGCTTTGACACTTTAGGGTAATTTTAAATTAATACAAAACCGTTTGGTGGTTGTTCCAAACGTGAATTAAAAAAAAAAGTATAAAAATATTTATTGAATTTCATCTGATTATTCTATGTGCTGTTGCTCTACACAAAGAGTGCAATGGGAATGTATTTACAGTGATTAACTCTCTGGGTAACGAGTGCTTTGAAACAAGAGCAACTTTAAGCTCCTTACATTATATAAAATGATTCGTTTATACAGTCTTCATTCAACAGACGAAGAAAATGACATACATTTTACATGTCTTACTCCCCACTTTGGTGGTTGCATATGTCATATTTTGTGTCATTCTTATTTGGTTAGATTCTAACCAACGAACACAGTAATCTTAATAAAAAAAATACTCAAACAAGTATTGTACAGTACATTTATCTATTTGCTCCATGAGGTCCTCTAAATTTACTTCAATGACACTCAAGATTGGACCCAGAAATACAGAGGTAAGCCATAATTAACTCTCTCTTATGACCAAATAATATAAATGTTATAAAAGTAAAAGACCACATACTGAACTCTTGCCACCTGCAGAGAAATAAAATTCAATACATTTGTGCTGAAATCAAAGCCTATTTGATTTGCCTTACAGTATTGCATTATGCATTATACTGTACACTAATGTTCAATACAACAGGGGATCAGGTCAACTGCTAAAGTCAAATGGCAGTATGTAAACGATAGCAATCAGTGTGGTTTGGGCAGTGACATTTCCATCTTCCAGACAGACAACATGTAAGTATAATAAGTGTTGGCACTTAGGGTGCATTATCAAACATTTTTGAACCAATGCTCCTTTTATAACCCCAAACTTCCCATGGACCACGGTCAGAGAAGTTGCAGTGCATGGAAATGGGTAAGTACAGCGAATGATGCAATGGAATCAGAATCCTTTTAATCAACGTTGTAGTCTCCCTTTTTTTCTATATATAAACCTATTTGAATATTTTGTAATAAACTTCTATTATATGGCATTTTTATAATCTCTGTTAGTTATTTAATGTCAATAGTTTTATCTAATTACTAGCTAATTACCCAGGTAACAATTTTAGGTTGTAAGAACGTTTCCCCAACATTTCCATTCCAAGTTCTAGGAATGTTCAAAGCATCGTTTATCAGATGTTGTATTAACATTATTGCTTGCTTATAAGAACGCTACTCAAACATTTTTAAAGCTACTTATAATTAACAACGTTTTTGATATATATGAGACAACCTAAAAAAGTTTGACTAACGTTATTGCAAGAATGTTTTTGTTAACTTGTTAAGGGAACGTTAGCCAACATTCTGAGAATGTTCCCTGTTAGCTGGGTAGGCCCTAAAACACTTGCTTTTTGGTAGGGTCTTTGTTCACAATTAAGGAATTTTATGCAGACCACAGTTTCAGAAAGACTGCCTTAGCCCAGGTGGATTGATCCCTGGCCATAGGCCCTGACAGAAATGGCACCCTCAGGTCTGAATGTACACTTCAGGGTACTTTAGCATGTTGGGTAATAGTATGCACCGCTACTGGTTATGAAAAAGGGTGCATTGCGACCGCATAGACTGCAACCTTCTGGATCATAAAATCATAAATAGGACACGCTGCAGTCCTGTGAACTCATCAATCGCAGATTTGGGATAGGGCACAAGAATCTGAGATAACATGAAGTGCTATCAGTTTTGATAGAGTTGCTGTCCACATTTCTCTTTAGTGCTGCATCCTAAGATTGAGCCTTTTGTTGGCCTGTGTGTTGGGAGGCTTTATCCCTTCTTTATAAGCTAGTTTGTTCTCAGTTGGCTGGCTGATGGGTTTCTCTGGACCCTGGAAGGCAGAGTGGTGACTGTCCACAGGCAGATGGTGGTTTTCCCTGGGGTATTCCAGAGAGGTCATAGGTCTGTAGAAGGGGTAGGGTCTCAGAAGCTGCCCTGGACAAAAGGGTGGCTAAGAAGCCCCTCGGCAGCGGGCCGGCATTTTTCCTCTACAAAGACCTGCCGCAGGAAGTCCCTGCATGAGTCGGACACACCCTCAGGCAAGTTTGGTTTAGTGGGCTGGGTTGCAATCTTGAAAATGGCTGCCATTGCTTCATATTCAGCCCATGGGGGCTTCTGAGTTAGCATCTCTACAACTGTGCATGCCACACTCCTGAAAGAGCAAAAAACAGATAAGAGAATTAGCTAACAATGAAACCATTATTTCCTACACTGCTTTTCTGCTGAATATACCACATCAATTTTAACCAAGCTGTGAGTTTCATGTATGTTTTTTTAAAAACATTAATATAAATTTAAACTTCAATCATTCTGTCTTCTCTGATAGATCTGTGAAGTAAATCTGTGATAGATTGTAAGGTTTAATTTCTGTTAAAACTTGTCTTACCAGATATCTGCTTTGCGTCCATATCCCTCTCCATTAATGACTTCCGGGCTCATCCAGTAGGGGGTGCCAGTGACAGATTTGATTCCCGTCCCCGACATACAAATTGTCTGAATGCGCTTGCTAGCTCCAAAATCTCCCAGCTTAACATTTCCAGAGGAGTCCCGCAGAATGTTAGCGCCTGTGAGGAAACATGTAGATCTAATTACATCAACCAGACATGCACGTATGTTCTTATGTCTGATCAAGATGACAACTACAGAAAATTATAAGCTGCCTATGGCTGTTGGGTTTGAAGTCTGACACACACTCTGTCTTCCCACGCTTCTAGTAATGATTTTCCGTTGGCAGTGGCCTCACATGGCTGTGTTGCCTGTGAGATTTGTGGTTGTTTGAGTAGTGACTAATTCCAGCCAGCCGCAATATTTCCACACCCTGGTAGTCTCAATATACTGTGAACGGAACAGTAAGACCAGTAACAGTAAGAAGATAGAAGGTAAGCAAGAGGAAGGAGAAAGACTACTTCCTTTGCCCATCACAGTCTTTGTGGATATTTCCAATAGAGGATCTTTGGAATAGCTATGGGAATGACAGTATGCTCACACATACAGTGGCTCCAAAAAGGGGCACTTAGGCCTTACTTAAAACATATCAATTTCATTGCATTAGATAACAAAACACAATGATATAAAGCATTTTACTTACAAATAATTCTAGAGTTTATCTCAGAACAAAATACATATTTCTAAGATGTTTATGCAAGGTGATTTTAGTGGATCAGTTGAATGGACACAGATGAACGGACATATTCTGAAAACACACAACTTAGTAGAATGTCACATCTTGAAAACTACAAATTGTCCCAATACACTCTTTTTTTTTAACCTAACAAACTTCTTTTTGGAAAAATTTTGGGGAAAACGTGCTTCTGCTAGCTTTTCCTAAAATAAATGCTATTTATGATAAAATTACATATTGCTATTTCCGGAAATTACATTAATACATTTTTAAGTGTGGATTAGGCATTCTAATACCTTCTGGGGCCACTGTATGTAAGTTAAGCAAGGTTTGTTTTGGCAAGTATACAGTAGTACTTGTGCTGTTCTTCATATAGTTTAGACAGATTCATTATCTCTGTCTGTCTACTAGAAGAAATGCATAAATAGCCTTTTTTAAAGGAAACTGGATTTCAAAGGTGTGTTTAATACCAGTGCTTATGATAATATATGCCAGAGACATCGGTTGGTAATTTCCACTGCTAGTACTTACAAGACTGGGGAGAGTTTTGCCCTGTGGTCAAGAGGAATGCAAAAATATTCCCCCTTGCTATTTTTGGCAATTCCTAAAGGAAGTACTGTCATCTAACATGGATCAGAGCCAAAAAACAAAGTTATCCAAGTTATTTCACCTAAAGTTTAACAAGAAGTGCATTTTAGGTGGTGTAATCATGAATCCTATATGACTACACTATCTAACATTCAGGTTTCACTCTGCTTCAGATTTACACTGTATAGCACCCAACACTGGCCTCAGCTCAGGACTTCAGGACCTGTGGTGTACACTTAGTGAGACTTACCTTTGATGTCTCTGTGTACGATCATGTTGCTGTGCAGATAGTGGACGCCTTGCAGGATCTGCCTGGTGTATCTGCGGGTCACATTTTCGGTTAATGCCCCGTAGGCCTTTAGCTGGTCTTTTATAGAGCCCTGTGCACACAGACACACTTACTGTATCATACTGTACTGTATCATACGGTATTGCATCATACTGCAGGGTACTGCAAAGCATCAGCCTTACTTGAATCTAAATGGTATACGGCAATGTATTTAGCTGTACAATACAAAGTGTACGCATGTATCTTATTCTCCATAAGCTAAAACCATATGCATTTTATCATTTACGCTATAGTACATTGTGTAAGCCTGTATATATGTATATACGCTATTTTTTCTACACTAATACTGTTACATTTATTCTGGACATAATTGTTATCTTACATAATAATGCTTAGGAGCGTCAGGAAATCCAGAAGATGACAAATACTTTTCCACAGCATTATATGTAAATGAGAGAGCAACTGGTAACAGCTGCCATTAAGCTGCTCTCAGGAAAGCCCGCTCTGATGTTTATAAAACTGGAACTGCATGTGTATCGTTTCTCAGAACACGTAACTTTATAACTTTCTGGAAAAACAGCTCAGAGTGCCAAACGCTCCTCGCGTATGTCTGTTTCTTTGAAACACTAGCCCAAACAAAGTTCATATTTCCTCAGCTTTCCTGTTTACACCCCTCACAGTGGAAACAATGTCTCCTCAAGGACTACAGAGCAAAACACATGCGGCACTACAATAAGAGAAACCTTAATACCTTCCTAGTAATGATAAATTGCATGGCTTCCTTCAGAAAGTGTTACACTGGTATTATTATGAAGTATTAAGTTAAAACTAAGCAATGTATATAGTATAACAGTGTACCACATACAGTACATAACCCTACTGTATTACACTCTTACAGGTTCTAACAACCTTGTAATTCCTGTGTGTGCATCATTATGCAATACATTATATCGATACATTATTCACTCAATCCAATCTCCTGTTCTCTGACTCTTATCAGGATGCAGCAGTGGGACACAGGGGCTGGTGGCTTTGGCGCTAAGCAGCAATGCATGCTTCTGCCAGAAGCAGCAGTAAAACATTACATTCCCCTTTTCCAAAACATTATGCGACTAAGACACTGAGAGTCTGTACATATTAAAATCAAACTGATGGAAGGCACAGACCACGTCTGATGCTCGTTAAGTCTCATTTTGCAGGGAAAATTAACCCATAAAACCATGCGGTCATGCTGAAAAAGAATAATGAGCAATGTGTGAGGTCCAGTGACATTTTGGGGTGGGTTTGTCATTCCTCGGAAAGTGCAGATTCATTTTATGTTTAACAATGTCATTTTCTGGAAACACAAATGGGGAGTCACTAAGAACAAATTGCGTCTGCTAATAGGAGTGTTTGTTTGCACTGCATTGTCTGTTTTAACACCCGATTTGTTAAAGGAATTGTCCAAATTGGGTAACAGCACAACCACGCCCAAAAATGCAGTTGCAATAGACTTTTGCGATACTATTGCGATCTGGCATGCATTACTGGGACTGCGATACAGGCACCTAAATCGACTGTTTAAACTGCTGAAAGTGTGCGAAGTGTGTTTTCTTATTCATACCATGGCACAGATGAAGTCTGCTTTAATTTGCACAAATACAATACTGAACATAAGGAAACAATAATTGACATTCAAGGACCAAAAATAATGTGAATGAGTCATTCTTAAAGTAAACATCTCACAATCACTCCAATGAACAGCACACACATACAGCAAACACATGCTCTGTGTGTATACACACCCCTGGCATGAATTCAACAAAGATGGAAAGCTTTCTCCGCACTGGATCACGCAAGCAGCCATAATACTGAACGATGCGCTCGTGACGCAGGTTCTTCAAGAGCTGAATCTCACACTCCAGTGCATTCACTTCCTGCAGCAAGACGGAGAGAAATGTGAGCAGAAAGTGAGAAAAATCTTCCAGTGCATAAATGTGTCATTCTACAACTGCAGTGGTAGATGCCATCACTCGCTTTCAGACAGAAACGTCTATTTTCAATATATAATACTACTATAACACATACATGTTTTGAAACACTTTTAAAATGTAACTTTGAATAGTAAATACTATTATTTCCTGTAATTTTGAAAGATCCTTTTGGCATTAAAATACACACATTACTGCTACATAATTTAGCTGAAACATTTTTTCCCAGCTGTTAAAAGTATTAAAAGTAAGACAAAATGTATTGAGATAAATTGAGATAAATAAATAAAAAGTTTAAACGATATTTTTTAACAATGCACATAAAACAATTGCCCTGTTACTGAATTTAACGTCAGCGATGTCACCACAATATAAAAACACAAAATAACTTTTTTAAAAAACACTTCCTCAGGCTAGCTTACTTTGCTGGTTTCCTGACAGTCTGGGTCAAAGGGCACCTGCTTGGCCGCCAGCTCGCGCCCTGTGTCAACATCGTAGCAGAGGTAGACCTCGCCGAAGGCTCCTCGGCCGAGCAGCTTCCCCTGACGCCAGTTCACAGGAGCCCTTGGGGCTATAGATGAGAAAACACAAGCCACAGTCAAACCACAGCTGTATTTACAACAGGCTGTTAGAGGGATTTACACCTCCTGATTTGTTTGCTAATTTTCTCTGTTTAAATTAAGATGGACAGAGGCGGAGTGTAAGCTATTGGCAGCCACAGCTCTTTAAATATGAGTCTCTTTAAACATAATATTGCCCTTCTTTCCAAACTGTAAATTATGCACCTGAATATTAAATCTTTAAATCAAGATTGTGTCAAACTGAAACTAATTCTTGTGGTTGCTTAGCTATTGTTTTAATACAATGTCTTCTTTTAAGCCAAGTCCTCCCCATTTTATGGCTCTCCAGACATGAGCCACATTTTTAGAACTAGGGGGTTTAGAGGTTGTATGCTTGTTATTTTATACTTCATTGTTTTCCTCACCATGTAAGTCACTCTGGATAAAACCATCTGCTAAATGCCTAATGTAAATGTAATATAATATTTTTGTTATTCTATATCCTTAACTGCATGGGTTTAATTACACGAAAAGACGAACTAGGTCTGGTTGCAGTTATCTAGATTCCAGTCTGAGAAGTCACCACTACAAAATTTACACGTCTCTCAAACTCATTTGCCTTTAATTCTATGACAGACACATCGGCGACTGTCAGCTTTTACGATCATGTTAATCAGTGCAGAAGAACCTTGTTGACATCATCACATAATTAGCTTAGTCTTCCTATAATAACATCAAGCTTGCCGATCTTGTGTCTTGACTGGTACTTTAGGGTATATAGTGATTTGCGTAATAGCATGTTGGATATGAAGGTGAAAACCACAGACAGACAGCAGAGACGAGAATTCAGCAATTCTTAAATTCAGGCATCTGGACTCGACCAAGGATAATGGAACTGATTAGCCGGTAGATGACAATAATATCTGCCTGTGCGTCAATGTACAGTACTCTTACATTTGGGAGCACTGCGTTGGCTGCTTTTGTCAGTCCAGTTGACAGAAGGCAAATCTCCACCATAGAGCAAAGTGCTTTCTCCATTATAGCTGCGTGTACGGCTGGATGGGACCAGCTGAAACAGGTTCTCCTGGGGCATGAAACTTCGAGGGAAAGTTCTTCGACCTGTATATACACACAAACGTTACATGCATATATTAGACGTATCTAACACAGGTAACACACAAAATATAAAAACTTTTAACCAATGAACTTCTATGACTTCTCCATGGGTTTTGCATTAATTGAATACTTATTGGATACAGATTTAAAAAGTCTTTGGAAGAGGTTGTACTCAAAAAGCTGATATTTTTAGAGATTTTCTTCAAATTACTGGTATTAATTTCTCTGATATTTCCAGTTTTTTCATGACTGTGCAAACTAATAAACATATTATTCAGATTCTCTCTGTATGTACATTTATATACACACACTATATATATACACATTGCACTGTGACATCCTCTACCTTCTCTCCAATAGCGTCAGCTCACTTAGCACAACAGTGTCTACAAAAGTCATGATATCTTGAAATAAATCTCTCAGCAGAAACTGTGAGCTCATGGTGTGACTACTGCATTAAATCAGCTCTTCATGCTTTAAACCACATGCAATCAACATGTCAAGTCATGTCCAAATATGTATCTATACATTCTCTGATTCTCTCTCTCACGCTCCTCGTTTCCTTTCTCTCCAAATTCCAATATCAACCTTTCCACAACACAGGAAACTGATCTCAGGACAGTGTCTGGCAACAGTCAGCGTGCCCCATCAGGGGAAACACAAATAACACACATGCCAGGTTTTTAACACACTAGGTTTTGAGTTCTGTACACGGGAAACTCAAATCATGCAGGCCGAGTTCATGGTCATGTAGACCTGAGTCTCTTCAGCATTAGGATATAATAATAAGTCATTATGGGAAACTAGTACCACTTGTGTCCACAGTATTTAATAAACTGCACTAAACACAACAATCTGCTATTTGTTTTGTTTTAAAAGAAGAGCATGTGCATTTTTGCATTAATGTCTGTATAGGCAGTCATAAAATGTTATTTATTAAATTTAATTTTATTTATTTAAACAAATATTAATTTTACAAAAAAAGCATTGACACGAAAAGTTTGCCATGTCCATGTAGTCACTATATCTATCTCAATCTAATATATATATATAAAACGTTTGTGTTTTAACAAGTTACTTGTAATAGAAATACACTACTATAAAGTTCACCTTTCCAAAATGGAAATGACAACACTTTCATAGAATGTGTTTGATAAGACATGCTTTTTTGTGTGTGTTGTAATGCTTTCAGCCAAACAATTTAAGGATCTGGGATGCAAATACAGCTTTGAAGCCAAGTACTGTAGGAGCTAAACACAATCCTACACAATCCTGTGCCACTGTGAACTTCCCTCCATACTAACACACTCCACAGGGACTCTCACTACAATTACTGGACTGTGCGTTGCTTTGGAAAGAAAAACGCATCTGCTAAATGTTAACCGAAGAATTAATTTGTTAATTAGGCGTTTTGAGAATTGAGGAGAGCCTGCCTGTTTTTTTGCATATAAAAGTTTTGTTGCAGAGTTGCATTATGTTGTGAAAACATAATCGTGTTATTATGAAAGAACAAAACCTATAATTGTAATATTGTTTAAAATAGGATACATTAACCAGGCGTAGACAGAATCTGCAGACTGTTCACATTCGTTGTTGTGACACATTTAAGAAAGATCGTATTAACCATGATTAAAAGTGTACAGAAGAGCTAAAACTACTTTATTCCTATAGACAGCCAAGATAATAATCCAATTAGAGCCACACTACTGACTTTAAATCTTTCATGTATTATTTAAATGAACATGTCTGGAGCCATCTGAATCCCTTGTTGGTTGATATTAGCCATAACTAACACTTAAATGACTGACAGCAGATTAATTACAGATGCATGCCAGCATCACAAATCCTGCTTAATCATTCAACCTGATTTACATTCAATGACTGACGTTGAAACTCAACTAACAGTTCATAAATCATTTCAATCAGAATAATGCATGACACACACACACACAACTGTGTTATAAATAGCCAGATTTCATACGCATTTTTCTTACCGTCACCGTAGTCTTTACTGCGACCCGACAGGTGGAACTGTCGTGGGAAGGTCCCGTGTTTCCCGTGGCGTCCTGCAGGGGGAGCAGTGAGACACAAGCCGGTTACTTGCATGCCAGACATGAGCCTAATAAAAAGCATTAGGCTAAGCTTTATAATCTAAAATAAAAAACAATAAATAATTATACTCAAAGATACCACAGTGTTTGAAATGAAAAAGTGCACATTTAAATGTGAAAGCACTTCCTTTCAAAGAGACAAAACTAGTGCGCTCCAATTACGATCAAGTTGTCTACACTTATTCTGCATTTGTAGTATACAATTGGTATGGATCACGTATACAAATAAGTATGCATGAAATAGTGCATTAAAATGCATTAAATCTACACATTTCAAGTATAACAGTAAAAGAATAAATAAAGCAAAAAAGGCGAATTTTCTGTTTAAACGCAGAGGAAAAGTGTACTCACAAGACCCGGAAAACAGCCTGTTTTACACACACGTGTGTGCTCATCTGGGTTTGGTTTTGCATTAAGTGCACTAGATTGACATGGCCACACATGGCTGTCTACCCAGCTAACAGGGAAGGTTCTCAGAACGTTGGCTAACGTTCTCTAAAGGTTATCTTAAAGGTACCAAAAGGTTCCTGGCCTAACGTTAGAAGATACACGTATATATCAAAATCTTAGTTAGTGGGACATTTTAAAAGGGTACCGAATTAAAACATTTGAATAACGTTATTATAACCAAGCAATAACGTTAATACAATGTATACAAATTTTGAACAACTTTCAAAATAACATTTTTCATGTTTTTGTTACTTTTGACATTTTTGGGAAGCAAAACCTAAAATTGCTAGCTGTGTATAATCACAGAGCTCTTTATTGTATTGGATAGGAAAATAAATAGTATAAATAGACTGACTTTACATGAAAACTACTAGTGAGTGTGTTTTTGTGCGTGTGACTGGCCTCTGTCTGTTGGGGAAGATGACTATCTCATTATCAGGCAGACCTGCTCTATTTGATCGCCGCTCAAGAGGAAAAACAACACTGGGAGAAGCGGGCGAGCATGAGAGCTGGTGGGAGCCAGAGATGGAGACCCAGAATACTAACCAGGAAAGGAATGAAAGAAAATCTCCTGCTTTAACCACTCCAGTAACTTTCAATCTGTCAGAGCAGCAGAAGAAAAGGAATGAAAGAGAAAAAGAATAATCTCTTTCCCTCGCACGCTCCGTCTATAAGAATCTAGTTCTGTTCCAAAACACAGT
Organism: Chromobotia macracanthus; assembly: GCA_036877525.1. Taxonomy (NCBI): domain Eukaryota; kingdom Metazoa; phylum Chordata; class Actinopteri; order Cypriniformes; family Botiidae; genus Chromobotia; species Chromobotia macracanthus. Next base: position 1,233,344 of record JAZGTH010000098.1, on the reverse strand, counting down.
GAGCTGCCCATGTAGCTATGTAGGCAGCCTAATAAGTGACCACACTGCAAAACTTGTCTTGTCTTGTTTTTCAATGCATAACATGCATTTATTTGAGAATTTCAAATTTCATAACATACGACTTGAGTACAGTTTGTTAAATGTATGTATAACATAAGACTCACTACAATTTGTACAGTTAGGGTGCTACCTTAGAAGGCAGCTGCTTATCTAGCAGACACCAAGGTAGCTCACTAGGTGTTGGAACAGAGCTTTTAATCACAAAATACTGTGCCTAAACCACAATCAAATAGGCTGCATCTTTATAGCCCTGTTTTACTCCCCAGTAATAACACAGAGTAACCACAGTCCACGCCACAAATGAAAGCCCCTTTGCTCCCGTCACAAAGATTCGGCCAAAACATCGTCTGTATTAATGAAGCAGAGACCATTAAAACCCTGACAGACGTCCATATTCACTTGTTCATGTCAGTCTCACCTTTGTATTCATAGTTGAGGTTCATGTAATTGTTGTCCCTGTTGTTCTGGGAAAACGGCGGGCTGTGGAAAAGAGAAAAGGGGAGGAGGGATAATGGGTTATTTTTGCTTGTTATTCCCCTGGGTGCAGTGGTGAGGTTGGGCTGCATGATCTGCCTGGCCTACATTCCAACACCGAACAGTCCCCAATGTGCCAACAGACTGTAACGGACAGCAGGGCCGCCTGCCACCTGTCCTTATGTTAAGGATGGAGACAGATTGTTTCTACCTGATACCTGACCTGAGATACTAACGTCCGGCCATTCATTTGGACACTTGGGTCACTTTAAAATGTATGAATGCCAATAAACTACATAACTACATTACTGTGATATTTTGTTGTTTAATGCAATAATCAGCATCCAAATTATTTTTCAGGGCAACAGTATTTCTGTAGTACAAACATTCATTTGATAAGAGGTTTTTAGTGATGCTTCAGTTTGCTATGAAGGACAAAGCTAATAATGCTGAGCATTAATCATATTTACTAGGCAAATAAATTACTAAATCCAATTTACCTCGCTTGCTGATCTGTGAGCAGTTCATATTAGACATCAACGTGGTTTGAATAGAGCTGTAGACGTATTTATTTCTGAATTACAGAAACACAAAGATGCTGCAAAATGTTTCTTTGAAATTAGTGGATATGATATAGTGAGTCCTCTAACAGTAACCTTAGCAACACCTTTAACTCCCAATCAATTTGTGTGCTTACAAAACTGCACGCAAAACCCGTGATTCACAAATGTGACACTTCCTGTGCAAACCATATTTATGAAAGAAAAGATTTAGAGCTGGATTCGATTTTATTCATTAGGATTTGTCTGTATTATCCAAGTTGTCTTGAATTCTTCCCGAAAACACATATTTTCCTGCCACACGGTATGCAAAATACAGCATGTCAAATGAGTAGAATGTTCGAATACTCATGAATATTCATGATGCAACAGGCCAACAATACCAGATGTTGTACTGCTTCCACTGAAATCCTGAAGCAGGCAACCAGTGGCCATCTGCCCTATAAAACCACAAGAGCTGAGCTGATTGGGAAAAAGATTGTTTTTCTTGCACTGATGAATAACATGCACAACAAGACCAGGGACATGTATTAAATCGATTTTGATGCTCACTCTATAGGAGATAATGAGCTCATGTGCACAGAACTCTTACAGGCAACATCAATAAATGACAAATATCATGAGTTAATGAGACATAAAGAGCATCTGCAGTTCAGGAGTAATTGTTATTGCCCCAACTCTGTTATTCCTCTCTGGTGGTGATGTCAGCACTGAGTGGGGGGTTTGGCAAGACCCCGGATAACGGGCACACAAACACCCGCAGAGGGGGGAGAATATTTCTATGCACTTGTTTCCTGCCATTGTTCTGAAGGGCTAAAAGCCAGATAACGTTTGTGCAGGTAGCATGCTTTCCCTTTTTCTTTCCCTCCCTCTCTCACACACATTTCTGTCTTTTATTTCCGCGTATTCCCTTTCTTTCTCTCCCCTGTTTTTTATTCTCATTGTCGTCGCACTGCATTATTGACAGGGTCTTTTTATAACAATACTGCACAGGCAACAGATAACAGAATAGATGGGTGAGATCAGCCCACTCTCATTTTCCATCTCCCTCTCTGAGCAGAGCCGGCCAGTGATAGTAATGGAATCCAGGCGTCCAGATTAGCTGTCGCCATGGTGACATCAGGGGCTTCCTGGTTGACGTGTATGGCGACCTCATTCCACTTCCTCTTTGGGCAGCAGGCACACTTATCAGATGTCTCCTCTGCCCGTAATTATTACAATAAACTTAATAACTGTAAAGTTTGTAATTGTTATTACATTTTCAATATGTCAGCTCAATATGCTTATACAATTACAAAGTAAGCCATGCAAGGTCGAGCAAGAGTCTCATGAGCCAAGTCAATAATCAAACACGCTCTTCTACAACGTTGTTTTTCTCCCTCACAAACACACAAGTTTATAATGAGGTGTTCCACCCACCTGTCCAATGCTTGGTCCAGTGACTGACAGCTACTGGAAAGTGACCCATCAGCGCTTCCAAATGGCTCCATAATCTATACACAAAAAATAAATTACATCACTTCATTGCTTTTCATTACAGTTTGTGCATCTGAACCTTAGCCCTACGCGAGACTGACGCAAGATTTTCCATTAGGCAATACCCATAATATGTTCGAGCTTTTCTCTCCCTGGACGGTTGTAAAGAACTCTATTACACAGGACAGAAACATCTTGTACATTTTATACAAATTACTGTCGTTAACAGCATAAAAACTCAAGGCTGTTTATGTTGAGCTATTCACATTTGATTCTTAACCCAGGGTCATTCTTAACTGGGGATAAAACTATTCCAGACTGTTTCAGACTATTTACACTTTACCCCGTGTTAGTCATTAATCCTGAGTATTCAGGTTTCAGGATTTCACACTGTACACTCTGGGATAACTTTGTAATTTGAGTTTTTATGCTGTTATCGACAGTAATTTGTATAAAATGTACAAGATGTTTGCTCAACGCAGTGAGGAAATCCCTAAAGTAACCAAAGAGCACAGATTTAGCAAAGACAGCAGATCTTACGTTGGAGTCGAGTGTTTCTGGGATAAACTCTCCCTCGCTGTGGATGCTGGTGTAGGAGCCCTGCCGAGCGATCTGCTGCTGCTCCTCCGGTACACTGCCTGGAGGAGGAGAGGTGCGGCCCGTGTTAAGAGAGCCTGCGGGCAGACAGGAAAACGTTTGCAGGTCACATCACTCAGTCTGATGCAAAAGACCAGCCTGGAATAGTAATTCTTCCACGATCAATTGATAACATGGTGCAGAGAAAGATCCCAGAAAAAAACAGACAATGAAACAGAACAACAGAGCCGGGTGAATTAAACGCTGAGTGTGAGTGACAGGTACATGTGAGGAGAATGTCAGAGGAAGTACAAGCTAGACGGAAAACATAGCTATCTGGAGAGGTTAACAAAGAGAGAGAAATTAGACAGCACCTTGATAATGGAAGATGAATAAATACGGGGGAAAATAAACTGAGGCAACAGCACTTAAAGATGAAGTGTGTGTAGTTTCTGCCTCATTAGAATCAGAGTGCCAAAAATTATTTACGAACAAGTTTCAAACATTAACTCCATATGTTATTAGCCAATGAAGCAGATTAAGCCATGGGTTGAACGGACTCTGATTTCATTTGGTGCTGCTAGCGGTGCAGAAACTTCACACCTTATGAATAAAAGGAAATGAAGTGGAGAAAAAAATGCAAAGAATGGGAGATTTAAAGACAACTTAAAGAGAAAGAGAGATGATGTGACATGAATGTGTGAGGTGACTGAAAGTGTAAGGGAACACAAAAAAGCAAGTGTAAGTGTAAAATGTTTTTATAGAAGTGGGTTTAGGGCATTTCAGATAATGCTAGATAATTTTCCTAGATATTTTCCCCCTCAAGACCATTTATAGTTAAGGCTTACTGCACTAACTTAGTCAACCTTTTTATGTCCTCTCTCTGGCCCTTTTGAAATAAAGAGCCTGTTTTGCTACTTTACCTTTAAGACTACTTAATGGTTCCATGACTTTTTTTCACATTTAATTTTTTTTTTTACAACGGACATCTATAACAACATAGGCATATAGGGATATGTGCCAGAATACAATGAGTTCCAACAGACAGCAATCAACTCTGGATGTCATCAGTGAATGTGAGTCCTGGGCAGCACTCAGGAGAGATTAGAGGGTGTTAACACAGCCAGGACACATTCTCCATTTTACACAGCTAGACAGAGAACAACCGAGTCAAACAAAGCACTTAGGTCTTCAGACACATTTTTAAAATGAAATTATTTTTTTTTATCTTGACACGCCGACTTGTGACTCATATGACGCGACAAAAATCATACGTAATAACGTGTAAACAGGAGAGATCATATTTTAATGACCTGTGTTTTTAACATCAGTTCAACTTTTGCCTCTCTATCACCATCTCTGTTTGAAACATAAAACTACATGGTACTTGAGTTATTTTCTTTACATTGATGACCAGTTTAAATTCTTAACAACTGCTGTAAGAACAAGCACTATCTGCACAGTACCAGCACATGCGATATAGTATGTTAGGAGAGATGGACATCGGTGAAATTGGACCTGACAGCTCAAATTATAATTCATTATTATAAACTTCCTCTATCATTCAGAGTAATTCAATGATCAGTGTCATCTCCCTCTCTTTCTTTCTCATTTTTAAGTGTAGAAACAAAGACAAGCTGCAAAAAAGTGAGATGTTGAGAAAAAGAGTGTGTCGCCGAGCTCTATCAAGTGGAAATAGCTCCCACAATCCAGACTATTTGTTGAGTTAGACAGTAGATAGGTGTGAATAATCAGACCCACATCTAATGTAAATATTCCAGTGCTGCATTTGTATTGTTGTTGATCCTTTTGAGAACATTTACATTTTAGGTCCTAATATATCTAGATAAGACATCCTGGAAAAGATAATGTTTGGGAGTTTAACCATGTCAGCTTTCTCTTCTTAGCTTTTTAAAATGTTTCCTATTTCTGAGAGACACTACAGGAGTTGACATATCCAATGCAAATGAAATTCTGAAAAAAAAATACATTACTATAATGTATAATACATGTTATAATGTAAAAGTTGCACCCAAACATGTTGCATTAAAAGTAAACACTATCTTTGGGAAATACTAGCTGGGAAAAACATTTTGTTTTGTTGTTTACAAAAACTGAGTGATAAGTCAATGTTTGCATTATATGTTTTAATGGATAGGCCTTTATCTTTTGTTTTTGTTATTTTTTTCCAAAATGTTTTCCTAATGTTTCATATTCTCCAAATGTTGTCATTAGTAAGGCCACAACTGCCCTGCTTGTCCTAAACGTATAGGAACCGCTGTCTTCTTCACTCTGCATGCTTTTGCATTCCAAGAGACAAAATATCCAATGAGACTAATAATCCATTAACAAACTAAAGCATACAAAATAACAAATGACAGCAAGAGCCGTCTGTCTCAATTTGGGAAAAAATTTGTTCTGTGTGATTAACGTGAACAAGTGTGCGCTGTGACATTTTAAAATCAGTGACTATATTTACAGTCCATTTAAAATTCTGATTCTGAAAATAATTCTTCCAGTCTCTCTCTAACAGCTGTGACATCACTGCACTGTTTGATTCCATTTCACAGTCCTGATGGGGACAGTGCAAACAAAGCCGATGATAAACCCATTGTGTAATGTCGTTTTGACCATGGCGTGTTAGGAGGTGTGTACGTGCAAGCCCGCATGACGCACCTGTAGAGTGTTTGCGCACTCGTTCAGAGCCTTTGAGAACTGAGGCTTTGAGATCTCCCAGCGACCTGGATGACCTCATCTCGCTTTGCTTGTCTTGGCCGCTCACCTGAAGGAACTGTGGGAAGGAGGAGGTGAACATATATATATAAGTTTGGATAAAAAATCCATGTGTTTGATTTAAAAGTTTTGTTGGCCAAAATCTTAAAGTTAGCTAGAAGTTGGCCGCTGCTGTTTTTTTCTTTAAGAGTCATAAATATGTTTTTATTTAAGCTACTGAGGTAACAGGATGTGGTTAGGGGAACTTAGTGTAAAGGATGTGGCTAGAGGTTTGAGAACCATTTCAACTTTAGGTTTTAACTATTTTTTAAGTTTTTTATGTGCATTATGGTCTTGTTTAAGTTTTAGTTTTGGCTTAGGTTTGAGCTGAGCTTTGGTGGCTTTTCTTAATTTTGGCTTGGGTTTGAGCTGAGCTTGGGTGGCTTTTCTTTGTTTTGGCTTGGACTCACTTGGTTGTTGGGGGGTGTCTTCAGAATCACTCTCAGCAGGTTGTTCATGGAGCTCAAAGCTTGAACTGCTCTGTCCAAATCCTCCTGACACTTCAAAGGCAGCAACATCTAAAAGCAGACGCACATGGTCAAGAAAATGTCATAAACTTATATCATTAAGCATTACATTAACACACTTAAAATGCAGTTTCTAACCCTATCCCTATACACAGCACAACTATTCTTTGTCTGATTAATTTGAGTAACTAGAAGTGGTATTGGCATACCAATATAATATCACGAGACAAAGGTAAACAACAGCCAGTATAGTAATGATATAAAGTCTGTTCCAAAAGTGTAAAACAACTGGGAAATCTGGGATATTTTAAATTACTTTAAATTTATAATTCTTAAAAAAACATGCAAAATTAAAGCATTTTTAAACTCTTGGCCCTAAAACGCATACAAAATTGCTGAAACTAATTCAACCCTCATTTTTGCAGAGCATTTACTTTTACTAAAAAATCTGGAAAAAAATTGCCAGCATTATGCATTGACAAGTATGTGGATTTTGAAACAAACAAGCCACCCTTTTCTGTTAACAGGCTAAGCAGGCACTGCTGATTAACACCCCTAATTTCAATATAACCAAATGTTATATTGATTAATCTGCCTGGTTGATATATCAGTCTGTCATCACCCAAAAGGTACTGAAAGCTACTAAACTACTGTGATTTATGTACTACCTCTTTCTCTGTAAAGTATAAGTCCATTTGCTGTCCAAAAGCTTCCGTCACCTTCTGGAGCAGATCCTTGATCTTCAGGGGTCTTTGGAACGGAATGATTCTAAGAGAAAAAAAAACACCAAAAACTGTTGAATCAAAATAACTGTTTGGCACCTGCAGATTTAAAGTACAATACACAAGGCAATAGACTTTGTTCATTTTATTTAGTTACACTACTGAAGCAAAGTTAGGGTCTATATGTAAGCGGTACGTAAACACGGAACAGTCGATGTGCATGATGTGACCTTTCCAATAACAAAAGGTGATCTGATATCAGGGGTCATTGCTATAGCAACAGAGGTGATGAAAGACAAATCAGTTGGAAAAAAGCGAGAGATTTCTTTATTTTTTGAGTTATTTCTCCTAAACAGTAGTGAAATTCAATAGAGAGCAAATGGAGGATTTTTGTAAGCAGACAGTGGATAAAGAGTGTGGTTGGCCCAATCAGCTAGAGAGGACCACTGTTTCAACACAAGGGCCCACATCACAAGGCGCACAAAGGCAGATGAAGCGCTTCCTGGGAGGAAAGAGAGGAAAAAAATTGGAGCAGAGCTGGAAGTAGCAGGAAGCAGGTTTTCCTCTCCTTCTGTAAAGTTCAGCCCTGCTTCAACACACCAAGAAGTCTGGCCAACTATTGGCTCACAAACAAACACACACACACACAGTCCTCATATCTGCTAGTTTTGAAGAACCTTTATCTGTGAGGCACCACGAACTTCAACAAACAATTTGTGACTGTTGGCCAATCAGTGTTTTTCCTGTTGCCTAAATCAGGCCCCCATCTTAATGGCTGCTGATTGGTTCTAGTCTGAAAGGCATTCTGGGAATGGAGACAACTGGGACACTATTCCTGGCTTAGTGGGAGGTAACAAGTCAACCTTTCAAGCTGATCTGAGATCAGTTGTTTTTTGTCTTACAGTAGATTTCTGATGATGAAGCTGGTCTTAGATCGGTGATCAGAGAGTGACCTTCACTTTGAGTTCTGAGTGATGGTTCTGTTTACACTGGCCGATGAGAGCGATAGGGATGGACAAAAATCATAATGGAAGACCTTAGAGATAGGCAATGAGATGATTTTCCTTCGTCAGTGGGCACAGATAAACATCTCAGTTTGGCTGCATCTCCCGCACTTGGCAAGGCACATGGTACCCTTCTTGGGTCTGTCTCTGTGTTTCAGTGGCTGCCAGAGGAAAACAGCTTTGAATGTGTCCAACTAGTTACAATAACTAATGCTTATTTTACTGAGTTTTTATGTATATTGCTTTAACTGTAAGCATAGTGTAGAACTGTAAAGCCTGTGTAAGACATAAATATGCAATAGTCAAAACCACTCTGATAATTTATCGAAAATGTCCAAAAAGTATTACCATGTATTCATGTATTTTTTATTTACCATGGTATTATCATGTTTTTCTGGCCATTCTTGAAGCACCATATACAACTATGACAATCAATGTACATGTACCAGAGCATTATCATTTGATGTCACCACACTACCATGGCACTACCGCAATACATTATTTGTAAATGCGGTACAGACTGCATTTATTCCAGCTATTACACGGTGTCGTTTTGATTTTGATTTCATAACATGTTGTTATTTGTAAAAAAACTAAACGTAATGCATATTCATGAGAACACATCTTTAAGTCCCACCATCTGGCCAGGGCGGTTTATTAAGATTCACTGATATCATTGTTTACTCAAGCCATTTACATAATATAACAAAAAAATCAGGCAGCGTCCTTACCAGTAAGGAAATCAGCTATCTGAACTTCTTTCTACAGTACAATCACAATATTTAATATTATAATATTATAATATATCCTCTTCTTTTGTTTTACAAGTGTTTCTTCTCCATTAACTACTGTCTCTGTTAATGTCAAGGCAGAGGATGGTTAAAGACAACATTTTTGTGCCTCTTCCATGGCAGCCAATTAAAGCTGTAAAAGCTGCACGCCCAGCTGTATGTCACCTCTAATGCAGCACCAACTTCCTGTGACATAACCCACACAGACAGCAGACAGGGCCCTCTGACTTCTCCCAGGATTCACCAGGGCTGTCTGGTACTAATCCATATTCTTGGTTCAAAAACACTACACAGAGGCAAACTTGCTCTTTTATAGTGCACAAGTCTCAAGTGTTTTACCAAAAAATCCAAGAGAGAAATAAACACTCGTCAGACAATTGTTGACTTTCATAGTATACAGCTACACAATTATTATCAACAACATAATCTGACCTTGAAGAATTTGCTGAGAAATGTTTTATACTGTGGTTATATTGAAATCTCTGTCTTTTAATTGCGGATTTTGGTGTTTAGACATACTTAAATAGTCTGAGACACTGTTGAGATCTCTAAAATATCTATAGGAGACACGTGACATTAGACCTAACAGACTTAATTCAGTTGTATTGCTTTTGACAATACATACCGCTTTACAAACAAAATCAAGCAAAGGTCTCTATTTGCTCACCATTGAACCTCACTGAAACCTTGGAAAAACTATTGAGATATTAAAGAGCTCTACTCTGTGATTTTCCCACAAAGCTTTGCGCCTATTAACAATTTTGTTCTGAACACTGTATTTAAATTCTTTCTCGACTGAAACATTGGCTTCCTATAAAGGGAAATACCAACATTTTAAGAGTACCTTAGCAAGAAGAGATGTCAGGCTAGCTAGAACACATATGGATGTATTTTACAAGACTAGCGTCTTGGCACTTGGCAGTCATAAGATGGGAAAAATGACATGTTCCGTGTGTGGGTGTAAGAATGACCTACAGGACACTGTAAATTAATAATGGGTGTGCCATTGAGCTCAAACACTGCTCTTGGCTCAGTCTCTTTTCTCCCTATCTCTGTCTGCCAAACTGTGCCACTGAGTGTGTGAAACACTCCATCTAAATGTCATTCTGTCTTTAGGACATTCTGGTTCTTTTGGGTTGCCTTACATAATTTCTGTTCCTCCCCGTTTTGGTAGATTATAGAAATGGCGTAACGAGAGCCAGAATAATACAACAGGAATGAGACAAGAACAGAATGGAGCGTTGCAGAAATAATGAGAACATTCCGACTCACCGTTTCTCTCGTTCATGCTCCAGCTTCACTCGTAAATCCTGCGAGAGGAATAAAACAACAAAATAAAACAGAAGTCCAGTAGAAAGTAGATCATATTCTGAATTCTGTTTACCTGCCCTTCTGCACAAACTACAACTATATTTGGTCATACTGAGTTTACACCAAGATGTAACAGCAGTAAATACTGTATATATAAATATCATATATAATGTATATATAATACACAGTATGGCTGTTTCAAAGTGCACTTCACACAGCCCAAGATCTTGTGTTTATAAACAGCTGGACAGAAAGGTCTCGAGAGACATTTTTAAAGGTTTTTAAACTATTAAACTATTTTTAACAACAAGCTGTCTTATAAAATGCAACACTCATGGTGAAGAACAACTCATAAATATGACCAAATATGTCTATATGCATGTGTACAAGATGAAAAAAGTAGACATCTCACTAGCTTTTAAAATATTCTCTGTATGTATGTTCTTCCACATTCCACCTTTTAACAAATCCATCTACAAGCCTTTTATTAAATATCTATTCTGAAGTCTTTGTAAGACAAACTAAAATGTTTTTCTAAGTCTCTGCAAAATCAGTGTTGAAAATGTCTCACAAAATATTGTGAATTTCTAAATACTGTACACTGTAAATACTGTAAGTCTCCCTTTTTTTCTGTGATAGAGAGAGAACTTTTACTGTGTTTATTTGCTGAATAAGCATCACTCTATAGTTTGTGTCATTTAGTGTTACAGCTGCCCCTTGTACAACTGCCCTCTGTTGCTTTAGAAAGCAGCACAGTTCTGAATTTTACTGTTTGTACTATATAAGCATTAACTGCAATGTCTCCCCCGAGACAACACAGCATCCCTCAGTGCTGAAAATAATGAAGCGTCTGAATACGGTTTACATTGATACTGTTGACATTGTAATGTCATCTCCATTATGAATGCAGTGGGAGAGGTTGAAATAACGAGAAATCTGCAAATGTATGAGTTTCAGATGCACATGTACATTATTCACGTACTTTTACCTGTCAAGATTGTTTTGAGTTTCCTTGCTTTCAAATGACATCTGGTTATTTGAGAAAGTTGCTACTGGTACTAAGTGTGAATATGTTTTTGTGGGAGAGTGAGGGATGAAAAAAGTATGAAAAAAACAACCAAATGTAAAAATTCTATAAAAAATATAGTATGCTTTTTGTTAAACTGAATAAATGCAGAACGTTTTCTGTAAGAGTGTGGTTTACTGTCATACTTTTTATAATTGTGTATAAGCTGTGTATAAAAACAATAGAAGTCTATGGATAGATTTTGGATAGATACGTAAATATGTGTGTGTGTGTGTGTGTGTGTGTGTGTGTGTGTGTGTGTGTGTGTGTGTGTGTGTGTACAGAGTGCGTGCCAGCCAATTATCTTGAGGACAGGCGTGTGTCCTGTGTGGACTGACAGCATTGCAGTAAAAATTAGACCAATGAATGAAAAGCACAGAAATACTGGGGTTTTTGCTGTATATAGGGGCCGGATGTGCAGTGTTTTAGTAGTCTCTCTCTCAGCTGTATCCTGTTTGAGACTTTATCTTACAATACAGCTACAGGTTATATCAAGTCAAGTGGAAGGTAGGGCTGGATGAAACAATATCATTATATTTTTCAGCCTTTTGACAATATTTAATATTTCTTGACACTTATGTATTAGATTAGATTTAGATTAGATTTTAAAAGATTTAGATTTTTTTGCTGTCAGAAAAACATTTTGACCCAACAACCACTGTAGCCAAATCGCTTCATACATTATATATACTGTATGTGAATATATACAATATTTACATATATTTTGTATTAAAGCATTTTGTTAAAATACTACAAGGAGAACTCCATGGACATTTTTAGGTGATGAGGCAAATCTTGGAACAATTCAGAGACAAAAGAAAAAAAGATTCAAATTCAAAGAAAAAGAATCGAACTTGAAACATTTTGCAATACCAGCCATAATGAGCTTTGGTAAAGGTACTATTAAAATGTTCTGTGATTTTTAGACATTTCAAAAGATATTTAAAACAGATGTAAAACTTTAAAACTGCTCATTTGTCTAACCTGCTGTTCCTACTGCAGAGTGATGCATTGTGGGTAACAAAGCAACTGAAGCAGGTTACCTGTCTGTAGGCCTGCGTTCTGCTCTTGGGCTTGTTGCTGTTGTTGGTCTTGAGCTGGTAGCAGAAGCGTAAAGCTGCGAGGTCCTTCATTATGGAGTTAAGTGCCTCTTCATCATCTGAAACACAGAGAGAGAACTTTGGGTCATGTGGAGTGGAGTGGATTAAGGCAATTTCGGAGAGGCTAGCAATAACACTCTAGCTTTGAAAACATAAGATCCCACTTTCCATTCGAGGCGCTTTTGGAAGCCACGCCTCCACTTATAGTGCACAGGGATATGCAGATACATAGTCTGGCAGGCAAGTAGTGCATCCTATCATTGCATTCGGACTGAATGCAATGATTGGTTGTACATTTTCTGGTCCTACACCTTCCACAGAAGATATATAAATGTATATTTATACCACTTCCTGATTGCTATCAGGATTTAAAGAGACTTTTAACCAGCATAACAAGAAATGCTATTTGAAAAGATTGCCTGCCCCTGCCTTTACAAAATGCATCAATGGAGACACAAAAACCGGATGACTGCCAAATGAAACGTAATGACAAAATAATGACAATATTTCACCAAAAAGTTCACTTTTCATTCTGCATCACCAAACTGGATTTTGACATTTTCTGAACAATATGCAAGGAGTACTTGTCCATGGTCCTCAGATTTGACAGTCACTCCTTCGGTGTAAATCCATGGGACGTTTAAGAGTTTTTTTTTAATATTCTCTAGTTGAATCACACTTTTAACAACACAATGAGTAATTTTAAGTACCATTCATTTCAGTATCACAACTGGTGAGTAAGGTTTATTTTCAAATGAGCAACAGAAATAATCAAGCATGCTTTACCATGCATGCTGTATTCCACGTTCTAGCGAAGTTTAAAATTAGGACCTATTTTTAAGTTATGCCATATTTAGATTTGCATATTTAGAAGTGCAAATAAGGTGTTGTTCACACTGACATCCAAAGCAACTTCTGTTTTAAATTAATGTGACTGAACAGCCCTGTTTGAATGTCCCACTATGTAAGCAAACTCTAGATCATATCTAATGCTTATGTTTATCACTATGAAACATTTGAATATCACAATGTCATTCAAAACGACAGAAAGACACTACACATTCACACACTGAGGACACAGTATCTCAGGACACTACTTCATGTGTGGTACACAGACTCGACCACAATTTCCTTTTTAGATTCTATCAGGGTTTTCCATCACTGCAGACACACAAACACACCCGTCAAATGTCTGCAACAGCAGTCATCTTTCTGGTATGGCCACCCAGCTAACAATTTAAGAACGTTTCCATTACATTTCCATTAAGTAACAAAAATGCTGAAAATGTTACTTTCAAAGTTCTAGGAACATTTATTATTCAGACATTTTGTTCATTTTTTAACATTTTTAAAACATTCCACTAACAACTGAAGAATAACATTTTTGATATATACATATACATATGTACATATATAATAAATAACGTTAAAAAAATTCTACTTTTTGATAACTGGAGAGAACTTTTGTAGAACGTTAGCCAACGTTTTGAGAACATTCCCCGTTAGCTGGGCAGGCCCTTGCGTTGGGCAGTATCTTAAATATTACAAATATATTTGCCATTACTTTGCCATCTTTTTAAACTAAATGAGACTCTGAATATATCTCAATAGTTTTAATGCTCTACTTGCCCACTGAGTTTCCTAATCTGCATTAGACCAGTTGCGTAATCCTTCCTTGTTTTGTCACTTGCATGTATATGTCTGAGACAGAAATGTTATAATAGCATCTTTGATTTATAGTTCTGTAGCAAACCAGCAATAAGCCAGTTAATCAAATCAGTTAAAAACCTCAGTTTCAATTATTCAGTTTTTAGTAGAAATGTTTAAAACATGTAGGTTGTAGGTAAATAACAAAAAATGTAGGTTTGAAACAACAAATATCATTGTTTATAACTATGCATTGGTAATAGTACATATAAGTATTCTTTGTGTTCATTTAATGAAAATCAGTATGGAAAACCAAGGCTGTTTGGTTCAAATAATATTTCCTTTTATTCCTTTTATTTTAAGCCATTTCAGAGCACACAAAATTATCAAGATAATAATACTGAATATTGCCAAAAGACTGAACATACCACAATACAATTTTTTCCAGCTAAATCATGCAGCCCTGGCAAATACAAGACAGCACGAGGCATTATAAAGGCTTTAAAGGTTTAGTCTCATTGATGGACTAGTTATCCGATGCATTAAACCATTGGCATTACATGGGCAGCATTAGTGAAACAGAGAGAAAATGAAACAGAATTTGAATAACGCAACAAACACCAAACAAAATAAGCATTACAGCACATCTGTAGAAAGCAAAAACACTGTTTGTATGAGCTTCAAAGAGCCACATAAATAAAAAAATAAGTGGCAAACCAACCAAGGAATTTGGGGAACAAAGCCATTTTGTTTTAACCTGCCTTTGCAAAGTGAAAACTAACAGGCTTTCTTTTTCCCGCCAATTAAAGGGAAACCTTTTTTTTGCATTGGACAAAAGTTTGTTCAAAAAGCTCCAATCCCTCCTCTGAGAGCACTGAAAGGTTTTTACACACAATGTATGAGAGCAGCTCATGTGTCTTGAATACATAGCCGGTTCACACTAAGAACAAGCGCACTGAAATCCACTCTCAAAAAAACACAAACAACACATGAAACATTAAAACAGCCCACAGACTCAGTCATCACCTCGTTACCTTCCATCAAAAGGGAAATGGGGAGCAATCATGCAGATAAGCATGTAAGACATTAACATATCAAGGGCCCCTAATGGGGCCAATTAAGCGAGTCTTGTAATTACATTCTGAGTGGAAGGTCATTCACCTCTGCTATCTTGGGAAGGGAGAAATAGAGGAAGAGACAAGAGCTCTTGTTAATCTCAAGTTCGTATGTGTCTCTTTAGTTTTGATCTACGGTTCTATTCATCCACAGATCAGAGAAATAAAGCCATTTGTAAGTCCTTTTAAATTTGGTAAGTCTGTTTGGATTCATTCTATATGAGGATATGAGGATAAATGCTTCTTAGGAAAGCCCTGTAAACGTTGAATCTGTCTTTGTTAGCCTTTATTTGCCCGTTTTTAATCTGCTGACAATCATGCCTTTCTTAATCACAGTAATTCATCTTTATTAAGAAACATAGCCTAGGGAAGTGTGTCAAGACTCTTGGGTGGTGCGTTTTACAAAACCTCCAGATCATTCTTATTAACAACACAGAAAAACCTAGCTAGTTTCAAAGGGTTAATACACACAAAAATGAAGATTTGTCATTTTTTCAGCCCTGTGTTATTCCAAAACCTTACGTCATTCATTTTTCCATGGAACACAAAAAATATTTTGACAATGTCTAAAAGGCATTTTTTATAATGGTGTGCCACTAGCAACATACCTTATTCTGCAAAACATGGCAGAATTTTCCTTTTAGGAAAAGATTGTTAATTGTGTTAAAGGAAAAGTTATCAGCTAAAATTTTTGGCTGAGGTTAACCTCAGATTCTTACCAGTAATGGTGACTCAACTTCAATCCTGTATTTGAGGGCGTTGTATTGCATCCCTGGGGGGGCAGATGGGGTATTATGGGGCAGAGCAGAGCTGGGCGAGGCAGCAGTGACTGGCAGTAGTGACTGGCAGCAGTGAGGCAGATGGAGACTGGGGGATCTTTGATTCTGAGTCTCGCTTCACAGCTGCTTCTATGCATCAGCACCACAATTAGACAGGGTTCAAAAGGGTACACAACACACGCGCCTACACTTCTCTCTGTCTGACCTCATTTTATTTTAATATCACAGAAGTAGTTTAGTTTCTGCAGAACAACACACACAAGCTATTTACCTAAAGCACTCAGGGGCAAATTGACTAAACGGCCATTTTTTAGCATACAGCGTAAGCACAATGTCAAATCATTATGCTTATTTTCAGCACAAATACGGCTCCTTTCAAATTACACTATTATAGAACATGGCTTATGTATAAAGCTTAATTTGCCTTGCCAGCAATTAACACTAAGTCCAAAGAAACAGACCATAAACAGAATTTTCGAGAGAGAAATCAGGTTATGATTTCTAATGATCATGACAGAAATTATTCATCAAATGATGATCAAATGATGAAGAAAAGCATTATAACTGACAATATTCAAGTACATACATACAGTCGAGTATACTTATACTATAATATGGAGGGTATTATAGAGGGCTGACTCAGGTGCCTGGATTGCAGTAGTGGAGCAATGCTGTACAGTCGCAGAATAGTGTTCTAGACTGCAGCCGCATGGTGTATCTACTGCATCTCTGCAACTAAGAACCAGCCTGCAAGATGGAAAATTGCATTTAGCAGTTATTTTGCTAGTGCAGCATGTTAGCGCTATTGCATGACTTGCATAATTTCTTTAGTGAACAGACAGATGCAAGCAGTAGGTGTTCTTCATTCTTAGTGCACAATAACCTCACAATTTAAAGCAAAAATGTTTCGCCCAGCTGAGCATCTGACATTGCAGAAGTCACTTCAAGAGCCCCAGCTAACAAGGAACATTCTTAGTACACTGGCTCTAAAACAACCTCTAAAAGTTTTTTAATGTTTTTGTTGCTTAATGGAAACGTTAGGAAAACATTCTTACAACTCAAATTTGTAAGCTGGGATCTGTTAGAACAATAAGTCATGCATCAATGTCAAATGCTTAGCGGTGTATTATACAAAGAGTTCAGCACTTCTTGAATGCAGGCGCACTCCATTCTTTCAATACACGGAAGAGTGATAAGCTAGTAGCTTTGCCTTTGCTCAACCACATATGCGGGTATCTCCACAGGCTGCCACACTTTTGTGGACTATTTCTAAACTGTAATGGAGCGGACCCGAGTTAGGTAATGATGTCTGCAATGTTAAGTCTTGTTAAGTTTGTCTGACAAACAGATTAAAAAAAAGCTTTTATCTCTTCTGTACAGAGTTTACTGTGGAGTTTCAGTGGGTATGACACAATGATGGGGAAATTTCTTCTGAATCACTTCATGCTGATTTAAAGATAAGATGATGTACAGAGATAGAACAAAGGCAGTAAATTCTTGCGACCGGGGGGAGTGATAGTGTTTCTGTTATCTTTCTCTGAGAGCGTTCAACCTGACATGATGACAGAAGATCATGTCAAGAAGTTCAAGATGACAAAATGACACTAGCAAAAGTATCCACAAAGTTAAAAAGGAAGTCAGTCTGACAGGTCAATTTAAGGCCCATTTATGACTGACTTTGAATTAGTATAAAAACATGAAATCCAAACTGACTACAGTATTATGGGACATGATTTATCACTGCATGTAATTCTACAAAAGATCAAGATCTAATAAATTACTATAATGGCTTATTATGAAAGTACAATTAACCAATAACATCATAGCCTAACATTTTCATTCAATCAAATAAATCAACTTAAGTCCCATTTCAAGTAAAAGAATAAATAACTGTTGATAAAAACATTATGGTTTCCTGAGAAATGAAATTTGATTTGATGGTCTGATAAAGGCTGAGAGGGACAAACTGGAGCTTTAACATTCCTCCTCTCTCTCTCAGCCTCTCTCTCTCTCTCAGCCTCTCTCTCTCTCTCTCAGCCTCTCTCTCTCTCTCTCAGCCTCTCTCTCTCTCTCTCTCAGCCTCTCTCTCTCTCTCTCTCTCAGCCTCTCTCTCTCTCTCTCTCTAGCCTCTCTCTCTCTCTCTCTCTCAGCCTCTCTCTCTCTCTCTCTCTCAGCCTCTCTCTCTCTCTCTCTCTCTCAGCCTCTCTCTCTCTCTCTCTCTCAGCCTCTCTCTCTCTCTCTCTCTCAGCCTCTCTCTCTCTCTCTCTCTCAGCCTCTCTCTCTCTCTCCCTCTTCTCTCAGCCTCTCTCTCTCTCTCTCAGCCTCTCTCTCTCTCTCTCTCTCAGCCTCTCTCTCTCTCTCTCTCTCAGCCTCTCTCTCTCTCTCTCTCTCAGCCTCTCTCTCTCTCTCTCTCTCAGCCTCTCTCTCTCTCTCTCTCTCAGCCTCTCTCTCTCTCTCTCTCTCAGCCTCTCTCTCTCTCTCTCTCAGCCTCTCTCTCTCTCTCTCTCAGCCTCTCTCTCTCTCTCTCTCTCAGCCTCTCTCTCTCTCTCTCTCTCAGCCTCTCTCTCTCTCTCTCTCTCAGCCTCTCTCTCTCTCTCTCTCAGCCTCTCTCTCTCTCTCTCTCAGCCTCTCTCTCTCTCTCTCTCAGCCTCTCTCTCTCAGCCTCTCTCTCTCTCTCTCAGCCTCTCTCTCTCAGCCTCTCTCTCTCAGCCTCTCTCTCTCAGCCTCTCTCTCTCAGCCTCTCTCTCTCAGCCTCTCTCTCTCAGCCTCTCTCTCTCAGCCTCTCTCTCAGCCTCTCTCTCTCAGCCTCTCTCTCTCTCTCAGCCTCTCTCTCTCAGCCTCTCTCTCTCAGCCTCTCTCTCTCCTCTCTCTCAGCCTCTCTCTCTAGTCTCTCTCCAGCCTCTCTCTCTCAGCCTCTCTCTCTCAGCCTCTCTTCTCAGCCTCTCTCTCTCGCCTCTCTCTCTCAGCCTCTCTCTCTCAGCCTCTCTCTCTCAGCCTCCTCTCACCTCAGTTCTCTCAGCCTCTCTCTCTCAGCCTCTCTCTCTCAGCTCCTTCTCAGCCTCTCTCTCTCCAGCCTCTCTCTCTCAGCCTCTCTCCTCAGCCTCTCTCTCTCAGCCTCTCTCTCAGCCTCTCTCTCTCAGCCTCTCTCTCTCAGCCTCTCTCTCTCAGTCTCTCTCTCTCAGTCTCTCTCTCTCAGTCTCTCTCTCTCAGTCTCTTAGTCTTATATCTCTCGCTCTATGACTTTCTCCTATCTAACAGTGTTTGAGTCTGTCTCTCACTATGCTGTTATTTTCTCTCCTCACTTCCTGTTAAACCTCTTTCACTAGTCCATTCTGATTCTTTGTTACTATTATCTCCCAACCTCTCTCCCAACCTCTCTCCCAACCTCTCTCCCAACCTCTCTCCCAACCTCCCTCCCAACCTCCCTCCCAACCTCCCTCCCAACCTCCCTCCCAACCTCCCTCCCTCCTGCATCAGGAACCATGTTTCACTGCATTACAACAAGCACCAGAAGAGCCAACAGCCAGTGACATTACACAAAGCCTGTTTCTCACAAACAGATATATATAGTCACAGGGGTGTAACAGATGAAACAGATCCTTTGGTTGATACCAAAATAAAAAAGTAGCCATACCAGTTATTCGCCAGTATCGTTAGTACAGATTACCAACTCAGTTAATCAGTATGCCAGTACTGTCTGACTATGTCTGACTGTGTATGGGGGCACATACTCACAGTAATGCTGCAGCATGCATAAACAGATGAATGCACTTCCTGGCCAGTGTGCTTGTCTTGACAGGCATGAAAGTAAAAGTTGATTTTATATTTGTTTACAAATATTGTATCTGTGCATTAAGCATTGCAATGCAAATGGGCCTTATGTACCTCTATACTGTTGTTCATATCAACCAAACAACAGTATTAACAACAAAAAGATAAAACCATTCACGGCTGATAATTGAATTCTTTGTGTATTACTGACCGTTTACCTGAACAAATAATTGGAAAAATTAACTTAATTGAGAAATACTTGAAAGCTACAAGCCATTGTTTTTAATTTAATTTGGAAATATTCATGTAAATTGAATTAAATCAAGAGGTGTGCTCAAGTGTGTATTAGTTTCTATTGAACATTAATTTGACATGGAAATTAAAAAAACATGGAGTTTAATAAAAGATTCATTAGCAACATTCCCACTTTAGATTATCTCAGACCACCAAAACTTCCAACTGTAACAATCAAGGATAAAGTTTCCAAGTGAAACTTTATCCAAACTCACAATCTCTCTGCAAGCTTTTGTTAATTCAAGCCTTAAGGCAAAGTTCTGTTTGTGTTAAAGGTTTCTCAAGGCAGTTGCGTGTGTGCGTGTGTGCGTGTGTGTGGTTTACAGAGACACAAATGTGTATAATGGCATGTGTATAACAATATAAACATGCTTTACGAGGACACTTCCTGTGTCATTATAAACCAAACGGCTTTAAAAAAACACTAAATGGTGATTTTATTTTAATTTAAAAATGGCAAGAGTTTTCTGTGAGGGTTAGGTTTAGGGCTGGGGATTGGGGAAGTGGATAAAAAGTTTGATTAGCTCAGTTTAAAAATTATTACGTCTATGGAGAGTCCTTGTAAACCACATTTACAAATACGTGTGTGTGTGTGTGTGTGTGTGTGTGTGTGTGTGTGTGTGTGTGTGTGTGTGTGTTCGCTGGCAAGGCAAGCTGGAGGAGACTCTGATGTGATCAGAGCTGAAGGGAATGAAGGCAGAGGGGATTTCCTCAGCACAGCCGAACACATCACCACTAAAGCATTCAGTGAGATTAGAGCTACTCTGGTTCTCTTTACCTCACTGCTATTATACCCATAATTCCCTGCCTGTCCTCATTCTTTACACATGCATAGAAATCAACAGACTAATAGACTGATAATACCAGAAGGTGAATCTTGTTAAGCCTGTCAATAACATGTCACTTCAATTTTTTACCCCACAAAAAATTAAGTAGGGGATAATGTGCAGAAAGATGATGAGAGTTTAGAATAGAAATAAAACCATTATGAGTTTTTGGAATATAACATTACTCTAATTAAAATTCAGCACCCCTAAAGTAATTCTCTTTATTCGCATTGGTGATTCTCATTACCGTAATGTGTCCAGATGTTTTTCTTTGAGTTTGTTTGTAATTCTCTTTTACTCACATTGGTGATTCTCATTACTGGAATGAAAATTACCCTGTCGGGACACTATTTAACACAGGATTTTTTTTCCAGTTTACATGAGGAATGAATACTACACTGTTTTAAACATTTACTTTGTTCTTGAATTACAGTATAGAAGGGTGGGTGGGTGCTGAATTGTCAGGAAAATAATATAAATGCAAAACATCTTCATGTCTTTATGCAGTATATAGGTTATTTTTGTTCATATTTTGTATTGATTGCGGTGTTGGAAATATTGCTCGGGCATATCTGACAGGTTTGCGTATGGGTTTTCCCCTATTCAAAAACACAGGGTTAATTTTCAGCAAGAGGAAAAATGCTGATGGTGTAATAGTTTCAGTGGGCATGTCTTTGTTTGCTTTGTGCTTCAGTAACTGTGTCACCGGTGGATAAGAATGCCACGTACTTCACACTGTCATTGGTGCCCGTTTTGAACTGTTTAGATCCCTTGGTATACAGTATGTATTAATGAATCCAAAAGATTAGAAACAAATGACAAACCTTGTGAGTTCTTGTGCTGCCCGGGTCCATTTTGAAGACCGCCATCTATACACACAGACACAAAGTCACGAGTTACAAATGATAAGAGCACACTTACGTTAAACACACAATGACAATTAGACAAACAGTTTGTGTGGAACCAAGGTCATCAGATGTCTTGTATTATTATATAAATAACTATAGTAACATTCAAGTCTGAGTGAAATTGTATATCGTATACAACTGTATATTAAGACTGGGCAACATGTTGAATTTTCACTATATATTTACAATGATTTTGCAGGCAATATAAAACATCATGCACATCCCAATGATTAAAATGGGGTTTAATTTAAGTTTCCTAAAGGCTGTGTCATTAGGCTCATTTAGACTTGTGATTATGAATGTGTAAAGAGATTCTGTAATAGCGTCTCTGATTTAAACTTCAGTACAATTTCTGTGAATGGGCTCAAATTGTCAATTTAACTCTGAACGATTCCAGAGAATGACGCAAATGACATTTTTCATGTACATTGGTTGACTAAAAATACATGTAGGTTTATTATTTGTAACTGGATTTTGAACGATCTCAGGTTAACTGAACGTTGGGTAACGTCTTGCAAAAAACGTTCTTGCAGTAACATTAGAAGAACATTTGTTTAACATTGTATATCATATATCAAAAATGTTATTTTTAACATAGTTAGAATGTTTTAAAAAGTTACATCATTAAAAATTGTCTGAACAGCATTTTTATACACAAGCAATAAGGTTATTACAACGTGGATGTCTTGAATGTTCCTAGAGTGTTCAGAATAGCATTTTTAAAATTTTTGTTACTTAATGTAAATGTTAGGGAAATGTCCTTGGACCTAACATTGTTAGCTGGGAGTTTACACTTTGCACTAAACCTGGCATCACTGATTAAATTTGCAACAAAATGCAAATGCATTTTCTCAGTTCCACATTTTTCTCTAAACATTAATTATGCAAATGAATGCTGTACAGTGGCAAAATTCACCTTTGATGATGTAATTTTTAGCACTGCAAGGTCATTAATATGTCTGCCACAGTTAACATTTTAATATTATACTACAGTGGCGTTTTTAACGCTATGGTGACTGAATAAGAAATTTCCAGAGAATACACATATGTGACCTTGATATATTGATGTTTAACATATGTAAAAACTGCAGAGTAATTGTTAATTGTTTTTTACAACAAGACCTTAAAAATACATCACAAGACGAGCCAAGTTATAAATATGTCTCTGTTTTGCTTTGCTCAAAGCAACTGTTAACGGGAAATGTTTGAGCAATGAAGAGTAAGAGTGTGTGTAAAACCAAAAGAAGAGCGAGTGAGTGAGCGAGAGAGATTAAGAGAAAAGCGAGAGAGAGAGAGAGAGAGAGAGAGAGAGAGAGAGAGAGAGAGAGAGAGAGAGAGAGAGAGAGAGAGAGAGAGAGAGAGAGAGCTTACCCATGTTTACTGTCATCATCAGGAAGTGACCCTAGTGAACTCGAGCTAAACGCTCGACTCCTTTCATCTGGGAAAATCTTCACTCTGCAAACAAATTAGAAGCAGTAAATTAGAGACATAATTACTTCAAAATGGCAACAAACAGACAAAAATATTAACAAAAATTAAAAAAACCAAACAGTCCCTAGTAACACTGAACATCAGAGAAGATTTATGCAACATTATGGTTCAGTTGTTTCTACTCTTCCACCCAGTGCAGAAATCAGTACTATTGCAAAATTTACCAATGAAAGAAAATGACATTGAAATAAAACTAGGACTGCAGGACTGGGCAGAGTTACTCAATTAATCAAAAAGCCTTTATCAATAAGCTGTCACATCACATCTGTATAACAGTGTTTCTCAACTTGGGGGCTGGGGACCACAAGGGGGCCTCAACAAACTTCCTCGGTATGACTTAAAATAATTTAAAATATGAACAAGCATTAAAATAGGATATAACAACTAAAAAGATAAAATGATTCTTAGTGTTTGGTTATTTTTATAACAATTACACATCTGTCTTGTTATTCTACATACTCTAGAATATTTTACTGCGTAGAAATTGTGAGTGAGGGGGCGTTAAATATTGTTGTGAACAATTGAAAACCACACTGCCCTAAACAAACATAAGGCACAGTGCTGCAGGTTTTGAGTGTGGTTAGACTGTGTTTTGAGGGTTTTCCCACCCTGTGTTGCTCATACAATTCTGCAGACCTGCCTCAGGTGTTGAACAGGTTTGTGGTGAGACTCTGTTTCCTTTCTTTTGGACTGTTTATCTCTGAAAGTTATAAGAATGTTATAATATTTTTTGGCACAACAAACTCATCAATTTCAAAAGATCAAGAAAAATTGGATTGCTTGTAACACAAGCCCATCATAAAAGACATTTTCCACCTTTTTGTGCCTCACATGCAGTTCTCTTCATACTGTAATGACCAGTTATTCATAATTCAATGCAAACAATGCAGCGCTCAACACTAAACACAAACAGCGTGTCTCTGTGTGCCAATAGCAAATACAGCCATCATCTCCCAGCAGCTGCCAGAGTCTGTCATTCTCTAAAAGAGAGAGACAGTAGTGTTGTTGCCTTTGAAGATGGAAAGCACCCTGTCACCCTTGAGACATTGTTAAACCACAGTATGCAGGATAAAAGCCAGGGGAAAGCTAAAGGTAGCGACCACAGAGTTCTTTAGAGATGTGTCAGAAAGCTTTTAATGCCGGACAGAAAATGTGTCACCAGCAGCCACGAGCTGATCTGAGAGCGTTTTTTCATATTCTGACACATGAAAGGCGAAAAGACAATAAGATCTTCTTTTTCTCCATTTATAATTATCAGCTTCATGCAACAATATTGGCAAGTCGCCTCAGAGCAGCACAATTACAGTCGTTAGCAAAAGAGCGAGATGACCCCCGAACTCAGGGGCAGCCTTTCCCAGCTAACAGGGAACATTTTCAGAGTTATCAAATTCTTTCAGTAACATAAGTAGAATGTATTTTTAATGTTAAATATAATATATGAAATACGTGGAACTTTTTAAAAATGAATTAAAAATGTTTGAATAACATTCTTATAAAAAAATAAAATCTGGACATTTTGAACTTTCGTAGAACTATCAAAATAAAATTTTTAATGTTTTTATTTCTTTAATGAAAACATTAGGGAAATGTTCTTATAACCTAAAATTGCTAGTTTAGCTTGGTTCTCTTATTACTTGACTACGGGTCGAGAGTACAAGAGCGATAGTGAAAAGGTCTCAAACATTTGCATGAAAAGTGCGGCATTCTAAAAAATAGCTATGCAAACTGGAGCAATTCATTTTTTTCCCCATCAGCCTGTAAAAACAGAGCCAAATATAACAGCAGTACAGCTAAGTGGCTGTTTCTCTTCTGATGGCTCTTGTGGTGATTATATCAAATTACCTAGCTGGAAACGACAAGTCTTGATTCTTGAAAAAAACAGCACTTTCTGCAGATGAAGGGACATGATTTCAAAAGCTGCTGAAGTTAAAAGGGAATAACAAGACACTGACATAGCAAGCTTTTGTCCAGGCAGTCGTGGTATATTGTTAAAAACGCTAAGTTGGTTCAAATTATAAAAGTATTGGCACTATTGCTTATAATTAAGTTTAGGAATTTTAACAAACTCCTAAATTTAACATAACATACTCTCCCGGGCTAAATGAATGCAGATGCTTCTAACTAAAGTTAGATTTGGTGCAAAATGTGCTGCAAGGCAAGTTGCATTCTTTGTGCTTCCACAAGGGGCGCTACAGTGGCCATTAACAAACTGTCTCCTTTTATGGTCCGTTTTTTACTCAGGTAAAGAACAAATCATGCAGCCTTATTTTGTGCTTAAATAACAACTGCCCATATCTGACTGATTCATTTGTTTATTCAAAGACAATGGATGGAAGAAAAACAACTGCTAAACAACTGCTAAAGTCCTCTTGTATTTTAACCAAAATGAGCAAAACAAAACTAAAGTCGTGACCTTGGCTGAAATTACAAACACTAAATTGCAGCATACAGTATCCAGTGAATGCAGGATAAACTTTGAACCCTACACGCTTAATTATAGTCTCAAAAGACTCTTTTAATAGTCCAAAGATGAAAAGACAAGTGTTGAAAGAGATAATTGCTTCACAGTCATTCTTTCAAGATGATGCACACAGTAACCAGTTACTACTGGAGTTTTGCTCAGTGGGAATCTAAACTCAGACACACCCCCTCTCCCTGGCATGTCTTATAAAGCGTCTTTTTTGTCTCTAAGCCTCATTCAAACGGCTTTTATTTTTTCTTTTTCCCTTTCTAAAGCTTGCATCTCCCTGAGTTTCTGCAGAAACAGTCAGTGCAGAAAAATGTCCCGGACTCCTGACGGCAACACAAAAGAGTTTGCTGTAAGTTTCCAGAACGCAGGCCAAGGCGTATGCTCAGCGCGCAGAGGCAGTGCTGAGCAGCAGAGAGAGTAAATGCCACCAGAGCACATCACAGAACCACGGTCACAAGATTCCACGACAGGTCTGTGACAGCACGTGGGTCAAGATGCTTGAGAGAAGACTTCTTAAAATGCTATGAATAAACAAGTACCACAATTTGTCAGAGTCAATTTCAGAATCTTGGTTTTGTCTTGCCACTTGATTTGTACCTCAAGCTACCTTTTTTTTTTTTACATATATGCATTTGTCAAAACACCCTACACTTAATTTAAGCTCTACATTTGATCAGTATGTGTGTTTCCTGGGAATCGAACCCACAATCTTTTGCACTGATAATGCTTCGCTCTACCAATTTGAGCTACAAGAACAAAATGGAAAACATAACGAAACACAAATGACACATGTATTTATTTACTTAACATAATGTGACATTTCCAAAGAAAAAGAGTGTTTATGAAAAACATGCTTTAAACAAGTAAACAGTAAATTAGTATTGTAGGAAAAACACACAGCTATAATATATTAACTTAAAAAATAACGTTCTTACAACAAAGCAATAACATTAATATAACATCTAAAAAATAGATATTTTGATTGTTCCTAGAACTTTCAAAATAACATTTTTACCATTTTGGTTCCCAATGGAAACGTTGGGAAATGTTCTTACAACCTAAAATTGTAAGCTGGGTTGGCACCCTAAAATCCATTTAAAAGGAACGCAGGCGGACGCATTGACCTTGCGGCTGCCACAAACATGTTTAAGTGCTGAGGGACTGACGTGATGCCAAAAAGCAGGTGGCTCTCCAACATGGCGGCAAGCATCTTACTAAACCTCTCTGCCCTCCCCACGTCTGGCACCAACCGCCAGTCCTCCAGCCCATCTGCTCAGTCACTCCACACAGCACGAGTCAAGCCCGCTTACCCGCACACCCTCCGCACAACCTGCCATTCATGTCACGCACGTCTTAACGCCAGTTTTCTGGATCAAGCTGACAGCGCACACAATGTCCTGCTTTTGCCTGCAAAGCTGAAAAATCTGATAAAGCTTGGCTTGATTCAACAATGATCTCAGATTGTGTATTAAAAAGCCAAACTACTGGAATTTGGTTGAAAGGATACACAGGGAAACACATAAGTAGTTGAGGGGATGGTTCACATAAAAATGAAAATTCTTCCAGAATTTCCTCACCATCATGTCATTTCAAACATGTATGATTTTCTTGCTTTTAAGAAACATAAAAGAAGATATTCTGAAGTACGTTGGTAACCAAATGGAAAGGATTGGATTCCAAGGATTGGAATGACATGAGGGTAAATGATGGAACAATTTACAGTTTTGAGTGAACTATCACTTTAAATTTGTTCAGTTTTGCCGCATGATTACTGTAATAGATTCAGGGAACTATTTAAAACATCTGACTTTCACTGTTACCTTCAAGGATGGACATTTGGCAGGAATGTGAGCCAAACTTCATGGTCCATTCTCTCCAGAATATTACATCACCTCTCTAAGTAAAATAAAGTCAAGGTGAGGTGGATTTCGTGTTTTTTCCCTCTTTTCTGTGGAATCTGAGGACCAGCTGTAGTTCTTAATGACTTATGGAAAATATTTCCTCATTTCACAGCACTGAGCAGAAAAACTTCAGTGATTGTAATTGAACACATGAGCGGCACAAATACAAAGCTGCATCTATTTGTAATGCCACAGGGGTTAGGAATAGCACAGACTGTTGCCTTTGTGAAGTTATTATTGTGGTAAGCGAAAGGGGAGGGATACACCATACTGTCAAAGAACTAGTACTGAGGAAAGCCGACTGTGGTCGTTTGGCGTCACCTCACATCACCTGCATCAGGTTAACAAAAACTGCACTTGAACACACTGGACAGATTACAGCCACAGCCAACTAGTGTGTATGCTCTACGCTTGCGTGAGAACATAACTCTCCCATACCAGCAGGAGGCAGCAGTCTGCATTCAACATTAAAACAACAAAACTGGAAGAGCTAGAACTGTAGTTATGCAAAGCAAATAGTGCTCCCTTCAGAGTGCTCACCAAAGCCACGCCTCCTCCACAACATGACACATTTTGTTTGGTAGGTAGAACATCCTATTATTGTATTCGGACTGAATGTAAAGATTGGAGAAACATTTTATTGTTCTGTAACTTCCTCAGAAGATTTATAACTAAATATAATTAGGGCTGTATGATGGTATATACCATGTGATAGTAAACAATTTAGACAGCTTTGCTGATTACAATGTGAGTGTTTTGGTTTTTGACGTTTTAATGACTTGTGTAACCGCATAATGTTTACGGTTGTCAAGCAATGTCATAATTTGGCAAAGTGTTCAAATAATGTGGGTTCACAGCTGTGCTTATATTAGCTCCTCTACAATGGTGTCAAAGTGGCTGATCCAATTAGAATTGTTTACCAGATCGGAATGATGTATGACTGTTTTGATTCTTCAACTCTTAAACTGGTAAATAATGTGAAGCAGCTGTATCTGCACTGATTTTACAAATAATAGTATATGTTTTGGTTTGCATCCATCACGTTTCAATAAAAGAAAATTTTATTATATTTTAATTTATAAAATATTGCTGGGTTATGTCACAACACGTTGTGTGAAAGTAAAATTACCTGTAATGACATATACTGTTGAGCAACAAATAGTTGCACTGTTGTTTCTGCAAATAGGAAACCCAAAAGGCCAGTTCTCAATGATTAGCAAAACCCTCCCCTTTTGTCAGCAACTATGTGACTCACAGGTTGTGACGGCACCTCTTCTGGGAAATGGCAAAGGATCTGCTTCACTAAAGCCAATTCTTCCAGGGGACCACCAAAGAGAGTTGTGCTTGTATAATGCCAAGCCAATCTCACCCTGAGCTCCTAATCTACTTTTCAGCATTGTTTTTTTTCACGGATGAGGTGCACCCATTTTCCTGCACACACACCCACCCACCCACACACCATAGGTGCAAACACACACCGACATGCACACTCCCCTAGCAGACAATCCATTTTCTGCAGTATAAATTCTTTGCCAATGTACACACCTTCATCTGAAACGATCTCCACAGGGCATAAAAAAAAGCAGATATACTTAAAGCAGAAGCATTGTTCGAAGCAACAGAATAACTGCCATCCAGCCAAAAGAATAATGTGATTTATTACAGGCAAGGGTACATACATACATACATACATGTACATATATGTTAGGGGTACTACTTAGTCCCCAGCAGGAAGCACAGAAGCTGCTCTGTCTGACCTCTCGTGTTGAAGACTGAAGTTCTGAGGCTGCAATGGTTAAACTGCATATTTCATCAGTTTGTTTCATAATGAAACAAAGGGCTCCAAGATACATCACAATTATCAAAATATCGCAAATGTGAATATTACAATATGCATATTGTAATGGTTTACAAAAGCTAAATGATTTTAATACTTCAAAAACTCACGTATAGTTAGTTATATGCCGATGCAGAGAGACTGGCATGCAAAGATGGAATATATGTTAGATGAAATGTGTTTTTTCAGAAAGAATGTGAAACGTATGTTGGTCATATAATATTCAGCTTTTAATAGAATTGTAATTCATTTTATAAACGTACTGTACCAAATATTGAACAATGCATACTGCATTATTTAGCAAGTTATCGCATATCACATTTTTTTAACATTGTTAAGCCCTGTTTAAAATGATCATTTATAATATTTAATTTAAAACATTAATCTCCTTACAATATTTATGCAATTGCACTGTAAATGCTATGTCAATACATTTATGCCACTTCTGAGCAGCATTTAACAGTCTGCATTTATACACCTAAATGCCACTTCAGATGCAGCTTCTGTGCCACCTTTTCAACAAAGCAAGCTCAGCTTACAACAAAACATCTTGATGGAATTGTTTTCTTATGGCTACCATTGATTGTTTTCCCAGAATGTGTTTATTTTTGAGACAGAGAAAACAAGCAAGCACCATCTGCACAATAATATGCTGTTTTCACTGTATACCGTGATTTGCTCTCAAACCCACGTACACATGTACACATCGCGCATATACACAATTTCTTTGTTTTTCCGCTCATTTATGTTAATATATAGGGTAGCAGATGTCTCCAGGGCAGCTGAAATCATTACAACAGCAGAAATCCGTTTTGAACGTCAGTGGAGTTTCAATTATTACTCTCGACTCTGCCTGCAGTTAAACCACTTCACATTCCTGAATTGTGAATGGTCATGACAGGTTAAGAGAGGTTCTGACACACACATCACTCTTAACTGACACCTTATTTGCAAGCAGTTTCTCGCGTCACATCAAGAACGCTTGAAAAACCTTTAACAACCTTGTACAACCTGCAACATTCATGAGTCTTATCACAACACAATCCAGACTTTTGGTAAAATTGCTCATACTTATGTTTACTATAAAAAATTAGATTCGGGGCCCTTATGGGTCCTGATTAGTGGCCCCTGAGCTTTCAAATGCTAATCAGCTCTGACCAACAGTCAGTTACTTAGGTCTGTGTCAAATATCAACACAGGATTCTTCTGTTACAACATGATGTCACTTAACCGTGTAGCATTCACTGAAACATAACCATTAAAACAAAAACAGTCAATTAAACTCCAAGGCAAACCATGAGGGCAACAAAATGAAACAGAGTTGACTCGCAATGCTGTTCATTAGGCACAAAAATTTAACATCACCCGTATGACCAGTTTAGCACTGTTGTTTCTGCAGATAGGGAACCCAAGAGATCAGTTCACAATGATTAGCAAAACCCTCCCCTTTTGTCAGCAACTACATGACTCACAGGTTGTGATGGCACCTCTTCTGGGAAATGGCTTTCTCAGACTTTTTCAGACTTTGGGTTGGGTTTGTCTGACCTGACACAGTAAGCACCCAGAACACCCTAGTAACCCTCAAAACACCTTAGCAACCACACAGGAACATGCTTATAACACTCAAAACACCTTAGCAACCACATAGCAACACCCTAGCAACCCATCAAAACACCAGAGCAACCACGTAGCAACAGCCAGGCAACCATCTAGCACACAACAGTATTGTGATGGTACATTTTGTTTGGGCAAGAACCTGTAACAATCTGTAAAAATCTAGTTTTATTTGGAACTTACACTTCAGCATATCAAGTCTGCTTGTTGTTTCTTTACATTAATAAGAAACAAAAAATTACAGTAAACACTTTGATGTTAATGTATGTATCTTATATTTGTTGATCTTTCATGGACAGAAGTTTAATCTTATATTCACTGTTGGCACTTTTTCTAACACACCTGCACTTCACCTCGCCAGCCAAACAAGACCCAATTAAACACATTCCTTTTGACTCATTCAACCCTCATTTGACCCTTCAACAATTAACACGCAACTGGATGATATCTTTGGTGAACACTCTACAGATAATGGACCAGTTCTTCCATTCTGAACTGGAAAATCCTGACCCAAATTTAGACACTTTGATGTCTTGAACTAAAAAAGAAAAACTGAACTTGAAAAGTACCACCCCTGTTCTCTCCCCACACAGTCTGCAGGAGCTGCTCAAATCACAATGACCCTTGGTCTTTGGCTCTTTCGTGTGTGCATGTTCAATCACTCAAGAAAGTGATAAGACCACTGTGATTTCCTCTGTGTCTGAGACAGCTAGTGCTAAAATTAGGCCTAAAATGAACAATCCATCATGAAGATCTGTGGTGGACCAGACACAACTTTGACTTTAGGCCACGAAACAGATGGAACAAAATACCACAATTCCCTGACATCCTAATCTGAGACAGTTATTCATCATTGACATCCATCTCTCTCCCAAAATATTCTTTTAGGGTTTCTCCAAATATCAGTTAGTGTGAACCTCAAAAGTTCCTGTGGGCTCTAGAGAGGAACCTGGATCTTTCATTGGACATGAACAGCACTGAGGACTCTGTGATCAAATATTCGGAATACCTAAATCTTCAGGGGGCTAATGATCAAACTGACAGACTAATTTTACCTTCCTTTCATTACTGGGGAGGTGAAATAATTTCAATATGCTGTCAGATGTTCATAAACCACAGCATACATAAACTAATCTGACTTCAAAAGTCAGATGATTCATTAGATCACTTCCCATCCAACATTTTCCCCACATTTTTCAAACGTGCTGGCTATGCTCAACAAAAAGGATGTCCGATGACCCGCAGCCAGTGTAGGAGAGATCTGGACCAGTTAACTTAACTGTTATTTGCCCAATCGAGCCAGTGCTGCACTAACACGGTCTTATTTTCAAATGAAAACGTCTGGTTTCCTTCAAATTGTAGCTATTATTGCATTTAAAACATGGTGAAGAAAACTTAACACTTAATGAAAATTCTGGCACTTTTGAAATTACACATGGTAAGAATCTGTTTGTTTGTTTTTTGTGATAATGCCAGTGAAAATGTTGTCAGGGCAATAAAAAATCTGAACTACCAGCCTAACCAGACTGGCATAACAAATCTTTACAGTTAAGCCCTGGCTAGCATTCATCCCCTGCATCCCCTGTTATCAGCCTACGAGTTGTTTTGCTGTTAACACATTACAGCTGCCATGCTTGGGCAGTAAGTTGCCAACATACTTTGGCCAAAAGAATGACATCAATACCTCTGAATCGCCCATAGCGGATACAGCTGTGTTAATATGGCTACATGCATATAACTGTATAACATATCAAAGAATGTGAATCTTAGGCTGTTGGTTCAATGGCAAATCACCAGTTACTGCAATTGAGGTACAAAGTTCATTTCGATTCCTTTCTCTGACCCTGCTGACATACATTCTTGGAAGAAGACCTGTACAAACTGCAGCCAGACATAAATCAAGACTAGCCTACATGTAACAGCCTGACAATGGCGGAAGAAACCATGAACTATTTCATAGTCAGGGGGCAACATTTTTAAATGAGTTACTCAAGAAAAAAGTATTTCTGACCATACAGATTAAGATAATACACAGAAAGTCACAATAAAAAAGCTCTTACAATGCTGCCACTTGCCATTGTTCCATATGCAGACAGCCTTTATGAGGCTAAATCATACACCAGCTTTCGAACAAAGTGTGGCAACCTTACACCAAACATTTTAAAAATTAAACACGATTTTTCTTCCCTTCACGTTGCTCTCGACCTGTGTGACTTTTCTTTTGTCTGTTAATAAAAGTGAACAGACACCGAGGCTGTCAGGTCCCAACATTGTGCATAACATCTTCTTTTGTGTTCCATATAAGGCAAGGGTTTGGAGAAGCATCGGGGTAAGTAAATGGTGACAACATTTACAACTAATCCTTTAAAAAGACAAGATGAATCACAATCAGTTTAAACTGATGTCATTTAGTCTTTTTGTTTTGTCACACAGGCACTGTCCTTATATTTATATAAATAAATGCATGTGTCCTCATACATTTATCTATAATGACATAACATATATATATATACACTATAGACACACATATTAAAGGACAAACTTATGCTGAAACAAGTGCATACACACTAAGCAGTGCCACATACACGTTACGTATAATTTCATCCCATACTTTTAGTAAACTCTTAATACACAAGACTTTTTACACACACCGGTATATTATTCTACATTAATACGAAGCTGTTACTCCAACGACAAGTTGGGCAAAACCAAAGACCGTCGCTCACAGCACAAACCAAGTCTACGTTTTTTGCCTATAAGGTAAATTATATGCCACAAACACAATGGACGTTTGTACTTTATTTTGCACATAACAGTTAACGCAAGCGTAGTCATTGTTATTCTGGAGCTCACCTTACGTGCGTGTCTTCATGCTCGGGTTTGCGCTTGAGAAAAAAAAAGAAATCAAAGCGCCGTGAAGGTGAGAAATCCGCAAACTGTGTTAACGAGAGACTCAATAATAACAAACAGATCCGGAAGCCGCGCGCGCTTCAATACGGTTGTCACGCGCAAACTGGGAGAACGGCACAAATGGAAAAGCTTCGCGGGTGATGTTTGCCGGAGTCGCAAATAGCAGTAATCCGGATCACAGCTGTGCGTGCTTGGAAAAACTGCGAATGTCGTCGACTGTGCGCCGTGAAAAGAAGAAAGTTTCCCCTCCGACGACACGGACGGTCGGCGAGTTTTTCCACGGAGGAGCGACTCTGAAGTCACCAACGGCGCCGGCCTCAGGAAGCGATGACGCGCGTGCTGAAGAGACCGGCCTCCGTGACGCTCTGGCGCCCCCGCCTGACTGTGCGACAAATATTACCGATCAATATTACAGATCGTTATATATTCACTAGTGTAACATAATTCCAGTAATATAACCCGTTTTTTTTATTTAATGAATGCATGTTCAGTTCAGTTCAACTTTATTTGTATAGCGCTTTTACAATGTGGCGTTGTCTCAAGGAAATAGGAAAACAAGGAAATATATACAATGATACAAGTAACAACGGGATGTCAATTATCAATCAGTTATCAATAATTAAGTATCACGTCAGATATTTACTATGACGTCACTTCCCTGTTATGAGCGTGTGGTTGATTTCGGAGCTCCTCCAAACTTTTCTTGTTTTATCGTTTATTCTGGTTCATGTTCATTGTAGCTGACGTATTATTAAAGATTTCAATTAAAAAGATGCCGAATGAAATGCTAACTTTATTTATAATGTATATACGTTTAGTTGTGTAATTCCGCTCGAGTATTACTTTTCTTTCATACTCTGCACCCTGCCATTTATGTTTGATTTATTTATGACTTCTCTGTGTACATAAACGGGTTTTCTTGTCTTCTGTGTCAGAATAAGCAAAGAGAAAAAGTATGTGCACTTTTCATTATTGTAACAGTTTTGTTGTTTTATGGTTTTCTTGCAGAATGTGCAAGTACATACACTGGCAGGGAAAACGTTCATGTCCCGAATGTAGTGCAATAACAATGATATACAAAGTTAAATAAACAGTATAGACTGGAGCATCAAAGAAAAGCACAGCATTAAATTTGGACATATTTCAATAGAAATATCTATCATAAATAACAAAAATCTGTTCTTTTTTATTACTGGTTTGTATAAATCTGGAGGATGGACTTAGAGAGTGA
Organism: Chromobotia macracanthus; assembly: GCA_036877525.1. Taxonomy (NCBI): domain Eukaryota; kingdom Metazoa; phylum Chordata; class Actinopteri; order Cypriniformes; family Botiidae; genus Chromobotia; species Chromobotia macracanthus. The sequence goes on along the minus strand of JAZGTH010000098.1, from coordinate 1,198,170 downwards.
AATAAAGAAGCGCTTAAACGTATCTGTACTTCATTTCCCACAAATCAATGCAGTGCTTCTATCCTGTTATCCTAATGTATTAGCAGGGCTTATGACAGCTGCATGATCTTAGTTCAAATTATTCAATTCCACATAAAAATATTTATAGCAATTTAATCACTCATTATGTTTTCAGGACACTACCCAGATGAACTTGTCTGTGCTGTAATGGGTGCTGTAAAAATGCTGTAAAGTTCTCACAGATGTTGGACTGCTTCCCGCTTCACTAGGGGATGTGTGTGTTGGTGAGTTAGTTGCCAAACTTAGAGTTTATTTGCTTTTGTTTCATGTACTTGCGCAGGTAATGTCCTACAGGTGCATTTATAGCTCGGGTGGGTGCATTTGCTTAGGTGAGATGGTTATTTTATTTACATTTTATGTAAACAAGACAATACTAGACATGTGCATTGGTTGTAATTTACAAAACGTTTTTATGCAAAACAGTAAGTCTGTACCTGTCTACACGGTGAACAGGCAGTGTTCCTCTGAACTACAGGCACTTTTTAAGGTTGCAGGTAAGAACAGGCCTTTTACAGTAAAATAATTTTATTGGCTGTAAATAAAACATTATTATAAAAAACAATATTATTATTAGAACAAGACATTCTATGTTTTTCAAGGTGAAATCAGAAATTATGCATATGACATGGGTCTCGCCTGTGGGTTAGTATGCCACATTTATACTGACCATTCCTGTTTTTAAGTCTTTGAAGTGAAAATATACAAATTTATATCGGTTCTCCAAACAGAATTCAAGAGAACGTGTTTTTTAAATTCATCTTTTTCCATGCATGTCAACCTGGCAGTGTGGAGAGCATGTCACTTTGTTCAGTGGGAAACCCAGGCGACCTTAGCCCACAACTAATAGACAATGAAAAGGCCAGAGATTGTATAATTTCCATAGGGTATAAATAATGCTGTACTTAAATGACCAAAACTGTGTTATAAACTTATGTTACAACATTAAGTTATACATTTGTATGTTTCTGTGTCTGTATAGTTGCTTTAGAGGTTTGGTGTTAACAGAGAAAAACAGGATATATTTGCTCTCAGTTCCTAACAAAAGAAACATTTATTGTTTGTTTATACATGCAAATATTTAAAAACTTAAGCGTTTACACTTGATCAATTACTAATGTGTGACATTTTTAATTTGTGGACTTTTGTGAACTCTAGGGCAACCATGGCTGTTTGAAGTGCATTGTATTTTCACTATGATGGACTACGATCATTGGAAAGGACATTTACATTTAGGCATTTAGAAGATGCTTTTATCCAAAGGGACTTACAAGGTGAGGAAAACAACGAAGCAATAAATCATAGGGAAATCATATGCCTGTGTCTGTGTTGGAGCAATCAGGGAACATATTTTATCCAAGGTGTATTTTATTTGTGTTCTTTGATTTGCAACACAAATCTAATGTTTTATATGGAAACTGGAAGAGAAAAGCATTTAAAATGATTGAAACAATGGTCTTTAATAACCAAATTACATGTACACTGTGCTGAGGACTAGTGTAGTGTTATGTTTGTTATGAAAATCTTGCCTTTCAAAGGTTAGATGCATGTAAAATTACTGTTTAACTGCAGCCTTTGATCTTTGTTTTGCAAACATCCACTGTTAATCATTTAAAATCTGGGTCTAATTTGTTGGTATTCTTATAAATATGTTGATATTCGTATAAACAGAAATCAAATAGCTTAAAGTAATCAAAAGTAAAGAAAACTAATGAATGTTGATTTATATATCTATATAGTTTTAAGGTTTAAAGTCTTTGGTCTCATCTGTGGAGCAACATCAATGTTGTTTTGACAGGTGTTGGGTATCAGAGATAGAAAACTCTCATCAAATGATCCTCTTCCACGGACCTTAAGAATAAGTGGGTTTTCTCCCAGAAACCCCTGCACTGTGATAATTGTCTGGAAGTCTTTCTGATCACTGTGGGGAAAATGCGTTTAGTATACTACTAATCCAATGCATAAATGTAACAGTAATTTGGTTTAAAAAGTATATTGTTTATGTATAATTCTAAACAACGTACAAGCAATTGCTTAGACAAATGCAGTTATGCACTATTCCTGAACCATGAACTTGAAATAATTTTACTACCTATTTGAGGTATTACCACATTCATTCAACATTTTAATTATACTTTGTTCAATTTAATTCTTTTTTTGATATATATATTGCTTGAATTAATTTTCAACTGCAATGTAAGTAAGAATTGTACCTGGCTGTAAAGGTGATCTGCAGCAGCTGTCTGCAGGATGGTGGATCATCAAGAGGTTTCAACACACCAGAGTCTGGACTCACCCTGAACACCGCATTGCTATCGCCAGCATCTACACACACAACAAAACATCAGCTCAACTATATACCCTAAGGATTAGGGTACAATGTGTTATTGTGTTCATCTGTATGTTTTTCAATGCCATTTGTATGCTGAATCCTTCCATCTATTTCTTAAAGGTCTATTGCTGCTGGTTCAGCTATCATCAAGTCCTATTAAGATTAAAATAAGTGACTTAATGGTACTAATGATAATGTACTGTTTCAAAGTCTTTGCACCTGCAAGTGCAGTCCAGTAGCTACTGGATCCACCTCTGTTATAAAGGTACACCTCTTTGATGTTTGTCTGTCCAACATAGCAGGTGCTAAAATCCACAATGTGACTGGAAAGTTGCAGCGTGGGTAATGCCAGGTGAGCACAAAGAGGCACTGTCTGAAACAGCAGTATTCATTATGTAGATACACAATACAGAATTACTCACTTGGGCTTAAACATGAGATTATTAGCACTGATGTAACAGCTGTTGCCAGATGTTTGAAACATGTATTGTCTGTATTTAATATCCTACAATATGACTCGGTACCATATTTGTATTTTTCACATATTTTCATAAGATGTATTACAAAGGTTTCATAATGTGCAAGATTGTTATTACATTTAATTGAAAGAGTACCAAGACAGTATCTAGATTTTAGTCATGACTGACCTTAATATTGTAAGAACGTTTTTGGAAAATTAATAAGAGATAAATTAAGACTTTACAACTGAACCTGAGGATATGCAGACCTGGACACTGTTATTGCTGTACTGAATGGTCAGACTCTGTTGAAACTGTAGTTTTCGTTCTCCAGTATCTTTGCACAGGAGTGTGGCTGAGTGCTGGCCATCTGATTCCTCACATGGTTCAGTCAGACAGTTCAGGAGAGAAGCTGAATTGTGGAAAGCTACCTTAACCTGCAGATCACAAAGATTATCAGACTACTTCACTTAAGCACTTGCAGAATCCACAGATCACACAAAATGAACATGAAAGCAATGTGTAGAGCTTGTGATTTTTACATGCATGCACAGACCTGCATGGTGAGTCTGGGCTGCAGCAGAAGTGATGTCTGCTCGTCTCCAGGCCCTGACAGCCCTTGTGTGTGTCTGTGACAGGGTGAGCTGCTGATCAGTTTAATGTTCTGACGGGGCTGAAGAACTGAGAATGGAGGGTGTGTGGTCAGCCTGAAACTCAAGGTCATCTCTGTGTTGTTCTTCAACAGAAATTTTTGTGTTATCCTGGATTCCTTCTATGACACAAAAAAGGGAAAGTCAAGACTGTCTACCTCTTATGCACACATTTTTATTTTGAAAACATATAGTTTGCATTAACTGCACCTGTTTGTGTGATTCTTTATCTATTGTATCACTGGCTGCTGCAAAGAATTCCAGAGCGTCTGTATCTTCTTCCATCTGTACTGACAAACTACACACACACATTTACTGTATCGGTTATCATTCTGTGGGTTACAACAGGTTGTTTGAATATAATTTGATATGGTCGTCAATCTATTTTAATTGATTAAAAGTTTTAATCAAGTTAATTACATGATATACAGATGTCCTAATCATTAGTCGCAATTAATCACAAATTTAAATATTTGCTGAGAAAACTAAAAAATAAGATACTGTATGGACTTTACATTGTTGCAGACAAAGCAATATGTAGACATGCAAAAAGTTATTATAAAATTATATATTAATTTACTTGCATGTTATATAAGTGCAAAAGCAAATGCTTTATGAAAACTAGATTTTTATATTTTTTGAAGAAAATGTGAGTGTGGACGACTGGATGTTCTGTCATCCAACAGACAAAAATCTTAAGTCCGATACTACTTTAAGTCTCCACTGTAACTCACATGGCTGGTTTAACAGAAGCCTGCATGTCCAACCTCAATGGCTCTAGGTCATAACATTGAGCTCTTTCTACTTTGCCTGGGATCAATGATGCCACCTGCAGGAGATAAAAAAAACAGACATTACATTATCTTTACAGATCTGACACTTTTGAGATCACAAATCTAGCACAGAATGACGTAATAGGGTCTAACATACCTTGGAGTCCAAGCTCATAAAACCTAGAGCATAACCGAAACAATTCTGATTGGCTGAGCATGACAGGATCAGAGGCGTGAAAGACAAATGTATAGTGCTGCTGCCCCCTGCTGGAACTACCTTTATAAAGCACATTAAATGTGTTTTAAATCTGATAATCGTTGTTCTTTATCCAGAAATGCAAATAAAGTCCACATGCAAATAAAATTCAAACAGACACTCCTATTCCTGTAAACCTACTGTTTGCTGTGGAGTGATGCAGTATGGGTAATCAGAGATGTTCCCTTCATGAGGCTTCAGAAACACAGTGAACAGCTTCTTTACTGGAGCCAGAGACCCAGAAGCGCCACTTTCCTCCTCTTCATCACATTCTTCCTCGTTTTCTTCAAAACAATCCTATAAAACAAAAGTGAAAAGCTTTTGAGACTTCACAGCTGGATGTAACAGAAGGCCAATCTCAATATTCCAGGTACACTCCTTTGTTTCCACTGATCTGATTAGTTATGACTCACAGAATTGGTCATGATGGATGAGCTTGTGTCTTCTCTGCTGGGGGTGTGGCTCTTATCCCATGTGGGCGGGAATATGGCACATGAGTCCAGTCCTCCAACAACCTCGTTTCCATCAGCGTTCTTCAGAGGAAAGGGTTCACCACACGCAACCAGCAGATCTATTAACTTCCTATCTCCAGCCTCCAGGTTGTAGGTCACCCAGTCCATGCGGATATCTGAAAGTAATGTGCCACTTACAGTATTTTATACATGACAGTTTCAAAAAGGTGCCTTACAAGGAATGTACTGTACATAGTGGCCCCAAAAAGTTTCACTTATATGGTTATTAAATTGATCAGGTTATTAAATGTTTTCAATATCAAACATTCCTGGCTGCTTTTTAAGCGTTATAGTGAATCATAATGTACTGCCATTGCATTAAATTCACCCAACCTGATATTCATTCAATTATCTGCTTTTGTGTATGTCTAATTATAAATAAAGACAGGTTTTCATTTGTAGGTGAACTAGTCCTTCCTAAAGCTTGTTAAATGTAATAGCATAAATGATTAAGACAAATTAAGTTATGAGAAATGCTCTAGACGAAGCCACAGTTTTATATTTTGTAGTTTCTATAAATGCATTTACATTTAAAAATCTAAGAATACATTTTGAGTGTGTGGTTTGAGTGGTGGTTTCAATATCCAAATAGTTTTTGAGGGCACTGTATTAGAAGCATTTGTTAGTTGTTCTTGTAAGTTATGTGTGGTGCTTAGCTCACCATATGGGCTGGTGTTAATCAGCCGTAAAGAGCGGGACACAGTGTCTCCTCCAGAAACATGGCTTCCAAATCTGTGAAGGTCAATCAGAAATGTTACAGAGCTTTTTTTGCATGCAGACCTGCTATTCTGACAGAGTGGGGACACATCAAGCAAGTCTAAGATATTTAGAAAGGCAGGCAGATGCGTCCTCTAGAGACACTGACCTTATTATTGGACCCCGGTTCTGATTGTCTGGCTGTGGTCCAATCATCTGAAAGTAAATGGGACAGCCTCTCACAGACATCTGGATAGGAATGGAGGTTGGATCCAGATCACCAACCTGAAAGAAAACTCATAAAAGCACTTCTCCCAGAAAACACTGCAACTCATCTGAAGGCATGTTTGATCTGAGAAATGACTTGGAATGTATTGACATACTTTACATATGAGATTGTCCTGATAGTCACCCCACATACTGGTGAAAGCAGTGATGTTGATAGTTAGACTCTCAAATGGACCAAGAATTCCACTGTTTGGTTCAACAAAAAACGCTGCGCCTCTTCCATGAGCAAGTTGACAATGTACAAATTCTGTAAGTAAAAGCAGAAGTCTTCCTTGTTTTACTTTTCTGATATTGAGGAACACTAAAAAGAACATTTCCTTAACGTTTCCATCAAGTAACAAAAATGTTAATGTTATTTTGAAAGTTTTAGGAACATTCAAAATGTTAGTTATTGCTTGGTTTTAAGATGTTCCACTAACAACTTAAGTATAACATTTTGATATATGACATATGTTATTCAAGTTCTACTACTATTACTGAAAAGGCTGTTTTTTAAAATGTTGAGAAAACCTTTAGAGAACATTAGCCAAAGTTCTGAGAACGTTTCCTGGTAGCTGTTTTGCACCTACCCTCATAGGCTTTCTGCTGAATTTTTTTGGCTTGAGCAGAATGGAGAGGAACTGAGTTCCTAAAAACAGGATCAGTGGTCTTTATATAGATTCATTAAATATTTCATAAATGTAAAAATCAGGCTGAATCAAGCTATATTACTGTATGTACCTTTGCAAGTTTTCGGGCGGTTGCGAAGACCCTCCTGTAAAGTATTCCACCTCCACAGTGAAAGGGGCGGTAACAGCTGTACGATTAGTTATCAGCAGCTGTCGTTTAACGGATTGGCCAATAAGCATTGGCTCTTGTTCACTAAAGTCCAGGGTGATTGGCTGATAATCAGCATCATTTGAGTTAACACTGAACAGTAACAATAAACAACAATGAACAATTACAAATGACTGTTTAAAAACAAGAATAATAAAAATGTCTAAAGAAAGTATATGTAGATCTGAGGTAAAATGAGGTAAATGTGGCCTCACCAGTGAGTCTGAGGCAGTGAGTAGGACACAGTCAGAGGTCTGGCTTTGGAGAACAAGCTCAGTACTAATGGACTCCTCATTCCCTTCACTTCACAAACTGCAGTCACTTCAGTCAGCTCCTCCTGAAAAACATAAAAGCATATTTACGATATAAAATGGCATTAAATAGCATGAAATAGCATAGTTTGGGGTGACTTACAACAGTGTGAGCAGTGAATGATACACAGATTTCTGTTTTGCCATTTGGCTCCAGAGTGCCTGAAGAGGGGCTGAAAGTTGCGGAGCACAGGTGAGCTTGTGCACCCTGGAGCTGAGAGTGAGAGAAGAACCTGAGCATGACACATCATCTAGTCCAACAATTTCACTGAAAAGATTAACCACTGTAACAGATTTTTCTAAAAGCAATAAGCCATGTAAGATAAACCAAGCTCTTTCCCAGCTAACACCTTTAGGTTGTAAGAATGTTTCTGTAATGTTTCCATTAAGTTACAAAAAATGTTATTTCGCAAATTCAAAGAATGTTCAAACAGTCCAGTTTCTTAGACATTGTATTAACAATATTACTTGGTTACAAGAACGTTATTCAAACATTTTTTAAATTTTGTAATATTTTTCAAAAGCTCCACTAACTTAAAAATAACATTTCTGATATATCATGTGTATATATCAACTTTCTACTAATGTTACTGCAAGAACATTTTTTGATAACTTTGAGATCTTTTACAGAATGTTAGCAAACATTCACTGTTGAGTTTGTAGACCCATGGGGCTCTGTCACGGTCTCACCTTGCTCCAGGTGAAGTGGGCTGGCAGCAGTGTTTGGTTAAACATGGTCACGCTGCCGCTCTGCGGAACTCCTACATACAGATCAGCCAACACCAGCTCACAGCCCAGTAAACACACCTGAGGTGACTGAACGTCTGCCCGCAAAGAGAGGTGACTGAAGACAAACACATGCAATATGTGACAGCAATAACAGCTTTTCACTACGTGTAATATTGTTGTTCCTCTTGTTTTTCTGTGCAGAGGTCAGTAATGATTGTCAGATTTCCTCACCAGCCAGTCCCGTTCAGCACAGTAAGCTGTAGGACAGACTCAAAGCTCTGACAGGACAGAGCTCTGAAGACTATGTCCACACTGCAGGATTCCAGCGGAGGCAGAACTCCTGTTCTTGGCTTTATATCCACCTGAACACAAATAAGCAGAAATACACACTAATACTTCTTTTACGATTACAGATGCCAATGTACTTGCTTAATAACAGATTTTTGTTTATTTTTAACCAAAAAAGTTACGGGTCGCAGCTTTAAGTTGATGTTTTTCAATGTGTAAGTAAAGTTTTTTTTAAGTAAAGTTTTTCTAAAATAACTGAATCAACCTGACTACATGTAACACTCAGCAAAAGTAATTTCAGATCGCTTTAGAAATAGCTCCTTATGGTAACAACCACCTTTTACCTCTTTTTAGACTGTACCATACAAACCATACAAAAGCTTTATTATTCATTATTTATTATTTGTTATGGCAAAATCTAAACTTAGTAATAAAGTACACCTTCTGTTTGTCTATTAGTTGGCTGCAGTAAAGCCCTAAACCTCATTTTAAGGAGACAGACAGTACCAGTCCCTCGATGAGCAGCTGAGTGCCGGGCAGTTCCTCTAGGCTCCAGTGGGCATCTATCAGGCTGCTGTTGGTGATCTGGATGGTAGAGACGCTCTCATCTCCCTTTTTAAGCAGACCAAAGTCCAGACTGGGTACATTCACTGTGCAATGTGGCCCCTGAGACACACCACAACATGTATTATAGCCTAATCATCAAAACTGTACACCATGATGCATTGTTTTCTAAACACCCGTAATGGCCTCTATGTGGCCTACTGGGTTTAAATGAGTAGGAAAGGGATTAAAACACCTCTGACCTTAAAAGTGGCCTCAATGGCCAGTCCTACAGGTTTAGGATGGTGACGAACGTGACACTGCAGTGTTGAGGTAAAATGACCCGGTTTCCCTCCAGTCAGAATTAACTCCAGGTCAAAACATTCATTAATCTCTGTAGGTAACCAGTTTGGATCAATTTATACAAAGAATTGAAATACGCATAAGTACTAAGTATTTTTCAGGTTCCTAACACCCAGTAATGACAAACCTTAATGATGAAAACATCATAAAGGTAAAACATACTATATGACTAAAATCATCGTGGTTTGAAAGACATGAGGTTGTGCAAATAAACAGACTTTTCACTTTTCTCTTGAACTATCCCTTTGTCTCATTATCTACAAAGTTCTGACCTATTTCCCCTGTAGGGGGCTCTACTTCAACCATGTGACAGTCGACAATTCGCTCCCATTCAAAGTGAATGACTGACTTGCTATGATTCCACATCTGAAAGACACACATTAAACACACATATATAAAACATAAATATATTAAAAATGTCAGAGCTTAAAAAAAAACCTTTGATGAAAATGTTACTGTAAATTAGAATCGGGAAAGAAGTACATTGGAGTACATGGGATTAAATTTGAAGTAGTTTTGACCTTTTAACAGAGCAGTACCTTAAATTTCTTGTGGATTGTGGTGTGTATAAACGTGTCCCCTGCTATTAAAACAGCATATGGCTCAAGAAGGATTTTAAAAGGCTCGGTTGAACCTTTCACCTCAAGCTCCAAAACTGTCACATCATTTACATGCAGTGCTGTGTCGAGGCTCATCCTGCAAATTAGAACATGAGATTTACAAGAAAAAACAACACAGGATTAAAAAACCTTTATTGGTAAGTTTATCTAAAATTCCAATAACAAAGTCATCAAAAAATTCACAGAATTTAGGGTGAAATGTGTCTTTTTTGCACAACTAGCATCACCAAATGGAACTGCACAAATAGCAGCTTTCCTGAACAAAACAAAGGAATAGTTTGACTCCTGACTCATGCTATTGGCTCAGGCAATGTTCCTATCTTGGGCTGGTTGGGACACTCAAACAAGAAAATATATATTCTGATAGTGCCAGAGAACCACAATGTTAACACTTTTCAAGAAAATCTACAAGAGCTTATACAGTAGCAGCCTCTACAAATTACTGGAAATTGGGATAGGGTAAAGTATTTTAACACTGAAAAGACTGCCTAGCTAACAATTTTAGGCTGTAAGAATGTTTCCCTAATGTGTCTATTAAGTAACACAAACGTTGGAAATTGGTATTTTAAAAATTCTGGAAACATTTAAAACGTCCAGTTTTTTAGACATTGTATTAACATTATTGTCTGGTTAAAAGAAGAGTATTCAAACTTTTTAATTAACGCTTTTAACGTAATTAAAAGTTTTTAACTGTAACGTTTTTAAAATGTCCCCCTAACAACTTCAGATATATGTAAATGACATTATTTAAAAAAATGTTCTACTAACGTTACTGTGAGAACCTTCTTTGGTAACGTTGAAAGAACTTTGATAACTGTTAGCTGGGTGCACACAAATCACTCTTTTTACCCATTCTCAGTGACTCTAGGTGGATCCGGAACATCCATGATTACCAAGTGGCAGACACTGTGATAGTCTTTCAACTGAAAGAGAAGTAGATTCAAAGAAAGTACAGGTGTGTGTATGCAATCCTGCTTCTACATGAGAGTGTTTATATGTGTGTGAGTGGACATACGTCATAGGGAGAGAATGTAAGCAGGAACTCGTGTTCCTGTGCAGGAGCCAGGATACCCACGGCTGGACTGATAATGAACCCACCGTCTGTATCAACATGATGCTGGATGGTGGATGGGTCTGGAGTTTCTCCAGGAAACAGAGACTTGAGGTTGGGCTGCATGATCTGCCAGTGGAATGGGAGCTCCAAGTGTCTACAGTGCATATAAGCACAATATTAATTTACATGCGTAAAATTATAGAACAAACATGTCAGTGATTGTTTACACATAACTGTTCTGTGTTCTTTTTTACAGTATTAAAGGAGCTCACGCATTGTTTTTTATGATCACTGTCTTCTGAAGATTTGAGCGTGGATTGGTCGATTCAAACCGCACAAAATGGTCAGCCGTGACATCAGACAATTCCCCAAATTCAGGATGATCTTCTCCACCTGATACTGAAACCAGCTCAACCGCAACCAGCTGACCTGTACCTGAGAAAGTTGTTTTTTGACACTTTCAAAACATTGCTGAACTGTTGCTCCTTTAAATTTAATTTCACAGTATATGTAGATAATAAAGAACTTCGGTTTGGCTGAATTTATTCCCTACCTTGAAGGGTAATATCTTTTACTTGGCAGTTGTCACAGACAATGGTAAAATCCTGAGTACAGTTCTCAGCCGTAGTGGGAAAAAACACAACCTAAATAATGAAACAAATCCAAACTTACTGAATCATAGACTCCATGAATCATGAGTCATCAGCTCCACTGAATCATCAACTCCATGCTTAATCCGTGCCAGATACATCCATACCCAGCTAACACGGAATGCTCTTAGAATGTTGGCTAACGTTCTCTAAAAGTTCTCTCCAAGTTCTCTCCAAGTTCTCTCCAAGTTATTACAAACATTCTTGCAGTAACATTAGTAGTGTTTTTAACATTATGTATCATGCAAAGAAAGTTCATCTTAAGATGTTAGTGGAATGTTTTTAAAAATGTTACAGAATAACATTCTTTTAACCAAGCAATAACATTAATACAAGATCTTAAAAACTGGACATTTTGAGCATTCCTAAAACATTCAAAATAACATTTTTAACGTTTTTGTTACATAATGGAAATGTTAGGGAAACATTCTTACAACCTAAATTTGTAAGATGGGTCTGTGCTCTTCATTGTAAAAATCTCACCTCTATGATGGTGGCCTGTCCGGGCAGAAGACCAAAAACAGAAGGACTGATGGCAAAAGGAGGCTGTTCTGCATAGGCTGCCTTCACTGCTGACTGAGAGGAAAATTAAGTGGGTTAATGTACAGAAAATTTATTCAATCATGTTTATTTGAGCTTGCTTACCCTGAGGCTGGAGGCAGGCCATTGTTTCTTAGGCATTATGCAGAATGTTCCAGAACTCAGGCCTTCATTCTGACATAAAACCTCTATAAACTTCACCCCTCCAGCCAGGCAGTAACCACAGTCTATGACTGCTGGCACTGGACACCGAAAAATTGCAATTTAGTAAAGTAATAATACAATGCATCCTTACAATTTGAGGTTAATATAATAACACAAAATAATATAATTTGTGTATGCCCAACTAACCCCGAACATTCTCAGAATGTTATCTAACGTTCTATAAGTTCTCTCAAAGTTATCAAAAAATGTTCCTGCAGTAACGTAAGTCTAACCTTTTTTAAAGTTATATATGAAAATTTTTATTTTTTAAGTTGTTAGTGGAACATTTTAAAAATTGAATAATGTTTATATGATCAAGCAATAATGTTTAGATGACATCTAACAGACTGACCGTTTTGAATGTTTTTAAAATGTTCAAAATAATATTTTTTATATATTTGTTACCTAATGGAAACATTAGGGAAAATGTTAGCTAAAATTGTTAGCTGCGTGGATGCTTTCACTAACAAATATCTAAATGAGCCAGGAATGCCAGATATAGCAATATATTTTCAGGCAATCATGTTAAAACATTTTTTAAACTATTCAAGGGGTGAGTCAGAGCAACCAGTTTCAGAAATATTAAATCTGTCAACGAGTAGAGATTTACATGCTAGAGGCGTGATATGTTTACGTTGACTCACGAGTCAGTATTGGAGGGGGTCTGTGAGCCTCCACTGGTATAATGAGAGGATACGGCGACTGTGTTTCCACAACAAGAATGTCCTCATAATCAGCCAGGGAGTCTGGGGCAAAGCGCACCATATACTGACAGCTCATACCAGGAGCAACAATTCCACCCTCACCAGGGAACCTGCCTGTGAAACATATACATCTGTTACACTATTCTTCTTATTTTTCTTATTCGACAGTCAATTGCATAGTGAATTTTTAGGTAGTATTGTGTAAAATAAATTTTCATTTAAATTTTACAATTTTAATGATAACGTAATTGTTATCAATTAAAGTGATCATTAAAGTGACAATCCACAATTTTCGCCTCTCTACCGCCATCTCTGTTCAAAACGTAACATTGCAGGTTACTTTACATTGCTTTTATTTTTTTCAGAATGCATAATGAAAACTATCTAATATTTCTTGGGAATTCAGACCTGACAGCTCAAATAAATAAATCACTGTTAAAAAAATAACGTTGGAAATCTGTATAAGGCGAGAAGATCGTGTTTAACACTGATCTGCCATGTACTTTCTCTGATTTTTGTTCATTTTAACCCCAAAAAGTTATGAACTGCAGCTTTAAATTTGCAGTATGATTATAACAGCACAATGACTGCCATCAGATTTCCTAGATCTCAGCATTAGCCATTTAAAAACCTACTGGTTGACTAAACTGTATCACACCAATAGGTTTATCCTAAAGCTTAGGCCTATGTAAGTAAAGTATTTACATTTTACCAGTAGATGTCTCTGTTTCCTTATTCTGCCATCTTGAGCTGCAGCAAATTATAGCTATAAGGAAATTCCACAGAATTCTTTGAAATCCTGTGATAACTTTAAGCCTGGCCCTAAAATTCTTTTACACAGAATGTTATTTACTGTTTATTTACAACATTCCCTCAGTTCAGCAATGAAAGACTTACAGTTTTACCCTTGAACTGAGATGTTATGCCAGCATAAATGATGCTTTCATGACATTAACAGGCAAGTTTCGTTTTGGAAACTCACCCAAACCAACAGAAAAATGTGGAGACATTGGAGGAATCAGACGAACATGACGACTGGTCGCAGTCATGTTTTTTAACTCCACCACAGTCTACAGGAAACAGAAGGCACCATTCAGAACAGAAAACACACAAAACTGGAAAGACTCCATTCAGATGCAGAAACTGGATCTTAACCTGTGGGGAAAGACTTATGAATGTTTATATTAATGGTGCTTAAATAACAGTTCAATTAAGAACTTCAAATGATTGATTCAGTTGCACGCATTGTAAGTTTAAGCATGATCATAACTTCGTAAGAACTCCAGTAAGGGATTGAATGTACCACAATAGATCAAATGTAAGACATAATCAGTGAGTTCATACCTCATATACTTGTCCTACGCTGTAGTCAGTAAAGATGATCGCAGGTGGATTTGCAATGAAGATGGGAACAGGGGCCACAGGACTGGTGTTGAAGGACAGAAAGGGAACATTTGGAATATTTGATCTCATCTCATTATTTTGCCTAGTAAAATTGTGATCCATGTGTCTTTTTAATGGACACTATGGTAATACACAATTAAATAAATTGAACAGTTTTTCTCACTCAATAATGGCCATCACAACTGATGGCTTGAATATTAAATCTGCAGTGAAAGAAAACAGAATAAATCAGTTTTGTCCCACTAATTCAGGTGTTGTAAGCAAGAATCAGTCTCTTTTGCATTGTATAACTTGTGGTAGCTGGGAAGTTGATGCGTCCTGGAGTGTGGTGTACTATATTCCATCCAAAACAATTTTAACTTATTTTTAACTTTTACAACCTCATTAATTAAAATTCTGGTTGGGCCAGATGAGTTAAACAGAATATGGAATGATTCAACTGAGTTAATGATGTAATCCAGTTCTCTTTCATTACCAGCACCTGGCATTCTGTGTGTTTGGAGAAAAATTTAATTATACAGCATGGTTTGTAATATGCATTGTAGATTAACCCCGTCTACTGGTCTGCAATGTCATGATGACAATGTTGTGCTTTTCAGGCTTTGACATTCTGAAAAAATATATCACAATGCGCAGCATTTATACCACAAGACACCACAAAATAGGGTGTGATCTTTATCTTGAGTGTTTGTGTGTATCATATTTCCCCTACCCAAGCTGCTCAAATATTGTGGCATTAATAGTTAAATAAAGCTGTCTGTAATGCAAACAGCATGATAACAAAGGACAAGGCCATTGGGAATTACAAGTGAAACCATGCATTGCGATGATAAAGGCCCTTATTTTCTTAACCGCTATTAAACAACATAAACAATATGTAACAATGGATTTTATGACATATGATTGATTATATACGCTGATTATATGACATACGTTTTTGGAGAATACTACATAAAATTTATTATTCTTAACCCACTGGCAAATGTTTTGTTTTTCTTTTACGTTTTGTGTTATGCATTTTGAAATGAAATTATACAGAATATATCCTTTTTTCCCATTTTTTCTCCTATACAGACAAATGCAAACTTCTGTGTACATTTCTCCTTATACATTTTCTCCTTAAAAATAGGCTCCAGTAATCACACGTGTCTCCTCTAGAGTTACTTTATTTAATTTGGCTAAGAATTCCATTATGTATTCTTATCTATTAAAAAGCAAACCTTCAGCAATACAAATTAATCTGAAGAGTTATAAAAACCAATTAACTTTCAGCAGCCGTCCAACCTTGTTTTTCCTCTGCCTTTTGCCCTATTTTCCTGACTCTCCCCTGGCACAATGAGGGACTTTCCTCCATGCTGGGCATTAGGGAGCAGAAAACGCGGGTTTCGTAAAAACGTATGTCTCTCTTTGTACTTCTGCAGGGCAGCCCTGTCTTCTGCCGAACTCTGAGAACTGGGTCGCTCCTTACGCGCAGCCTTCCGCACCTGGCCCAGGTTCTGAGGAAAATTTGAAGAACAAATGTCAATAAAATGCACACAAAGCCATTTCCAAGTCTTTAGATAGACATTGCTTGTCATTATAAATTAGGTACTGGTCTTACAGCTAAAGTATAAATCTGATTGAAATCAGTGTCCTAAGAACAGACGTAAAGATAATTCTGCTGTCTTTGTTATTGGATAACTGGAATAATGCTTGGGGCCAAACCTCAGTGGAAGTACCCTTGATGGATCTGGACTCCACAGAAGAAGGAAGAGTGAGGGACTCCTCCGATTGGTCCAGCAGACTCTCTGCTGTATGTGCAGGTGGGGGGAGCAAAGTATAACCATCATCCTGCTTTTCAGTGCAGATGTGCATATTATACGAGACAGTTGGCTGGACAAAGCCAGGCTTGACCTTTCCTGTAAAGAATGATAGAATTATGAAATTGTGAAATATTATGAAATGTACTCTAAGTGCTTTAAATTGCTTAATTACCTTTTGGGTTTTTAACGACAGGGGTGTCCACTGTTGTGTAGTCCAGTGGACAAATCAAGTTGTTTCTTTTGAGAAGTTCACTGTCCACACACCACTTGAAGGCTGACTTAACTTTGGAGACATAAAAGTTGAACTACTTTTAACTAACAGATTGTAGTAAGTAAAAACAAGTTATTTGTTTACATAAACAGAACTGTTTTGGTGCAATGTACCTGGGGGTAGGCCCAGCTGATGGTACGCCTCACCCACTTCCTCCATCATTTTGGTCCGCTCGTGTTCCTCTTTTGCAGCAGCTTGCAGACGGGCCTGTGTTATATGTGTCTCCAGCATTTTAGCATCTTGAATCCGTTTGTTATATTCAGAATGTACCTGGACATGATATTGAAATGGTAAATTCTATAATGTTGCAAGAATTTCTTTACATTTTATTAGGAAAGACCCTTTT
Source organism: Chromobotia macracanthus (assembly GCA_036877525.1). Taxonomy (NCBI): domain Eukaryota; kingdom Metazoa; phylum Chordata; class Actinopteri; order Cypriniformes; family Botiidae; genus Chromobotia; species Chromobotia macracanthus. Next base: position 1,181,503 of record JAZGTH010000098.1, on the reverse strand, counting down.
GAGATATGAGAAGAGAGACACCTGTTGTAGCTCCTCCACATATTTTTCATGATAGCTGTCACCTCCTCTGCGTGATTTACTGAGATTAGCAACAGTGTCTTTCCCAATAGCTTCTGTGGTGTAAAGGTCCTTGAATATGCTTGCCAGTAGATGAGAAATGTCCTGTACACACAAAACATATGAAAAGCATTTTTGAAAATGCAATCGCCTTTTGTTCCTAAAGTTATTTCTAACAGCCATGTTTTGCACAACCCTTTAACATTAGGTTTTGTAAGACCATTACTACAATTTATTGAAGTATTTTACTATGTACCCACTGCAAAACAATAGGTAAAATACACACTAGTTAAAGTAAATACCTAATATATATATATGTTAATACTGCATCACTTGTACTCCTTAATCTAAGCAATCCAAGCAATGTATTGGCACTGTGCATTTTATATATTAAACATATCAACAAAAAAGTATCAACAGTAGTAATCAAATGTCATTTATTCCCCTACCTGAGTTGTTGCTGATGCCGGCTTATGTCGGTTCATGGAGGGCTCAGACCTCCCTAATGCTTTAGGTTCAGTTTCATCTGCCATTGTTTAGTTGAAAATGTTTACAAAACTCAATTCTTTCAATAAAAGCCTGACCTGGCACGCAAGAAGCTTGGCAGTTATGGTATTTTATGCAAAAGGCTCACAACGGGCACACATAAGACTAAATCTATAAACTAAAAGATGCCACGGAGAAGTTACCTTTGTATTTTATAATGGCCGCCATGTTTGTTGACACGGCGTTACCGTGGTAACGTGGCGCGCTACTGAGCCGCGCGTCCGCCGCGATTTACTTTAATTAAAAAGAGGCAGATTGTTTACAGTGGCTCAGAAAGTGTTTGAGCAGTAAATTTACAGTAAGGTTAATGTACAAATGTCATTACAATAAATATTAAAATATTAAATTAAGTGGAAAACGTATGATAAACTTTCTCAGAACTCATAAGGTTTTGAGAACTGGTGCCATGACATTTTTTTTTTAATTTATGATGAGATTATGAAGCGAATCCTAAAATTTAAGACACACACACACACACATATATATCTTTATGCATCCAGATTAATCTATACTTTTTGATAAATAACAGGTGTAATGTTATACACAAGATATTATTTAAAAAATTAACCATTGTCTTTTATCATTGTACTATAAGTAAAATAAATGATTACAGAACAATCATATCTGTTTTGATCCCACACTATGGACAAATCTGACAACCAGAGAGTGATGTAACAGGCACTTTTGGTCTTGTTTTGTAATTTAAAAACATTACAAAACACAAAATTATTTTTTCTGTAAATGTTTGCTTGCTGGTATTGTAGGCTGCACAGCTGAATGTTTTTGGTATAATCTTCAAAATAACACACACAGTGCACACCTTTGCATACTTTAAGCTCAGGTATGGGTTGCCGGTTTTGCAAAGGGTGTGCCAGGAGCTGCCTGCCAAGAAAATGGTAAAAATCCCCATTGTCACACAGCAAACATGCGCTACCAGACACTTCCTAAGCACTAAAGTAAAAGAAAGTATTAAAACAACGATTGTATTGAAGTTGACAAGTATTAAACAAAGATTGGTTTACTCAAAACGAGACACAACCATACAGAAGCTTATTGGCTTTACTAGAACTGTACTGAGGCCTACGTTATTCACAGTATTGTGATTTATTTATAAACAATTGTGTTGCAACTGGATTATATAGCTATGTAATTCATATAATCTATATATTTACATTGTTTTGAAACCCAAAATGTAGGCTCAAAATATACAAATACAGATAACTTGATCCAAAGATATATTACTTCAACTGCTATCACCTCTCTGAAGTAAACAGCAATATGCCAATTATGATTCATGTGTTTCTATAATGACGACGCATTTTATCCAAAGAAACATATTATGTAACATCTCGCATAAAAATCAACACCCTTTTTGGGTGTTATCACTTCAGTATAACATAGATCATACTACTATTTAACTTTTTCCCATAAATTATTAGATATGTATTTATGACAGCATACTATAGGCGGAGAACAGGTCGTAATAGATTATGGAATATATAGATTAATATAATAGATATAGATTAATAGATTTATATAATGGATATATTATATTAGATATAATATATAATATATACCTTAAATAGAGTATAGACAAATTGAACCCTTAAACAACAAGATGTTAACTTTCCCGGATAAACGACTTTCAAAAGTGCACTGTCGGACAAAAGTTGAGGACAACTGTGCGCTAACAATAACTGATAATAGCAAATGAAGGGAAAGCAGTAAGGTTGTAATTTAGTCAGACATAATGTGTCGAAACAAATGAAAGTTTTTAGGTAATGGAGAACTGGGGACAGACTTGAAAGACCGGTGTTTCTGTCTGTTGTGGGCGGTGACCACCACTGTAATGGGTGGGATCCTCGCACGGCGCATAAACCTTTCTCAGTGAAGAATCTGGGACACTGGTTTTATTCAGCCCGGTCAGTCGCTATCGTTCAATTTCTTTTCTCGACTGTCGCATACTCGCAAAAAGTCATAAAAATACAACAACAATGGAAGTAAATGGAAGTCCCAGGAAACTGGGTGAGTTTTGTCATGTTTCCACTTCGGTCCGCTTGAGAAGTGCACGTATTTGATTTGAAGTTACAGGCTAATGTCATTGCTCTTGCTTGCTCTTTTGCTGTTTCCATAGGTTACAATTTAGCGTTTTTTTATGCACAAAAATGATTTATATATATTTTACGCATTGTAAAACTGTATGACTGTGGCTGGAAAATGTTATAGGACCAGTTCTGCTTGCTCTATTATGATGGTCTTGTTTACTGTTGCACACCCAGTACTACAAGTTAACTACTACAAGTACTACGGAGTTAACACATAGTAAATACATTGTGCCATCAGAGAACATTTCCCATCTTCATCATCATCATCATCAACTCTAATCTAAATGTAAAGTAATGTCATTCACACAGCCCTTGATTCGATGCCGTAGTAAATAGCTCAGTAAATATAATTTTGTCTATAAGTATATGTCAATATTTACAATGTCTTTAAAGTTAGACATTGTAAATTACTGCACCATTGCTGAGTCCGTAATAGCTTTACATTTTCGTGGCTGTGTGTTTATTTTATGAAATATTGCCTCTTAGAATAACAGTTTTAGGTAAAAAGCCCCGTAAAGCCGTGATTTCAAGTGAATTTACAACATTTAACAGCTATTGTTAAGTGACATTTCATTGTAAACCACGGCATCTTGGGGCTTATTACTTTAGTACCGCATACTTTGAATGCTTCTTAGTTCTTCAGAGTTGCAAGACATTCATTGTTGCAGGTGATAAATTAATCACCTGTGTGAATACTATAGATAGGTGATCTACGTCATCAGTTTATCATAAAACTGTTATTCATGAGAATTGCAACTAATAAACAGATGCAAACGAGCCGTTTTGTTTAAATAACACCATTTTTTTTTATTTCGTGGACCACTAACTTATGCTACATGGCACCAAACCGCGTTCCCATGCAAATAATCGACCACTCGACCAGAAGAGGGCGCCATGTCCCACATCCACCCGTCTAACCTCCTAAACGAGGGAAGGCAAGTTTTAGCCACCGAGCCAGATGTATACCTACACTAAAAAGTCACATAACAAAGCGAACATGTAGAAATGTAGAAATAAATATGTAACTATGTTGTGCTTAAGCAGTCCCAATGAAATTATGCCCAAATCGCGCCATTGCATGTTCCCATTTTAAAACGGAGAAGTTTTGCTATCCTGACACTGCAGCAATTTAAACAACGCATGGCATGCAATAACATGTCACATCTATAAGGCAGAGAAAGAAAATCATATACAGCATAGAAATAAAAAAATCGCCACAAAAATAATACTAGTATTTGGCAGCTTTTGAACCCGCCCATAGAAAGTTGGCAAACGTCACGGTTTACACCCGCCAGGTTACTTTTATTTTGCGAAAATAAGACGATTACGGGATCGCTTGGAGGAATGCGACCATGTTTTGTGTATGTCAGTCTGTTAAAAGGACGAAGTCCGAGGACTTGATTTATCAGGAGGAGCGTAAAAACATCGCACACGAGAATGGAAAACGCATCGGTGGGTGTACCGTTTATATCGGGTGGTGCTGTTTCAATCATGCCACTTTTGGCTAGCCTTCATAGCAGGATGTTTAGGTGTAAATAACACCATTGATCCGTCTGAATAACCATGGTAACTATGGTAACTATACTATTGTAACTATGGTACACTACACTACTTTTCACGACAACAGCATAGGTGCTATAGATGTGTTAATACGTACCCTACAACTATAACATGGTTATGGTACTCATTCTTTCAATGTAATAAGCAGATGAAAATCTCCAATTATAAAATGGTGTCTGTAGATGTAAGTGATTGTGCATAAATTACAATAATCACATTTGAATCACATGCATTATCTGAAACAGTGTAATGTTTGTGTGATGGAAAGCACAATCATTTTTTAGGTTACTATGCATACCAGCCACTCTTTGCTACATCTTGAGTAAGTTGTTATGGGTGTGATTCGTGGCAACTCAGCTTTATGTAGATGCACTAAAACTGGAAAGTATAGAAAGGATTTCACATTAAGATGTTGTCTTTACGGTGTGCACAATGTGCAGTATTTGTTTACTATGGATCCAGAGAAGCAGGCAAAGTTACAAACATCTGACAGCATATTTATGGGAAGCAGAATTTATATTTGGAATGAGGAGTGAGTCAAAGGCATTATCCCGGTTAGCTTTATAAAGTTTTGCTGTCTGGTGTTGAATTACGTTTCAGCCATACAGAGCAAAATAGACCTATTGTTCATGTGCGTCTTTAGAAGTGAAATAAAGGCAGTTGGATTAGAAACTTAACAAACAGTGAGTTGTGAATGATGGTTGCCCGATAATGTTTTGTAGCTGTTGATGACCTTCCACTGATGCAGCATCCACGTTGGCTGGTTACATAAAAAGTTTTCCTGTCCACAACGTCAAATTTTCTGTCCTGAAAAACAGTGCCACCCAGGGCAGATGGAAATGATTTACGCCCAGTTTAAAGGGATAGTTCACCTAAAAATGATTTGGTCATCATTTACTCACCCTCATCATTCCAAACCCATGACTTTTGTGCATGTGGGAACATCGAAAGACAAGTTAAACAGAATGTATGAGCTGTTCTTCTCCCTGGAATGACAGTGGAACATAGTGGAAAGTCCAGTATAATCCATACAATATATACAAAATATCTAAAACCAAAAAAAAACTCTTAAGCTTGAACTATTCCTTTAATGCAATGTCTTAAAGGGTTTAGCATCATTTAATTACCCACCTCATTGCATTGCTTGGAAGTTAAAGCCATAGGAATGCTTCAGCGACCATCAGGTCTATGTTTCTGACTCCTGTTGAAGCATGCTCACCTGAACAACTGAAATCAACAAATCAAGCCTGGTCCTGTTTCTATTTAACTACAGTATTTTAAATATCACACAGCACTGAGACAATTTAGAAGAGCCCACTGGTAGAGGTCATCTGCTTTTAAACAAATATTCAACTTTACATCTACTTAGACGCGCTGGATGCTTCTGCAATAGAATTTGAATGTAAAGTAGCTCGATTCTCACATTTTCCTAAATTTTAAATACCTCACCTATTTTGCAAATAAAGTAACCCAAGTGAGACCACAGTATTCACTTTGAAACTGGATAAGATCGTGTTAATTTTGAGCCCTGAATAACTACATTATAGTTTATAGGTGCAACCATCCAAGCACAAGAAAGACTTTTAGTCCATTTGTGAGTATGCAGAGCTATTTCAGAGGCATTTTAACATTTCTCAGGCTCTTGTATGGATGCAGCCAAAGTCTTATAAACTGCCTCTGTGGCAGGAGCTTGTGAAAATTGTCTGCAATGTTGTGTTTTGCTCACACCCTTAGGCCTCAGAAGCTGGAAATAGTCAACAGTTACTCATTAGTCCCAGAACAACACAAATGATTCATTTTTTATGAAGAACCAATGAACAACCATACTGGCCATTTTTTAGTTCATAATTCATTTAGGATATTAAAACTGAAGGACCGCAGTATTCATAGTTTAGTATCTTAGCAGGACGTTATAGGCGTTTTATTAAACACTCTAGAATAGGAAGTGAAAAATGTTATGGAAAGCATGATCATTTATTGCAACACTGGTATGCGTTGTTCACGTGCACCACCCACACTTGTTGTCTTTTGCATTGTAATGGTAAAAATGGTAAAATTATTTTTGCCTTGCTTTATATTGAATAACACCATAATCCTGCTGTTAATCATAACTGTACATATATGAGTTATTTAAAAACCGATCTGAGACAAACACATCTTTGACACCATTCATTTATGGGAGCTATATAACATTTTATTATCCAATGTACTAAAATGTTCTGTCAGTAACCTGAAATGTCCTTTATGTAGTAACATCCAATTAACCTAGTTTACTTCAAGTAAAACATTATTTATTATGACTTATTTAACCTGACTATAATAAGTAGTACAACTGAAGGTCATTTTTAGGGTTACAATTGCATGTAATCTCTTTCAATAGTGTGTGTTGCTTTAAGCTACATTGGCTTTGATTCTGTGTTAATCAGGTGTGAAACCTGCAATCTGTAGTGTGTTCACACTATTGTAATCTCTGTTGAGATGCAAATCAGTTTAGTTGTAATCATTGCTCTGTATCAGCACTGTGGTTTTGTGGTTTCAATAAGCCATGCACAGTTTTTTTACTGTAAGTATTTAATATTTGAATAAAGAGAAAATAGGATGTTATGCCTTGTATTTTAGGGGGGTTATTGAAGTGAACTGAAGTTACTGAGGATTTACTAACAAAACTAAACAATTAGAATAGTTACTAAAACTTGGTCTAAGCGATTGTCTGGTAATCTTTAACATACAGATACAGACAGCTCACCTAGCTGCTTTTGACCACGAATGCCATGTGAACCCATGTAAATAACTAGTTGCTTCTGGAGGGATGCATGTGGGCCGTAGCATTACTGTTAACCTCTGCCCGACTTAGCATTGAAGAAATTTGTGCCACGGTCTCTACATTTAGAATTCCATTGGAACATACAGTGTTTAGTACATAAATGAAGTTGAAACATCTGTAGGTAATTGTCAGCTGACCAATTCAGCTCTCATTGAAGTTCCCTTGATTGTATCATGAGCCATTTTATGACCTCTGTTAAATCCATTCACATTAATGCATGAACATGACCCTTGCTTGACCCTTTAGGTCTGGAGGAAGATGCAGACCTGAAGTTTTTGCTGAATGGTGGGGATCTGTTGAAGGTCAAATCCAACTCATGGAGGAAAACCCGCTTCTTTCAGCTGAAAGAGGACTGCAAGACGATGCATCAGCAAACCAGCAAGAAATTCAAGAGTAGCAGAACCTGTGAGTACCACCTTCCTGCTGTCCTTCAGTTCTGTTCCAGTTCTGTTTGAGAGACCTAGAACATGTTGTCCATACAACAAACCATGATGTACCATAGTACCATGGAAGTACTAGGTGATGAATCTGTGGTAATTTCATATACTGTATGCTTTCGTATTCTGTATGTGGTACTGAATGGTTAATTTTACCATGGTATATATCCAAAACCATAGTAACAGCATGGCACTTTTGGTTAATGTACACTTATTACTGTACACTTTAGTGAAAATAAAAGAAGTATCATATTAACCTAAATAATACATATGTTCTTTTAGCGGTTTAAAAAGTTATCATGTAAAATCAAATTTTCTGTGGCATTGAACTCACTAGGGAAAAAAACTTAACTCCAAAAGGACTCTTTCTGAACTTTATGGCTAAAAAGGTAAACTACAACCAAGATGTGTTTGTCAAAGAAGATTTTACTAACATTATAACTGAAGAAAAAATCAAAAATGCAGGATATGGCCCTTCAAGTCTTCTGTTGCTTGATACACTGCAACGGGCCACATAGTTTATTTCCCTGACAATAAGTGATTTGTCATCTCATGTTCCACTAACATCAGCAGGCATTAGGCAAGCCTAACTTCAAAGGGCTCTACAGCAAACTCATTTTATTGTGCCTTGAGCAGTAAATAGATAGTCGGTCCTGCCCTTCACCGTCCCCCACAAACAATTTTCAAGTCTGTATCAAACAGAGGCCTGGGTGGAGAAACCAATATAAACCAGACAGGAGGGAAAAGCAATCTTGTTGTGATATTAAGAATCTTTTAACTATATGTAGTCCAGAACCCTCTGCTCCTCGTCGCTTCCTCTCTGGTTCCTCCTGGTCAAAAGTCACAGATCAGCCCTCTTTATCTGCTGTCTGCCAGACTGCAGCTGTCTAATCTTTTGCCTGCGTGTGTGATTGGAGAAAACATAACAGGCCTTGTGGAAAATTCTAGCGAAAACTCTAGATATTACAGAGGAAACCCTCTGGTCCTGCTTACTTGCATTTATTTACTCATGAGTTGGGTGTTTTGACAGGCATGTTACTTTAGCTGGCTAGGAAAGATGACTATGCATTGAGAGAAGGCATTTCAGTTGCTTATGTTTGGAAAACAATGACTTAATGGATAAAAAAATGTATTTGACAGCCTAAGACAGATCCTGACTGGCTTATTAAAAGTCAGTAAAGTAGTTACAAGTTGATTCAGATAACACATGTTTGTTTATGGAGCTAAAGGTTAATGCTGAAAAATATCATGAGCGCAATTAGATAAGTTAATGGCTTGAGGACAAAAAGGTCGAGTTTCTCAGCCCAGGAAGTGAGGTTTTTATTATCTTAGAGTGATGGTGCCAATTTTATCGTAAAGTTAAAAGGTTTTGCGAGGGCGGAGAAAACCGAGGAAATGTAACAGATTGTGTTTATCAAATACTGGTGCAGATGTAGGGGGGTGAATCTGTGGTAATTTCATATACTGTATGCTTTCGTATACTGTATGTGGCACTGAATGGTTACTTTTACCATGGTATATATCCAAAACCATAGTAACAGCATGGCACTTTTGGTTAATGTACACTTATTACTGTACACTTTAGTGAAAATAAAAGAAGTATCATATTAACCTAAATAAATTTTTTTTTTTTTTTTGCGAGGGCGGAGAAAACCGAGGAAATGTAACAGATTGTGTTTATCAAATACTGGTGCAGATGTAAGCCTCACCCACTGTCAAACAATCCAGGAATAAGTGTCATCACGGTGCATTTTACATGTGCAAATACATTTTTATAAGAACGTGTAAAATTCTAGTTTACGTTTGCATACAGTCATTTAGCAGATGCTTTAAATTAAAGAGACATAGCTTACAAAAGAAGAATATTATGAAGGATATAAAAAATCCTAAGCAAACAATATTATCAGATGTGGTCATGATCTATGACATCATCAGTCACATTTCTTATGGCCCACATAAACACAAGAGGCATCACTTATCTGGTTTTATTGACCTGCACATAAAGTATCTCGGAAGTGACTTCAGTGTTCAGCACTGGAGAATTGAGTTTTATGCATGAGTGAAAATCGACAGAGAGAGTGCACCTCTTTACAGGATGTGGTTTGATCACAGGAAGTATTTGAAAGTACATTAGAAAAGAGACTATGAACTGATGACGAGACATGACTTCAAAAAACAGAACAAAAGAATAAATATTCTTTAAACTGATTAGGGCTCAACACAGGCCACCTAATGGATAGCATAGTATGACATCAAATTTCATACTTTTAAAGACAGGACGGGCGATCTTTTCCAGAAACATTTTTGTTTTGCTTGTTGAGAGTCTTGATAACATCCTGATAACAATCACTAAGTGGTCTAAATTTATTAATATATATCTTCTGTGGAAGGCGAAGGACAATAAAACGTTTGTCCAATCATTGCTTTCAGCCCGAATGCAATGACAGGATGTCCTACCTTCCTGTCAAACTATGTATTTGCATACCAATGTGCGCTATTGTAGGAGGCGTGGCTTTGGAACGCTCTGAACGGAGGGCGGGATCTTATGCTTTCAAAGCAAGCCTGCTTGGTTTGGTAGGCTATCCAAAATTATCTACAATTATCTATCTAATACACTGCCTTACCACAAAACGAGCACTGGTAAAACACCTTCTGTAATATAAATAAACAGTTTCTGGTTTCAAGATTATAGGTTAAACAAACTCTTGCAGACTGTTTTAAGTCTCTGTTTTGTATGCTATTAATGCAACAAATAAGTGTAACAATAGGATAATCAAACAAAATCAGACACACAGAGGAATCATCCCTTTCTGTAGTTTCAGCGGACTGTAAAGGATGTACGCAGGATTCAATAGAGATGCTTTGGACACTTATTCCTTTTAACAGACCACTTGAGATTGAGCTACATCCACATAGTTGTCCTACAGTCTCCACATTTGCCTTTGTGAGTGCCTACATCTGAAACAGCAGATTATCTCCAGCTGTGGTATTCTATAGTATTTGCTCAGCTCCAGTCAGCTGAGTACACACAACCCAACCCTGATCTGATTTTCGCCACTAAGACATCCATTGTGCCTAATTGTTTAATTAGGGATTATGAACACACTGTAAAAGAGAGTTTAAAAATCTTCTCTATTGAAAGAAACAGCACATTGTCTTTTTGATGCTGGTCCCCAGCACAGGTTGATGGTGTGCTGGTTTTCCCACAAGGATTCTGAACTAGCTTAACCAGCTCAACCAGCAAGACTTTCTTGGTGATCCTGTGAGAAAAAAACCAGGATGGAAATTCTTGCTGGCTTAAACCGGTCTCAATTCCAGTTTATCACACAGGTTTATTGGGCTATTTGCATAGCCAACAGTGAATGTTAAAACTCTCTAACACCACTTTATTGCTTCATAATCTTGTTTAAATATAACAGTAGATAAAACACACTCTATCCAGATCTGTTGACACATTGCTTTAAATAAGTTTAAACAGCACAGATAGCCGGATAAGGCTGGGCTTTCCCCTGCCTGTTTACACATCAAATAACTATATTCTCTTCCATACATTAAGCTATCACATAGCATACATCATCTGAAATGAACAGAGATCAGTTCGTTCAATTTAATGATGTGTTTACATAACACTGGGGGTAAAGGCCAAAAGGCGCAGCGGTGATTGGAATGGGCATGTAATCAGACATAATCACTGAGGTTATCACCTTATCACTGTCTGGCGTAATGCCTTATGATGAGTTGTCTTTTATACACGAGTGCTTCAGCAAGATATCATGATTGAGAAATCGAACAGTCTCTCAAGTTCTTCTCTAATTAAGGACCACAGGTGTGTCTTAAACCTTAGGAAGTGATAACCCAGCTACTTATCTCATGTTGTAAGGACGTTTTCCTAACATATCCATTAAGTACCAGAAACGTTAAAAATGTAATTTTGAAAGTTCTAGGAACATTCAAAACGTGCTTGGTTGTAAGAACATTTTGTTAATTCTGTACTGTTTTTAAAACGTTCCACTAACAACAAAAGAAAGAATAATGCTTTTGATATATGTATATAAGTGAAAAAAATGTTCTGCTAATATTACTGCAAGAACTTTTTTGATAACTTTGAGAGAACTTTGGAGAACATTAGCCAACGTTCTAAGAATGTTCCCTGTTAGCTGGGAAGATATTGCAGATAATACGCAAATGTAGACACAGAGCAAAAGGACAAATGTTTTAATGCTGCAATATATATAACAACGTTTTCATGCTTTTTACGCTTTGCAGGTGCTTTTATCTGAAGTTTTTATCTGACTTGCAATGCTTTTGGAATGTACATTTTATTACCCTTGCAATCTCTGGGAATCAAACTCATGACTTATGGTGCTAGCTGCATGCTCTGCTTGTTGAGCTACAGGAACGCTTCCTCATTTACTTCTCTGATAACTGATCACTTACTGTAGTCCACTGAAAAATGAAATTTGCTTGTATGGCTTAAGAAAGCCTGCAATATTATTTTAAATTGTGAAGGACAAATAGCTAAGCAGTTACAATAGCTAAAATCTCTTGCCTGATCCACAGTCAGCCTTGAAGATGTTGACTCAGTGAGGTATGGTCGCCAGTCTGAAGGGCTTCAGAAGTACACTGACTCATCTGTAGCGGACCGCTGCTTCTCCATCATCTTCAAAGGTCGACGCAAGAACCTGGACCTGATTGCCTCATCCAAAGAGGAGGCCAAGCAGTGGGTCAGAGGTCTGGAGAAGGTCATCAACAGCATGCACAACCTGAACCGCCACCAGAGCAGTGAACAGTATCCTTCAACTAACATTCCTGAAATGTTCCTCTCTGATGGAACAATATTGTCATAATTGCAGGAAAATTCTTTAGGCGTAAATGTTTTTAATAAGAAAACTACACACATGTCTGGCTGAAACAACTTAATAAATTGATAATTGATCATATTTAGTCCTTACATCACTCAAACAGCTGGATCTACAGCTGCATGCGCAAAGCAGACAAGAACGGTGACAACAAGATGACGTTGAAGGAGGTGAAGCATTTCATGCGACAGATCAATATCCAGGTGGACGACAGGTATGCCGAGATGCTGTTTAAGGTGAGAACTTGACTATCATTTTTTTTTTTTTGCTTAAAGAAAATAAACTGTCTCTAGAATCATAATGTTTTGCATTAAGACAGTTCGCATTACTGCAAAAACATCTAATACTTTGAACTTGTACTTTCATATAGTTAATAAATTACAACATTACAAAAATAAAAGGCAAATGTGGATAACCATGGAGAATAATGGAAATTACAAAACCAAATTCAAAAGCAAAAGATTTATGATACTTTCATGAAAAAATGTCAGTCGTTATAAAGATGTTTTCGTTAAATTTTACAGCAATGTGACACATCAAACTCAGGAACTCTGGAAGGCTCGGAAATTAAATACTTCTACGATTTACTGACTCACCGTGAGGAAATCGATGTGATCTATAAAAAGCATTCTAATGATAAAGAACTGATGACCTCAGACGAGCTACTTAACTTCCTCCAGTATGAACAGAGGGAACCAGTGTCTTTGGAATACGCCCAGAAACTCATCAATAAATATGAGGTGGATGAGACAGGTAATGGAACTTAAATGCACATAATGTTAAATGTTCAATTACATCAGAATGAACTTTGACTAAAAATTGTGTGTTTTGTAAATACACTTTAGTAAATGCAGTGTTTTCGAATTTGCCCAGCCAAACAGAATAAGCACATGACCAAAGATGGCTTCCTGATGTATCTGAACCATGAGGAAGGCGGCCTCTTTAACCCCGCCCACAAACCCGTATACCAAGACATGCGGCAGCCACTCAGCCATTACTTCATTTCCTCTTCCCATAACACGTACCTGATGGAGGACCAGCTAAAAGGGCCTAGCAGCACAGAAGCTTATATCAAGTATGAGCATGTGTAATTTCAGCCCGAGTCTGAAAAGCAATACAATAACAAAAGCATTAAAAGGATAGTTCACCCAAAAATTAAAATTCTTCCATCATTTACTCACCCTCATGTCATTCCAAAGCTGTATGACTTTATTCTTCGGTAAAATGTCTTGGTGTTTTGTGTCCATACAGTACAAATCAGTGGGTGCCACTTTTTTGGTTTCCAACAGACTTCAAAATATCTTCTTTTGTGTTCCTCATAAGCAAATTAAAGGTTTGGAATGACATGAGGGTGAGTAAATGATGTAAGAACTTTGATATTTGAGGGAACTATCTATTTAATGTCAAACATTGCACATAATATTTACATATTTTAAGATCCATAACTATAAGTATAAACTAAAGAAAGTCTGTTTTAAACCTTGTGCTGTTGCTGTCTACATGCTGTTTCATCCTTTTAACAGAATCTGTGGATTTTATATTATATAACATTACATTATATGCATGGGATATGATATGATACATCCCATGTAAATCACTTCACAATCACAGTTGCTGTAGTTAACTTTAAGCAGTTTTCATGAGCAGTGCAGGTGAACTAATGGTTTCTGTATTGACTCTCTTATAGAGCTTTAATGAAGAGCTGTCGATGTGTGGAGCTGGACTGTTGGGATGGTGCAAATGGAGAGCCGGTCATCTACCACGGCCACACCCTCACATCCAAAGTGCTCTTTAAAGACGTCATCAGTGCCATCAAAGAATATGCATTCAAAGTGAGAGAACTGAAATTGTATATGTGTGTGTGTGTGTGTAAGATTATACATTTACCTCAATTCCTGTGTCATTGCTTTGTTAGACCTCACAGTATCCAGTGATCTTGTCTCTGGAGAACCATTGCAGCCTAGAGCAGCAGAAGATCATGGCCAGGCACTTAACCTCTATCCTGGGCAGTGCTTTGCTCACCCAGCCCCTGGGCAACCACATGCCTAGCACTTTTCCAGGACCTGAGGTTAGTCTTGTCAGTGCATTTGTTAAGAAACGCGTTATATGCGTATCAGTGTAATCTGCACTGCTGTTTAGAACTGCTTCTAATCTACAGCACTGTGGCTATAGAAATTAGATCCTTCATGAGTTGCAAGTATGAACTGAATGTGAACTGAGTTGCACTCTGAATTGAACATTATGCAATGTGGAAAGAGGAAAAACTCTTATGAACTTATTCTTTACTTTTAACTTATTATTTTGAATCAGTCTAATGATTTGCAAAATCTGTCACAGCAGTTACTAAATTAATATTTAATATTAATAGTAAAATTAATACTTATTAATACTTAATTATTATTAACTAATCTTACTAAATTTAACACTAATTAATAGTAATATATATAATATAAATACTGAATGTTTATGTGATTTCACTTACTGGACAACCTGTAGTTACACATACTGTTTACAAAACAATACACATACATATATACAGATTCTTATATGCAATAGCAACTTGTCATATTACATCTGGCATATCGCCACCTGCTGGTTAACCGTGACAGCACTGTACAGAGAGATGAGTAACAAACAGCCAGATGGCTCTCCTCACCCCACCCTTCATCATACATCAAATGACTTCCTCATCTTCCCTGTGCACTTCCTGTTTACTTCTGTATCCATGAATTCCGATCATGGCTTAAGAGAGAGGAAGTGATTATCAGTAGAGCTACGATTAATGTGTGGAGATTTTTCATTGCTTAAAAGCAGCTTTTCCTGATCTTAAACTATTTATGTTTCATCATTTTGATCTACCATAACGTACATAGCTGTCAATTTTGATGTCAAGTTACAGTCTAAAAAACAACGTCAAGACAGCACAAGTTTAAACAGGCTGTTACGCTCAAAAGAGTGCTTGTTTGTGGTTGTTGGGTGGGAGGGGCTTGTGGATGTCTATGAGTTTGAAACAGGCTCAGAGTTTATGAGCTTATCCAACAGGCATGTTTGGAATCGGAGCAGCTGGATCTGTTTAGCTGCCTTAAAGGCCACAATCATTCAATTTTTTCCTTTTAGATTACTAGAATTAAGTTTCAGATAGACACATTGTAAACATGAGCTTCCCTTACTGAACTCTGCCAGTTTCCGTGAATGGCCTTAGGGAGTGAAACAGGATGAGAATGATCCATTTGGAAAAATCACACATCTGCACACATACATGCTCCGAAATTAGAGGACCGAAGAGAAAGGAATCATCTTTTTTAGCCTTTGTTATTTGCTATGAAAGTGATGTAGAGTTTCTCGTTGGCTGTTGGTATGATTATATTTAGGCCGGGATGAAATTTACACCCACAGAACTCCACCAAAACTATGGAGATTTCTACAGAAACTCGCTAAATTCTACATATCTGTCTTTTACATGTTTTTTGTTGTTGTTCTTTATAATTGTATTGTTTTGCCTCTGCCTGTACCAAATTCTTCACACTATTAGGCCATTTGGCATTTGTTCAATGAATAAATGTAAATAACTGAGTTCAAATTTTGAAAAGAGTTTTCAGTAAATGTTAGGTTAAGAAGCAACATTGGAATTATAATTAAACAGGTCATCTAATATAATCTATATAATCTAATGCTTTAAAACCAGTTAAGAACACATTTAGACTGTTTTATTAAGTTGTCCTATGACATAGATACTATATATACACAGTATATTGTGTTCTTCTTTCTTCACATTTATATCATATACATGTTTTGTTTGCAGGAACTGAAGGGGCGTTTCCTGATCAAGGGGAAGCGTTTGAATAAACTAGATGCGGCATTCAATAACAACAGCACTGAAGACGTGGACAGTGTGTCTGAAGAAGATGAAGCTGCTGAACTGAAAGAGAATGAAGAGAAACCCAAAAACAAGGTGCAGTCATTCACAGAGCAACTGCTGACCAACGATCAATACAGTAGAAATCATATAAGTTAAACGACAGAAGGTGGTAAGAGCTGTTGCAGAAAAGAGAACGAACAGCTCATTAGGGTAAATTTGAAGGACATGCTGTCAGTCACGTGCTATCAAGAGACCAAAATTAACACTTGACAAAAATAATTAAAAACAAAACAGGCTTTGATATAAAACTAAATCCAATTTAAGTCAAAAGCATAAAACTGCTCAAGAAAACATCTGTCACACAGTAACCGGCACAATTTGTCAAATATGCAAAGAAAAACTAAAGTTAAATATTCTAAATGATCACAATGGAATATACAAAATTTTGCAAAATACATGCCAAATGCAATTGTATATGCATAATATGTTTTTACAAAGAGATTTTCTCATTAAAATGTTAATTTTGGATCCTGGATTCAGTCTGTATTTACCAACTTGATGCTTTATATTGAATTAAAAGTGGTAAGAATATTCTACCAAATACACCTGCAGTGCACATGGGGTTGTGGGAATATATTTGCATACACAAAGCTGAGGTAGATATGGCTCTCAAATCAGAATACTCAGCTGTCGCAGACGTTCCAGAAAACCTAATTCAAATCAGAGAAGCTCAGATTTCTTCTGCTCATAAATATTCATAAACATACTAAAAAAACCTATAACTGGAATGTTTTGGGTAAAATGGTCTGTCAAATGCATCTGTAAATGTAAATATTCTGCGTATTTGGCATCCCTTTGTAATTTGAGGCGTTAAGTGCATTATAAAGTTTATTGCCATAATTAACATCTGTTTTTTGATTACTTTACAGAAGTCAAAGAAGATCAAGTTGGCTAAGGAACTGTCAGATCTTGTCATCTACTGCAAGAGTGTTCATTTCAGTAGTTTTGAACATTCAAAGGAAAATCAAGCATTTTATGAAATGGCCTCCTTCAAGGAGAGCAAAGCGATGAACCTGGCAGAGAACTGGGGTAAGTCCTCCCAGTATTTATTATTTGATGGGTAACTGATGTTAAGATGATGGGATTGATGTTGCCAGATATCCTCTATTTAATTCCTCTTATTTAATTACATTTTCCCTCCTATATTAATGTTTTAAAGCCTCAGGATATATTCAGCACAACATAGATAAGCTGAGTCGAATCTACCCAGGCGGCTCTAGAACAGATTCCTCCAACTACAATCCAGTGCCGCTGTGGAACGCCGGTTGCCAAATAGGTGCAAAGCTGATTCACATTTACATAACTTAAGACTAAAACAGTTAAGCATTAATGTTTGTAATGTACTTGTGCTGTTATATGCCACTTCATCTGTTTTTATCTCTTAAATTGGTTCACAGTTGCTCTGAACTTCCAAACTCCCTGTAAGGAGATGGATCTGAATCAGGGCCGCTTCTTACCCAATGGCATATGTGGCTACATACTGAAGCCAGAGTTTCTGAGAGACTCAACCTCCAGATTTGACCCTGTTCACCTCAGTGTCGGGCCCGGGATACAGAAGAAGACCTTACATGTCATGGTGAGATCAATCCCAATATTGAATATGTTTGTATATTATATTTGCATATAATATTTAAAAATTACCCCAAATTTCCTATTTATTCCCTTTAATTTCGTGATATTCCAACTTTATTTCCAAAAATATTTCCAGCATTTTTTCCAAAATAATATTTCCAAAATTCCCTAGCTTTGCAACCCTACTGTCAGACATTCGGTCTGTTTATATCGCAATCATGGAGCGGTGGTGACGTCGAGCCCTAATAACTATTTACCAGTTTATATGTTGTGTCTATTCAGATCATCTCAGCCCAGCAGCTGCCAAAGCTCAATAAGGACAAACAATCCTCCATCGTGGATCCTCTGGTTAAGGTGGAGGTTTTCGGTGTACCAGATGACAACGCCAGCCAACAAACACATCACATTAACAACAATGGCAAGTGACACAACAGTGAATGTGTTCAGTATTACGTAATGTTGTGAAATTATGTAATGAACTGTTTTTTCTTATCTTCTATAGGTTTCAATCCTACGTGGAATAAAAACTTTAAGTTCCCTATTTATGTACCTGAACTGGCCTTGGTGCGATTTTTGGTGGAGGACTATGACGCGTCTTCTTATAATGACTTTATTGGCCAGTACACTATCCCCCTCACATCTATGCAGAATGGTGAGTTGGTTAAAACACAGTCAGATTTTCTGTTGTGCAATTCTTATGCAATTTCCCACCACACGTCATCATATTAAAGGAACAGTACACCGAATAATGAAAATTCTGTCATCATTTACTCACCCTCATTTCTTCTGTTGTGCACAAAAGGTAATGTTAAGCAGAGGTCACCATTCACTTTTATTGTATAAAAAAATAATCATTTGGAGAAGTAATATGGGCTTGGAATAACATGAACATGAGTAAATGACAACATTTCATTTTAGGGGCGCTGTCCCTTTAACTGAACCATAAGGATACTTAATAATTATATAACTTTCCTCTTTCTTCAGGATATCGGCATGTCCCACTGCTTACTAAGAGAGGGGATTTCATTCCTTCAGCGGGACTTTTTGTACACATCATGATTCTGGATGATAAATAGACTGTAACTTTTCCTTTTATCTAAATGCCAGCGCTCAGACGAACAATACCATGACAATCAACTATACAACTACAATATCCTCAGCAAGCATGTTCTACCAAGTTTTCCTAAAATATTCTGGATTTTCTTTTAATATGAGGCTCACTGTCATCAAACTTCAGCTTAATGGAATTTGGTAGATGTGATGCAGTTTAAAAGAACAGATCACGGAAAAAGGATTTTAAAGCCACTATTTAAAGAGCACTTTTTTATGTTTAGACATAACGTTTTTACAATGCATCAAGTCCATGCATAGTAAAGTCCCTCCAGATGCCACTCTAGAATTGACCTCGTGTTATCTTGAAGAATATTCTGGTCTGAATTAATAGTGCATTAATTGTGCACTAATATTTGTAATTTGGAAACATTAGACTATGAAACATATTTATTTAGTGTTAAAGGTGGACTAAAAGTGAGCAAGATATTTTACCTAACACTGTTTTCTCTTAACAATCATTTATCAGAGTTTTAAAACAGTGTTTGTGTATAATTTCTTTTACCAGTTGTATAAACTTTGGTTGCCCAAACATGAACCCAGAAGCCATCTATTCTAGTGAAAAATACATCTCATTTAAACTATATTTTTTTTAAGATAAACAACACTAGCACTCCTGTGTATGTCTGAGTTTTCACAATGATTTTGTTGGGACTTTAATCTCAAGAAATTGAGCTGAAAGCTGTCCACAAATCTAACTCAAGCTGACCAATGTTTAGTTTTTTATACATTTTGTTTGTAACCTTAACTCAACACAAATTCTGTTCACACAATATTGACAGTATAATGTTTTCTTTTACCTCTTCATCTTCTGAAAATGCTTTTATGAGAGTATGAATAATAAGTGCGTTTAGTTCTTTGAGAGAGCAGTGAGAGAATTGCACTACAAATGTGTATAAAAAAGAGAAAAGTTATTCATTCGCATGTTTGTTTATTTTATAGGTGTTTTGGTACAAGGAATTGCTTTTTATCTACTCATTTTATAAAAATGTCTATGCTTTCCTTAAATTATCTAATGTGCCTTAGGACAGTTGTTACACAGGCTATAACTGACTAAAAATGATGCTGTAACATCTGTCTTGTGTTTTAAAGTGACGTTCATTGTTCTCCAAACAGAAGCCAGCTTTACTGACAAAAAAAAGCTGTGACCAACGTTTATGTTCATTAAAACAGAATAATACACCTCAAAGCCTTCTAAGCATGTTTTATTAGTATAGACTACACTGAATAGGATGTAGACATGTTGTAAATACTCTAGAATCCTTTTGTCAAAATTATAATTCAGAATTTATACAGTTTTGTATTTAGGATTATAAATACAGTGTATTAGGATTTCACTTTTTTATATAAAGATATTTACAGATATTTTTGGGGCATAACAATGTTAACTAACACTTAACATTTCACGTAGTTAACATTTTTAACTAACATTTATTTTGATGAATTAGCAAATCTGTCACAGTGCAAAGCCCGGCCGAATCACAGGATTTACTAATAACTGAGAGTTTCCCAGACCCTCCCACACTACCCAAAGACTATAATAATCATGTTTAAAAATCAAATTGATTTTACTATGAGTTTTTCATTCTCAAAACAATCCTGCCTTCTTTTTAAGATCATTTTGTCGCCATTTAGGTAGCCGTTGGAAATCAGTTCGTGTGCAGCCGAGGAGATTCTCAAACTCTGCATCACTCAAATAGACCTGAAATAAACACAGTGTGAAAAACACTTTAATATAAGTAGACACACTATATAAAACTTATACAAAATATGTCTTATAAATATGAGTTCTGTATTCTGCAGTAACTGATTTCTTCAACACAAGTCACTGTATGTATGTCCAATTATTAAAGCTGCAATCTGTAACTTTTGCCTCTCTGTCACCATCTCTGTTTGAAAGTCAAATGAATCCACATTGACATTTCCTGCAAAATCGCCGACAGCTCAAATGAAACATCATTACTATAAGCTTGTAAAGTACTCAGTAACTGTTTTTTGCTTATTAGGGATTGCAGCTTTTAAATATCAAAATAAACAGCCATGTTTTGTCTCTAACTTTAGTAAACTATAGTGTTTAACCAGTTAGTACTAAAAAGTTTTCACCCACCTCTCGTTTATCAGGGTCCACTCCCGGAGGAAGATTGCTAGAGGTTTTATTAACCAGTTGCTCAGAGTTTAGAGGTCCAGAAGGCTTTGTTTTGGTGGTCGACTGCTCGATATGTGCAGTGGAGCTGGAAGATTTTGTTCGCTGATTAATGGACTTTATATTTCCCGGGCCTCCAGGTGCACTGTAGGTCCCCGCACCTCCTCCTGACTTCTTATTCAGGTCTGTGTTGTTAAGACTCTACAGAGAATGAAATCAGTATTATGTTAGTTCCTCTGACAGATGCATTGGTCATTTTAATATCTGAATGTAATTAATTGGGATTATTTACAAGTAAATTATTTGGAATTATTTTGATTAAACGAGTCAATTGAAAATGTATCAGAAAGACATGCAATTGATCAGTATGGAGAAAGTGTTTTACCGCTGTGATTTGTGAAACATCACCCAGCTGGCTTTTCATCTCCTCATATGAAAGGCCACCCTGCAATATAGTATATAAAGTTTTAAACTAAACTAGGAATGCTCCAGATGTCTTGCTTTATAAATCTATTACTGCCGTTCCGTTGTTTACCTTGCTTTCTTACATAACTGCATTAACTATTAAAACTAACAAATAGTTTATGAACTATTAGATTTTAGAAATACCACACTGCGTACAACAGCATCTTAAAACATTGTCAAAATAAACAGATCTTTAGCTAAATGTTAACAATTCTCCTCCCAATGTGGCCTAGGTGATGTCAGTCTATATATTTATAGAGTTTAGAGGTCTATATATGTATATATATATATATATGAATATTTTTTCTTTTTGGCAACAGTTAATCATTTACAATAGGACAAGGAATGTTAATTAAAAAAAAACATTTGGAAAGAATGATTTTGTTGAGGCATCACAAGATGCAAGTACAGATCATGTTAGTCAGGTTAGTGAGTTTGTGTTTCACCACTGCCCCCTACTGGACATCTGAAGCTTGTTCAACTCACGCTCCACTTATGAGGATCCCAAGCATTAAACCAGCCAGTAAAGGTGAGCGGCTCGTAGCCCTGTTTAACCGAGATAATGGGTGTCCCAGAGTCCCGTCCTGCAGGGTGGGTTTTAAGATATTCCACTGCACTGCTGTGTGCCTCCTGAGTCTCATACTGGTTGGATGAGTTGCCAATCCAAAGGAAAATCTGAAGGAGAAAAGGCAAGGGGGGTTTATGAGATTGACAAATAGGTTAGAGTAACTCAATACTCAAGGTACTCATTTTTTTAGCAAATTTTGCATAACCCAGACGGCCAACACCACCTGACCACAGCCACATGCAAAAAACAGCAGTCTGTGTGACATCACACAACCCACCTCCTCCCAGGTGTCAAGCAGCATGACATCATCTTCATCCAGGTCTTCCTGAGTGAACTCGACCACTTCTGTCATGAGGAACCGGCCCGTCTGATTGGAGCATTCAAACAGACGTGGAGCATGAAGCGGGTCCTCTTTCTCCAGTCTGGTAGACATGAAGACAGTGGAGATCTTTGCTTAATTCCTCAGTAATTTAAACATGAGATTATGATGATGATGATGATGATAATGTCATGTCAGTGATTTCTCTGTCTGTACCTCTTATCACTGGCGTATGGACCCTTTCCTCCCAAAGCCACCCAGAAGGCAGCTGGCTCCTGCCCTTCCATCACAATCTGCTTATCCTGCTGAGAAAGCACATCAGCTACAGTTTTCCCCATCTCTCTCTCATCCCCACTGCAACCCTGTGAAACACACCAACACAACACGTACACGTGCATTAGTGAGGACTTCTCATAGACTTCCATTGTTTCATACCAGACTAATGTCATCTATCCTTAATCCCTAAACATAACCCTGATGACATGTGATTTAAAGAATTATTATATGAAATATAAATATGTGGAATAAATATGAAAATATGTGTATAGATATACAGATATACGTCACCAGCAACACAATGTGTATATAGATCTGTTTAATCTATATCTATCTTATATCTAATGTTATTATTATAAGTTCAAAAAACGGCAATATTATGACCATGTAAGAATTCTTTGAAAGACTTGCCTTGCCATACCACAGGTAAATGACAGAATTAGTTTTGAGCAGAAAGACGTCATTGGTGTTGAGAGAAGAGGCTCGGGCAGGCACCTCGGTCGCCTTTGTGTTCATTTCATGTGCTCCTCTGACCTGGAAGAGCCTGGCACCAGGATCAGGGTTCACCACACCTGGTCGCCCTGTCCCACCCTAAGAGAAAAGCAACAATGCTCAGGGATATATATTGTAATTCATGTTCATTTACATATGAAATCACAGTGACCACAAATAATATATGGACACTTTAGGCACATTTAAAAAAAGCATGAATGTCTTTGCACTATATAACATATGAAAATGAAACATGCACAAATATAAATAGGCATTTCTTTTTAGGAAAGATAGCACATAAACACACTAAAATAAGGTTGTTAGGTATATAAAGCAATAGATTTTGTTTGAAATTAGGTTAAAAATGTGACACTTTCAAGTTTTTAAACTTAGATCATATTAAATATCATGTTTCAGCATAGAATAACACAGAAAAACATGTTTTGTCACTGCACTGAAGGCATGAAGAGATGGTCACCTCATAGATGATGAGTCTTCCTTTAAAGATGGCCAGGAAGTGTCTGGGCTCTTTTCCCATGACCACTCTGACCTGTGTTGGGGCCCCATTGTATTTGTTATCCAGATTGACTGCCTGATAAGCACATGCTGTCACCTCATCCTTTGTGGCGTGCCGGCCCTGAACAACACATGCTTCATGTCATGTCAAGTTCAAAGGAAAAGGTCAAGTGCACATACAGGCATGTATAATGTACAATAAGGCACAAAAATCTAAGACCAGATTAAAAACCTTTTTTTACTTCCCATTTAAACTTGTATAAAGAAATAAATTTGAAACCAAATCATGTAAAATGATCAACACATTTACAATCATTTAAATTAAATTTTTCTGTTTAATGTCCTGAATTGTCCCTGAGCTTCAGTATGAATGCAATTTACAAAAGGGGACATACAAAAAACGACATTAATAATATATACAAGCCATATTTTTAAGTTTCATGCTGATAATAATATTTTATTATTTATTATTATATTTTAGCATAAACAAAAAAGAATGCAAATTAGGAGCATTTTACAAGCGGTCTCACATCTTTGGATCCCACTGTTACAATTATTACATATGAAAATATTGCTCATCACTTATCTCATTACATACACTGTACGTAATGAGATAACTTGGCTCTATCAACTTGGCTCTACAAGTAATTTCAACTTAATATTTTCAATCCTGACTGGTATAACTTAATAATAAATAAGCAATTTTCCAACTTTTTCTTATAAGTTACCTCAGCTCAACACTAGTCAAGATTAAAAAGAGTAAGTTGAAATGACTTGTGCAACCAAACTGATTAAACTTAAATATTTAAGGCAGCAACGTTTTTTTTACAGTGTAAGAATAATAAGACCTACATAAAGAATGTATTGTGCTGTAGATAGTGTGTGTGTATTATTCTCCTCACCTGCCACATGTACAGTATGTAATGAGGTTTATTAGCTCTAGTGTAGGTGTACAGCACCAGGTAACAATCTCCTCCATAGAACTGTCCGTAAGTTTTTGGGCTGACCTCCTTCAGTTCAAGATGCTCAATCCGCCAGATCTACACAGCAGTAGACAGGGAGTTATGCTGATGCAGCGGTTCGCAATTGCACTGTATATTTACGCAATACATGCATCATACCTGAACGTTTCCTGATGCATCGTCCACCATTCGCTCCTGAGCTGCCAGCTTTGGCTGGGCGTGCAGTTCCATGACATCAAACTTAACCTGATCCACTTTAGCTGTAGCACACATATGCAAACATAGTTAACATCCAGACACCACACTGACACATCTACACCCTCACATTGAAAGAGTGAAAATGAATGAGTAAATCACCTATCTTGCCCACTGAGTGGGTCTTTCCCAGGCCTTGAGTTTGACCTGCTTCCTTCCAGGTCTTGAAGAGCTGTTTGAACATGGCAGATTCTCCTTCTTCACTCATAACTTCCACCTTGGTGTTGGACGGGTAGTTCTTTGCTTTTATGAAGCCCTGAGGGAAGAAGATTTGTGGGTTACAATTATAACACAATTAGCAGGGATTTGGGGTGTTAGCAGCAGGATTATGGATTTGAGTCTGTGGGGCCTGAGACTGCCAAAGCAAGCTGAACAATACTCATCTTGCATATGTGGTTTGAGGGGACTCTCCACAAGCATAATAGTTTGATTATCTCAATATAAAATCATCTATCCACTTCTTCTAACCGTACCCCTAAATCTTACCCTCACAGAAAACTCTTGGCATTTTTAAATAAAAAAAAAAACAGGTCATTAAACGCATTTGTGTCCTCGTAAACCACATACCAGTCCACACACACACACACACACTTACAACTGCCCGACTCAGAGCTGACCGTCTCTCTTCCTCCGACGCTTCTTTTCCCTTCCAGACCATCACTGAACTGCCACCTTGATCTAATATATAGCAATCCTGAAAGAACCATCAGAAGCGGTTATTGCTGACGTTATGGCATTATGATATTGTGAGAGTTGCGGTGGATGTCATGTCTTACAGACGAACACAGCAGATCCTGGGTCAGTGGACTGGCAGCCACTTCCTGCACCATCAGTTGACCGCTGGCATCCGACACACTGTAGAAATAGTACTGTTAATAAATGTGCATCAAATTAAAGTACATTTAAACAGATTCTAACTTAGAGGGTTAGACACATTAAATAATAAAGATGGAATGTTGCAGATCTGCAATCCATAACTTTTTTGTCCAAAAAACAATGGAAAGTTTGCAATGGAAAGTTTATGCTTTATAATTTGAGCTGTCGCGTCCTATTTCACTTTAAATGTCAGTTGGACTGTTTTGTCTATTAACAGAAAGAAGACACAGATGCTAGATCGTGTGTGGGTGCTGAGTATGTTGGAGTGTTCTTATGTCAGTTGCTTAAAATTTAAGTAACTTCACAAATAACTTGCAATTTAAAATTTTTATTGTAGATGGCGATAGAGAGGCTAAGGTTAGGGATTGCATCTTTAAAGATGGATGGATGGATGGACAGACAGAGACAGACAGACAGCAAAGTCTTCATACTGGTACAGCTTGACGTTGGAGGTCTGGTATTGGTCTGGTTTGTCATCAGGTATGGCCTCTTTCATTTGACCTGGCCTATGACCCAAAACAGAGACCATCACTTTCATGAGCTCAGGAGAAGCGTCCTCCTGCCCACCCTCAATTATACCAATCTGAGCCCGGCCACCACGCTCTCTGTCCCTGATGTCCTGAGCCAACAGAACAGCCTACAGACGAGAGGAGAGACACTCGTCATTTCATTCATACTGTACTGTAGATTTCCCTTCACTCTAACAATGTCTTTCCCTTTTTCTTAATACCTTTAGTTTTTCTTGTCTGTTGCTTTGAGGACCGTTCCATTGTATTATTGCTTTTCCCAAGTCTAGCAAAAATATGTCCCCCAGATTAAAACTGTTCCAGGACACCTCCACCTGCAGAAGAGACACATGGTTCATTTACTTCAGAGTCAGGTCAGGCAGGCAGTTGGCACATACAGTAGACGAGGCAGTTTACCTCTTTGGCGGTCACATGTTTCGTCCCCTTGACGTGGAGCAGCCGCTGAATGTTATACACGTTGGTGTCCACATGCGTGAATCCTGATCCCACTCCGCCTTTTTTATAACTTCAGAGGTACAGGAGGAATTTAGTCAGAGCAAAATGGACTTACAGTGAACTTACCTGGCAAGCAAACATCATTGTTTTAACTTACATGAGGCCATTCTTGAAGTAGCTTTTGAATTTGGGAGATTCAGATCCCTGGACCTCCCGGTACTGAACCGGAGAGCCACCCAGATACCCGTCTAACTGGGACACATAGATGGCTGCCGCACCCTGCTCATCCTGAGAGGAATTGTTGCCTATCCAGTAGTGGATATTGGTGGATTGTGAGGTGTCATTGCTCACCTAAATGAAGCAAGGATATAAACATACAAAACATACATGTAACACAATGCTAATGTCAAAGAACATGCACAAGAACACAGTCATATGTGTAGTTCCATAAAGAACCTTCAACACACAAAGAACCTTTCTGCTTCACAAAAGCATGTTTATCAGGCCACTCACATTAACGACGATGTAGCAGTCACCCTCAAAGAAGTTTCCATATGCTTGCTCTGGGACAGGAGTCATCTGCAGCTTCTACAGGGAAAAAAACAAATGGAATAATGCTTTGTTTTATGTTGTTTTATGTTTTGATAATGAATTAATTCATGAACTGGGGACTCTTACACAGATGGTCCAGATCTGTAGCCCAGGCTTTCTCTGAACAGTTTTGAACACATCCAGTTTCTCAGTCATTCTGCTGGATTCTGAGAAGAAATCTCAATTCTCAAATTATCTGATGAAAACAGAAATGCACATGTAATAACAATACAACTGAATTTACCTTTATTTTATGTTAGAAAATATACAAAGATCTTAATCCATCTGTTACTGAATTTATTGTTCTCTAACTATGTAGACTCCATAAGTTCTGATATTTAGTACAACAGCACTGGAACATTTCAGTGTTTCATTCACTCAGCTTGTGTGATATTTCTTAATTTTGCTGGTAATCCAGCTATCAATTTATGATTGTAAGAATGTTCCCACCTTCTGAAAATGTTCCCTGTTAGTCGGGAAATGGTGTTTTTTATTTCAAACGAAACACTTTGTTTACATGACAATATATAAAAGATAGGTAGCAAATATAGTATTACATTTTACACAGCTCCAGTTTCTGTTTTTTAATTAAAAATGATGACAGATCTTTGTCAGTATGAAATATCCAGAGGCGTTCTGCTTTAGAAAAGATTGATTTTTTAAAAACATGATACTTATACTAACGCTCATACACTCAAAACACTAAGTGACAAAGAACAGATGGTTTCTGAATGGATGATGAAAAAAATAAGATGATCTTGCTTTCTTTAGAGAGTATGTACCATTACTAAACAGTGCCACCTAGCACCATGGCAACAAATGGATTTCACATTGAAGACCTCATTCTGTGTTTAATAAACATAAAAGCTACTTGGCAACACAGACATTTGTCGTAAAAAAACAAAAAAGGTTATAATAATTTTGTAAGACTCCACACAGTACAAATGATGTGGAAATATTTCGCAAGAGTGGAGTCATATGATGGCAAAAATCTTTTCAGATGTTTCATCATCTATATTTTGCTAAGGGCGTAACTTCAGAATAGATACAAACAGCATATTCTGTTATTCTGACACTGAGATAAATAATGTACAAATAAATGATGTAGTACAAACAAACAAACAAACTATTCATTATCAGCCAATCAGCTCTCATAAAATCCAGTGTTAAAAGTGGGAAAACGCTGGCCTTTCGTTATTGTAGTGCAGCTGTTGCTAAGAAACTGGGGTTCAGGAATATTGACTGAAACATTGTGTTGAGGGTGGAGTATGAACACACAAAGAGAAAGAGTACAACAGTTTTAGCAGGCTGTAGTGAACACCACCCCAAATTTAAACACTTTCAGTGTATGAATTTAACACAGTTGATCTGATAAAGTCATGCTAGTTCACTTAAAACAAATAGAAACGCTGTTATTCCCTGCAATATAATATATGTCTATATGTGTTAAATGAACATGTATACATGTACAGATTCTATACCACAATCTATACCACAATAATACAGTATTATAATACAGTTATTTAGGTTTATGAAATATTAAAGGACTAATAACAAAGTAACATAAACAGAGGCATGTTATTAAGATGTGTTTGATACCTGTTCTTCACAAACAAACCTTAGTAATCTACTTTTATGGTACTTCTCTGAATCATATACTATGATCATAATTATATATAATCAATAATAATATAATAATGATGATGTAATAATGATGCTTATGATATAACAAATATCTCTTAATCTTGGATAGTAATAAACTGCATTATTCCACAGTGAGATTCACCATCACTGATCTTATTAAGCAAATTTCACATCTGATGACACTCAAACAGACAGTCCATAATAAAAACAATTGAATATACAAGCATTGCATATCTAATCAAATTTTTGTGTACTTACTGTCCTGTATAACTGGTTTTCCTATGAATTAATCTGCCTATTGACAAAGCTTTTTAAACAATGGTCAGCACAGAGTTTTTCCAGAAGTCCTAATGAATAACATGGCTTAGTTTCATATTTCGCAGAGTGAGTCTAGCACAAGACTTCCTTTAGCCTCTTTTCAATGATTTTTTAAGTTTATGTTCCACATTACAGATTAATATGCTATCTAGCATATGACAAACGCACCAGAGCAAATATTCCAATCACTAAGTCTCCCTGAAGCCAGTTTGTTTGTATTGCATATGAAAAAAGGCACACTAACAAATGAGATTAACTTTATAATCAGTAATATAATATGCGCTTGTTTAAAAGCTTTAAGATAATAGCCAGATCCAAAGAAGTTTATTCATACCATAACTAATGTATCACATAAAGACAGTAAATGTATATCATGAAGTCTAAAAGAAATAATTATATAATGCATCATAACATGTTTAATGAATGCCCAATTAATTCTGCTCATAATAATAACTCAATAACTTACCTGTACGCCCCAGACTGAGGTATTGTTCACAGCAGTAATGTATTATAGAAGAATGACAAATCCTCTGGCCTCTGCATTTACGCAATATGTGTTGATCAGGGAAGGGCTTGTCCTGTATATGTCCAGCCCTGCAGGTGAGAACACACCTCATTTCCCACACAAGACTTTATATGGACAAGACCTGATCCCTTAAACTCTGACATAGCCACAAATAAAGGCTATACACACACGATTGTCTTTCCTGTAGCTCTAGATTGACCCTAAAAGGAAAACAACATCAATTTTCATATATATACATTCATATGTTTTAAATACATCTTAAGAGTTTTAATTCTTTAACTAATTAGGATTTTAGAAGTGTTTTCATGACAGAAATCATAACTTAAATACTTATTACGTTTCCTTACAAAGTTATTTACATATTTACAAAAACATTTGGCTCCTAATTACTTAAGATTTACATGGCCAGCTCAAATCAGCACTAAATTACTGAGTAAACAACATGAACAAGGAAACAAACTATGCATTAGGAAAATCTACTTCATTATCACAGAGAGAATTACAAGCATCTGTTATACTTCTGATTTCACACACATCAGCTCTGTGTTCAGATGAGAACGTCACACAGACACCCAAGAAAGCCCACGAAATGAGACATCGATTAATGTCTTCCACTCCAGCAGATGAGGAGACTGATCGATTGAGAGGCTATTGGACAGATATCAGAGGCTTTCTGTGGCAAACAGCCCATCAACTACTTAAAAATCAATTTAAGGAAGCCGCAAAGCAACGCTTCATTAAAGTTTTAAGACTTCATTTTAATTACAGGCTTGAATGACCTTCTGAGTGAGATAGAAAGAGGCAACAGTGGTTTGTATGGTAAATCAACTCTCAAAATACAGACAAGCATAAAAGTGAAAACACATTCATTACAGTAACACTGTAATAACCGTAAAACTGTAATAACTGTAAAGTAAAACTGATTCTTTCTCAGCCAAACCACTGTTTAATTAATTAATTAATATTGTGCCAGGGAAAACTAAAAGCAAATGTAAGAGAAACCAAACTGTCTTATAAGTACTTTAGCTATGAAACGTCAGACTATATGAAATTCACAAAGGAGATTAGCCTTAGGGCAGGGTTACCGTTTGAATAAAGTGGAACATGGAATGACGTTGGATCCTAACAAACAATAGAATATTATATTAAATCAAGTACTTCTATGCAATGCTGTAAGCAAAATGTTGCCTTCCTCATTTGTATGATGGTTGAATAAATAGGCATGCAAATATGCAAAAAAAATTACTAAATGTGAATGTGTTATTTAACCCCCATAAAATTCAATTGACATTAATAATAAATACCAATAATGAGCTAAATAACAATAAAGCATAAACCGTTAAAGTGGTAATTGATTATAAAGCACTAGCAGTACTCAGATAAGTTTGTTCCAGAGATTTAACACTGTTTAATAATGGAACATTTAGGAATTTTTCTGAGATTCTTCCCTGACTAATAACACGCACACAAATACACACACACATATATATAGAGAGAGAGAGACAGATAGAGAGAGAGACAAACATCAGTAACAATAGTAAAACAAACACATGACTCATTCGTAGCCCTAGTAAAGCAGCCCAACATATATGAGCTCATATTCAACCGGACGGGCATGTACCAGTTCCTCCCAAAGACACCTTTGGCAAACAGCTCTGTGCACCTAAGTTCAAAATGTAATTTTATACTCTCACACAGAACAGTTTTCATCACAGGCAAAACACATAAGCCACTGCTGAAGGTCATGTGATTTACAAAGGCTTCTGGGTGGTGCCATATTTGGATATCCGTGGGTTAATCATTGAGACCAGTAATTTCTGATGTGTTGAAAGGCTGACAGCAAACACTACACTATAAATTTTTTTGTATGTTTTAAGTGTAACCTAAAATGTATTTCTTGAGGCTACATCAAATCTACATTTGCTTGAAGTAATCTAGAGCTGGTAAAATAAACTTTTTTATGACTTCCTAAGCTGGCTACATTAGGTTACACCCTAAAAAGTCATTTGTAAAGGTCAGGTCAGGTCATTAACACATCATCACTTTTATAATGTAAACTGAGACTGTAAAATATGAAATGTCTGAAATAAAAGTAAAACACTTACCCTTCAGAGACTCTGAAGACAACGGATACAATCACTAAAACTTATTTACCTATAAATGTACAGCTAACATCTACAACATGAATTTTTATAGCTAAAATAAAAATAAAATCTCTGCTTTTCCAAAAACTACAGAAAATGGATGTGCTGTTACAGTGTAGTCACTATTGGCTCTTTGGTTGCTAATCAGTAGGTGAACAGCTTAAAGTTCATGCCAAATCATGCAACAAACTAACAAAATTAACCCTGAGAGTTTGCTCATTAACTTTATTTTGCACAGCCCACATTTCCATGCACTCCATTATTTATGCTAAATCATTCTCGATGTGGAAAACAGAACCTAGAATTTAAGATTTAAATTCACTTGTAAAGGTGTTGTACAATAGACACTGTATGTAATCCACTTATGTTTTCTCGTTAGAAGTCTCGTACTGGAGTAATGCACATCTTCAATAAACACTGCAACTTCTAAATGTGCTTTCTTACCTATTTTGAACACAGACAAACATTTAAGCCATTTGATATTGATTGCATCTTTTATTTTGATAATAATGAAGATCAATCAGTTCCTGATGTATTGGATTGTTGATTAACGTTAGCCTTTTTTACAATATATATTGTATCAATAATTCAAATCACAATTGGGTAACAGATGCAAACAGTTGAGTGTTTTTTTTTATTCATTTTTTTAAAGCACAATGCCTATATGCTATATTTTCCAAGGCATTAAAGAACCCAAGAAAACAACAGCATCATCTAATTTATTATTCAGTCCATTGAAGACTTGCTGAAAAGTCTTCCAGAATTTGAAAAGATAGACTCATATTACGTCTTGGTCTTACAGTAAGTTTAAAGGTTTCGAATTCATTGCAAATATGCAGCGTACAAAAACATATTTGTGTCCTCATAAAATCAACAGTCAGAAGGCACTTCATTTGGTAGAAGATGAGAAAAATTATCACAGTTGTTGGAACTACAGATGCTGTGGAGAGACTGCCTGCATAGCCTGAACTGAAGAGTTCAAAATGTCTTTTCACCCATCCAAAAATAGCTTGTGTTGTTTTTCCTGTTCTTTTTCCTGGTAAATATGATAAATATATAGGACAATAGTAAACTCTTGCGTTTCTTTTACAAAATTACTTTGTGTTCGCTTTGTATTCTTCATTCAAAATTGGAGTTTACTTTATCTGTTTGCTTGCCAAGAAATACTACTGGCCGTTGGTCCATTGAGGGTGGACACCAGAGAGAGGTCTCATCTCTAGTGTTTTGGGACAGAGAAGTGTTTTTTCGGCTGCTTTGCTGAGTGAGTGCTGTCCTCTAGAGGCCAGAGCTGAATGGTGACTTGGCCTGAGATGGGTTTTGTTTGGAGGGAGTTGTTTGTTTGTTTGTGTGGTTGAGCAAGGCAGTGCTGGAGCCGTATGCTACCTGGCCCTCAGGCTCTGTAACATGCTGTAAATGTCCTTCTCTCTGCTCAGGCCTTCAAATAGTGGCAGTAAATCCAGCAGCTCTGTGTCAGTCATATCATCAAACCATGACTGAACTGGCACCTGGAAACAAACAAACAGCATCACAGCATTTCAATGCAGATGAATTCAACAGCAACATACTGTTTATGACATGCGCCTCAACTCATCTTCACTGCCTATGAACTATGCACACTTAAAAATGAAAGATTCTCAATTAAGCAATAATGTACAACATGCTGTGCTTTATTTTGAATGCAGTGATGGCTAAACAACATTGTTAGACACAAAAGACCCAGCTAACAGGGAACGTCTTATTAAGAACATTTTATTAACATTATATATATATATTCCTAGACAAAATTGTTAGCTGGACAGTGACTATACTCGCAATACAGCAGGCCTGGTATTCCTTATTTTCTTATCAAACGGCTTGAGTTTTAATTTGGTCTCTAAGTGAATTTTTGCTGTCTGACTTGGTGAAGGAGAACAGCATGTAATCTCACTTTAATCAGCACCTTTAGCTCATTAGTTTCAATACAGAAAAGCATCTTCTAATCTAACAGGATAGACACAAGCTTGTGGAGGTGGTGACAGCACTGAGGTACACAGGCAGCTTGAGGTACCTTTGCAGACTGGCTCTATAATTGATGAGGAGTTTT
Source organism: Chromobotia macracanthus (assembly GCA_036877525.1). Classification (NCBI taxonomy): domain Eukaryota; kingdom Metazoa; phylum Chordata; class Actinopteri; order Cypriniformes; family Botiidae; genus Chromobotia; species Chromobotia macracanthus. The sequence goes on along the minus strand of JAZGTH010000098.1, from coordinate 1,147,374 downwards.
GACAAGGGACTGTGAAATACTGGCAGCTTGGTTCTAGCTCATTAGTTCCAGATTTGGAGATAAAACACAGAAATCTATGAAAGCCACATGTTACAGCCTCCAAACCACAGCACAAGGTAAGTCTTCATTATGTATAAAAAGGTGCTTCTGCCCCCCACTGTGACATTTACCGCGTTTTCTGGATGGAAGATGTAGGAGGCAGGTGAGTTGTCCACTATGATGACTTTGTTGAGCTCTCGGCCCAGTCGGCTGAGGTCTTTGACGTAGTTTCCCCGGTGGAACACGCAGGATTCCCTGAAAAGCCGCGCCCTGAACACACCCCACTGGTCCAACAGGTCTGCTACAGGGTCAGCATACTACATGACCAAAGAGAATCGACAACAATCACTGTACTTTGAACTGGTAGGGTGCAAGCGTGGGAGGCATAGCTGTTTGATCAAGCCTTTTACACGTGGCTCAAGCACAGAGCTGTGTAAACCCCAAAGGCTAAACAAAGGCTATACAACTCAACTGTGCACCACAAATGAATGGATGGGAGCCGCTGATAGTGCAGCCCTGCCCAATGGATCCCTACTGCTTCATTTAAAACCTATTTCTTAAAAACTCTATTAATTTCTTTACTATATAATTTCTTGACTTACTCAGTTGATTTTTTTTAACGAGGAACAGAAATGACTAAGTGTACTGTTAATCTCTTTGCAAATGGTGGCCTACCAAGCTAACAGGGAATGTTCAGGGAATGTTCTTAGGCTAATGTTCTCTTAAAGTTCTCTCAAAGTTATCAAAAAGTTCTTGCAGTAAGTATAAAAAAAAAACTTATTAAACTTTCATATTAAACATCATATATACATTATATAAACATTATTCTTATGTTGTTGTATGTTGTATGTATGCAGCAAAGGTTTACATAGAAAAACAATTGAAAAACATCACTGTATAAAGCAACAAAGCGTTGCATGAACCGGTCCTGAGGTTGCCGACCCCTGGTGTGAAGTCTCACCTTTGCTAAACTGGCTGTGAAAAGAACACATTCAAACAGTTCGCCCATTTTCTGCAGAAACTCATCCACATGAGGCCTCTTCAGCACATAGACCTTCAATTAAACCAAACAAAACACCATTATTACTCTGAGAAACAATCACTGCAGGAAACATGAATAACATGCAGACTGTAAACTTTAAACAAACATCTTCTGGATTTCTCAATCTTCAATGAGTCGTCCATGAGCTGCAACCCAGTGCAAGTAATCAAGAACAGGCCAACACTGATCCACAAAGCCTATCCTGGATTACTTGAACCAGGTAACAGCCACCTTCAAGCAGTGTTCCAGTATGAGGGACAGATGGGTTACTGACTCCCTGCCCAACTTTGACAGAGGCATATACAGTACATACATACTATCAACACAATTCAGATTCCCCCGAGGCGTGTTTACACTGAGCTAAAAGATTAAAAGGAATCTGAGTTAAGATTCAATCTGTGTACTAATCTGCCCACATATTTTTTTCCTTGACAAATAAATGGTGATGCACCATAAATAATTAAAGTCCATGAAAGCAAGTTGGAAGTGGAAAGGAAGTTTTTTGGCTTTTAGTATGAATATGTTAGCCTTATATACTAACTAAACCAATTTGCTCCAAGCCTCTGAAAAAACTTTAGAAAACGGAAGCATTCATAATTTCCAGTCTCTCACTTCCACCATATGAATAATTTTTTTTATATCATTCTCCAATTTCACATTAGATGAATGTTATAAACAATCAATGCTCTCTAACTAAACGCTATTGGCTGTTGAAAGGGGAGGGGCCACTGGATGCCTCCAATTTACACACAACATGTATTTAGCAAGTTTTCCCCAACTATAAGAATATGCATGTAGGTGTATTTGAACCCATTTGTACAATACCTGATGAACTGTTCCATCAATCTCCACAGGGACTATGAAGTCTGCGTTGCTGATGGGCTGTGAACAGAAAACAGAAAGGTTCATTTTAAGCGGCATGTCAAAACTGGCTATTTTCCTCATCCCTGACACGACATGGTACAGTTGAATCAGCTGTGCTGTTGCTCTAAGAAAGCAGATGTACGTGTCTGTATTGGCAGAGGAAGGATTCCAACACTTCACAGCTACCTGTAGTCAAGCCTTTCAATTAGACGGCTTTGAGCTTGAACGTCTGTGTGCGTCTATATAACTGAGTGAGTGTGTGTCTAACAGCTGACTGCATGGAGCTCGGAACTGCGTGCGTCTTTGAAGAAGCTTGATACGCCTTTAAAGAAAGTGAAAGCAGGGAGAGAAAAATGCGGGGGCGCGCACACAGAGGATGAAAAGGACTCAGCGGGCGGCTCTGAGCTGTCTTAATGCCAAAAAGAAAAAGAGAAACAGAGATGAGGGTGAGGAGAGGACAGAAAACTTCGCTGCACTTTTCTGCACTTTTTTTTTAAAAACAAGGGGATTCTGTTGCTCTCAGCTCGGATTGGATGACAGAGGAGGAGGCTCATCCAATAGGATCTCGGTCCTTGCTTCAACCTGATTTGCATAACATCACAAACTAACTGTCTTGGACATTACAAACTGTTTCTAAACATGTTGCAAACATACAGCAATGTGTTTTGGCACTGTGCTTAAATGTTAATGTTTAGAAACAAAACAAAAAACAAGTTTTTGGGGGAACTACAAAGGTTTAGAACTAGAACTTTAATGAAGGAACTCATTTAAGATCAATTAAGTTCTACATCAGTTCATGATATGACCAGCAGGAGGAGTGTATGATCTGTATGATGAGTAATTGTTATAATGGGCTAGCTTGTACTTTACTCAGTACATTTCAGCAATCTTGAATCCCTGGATGCTTATACAGATCAGGTATGTTTCCAAACCTAATATACATTTTTTTTAAATAATATATATATAAATATATATATATATATACTTTAAAAACATCTATTTAAACACATTTTCTGAAACGGCTGTCTGAAAATGTCTAAAACAGATAAAGATTGGATTGGTGTGCATATAATACACACATACAGAAATCACACTGACCTTTCTTCCAATGAACTCACTCTGCCTGGATCTCATTTAATCCTCATTTTCAAAGAACAAATTATTACACAGTTCTCTGGAACTCTGATTCTGGATTCTGACTGGCTAAACTGCCGCATTCTGGGATCAAATATTTTCATATAATGAATGGTATGCATAATCGAGTTTACCCAGTATATAAATCACTCAGAATCAATATTTAATGTCTATATATTTATTTATTTGGTAAGTAGCTACGCAATTAAACAATGCATTACAGTATTTTTGCTGTGAGTAAAAGTTCACAAATTATTATTGTACGGGTGAAAACAAGCTATGAAAATAAAAAGTTAAAACCGAAAACCTCTTATAACAGAAAAAAAAATCAAGCCATTTTGAGACGTAACATTTTCACCATGGTAAGTGATAGTAAGTAATAAAATGTAATGTAATATGTATGCGTGTGCATACGTATGTGTTTTGGTGTCAGGGTGAGTGTATTTGTGCAATTTAAGCATGTGTATGTGAGGTTGTGAGCGCGCACAAAGGCACGCAACTCTCTCTCCTTCCCTCTTTATGGGCCTCTTCCCTCTGCCTTTCTCTCTCCTCTGAGCACAAACAGGAGCTGCCAGGCAGACATTTTTAAAGGAGGACAGGCTTTGCTTTACGAAAACACTGTTATTAGTCTTACAGCAAAGTCAATGAGTTTTCTGTCACTGGTTTTCAATTGCTCCCTCTCTTTCAGTGACTATGTGTCCAACTCAGGAAGACATGTATGCATTAGGCTCGATCTGCGCAGATGTAAATGTGGGGTGTCTGTGTGTAATCAACTGTTTTTCGACCTTGTGTGTCTAAGTGAGCTAAAAGCCAGCCTAAAATCAAGATGCAGAGAAGTGGGTCACTGCACTAAACAGGTGGCTGCCTAAAGCTGCACTTTCCAGGGACCAGACAAGCATGTCATCTCTGAAGAGGATTTTATTCCTCTAGGACTTAAAATCCACCCTAACAATCTCAAAACACTGCCAACGCCTTCTGTTATTATCTCTTACATTGCGCAATGGAATTATCAGAGCGTCTAAACTTCACACTGCCATTATTGTGAGCTTTGGTAGTGACAACTACTTTTAATTCACCAAATTTTCCACTTTTTAGGAAAATTAATGAGGACAGTTGTCAGTATCTAAAATTACAAAAAAGCACCTTGAAAGTATAATAACAGTGGTCCATATAACTTCAATAAATACCCTACACCAAGGAGATCAACTATAATGTACCCCTCACTAAGCCCACCTCCCTTGGTAAATGTTGCTAGGTGTGAAAAGCCTTAATACTAGCACTTGTTTTTCAACTGTCAAACAAAACAAGAGAGTGAATATAGGGAGTTTCTTAAAGCTGCAATCCATAACTTTTGCCTCTCTACTGCCATCTCTGAAAAATATAATTTCAGGGTCTTTACAGAGTTATTTTCTTAACATGGATGACAATTTTAAATTCTAAACAATTGCTTTAAGAACACGCTACAAACTCTGCACCATCAATAATGATATAATTATAAATTACAAACTTACCATTGGAAATCGGGGTAAGGAGAACACTTATCTGTCATGTACTCGATCAATTTTTGTTGACTGTTAACCATAAAGAGTTACGATGGCAGCTGTAAAATAACTGTAGTAATTATGTACCTTGAAGGAGCTGTGCACGAGGGTCTCGTCCAGGTCAATCACCACACAGTTCTTGCCGTAGTCATTGATGCTGACCTCAGGCAGGAGGTATTTGGCTGGAGGCTGATGGTGAACAGAACAGATGCAAAACGGGTGGGTGCAAGGAGCAAAACAGAAAACAAGCAGTTGTTTTAGAGGAACACAAGAGCAGAAATGACGCACATTCTGAGTTTTAATCAACAGCAATGGTGCCTCCAATGAGACACAACATGCACTGGAGATTGCTCTGCTGTTGTCCCATGCGAGCCCTGCATGATGTGAAGGGATCATATGCTTTTGGATAACCTTGAAACAACAGCTCATTGCTCTGTGTAAAAGTCATTGTCCCTCCAGTTCGGCTACACTGCCAAGTCATATTGCCTAAGCGCAAGCTGGCTCTGTGGCTGGTCTGGCAGTGATGAGTGAGTGTGTATCTGAGAGAGAGAGAGCAAGAGAGAGATAGAGAGATGTCCTTAACTAAGCCTGACCTGAGGGAGGCAGATGGACTTGCCTAAGGGGGCAAACATACACACATGTACACAAAAGTGCACAGCCATATACAGCAGATACACATGACTGTATCATGACTAATATTCTTTATTTGTGCATTTCAGCATGAGTGCTGTGTGTGTTGAGGAAAGGTCATATAGGACAGTGTTCACTGTTTGATGTGTCTGTTCCAGTAGAAAACTTTTGAAATGCCCAAAAACCACCCTATTTCCACCTCATCAAATCTAGACACAGATATACTAATCACTTAAAATGCAATTAATTTGGAATTGCTCAATACAAACAAATCAAATTTTAAATTACTTCTCAGATTTTATGTTAAAGTGACATGTTTTCATGTTTTATGGGAATGTCCCATAGACATAATGCTTTTTATACTATACAAACTGTATACCCTATCCCCTAAACCTAATCCTCACAGAAACCTTTCTGCATTTTTAGATTTTCAAAAAAGATCTCACTGTATGATTTATATACTTATGGGACCTCAAAAATGTCCCCACTATGTCAAAATGCACTGAAACTACTACACTTGCGGGGACATTTGGTTCCTACAATGTAGTGAATACCAGTACACACACACACAGTTTATGCATGCCTCATGAGTACATGCGATTACATCATTAGATTATGACTTCATATGACTTCAGGTCTTCATGTTTTTCAAACATTGCTTTAACCATAAATGAAACCTCATGCTGTGTCAATAATCCCAGTGCTCATTTCATGGCTTGCAGGAGCTCTAAAATTCTGTTTAAAATAATTACAAGTTGCTTTCTTTGTGTTATAAATGAATGACACGCGAATTTGTGAAGCGCTCCATATTTTTGACTTACAATGTGTGTTCACTCCTCACCAGTGATGGGTTAAATGCAGAGGTCATATTTCGGTTATGGATTACCATATCTGACAAATATGTCACTTTCACTTTTCACTTTCTTTAAAAATCTGTTGTCTCTAGAAAAGCATATGATAAGCTCTGAGTTAAATATGACAGATGTTGGGATGTGGTTAACCAAACTGTTGACCTAAACCTTTACCTAAACCAGACACTCTCAAAACACAAGAGAACAGATTGTTATAATGTTACATGACCCAGTTGAAAGTTTCAGTCATTAGTGTAAGCTACTCAGACCAAGAAGACTGGAAAGAGACAGAAAGATATTCCTAGGTGTTCCAGTCTTACCATTTTAAATGCAATTACAGAGTTTTTGCTGAGGCAGGTGGAGTGTATATCAGAATTTGGGACTACCCAAATAACAGGCCCAGCATGAAGGCTTGGCCTGAATCAAAAGATCTCTCCATATGCTTTTTCTACAGCAGGTGTTGTGTGGGCATGGATTTGACTTTCTGAGACTGCTGTTTTCCTCAGTTACAACTTACTGCAATCACTATCTGAATCACATTAAACGTAGGGTAGGCAATTTCAGAGAGGCTAGCAATAGTAAATTAGCTTTGAAAAAATAACATATGCTATTTTTTCTAGTGAAACTAAAATTCAATGGTAATAAACTAATAACAGGCAGTAGCTTTCAGCTGGGAAGTGGATGGATTGTATGTTATGCTATGACATTTAAGCAATATTGGATGAGCAAGAGTACTGAAGTTTTATACTGAATTTTGTTATTTGGTTATAAAGGCACAAAGTCACAGGTAATTACAGCTCTGTCTATATTTAGTACAACAGTTATAAAAGTTATAAAAACATTAGAAACAGTATGTCACTGCTAACTAAGTCAAAGTATCAGAGCATCAGCTCTACTGAAACTACTGCTTACAGATTAGAGAATCAAAAGTCTTATGTAATGCTGGTTAATTGAATTATTAATTGAGGAATTAGAATATTGTGTATATATTTCAAAATACTGAGTTTGATCAAAACATTTTTGATGAGATCTGACCTGTGTTTTCTAACCTAGATGAAAGCAGAAATTACAAACTTCAGGTTTAAGTACTTTAAAGATAGAGTGCTTAAATATTAATAAAGAATTAAATTTATGTCCCAATATCAGATGAATGCAGTGTTCGATAGAACCAAAGTTTGCTAGAACCAAAGATAGAACCAACTTCTGTAAGATGTCTTTGTTTGTAATTTGTGAGATTGATCTCACAAAGCTTCAATTTATGCACATTGTGTAACTGTTTTCTACGGATAAAAATAAGATACTAATCTAGAATAAGATACTGATTATTTCTTATGAGAAGTGCTGAAGGAGTTAAAACACTTTCTCTACATATGCACAAGCAGGCATGCAAAAAACAGAAAGGTAATACATACACTGGGAATAGGGATGATCTGCACCTGATCACACTGAGAAACAAAATCAGAGAGCGAGAGAGAGAGCGAGAGAGAGAGCGAGAGAGAGAGCAAGAGAGAGAGCGAGAGAGAGGAGAGAGAGAGAGAGAGAGAGAGAGAGAGAGAGAGAGGGGAAGAATAAGAGAGAGAGAGAGCGATACAGAGACAGATTGAGAAAGCAAAACGAAGGAGATAGAATCATAAAAATCAAGCACATCAGTTACAACACAAACAGACAACAAACATAACTTAGATTACGCACAATTTTCAAATGATTGCAATACAGCTAAAATACAAACAGACATGCAGACAAAAAATTCTTGGTAACAGAGTAATCTTGTTCGGTGGGTCGTAAAACACATGGATTTCATTTAAAGTAGCTGTGGGTCCAAACCAGAGCAGCTAAGTGCACATGTAGATGTGAAATGGCGGGACATTCCTCTGCTGATCGCGGGTCATTTACAGGCAAACATTTATGGTAACACGATCCATGATTCAGATCCATTTATAGCTGCCTGTACCTGCTTTGGAAGCACACTGTTTGTGAAGAACTGCAGCTCATAGTTTCTGCATGGACAGTGTGGTTGTCACACTGCACACTGCTCAGCGTTTGTGTGTGTGTTTGGTGCAGAAAGAAAGACAGAAAAGAACAAGCAACAAGGTAAAAGGGCAAATTCCCCAAATTAATGCATCACTTTTGCAGTACTTGCGCCAAATGTATACAGTATTTTAGTCCAAAAGCCTGCATATTTACTAAGCAGCAATGATGCAGTTAAAGTAGGCATCAAATTAAATTCTGTTTATTTATTTTTTTTAAATCATGCAGTTATTTATCAGATGTTGGAAAAGAGCATTATAAAAGGCCTAAATTCTAGATGGCTGAACACACCTTTGGCATTTTAAAGAGGCAATTCAGGTGTCTGGACTGCACTGTGCAGTTTTTGGTGTGTTTGTCGTTTCCCAATTTGCATAATTTCTTGAGTTAACTAGGCACTAAAACCATGCAGTACAAATAAATGAGTCACAATCCCCTCTTAGTAAATTCCTGAATGTGCAAAGAGAAACAGAGAAAAGAATAGAGATACAGAAAAAAACTAAGAAAAAGAATAGAGAAAAACAGGAGGGGGGAAAAATGAACTGGGCAACAAGTAATCGATCACATGAGACACATACCCAAGGCTTCCAACTTTATTGGAATTAAAGAATCAGTTCAGGAATGAGAGAGAAAGAGTGTGTGTGTGTGTGTGTGTGTGGGTGGAAATTGAAGAATGTGTGCAAGGGAAGCAGGCCCATCGTTCCTAGAACTGGATGGTAAACATCACGATGGGTTCACGGAGTTCGGAACAGCTGGAAAACTTTGCGGTATGGACACGGGAACAGCATGCACAGAGCCTGCATTTGGGTGCAGCTCGCAAACAAGAAAAAAACGTCACTTACCGAGCTAAACCGAGAGAGCTTACTAACAAGCAGAAGTTATTCCAAGCTGGATCTGCATTGATTCGGAATGATTTCAGCTAAACTGGTTTTGTGAATGCCCCAAAGTAGATTTTCACAGAAAGTGCGGTTAGAGAAACAAACACTGCCTCACCTTTGGAGGGCTGCTGTTCTCCTCTGCAGGTGGAGGAAGGGAGCAGGTCTTGTTGTTGGTGGCTGGTGGTTCCACATTATAGTCCCGGAAACAGCAGAAGAACGGACTGAAGATACTTCGGTTCCTGTGTTTCTTTAAACTGCTGTTTGACTGGGAGACTGTGAGAAAGAAACACACGTTGGATACTGCACAATGCACAAACTGCTCAAAACATCTGGCGCTTTACCTTCCCTGCCCTGTAACTTAAAACCCAACAGCCTCTCATGCAGCGCACGTTCACGAAGGAGGTTGCAACCGAACAGGCAGAAAAAACAGTCCATTAAAGCTCTCTTATTGGTTACCGTGCAAACCCCACATGACCCAACAAGTGTGCAAACAGCTTGTATTGTGATAAACAAAACACGTTTCTATGGGCAACACCATAACCTTTGCCCCCTGCATGCCTGCCGTCCTGCGATCGCATTCCATACAACATACACACACATACGAAAGCACATCATCACGTATAGCTATATGCCTTAAGTACAATTACACAACCCACATAACAATCTCCCTATTTGGCAAAAAATGTGGATGAGCTACAGATTTAATGCTGGTTTATAGAAATAGGGCATATAATGTAAAAGAAGACTTGATGAAATCTACCTATGACCAGTGTCTTTACATATATGTGTATATATATATGCACATACGTTTATGTTTCTTTTGTTTTCTTTCCTTTAAATGGACCTGAATTACATAAAGATGCCAAGATGCTATATTCTAGTCAAACTGCTGTACAGTGACCTGCCTGTGGAGTGTTAAATGGGCATGATACAGATTGGATTTCCAGTTATCTAGGCCAGTCCTGAACAGAAAAGATTCTCACTATCACAGACTGTGGAAATAATAGCCTGTGGTGGCACCTTTAAATGGCAATAGCCAAGCGATTATACACTTTCATATGAATGAAAGTGAGTAAAGTGCTCTAGCATAGTGCACTACAGTCTTTCCACAGGAAACATTTGTGAGCTTGTTGTTTTAAAGGTGCAGTCGTGTATTTTAGAGCCACTTCCGTCACCAAATAGAACTGCAAAATAATGACACTCCTAAAAGGTAGCCCCACCCACACTCACACCATTGGTTGAGCCAGTTCTTTTTATGTTGGGGTGGCTGGGATGCAGTAACAAAAAAAGCAATGTTTTGACAGCACAACATTGTCACAGTGTGTACACTTCTACAAATATACACAAGCTACAAATGGCATTCATATACATGTCACTGCATATTAAGCTGGGATATAAGAAATGTCTTAAAAAACACAATGTACATCCTCTTATCAAATGAGAAGAGAACACATCTTAACATAAGCTATTATAAGGATTAGGCTAAGACATTTGTATGGCCATTCTAGACTTTTCCACTATTTATGAGGTTTTATGTCCCAGAAACATGGACTTATAGGTAAGTCCCTGGATTCTGTGGTAACCCAGCTAACAATTTTATGTTGTAAGAATGTTTCCCTAACGTTTCCTTTAAGTAACAAAGATTGTTTAGAATGTTTAGAATTTTTAATGTTCTAGGAATGTTTTTTTTTTAACTTTTGGGTTTGGTTGTAAGAATATTATTGAAACTTTTTCTAATTTTGCAACATTTTTAAAATGTTACACTAACAACTTAAGAATAATATTTTTGATATATGATAAATAACTACAAAAAGTTCTAATAACTTTACCGAGAACTTTACAGTTAGCTAACGTTATAAAAACATTCTGTTAGCTGGGTATGTCTGTCGCCAAAGCTCTTGAAATGGTCTACAAAATGCTTAATTATTTGTTTAGAAATATGTATTTGATCTAATTATGTGAGATTTAATGTTTCTCTAAAACTGTGTGCCGCGCCTGGTCTTGGCTTGGTACTTCTTGTACGAAAGCTTTTAAAACTCAGTGTGTCTAACCTTCTCAAATAAAGGTTAAATTAAACTAAAACCTTTGAGCCAAGTGACTCTCAATCTCGTAATGGAAGAAGCATTAGGGTAATAGCTAACAGAATCTGTCGGATTACTGCTATTGGGAAACACATAAGGTCAAAGAAAGAATCAGGCCTTCAGAACAACAGCTTCCTGTGACCCAGTACAATGACAGCACAGCCTGAGGAAGCTGTCAGGAACTCAGTCCAGCAGTAGAACATTAGTGTGTATGATGATCAACAAGCATTGACATCCTTTACATTATTTACATGCAGATGCCTTAAAGGTACAGTAGCAAAAACAGCTTGTTGATGGAAAATGTTAAGGAAAGAAACCTTTACTTATATGACTAAATAAAATGAAATCAAATACAAGAGACATATTCTTATAATCACTGTGCCAAACTAAACTAAGCAACAAACCTTTTTACTGAGAAAAATATGTGGTGCAAGTGAATGTAAACAGACTGGAATGTACTCGGGTGGAACTAATCTGAGGGGTTGGGTGGGCTTGTACTAAATCACAGAATCTCCAATCAGACAAAGGCACTAGATCCTTTGATTTTCCACCCACATTTAATACCTGTTCATTGACAAGCTGGGCTCGGATGAATGACAGGGTGTACAGGAGCCTTCTCTTAAAGTCTTCATGTTCAGTCTTAAACATTTCTTAAAATTTCTTAAAAATGTTCTACCAAAATTGACTTAAAAACATTTTAACATAGACAGAGTCGCTTTAAGATTCAGGCATTCAGGATCAACACAGCAGCTTATAATCACCTTTTGGACTGTGGGAAAGCAAATTTAAGTTATTGTTTTATGTATTTATATATATATGTGTGTGTGTGTGTGTGTGTGTGTGTGTTTATCATAGTTTGAAACTTAATGAAGTAACAAAAGATAAATACTAAATACAACACATACAACACAAGTTGTTTGGGGGTTTTCAGGGCTCCTGTTTTACCTGAGACAGATGGGCAAAGATAGGTACCACCCTTTGGTGCCTCTGACTCCTGCTGTGGGTCATTTGCTGGACACTTGCTTAATGACCTAGTCATCAAAAAATCTTTTTTTTTTTTTTCCTTTTTTTTTTTTTTCTTTTTTAGGGACTGGCCCCCCAAATGACTATAAATGTAATGTATGTTAACTTTAAATTAGACTTGATGACTGCAGCGCCCAAGCAGTACGCTCTGATGTGTAGATTCGTGTTCATCATTTTCTACAATAAAGACTACTGCTGAAGAAAATCCAAGTCTCCTGGTCTTCACTGGAAAAAGTTTCCAACATAACCCTCAAGCTTATTATAATAAGTGACAAATCTACTGAGGATACACAGTCTGTCAAAACACATCAAAACTCTGCATTCTGTTTCTCTTCAAATTGCATCAGGCGGTACAATCTCTACACCCACATTCCCAAAATGCATTCCTGTGTGATTCCTGCCTCCTGTGCCTCCATTTTGAGGCTGTTTGTATTTTCACGCCTTGATTACCTGTCCTGGGCAATAGTCTAATAATATCCAAGTGGGAAGGACACTGGGGAGGCAGAGAGAGTGGAAGAAGCATATAAAAGGTAGGCTGGATGACTGCCAGTTCAATCAGACACAGCACAAACAGACCACTTGTACATGCATAAATGGGAGAAATCTTAATACTGCTGTAAATATGGATACTGTAGTTCCATCTTAAAAGTTAAAAGAGCCAATCATCTTTTAAACAGAGCAATCGATGAGCTATGGAAGTCACAGAGTAAGACTTTGTTTACTTTAGAACGTGTATGCACATGAACTGGAGCACAGTAAAATTATCAGTAAAAATATGTATACAAGTAAGTAACGTTTCCCACAATGCAATGTTCAAATTAACCAGAGGTTTTCAGCTGCAATTCTCAGTATCTGTTTTTGTCACAAGATGTGGTCATGTGACAACAACAAAATTAAATGTAAATACTTTTTTTAAACATTTAGCATTACATAATGCATACTGTTTCACATACTATTAAAAAAAATAGTAAGCAGTACAGAGTACACTGCGCTGTATGCAGTAGGCTAGGACTGATTTCCAAACACAGCCAGAGCTCTCCACACACACACAAATATACCCATCTCAAAACATATTCTCTGGCTGGCCACAGGAATGTGGCTGGAGTCAGTTTGCATGGCAATGCCCCCTCTTTTTCCCTTTCTCTCACTCTCTCTTTCTTCTATGCTCCACAAGAAGTGTTAAGTATTCTATGCAAATGAAACCTCACTCCACAAAACTGTAGTTAACAGACAGTTGTATTCAACACTGCGTGGATGCAGTCATTTGTCAAACAAAGTAGAGTATCACAAGAGACAGCCGAATGAGGGCAGAGAAAAATAAACTTCTGAATTCTTCAGAAACTAAGCGGTAGAAAATCTGCAGTCTGCAAGGACCCGTCGGTTCTTGAATTCCTCTGACATTTGACTGACAGCTGTCTATTTGGTAAATCACTACATACAAAAATAGCAACACGCAAGAAAACATATCTATATAAAACAGACTTGCGAAGACTTGCGAAGCTCTTTTAAAGTGCGTTTTTTATTCTGCATTTCCAAAAGTTTGGAGAAACAGGTTAGCTAAAGGTTAGCTGAATCTCTGTTTTCAATGTTTGTGGACTATTCCTCTAGAATGAGAGTGAGGTAATCCAACACCCAGTGGTCACATGGGTGAGTATGATCTCTCTCACAGCCGGAAGAGGAATGCTCAGGAAATTCCTCACATTCCTGACAGGAAGAGATAATAACCCTCTGACCCAAAGTGTGGAAAAATGGCCATCTGAATAGAACGCAGAACTGACTGCGGTCAAGATACAAAACCTGTGTGTTAGGAGAGTGTGGCATTAAGAAAATGGGGGAAAGGTTAAATTGAGACAGAAACAAAGAAAACGCGTTTTGGGAACATGCTGTCACAATAAAGGTCACGGCTAAAGGACACATGTTAAATGTAAACTGAAGCAGTGTTGTCTCTTTAATAATTAAGATGGATACGCAGTCTTGTCCACTGTGAACAAACAATGAAATCAGAGCTGATAAACAGCAAGTCAACAAATCTGTTCCCGGTCTTGATCTGATTGCTGGAACATGGAAAATCCATATCCACAGCGATTAACTGAATCCACCCTTTACACTGTATCACTGTGCTTGAACCATCCTTGTTGTCTTAGTGTAGCCAGATTGCAGAAATCTTCCCTCCGGCCTGTAACCTAATCTGCCAGATGAGTACTGGAGATGCAGGGCTTACTTCATTGGTTTAAATGTCTGTATTTCCAGTGTGCAGCTGACATGCTCGGTCTCTGTTCAGTGAGGATGATGTAATCCAGAGGACACCACAGAGCTGAGACAGTCCACTGATTGAGACATAAATGACTGTTTATAGTGTACTGAAATATTTCTGTCATAGCCTGAAGCGTGATTTTAATGTGCGTTCTCTGTTTTCTACAGAAGTACGCTTTCCTCATAATTGGTCCTAACTAATGGACGATGTAGCTAAAAATATTACCAAACAGCCATTGTTACCAGTATGGATTTAAAACGATTAATTTAAAACTAAATAAAAACTAAAGTATAGTACTAATGAAGTTAAAATGCTGTAATACGAATAAACAAATAAAAAAATCCACTACATTACTGCAATATTCAGAATGTTGCCTAATTTTATATTACCAGTAAAACTGCAAGCTGAATAAATGACAGACTCAAAGACATTTTGTTTACATATTGTCTGTAAGTTTTGCTCATAACTCTTACAATTAATTCAGATTGCTAATCCGGAATCCAGGAAACACGCTTTTAAAAAAAAAACACACATTTTGCACCTTAGAAATTAAGTAAACACTAGTTTAAAGCATGCAGTGTCAATGATTAGTATCAAAGTCATTTTGATCTGGAGATAACTAGGTAGTTATCTACCTAGCAGATAACTAGGTAGTTATCTACCCAGTAGAATAAAGAATTGAGAGAGTAAAGAAGACATATATGCACACATAAGATACACTGACTTCACCCTGAGTCAGGGACATCTTACACTGACACCAAGGAAGAAGCAAGTGTTTTAAATAACCGACTTATGAGGTAGCAAGTAAGATTGAATTACAGAAACTCACTGTTTCGTTCCACTGCCTTAAACAATGTTTTAATGAGAGCACCAAGTGAAAACACTACAAGAAGAATGTTCTGTCAGGAAACTATTCATTATGATACGCTGTGTGAGATGAGAGGAAAAAAATACTGGCATTTGATCCCTGATTAAAAAGCGTAGAAGCCAGTGAACAAACTCAACTGACTGGCCAATCAAAATCAATTACACTCTGTCGAATTTGTCCTTTTTTTCCACTTACTGAGTTAAAAATATTAGCAAATGCATTGTTTTGGGTTTTATATTTAGTTTATATTTGGACACTTGAATTCGACAAACTCTGGGGAGGATGCAGGAGCTTGTCAGAAAATGAGATCAGGACACAACACACACGTCACAGGCGTAATCAAACCTGCATCTCTGATATGAGCACCATGGCTAAACATGTCAGGAGCTAACAGCTAGGCCATGACTCCAAGTGTCACAAAAGTGTTCACAGCAACAATCTTTCAGTGGAAGTCTATGAACTATCAAAAAACGTTCTTGCAGTAACATTTGTAGAACGCTATATCTATCAAAAATGCCATTCTTAAATTGTTATTTGGACGTTTTAAAAATGTTACAGAATTTGAAAACTGGCCATTTTGAACGTTACTATAACATTAAAAATATCATTAACAAAAAATACAATAACATTTTTTGTTGTTTTTGTAAATTAATAAAAAGAAATATTAGGGAAACGTTCTTAAAGCCTAAACTTGGTGGCAGGGACATTCCTCTGGACACAGGTCATAGGGTGGACCAAAAGATCTAGTTATTATTCTCCTCCTGCAATACGTCAATTATTAGATGCAACTGTAGTGAATTAGTGTCTTATGGAGAAGAACAATTACATGTGACACACACACACACATACACAATGATCTCAATGTCACAACCCTGACAGCCTTGTGTGTCCTTCAGGTAGGACTACATTCCTTGGTGTGTGTTTTAATCTGACTTCTATCTTTAATAGATAGTGAGCAATAACACACATTTAGGGTGTGTCCCACGCGAGCATTAGTGACACATCCAGCCAAAAGCACATCACAACAAATATATAAAGTAATAATGTGAATGATCTGATCCCGTCCCAAACTGCTTGCTGGTGACAGAAACATAATGGTGCCACGTCAGGGGAGGTGTAGACCTTGTCCCTCCTGTGAGTTTATGATGTGTCATATTGTTGATGATCACTCCAGACCCCACGGCTAAGTTGTCTCAGCTGAAGTGAGGAAAGAAGCTAGGGATGTGTCAGGCACGGTGGAATGAGCTGCTGAAAATAATAAGACAGATCTGACTATTCAACCCTGTTACGCAACACGGCCCACGTTGTTTTGGAAAGGCAGGGGCAGAGCAGATGAGAAAGAGAGAGTGAGAAAAGCAATGCATAAAAACATTTTTTTAATCTGTATTTTTGTCTTGTTTTCTAGTACACAGAATAAATACTTTACAATTGTGTAAAATATAAAAACGTGTTTTTGGACAACACAACTTGTGCCAATGGCAAATTGTTTTTTCTTTGTTTTATGCATAAACCTCACTAACTTTTGTTTGATTTATGCCTAAGAAAATAACAATTTGCCTATGGGAAAGATAAACTTAAGTGATAATATATTCTCCAAATTTTAACACCTTATGCAAGTTTTTCCAAGTAAATTTATCATGTTTAAAAGATGCGCTCAGTAATTTTTTTCTTCATTAAAAAGTTGCAGATAAAGAAAAAAATGTTAGTTCTTTTGAAAAATGACGCAGATTGCTGAATGCACCTTTAAGCATGTTAGGACACGAATACTAATTAAGAAAATGCTATTTTGCAGTGAAGAAGTTGAGGGTAAAAAAATTTGAGAGAAAGATAGCAGATGTAAGATTTCTGCACACAATATATTTTTGAGTTCTGTTCTTGTGTCTCACTGATTCTGACATTGTAGCATGAGATTCAGGTGCATTCCCGTGGGATTGTCATGAAAAGACCAAGGCGGTAACAATGACAATCTTCCACAAAGACGTGTGCCTGTAAGATGATCTGTATGTAAATAAAACAGCTCAGATTGACAGGTGGGTTCCCCGTGACTGGAATACAAATTGTCACATCTAAATATGGCGAGGCATCCCTTTGATTGAAGTCAGGCCTCGGTTATCTGCAGGTTAGTAGAGGGCTGGCAGTGAGCTCAGAGCAGGTTTATCATCCAGTTTTCAAATACTGCCACAAAGCATTACTGCCCTACTTTGTGCAGCTCTCAGGAGATATGCTCACTGTTAAATGTAGTTCACCCTTCAGTATACCCTCAAGAGGGGCAGCCCTTGGTGTCATATAAATGGCATCGTAAATATTTTCTGTAACATCCCACAGAAAGAATAGAAATGGGATTCAGCAGCATAAAAATTAAGATACTTAAAGCTGAAATTCGTAACTTTTTTATTAAAAATTAACAAAAATCACTTACTGAGCAAGTACACTGGTCTCATTACCTTACCCATAACAGTAAGTTTATAATAATGATTTATTTATAAACTGTCGAGTCTGATTTCCCAGGAAATGTCAGTTTGGATTTATTTGACTTCAACATATGTAACGTATGTAAAGTAACCTGCAATTGTATGTTTCGAACACAGATGGCGGTAGAGAGGCAAAAGTTACAGATTGCAGTTTAAGCACAGAAGGCAGCAAACTGGTCGGAGACTCAGCGACCTAGTCCCCTGCACGATCCAACATGCGTGTGGAATGCAAATTATAAAACACACTAAGTATACCTGTGTCTTTAGAGTTAGAAGTTAAATCAAACACCTAGCCCTAAGAATGAACAATAATAACAGTGATTGCAAACACTGATAAAAATCTAGATTAAAATGTACGAGGTTTATACCTCGTACGTAATTGTTGTACGAATGCTCCACAGGTGTGCCAATTTAATAAGATCTTATGAAGAAGGCAGTTGTGCTTTACAAAGCATCAACATCATCAGAATGTTCTGGTCATGTCCCAGCCTGCTTCACTGTTGTTGTGTTCCTCCTGTATCAAGACATTAACCCACAGCTTACTGAGTGATCTCATCCATGCCAAGCCAATACAGTTAACTACAATAAAGAGATACATAAATTGAGACTGCTGACTGCCCACAGACAGGAAACACCCTGATGCAGAGATTGTCTCTGCTGAAAGAACACTGTAAAATACAGATGATGTCAACCTGAATAATGATCATTTACATATGATCACTGACATAATGCTAAGAGAAGGTGTCACACTGTTATTTGGGTTGTGTCATCAGAGGTGTGTCCAAAAAACTAAAGTTAGAAATTTATTTTTGCTCTTTTTAAACACACATTAAGAACTTATAATGGCGAATTCTGAATATGTAAAAATTATTAAAAAATATTAAACTGAAGATGTAAAAAATAATTAAACACAAGATTTAACAAGATTTAAATTAGTATTTCATGTAAAAGTGATCTATCGCTGGAATGCTGATGAACTTTTTAGTCCTAAACAAACCAGAATCAAGGCTTAATCGAAACGCAAGCGATCTGGTGCATAAACTGCACATAGACATATGCTAAAATGCAAATAAATTCCTCAAGTCTACTGAGGTGCTAAATACAGAAAGCCTGAAGCTGACACACATAATTCACACATTCACACTTATGTAACATATACCAACTCATACAGTGCCAGTAGGTTTCATTTCAAGTGGAGGAGAAGCCCACCCACTCTATCTGGCCCTGATAGTCTCTGGCTGTACAGATTGCCAAGACTATTCAATATCCTTGGCTTCCCTTCAACACCTCTGTCAGCCTTCCAGAAGCCACAAATCCACAGAGCCCTCTGTAATTAAGCCTTACGAGATGACATTAACAATTAAGAAGAGGAAGACTGTCTTTTGAAGTCCGTCTTCAAAGAACCGAGAGCTTTGCTGTGAATTTAGGTACTGAAGGTGGGCCTGATGTTTAGTACAGATCATTCCCCACAAGATCTTTGGAGACACTAATTTTTAACAGACACAACACCTTCTGAAAGCCTCATATGACTCTCTCCACTCACATCGATGTTATACTGTACAGCCCAGCTAACAGGGAACATTCTCGGAACATAGGCTAATGTTCTAGAAACATTCTCTTAAAGTTATCGAAAATGGCTTTATAGTAACATGAGTAGAACTTTATACATCATATATATATCAAAAAACGTTTTCTTAAGTAGTCAGCGGAACTGTTCAAAATTAAAAAATGTTCTTAAAACATTTTTATTGTTTTTGTTAATTAATGGAAATTAATGAAATGTTCTAAAATAGCTATCAAAATCTAAATTAGGTAGCAGAACAGTTTTGGTAAGTTTTGAGGACTTACTAGTACTCACAAGACTGGAATAGTAACATTCAACAGTGGACTTCTATTGACCCTTTATCAGGCACTGAGAAATCGGAATTCTGAAATATTTCCTTGCTAAAAGCGAACGGCTCAGGCTGACTCACACTGTCGACTTTGATGAATGGATTTAAGATGCAACACACGCCTGCTGGATCATCCTCAATCAGATTTGCCCACTGCCTCGATGCTCTTAACAAAAGCAGGCTGATATTGCCAGTTGTCCATCATATTAAGCTGAATTCCCATTACTATATCTACAGCCAACAGAAAAGCTTTGTACTTAGTGCACCCTTAGTCACTGGAAGAATGCATGCAGCCTCTGGTTGTTTATTTGCATGCACTGTCTCTGTTATTTTAGTACAAATCAGTTAATGGCACAAAAACACCCGAAAGTTTTGTGCTGAATTCAGTTTGCACAGCACAATTCCCGATCCTACATGTTGGTTCTGAATGCTTAGATTGTATAAGACATGCAACAGCAGACAATGATCCAAGTTACTGGAACCATACAGCATCGGTCCACCACTGTGATCCAAAATACCTGAATCTGCTCTTTAAAAAGCTGTAAAAGTGGGCTCAACTCCACCGTTCATCTGAATAATGCCGGGCTATGAGGCTTTTCTCCACCCCTTGATGAATTACTGCTGCCATGATCTATAGAAAACATATGCAAGCATCTGTTCTTAATAAAATCCCCTTTACAATCTGCTTTCCGTGGGCGATAATAGCGTAAAGTTAATTGGAACAGGCTAACAACGAGTTTTGTGAATCAAAGCGCACAGTACAATAGGCCTAATTTACATAAGAAGGAGGTGTGTTTTCACAGAAAAAAGGCCAGCTATTTAAATAAAATTAAGATTAAGTATCATCCGTACATCCTTGTGCTAATCGGCAGCGAGGTACATCTATAACACTGCATAATGATTTGTTAAGAAAAACAGCATTGACTTCCTCACTGTACTGTGATCTGTAGGAGGTGCCGGGCGGCTTCTCACTGGCAGGCAGTGTGTGTGGTACAGTTATAAACATCCTCCATGCACAGACGCTTCCTAATCTGATTAAACACCATCCAATGATACCTGACAAAGTTAAGACTTATTAGAGCAAAGCTGGTCAGTTTGACTGCAACACAACACCAAAGAGTAAAGAACTGATTGAATTCAGTCATATCCCATGAGGACTGCCTCGGGATAGCCTTTAAGTGCTGGGGAAACTCTTCCTTTTGAATTCTATTAGCACATGTCATGTTCAGATAGTCTGTTTATAGCAAGCAGAACAAGATGGGGGAAGCCAGGGGCATTTACATAGAACAATGTGAGAGTCTGCCTTCTGTCAAACTACTTGCCCAGCTACTGTAAATTAATCTGTGCCCATGCTTTGGACACACATTTAAAACAAATATGTTTTTCTAAAATGCATGCAAAGAGTGTGCAAACAACATTTCCCTGTGGAGCCGGCGTAAAGCTGACAAACCATAATATTTGACTTTTGTAACAAGCAGCATAAACCAAACAGACTGGACGCCAAGCACAGATTGATGGTAAAGAATCTGTTTTTACAGTTGGTTGGATAACAGTGTTTCATGTTGATTGTATGATGTATAGCTGGACAATTCCCTTGTGCCTGAGATACATCAGTTTTTGTGAACCAAAAAACAAGGTTTCGTGCAAACAAACGTGTACTTTAATCTTCCAGAATTATGAGCACACATTCAATCTGCAATTTGCTGCTCACTCTGAGACCAGAAGGGCTTCCAGATTTTATGCCCAACTGCATTTAGCATGCACAACTGATTGCAACAACATTGTAAAATGATTCCAACTAAAGTGCCAAGGAGACCGCCAAACCCTGACTGACCATTTTTCTGAGAGACGTTCCCAGCTTACTTAACAAGGAACGTTCTCAAAACATTGGGATAACATTCTCTAAAAGTTCTCTCAAAGTTATCAAAAACATTTGTGCAGTAATGTTAGTTGGAAAACTTTTTTTAATGTTATATATCTTTTATATCAAAACATTCTTCTTAAGTTGTTGGTGGAATATTTTAAAATGTTGCAGAATTAAACATTGTTTGAATAATGCTCTTAGAACCAAGCAATAAATCTACAAAATTGGATGTTTTGAACATTCCTAGAAATTTCCCAAATTATTTTTATTGTTTTTGTTACTTAATGGAAATATTAGAAGAATGTTCTTATAACAAAAATTTGTTAGTTGGGGTCAGAGCAAAAGGCTTTTAAACATCTCTAAAATGGATGGATGGATGGATGGATGGATGGATGGATGACCTCATCTATCTTTGTGCATCTACAAGTTTCACTTTATCACCCATGACAGTTTGTCTTGAAACCCTAAACAATGAGATTCCAACACCAGCATGATTAAACTCCATCCATAATGCATAAGGTTGAAATCCATAAGCACCAACACCCACGCCGCTCTCAAAATACGACATGCATTTGTTAGACGCTTCTTTGTTTACAATGAAACCGATATGTTTCTGAAAATAGCCTCATCTGGCTTTGAAATATTCAGCAAGTGTGGATGACATCCAAGGGCACTGTGTTAGGAAGGCTTTTCTCCATATGAGGGGTCTGGTGTGCCCTGCTTCATTTTGGAGAGGGGAGGTTGTGTTTCTGCATGACGAAGCTTGAAAGCCATGCTTGGTTATCCTTTTTAGCTGTGGCTAGGAGACAGTGCCATCTTTAAATGAGATTCTTTCAAAAGTAATCTCACAGTAAGCTTCAAGAATCCGAATATACCACACACGAGGGAATTATTTGCCTGGTATAAACGTGGTTTTTCTGGCTACATCAAACAAGGCTTCTAATCAAGTGTATTTCCCTTTACTTTTCTATTCTAGAATGTCACACTGATAACACAGGAATCAATAGTTAAGAAGGGTAATACAAATACATTCAGAAACACTTCAGAGAGTCAGCGCTCTATCTACAAAACCAATATTTCATTCCAAGTTAAACATTATTTTAAACCATCAATCAACTCAAAATCTGTTCAAATAACTAATGTAATCTTTTAAATGCTGCCATGGGGTACAATCCCTTCCATAAGAAGTGGCAGCTAAAATTGATTTGTGTGTGTGTGCTTTTCCCGCTGTTGAAACACGGCCCTACATAAATTAAGATTAATTTAGGGACCCTGCTGTACCACTTCATCACAAAAACAAAATACGCCTGGCTGACAAACAGAGCAATGCACTTATTCTCTGAAGCCTACATGGGGGGCAATATTTATTATTGCAATCGAAAGGTACCAGATCACTGAATCCAAACTACAGGATTGGACAGAAATCTTGGTGTTATTACGGCATCAGAGAGTAAGTTGAACCTCTCTTGGAAGATACTGATATCAGGACATGAGGGATTCCTCAGCTATGTGACCGCTTCTGGTAGACTGCTCATAGCGGAGGTACCCTTGGGTAACTAATCCAAGTCTTTCCAATACAGGGGACCAGAGAGAGGTCACTTCATGTCCCAAAGCGAGGCCCAAGACCCCACAACACGTGGACTACCATCTGTTTGTGCTTAAATGGTTGTAAAATGTGTATATATTCTGCAATTAACCCAAGTAGAAGTGTCAGAAGATACAAGAAAATGATTTACAGGATTTATGCACCTAAATGTGTCTGAATTAATCTCAGAACCTCATTTTACATTAGTATTATGTTGACTTAAAAAAGATTTTAGTCCTTGGGGGTCTTGTGCCTGCTTGAGAAGTAGTCAAACTAAGAAGCAATTATAAAAATCCTCTGATAATTTTAAGAGGTTAATAACTGAATTCCATGTGCTTAAGAACAGAACTGGGCACAAACTAAAACAACTACACAACACTTTAGATGGCGACCACTAAAACCCAAAATGTTTCAGGAGTACTTGAAAAAAGTGCCAGGCTGGATGAGATACTGATTTACTGGGCAAACGCACTGAGCTTTACTGAATAAAATAAATCTTAATTTAGAAGCACTGTAAAAACAAGACAAATCAACAAAGACGAACCGTTCTGAAGCTATCATAACATTTCAACCTTCATATGAAAAGGAAGCAGCATTTTGTCCAAGCAACACATGCTTGGACACCAGCACACAGACCATAACAAAAATCAACACACATTCTGAGTAAAGACAAAACAAACCTCCTTCTACACTGAATCCAATTTTATTACATTAATAAAAACTAAAAGTATTCATTTGAAACATACATACTGTTCCACACTATTTACCCCAGAGCTGTTGCTTTCAAGCATTACAGAGAATCACCCCAATATAACAAAGCCGCCTCTTCTTTATATTGAAACCTCTTTCATTACTTTCTTTAAGAGCATTAATAAACAATTACATTATAAAACAATTCATTAAAGATTAATACAGACAGTCATAAGTCACAAAAGACAAAAATAACAGCCTCTAAAAGGATATCAAAAATGTACACATGCCAACAAACGAAATCTTAATGCAGCGTGGGTAAATACATACATACACATGAAAAAACGCCCTAAGAAATTCATTACCACAAAAGAATTGCCCTATATAGGGGATATACGTATCTGAACACTTTTAAGTGCTGGATAAAAGCAACATACTGTGTTTTGATTTCAGGATTTGGCGTTAAATAAAGCATTAACACTGTTTGCTCTAAAATAACAACTATAAACGATCATGTCAAAATACATTGTTACTTAAACACCCCAGCAGACTGAAACACTTGTTTTGACATTAACCTGCGATTAGATGATTTCAATATTATCATACGAGGAAAAACCTAATAATATCATTAATAGTAGAGACGTATGAACATTAATATTTTACAGTAACAGCAATTATTATATCCACTAAAATAACCCAAAATTGTATTTAATCACATCAATATATAATATCCAGTATTATTCAAATTAATATGGTTAAAAACATTTTTTACGGTCATGTTTTAGAAAATAATCATTAGTCTTATTATTATTATTATTATCGTATGGATTATTCAAATCGTAAAAGCTTCAGCGCGGAACCGCAGAGGTTCCTGTCAAAACAAATACATCCAGTCCGATAATTGCCGCCTTACCTTTTTCTTGGCAAGAAGAAAGGATCTCTTCCTCCTTTGGATTTGCTACCTGGGTAATAATGGACGTGTTGTCCATGGAAACGGGATTTTATTCCTCCTCAGTCACTTGTTTTGGATGATTTTCGGCTAGCCTGATGCTAGCGAGCTAGCGGTGATGGTTCAGATGGCAGACGCACCATGCAGCGCGCAGCGATATTACACCAGCGCATACAAACAAACAACGCGGCGCACACTTCACGATCGTACGGCGATACTCCTGTCAGATGGCGGGGATCGGCGTCATTTCATCCGTCGTCTGATCTGAGGTCTGTGAAGATCAGTGACTGTGAGCGTAATAACAAAGAGTCCGATCTGCAGTCGCTCTTTCGCTCCCGCCGTGCGTGTGTGCGCGCGCGTGTGTGTGAGCGGGAGCGCGCCGTGTCACCGCGTGAAATTACCCTTTACAAAAATGAACTATGACAAGCATATTTTTTCCGTGCAAAAACGCAATATTTACTTCGTTATTGTAACTTGACATTATCCATACTGTCATAAGACGCAGATGATGGCTCTTAAGGCTTCTTGCACAGTTTGAAGGAGATACCATATTTATTTGTTATGAATTAGTGGGAGTGGTAACAACAGTAATTTATCTGGCCATTGGTACTGTACATTTTGTAAGGAAAAGAAACCTCTTTTTTTTTTTAGAATGAAACCCTTTTTTCACAAAAGAAATATTTGTGAAAATTAAACTTACAGTGTGAAGGGTTATGGAAATATATCATTCAGAATAGAAATATAAAACATATATATCCTGAGGTGACAGATTGATTTTTTAACGCCCCAGAAAATGTCTTTAGGCACCTCAGAAAATAGAATGTTCATAGAATTATTTAGATTGGCAGGTTAGGTTAATTCAAAAAAAGTTGATGATAAAAATGAGATGATAACCGAGATTATATTAGATTAGATTAGATTCAACTGTATTGTCATTATGCAGAGTACAAGTACAGAGCTAATGAAATGCAGTGAGAACAAGAGAGAGAGATTTCAAAAATGAGAGAGAGAGAGTGAGCAAGAGAGAGCGAGAGAGAGGGGGAAGAGTTACTAAATGTTTTATGAAGGTGGGTGTTTGATCTTAATGTTTAATAAGAGTAGCCTTATGATGCAGTCTTCACTTCCACTACTTTTACAGCCTATAAATAACATGTCAAATTTTTGTTTTCCTGTTTGTGCACCAAGCTTCAAACTGTGTAAATGATAAAATATGGTCCCAGTGCATTAAAAATATTGTTACTTTGACTCGCTGGCCTGTGGTGAGTTGTTAAATAAATGTGGACCTTTGAAAAAAAGATGGCACATAGCTTTGTTCTATAAAACATTGTAGTTAACACTCAAATATTAAAGAAGTGGCTCCTTAAAATATTCTTTTGAACAAGCATTTGTAATACAACTAAGCTAATGGTGATATATAATCTATATAGAAATATGTATAATGTAGATGTGTGGGTATAAGGTTGCCTTGTGGTAATGGCTGCAGAATAGATCAATTAAACCAACAGAGCACTGTTTAATAAATATCCACTGCCTTTGCCTATAGAAGCACTATTTTAATGTATGCCCATACTGACACCTCGTGGCCGAACAGTAAATTTTTAACAAAAACAATATTTAACAAGAAATTGAGTAATGTTTAAGCCTGGAAAGGTGATAAATGCAGCTGTAGTGTAGTTAGAGGCCCATCTATCGTTTGCCACTTATAAAGTAAACTAATTGAGCCCTTTGTTTTGAGTGGATGATGGACGAAGGCTTACCTTCAGTTTAAATGAACAACGCTGGTGAATCATCCAAATGATACGAGCATTGGAAAAGATAATATATATCATTCTAAGAAGGCAATTATCTTATCTTATTATACTCTAATGGGTCTTTTCAAGGTCTAATGGCCGTGGATTGATGACCGCAACAACATTTACAATATGCAACAAAAAACTCTAAGGTTGTCACAAATGATCAAAACTCAATATCAATCATTTTCTTCTAGTGTGAATTGTAACACTCATTTGCTGTACCTAATGAGATATGAAAGCAGATTTGCTTCATTGTATATTCAGCTTTACTCAAACTACACTTTGTGCTGTTTTTATCAGAATAAGCACCCTATCTAAGCCAATTGGTAGTGTTAAATGTTCTCTAAAAGTTCTTTCAAAGTTATCAAAAACGTTCCTGCAGTAACGTTAGTAGAACTATATATATATATAAATAATTTAAACAGGGAAATGTTCTTACAACCTAAAATCATTAGGTGGAATGGGAATCAAGATTAAACCATACTTGTGAAATTACTTTTTCCACTAACATTGAAAACAGATGAAAGGACGTGTTTAATGAAGAAAATCTGCATTTACAACGTACATTTACCTTATTTTAGTAAGAGAGTAAAGAATGCTGGGTAAGGGAACATTGTGAACAAATCTTTAATCAAGCTGTTTAGTCTCAGTTAAAGTCTTGACTGCTCCTACTGCAGATATTCACAATGATTAATAAATGTAACTCATACACTTCATAACACTGTTAATACTAATATGCTGGACCACTCAGGCCTTAACTCTGCATAATCCGTCATTTGGTGTATTAGCTGTACTCTCTCAGAGTGAAGTTATTATATTCTTATAAACTGCACCAATAGAAGACAGAAACAATTATTGTCTATAGCCCAAACTTAAAACAAAGTACAGGGAGCTAAAAGGTAAGCGGGTATGATTCAAATACAATTTCTGTACACATTTTAGTGTCATTGATGTTATAATTTAATATAGCATTCCAATATTCTTTAAAATATTGAATTAACTTAAAATAGCATAACATTCAAAAGTCTGGACATACTTGACTAAAGTTGTTATATTAGTAAACAACTATAAATTGTGATCCTATATGAACCAGCTAATGAAGGATAAGTGAGGATTAGTGTCCATAATGTCTAGAAAAATGTTCTAAAAATATTCCAGTTTGGTTGAGCGAATGTCCAGAGTTTACAGACCTGTAACTGTGGCTTTTTAAAGAGTCCAAAATATAAGATCAGATCCTTTTGATTTGTTTAATATTATTTGGTCCCTGAACTCTACCTAGTTAAGTACTCTTAACTATTCCTTAACTTCAGGATATTTTGTATTAAATTCTGCAGATTCTTTCCTGAACTGAACAGCATTTTTTTATTTCTTTTACAAAACTGTAAATTTCTAGGCAGACAGAGGAAGCCAAACCGCAGGAAATTGCAGGAAATTACAGAGCCTGTATGGACTTACTAGAGCTGCGTACTGCCAGACCTGGACGGACGGATCTAGATTTGTGAACCTAAAAAAACCTAAAAACCAATAACACAATCACTTGTTACAGTTATTGAAACATATTATCAGGTTATTTTATGTCTATTGAAGACGTCTTGTTGATTACCACAGGCAATAAGTGATACTTTTTTTAGTGTGTAAAAATGCAGGATAATAAAAATAATAAAATTATAATAAAAATAATAAAATTATAATAATAATAAAATAAAAAATAATGTTTGTTAAAAGAAAATAATTAGTAAACATTAAGATGAAAATTCGAAAGAGAATGGAGGGGAGAGTATCGAATCTGCCAATACTAATTTAACGACTGTCGAAAAATGTCGAAAGTGTTGACCTGAAGTCCCGGACTCACTTACTCATTCTGGAGGATTTCATCATTCAGTTCCGCGGTTTGGTGCTCCTCCTTTCGGTCCATGCTGTTTCTGCGGAGCCTTACATCAGCACTCATCTTCAGGACCGGAACACAGCTCGTCGCCGTCCGCTTGGTTCCGAGGGCCAGTCCAGTGCATCTGTGGGTTTCTCCTCCGATCAGACCTTTCTCGTTGTCGACCTGTTTGTGTAAGAAGAGAAAGAGGAACGTGTGGCTGGAGATGTCTGATCAGAATATGGATGGCAACATTGAAGAGATTCTGGCTCCTTTGAGACTGGCAGTGAAAGAGCAGGTAAACAAAACAACAATTATACGAATAATGTACCACCGTAGAGCATTGTGCATTGCATTGCATTGCATTGCATTGCATTGCATTAACCATTGTCAATGAAACAAGTCGTTGGCTCTCATTTGTTATTCGTGTGCACCCCTTTAAACTATACAAAACACTGTAAAATGGCTTGTTGTGAAACGTCACGCAATGTATAAAGCTGATATTTCAGCCAGGTGGTTTTATTTGGTGTTCGTACTGTTGGATCATTTGGCTGGATGAAGGTTTGACAGTGCCACGTTTGACACAGAGAGGCTGCGGGTGGAGTACAAGCACCACACGCACAATGTTTGAGCTTAAACAAATCTCGGTTTATCTGCCAATCTGGTTATTAATATACTGCCATGTTTGACGGCTTTGATTTGAGTGTGCTTGTGAGGGTCAAAAATGCTGTCTAACATAAAGACCGACGATCATCCTCTTTAGTCACACACTGATCTTGTTTTAAGAGGGTTGGTTCATTGGTTGTATTAGATGGTAGTACATTGATGTTTAGTAGATGCTAGTAACATTTAGTTATTGGTCCTTTCAGCATTAATGGTGGTTGTTTATTTTCTGTTTCCCAAAGGGTGATCTTGTGCGTCAATTAAAGGAAGAAAACGCTCCTGATGTTGATGTCACAAAGGCTGTAGCAGAACTCAAAGCTCGCAAGAGAATTCTTGAGGCCAAGGTGAGGAATATCATCCCGTAGAATTTCATGGAATTCCATAGAGATGTCATTGGATGGGTATTAATCGTAAAGAAGTAACTTTTGTATCGCTTGTATTGTACTTCACATAGTCTTTTCGCTCGTCTGTGTGCAGGAACTTTCATTACAGCCCAAAGATGACATCGTGGACAGAACCAAGATGGAAGACACTCTGAAAAGACGATTCTTTTATGATCAAGCCTTTGCCATTTATGGAGGTGTGTTTTTAACCTTTAAACCTAAACATTTTGTTTAGAAATACTTTCTTTTAAAACTGTCCTTTATATTAAAATTTTATAACAATTAAATGGCAAATATGATTGAGACCGCCTTAGAATTATCATCTAACAGTTTGTTCGTGTTCATTGAAGGTGTCAGTGGTTTGTATGATTTTGGCCCTGTGGGTTGCGCTCTGAAGAACAACATCCTGCAGGTGTGGAGACAACACTTCATCCAGGAGGAACAGATTCTGGAGATAGATTGCACCATGCTCACGCCAGAACCAGTTCTGAAGTGAGTGTTTTTCTGTCTGTTCTGCCTCTTTTTAGTTTACCAGATGGTCTGTTGCCATGGCATTGTGTCTGGAAGAGCTCTTAATTACTGCTTTTGTGTGTTCATTGAAGAACATCAGGGCATGTGGATAAGTTTGCTGACTACATGGTTAAGGATGTCAAAAATGGAGAGTGTTTCCGTGCCGACCACCTCCTTAAAGGTACGTTGCTGATTGATTTGAGAGGTTCATGCTCAGGTCAGCTCTGTTTATGAGGAAACTGACTCATCCATGGCCTCTGTAGCCATTCTGCAGGAAAAAAACAGTGGAATATTTTAGAATCACAAAGGGCTTAGGAAACAGACAGACTATATTCTTAGACCACCTGCCAGACTGAAAGAAACCAGTGTGTTATTTAAACCTTCCCTAAATTTTTGACATTGACACACCCTACTTAAAACTATCAAGCATTGGATTTGGTGCTGGTGCTGAAAATCAACATGTTACCCAAATGTTTGTGGGTAGAAATGTACAGCCTGCAAGGAATCAATGTGTGATCGGTTAGGAGTTAGTGGTGAGAAACCAGCTGCCCAGGTTTGATCAAGTGGTTTACACCTTGATCTGTTGACAGCAGTGATACATGGAAAAATGCCTGAAAAATTATGTTCTTCATGTTTGAAAGTGAAATGTTTAATCCAGACCTCGTGTATAATGTTTGCCATGTCTTTCTGCGTCTTAGCTCATCTACAGAAATTAATGAGTGACAAGAAATGTTCGGCAGAAAAGAAAAATGAGATGGAGAGTGTCATCACTCAGGTATATCTTGTATCTTGAAGATATTTCTTTTTAAGATTAATGAATATTCTTTATGATCTAATTTATTATGTATTTTTTCAGATGGATAACTACACCCAACAGGAGTTGGCAGATTTGTTTGTGCAATACAATGTCAAGTCTCCCAGTACAGGAAATGACCTCACACCTCCCATTTCATTCAACCTGATGTTCCAAACATCCATTGGGCCTGGGGGTAACATGCCAGGGTACGTTGTACGTTGGGTGCCATCTGATTACAGCTTCAACTTGATCATTAACATTGTGAAATATAATGCATTACTTATTTGATTCATATTATTTTTTTTAGATATTTAAGGCCAGAAACTGCTCAGGGAATCTTCCTTAACTTCAAACGTCTTTTGGAGTTCAACCAGGGGAAGCTGCCGTTCGCTGCAGCTCAGATCGGAAACTCCTTCAGGAATGAGATCTCTCCTCGCTCTGGGTTAATTCGTGTCAGGTGTGGGCCATGGCGCTCTTCAAACACAACTCAATAGTTATTTGTGTGGAACTAAATAACAGAAGAGTTCCATTGGGATTCCAAATGAAATATTGATGTAGACGTTCCTTTCCATAGAGAGTTTACAATGGCTGAGATCGAGCACTTTGTAGACCCGAATGAGAAGGTTCACTCCAAGTTCTCCAATGTGGCTGATCTCCAGATCATGCTTTACTCCTCCAAAGCACAAACAAGTGGGCAGTCTGCACAACTCATGAAGCTGGGAGATGCAGTGGAGCAGGTCAGAGATGTCAATCATTTTGTTTATGATGACTGAGGGTGAATTGAGGATCAGTTGTAGTAGCACAATTGTACTAAGAGTGTTGTGTTCTTTGTAGGGAGTGATCAACAACTCCGTCTTGGGCTACTTCATTGGAAGGATTTACCTTTATCTTATCAAAGTGGGCGTGGCAAAGGACAAGCTTCGTTTCCGTCAGCACATGGACAACGAGATGGCCCACTATGCCTGTGACTGCTGGGATGCAGAGACCAAAACCTCTTATGTAAGTTCAGCATTGCCCTGATGATCTTCCTCAGCATTCTGACTCAACTGGGTTTTTATTGGGTTTTTGTACTCAATAAAATTACTCAAAATACTCAATTGTTGCTGTATTTTAGGGATGGATTGAGATCGTAGGGTGTGCTGATCGCTCATGTTACGATCTTCTGTGCCATGCACGGGCCACCAAAGTCCCCCTGGTTGCTGAGAAACCCTTAAAGGAACCCATATCCTTCAACTTCTTGCATTAAGAACAAACTCCAACAGTAATCTGAGCCTTATTTTGGATTTCAAGCTTCCCTAGCCCAAGTTTGTTTGCTTGTAATACTTGTGTATAGACAATACAGTAAGTTACGTTGTCCATATTAGCATCTTCCTTAACAGTTTCACACAAAGTTGTAAATGTTGTTCAGTTTGAACCAAACAAAGGAGCCATTGGCAAAGCCTACAAGAAGGATGCCAAGCTTGTCATGGAATACCTCGCCATCTGTGATGAATGCTACATCACAGACCAGGAGAAACTTCTAGAAGAGAATAGGTAAATATCAGCTTGATGTTGACTCGCTTGGAACCTGCACACATTCATATTTCCTGTTAATTGGAAGCTGTTTAAAGTTAATAAAACTAGCTCTATATAGCTATATTATTATCTAGCAGATAGGTACATTAAAATGTATAGTCTCCTCAGCGAAGATCTTTCCATTTATTGGTTTCCTTAATCTCGCTTCAGTGAGTTCACCATTGAAACTGAAGGCAAGACCTTCAAACTTACCAAGGACATGGTGAATGTGAAGAGGTTCCAGAAGACACTGCATGGTAAGAGGCAGAATATTATCTTTCTGTCAACATAAAGACGTTTGATAACTTCAGAATTTAATCAATATCTCCTCCCAAAGTTGAAGAGGTGGTTCCTAATGTTATTGAACCCTCCTTTGGCATCGGGAGGATCATGTACTCCATCTTTGAGCACACATTCCGCATCAGAGAGGGTGACGAACAAAGAACGGTGAATGCAGTATATTGTAATACAAAGTAATTTTATGGTTACGTTTGCGTTTTGTAATGATCTGTGCTTTATTTCCTGTTCAGTTTTTCAGCTTCCCTGCCACTGTTGCACCATACAAATGCTCCGTCCTTCCATTGAGCCAAAATCAGGAATTTATTCCGTTTGTTCGGGAATTGTGTACGTAACATGTACTATTTAATTACTATTATTTGAATGATAAAATTATGTAATGTGGCATTAATGGATTACCTTTCTCTACAGCGGAAGCACTGACCAGGAATGGCGTTTCACACAAGGTGGATGATTCTTCAGGATCTATCGGAAGACGCTATGCCAGAACAGATGAGATTGGTGTGGCATTCGGTATTACTATTGATTTTGACACGGTCAACAAGACTCCCCACACAGCCACCCTGAGAGATCGTGACTCCATGAGGCAGATCAGGGCTGAGGTCATTAATAAATGTTTATGATGTATATGAGGCATTTACAAAGCATCATTACATAAACTGGTACAATTTTGCTTAATATGTGTGTTTTTAATTTCAGGTCCGCGAGTTGCCGGAAATCGTTCGCGATCTGGCCAATGGCACCATTACGTGGGCAGAGGTGGAAGGAAAGTATCCTGTCTTTGAGGGCCAGGAAACCAGCAAAAAGGAGACTGCAGAGGAGTAGATTGTCTCTTACTCTGTCTTATCTTGCACCGCAAGCGGTCATGAACATTTGTATTCATAGGATCCAGTTGATGGCAATTGTAATGTTCAGCCAATCAGCTTGTGCAAGGCATTTGTTGTGTTCCACACTATTGGAAACACTGTAATCAAGTACACCCCTAAATCTCAAGGAATCTGTATCTAGGACCTAAAGGGATGACGGTAATTGGGTTACTGTACTAGTTGAAGGATTTTACCATTCCTGTAAGTGGGCTGATAAAATGAATAACATATAAGGTCAAATAAATCAAGCCAGCACTTTCTGGACCCATAAGACTGTGTTCAGTGATTTTTATATATTTTAAATGTTTTTTTTAATGTTCAATTATGTACATAATGCCACCAGTATGTGTAATGGGTAAATTGACCACAACCTGCAGGTACCATACTAAATATGTTGTCCACAAGGTGGCGGAGCATCTGCCAAAAAATGTGTCAAGATCTGTTTAAAACCTGTCCCAAATTGTGACTCTTTTAAAGAAGATATCGGAATACAGCATGGCAGATGTTATTTTACAGTAAATTCAAGGTAGGTGTTGCTTTTTAATAAAAAATGTCTACTAGGACTTTGAAAGTCAGACAACTTATATTCGTACTGTTTTATGTATAGACAAAGGGTTCATTTATAAGAACTAGAATAAAAATTGGAACTTTGCTTATATAAACATTCACAAGAGAAGCCATAAGTTCATGATTGAAAGGTTGCTTCAGTCTAACATGTCCACAGGCTTAGATCCTCCAAAAACAGAACTGACCCTGACAGAAACAGGTGTGCAGCTACGTGAATGTATGCAAGCTCCAGACATTTCTTAATGGCTGATGAAGATCTTGTCGCTTAAACTAAAGTTATATTAAGATACTATAGTAGCACTCTCTGTTGTAAGCAAGGAGTGACTGTATTACATAAACGATGTGTTAATTGTTGTAGACTGAGAAGCTTGTGAATAAAATGATTGTACAGAGCAAGTTTAATAGTAATTGTTTGCACTTAAATGCCTTTTCTGTATAACAACTGTTTACCCACAGCAATTGTCCCCACAATAGAAACAAAGAGCTAGAGTGTTTTTATTTGGGGCTTATAGAAGTGATACTGATTTTTGTCAATAAAAACCTAAACTATTATGCCTGATACAGATTAAATTTAATCTTAAATGTAAGCTTAAATTTTTCCTTGTTTTATATTTAAATGTACATTTATTATGTGGCTTAAAGTAATTACAAAGTTAAATGTTGTATGACACATGTTATTTTTAGTAATTAGTGTAAACTGAAATAATGTTGAGTTACGTAGGATGTATTCAATGGAGCTACCAGCCCGTTTCTATTGATACAGCATAACACAATGGATCCGCCCCCATGGGCTGCTTCAGTAAATATAAATACATCTGCCATTCACCTTTAACTGTCCGCAACTGCCCCACAGGCAGTTTGTGTGCCCAGTTGATGCCCCCTCAGCTTTGTAGAAACAGAGATGCATTAGTTTATTCTTTGGCTAATCTATTCTTTACATCATCGTGATTGTTTTGAGGTCAAGAGGATTGTTCACAAATTCAAAAGCTCTTTTGGGTAACAGTGGCATTGCTGCACTCAAGGTTAGTATAACAGGTGTTTGTAAGAGCTCTTAAGCTGTTACGTGTAGCACATGACCCACTAATGTTAAAATAAGTCAAGCATCAGAGAAAGAGAGAGTTGATCTAACAGCATGACAGATATGCTGCTGTTTTATCTGCATGGCTCCATAGAGTTATTCAGGCAAGCATAACAGTTATACAACTGCAAAATAACAAACAATCTGGACAAATCTGGAAAGATTTACCTAACTCCTTCAAATGACTGAATTTGTCCTTAAGGTTGTAAAGTATATAAAAGAATTATCTGCTGATTAAACAAGATCGAGGTTTGATCATGTAAAAGTGAAAAGTTCATGTGTGATGCTTCAATGAGTGCCCTGCTAAAAATAGCTTGCATAGTGTGGATGTTTCCTTCTCACAGAGTTAAATCAGTGGAAAACTCTAGACAGATCAAATTGTTTTGGGTTTTCATTATATTAAATGTCATTGTTTAAGTACATATTTACAGTGTTGCATTTCTTGTATGTGTATTATTATTGTAATGACTAATGCATGTTGCTATTCATTCCTTTTATCCCTATTATAGTAGATTCCTGACTGACAAGGTTATATAGCCCTCCCAAAATATGTGAACACCTAGATCACACTTGTATGTGATGTATTAATGTATTTGCTTTATATAACAAACAAGAATATAGACTGATAAAGTCTCCAGCATCATTTATTTGCAGAAGACATTGTTAATATCTAATGCAATGACATGAAACATTTTATGCGTAACTGGCAGTAAATGTACAGGCCACTGTACAGTTGTAACAGAACCTTAAGTACTGATTAACCTTTTACATTAGGGATAAACAGCATCTTAATATTGAAATAAAATGTATTCATCTAAAACAATTCTATGTGTTTTCCAAATGCTCTTTAAGTTGACCTGTGCACCATGAGGGTCAAAGCAGCTCTTCCCAGGTATGAGCTCTACTTTTACAATGTTGTGCTGGGTGTGGCAATGCTTTGGGCTGCCAGATGGATATTTAATGTCTCCAGCTGTAAGTATAAATGAACAAACATGCTCACAGTTCTTTTATGACCCTAAGGTCGGTGTATCATTCCTCTACTGTACAATAAAGTTCAAAAATTGTCAAATTGCTGATACAGATAGCTCCAGTCTATCTTTTGGCTTTTTTTACAGGAACATCCACCTGAGACATGCCTTTTAATGCACTTGTGGACACACAAAGCATATACTATATGTAGCGCCCACAGAATTGGTGCCCCTGTGTATTGTATGGGGAAAACAGCATTGATAGCAGCTAGCTGCAGAAAGCTATGTGAAGTACGCAGAAGGGATCCTGTTACAGTATTAATACACCAAAGAATGAGAGACCAAACACTGACAGAGAGAGAGAAATAGAGAGGGCTATTATTGTGGGTCACTGTGTTTACTACACCCTGACAACTACAGCAAAAGCTATTATCTGCCAGTCAAAACCAACATCATTAAATCAATATCAGATGTGTTAAAGTGAAACAGAATATTCAAAAACAACAATAAGAAAATCGAAGGGTGAGATTTCATATATCAGGAACTGAATTGTGGTAAGTGGAAGTAACTTGTGGATAAGTTGAAAACTTATGGATAAGTTGAAAAATAAGTGAGCTTTGTAGTATCAGGCGAGAGGGAAAGTCATTTCAGACGTGAAGCAAGTTAATATATTTTGAAAAGAAGTATTTATTTTAGAATAATGTACACTGATAAATCATTCAAACCAAAAAGTTGTGTCAAGAAAGAGTCAATTTTGATTTCATGTTGACTAACTGATTCACTATTAATTGTATTTGGTAAAAAACAGTGCTAAATAATTGATAATATAACTCTATATTCAGCCAATTCCAACAGAAAAACCTTCAAGAGCAGCATTCAGCCAGGATGGTACTACTCTGGCAGAAAAATGGTGAGATTCTGCTAAAACCACATCCTTTTAGAGTGCAATACATCTGTTCTGTTGATCAAACTATGAGCACAATAAAACCATGTAAACATTACTGTTTTATCACTACCGTACTGCAGGACACAGCTGATGTTGAGTGGATGATGTGGTTCTCCACCTTTAGAGAGCATATCATCTTTGCTCTCTCAGGTCACGTGCTCTTTGCCAAAATCTGCTCCATGCTGGCTCCTCAGGTTCCTCATAAAGATATGCGTGATACATGTGTTGCTATAGACCAGCTTACCTTTTTAATGAGACGCCCATTGTCACATTCTCTCCCTTTCCACAGTACAGATCCCTGGTTTACATGGCGTATGGCATGCTGGCTGTTTTCACCAGTATGGGCTGGGCGTATGTCACCCTCATCCTCTCCCACTGTATGCTGTTGTACAGCATCTCTCTGGTCAAGCTAAGGTGGCTCTGCTTTGTGGCTGGTCTCACCACACTGGCTACCTTTAAAATGGAGCCCTTCATTTCCTGGCAGGTGCGTTTTTACGTGAACAGCAACAAGTTTATTTCCATTTAATCTGAATTGACACCTAATCTTAGTTGTTCAAAATGTAAATCAGGAGTGTTCACAATCCTGCTGGTTTTAGCTCCAGCTCTAATCAAACACCTGCTTAGAGAAGCCACCTGGTTCAGGTGTGTTGATTAGGGTTGGAGCTAAACTCAGGAGAGTGGCGTCCAGGAGCAGGATTGGACTTCTCTGGTGTAAATGTTCCATTCTTCTGTAACGCAGACAGGGTTTGTTACTGGCTCTTTTGATCTCCGTCCCATCTTGTTTTACGGTGGCTGTGGGTTCACCATCATGCGCTGCATGAGCTTTGCTCTGGAGAACTGTGAGAGGAAGGATGGAAACTACAACATCCTGGAGCTTCTCAAATACAACTTCTATCTTCCCTTCTTTTACTTTGGGCCTGTCATGACCTTTGACAAGTTCTACATTCAGGTCTGTAACTAAACTCATTGGTGGTGATGGTTTGCTTTAACTTACTGTGTTCTTTGAGATTATCTGATCTTGATCTAATATAATGTATAATGCTTCCTTTTGACCTCACCAGGCCAATAATCCGAATTTAACCAGGAAGGAGGGAGAGATGTGGAATATTTCTATCAAGGGCTTGTTAAATCTGGGGCTCGTCACTATAGTGGCTGTCATCCTTCACTTCATGTACATTCTTACATTACCTAGTGACACGAAACTCCTCAAACACACTTCGGACTGGGCACTCAGTAAGCATATGTGTTAGTGTGTACTGTTATAAACAAGTTTGTTCCAAAAGATCACGGTCCCAATTCCATGTTCTGTTTCGTTATAGTTGGATTGGCCTACTTGAATCTGGTTTATGATTGGGTGAAGGCAGCAGTGATGTTTGGGGTGATAAACACAGTGTCAAGACTGGATCATCTGGACCCGCCCAAGCCGCCGAAATGCATCACTATGCTTTATGTGTTCTCGGAGACGTAAGCGGAGCCTTATTCACTGGCCCTTTAAATTCTTAAAATTGTTTCCTATTCTACAGCTATAATGATCAGGCTAAAACGTGTTTGTTTGCATTCATTTACAGACACTTTGATAGAGGAATAAACGACTGGCTTTGCAAGTATGTTTGTTCATTTCTTGAACCCTGTAAACATCTATTGTAAAACAGTTTATGCTGCAGCTAGCTGAAGATGCTGTCGTCTCCACAGATATGTCTATAACTACCTTGGCGGGAAGCACGACAACATTTTGGAGGAGCTGATAGCATCTCTGTGCACGTTTGGCATCGCGGCCCTTTGGCTTGGGCCGAGCTGGGTAGTTTTTTTCTGGGCTTTTCTAAACTGCTTCGGCCTTAATTTTGAATTATGGACTGCCATGTTCTTCACCATGGAGCCTTTTATTTCTATTGAGGTAATTAAGTGAAAGAAATTTGACCTATTGGATTTATTATGTCATTGGTATATAAAAGTCCCTTTGCTCCCTCTAGTGGTTAAATGTGAAATGACACCATTGTAAAAGAAAACTTCACTCAGAACTGCTTCCTGTCACCCACAGATGGCAATATCTGAATCTATGTCACGCAGGATAAGGGCTGTGTTTAATACCTTCAACTTCTGGACAATTGTTCTTTACAACGTCTTGGCTCTGAACAGTCTTGAATTTGCAAAGCTTGTTGCCAAAAGATTGTTACTTAAAGGTAATGTACTGTACTTAGGTGATGTTTGAGCAATCAATAAATTCAATAAACTACATAGCTTTTTATTATTGGAACCATTTGCTAAAGGTAATAAATTTGCAAGACGAACTCATTATTGTTATTATTAATATTATAATTTATTGTTATTTCAAATGTGTTACACAAGTCCCCTTAAAACACCCTTCTTGTGTTTGACAGGCTTCCCCTTCACTACCATCACTGTGATGTTTGTAACCTACTGCTTGATTCAGATGATTAAGGAAAAGGAGAGAAGACTGGCTTTGATTGATGATCCAGACCCAATCCCCCCTCCTGCCCCTGTTCCTCCACCTACAACTCCACCCACCACCACGGTTTCCAGCACCACCAAGATGGATGCTGCGGCCACCCAGCCTGTGGATGCAAACAAAGAGAAAGCAGCGTAATCTACATATTTGTGATCTTGGAATTCTGCAGACAATTACAACCTGGAAATAGGAAGGGAAGAGGAATGTTTTAAAAAGAACTGTAAGGAAAGATGCTGTGTTTAAAACAGCTATTTTTAAGTTTTACAGGTTTGGTCAACATTACAGCATCTGTTTCACTGGCTGCTTTTTACAAGATTGACAGTTCTGCGTAGATATAATAGGTGTTACAGATATCTGCTGTGTAGTTGCTTTGTAGTTAAAAACCTAGAGGATTCATTTTATTTACTACAAATGTTACATTGTAGTTTTAATTAGAATGATACTGGCTAAATTCTAAGTGTTCTTTTGAGTAATCATTGCCTGCGTTCAGACACTACACATGAAATTATGTGCTTTGAATACAATGTTTGAAGATCGCAAAGTTTGTTAAATAAATTGTGATGTACATTAAAATAACTCTAAATTTGTGACTGTGTGTGCTCTTCTAAAGTAGATTTCCCACTTACCGTGTAGCAACTTACCATGGTTATAAACAATATCAACAAATTTCAGCAAGCAGCAAAATGGACAAAAATAAAAAAAAATCTCATCAGAGCTGATGGAGTCTCTGGCACATTATGCCTCCATGACAGGTGCTACTAAATTAAACTGTGACTCCAGCAAAAGCATAAATCTCTTTGAGAACATTCAAGACCTTTGATGTCATTAAGCCCTTTTCACTCTAGGACATTTATATTAATTGGCATAAGCCCTCATGTACTATTTTTCTTGCATCCACAGACCACCACATAGTCAAGTGCTGACTCTGATACCAACCTGTGATTCCATAACAGAACTCTAATCAAATGTCTTATCATCAATATTTATTTGGCTCACGATCTAAGATAATGAGACAAATGAGTGATTCATAGATCCTATAAGACTGTATGCAGTAGTTTGCAATCCTATCACTAGGGATGGTTTTTCTGACTACTTTCTTCCATGTGGCAGCGTGTCAGCTGTTGCACAGGACAGGAGAGTTGTATTTCAGATGTACAAGTATAGATTCCACATCTTTGTGAAGGTGTTGTATCTATAAATAGCCCACAGTTGGAGTTTGGTTGAAGTATCGGGACAGCTGATAAAAAGTCTGCCAGGCAGCAAAGCGGAACCGATTCACAGGCGGAACCCCGCCTGTTCTTTCTCAGCTGAATAGTGACCAAACTGGAGTTTATTAAGCGTGGTACACATCAGATCGCTGGACTACCCATTGCCTTCATAGTGACTGTCAGGGACACTACACCACAAATATGGCTCTACCCATGGATCCCATGGAGGAGCCCCATATGAACCAGCAAACTCTGTTGCAGGATGGCCTCTATGATCTCCTGGAGAGTAATCTGATGGTAGACTGTGTGTTTAAGATTAAAGAAAGGAGTTTCACTGCCACAGGCTGGTTCTGGCTGCCTATAGCTCCTACTTCTGGGCTTTCTTCAAATCAGGTGTGATTTCAAATCAGAGATGATGAATTTCTGCAGCTAAATCCAAGTGAGTTGGTGGCCATCATCACAGTGGACTCCTTTAAATGTTGAGACGGAGCAGGATGTATTTGAGGCCTGAGTGGGTAAGACATGACCGAGAGACACGGAAGAAGGACCTGCTGGATTGTGTGTTGTGTTCCTCACAACTATTTCACCAAAAATGTGGAGCAACATGAGTGGCTGCGCTCTAAGCCAGAGATCACCAAGAAACTGCAACTGGTTAAAGACGTCCATGCTGGGAAACTTCCAGAAGTTAAAAAGACCAAAAATAAAAAATGAAGACAAGAAGGATGGTGAAGAAGGACAGAATGAGGGAGAAGAGGAAAAGAAACAGGAGGAACTGCTTCCTGGTATCCTCAATGACAATCTGCGGTTTGGGATGTTCTTAAGAGATCTGATCTTTTTGATAAGTGCCACTGCTTCAGTGGCGTATGACCCAACAGGAAACGATTGCTATGTGGCGTCACTCTCCACCCAAATCCCAAAAAAAACACCACAGCTTGGTCAGGGAAAACCAGATCTTTGTAGCAGGTGGACTGTTTTTTGATGAGCAAAAACAGATCTATTCATACTTTATGTAGGTAGTCTCTTTGCTTATTGCCTTTATTTTAGTCTAGAAGAACTATCCAATTAGAGGACTGTATTCTATTAAGGGGAACAGACTCATTAATTCTTTAATTAATCAGTAAATCTTAATAATGTGTTAAATTTT
Source organism: Chromobotia macracanthus (assembly GCA_036877525.1). NCBI lineage: Eukaryota > Metazoa > Chordata > Actinopteri > Cypriniformes > Botiidae > Chromobotia > Chromobotia macracanthus. Next base: position 1,105,589 of record JAZGTH010000098.1, on the reverse strand, counting down.
GTGTTAAATTATGTGTTAATTGCAATATAAACTGGTTTGTGTTGTCCGCTGTTCTAAAACTTGTATGTTTTTAAGTGATCACAATGCTGATTGATTTTGTTAACACTTGATACCTTAATAACAGTTTGATCCTGCAAGCTCAGACTGGATGGGTATGCCTCCCATTCCCTCCCCCTGCTTCCTGTTTGGGATGGGTGAGGCTGAGAATTCTTGTTTCTCTGACAACTGCACGATTGCTCTTTGGCATCACCATCCACAATAACAAAATCTATGTGGTGGTGGGAGTCACAGATACAGGCCTCACGGGCAGCACTGAGGTGTATGACATCAAAACAAACAAGTAAGTGTTTCCAACTAAATATTCTAATCATGGATTAACACATAAACCTACAGTATATTTTTGATGACTTGTGACGTTTGATGATGATGATTATTAATATTCAGCACACCCTTGTGTTCATAGAACTGTTCATATTATTTTCCTTTTTTCTTGTAACATCTACAACCTTCTAAGTTGTGTCATGATTATCTTGGAAACTGAATGCCATTTATATGGAACTCTTATTTGGCCTGTATTTGTGTTACAGGTGGTCTGAGGTTGCAGAGTTTCCCCAAGACCGCAGTTTAGTTAGTCTGATCACTGTGGGTGGTGTCCTATATGCTGTGGGTGGTTTTGGCATGTTCCCTCATGAGGACATCGATGAATTTATACTCCTGGAGATGAATGACATCTGGAGGTGAGCAGAGAAATCACTCCACCAAACAGATTTCAAGCAGAACAATACAGGATACTCTAAACTACAGTGTTCCTGTAGTTCCTTAGCAGTGCAAAGGATGTGGGTTCGACTCCAACAGAACACACACACTGATAAAACGTATAGCTTAAAAGCATCACGTCACTTTGGATAAAAGTGTCAGACAAATACATTAATATAAACTGTTTTTTGTGCAGTTCCACTGTAAGCAAAATAAAAATTAAAACTGTTTAAATACATTATAATTTGAAACAATTCTGCCATTACCCACAATACAATGTGGTCTGCATTTCCAAATATGGTCATGTGAAATAAAGGTTCCTGTTTGTTCTCAGGTATGATGGAGAGAGGAAGTGGAGCGGTATACTGAGGGAGATTAGTTATGAATCTGGTGCCACAGTTTTGGGAGTATGACTTAATACTCTTCGTCTCACTAAGCTCTGAAAGAAATGTACTTGAAGAAATGTGGCAAAACACAAATCATTTCGAAACTCTGAAGCTGACACCAGATCAGTTTGAACAGAATAGTTATTATATTGGACAAAGTGTTGACCAGTTGAACTTAAAGGGCAGAACGACTGTTCTCAAGCTCATTTCAGAAAAATATGATATTCAACATTCAAACACCTTTCAAATGATCATTTAGAGCAGAAACAAAACAGTGTTGTGAACTTTGTGTTTAATATTGTGTACAATTACACCGTTTTGTATATATTGCTAGGGCATTATTTCTGTTGTGTTTTTGACCTTAAGTAAAAATAAACACAAAAATGCTTGAGTGAGATATTTCATTTATGTCACTATTGAAGTTATAATTTTATTTTTCGTTACAGACAGTAAATACTACCTGGTACAGTAAATGACCAAACACAGCTTAATGTTATTAGCACCGCTAGACTCTAGTCTATGTATTGTTTTAGTATTCGGTTGACACAAACAACCAGACTACTGTCTTTGTACACAAAGGTTAACTAAGACATCAGGTTTACATATTATAATGCGTAGAGTTATAAATGCATGAACAGTCACACTCATGATTGGCTTATTACATTGAAAGGTATATGTTAAAGGGACAGTGCACCAAAAAATGTCTGACATCATTTATTCACCTTTGTTTTTACAAACCTGTATGACTTTTTCTGTGGAACACAAAATGAGTTATGTAATGTCCCAGCTGTACTAGGCAGTTGTATGGATACATTTATGATGATTTAGGCTGCTTTTTTAATCCTTTTAGAAGCTTGATATCCTCTAGTCCCCATTCACTATTATTGTTAAGAAACTTGAGTGAGTAAATGATGACAGAAGTTTCATTTTTAGGTAAAATATCTTGTAAGAGCTAGTTTAGGGAAAAGTGATGATATATTTAATTTGGTTTTAAAATGTGAAAACTGCACAGAGTTTTTTCTACAAAAATGAATCACTGACAATATGGTGAAATGAACTACAAAAGCTCCAAAATGTACATTATTATAGCTATATAACTTGTTATTTATTATAAAAGGACAGCACACACCAGATCAAACTAAACCTTTCCTGCAGATAAGTTCCAATTTTCATATATTTTCCTATATAAAACAAACAAAACACAATTTAAAAAAGAAATGAAATTACAAAAGCCACAAGCACCCCAATTATTTCTTAATAAGCAGCAAACCAGAAATAATACACTCTCGAATAAAAAAAGCCTTAAAGCCTTTGATAATTAATTTAGCCTCATAACTTAGAGGTTCCTTCACGAAAAATTAAAGCATTTTAATGGTCATTTATATTCATATATTTATGACATTATCTCCACACATGGACATTCATTTACCATTAACCTTCAGTTAAGCTATCATGAAACTTCACAATAAAAGATGAATAAACAAAACAAAGATGGGTTTAATCAAACTGCTTTAAATCCTTCAGCAGTATTTTTCTCTTTCAGTCTTTTACTAAAACCTTCTGTTATCAAAAACCTTGTATCACAAAAATTAAATCCCCATAAAGTGCACACAAATAAAGAAAGGGAGTTCTGTAGTAATTCACCTTTACATAAGACAAAAAAAAATGTTTTGGAAGTGTTTTACATATTTCTGTTTTCAATAATCTCATAACACATTCCAAAGCGAAAAGGGTCACTTCAGTTTTAAAATATGGACAGAAAACGAGCAAATGACAAAACAGTGTATTAACAAGGTCATTAAGAGTCTCATACAAATGGGTCAGTACATTGTATTAAAAAAATGAGGGTATAAGGTGCAACACGTATAGCATGACAAAATATCAGGTGTCAATCTGTGGCAAAAGTTGAAATATTTTTATTTAGCGCTAAAAGGCTTACACAATCATCATCTGGCACAACATTATTGCATGATTTTAAGAATAACATCCTCGTTCCACATTAAAACACCTCTAACTCATCTCGGCCAAAGTGCAAAGATCAGTACAGCATCACCATTATTTCCTCATTCAAGCTTCTGTAATGTCAATCAACACATTCATCACCATGGCAACAATATTCCATTAAACGCTTAAGGCATGTCTGTTCTTGTGCCCCACAGTTATATCAGCTGGCTCCGCCCACCAAACACACGTTAGTCAAAATTCATACCTACAGCATCACAAATCCACTACAAACCTTCGTAATCACTCGCTGGGACTTGTGGATTTCAGAAATGTAACAGTTTACCCCATAAATAAGTACGTACCATTTAAAAACACTTGCTTTTTCTTAGAGAAGTTTCGCGACTCAGAAACGTGACTTTTTTGTAATGTGAACAAAAATGTAAAGTAAGGTTTATGATGCCATGTAAAATAGCTTATTGCTCATCCATCTTTCCAAGTTTTTTCATTAGTGCTGACCTCTGCATCACATCATATTCGTCTGACTGTGTATAATGTAAACAAACAAACAAAAAACATTTAAACAGAAACTGACAAAAGCTACATCAATTTATTTACAGACTAATATAAATAATATAAATATATATATATATATATATATATATATATTATATTTATTTATTATGTATTGATATAATAGGTAAAACCTATTACAGTCACTACAATTTACTGCTCTTAGAGTTAAGTGTGATTTCTTTAACTAGTAACTAGGTTTACATTGTGTATATAAATCATCTCTGACAGCGGGTAGGGAATTTGAGTATATTTTCTATTAAATTCTGGAATCTCCCAGTTGTTTAGACCTCTCAACAGGACCATCTGAGAGTGTATAAGAAACCAAAGTGCACGGCAGGCCAACAATTATCAAAAAAATAAAGCTACTCCATCCTTCACTTGGTTTTATCCTTTCTCTAATAGCTACATAATTAATTTTGATTAAAATAATCATGTCACATTACACTGAAGTTGTTACACTGAAGTCATCTACTCTATCATCTTCTATCAAATCATCTTCTGTATGTTTTTAAACTCCCGGTTTGATGTAATTTTAAATCATGATAAAAGTGGAAGTGTTTACACGTGAAAACAAAAACATCGCCTAAAAATCAGCTGATAAACCTGTTGAATGGTTTAAGCAATAAATACCAACGAGAACCATAAAGCATCTTAGACATTCAAAACACATTTCTGACCCAAACACACCCAGTTGTTGACCCAGGGTTGACATTGCCTCCTTGCAAACAAAACGCATTCCTTTACACCAAAAAATCCATAAGTGGTTTAGGCTTTTCAGATTTTCACCATGACATTTATGGCCAACACTGAGAGTAAAGTGCTCTGTAACTTTTAAAAGTTTTACATTTTAAAACATCCTTCTTTGGAATTGATAAAGGTTCCTTTAAGGTTCTAACATATTCTGAAGGGCCTGTGCTACATACAACCAATTCTTCAACCTGTGCCCTGCACAGGGTCAACATAAACTTCTGCAAATATACAGAATACCTTATAAGGGTAAAACCTTCAAAGTTAGGTTTTAAGAGACAGTATAAATACATCTAAGGTTAAAAATAAGGTGCTGGAGTGATTACACATGTATCATATTCAGTCATAATATATTAGCTAACAGGATTTAGTTTAGTTTATCTGGATTTAGTTATGGCAGGGGACACAAATGCTACATTTTTATTGGCTGAAAAGCTTTTCTGAGTTTGCAATGGTCACACCCCACAGCGCCCTCTGCTGTTGGAGTACAGTATGTATTTGTATCAATTATGGCAGCGAGTGGGAATGCAGCGCATATTGTTGTCTTCTTCTCAAATGTCTAATCTCCACTGTAACCTAATGGTTAGACTAAACCGACAAAGTCTAAAGCCAAAGGACGTATAATGATAAATGCGAATCCTGTAGCTCACGCAAAATACACGTCAACAAAAATGAGAACATTTCTTTCTGCAATACAAGAAGCTTATTTTAACAGTATATAAAATATCTCTATGAGAATAAGACAAGTGAACATTTGCACAGTTTAAAAGGAATTTCAGTGTCGCACACTGTTCAAACCCCTGCCGAAAGTCTTAGACTTGGCTCGGCATGCTTGGAAACCTCCGTGAAAGCAATTTGCATCCAATGTGAATCGCTAAGCTTGTGAGTCGTTTAAGCTACTGTAAGCTTTGGGTTTCACATAATGAACAAACAATCAATCAAAGCAACTCCAGCCCCAAGCCCAATATTAGTTGTTACTGGAATTAACCCTTTCAGTGGAAAACAGGGGCAAAGGAGGGGGAAGACTTACGACAGGCTGTCCGAAAGGAAGCGAGAGAGACTTGACCTGGTGGAGACTAGACACCTCATTGGGAGGGGTCAGAGGCTGGCTGGGTATCTGATTGGCTGGTGTGTCCAAATCTTTGGAGGTGGGGTCTGGTACCATTGGCTGGCTAACCTGGAAGCACTTCTCCTTGTGGGCTTTGAGCATGTTGGAGAAGCGGAAACGCTGACCACAGACGTCACAGGGGTACGGCTTCTCACCTGTGTGCGTGCGACGATGACGTTTCATATTGGGCCGGCTCGTAAAGCTCTTCCCACAGACTTCACAGATATAAGGTTTCTCTCCTACAGCAGGAAGATGGAACACATATAGGTTCCATATAGGTGAATTAACACATAGGTGTTAATGTAGCCACCTTATAAAAATATGCATACAGTATAAAGTACATAGATGTATAAGCAGCAATCCTGTGTTCGGTTTATTTTCATAATAATCACTTAATTAAACTGCTTCTCTCATCCTCTCATTTGAAGGTGCGGTAAAGCTATTTCTGAGAAGCACTTTTGAAAACTGAAATCAACACCCAAACAAACAATTCTGTGAATATTCGCTGGAGGTCTGTTCTGTGTGTGTGCTGATAAAGCAATGTGTGCGCACATAATCCTGGCTGTATAAATAGGAGTAAAAACAAAGTGGATCGATCGGCACAACATTTTTGTAGCCAATCAGCAATAGGAGGCGTGTACACCAGCCATTAGTCATTGTCTGTATTGCACTTGTGTGCATTGTGTGTTTGTTATTTAGAGGGTGTAGCAATGAAGAGAGGGGTGTCACTTTCAAAGTTTTTCAAGTTTCTCAGAAACTGCTTACTGCTAATGTAATTATGACAATCCAAAACATAAACAACAAATATATTCTTGATACACTCTTAAGTCTTAATATCATATGCAATTTTACAGATATTTAAAGATATTTTTACTGGAACACAATACAAAACATAGAAATGTTTTGCAGTAAGACAATTGCCACGGTGGAAACACGTGGCTTCTACACTTATGTTGCCTGTGACTATGTGGTTCCTACCAGTGTGAGTCTTCATGTGTTCATCAAAATACTGTTTCATGTTGAAGTCTTTCCCACACCACTGGCACATGAACTGCTTGTGTCCGATGTGGATGCTCATGTGGGACCTCAGCTGGTATTTGTACTGGAACCTTTCACTGCAGTTCTACAAGATACAGTAGATCAAATATAGCTCTGCTTATGAAATAGATAGTTTTAGCTCTAAAATCTAACTGGATAAGCCAAATCCTACAATATACAAATGCTTCTATCTACTGTACATTAAAGTGTATGTGCCAAAGACAGTGTCAGCATGGACTGAAAGGGTGTGAACTTACCTCACATTTGAAGGGTTTTTCTCCAGAGTGCTGGAGCGAATGGACTTTCAGAGACATGCTGCGTTTGAAGGACTTCCCGCAGGTCTCACAGGTAAATGGCATGTCCTTAGTGTGAGCTGAAGATAATGAAGACAGCGAAACAGCTGTAATTGTCACTGGAATGACAACGTAAAATCTAAAACGAGTTTTCTCTTCAGATGACATCATCTAGCACTCTCATATTTCAACCCCTCCCTTCCAACCATCTCACAAAAACCCATTCTCAAGATCCAATCAAGTCCCGCCCTAAAGGTTCTTATTAAATTGGCAGTACCATCCAGACAAACTTCATATTATCTATTGCTGAAATTCATTAAAGAAATAAATGTTCAGACATCAGGTCAGCTTCTTATCTGCATCACTAAAATTTCAAAACAATAACAAATTCTACCGCACTAATGGTGTAATACTACAATAAATAAGGTTTAGAATTTAAACATTTTAAAGTTTAAACATTCATCAGTTCATGAGATTAGCTTAACATAAAAAAACCTCCCAAATCAAAACTATATATTTTTACAGGGGCCCTTATCAAACTGCGACACACTTTACTGTACAATAAGACACTGAATATTTGCTAAATGCTCAGCTGTCTATGTCAGATGAGCAAACGTCATGTGGACAGTGATTTTTAGTGGAAGGACGCACTTCTAGGTCAGAGATTTCCTCTCTGCAGTCAGTGGTGATAAAACAATACAGCCTCTGTACTCAACTCTGTTCAGGATGGCAAAGCAATGTCACTCTTGCTCCTTCCCACACACACAGAGGTAAGCTGGCTATTTCTCTATTGTGTTTGACCAGCTCTGGGAAGATCAGGCTTCAGGAGATGAAAATACAGTATAGTAAAAAGACCCGGACCAAGATGTGCTGTATTACCTCCATCTGGAGGTTAATTTCCACAACAATGTTTTTGTGTATTCGACGGGGCTGCTACATTTAGCAGCATCTTGGCTGTCACCTAACGGTCACAGATGGAACTGTTTTTTATGCTTAATGGAGACATGAATTTACTTAAAGGTTTGAACTGAGACTTCAAACCTTTTGAGAGGAAGGGTTGAGAATTTTAATATATCTATAATATTGTGATTTGTAAGATTAAATGAACAATGAAAAATAAAAGCAATAAACTATTACGTCCTGCGTTTTGCAATGATTTTACCACATGTAAGTGTTGTAAGCCATGATGTCTCTCATAGGATATTGCTTTAATTTAATTTATACGTTTTTAAAAGTTACAGTCATAACCTTGAAGGTCATAAAGCAAATTAATACTTTTCCAAATGTTTGTCTAGATATAAATTACACCCAGATTAAATAACTAGATCCAACATTATTAGATTAAATTGTGAACTTATTGTAAACATCACATCTTAAAATCTAAGAAGCCAAACAATTATAATGCAGATTATTACCAATCCTTGACCTGGTACTCACCAACCATATGCTTCCGGACATGGGCCATAGTGTAGAACTTCTTTTCACAGATTTCACATGAGAACTTCTTCTCCGCATATCCATGGACAATCTTGTTGTGTTCGTGTAAGGACCACAGCTTTTTGAAAGCTTTCCCACAGGTCACACACTGTAGAGATCAGAAGATCTGAATGAACTGTATTAGACTAAACATTTCTCCCTGAGGGGTTGATGGAAAACAAAACAGGAATTTATCATTCTAAGACTGCGCTACTTAGAACTGTTTGCGATCTAAACAAAGACTAAATATCGCAAAGGGCACCTTCACTATAAGAAATCACATTAATTTGGATTCAAATCAAATTGATCATGACATCATACAAAGAGATATGCCATTTAATTTCCTAATGCTTTCATACCAGTTCTTGCAGCAATAACAAATGAGTTGGTTCAGACCCAGTTTGATATAGAGCTGTCTTGGCAGACCTGCCTTAATGTCAGACAACAGCTGTTTATGCACTCTAATAGAGAGTGTGCCTATAGATCATCTTCCTTTGTTGTGTGGTGTAAACATAACACAGAACGCTTTTTTAATTTTGTCTGCAAATGAGACATTATCAATAGTGCATCAGTTTTGCTGTTTATGCTGGAAAGCTTTGAATGTTTCTTGCATGAATCATACTTAAGTCTATGAAGTCATAGCCAAAGGCTTGTCTCAAGTGACACGAATGTGATTTCTCAGGACTCAAGCAGCTCAACTGGTGTGAAAACAGAGTGTGTGATTGCACTCTAACACGTTGCTGTTATTGTGGATGCATGCAGGTTTACCTGTATGCTTTTCTCACAGTTTGTCTGGTGGTGCAGAAGCAGTTCGCTTTCCAGTAAAAAGCGCTTGCCGCATTTGTTGCAGATTTGCATGCGGTTGTGAGTGACGTTCATGTGTTTCTCTAAGTACCAGCGGTTGTTAAAGACGCGAGGGCATTTCTTACAGGAAAAATGCTGCTTCTCCTCGAGTTTTACCTTCTGACCCAAACATTCCAGCTCTCTTCTTCTCTTCCTATCCTCAGTTCGTTCTGCTAGCATGGTGCCGATTAGCTTCTGTCTCATGGTGACCATTGCTTTCATGCCGGTTGGTAATCTTGGAGAACGTCGAGGACTTTCCATGCTTGCATGTCCCACCTCTTGAATGTTGAGGTTGTTCTCGTCCTCATCTTCTTCATCAACTCTCTCCTCGTCGCTACTGTTTTCTTCCTTTCCATGTTTACACTCTTCTTCTTCTTCCTCACCAACATCTTCATTATCATCTTTATCTTGTTCCTTACCTTCCTCCATTCTGGGTACGTTGCCATGATGGTGGACATGGAGGGCTGAGCTGCCTGAGGTGATAACCTTGCCATCGGATCCTTTAGAGACATTCAATGTCTGGTTGTTAAGATTGACCTCCACAATTATTTGCTCTCTGTTAAAGGAGACAGAACTATCCTGGGGTCCTTCTTCACAGAGTCCAGCTCCTCCCTCTATTGTACATAAGCCATGCCTTCCCCCACTAGCCACTCCCCCTCCACTATCAGCTTTTTTGTAGAAGTGCTTGGTTTGAGGGTTGAGCTGGTGCATCTGGAGGTGGGCTGCCCTACTGTCTTCTACAAACAATGAAAATGTGCCATTTCCCTGCTGGGTGTACATTTTCTCAAGCTCCTTCATCTTAATCTCTCTGTATATCTGATTGGATGAGGCATTGCCCTGTCCCTCTGTATCAGCCATCTCCGAGCCGAGTGATTGGCTGCTGAGGAGCTTGTGACAGGAACTAGCTAGATCACTCATCTGGAGCACTATGGCTGCTTGCAGAATCTCAGAGATGGTGTACCCACTTACTAGATGCCTGCAGGTATAGATTTTGAGAATTTGCCTAAGGCCCTGGATAATCAACACCTCAAGGGCCAGGTTTACAGGGTGTAATCGTTTGTTATGGGAGGGGAGGGCCTGGTAGAAGGGGTTATAGGAAGCCAGCACGTCTTTATGGGTTGGAAATGTACAGTGGCACTCCAGCACAAGGTCCACGTCGCACTGGTGAGGCTGGTAGAGATGATGTTCTCTCAGCCTGTCCATTAAATGAGTAAAGTGTAGTGCTGCATTCTCCACCAGAGAAATCTCAGTAGTTGTCTCCACTATGAGAAGCCACTGGCACACAAAGGAAATGACAGAAGAAAAAGTAAATTAATTTTAAATTAAAGAGCAAATTATCTAAAAATAATATCTTAAACAGAATGACAGTATAATTATATCCTCTTGTAAAATTGGAAGTATAACATAGCACAGGTACAACATTTTTTAATATGTAACTTTTTAAAGCATTCCACTAACGTTACTTCAAGAATGTTTTACATAACTTTGAGAGAACTTTTAGAGGACAATAGCTAACATTCTGAGAACATTCCCTGTTAGCTGGCAATATATAGAGTATCATAAAATATCCAGACATTTTTAAGCCCTATAAATAACTAATATTAATTTTGAAAGTGACAGAAAATAATCTGTAACCTTTATATTTAATATGTCTGAATATTTTGTTAAACAACTGATTTTTTTAGCACTAAACTGGACTCATTCACAGCAGCCTTGAACAACATCATTAAATAAAATCCAGTGGAGAATGAGATGCTACAAGTACTGCGGCAAGCAGCGATGCCCTCCCCTCCTGCTCTCAAGGTTAGTTTATTTTAGATCAGGAAGGACAAGCTTTCGATCCCGACAGCATCTCTTTAAAAACTCCAGAGGAAAAGACAACAAAGAGACAGAGAGAGAGAGAGATAAAGCAAGTGAGAGAAGAGAGTGAGAAGCATGTAAAAGCACATTGACATTCTGAGTCGTGCACTAACCATTAGCTCCTCCTCCTGTGTCCTGTTTCACAAGAGTTATCATTATGCGCAAGAGAAAACGCTGCACAGTAAACAATTAACAGCAGAGAGAGTAAATATCAGAACAATTATTTACGAACAGGTTAGTCTGACTTGTACTGTGCAACAAACAGAGGAGTCGTCTTTAGTATTGTAGTAACCAAAATGAGTTTACTTTCACTGCAACCCAGCTAACAATATTAGGTTGTAGGAACGTTCCCCTAACGTTTTCATTACGTAATATAAAGTTAAAAAACAGATTTAAATGTTCTGGGAGTTTTTTAGACATATTCACAGTACTGTTTAGTTCTTCAAACTAAACATTATTCAAACATTTGTAATTCTGCAACTTTTTTAAATGTTCGACTAACAACTTAAGAATAACGTTTTGTATATATGATATATAATGTTAAAAAAATTCTACTAATGTTACTGCAAGAACTTTTTGGATAACTTTGAGAGAACTTTTTTTGTTTTTTAGCTAACATTCTGAAATGTTGTCTGGTAGTTGGGAAGTCTCATCGATTTTGTTAAATGTCACTCAAAATTATTACAAATACATCAGCATGGTTGACAGCATGAGTTCTTATTTAAAATCAGATCACAGCTACAGACGTGCACTGAGCCAAACCATTGCAACTCAACGAATGCCAAAATCCTTTCTGGAAAACTGCTTGCTGCACTCGACTGATACAGTATCTGCTGTGGAACAGCAAGGCAATCAATGACGAGCATGTGCACTTAAGCCTGAAAAATATTATTCTTATCAGATAATGAGGGAGATGTGATTGACTGAGCTCAAATTTAATTCCATCTTGCTCTGTTTTTCCTCCTCTAGAAAACTAGATTTATGAGGAGGATTATCATTCAAATAAAGTAAAAGCCCTACAGCTAAACAGTGAATTCAAGAGACCAAACCCAAGTCAAGTGCGTTTAAATAAAGAAGTTTACATGTGTGTCTTTTGAATAATAAAATACTAAGTTACCAACATGCAAAATGTCTCACAGGCAGTAAATTGGGGCAGCTGTAAATGCATGGTGCACCTGACATGTTCAGTCATGGTGCTCATTCAGGTGACACAAGTTTGAGTCTGACCTGCAACAGATCTTACTGCAAAAGAATTTCCTGCCACTTGTTACTATATCCGATAGGCAAAATGTCACAAACAACAGTGCAAATAAATGTCTTGCCTGCAGTGTTTTTGAGAGTCTCTAAACAAATGCATGTCTAGTTTCTGCATCAATAAAAGGTTTTTAAAAGGCATCAATGAAAATCCCTGACCGACACATTTGCAAGGCTGCATTTGACATTAACATTTTATTCATCTCACAACAGCAGTCGTTTACCAGCTTGCTTACAAATGACCTTGACCAAACCTTTCATAAACAATCCTGTCATTAGAAACATGGGCTCCCATTACGGATCATAAAGCTGAGCTCTTTGTACAGCAGAAACTGCTTCTACTGCTTTACCGCAGTAAGAGGTGACTCAGGGCTGTTGGCCAGGCCGGCTGGTATGCACTTGGCTCAGGACGTAAACCACAGTGGGGGGATGAGATCTGCCCTGAGCTGACTTTCACTTCTGTGAAATTGTCTGCTCTCTTTACTGCACTGTTTACCACACCTCCAACATCACATCTACAGTTTTCAACTCACGTCTCCAGAGAGACACAACTTTAAATGCCCGTTTCTCCTTTTAAAAATGGCTGTTACGTTTGAGAGCAAGAATTAAAATGCTGAAATTCCCCAGTGGGCTTTTAATGTCTTCACATCCGATGGGAATATATCTGAGATTATCTAGTGGAACCTCAGCGGAATTTAAGTGAAAACAAAACAAAACATTTTATCTCTGTCGTTGTCTGCTGCTCTTGATTTAAAGAAATACTTGTACTTCATACCTCTACACATAGCTTTGTAAACTATGCTTATGTGTCAGTCATTACTTATCACATTGCAGTATTCAATTTTTGGAGCCAGCTAACAATTTTAGGTTGTAAAAACGATTCTCAAACAATTTCATTAAGTAACAAAAATGTATAACATCCAAAATAACAAACATGATATATAACATATTCTACTAACAAGTTATACTAACGTTACTGCAAGAATGATTTGGAAAACTTTTTAGAAAACGTTAGCCAACGTTCTGAGAACGTTCCCTGTTAGCTGGGCCCTGGTCACCACAAACACAATGTTGCTGACAGCATACAGGTTTCAAACTACATGATAGTGAGTAAATAAGGACAGAATTTAATGGATGACTCTGAATATGAATGCAGATCCTCTCTCACTGGGCCCTGTAACAATGCAGCCACTGTGAAGACCACTGACCAAAACGTCTTCTGATGAATTGCTCACAATCTCCACAACCCTACATGACCTCTTACCACAAAATAAACTCAGTGAACCACAGCAACAAGCCACAGGAATTTGGTAAAACTGTGAGCAATACAGAAAATACAGTCTGACTGAAATGTTTGACCAAAATAGTGTCCTTGTTGGTAAGAGGCTCAGTTAGATGGATTAGCCCGAGTAATATCACTCAATTCAATGTATTTGTACTGTGTTTTTTACAACACTGATTTACAACCTAGGGAGATAAAAAAAGAAAAGAACAGAGAAAAAAGAGAGAGAGAGCAGTTACACTGATTCACTTTGGCAGATTCTGAAAGTGCAGTCTGAAAGAAAGACAGAAGTATTTATCTGATCTGTTAACGTGTGTGGATTCATTCACAACACCCCGCCACAGGGATTTATAAAACCAAGAATATATAATAATTAAATAAAATTAAATAGAATTTCAGGCCCTGTGTTACCATAGACCCCAGAGTGCAAGGAAAGGAAGAACATCAAACGGAAATATTAAAAATGCTAACTTAGCGATTCATTCCCCCCTTAGTGTGATCCAAACAAGGGCTCAGGGTTGGACGACTTGAGTGACACCCTCGAGAACCCGAGCAAGCACCATGACAGCCTGAATTTCCCTCAGATTAGGCAGAGACGCAGCTAGAATGAAGAATAAATGTTCATCTGAAATGACACCAACTGAAGCCTGACTCAGTAAATAACTAAAGCAGAGTCTATGGAAAATAACAAACGAGAGGAATAGAGAGACACTTTCACAAGGAATGCTTAATGAATCTCAAATATTTAAATTAGGAGGAAGTTTAGTATACATCCTCTTTGGGATGAGAATTCACAATTACTGGAAAAAGTCACCAGTCAACAATTTCCTAATTTAATAGATTAAAACTGATTTAACCTTCGTATCCAAGCAACACTTATTGAATCGCCAACATCATCAGTACTAAACCAAATCTTTTTAACAATTGAAATAGATAAACCAAAATACCTGAAATTTAGGTCAATATTCTCTAAAAAAAATTGACCTCCAATGCTGTTCTCAAATTTCCTTCACACTTATTAACATATTTAAATCTTTTCAGCACATCATCAGACAAACATCTTGAGTGATCTCACAGCTAACATCTCCAGGTTGTAAGAACGTTTCCCTAATGTTTCTATTATGTTACAAAAACATTACACATTATTACAAGAACAAAATGTAACGTTACATTCTGAACATTTTTAATAACCTTTAGAGAACTTTTAGAAAATGTTAGCCAACGTTTTGAGAATATTCCCTGTTAGCTAGGTTACTCCACTACACAATACAGACAGGACTATTTTAACCTGTGGCTAAATGTCTTGAGACTTTTGCCCACTCAGTATTAATGAAAAACAAGCATTATCCCGGGAATCTAATTAGGATGCTATTAAAGAGACAAGAGACGAATTGCAGTGCTCCTGCCTTCTGGATTCCTCCACTTCCTGGGCTGCCAGGCTGAGAGGAAGTTTCCCAGAGCTTTAAAATGCAGACACAACTATCTGGTGCCGTTTCCTCATCAATCATACACAGACGGTTATGCCATCACTTAGCATCTGGACTCTCTCTGTCCTAGACAATAGACACAATTAGGAATCACCTTTCAATAATAATCTTCTAACTTTGAGATTTTGTTAAAAAATTAACAGCATTATGTACCAGTGACCCCAGCATTAATATCTTAATGTTGTAAAGCTTGAATTTATCATTTAATGTTTTGTCATTTAAAAATTAAATAAGCATTTAAACTTAAGATGTACATAGATGTGTATGTTATTTGTATTTATTTCAAGTGCAGCAAGTGATCGCATTCACACTGAGATATACAATATGTATTGTGTGTGTGTGTGTGTGTGTGTGTGTGTGTGTGTGTGTGTGTATATATATATATATATATATATGCTTGTGTGTAGTAGATTCAAAACACTGACTTATGTTTATCTCTTCACAGAATATAACATAACTGATCTGAGTCTAACTGTCTGAGTCATGCTTATGGTAATCTAGTCATTTCTCTATGGAGGGCGAGAAAAAATCTGGCTTGTGAAGTGGAGGGTATCTAAGTAGACTGAGTCTCAACTCCCACTCCAGAGAAGCTTTCTTCTGTATCTGACGCCCCCATGTACAGATTGTCCCCTGAGATAAGCCTCTATCCAAGGTGAAGGAACATCTGTCAAAGGACATAGATGAGTGACATTGAAAAACAGATGCCTTGGGTGTCTGTGTGTGTGTTTACGTGTTTATGTACGTGTGTGAGGTACGGCTTGATGCCTCCTAAATCTAATCAGGATACAGATTCAGTCCTGACCTTGAGCTAAACAGACAAACACTTACAGCCCTCACAGAAGCACAAAGTTGACTTATGGCCTGTGTCTGTGTTTGCACTGTTGTAAATTAGAAAACCATGTTTAATATATAAGTGTGTCTGAAAAGAAAACAGAGCGACAGATAGACTCCCTATATGTTAAAAGACTGATATTGAAACTGATTAAGGTAAACTGTGAGTAAAAACTCTAGGTTGAGTGTTGTGATAAGGTGAGCACACCCAGCAGGTAAAGGCACAATGATATAGTGGAAGCTATAATAAAAAATGCTGCTACATAATCAATAGTTATGACAAATGTGAAGGCTTGCAGTCAATGACATTAAATGCCTGTATTAAAAGAATATACCGGGTTGAACACAATACAGTGCAGTCTAAGCTCTTTTGACAGTAACATTACATTAACACATACATAACACACATACTGTAACATATGTACAGTAACATGCTTATGATTTCCACAGAAAATAATTTTTACTTGTACCTCAGTAAAAACCAACAAAATTAGTGTTGGGGTTTCTGTTCTATACAAACAAACTTCTGGTTATGTGCTATTGACATACCACTCCGGTGGCTGGATGTTTATCTACGTAAATCGGATGTTTATCTACGTAATCGCTTTCTGTTATTCTTGGGCCTTCCATGTGAGTATTATGAGCTTTACATAATCATGAGAGGAGTTAAAATATTAGATATAACTTTACACAGACAAGGTTAGTAAAATATTTATTTACACTAGTCTCACAGTAATGTTGGAGGATTATTTAACATTGTTGTTCCTTGTAGACATCTACTGTAAGTGCTAAGTGAGTGTTAACATGGTTTATAGTGATTCTTTCTACAAACTGATGCACGAATCATATTTTTTCAATGGTAATTGACAGAATGCCACAGATGCTGTCCGTTGTAATAAATGTAATAAATGGAACACTTACTGAAGGCCTTTCAGACACAAGCATGAGACTTTTTTCACCCATTTAGACCAGACAACACAGCTGATAATTACACACTGTCAGATATCTGCCACACACCAGAGCATCACTTTCACTGAGAAAACTTCCTGAACTATAACACCTCTCATTACACATGCCAGTTCAATTTAAAGGGCTGTTTGCCGCTGCTAAGTAATGTTTAAAACAAAAGCAAAGACAGAGCAGAGGCGGCAGTACGTCTCCATACGAGAAATCTGCTGCTCTGTTCACATCTGTTCTCTGGGGTTCTGCTTCAGTTCACAATAGTTTGACACAGTGTATTGTGGGAAGTGTTTTTAAAATGTAACTAGACAATATAACAATACTGAACATTCCACAAGCCTGAAAAACACGATTTTTTTACCATGCTTGACTTTTTACATTTTTTAAATAAATTATTGTGAGGAGTCACAGGTTCAAATACGAAGTTCTTCTTATGATACCAAATTGTAGCTAATTTCGTTTTAAAAGTGTTGATTATTGGAAGATGAAACATTGTGCAAATAATGTAGATCAAGATAAATATTTCCTCTTGGTGAGCAAATAAGGCTGAAAGAAGGATGATATCCATCCCTACATCTAATTACCAGGTTCAATCAGAATTAATGATTACGGATGAAGCTCCCCTGTCACATGTTTTTCAGGTTCAGCAGCTAATTAACAGCCTAACCAATTAAAAACCAATAAACACTCTCTGAAGAGAAACCCTGCAGTACTCACCTTTTCAAAAGTTTCGGTAAAGCAGGAGAAGACAGCAAGAATTTACGGTGGAGTTTACGCACGCCCGGCAAATACTGCTCAGGGAACTCCTCATCGACAACGTCTGCAAGATAAAATTTAAGAAATCAATGAAGAAATTTGGAAATTGCAATGGTACATTGAGTTCAAACAGGACTGAGTCTGTTTAAATCAAAATCATTTTTATGGCAACATTAAGGCATTAAATATCTCTCGTAACCTTTGGATCCTGCAATTGTCATACAACATTTACTTTATTACAAGCCATGAGGGAATGTTCACAATTCACTGCACTGACAGAGACATATATTTAAAAGACTTTCCATTTCTATCTATATGTTAATGCAACCAAGGGCAACAGAATTGCAGTTTGAAATATTATGTGCCAAGCAAAGCATGAAATTGAGCCAGACACACAAACAAAAGACTTTACATCTCTTGCGTCTGCCTATAATAAAAAGAAGGTGAGAGAAATCAGGTTCTCGTAAAAGAGACAGTACATCCACAGTCAAAAGCTGACAGAAATGACGTGTGACAGTGCTGAGGGTAAACTGCAAATTTATATTTGCAATAAAAAGCATTGGCAAACAACTTTGGAGAAGTACTATAATCGGAAGAGCTTAATCTTTACAGCAAAAGAGAGAGAGACTGAAGGAGAGAGCAAGACATAATGTTCCTCCATTGAACAATACGAACACATCCTTTCCCCCAGCCAAACTTTGTGAACTGGCAATGATAATTTACTTTAAAAGTCATTTAAAAAAAGACCCACCCTCACACAGACCTATCGAGAGTGCTTTTATGGTCTTTTTTTGTCAGCCGCAACTGGTCACAATGAACTGTCCTTGCTGCATAACAAATCTAAACATTCTATACATAGAGTAGGAAATTTAAGATAAACTAGCAATAAAACCAAGCTTTGAAAGCATTAGATCCCACCCTTACTTCAGAGCACTCTCCACAGTCACGCTTCCTACAAAATATGAGTGCATACATAGTTTGACAGCCAAGTAGGACATCCTGTCATTGCATTCAGTTTTATGGTCCTGTGCCTTCCACAAAAGATATATATTTATATAAAACTATTTAGACCCCTTTTTTATTAGGATTTGAAGAGACAGCATTCAAACAGCGTAAAAAAATGGAAAAAATATGGAAAAAAAATAAATCACCTGCCCTACTTTTAATACAGGTTTAGAACAGCACGCAGGAACTTTTCCTCACACAGTAAAGTACATATTTTATTTCTTAGTTTTTTTGCATCTACTTTGTACTCAGGAAAGGATTTCTTTTGTGCCTGAATCTGTGTCTGAACCTAAACGTGACTCATGCAGGAACTGAATAATCAATGCTGCAGATTTGCTAGGTTACCGTGTCCAGAGTAGGACTGCCAGGAGGAGTTAGAGCTACACAAGCAGGCGCTGAGTCAGGAGTTCTGGCCAAGAGAAGAGCCTGTGGAGCTGGCATGTCCCTGCCACATAAAACACAAATGCACACTACCACAGATCTGCTAACTCTGCTCAGGGGCCAACTCAACTCCATGTAGAGACTCTGACCTAAGTATGCAGTAATGCAAGAACCCGAACCTGACAAACAACACTGACATTGAAAAAAAATGAAGCAGTGAAACAGAGAAATAAATCTGTTTCCTTTCACATGACTGCAAAGAAAGCCAAGGAAGGAAATGTGTGTTGATTCAACATTAAGATCCTGCAGATTCAGTGCAGGGGTTCTTCAAGTATACATCTGGGCTAAAAACTTGTACTTTCTACTTTGTCCAGTTAAAAATAATACTACAGCATTCTAGTTCAATTATCAACGGCAACGCCTGGGTCACTCGTTCGAATCCCAAGAAATGCACAAATCATTATGTTTGCAATTCTGTTTTGTGCTGCTAATAGGGCATAAATTGCATGCTACAGCTTTAAATCACAAATCGACACATGATTTTACACATACAGTGTAATAATATGACAGAATATATAACCATCTCAAAATCAAGTGAATATATAAACACAAGTCTCAAAATCGACTTTTCAAAAGAGGCTGGAGATGTCTGCTGGACCTGAATGCTGGAAGCCATGCTAGGCGCACTTGTCACATGGATTTAAGTGATCCAACAACAGATCACTGAGAGACAATGAAAATTCAAAGTCAAGGGTGGGCAGGAATGTCCTGAATAGATTACATAAAATATAATAGGTTACATAAAAACCCTCAGCATGATGCTTATTTCCAGGCCAGAGCACTAAAGGACATGACTGCAAGGTTTTGCAGGAGTTGATCTAATTTAGATCTTTCAATACAAAGACCTTCACAATGCTTTCATTGAGAAACAGTTAACAAAGAGGTGAACATCATCTTAATTGACTAGTTTCCAGGTGATTTGATCTATTTGTGACAAATGTTTTTATCCAAAGTGACTTACAATGTATTTAATGCATAGCCTTCATTTTCAGTATGTGCGTTTCTTAAGAAATCAAACCCGCAACAGCCTTGGCATGGCTAGCAGAAATGCTTTAGTAATTGAGATCAAGGAACTACCAAACAAGTGCAATAGATGTAGTCAATACAAGCAAAGCAGGGCTGTGCAAATATATTTTTTCTATCATTATCTTCTCAGACAAAAATGCTTTAAGCAAAGGCAGTTTTGTATCACTCAAGGACATCCAAAAATGTATTATATAAGCAAGGATTCCTACACATTTTGTATTTCTATGACCTTTTCTGTAGACGGTGATGTGAAACAGCATTTAACCCAATTTCCACTACTTTTCCTGACCTTTTAAGATTTATTTTTAAGTCCTGATGGGTATTATTCACTTTAATTTCCGGGATTTTTGTAACTGGGACCCTGTTAAGACACGAAAGCATTTATAGAGACGTAACGGAGGTCGGGGTTCAGACTCACGTGCGACACAACCAAAACACAACGCATCTTAAACACTATTTGTGTCTATTACAAGAGACGAACTGCATGATATAAATAATAATAATAATAATTGAAAACATGTAAGGGTCATGTGAAAAAGTCGAGGTCAGGTCACCCAAATATTACCCGGCTTCCAGATGTAAGACTGCACACATGCTTTAGTTTCAATGATGAATCCTAAAATGACCCTCAACCCCTCTTCCCTTTCCCCTCTAATGCCCTCTATCTATTCAGTGAAAGTCCTGAAATCCCTAAACAAAACCCATCGGAAAGTAGCAAAATGCTGATCAAGAAAATTGTGTTTTTAAAGCTAAACAAACTTTTTTGCTGCCTCATGCTTCCACTGCGGATCACATCTGATCGTCCTGGCAAGTTGTTGAACATCTTAAAATGCATCTTCGATATTTATCTAGAGAGAAATTTATGTCTTGCACAATTTCATGCACAAATGTAAGGTCGCGTAAGACATGCGATGTTGCGACATGCATCCTATATCGTCCTGTGCAACAAAGTCGCTCATTTCAAAAGTACGTAAGGTGGCGAAAATCGACCAATTGACTTTATGCATGCACCAGCAAATGCACCAGTCAGGACCTGACCCAGGACCATTGATATGAGTGAATTTAACTCTTTAAATACAACAATGTCGCTATTGTGGCCATTGCATTCTTGTAAACCATCCAATTTGTGTCTCTGTCGGCGCTCCGTACAAGTTGCAAACTTCATTGCGCGGTTGCATTTAATTGTCGACATCACGTTATTGCAGCCCGGGACAAACTAGTACAAGTTTCAAAGGGTCTAGCTAAGTCGTCCAACATAACAGCACATAAAAAATGGATATTAAAGCATTAAAATGCGGTTGTCTACTTGCCATTTTGATCCGATATGTCGAGCATCCAAGAAATGCGCAGATCGCTCCGTTTGCGCCGGACTTGCGCTCACCATCTGATCGTAGGTCGGATTTTCACATTTCTTCAGTTTCTTCCGCTTCGTTGCTTTTCATTTTCCCCGTGTTAGCATTCAGACAGACAAAAATGCCGAGGCTGCTTTTGCAGGAGGAATTTGTGATTGGAGCACAGGGATCATATGGGCTTTTTGTCAGGCGTTTTAAAGGGCCATTGCACCGAATACATTTCTACTCCGTCTGGGGTCTACTGTACATTTACATGCGAAAAATTAATAATTGATATAAACCTTTATAGATGAATGGGCCATTTGTCTCTCACATACGTGCTTATGACACGTATGTGAAGCTTACTTTTCAATAACATTACATACGCATCCTAAATAACAGCTCATTTTACGTATTTATTAAAGCTGCAGGTATCAGCTATTGAGCAAATACATAACAGGTAACACGGGTGTGTTAAAACGGTCTCCTTACCCTGTTTCACAATAGTAAGTTTATAATAATGATTTATAATTTGAGTTATTGGGCTCGATTTCCCAGGAAAGTTTGGCATAATTTGACTTCAACACGTAAAGAAAAGGACGTAAAGTAACCTGCTTCATACAGAGAGGTAAAAGTTAAGGATTGCAGCACTAAAATGTGAAAATATAGATGGCACTTGCTGTTGTAGGATTTCATATACATTAACACTGATACACTTAAGAAAACAATGCAATTTGGCATGATTGGTTTATTATATTTAAATGATGTATTAATAGGCAACGCTAGGTACGTTCAACAAGCGAGTCTTTTTGTTGCTTTTATATACACAACTTAAAAAAATACATTAAGGGCCAACACACACAAAACATTCATTTTGTGTACAACAAAACAGTTCCTGTTTTATTTCTACCACTTTTATGGATTTCAGTTACAGAAAATATTATAAATCTACCGAGTCGTATGATGATTCCTACTGTATTGTTTTTATACTGCTTGTTAAAATTAAAATTCAAACATGACGTGGTAACACATTTAGTTTCACATGTTCACAAAAGTGAGGTAAGTGGCTGGTTAATATTTGCAACCTCAACATTTAATTTGGAGGGATCCTTTCTAACTTTTGTTAGGAATATTACAAAATGGACCAGAATGTCGATTTAATTGTATCGTTTCAAATGTGCACCATACATAGAGGCTTCATGAAAAATATATATAAAAAAAAAAAAGTGTCTGAATAACACAGCCACTTACATGATGATACAGTGTATGACAAAGTATTGACTGTACAAAACTTAAAGTGAGCTAATCCTTTTAAAAAAACATATGAGACAAAGGACTAGGCATCATGTCTTCAGGAATTCATCTCAGCTGTATCGACTGCTTCGACTATGACTTCGCCGCCTGGAGGAACTGCGACTATACGAGCGATACGACCTAAATGTGAAAACAGACAAAAAAGCTTCAGTAATGCACATTATCCAATTCAGGCAGAAAGTGGTAATACAGGGATTTCTATATGATGTACCTGGACCTCCGGCCTGAGCTCACGCTTCTCCTACGTCCTCTCCTGCTACGACTGCGACTACGGCTGGAGTAGCTATAGTAGGAGTCAGACCTGTGTTTCAAGAACACAGATTTTATATTACTATTTTTAAAATACAGAAAAAATTAAATTACACAAGGGTGCTAACAAAGTAAATACATGATTTATGCTCCATGCTCACCTTGATCTGTGACGACCTCTGTACCGACTTCTAGAGCGACTCCTACTCTTTGTGTGGCTGAAAGAAAATTGATCATGTTATCATAAACAATCATACTAATACGTACCAAAAGTGAGTTTCTGACTCACTTAGGTTAGGTTAAAGCATACTGGAGAAATCTTTCAACACTTACCTACGATAACTTCGGTAAGTGCTACTTCGAGAGTGCCCTCTACTGTAGCTACTCCTGCTTCTACTTCTACTGTAGCTCCTGTGAGGAAAAAAAATTACACACACACATAAACACATACACAAGTTTTGAAGTGTAAATATTAAATCACTGTCCACTGTATCCGACCTGGAAGAGTAGGTGTAGCTTCTTGACCTGCTCCTGGAGTGGCTATATGAATGAGACCTGCTTCTGTGGTGGGACCTGTGACTAGACACAGACTGCGACTTGCCCCGAGCATGGTTATGGGATTCAGCTCTTTCTCCTGTTGCTGAAAGAGAGTCCTCTTCACTGGAGCTGTCCTGATTTCTGGGTCTTTGATTTAACCGAGCTGTCTTTCGAACCTCATCAAAGAGGGATCCTGGCCGGACTCTATTCTTGCTCTTGATTTCAATTTTGAGGCCCTGGGTCTTTCCTTCCAATTGATCTTGCTGCTTGTTTATTTTTATTGTTAAAGGTTTTGTAGTAACAGCCTGCGCAACAGTCATGCCTGTCAAAGGTTTCCATTTATTTTCAACTGCTGAGACTAATGTGTCACCATGTACAGTTTCCTCTTTCTGACTGCCAGGAGTTAATGCAGAACCTACTGTAACAGAGTTTCCTTTTTCTATTGGAGGTGGAACAAGCGCACTACTATTATTTAGAATATTTTTCAGTGGAGACAAGCCAATCACCTTGGGTCCTGATTGCTCAGCCCCTGGGATACAATCTGGAGTACACATCTCTGCTTTACTTTGGTCTTTTGGTCTGTTTTTTGCCAAATTAGCATCTGAATGATTAGCATGGCTCTCTGGATGGTTTTGAAATGGACTTCTCACACTCTTCCCATTCTCATCAATTCCTTTATAAGACCATTTATCTTGTGGTGACTCATGAGTCCCCTGATCCTGATCATTATTCTCTGAGTCTTGGGTCCTCACTTGTCCAGCTTTTACATGTCTTTTGGCTTCATCGCTGACAGTATCAGGATTGGCATGGCCTACATATTTTGCTAGAGCAACAGAATCTTCCTCCTCACCTTCATCACCAAACTCCAGTGGAGGCTGCCAGTGGAAGGTCTCTTTCGGCTTTTGGTGCTTTTTGGATTTCTTGTTCTTCGATCTGCGAGATCCTGACCTGGAAGAATTGTGCCTTTTGTGCTTGTGTTTCCGCTTGGCTTTCTTGCTCTTATGCTTCATAGTTTTTGTGTCTGCATCAGAGCGTTCCTCATTACTCTTCAATTCCACAGACATTTCCGCACCTCTGTTCGATTTGTTAGCGGGCCAGTGAAAGTCCTCACACTCAGATTCTGAACTAGCCTCTCCTTCCTCTTTTTCAGACACATCTTTGGCCTCGCCCAAAACCTTTTTTTCCGGTATTTCAGAGTCACTCTCAGACTCCCAGCAACGAGATAAAATCTGCCTCTTTTTCATTTCAGTAAGCCCTCCTTGCTCTTTAACAAAAGCTTTGTTATGTTCAGCAGCCGTGTTAGTCTTACTTGAGTTCTCTCCTTCACTTTCCCATCCAGATTTACTGCTTTTGCCCACTAATGGTTCTTTTCTTTGATTAGGGTTCTTGCCTTTCATTGCCACTGTCTGAAGGTCTGACAGAAAAGAATCACTGTGTCTATGAATAGGACTGTGAGGACTATCTGATGCATCCTCAGAGGAGGGAGAAGCATCTTTGTGGCCACTACTACGATTTGCATGCCTGTGGCTACTATTTCTGAGAGAACTATGATGTTTTCTTCTTTTGTCACTAGATCTTCTGTTGTATGAACCATATGATTCTGACCTACTGTAGGAGGAAGATCTGCTGTCATACTGATTTGGTGATTTGCTGCTGCTTCTAGACCGACTGAGTGACCTGCTCCTAGACAAACTGCTTTGTAGGAGCCTATCAGGAACATTATTGTTACTGCTGTTGGGGCCCCTAAGAACTGTGTCTGGCTTAACAGAGGTCAGTGTCTCAAGAGGTACATTCGTTGATGGGCTGACTAGTGTGTTAGAAGCTGGGACTGACTTTCCACTGATCTCTTGAATACGGACATAAGAGGGTTTCCAGGGTTTCTGGCCTGGTTTCCATCGAGAGGGAGGTGGACTATCACTTAAAGGCAAAACAGAGACACCCTCGGAAGACACAGCTTGTGGGGCTTTAGGTTCTTCGCCTTGAACCACTTTAGGCACAGACTTGTCCAATTTGGAAACACCAACGTCTGTAGGCTTTGACTTTTGAGGGGATTTCAATATATTCTTTTTTCTGGAATGTGGTGACGTCCTATATCTAGAGTTTGATCTGGTTCTTGACCTTGTCCTGTGTCTGGACCGAGAACGAGACAGTGACCTAGAATGTGTAACAGAATGCCCTGATCGGCTACGGCTTGACCTCAAAGATGATCGAAGCCTCCTATCAGACCTTGAGTAACTTCTGGAGTAGGATCTACTTCTGGACCTTGAGTATGATCGTGAATCTCTGGAAGAATGTGATGAGTAACGTCTCCGGCCTGAATCTGATCTATATGACTTGTGGGAGTGACGTGAGGTAGAACGGGAATAAGAACGAGTGTGTGACCGAGGTCTCCTTTCAGCACGACTTGAGAGTTTTGACCTCCTGCCTGAGGACCCCGACATCTCTCCCTCAGACAACGAGATATCCTTGGACTTGTTCTTTTTATGTTTCTTTGAGTGTTTTCGTTTTTTAGTTTTCTTCTTGCGTTTGGCTTTCTTTTTTCCTTTTCTGGATCGATGCCGGCTGGAGTACACAGAGGCCTCGCTCAAGGAATGCTCTCCTGATCTTGACCTAGACCTTGGGGTGTCACTTCTGTCATCCCATCTGTTTGAACAACAGTCAGATTGCTGTAGGTCAAGATTATTGTTCCAACCATTTTTTCACCCTACAAAATGCATCTCTGAAAGCTACTATGACGTACACCAGAAATAAAATCTTCAATAAAGCCTGATACATGCAATCATTCTGGCAAAAACATAAGAGCTTACTCAAATTTTATGCATATTAATTGTAAAAACAGACTTTTCTCCTTTGCTCCATCTCTCCACACTGGGGGGCTGGTAGGCCTTCGTCCTCTGCATTTCCTCTTTCCAGTGTGGGGGGGTCTCACTACTCCCCCTTTCTTCCTCTGACTCTGATCGGGACTTTGAGCGAGGGGGCGTATGGTACCTCTGTAGGAGTAAATTTTTAAAAAAGTATTAAGAAAGTCATGGCCAGTCAAATAGATTTAAGCACTTTCTGAGCACAGTTTAAAACAAAAAGTTTCCAATTTTAACAGACAGTCTGAGAGGAAAAGAGAAACAAAAAAGCAACTGACACAGTAGAGGGGTTGTTCAAAAGTTATTTCTGTATTTGCACTATAAACACAATTCATGGCCCTCATACCATAGTCCCCCGGCCTTTGATCTTGCGTCCAGATTTTGTGACAGCTGGTTTGGGGTCATTTGGTGCTGCAACTGACTCCTGTATAGCCCTATAAAACAATATACAATATTATTCAAAAGTCAACTTTTTTGTATAAGATTTTAAACACACCTTTAAAACTAAACCTTTGTTATCAGAGATTTATCATTAATAAAAAAGAAATAAACTAATGTTAAGGAAATTAAGATGAGTCTTATAATGTTGGAGTGAGAGGAAGAACATCTGTTTATTAAATTGCAGAAAGGAGACTAACATTTTTATGGTCTCCTCCTGGGCAGGCATGTCTCGGCGGAGCAGGAAACGGTTCTCTGGCACAGGTGGGATCTCTTCTGGTCGGACCACAGGTTTCTCCCGTTTCACATTCTGCTCAACCTCGCCATCGTCTTCCTCTGCCATCTCTCTCTCAGCATGACTGTGAATCAGGAAAAGTAAACAGTAAGGCTATTTCTGATAGCCAAGAGAAAAAGACCACCCAAAGCACCAATCAAAAATCAGCTCAGGTTTCTCAATTACTGCTGGGTGACAGATTAAAAAATTATGAGTTTACTACATTTACATTTGTGAGGGTTGTCTCAAATATGGATGTTTTATATTCTTTGGCTTTATATGAAATAAAAATGCAGATGTTTTACTGTGCACAACAGGAAATGAAACTCATTTACCTTGTGTGTGTCTCTCTCCCCTGGGTCTCTTCTTTTACGTTTTGAGTGTTTGCTCTTTGAGAGTCTTTTTCTCTTTCGAGATGCATACTTCTGATCAGACTCTCCTCCAGACTCTGCTGAGGAGGAATACTGGAATGAAGACTCAGAAGAACTCTGGGAGTCATCTTCAGAATGGAACACTTTCCTCCTCTTGCCTTGAAGCACTACAGAAGATACAACAAACTGGTCTAGAAATAATGTCAATGGCACATAATGTCATTTATTTACTCTTTGCATTACCCCAGTTTTCCTCTCTATTACTTTTATCACCAATACCATGACTAGCGCTGACTGTGATATTATCTGTGTCCAAATCAGGCGACAAGTACAATAGTGCACAACTCAACACAGTCGCAGCCAATCAGAACATATCTGATGTTTAAACTACAGCTATGTGAAGCAAAATTCTGGACCAATTAGATTTCACTCTTGCCAGGGCTACAGAGCACAAACATTATAAAAATAAAAATTAAACTGCTGGCCAAATGTCTTAAGTCATGGTTGTTTAGGACAACCACTCAGATTAGCATTGAAAAGGTGATTTATCATTTGTCTTTTGTCACATCAAGGTGGTTAAAACAAGGTGTAAGTGTATGTATTAGAATGGGGGTTTGCAATCTTTCCTCTGTTGGCACAGCACAAAGCACCTGTCAAACAGACGTCAATATGTTTAATGACCTTTCACAGTTCTATTTTTAACAGGATATTCCACCCCCACAATGCAGCTGACATAGAAATAAACAATATTCCCCTTTAGGTAAAGACAAGTTTAAAAAGCAGTGACAGACAGCAGGTCTACAGCCAAAATTCCTAGTTTGACTCTCAGACAGGAGTGCACTCACCATCGTTAGCAGACTTTGTAATCAGCTGTCCACAGTCAATCACTCTGACGTCAGCGTATGGTCTGCTGGCTGAGTCCGTCTTCAGCCCTTCAATATTCTTTATTACCTCAAAGCCAGAGATGACCAGCCCGAAGACCACGTGCACTCTAAATCAGATCAACAAATTGACTGAAAAATCCTGAATCCAAATATTCTATACACCAACTATAAATAGCAAAATAAGCTTGAACGTCATATCTTGCTTAATATGATATCTATCATCTATCGTGTTAATTGATTAAATGTTGCACAGTCTCAGAAGTATATACTGTTATACTGTATACATTACCCTCTCACAGACCACTGAAAGAGGTATGAGCCTTCACACGTAATACATTTTTAGTGCATGTCCATGTATTCGAACGGTCCAAATGTGTGGTAGTTTTTATCAGTTCAGTCAACTCTTTATTCATAAACCAACTACAAATCCAGTATTTCTAATCAGTTTTTATTAATATACATCTCAAAATGAACACTTAAAATCTGCAATAATACCATGTATTCTGTTTCCGTGTTGTACAGTTGACAATTTTTATGTTTCATTATATGTAAAGCTGCTTTGAAGCAATTCAACATTGTTAAAAGCACTATATATCTATATCTATATATCTATATAGATATCTATATATATATAATCTATATATCTATAATTCATAATTCAATTCACTTTCATATATATATATATATATATATATGAAAGTGAATTGAATTATTAAACATACAGAGTGCATACAAGATCATGTGCTGCCATGTCTAAATCATCCACGTTTCTAAACCTGTATTAAACAAAAGGATCTGTGTAAACTTACCCATCTAAATGAGGTGCTGCCTTTGTAGTTCTGTTGTCAGACAAATGACATGATCATGGCCAGGTCAGATCATCAAAGGGGCACATGTAGGGCAAAGAAACAGGTGAAAATTTAGAACATTTTCGAAAAACATTTAGAAAAAAAAGTGGAGTGCAAAGTGCAAAACAATCCTTATTCAAATGCTGAGGAATTTTAAACCAGCAGTACTTGCACTAACGTAACAACGACAGGATGAAAGTTATTTTTTAATTTTTCAGGTTTAACTGACAGTAATATAGCAATACTAATAAAGTACAGGACACTCACACAGAAGTGTGGACAGTTCCGAAACCAGCCAACATAATGATGGCAAAACCAATTAAAATGTGTTTAAAGATATCATAGGAACATCTTCATTTGGAAATCACACAAAGTGTGTCCACGGCAGAAAGTAAACAATATGAGAAATCCGTCCTTTATCGCTAAATTTGAAACGCACCTGAAGACCCCTTACTTGGTGCTGGATGAGTAGGTTTATAATATGGTAACAATGTAACTTTAAAGATAAACAAGAAGCCAGTGCTAGCTAAAAGCAACCAGAAATACACAGTCAGGAGATAGAAGCACAGCCTCGGAGAGACACTTTACCTTGGTAGAGCAGGATGCTAGAGTTTCTGCAAATTTTACACAAAAATGGCAAGAGAAAAATTGTAATACATTTGTAGGCAAAAAGGAAATTGTTTCTTTATAAAGTATTTCTAAATGCACATTGATAAAGGAAAGAGGAGATGATAAATGTTGAGGGCACCTGCATCCCACATGACATGTAGAGTCACAAAAATAAAAGAACATAATATATGGTAGAGAGACTGTGGAGGTCTGGGAAGGTTGGAGAGAGTGTCAAAGGACGAGGTAAAGACCAAAGTATACTTTGTTTTTTACATGCAAGCATACAGTGAGCATGGCAACAATGTTGTCATCAGCGCTGTATGCCAAGTACTAATAAAGACCGAAGTATACTTCAAGCTAAAGATGATCTTTGTAATCTTCCAAGCTAATAAATAAAAAGGAGATGCTCTTTTTTGTGCGTAAACATACTTTAAGTTCTTAAAGGTTGTATCGATGTAAATACAGTAAATACTAAGAGTTAAATTTAAGGTGTGATAATACGACACCTAAGTGACACAGAAACTCCCATTCTTTTCAAAATTGGTAATAAAAGATACTTCTTGTTTAAAACTTCTAACTTCTTGTGTGAAACTCAGAACTCCAGGGGTGAAACTCTTAACATTTCTCAAAGTTAGAAATAATAGATTCTTCTTGTGTTTGTTGTGCAGTCCCTTTAAACGGATTGCAACAATGCAAAGACTGAGACAAAAGTATTCTCACTTCTAGAGACATGATCTTGAAGACTAAGGGAATACGTAATCTAGACATACGTATCTATCATTTAATAGTGACCAATCAGTCATATTAAATGGTGAGCTAAAGGTCTGGTGATGAATGGTTTTTTTAATACACACACAAACACTCTCTCTCCGTCTCTTATATTAGAGTAAGCAGCACTTACATGAAGAACTGGGACCCATTTGTGTCTTTGCCACGGTTGGCCATCGACAAGAGGAAGGCTCTGTCATGTTTAAGAGTTAAGTTCTCATCTGTTGAAGAGAGATACAGACAAAAGAAGACACTGAGTGCTTGTCTATGGTTTTAAAAAGCCGTGTTAAGGAAAAGGACTGAAACAGGCAAGGAGACATTCATTAAAGACCCCAAGAAATGGCTTGACTAGTAGTTTTCTGTCTTGTGTTGAGGTATTTCCTACTGAAACAGAACATTCGGGCGGGACAAATAAAATGGTTCATCTCCCTTTTTTAAAATAATGTAATCATTTTAATAAAATTACAGCCATAAACCATCTTTTGCTGCTTGCTAGTCAGTTACAGGTGATTTTGGGGGAGACATCTTGCACTTGCAGTGCAGTGCAACCGAATCGTCTCAGGTTATTAGAAATGGACTAAAAACTACAAAACTGATTTCATGGGGTTTTTAACACCCAACATGAGTCATGCTTCTACCCTGTTGTTGAATTGAAATCTCATGCTGAAATGATTTTCTGTTCTGAGGTCTACTAAAACTATTACTGTAACATGAGTACTGTTTTTGTTAAGTTTAATCTATTACATCTTAAAGGTTTGATTATAAGCAAGAGTCTTTGTATGACAATCCATCCTGGAGAAACAAAAAGAAACAAAATACAGCAACAAAACAAGAGAAGACAGTAAACAATTTCATGGTCCACATATCCATAAGCACACGGTGCAGTGTGGACGTTTTTTTGCCATGGTTCACATTGAGATTTGGGAGGGGGGAGTGTTTAGTCTACGTTGTGTTACTGCACTGTGCACAGCTCTTACCTTTTCATTTTGCAAAAGACCACACTCTCTATAAATAAAAGAATATGTTGAAATTTTAGGCAAGAAGATTGGACCTTTAAATAAGTAAATACTCCTATTCTCCATGCTGACTCAGAAAGAAGATCATTATAAGATCACAGCAATAAAACATAATCATTACATTACAGCTAGATAAAAACATGGCTGATAAATCATGCACAAAATACCCATTCAAAAGTCATGCACATTGTTAAAACAGAGCACAAAAGAGTCGAGCAAAGTTGAGGGACCTTGTTAAGGTTATTGAGTGTTTCATGTACTGAACATATCAGGATGGCTTACCTTCAAAAAAGCCACCATATATAGATTCCCCTCCTCTTCCATTGCCTAAGCAAAGAAAAACACAAATCACTAACAGAAATGATATTAGAATGTGACCAGTAAAACACATGATTTTGTGCTATGGAAACAGATATTTTTATCCATGTCATACGAGTATGATTTAACATACCCTCAGTGAAATCTCCCCCCTGGATCATGAAGTTCTTTACCACTCTGTGGAAAGTTGAGCCTTTATAGCACAATTTTTTTCCTGTAATTTTGCCACTGCCTTTCTCACCTGAAATTAAAGCACAGCAAAGCACTTTTTGATCGTCGGTACAGTATAACTCATCTAGTATGTGCTATTCATAGTAGTATAATATAATAGCCATAAACAGACCAGAATTTCACAGACTAAGTGTGGAGACTGCCAGAAGCACTTTTCTTAATACTGTAACGTACTGCATTCTGAATGAAAGCACAACCTATAATCATTTTTTCTTACAAAATATACAATTACATAGACAGCAAAGGGCTGATCTTATCTGATGCAAGACATTTTAGGCTTATAGAACTAAAGTAAATGTGAGAGGCTGAGGGTGTGGACATTGTGCCTGGGAAACTGGATAGTATGCAACACAAAGAAGGCTATAGGAATGAGGCTCTCCTGTCTGTCTAAGCTAACATCCTTTAGCATCCCTTCGGCTAGTAAGAAAAATAATCTCTGTATTGATCCAAGCATTTCCAGCTTCAATTTCCAGCCAAAGCTTTCACACAAAGACTAATGTGGCTTCTGTCTTCTAGGAAAAGGCTGTAAATACAGCTTTGATTATATCTCCAGAACTGTCAGCAATAGACACTATTTTGAAAGGGTTTACGTTCTTGCTTAGGCCCCATTTGCTTGCATTGTCTTGTACTGGTGGACATAAACTGATATCTGTTCAACAAAAGCTCTTTTCAGGTTCACTTGTCAGAAACAAATTAAAACAAATAATAAACAAATGCAGAAATCAGGTTGTGTATACATACCAGTGCACAAACAAAGAAAATTTTTGCTTGTCTTGGGACAAATATCGGAGAACAGCTGAAAGACGATTCGGCCAACTAGAAAAAAGAGAAAGGGAATGGATCAGAAGTCTTATATTATCCATATCTGCACGTTTTGTGCTTACGTTTATGTTTTCTGATAAAAAAAGCATTCAGATAACTGCAAATCAATTAATTCAACATTAAGGTTACAATCTGCCAGGTTAACTTCAGTGTCTACATTTAAGTACAACATTATTCAAAGCGAGTTTTGCATAGTACTTAAGGCAACAACCACACTTGTCCAGTACATTTGAATTATAAACAATAAAACATAAACAGGGAATTAAAGCAATCGCTTTGGAAAATAATGGTTATAAAGTCACTAAATGAGCGGTCTTGGCTTTATGATGCAGGTGTCTGCTTTAAAACACATAATTAGCGGTAGACTGAGGTGAAGCCCAGACAATATTTATGTAAACACACGTCTGTGGTTCATTAAAACAGCCCTGCAGGTCAGGGTGTGGACTGCCAAAGGAGCTCCACACACACTGGGACAGGCATTTTAACTGCCAACATACTAGTACTTTACAGAACATACAAACATAATGTGATAGTTTCAATTTATTATTAGCTGGTTTAATTTCAAAATCCCTTAACAAACACGCATAATGTCATTTCAGATTATAAAAATGTTAGATTATAGATAATCCAATTATAATGTATAATACTAAAACCATTTTAAAGGCCAATATTAATACTTTATCAAAACCACTAGTAACTACATTAACTTGTACTAACTATACTATACTAACTAACTACTAACTTGTATCATTTCTCTGTTAAAACACGTACATTTCCATATTGGACCTTGTTTAGCCCCTGAGGTCTATTTCAGTACAACAAAATAGCAATCATTGTTATTTCTTACCTGGTTCTCTGTTGATTTCCACATCAAAATAGCACTGGGGGCGATCTTTCACCCCCATTTTGTAAAGAGTGGGCTGCCTGCAGTGTAAAATCACAACAAAACACAATTAAAGCTTGTATTCCCAATCTCTCCTAACCATACAGAAATATTCCATTTCAGACATGCCGGATATAGTTTCTCTTCAGTTTCAAGTTGCATAAACAGAAGCCACACAGTAAAATGAACACAAAAGACAGACACTGCGACCGGGTATGTGTTCCGCTTAACCAATGAGATGCAAATCTCCAAGCGTGCCCCTCCAACCTTAACTTCCACCCCCTTTATAAGCACTGCCCTTAGAGGCTTTGGACATCAAATGTCATTGGGTCTGCAAACGGACATCACCTTAATGTGATGAATGACACATTGTTCCTGTGATGTACTGAGAACCCCAGTAAAACCAGATATCTGCTATCTTTAGCCAATGTTTAGCGATAGCGCCAAGCTAAGTGAGGGCTTCCAACCATAGCCCATTAAAGAACCATACAATCTAAAACAAGTATGTAGAAAAGCATGCCCGATATATGCATTTCCAAACTACCACTATCATAAACTAAATCAACTTAATTCTTGCAGCTGAATGGAAGAATAACTTCCTATCACACTGAACTTCTACATGGAGTTCTTATATCAAATTCCAATTAAGGTAATGCAGTTGTCACACTTCCTTGTGACACATAACATGATGTACCCACTAAAGAAAACATGCCATCTGTGTTCCTATTTTAAAACAACTGTTTATCAGTAAATATTGCTTCACTAAATCACAACCCCACTGATTACAATGTCCAAACGCATTGCTTGCTTTTTTCTTTTAAATTTAAAGGATTAAAACAAACAACACTCATCTTATAATAGCCAAGCATCTGCTGAGACATTCCTGGACATTGAGAAGTGTCCAATTGCATAACCTTTGTGAATCGAATATAATGCCAATATATAATAACAATTTTAAATAAAAAATGGAAACAATAATGCAATACAACATATAAAAAATATAATACCCACAGCTTTGTTGTATAAAGCCTGCAGTGACTGAGCACGTATTACAAGCTCTACATTTATTACACAATCTCTGAAATGTAGTTTCAGACAAGAAATATAAAACTTATTTACAACCTCTGATGACGTGACGTTTAAAGAATTGCAGAATTATGAACAGTGTGACAAGCAACGAATTAATCATTGATATTAAATAATCTAGACTAATTCAGCAATGAAACAACTTCAGTATATTTTCACGTGTTAGCCTGCTGAACGTAGCAAGCCTGGAAGGAGACAAATGAATAATAACCGTCTGTATAGGTCATATATTATAATATATATAGCTAATATATACGTATAATATATATGAACTAATAACTAGGTCATACTAAACCTTTGAATCTTTCTTAAGAGTTAGGTGAAAGCGAAAGCTGTTTGATAAGACGATTAGCCTACTGCTAAATAGATTAGCACGGGTGCCTCAGACAAAGTCAAACTAAAACCTTAAAATCCTAAAAACTTAATATCAATTATAATAATAATGATGATGATAAACTTTAAATAAAGACGCTAAATTTAGGCTTACATGTTTTTAGTAGTTGTTTGGCTAACAATGGTTAAGATTTACAGCTAACTGGTAATGTTCTACAACCACAAAATCACATCGAGATGGTCAATCTGTGAGGTTAATGCATTAAAATTTCACATTTAAAACCGGCTCAGGCATATATATCACTAAGCACAGACCATAAATGTGGCTTTTTTTACTGGATTAGACGTACCTGGACTTGTAGATAAAGAGCACAAATCCCTCGACTATCTACACCCGCTCTGTCGGCTGAGCTACAGCGCATCGCTTTCACGTCGAGATGCACCACAGTCGCCGACTATCGGACATCCGCAGCAATTACAAAAATAATTTGGTAGCACTGGTTCTGCATTGAACACAGTTTTATATTGCGAATTTTTATATGGCTTGTACTTTCTTTTTCGAAAAAATAAAAAAATGTCCAATAAAAAGGGAAATATAACATTCATTTTTTTAATATGTTGCTGTGTAAAGGACAATAGTAAACTGTTATTTTAGTAATGGTATTTCATTCTTAAAATCGTTTTATTTGTTATTATTTTCCATACAATATTGTATTACTTAGAAATAAAACACGTACATGCTACGCGTACCGCGGAGACTTTTATTTTGAAATAATGGCGTCCTTTGACGCTCCCGTTTCCCATAATTCAAAGAGACAAACAGGATGCTTTTAGTTGCGTTTTAATATTAAATTATACATAAGTGCATGCCTTAAAGATAGTTGTTACGGTTCTGTGCGTTTATTTTCTCTTAAGGTAACACAATCTGTCTTAGATGTGTTGAGTTGTTGTAAGGTAAGGGTTTGATAAAGCGCATCTGCACCTGCTAGTGTTTTGCAGAAGGATTGTATCTGAACTAGTGAAATATTAATAAACATAGTGAATCTGGTCAATAAAATTCACATACGATATGATCACGATACCATAAGATCACATACGATAATGGTGGAGATATAGTCCAACCGAGAGGGATATGCAAATTCTGTCAATGTAAATGCAGTAAATGCAGGTTTAATGTTTGACTACAAAAACACAATTTAAAGCGTATGTAGCTTTAAAATGTAGTTTTTTAAAGGTGTTTGTGACTGTGGGTATTCAGAGGCATTTGATGTTCAAATTAGATGTCCAAGTTAACCACTGAAACACATTATACAATATTGAATTATCATAAGTTGCATGTGGATGTAATATAGACACTGTAGTATATGGGGCATGATGACACACTATGATACACTACACAAGTGTGAACACACTTCACTCTTTCTAAGCTTTAATTTCAGTGCGCGGATGTTTATCCCATTTATTCATATTGTTTGTGTAGATATCATAAAATTATTATAAAACACCAAGTTTAAATACCTAAGTGTGTCTAAACTTTTTGACTCTGTACTCATCCATAGCTGCATTTTAAAGGAACAGCATTCCCTTCACAGTTCCTGAAGTCTGCTCAGACTGAGTGTTATAACTGTTCTGACATCACTTTGCTTTGTGTTCAGGATGTGTTTGCACAAAGACCCACGGGGAGCATGTCACTGATCCTGTTTGCCTTCGTGGTCCGGGTCAGGGATGGGCTCCCACTCTCTGCCTCCACTGATTTCCTGCATAACAAGGAGCTTCAGGAGAGAAAGCAGCAGCTGAAAGTGATCTCCAAATCCCTGAGCTCTTTACCAGACCGCGGCATCATAGAGGGACATGAGCTCAACATTTAGTAAGTGTGGATCGCTCAGTATCCCACAGAGATTATGAGAATGTGGCCTAGAGTTTGGAGATCAGGAAGCTGAGAGGATCTAGGTTCAATCTTGCAATGGGAAATCTAGAAACTATCACTACAGATGACCTTTACGTTCACATGCATGCATTTTGCAGGTGCTTTCATCCAAAGCAAATTATAGTGCATTCAAGGTATACATTTTGCCAGTATGTATGTTTCCAGGGAATAAATAAAACCCCTGACCTTTGCACCTTTGCTAATCCAATGCTCTACCAGTTGAGTTACAGGAATGTTCTATCCCTGTACATGTACATAGGTTTGGATTAAAGTCTCTGCTACTGTAAATGTATCAAATTTATAGACATGCATGGGAATGAACGGTTTGTTTAGATGCAAGTGTGCCTGGTCTTGTTTACCTCCATCCCAGAGTTCAAGATAAGCCAGGAAATTGGTGCCCGCCCTGTGAAATCATTTGTTAACTAAGTGGCCTCTCTGTGTTATAGCTTCCTTTTGTCCGAGGGTGTGTCCTACATGACCGTATGTGCATGCAGTCTCCCTGCTGCCATGTCCTTCTGTTTCTTGGAAGATTTGTGCTGGGAGTTCACAGCATGCTTCGACAGCTCTGCTGTGGCCCTGGCAAGCAGGCCGTACCCATTTCTGGAGTTTGGTAGGGTGATGCGAGATTTGTCCATGCATGTTATGTATATGCAGTATCACATATTTGCTCAACTCAATGCCAAAGCATGTGTGTAATGCAATGTACCTTTTTTTTCCAGATAGTACCATTCAAAAACTTCAGCACCATTATAACCAGAATAAAGGTCCTTCTCTGGAAATTACCCTGGCTGTGGTGCAGGAGGAGCTCAGGACCAGCCCTCCTCAGGTCCTCACCATGGAGGATGTTGCACTCACCAACGGAGCAGCCAATGGGCATGTAGAACATACATCAGCGTCAGGTTTGCCCTCAGAGAACTGTATACTTTAATGACAAATACAGCTTATACTGTGAATTCACAAGAGCTGTATTTTACATTGTGAATATATTAGATTGTTAGGTATGGCTAAAATCTATCTTTGTTGATTGTAAAGGCCAAAATCAAAGACTGGAACCAGTCTCAGCTCCAGGAATTCTCTCATTGGTTCTTAACATCATGTGTGCTGCCCTCAACCTTATACGGGGGGTCCATCTTATTGAATACACCTTTCAGGTAACCCAGTTGTTCCAAATGTTATTACACAATTATCATTGCACATTTGTTAGGTCAGATTACATTTGTCATTTTATGGTACATTACAATTTTGTTTCATAGGATGATTATGACAGTTTATGGAATGTGGTGGCGTTTCTTGTGGCATCTGTCTGCTGCGTTTATCAGGTAAGTGGTCTTACCCTATATACTGTGTTAGATAATAAAAACAGCCCATGAAATTTTACTGGAACGAGACTCATCTCTCAGAAAACTTTCCTTTCCTCAACACAGTGTCATCTGTACCTGTTCCACACCTGCCAGAAGAAACTGAAAGCCTTCACTCTCCTGATCCTCATCATCTTATGCAATGCGTTCCTCTCAGACCTGAGAAACATCTGGCAGCTGGTCTTCCACATATCCGTGGCCTCTGTCTCCACCCTGCTTATAGTTCAGCGCAAATTGCAAGACAGAAACGTGGACTGTGGGGTGTGAGAACTGCTTCAGATTGAGCAACATATGGTGAGATACCAGCAGCCTGGAAAACCTATAAAAAGAACAAATAATTGTGCACAATGACTCATATAAACTGACATTGATTACGTTTTAGCTTTTGCTTTAATCTGACATGGTGAACAAGTGTTGTTTTGTATCACACATGTAGTGAGTGCAATAGCTTTTGTTCAGGGGATTTTAATTAAGTTGATGCATTTCAATTTAAGAAGTTTTAAAATGGTGTATTGTGAATGTAATATGGCAGAATTGTTGAACAGACATGAAGTAAAGGGTAACCTGGTTCTGTTAATCAAATTTTTAATTTATTTGCTGCAAGAAAATTTACCAATGTTTAAGTTAATTTAAACCAGTCTACCTTTCTATGATTGTCATCCCAAAGATGGTAAATCTGAAGTTAGAATTTACAATTGTCATAGAATTTACAGCATTCCTTTCTAATAACATAGCTGGCAAGGAAATGAAGAACAGGTGCTTAAGAATCGTGGGAACTGAAGTTTTATGAAGTTGATATATTTTCTTAATGCAGATCATTTACAAATGTTTATCTTTTGTTAACATACTGTACAGTGGAGATCAAAAGTCTGAAACTATGAAAATGTGGGATTCAAAATCGAATGTACATTATCAAGTAAAATGAGTTAAAAGAGGTTGCTTGACAATACCATGATTCTACCAAATGTAATTTACACTCTAATTGTTATGTTGAAAATTTTAAATAATAAACTATTTTGTATTTGTATTATGTTCTATTTAACTATTACAATAGGAAAATACCAAGCATTTTTAATGAACTCAAGACTTTTGAATCCCACTGTACATGTTATAAGTGATTTACAGAGCTTAGTTTACCTATTAATATTTAATTAATAGGTAATAATAGGTAATTAATAATTAATTTAATTAATTATTTAATTTTTAAAATAATTTTTTGCACTGAATTCATTCTTCTTTTGCTGCAGACTTGTATTATAATTTGATTAAGGAATTACATTTATTTCAAGATAAACTGAAGAGTACATTTGATGTTTATCATCAATGCAGTATGTTTAAAATAATAAGGATGTTTCTTATATTTTGTACTGATATAGAATAATAAGCGTTTGTGGTTTGTACTGTATGTAACATTTCTGTCTGTTTATTGCAAATGTTATGCATTTGTTTTTATTTCTCAAACAATCAATATGAAAAAATCTGTTTAAGGAAATTAGAGATAGTTTAGAATAGCAAAGTAATGCCTAGATATAATTATCTTAACTGTAGTCATACTTCAGAATTTTACAAGCAAGCTGTGCTGTTATTTGAATGGTTGGTGCAGAAATGGACTTAAATGTCATTCTGCTGTGTAGTAGCCACAGCTCACATGTAAAATTACTTTAGGATATGAAAGGTATGTAGGATAACATTTAGTGCTGTGGTAAGCTACAGTACGCTCCTGTCTTTATACCATATGATCATAGCTGTCCAAACGGCAGTGAGAAGGTATGATTTTAAATTTCTTGTAAAAATCACTGCAACTAATAATATGTAATATTACAATACTATTTGATAACAATTCATTATGATAACAATGTAAGGGCTCTGCTTCTACTGACTGATTTCTAGTTTTTTCCCAACATATGATAAACAATGAGCTTTAGTCATACGCTCAGATTTGTAATAATATAGATTTTTTTAGATTTTTAACTGGCAATTGATTGAGGCTAAATTAATTGATGGGGTACCCTCAGCCTAATAAATGTGTACATATTGGCTCATTCCTCTTTTACT
Organism: Chromobotia macracanthus; assembly: GCA_036877525.1. NCBI lineage: Eukaryota > Metazoa > Chordata > Actinopteri > Cypriniformes > Botiidae > Chromobotia > Chromobotia macracanthus. The sequence continues at coordinate 1,065,013 of JAZGTH010000098.1, read as the reverse complement.
ACATGGAGTACTGTGTTTGTCTGAACAATGAAATATGTATTTTGATAATAGTTTTCTGGTGTTTATAGATACAGTATATGAAAAAGGGGTGTTTAGTTGCACTAATGAGAATGTATGTAGATAATTTTGTCATGTTTTTTTTACATTTCTAAAGTCTCTGTGTCAGTGTTTTATAATATTGGTGCTGGAGGTTATTACTTAACTTAAAACTCATGCTTACTAATAGCTTGAGAATGTTATTGTGTTAAATCCACTTGTATTTGATTACTGATACAAAAAAGTCCATGTGTTTTAGTTTCAGTTTTGATAGTCTGATTAGGTGTGCTTTACAGTTAAAGAGATCATAGGTTTTAGGATATAACAGCTTACAGGTACAGAATGTCTATTTATAACACACTCATCTATGTTCCAGTATTGTTCAGTGCTTGTACGTTTGTAGTAAATGTACAAGAACATTAGGTGGCAGTCTACTACAGTCTTAGTGGCTGAAATGAGCCATGTACATTTTATAAGGTCATGTAATTGCCAACCGTATGAAATAGTTGTACAGGGCTTACACTACTGAACAAACAGTTCACATTAGTTCACCCACCTCCCCTTGTATTCTGTATGGAACGTAGCCACCCACAATATCAAATTCTGTAACTTTATATAATCATGTATGGTTATATACTTTTTCTTTTAATCAATAGAAGCTATAAATATCAGGCCAGTGAAATATGAAACATGACTTTTATAGTAAATGGCCAATGAGAAGGTTTGTCTGTTAGCCAAGATCAATGGCAGATCAAGCTGGTATTGCATTATTAATCTAGACACAACGCTGCATTTTTACATAGATCTTATGTCTGTTATCTGCTATGACACTGCATGCAGAGGCTTGGGTGGCAATGCTAAATCTTAAAGAGAAAAAGCAGATTCTGTATGTCATAGACGCAGACCTACATACAACCTGCTTTGTTTATAAATAAACTGTTGACTTGACATGATGAAGGCCGAACTTTCAGTTTTTATTGATATGCTGACATCTGGGACTTGTAGGAGTCTAAACTTTATGACCCCTCATGACCTCTCCAACTCTCTGGTGGTCCACCCTCTAGAGTAACGGTTTACGATCACATTTGAACCTTATATAAACAGCTTAGGATGTTTTGTGAGTAATGCAGGCTGGCCGCATAGCAGTGCTGACAATGGTGTAAGTCACAGCGTATGCAATGTTGGGAAAATTAAATGAGACGGGTGCTGGCTTTATCCCGTTCTGCTTTATGGTGCCTGGCAGTGCTGCATCTAAATCGCAGCTCTGCTTTGCCGATATAGAGCAACAAACATCTCTTTCACTTCCTGAACAGTTTCTTTAATGGGGTCTTGTGAGGAAGGATAACTTGTTAGTTGACATTGGAATTTTCGGGAATTCTTTACCAATGCATGTCATATTACATATCTCAAGGTACATTATCCTTCAATTCTCACTATTCCTGCAGTGTAAAGTATGCATACTGTGCATAGTGAATTTTCTGTATGCACAGAAAACTTAGATGACCTTTTACATTACTCAAAATGTGCAATATACAACAGAGCACATTAGTAGAATACTGCATCCCACAATGCAATGCACATAACTGAACAAAATTAAATAGAACTGAATAACTACACACCATATGCAACATAATAGTGTCATGTGACAATAATGTAGCATACTACTCTTAAAAAGTTTTTATAGAATACAGTACACACTTTTTACTGTTTTTCAAAGAAAAGTAGACAGTCTTCAGTGTGTTTCGTGCAGTTTTTCCGAAAATTAGTAAGCTTAAGTTAATATTCAATTTTTAATGCAGCCATATGATATGGCTTTTTTCCTCTGTTAGAATCACAAAAGTTAAAAGTTTACACTGATTCACATTGTCTTAAAATTATGATTAACGGTTTCTATTAACATTCTTTTCAGAAGGATAAACTTGGGCATCCAAAGTAAAAGAGGCCCATCTGTATTACTGAACATGATTCATTAATCAGAGAATTAATGAGCAAGTTTCCTTGATGTTTGACTTATCCTGCCGGCTCACACAAATTGTTTCATGCTTTGCTAAGACACAGTTAAGATAATGCAGTGTGAACTCTGACCGAGTGCTAATGTTCAGCTTTGCAGCAAGCATTAGTCTTTTGATAAATCAAATGTAGAATTTGAGGATATTATCTGTGACCTCTCTTTCTCTCTCTCTCCTGGCTTGCGCACACATGTATGCATCAAACGTGCTCGTTCATTCATTCACATGCATATGGACCAATCAGAAAAAGAAAATGGATTTTTCATAGGTTAACTTGAGGATCTGAGCCCCTGTCAAAACAGTTTTCTCACCTCACTCATCCATGTATAATGCATTTGTACTGGAAAGGCACTTGACAGGGCTCTCAGCCGGACTCTACACTAGTGATGAATTGAGGATCTTCTGTAGATATGTTTCTAATAATCGGCTTCCCATGATGCTCAGTGGGCGAGTGTCAGTTGTTGATATTCACTGAGGAAGGAAAGACTGCAGAGAAAACAATAATCTATTAACTATTGAAACAGGAACATTGGAATCATATTCTGTTTTGTACCTCAATGCTTTTAACAATAATATATCATTCTGCTCTCTGTGAAAATGAGACACACAAAGACACGAGTCTGAACCAACATAAATTAAGACATTTTTGGCATCATTGTGAGCATCTGATTAAACGATGTCTGTAATCAGATTGTTGTATAAGTTGTTCAGTATTTGTCATTAACCGTTGAGTATGAAGTAGGTGTGCATGGTCTCTGCACTCGCAAATGTTTAAAATACCCAGCTGTGTTTAAGAAAACAGTGATTTACTGAATATTAATTATTTTGAACATAGCTTTAATTTTAAAAGAAAATTTTAACATATAAAATTTTAACAATTTTAACAAGATGGCTTTTGCAGTCTTGATTGTGAAGTTTATAAAATATACTCCACAAACAGACAGGCGACTTCCACACTACACTAACAAACCATGAATATTTTACGCTTCACATTACTGTAGTGTCAGAAGTCTCGAGGGAGAGTGCATTGCGCTTCGCACATCTGGTCTTCTGAGAGACTGCTATGACCCTGACAGATACTTTTAGAGTTTTAGCTGCTCTGTAGCCCTGAATTTTTCAAGAACCATACAGTATCTCCGCCATTATCCTCTATAAATGAGAGCACACATTTTAAATAAATTTATTTTAATGTTAGCATAAATTCTCTTTGTGAGAATTTGAAGGAAATAATAAAAAATTCAGCAACCAAAACATCTATTTTATCCTTAAGCATTGCTTTTAAATGCATTTGGCCTCCGTAGTAAATGAACTGTGGGAATTAAAGTCATACACCCATACATTCTATAACTAATTGATACTAATTAGTATTAAATAAAAAACTAAAACTAATGTGTAACTAATTTATAGCCAATATGACTAATTAATTGTGTCATACACATAGAATATCCATAATCCTCCTCAAACAGGATTGAACTTCTTATTTAACTGATGACTCAAAAGACACACACATTAAAACAAAAATACAATATTTTCCCATTCAACCCTTTATTTAATGTTATACAGTCTGAATTTAAGATTCAGATAGTTAGAACTTCATACATTCTCACATTCTGTTTCATACTGAGTCTGTTCCATATTCTGTTTCATTAAATATGGGTCATGAAATGTGATTCTGTCACATTTGAGCCCATTCCCTGTTGTTTAAAACCCTGTGAAAGAATAAAATCTCTGTATCTCTCTTTGAAATGACATTAAGTTTGATGTAGGGGTTGGTTGTCCCAGGGTTCATTTCTCTCATTATTGGGTGCTGTCACTAAATTGTGACACCTGAAAGTTTCCACTCTTGATCCATGTTGTCTTTATCACTAAATTACAAAACTGTTTATTTAAGTCATTAAAAAGATTGTAAAATTAACCATTATCTTTCACTGGATGTCTTCTAAATGCACTGTAAGTCGCTTTGGATAAAAGCACCTCCCAAATATATGATGATAAGTGTGTCATCATCAGTCGAATCATTCGAAATTAATTATATTAATCACACTGTTGTTAGTTTGGTTTCAAATAAACATTTCCGTCTTTTTCTCTTTAAAAAATGTAGTCTTTCAACAGTGTCAAACAAACCTGTGATGGGGTTGGTTGTATATGTACATAACTCTGTGACATTGAATGTGTTGTTTTTACAAAAGGACTTAAGCTTTGATTTTGGTAGTCATAATGTTTGTTTGTACTAGAGATACTCAATGCTGAATGAAAGATGTGCTGGTCTTTCTTACTGCTGTGATATCACATGATTCATTAAAGGATCAAGACTCATCAAAAGTGGGCTCCTGTTGAGAGGGCTTTGCTTTGCAGCGATTACCTCCTGATTCGAAAATGAGCATCTGTAAGCAAACCTCTGAGCGCAGGAATTAATGATTCAGAATTTGAGCTCTCTGGTCGGACATGGTGTGACTGAATAAATGAAGATATCTTGTTTTGTAATTACAAATGGAGAATATGTTGTTAGTTTCTTTAAAAGAGTTCATAAGGATCTCTGTGAGTTTATTATGCTAATGAGTCTTACTCTGTATAATTGTGTTGATTTACTGTTTATTCTTTTGATCTGATGCTTTGTTTTGTAGTTTTGCCTCCAGGATACAAGGAAAGATGTTACATGAATCATCATAATGAAAAAGAAGTTATTTAATGTAATATAGAGAAGTTGCATTCTTAAATATAAAGATTCTTCATAGTGATGCCATAGAATAAACGTTTTTAGTTTCCCAAATAAATCAGTCAATGGTTCTTAAAAGAACCTTTTTTTTTACCTTTTTATTGTCTAAAGAACCTTTTTCCACTACAAAGAACCTGTGAAACAGAAAGGTTCTACAGTTAATAAAGGTTCTTTTATGAAATCACACAGCCCAAAAATTATCTTTTGTGAGTGTTCCACTTTGAAAAGTAAGCTTTGTTTAAATAATGATAATTGAGATATTAAAGCTATGGACAGATATTGAATATTTAAAGGGATATAGTTCACTCAGAAATGAAACTTCTGTCATTTACTTACCCTCATATCATTACAAACCCAATTCATTTTTCTGTAAAACACAAAAGGTAAATTTTTTACAAATTTTTACATATAATGAAAATAAAGGAGACTGGGTGGTCCAAACATAAAACACTGTAAAAGCATAATTAATGTGGTCCATTTCATTTGTATGTTATCTTCCAAATTTTCCAAAGCCACATGGTATGCTAGGCCTGTGTGAAACTGATTAAAAGCATGACATATACTCCGTTTTTGTGTACATTACTGTTTACATACAGTTCAGTAAAATATTTTACTATTCCTTAAAGAGAAAGTATTAACCTTACATTAAAATTCCATATATATATTCTATACATTTTTCATACATGCTGTTATAGGAGTATTCAATGTATTTTAATGATGCAGTTGCTAGTAGTAAATCTCAGTCCTATTTCCATACTAATTCAGAAAGTATATGGGAATAAACCTATATGTTTTGGTGCTTAGTCTCCCTCAGAGCATAGTAAGAAAGTCAACGGTTGATAACTCTGTCTGTTTGATGTTAGAGGTTTGCTCCATTCATGTGTGAAATTCCCCACCTCTGGAAAAATCAAACACATAAACCCATTAAAATTGTGCAAGTTGCCACAGGGTGACTGTATACTCACCACTGAGAGCCTCTTCACTCCTTCGGACTTTGAGAGGAAGTGTCAAGACATTCCTAAATTAGAAAGAAACTGTTCAGAAAACATTAATTATTTCACAGATGGCACTTAGCTTGATTCTATTTAGTCATTCACTCATTTTGTAATTTCTGGTCCATGTGGATTAAATCAAATCTAAGTGTGCACAGTCTGTTCAAAGCATCTTCAGATTTTGCCTTGAGCCGCAATTAAGGAGACGTCAAATCCCACATTGGTTTTCATATAAAAATTGTGCTTTTTGATGCACAATAGGGTAAAGGGATAAATATTAGTTTAGTGGTGAGTGTAAGACAAGTTTTGTTACAAAATCAGAATTGTTTTAAAGTATGGTGTTTAAGTCATTGAATGATTTTTATTCCCTTTTATGCTTTCTCTTAATTATAGTGTTTCTTAATTATAAGAAACCTCATAATTAAGGAGCATTTCTTATAATTAAAGAGATTAATTAATAAGCATTATTACAAATCTTACGCTTATAAACCAACTTTCAAGATAGTCTTTCATCTTTTTCTCCACACAAAACCTCAAAAGATCTCATTTAATAAGTGCACTGAATTATAAGTGCATTGTATGTTTAGCTTTTTGCAACATAATGGGAAACGTTACAACAGAAAACCTCATAGCGATGTAGCAATCCAATATAACCCCACAAAAAGGCTTTAAAATTATTTTTGGCACCTATTTTAACTAAACTAAACTAAACTGGTGTTGTTTTGCAGTGATCACATGGGTGGGGATGCTGGACACAGAGAAGAGCTGGCAGGCATTTCTAGATGACAAAACCCTACAATGTTTTTATGAAATTTGCCAGCGTGTTTAGAGAGTCAGAAATATAGAATCTGAAGAGGATAAAACCACATACACATGATGAATTCATTTAAAACCAAAGCTGAATAATGTTTGATTTACAAACCCATACCTATATGTTTGAGCATGACAATGTCTAGTAATTTCCAGGTCGTGGGTTCGTGTTAAACGGAGCACTTAAACTATATACTTTGAATGCACTTCTTTGGATAAATGTGTCTGCCATGTTTATAAATCTGAAAGTGAAATATGGTTCAGATTCCTTCAAACATAAAGCAGATCTTAATGACTCATCATGGGACTGAGTTTGTTCCACTTCATATTTCATTTTTTCAAATCTGTGTAACTGCAGCCTTGGCTTTGAATACCACAGAGACAGAAGGCCCCCAAAAGCCTTTCAAAAAAAGTGTGATTCAATGGCTGTCAGAAAATGTCAGCATAATACACTCATTGTTAAACAAATCAAATGTTTCTTGAATTATAATGTATACAGTACCTCATTGTGCAATGTTTTTAGTTGTGAAATGAGGCTCATAATAGTTCTGTTTCAATGCTGATTTAATTGAAAGAAAATCATTCAGTAAGCCAAGCAATCTGAAAGCTGCAAACCATAACTTTTGTCTCTCTATTGTCATCTCTGTTCAAAACATAAAATTGTAAGTTACTTGCAATTTATTTTTTTAACAAGTATGACCAGTTTAAATTAAAAAAAAATGCTTAAGAATAAGCTACATGTGATCCACCATTCCAGAATTTACACACGTGATTTAGTAGCCAAGCTTTTTGTTTACAGACGTGACGTAACTACATCAAACTGACATTTCCTGGGAAATCTGACTGCTCAGATCATAAATTATTATATGCTTACCACTGCGAATTGGGGTAAGGAAAGGAGACAGTTTTGAACACTGAACTGCTGCTTAGTAAGTGATTTTTAATCATTTTTAATCTATAAGTTACAGATTGCAACTTTAAAGGAACAGTTTGCCCAAAAATAAATATTTTGTTATTATTTACTCACTATCATGTCAGTCAAACCCATATAACTTTCTTCCTTATAACACAAGAAAGGAAATTATGTAGACATTACTTTTTCTCTGCAATAAAAGTGAATGGTGACTGTAGCTGTCTGACATAATTTTCATTTTGGGGTGAACTATCCCTTTAAGGTTTTATTTATTTTTAATCCGTTGGTTGGCTTAATAGGAGCCTGGAGCTCACTGTGTGATGTTTCAGGTCTGTGGGGCTCGAATGCTTCTCATCAACACAACCCATGCAAGCAATCTAAGGGAAGTCAAGCTAAACCTGATTGAATACTGTCTGACAGGTCTCAAATCAGTCATGATTCCCAATCACGCCTGAAAGAGTGAAATCAGTGGCTCACAATTGCCAGGAATAGCAAATTACAGAATCATCTCCTGTTGCTGCTGAAATCTCTTTAAGCTCTTTCTTGCACAATGTCTTGCTGTTTTGTTGGTCATATACACAATGTTTTTGTACAAAACAAGGTTAGTATAGTTTACAAAAACTAAAACTATTAAAAGATTTCTTCTAACTGAAATCAAATAAAATGTAGACATAAATATTATTTTAAAACTTTAAGTTTAAGCTGAGGCATTAAAATTATTAACTGAAATAAAAATTCATTTATCTTATATAACAATATTACAAAATAAATAAATAATCACATAAGATAGCTAAACATTTAACTAAAATTAGGATGAAAACTGAAAAATAGCTAATATATGAGCAAAATATGAACAAAATTACAATAAAACTAAAAACAAAACTACAACAACTCTGGTACAAAATATTACAGGAAACACGGGGATGGTCTTCACGCATCTTTCAGGTACTTAAAATGGCCGTCTTCTGATTACAAGACACCATATTAATGGACTGTATCATACAGGATACACAGTGGGTGATGGAGTAGAGACAGCATTGCTGTTGGGTTCCTCAAGGCTCCATTTGACTGTTTTTGGCATAGAAACACATTTTGAAACAACAAAATGTTATTTGCCTCTTCGATTTTACTGGGTGCACAGAAGAGGGGTCATTTGCTTCAGTAATGGTAGCTGATCCATCATAAAAATGATAACAAAGATTTGGCATTCCAAAGCAGGTTTGGTCCCACTTAAAGCTTTGAAACTTGTTGAACAGTGGACGTTTTGAAGCTTCATGGGCACTTTTTCACATGAATATTTAACAGTGGACATGAATTCTGAAATGTGCCTTAGGCTAGGCACCTGTTAACAGTTCTGATGGTTTAAACAAATAAAACAGCATTCAAAAGAATGACATAGTCCTCTTAATTTTATTAAAAAACTTTTTGTGTGTGCAGTGTGCTTAGATTTGACTTGTTCATGCTTTGACTTAATATTAACATTGGCTTATCCAATGGCTTGAGGTTTGAGTGGGACTTTTATTTCATTTCATCATTATTTTTGCATTTCTGTTTGGTGCTGCTGTTTTGTTTTTACTCACTGTATGTTTAGGTTACTACTGGTAAAGGTTCTTAAAAGGTTCATCACAGCGATGCTATAGAAGAACCATTTTTGATTTCCCAAAGAACCATTCAGTCAGAGATTCCTAGAAGAACCATTTTTTTCTTACCTTTCTGTAGTTTAAATAACCTTCTATTGCCACTACAAAGACCCTTTTGTGAAACAGACATGTTCTATGAATGCTGAAGGTTCTTTGTGGAACCATATAGCCAGAAATGTTTTCTCTATGACATCAATAGGTTTTAGGTGTGTATTATAAGCTACATATATGTACATAACAAATATATCTGAGGCACTAATGGTAAAGCTGTTTTTCCCAGAGTATTTTGACAGCTTTATTTTTTATGCATTTTGTTATCAAAGGTTTTCAGGACAATGTGACCTCAGCAGATGGATGATCCCTGACTGAAGCCGCGAACCCTTCAAAACAAAAACACAGATAAGTGTATCAACTGCTAGGATGGAACAGAAACACATTAGATATAACGCAGGCCCTCCAACTGTTCTTTTTTTCACTGTTTAGTGGAAAAGATCCTATTTTTAGGGTTATTTTAATATAATTCTAAATAACAGAATTTCAGCATTGTCTATTACTAAAAGCTTAAAATTAATTTCCTGCATGGTCATTATGAATAAACTATAGCAGAGACCTTTGAAAGCGGCTTTTAAAGGTTTTTTTAATCCTAAAATTGTTTTGTTAAACCTTTCTTTCATCTGAGGAATACCAAACATCTGTTATCCTGCATACAATGAGCAAATGGTGACCATACGATGGCTTTATACTGTGAATATATTGCATTTAAAATTGTGTTTGGCAGTTATGGTCACTATTAACTTTCATCATATGGAAAAGAGAAACTGAATAACTTCTTTTCTGTTCCAGATAAGAAAGAAATAGTTTCAAAAGACAGGATGTGGATGTGACTGAGTTTTAGGTCAATAAATGAGTAAATAAATGAAATAAAAGAGCATAAGAGGCAAAGAAACATCATACAGTAATTCTATGGTAACATATAAAATGACAACACTAAATGATCATCATCATTTAGCCTTGGTGACAAATTTGCGTTTACAAGTATTTACTGTGACTATTCAAAATCGTTTTAGTCTGGTAACCATTCTCTAATACACACGTTATTATGGCTTGTGTAAAAGCATCTAATGAATAACTTGAATGTGTCTTACATGCCTGCTGATTAATGTATATGTTGTAATGTATTCTCATCACAGTCTGACTTTAGATTTACTCTGGGTGACAGAACAGATAATGTAGAAATGATAAAATGACATATTAAGTAACTGAAATAAATGTATGTTTTCTGTGCTCGTGTGCTTATTTCTGCACAAATACCAACAAAAAACAACTTACCCCTAATATGACCCTGAGATTAACTTGTTCAATCAATTTTATGGCTCAAGTTTGAATTTTTGTCTGCAGTCTTTACTTTCAAAGGAGTTGTATCATGTTCTCTTTTTAACAGCTTTCATTCCCTGAGGAACTATAGTTTTTCATGACCATTTTCTACCCTCTCTCTGACCCTTACAACCAAACAGGCCGATTTGTGCTGCTCTGCTTTCAAGCGTTCTCTGTAAATGTCTTTTTCTCTGTAAATGTACGTTTACTCGCAAGCTGTTCTGTCTCTCAATAACAGTGCCTTTGCAAAGCCTGGATTTCACTAAAAGAAATTTGGGCATGTAAGAGATTCTGCAATTTTTGCAGCTCTAAAGTTTCCAAAACTGGACCTTTGGTCACGAGGAAGTTTTAACTGTTTAACATTACATTATTAAAAATAAAGAGTTATAAAAGGTTCTCTACAGCAATGCCATAGAAGAACTGTTTTTGGTTCCCCATAGAACCATTTAGTCAAAGGTTCTTTAAAGAACTATTTCTTTGTAAGACTGTTACAGATGTTTATAAAAATACAGCCAAAAGTGGTGCTTGTATAGTGTATTGTAAAGCGCCTTTTTGCAGAGTTACAGTGTTTAATATCATCTCTCATTTCAGAAGTCATTTTAAAAAAATTAATATTCTGTTTTTATTCAATCCTTTATGTTCTTTTAAAAAAATAATGTTTTTTTATTCTCTTGTAGATTCTAATTATCATTCAAACTTTAAGGGGGAAGGTTTGGAAGAGCTGAATGAAACAGATTATTGCAATTATCTGGACAAATTAATATGAGCTTCTAGAAGTTTACAAGTTGAGTTGAGTTTAGCATTTTCTTATTCAATGAGTTTAGCAATTCAATGCTTACCGGAAGGCAAAAGCAGAAAGACTCTTTTGAAGCATGTCTGACAGACAGTAGGCTGGGAGTCTATGCTCTGTATTTTAGTGGCATAAAACCTGCACAGAAAATAAACAATTTAACGGAATCTCTCTGGGTAGGAAGCATAGGTACTTCATTGGGAAAGGGCAAAAAAGAAAGGATATCACATGACCAACCAGGAGCTATAATACCTGAAGAAAGCTGTGCCTTAGCATTTCCATTTATCTCAATGACTAGGTTGCCAAAGTTTAATTTATCACCCCACTATCATGAAATTGCAATTGAAACGTTCTAGTTGTTTATTTGCACTGGTCCGAAATGCTACAAAAATACATAAACCATCAAATTTGTTTAAACGTGAATACAGAAATATCTGGTTAAATCATGTGAACACATGACTGAAGAAACTGAGTTATGCATTTATTGAGAATTTATTACTTTAAAAGTACAGTACACGTAGCATGCGGTACGAACAAATTCTTCCACAGCACAGAGACAGTTTTTCTATACATCCAGTTCTTATGCTGTGTGCTGACACATTAAGCTTCACCTAAATTAATGTACAAGAACAGCTTATGTACCAAAACCTCATGAGTCTTTACAGCACAACTGAACAAATGAGGCACCTGTACACAAACACACTGGCAACAACTAAACTGTAATACAAAATTGATCTTTCATACTAATAAATGACATTTTATTTAACTTAATTTAGGTTTTTGAGAATATACATTCTTTACTGTAACAGATGAGAGGTAATCTGGCCACTCATTTTTAAAACAAACAATAAAAGACACCATACGATGTGGGGCAGTGATCTGAGGCTAAACATCTTACAATAGTACTGCATTATATTAGTGACACATCCTGGCTGTAGCATTAAAATTCATTCACAACTGTACATGCCCTTTATATGTTTCATTGGATGTGGCTGTACATAATGTTGTGCTCTATCTGCACATGAAAAACATTCCCTTCTAAATGTGATCTTCATGCAGCGACCCAGTTTGAGCACGTTAGAGTATCAGGATTACCCAGGACTGGCTCTAAGTCCATCCCTATGAGCAACACTCGGAGACAAGAACATTGGTGTGACAGCGAGTCATGCTGGCTTCATTTCCTTTAACTTGTACACAGCCCCTAAAATCCTTCTAGTTGAACAAGCACTGAAAAAGAACTCGCCATTGAAATCACAAGGATGTAAACCTCTTGGATGTAAACAGTACCAGGGAAATTTCTATTGGCTAAAGGACGCTACATATACAGATGCATTATCAGCTAAGAAGTGTTGAGCTTTACCTTTCGATGGGCTAATCATGGGATGCTTTATAGGAACCCAAAAATTGAAAGGGAAAACTGGCAGTTTGACATGCTGCCATTTCCTGGGAAATCTGACACAGCCACTCAAATTATAAATCATTATTTAATCGTTAATGCAAATCGTAAATTAAGGAGACTGTTTTGAACAATGATCTTAGGTTTGCAATCCATTCAGTTTAGAAATATGGATCATTTTTAAACCAAAACAAAAAACAGATTGCAGCTTTAAGACGAAAAAATTAACATCTTCAGAGTCAATGACTCCTTTGACAAACTCTAACACTGCTGTACTAGACAGCACAAATATCACTGCTGATGTCACAATGGAGTGTTTATTCTTTTCACAAAAGGATTTAACATTTGACTATAAACCCACAGTGATACACCGCACAATGTCACTGAAACAATCATGCATACAAAATGTTGACACTGCTGGATGACTGATCTGGAGTGATAGTGCAGAGAAGGGCATTCGGCTTCCACACGTGCCAATTCAACACACACACAGACACACACACACACACAGCTCTGAAAACGTCATTAAAAATATATATATGAACAACATGTTTAAAAACATCACATTTGGTCTCTACAGTATATCTCCATATATTGGATATTCAACAATCCACTTTTGGTTGCCTTTTCTCACTTATCTCATAAGCAAAAATATTATTTCATAAAGAGCACTCCAGGTAGAGAATCCCCAACCTCTTTTGCCTACGCTGTACCATTAGTCATTTTTGATGATGCTGTTGCATCTGTGTCCGCACAGAGCCAAGTCTGCAATAAATGACGTCAAGAGCCTAAAACTGCATCTTGCAACTTTCCAAAAGAGCATCTCTGATTTATGTACAGATGGTGAACGATTACCAGAGTCTGTCCTGTTTAGTTTTCCATTAAAGACCTTGTTTACGACTCAACTCTAATTACGGTTAAACTGTACTGTTACCGTTAAACTTTAGTCTTAGGATACTGTACATTCCTGTGAGTATAGAGCAACAGCTCATAAATGAATGCAGCCTGTACACATTTCTAATTTGAAACTAGTTTACGCCACTGCATGAATGTTCACACTTGTTCACACTGAGTGAATGAGTGGATATTTACAAGGGGAACACATTAACAAAATGGATGAACCACATGACTTTGGTCCTCTTAAATTCATTCTGGTATGACATAGCAGATGGTATGTTAGACCATGATAGACGACTCGTCCTGGCATGCTGAAGCCCGTCGAGTCTTGGGGCTGCAGCGAGTCAACATGGAAATCTGAGTGCTGAAGTTGTTGCCATTGCTGCCCATGGATGGATGCTGGTATTTGGTGTCAGGGCCCAAAAACCTTTCCAGGTGCCATCGCCTCCATTTTCTCTTGATCTCACCTTGGACCTGAGAGATCAATATGATTATTTCTCACTGGTCCTGAAATGCTGTCATTCAATTACCTTACAAGCCTCTGAAAAATCCCCTAAAAGCATCAAGTTTATTCCACAAACATAAATTTAACATAGCAAGAGTTTTATGTGGCATTTACAGAGAAACAAGAGGATGAGTTTTAAATGGATTCATGATTATCATATAAATATTAATATTTTACATTAGTGAATAAATGTGAGAAAGAGCAGTTTAGACAGTGATATAATCTTAAAATCAACATAAATTTACTCTGTTTTTAAATGCACAATCAAAGTTTTATTGTGAACAATTCATTGCTACAGCACGTTAAAAATATTGGTTTGTTTCATCACAGTGTAAAAATTAGTGCAGCCTCTAAGAACAAATTCCTTCCATGTTATTCCCTCAAACCAGCTATCCTAAAGCAACAACTTCTCATGATCAAATCAATTCTGGATAAAATGAAAATCCATTCTACACTTTATTCTCTTCAAATATTTCATTCTGAAACAAGTCACATTAAGAAAGTAAAAAGGCTTGTGAAAGCTGGGTCATAAAATGGGTCATTTCTCACATATAATGCAATATGAAACTGCTTGTTTAACATCTTGTAATAGCTTGTAGACCTTATTTCTGGATTTAGTTTTAACTGTCAGAGCTGAGCAGTGCTAAACTTCATCCGTGGGGCACAAACACATTAAATTATTAGAATGCACCTGGCACAAAGCCTGCCTCTGTAACTCTTTTATTTAATCTGTACAAGCTAGGGGCTAACAGATGCGCTGAACGTCAATGCGTATATCAAAGTAATAGTCCACCTCTGTCAGTGTCTAGAGATATTTACAGCCTGTGTGAGCGAGCAGAATCTAAGCCAATTACAGGCTTTCAAGCTTGTAGCTTTAAAGGAACTGACAGTATATATGTACTGTATGTATGTACCATCCATCCATCCCTGTGTTTAGAATTTGTCTTACCTCTCCATTCAGGAAGCAGTACAGTACAGCAACCACGAAACCCTGGTAAAATATGTAAAAGCAATTTACAGAAAACATTAGATTAGGCACAAATTATGCTTTACAAGCTTATTCATTCAACCATAACCTAGAGGATTACACACACTGTGCTAAATTACAAGGGAATCCTACCAGTATATCTATTATTGAGAATGAGTGTGACTGGTAAGGTTGGTGCAGCCTTCTCGAATTCATGTTTGTCATGCTGCTGGTTCTGCCTTGTAGCTTATTATAATTATACCATGTGGGACTAAAGTTTAATCAAAATAACAATGTGTGTGACGCTTTTCGGGAATACGCTGTCCCATCCCAACATGCACAAATCCCATTTTATGTGAGAAGTATCAAACAGGTTAGTTAAATGATTATCTAACATTAAATGAACCTAGCATGAAAGAAAGCTAGTTTTAAACACATCAAAACTCTGCATAATCTAAATCATAATCATAATCATAATCTAATCTAAATATGTTTCAGGACCCATTTACTTTATTCAGGGCTGGATCAGACAGGAAGGTAGGAGGTATCTTCTGCCCCTCCACTGTTCACAAGTCTGAATGTTGCTTAATTGAATGATGCTGCTATCTGGACCACGATTAGCCTGAGAGAATTCCCCGTCACTCGCGCTCATGGATATTTGCGCCCTTCTTTGTTTTCACAGCTAGTTAAAATGATTAACTTCAGTGACATACCTGAAATGACCCCAGAATGAGGTCAAAAACGAGCCTTAATTCGGTTTTGATGTTTTCCGGAATAAACGCGAATATGATGAAGTTTATCCCAAAAAGTGGAATCAGCAACAGGGTGGACTTTGCCAGACGCCTGTAGAGAATAAAAACAAAAACAAATGATAAATAGCTTGATGGGTGATTTTCTGTCATTCATAACCTGCACACGGCAGGCAGAGTTTTTGGTAAAAGAATGATGCTATTACCAGGTAATATGGAAAAAGCATATAACTGGAATAACAGCATTAGTGATACAGGGTGGAAATTGCAGGTGTTTAAGAATGGAGGCATGTTTGGGGAGAATGGCACCATAGAGAGCTACTTAAAGACAAAGGACAGTCAATCATGTGAATGGGGCAGGCGGAACCACTGACATTTTAGATGATGAGATTGTAGTGCACTGGGCTCTCGCTCGCTGCTGGATATCAGCTAAAATGTCCCCTTATTTTATGGCTGGGTTAAAATTGCATAAGCTAAAATGTTTCTCATGTAGCCCTCGAGATTGTCTTTGTCCAACACCGTGTCCACTCAGCATCAGCAATGCTCAAACCAGACAGTAAAAGGCTAAAGAAAATACTTTCATCCCTCTCAGTTTTTGTTTTTGGGGGTAAAACAAAAATCATTTATTGAGCAAGTACATAGCAGATAATTGTTAAAAAAGGACCTTACCTTGATCTTACCCTGATTCGCAATGGTAAGTTTATAATAATGATTCATTTAAACTGTCAGGTAAGAATTTCTGGGAAATGCCAGATTGGCTTAATTTGATATCAACATATGTAGTGATATGTAGTCCTGCAATTTTACATTTCCAACAGTGATGGCGGACAGAGTGGCAAAAATTATGCATTGCAGCTTTAAAATTGCTTGAGTGCCCATTCATTATCCATTCTTTAAACTTTTTCCCGGCACCAAATCACCACTTTTCAGCATAAAGCTGCCTTTAAATTCAAGCTGGTCTTCTCAGCAAATAATAACAAAGCAAATAATTTGTCTTATTTAAACACCAAAACCTGTCTGGATGGAGCAGCAAATACTTACGAATACTGATTTGATTCGTTCCTTCCGATGTCAGGACAGTTAATCTTCTGACGCAAGATCCGAATGATGCAGATGAAGAGGATGAAGTTCATCTGTGTTTGGTGGACAAAAACAAAACAGCAGATCTTGATGTCACAGATTACAGAAATCACTGAGGAGTCATGAGGCACATGGAGCCGAAGCTGGGTATTTATTAAAACTCTTTAAAGCTGTAGGAACAAACATCTATTAGCAGAGGCACAGTACAGAACTACTGCCTAAAGACTGCAGCGAGACATAATACACATAATATTAACTCTAAGTAGATGAGATGGACTTACTTTCCAGTTGTGTACTTGGTGACTAACAAAAACAAGTAACAAGTGTGCACATAAAAGCTTTCTGACGTTAGTGTGTGTATGTGAGGGACGACAAAGAAGCGCCTCAGTATTTCAGCCAAAGATAACAAATCCCAGACAGCACAAAATCTGCATAAACAATTGATTTTCCCTCTCTCTTTCTATCTCTCTCCGTCTGTCTCTCTGAAATGTTTTTCAGCCCAGAAATGTTTATCTGTTTCTCAGCCTTTAGTCTTTCATGTAATATATAAGCACTGGAGAGATAAAATTTTCTTCACATATGTCAAAGAGCAAATTATATATGTATGTGTATGTGTGTGTGTGTACATGTTTACTTAACCATATACTAGGAACAAATTTGTATCCAAAAGTGAGCAAAACCTCCTTTTGGGGATGTTCTCCTTTGTACAAATGCTATAATAATACAGTAAATAAGTAAAAAAGGTTTTTATTCCAAAAATGCTAAATGTTTTCTGATAGGGCTGTAGTGTTTATAACTAGCTGTTTATAAAAACAGTCGAGGTCTATGGAATGCCCCCATTTAGTTAGGTAAGTAAATGTGTGTGTGTGTGTGTGTGTGTGTAGCTATACATAAATACATATGTATAAGCTAAAATCTTAAGACTAGTTTGACAGTCTTTCAGTGCTTTTCAATGTATAAACACAACCTATATTAACTTATATAGGTTATATATATATATATATATATAAAACAAAAGTACTGAAAGGCTGTCAGATTTTAAGCTAGTCCCCATGGTGACCTTGAGTGACAATGAGAATAATGTGAAACAGCAGCTTTCTCTAATCATAATAAAAGTGACAGATCAGATACTCTAGCAGAGAAACAGCATCTCACCAGGATTGAGGCTAATATGGGGGTTTTGATAATCCACCAGAATGGGTCTGAATTCTCAATTATATCCCAGCATCTGAAAAATACAGGCATAAAAATGTCAAGTTCACACTTTAGCTCATTAGTAGAATTACATTACATAGAACAGTATGTAAGAGGAGGAGGACGTCCACTGAGGTGTTTATCGTACCCAACGTCATTGAAGTAAGCCTTGGCAAAACTCCAAGCCATGATGAAAATCATTGGACCTCCTGCAGTGAGGTGAAACGAGAACATATTTCAGTCAGTACATTAGCGGCTGCCACTTTACATGGCTGACTGACATAATGATTATGTCAGAGGTTAACGCAGGGGTCAATAAGAAGGTTAATACAAACTCTGAAAATTACTATGACACCTACCCCAACCAATCAGAATGTACCACCAGAAATACTTCCTCTCTGAGAAGAAGGAAACGGCCAATAAAGCGTGAAGATAGAGACCCTCCACCAACAGCCAGAAGAAGCTTGCCATAATGCAATACTGGAAGAAGACGATCACAGCTTTACAGCCAACCTGAAAATAAAGAGACGGGGGAAATGAAAATGACTTTGAAGAAGAATCTCCCACACCTGAGGGCTCATTCTGTAGAAGAGCAGGGGCTTCATGACATTTACCACAGCGATAACGGTAAATTACAGTCTTCTGCTGCAGTGAGACCATATGCAAATGTTTTTCATCGAATAACACCTGCATTATTGATAGATCCACTCGCATTTCATGTTGCCCAACTTTGCATATACTGTTTGCCTAAAAAGTGGAAGTTTCTAAACAAACAGTCCCTGTAAATGTGAAAATAATTTGGTGCAAAGTTCATCATCATCTTTTGCACTGGCTATTTTACAGGAATATGTTTTATTATTCCTTTAGATGAGGAAAAACACCATTAAATTTTAACTTAGACATGTTTTAATTACTTTCACCCCTCTTTCAGTCCACTTAGGGTAAAAAGTTTTATTGTGTGATGGTCATAATTAGTTTTAATGACCATTTTCCACTCTTCTTTGAGCTGTAGAATAAAATGGCCATTTTTTGCATCCTCTTCGCATGTAAAATGAGACTTAAACCCTACAGCTGTGGGTTCACTGTCACACCCAATACTGTTTTTAACTTCAGAGATCAGAGATCCTGGTAAAAAATAAACTGACGTCACAATGTTGTAAAAGTACAGGACAAACATTTTTTTATGATTATGATTTTTTCAGGAAATTTCAGTTCTTACACAGACCCTTTAAGAAAAGTCATCCCACTCATATCGCAGTCATATTTGCAACACCTCCAGGCAGCTATTTCTGTTACACAAGAGTAAGTCCTATCTACCAAATGAGGGTAGACCGTCACAATTAAACAATATATTTTCAACCAACAATTAAACCTGACATCAGCTGTGCCTTAAATTCTTTCTTAATCAAATTAAAAATCAAAATAAAAAAATCACTTGTTTCCTGATTACTTGACCTACTGTGCATGCGCAAAGGTTAACAAGCGTTTGCAAAATTCTGTATGAAGCCCCTCCCCCAGTGAATCGTTTGTCTGTACCAATAAACGATTGGCTCTTTTTGACTATTGGTAGCATCTTGCCAATATCTATAGTCTTTGGTTCTTAAAATTACAATACAATTTCATAATGAACTCCTGCATTTGAAAAGATGAAAAGTTGATACTTTATAATATGCCGCCTTTAACAGGTGGCAGTTAAACCACTACATTTTTCTGACGTCCCCAGCAGGAACTGTCAGCAGGAACATACAGATTTTTGAATGACCTTTTGTAGTATCCTAACAGAGTTTACTACTGTGAAAGGCAAGAGGAGGATGCTTTCATGAGAGTAGCTTTTCTGTTTGAGTAAAACTGGTGGGAGGTAGAGAGAAGTTCATTGAGGGAGGACAAGCAAGACATGGCAGGCAGACTGCAGGAGAACTATAAGCAAATAACTGTGATACAAAGACACTCGAATGAAAGCAGACATGAGGGGTGGGGGTGGCGCAAGCAAAAAGGAAAACAGAGCAAACATACCATACAAGCATCACGCTGAAAATGACCTCCAGCTCAAGAAGCAAATGAATTGTGACTCATAGCTTTTGACTATTAAATATAATCAAAATCATCATGCAGAGATGAGTACATGTGGTGCTACATACACTACATACCCTCTAACTGTTTAAAAATCTGGTCATTCTAAAAATCTTTTCATTTTACTACACGTAAAATGTCTAGTGATTTTTGAAGTACTTTTTAAGGCTTTATAAACTTTCTCTCAAAAAAGAGAAATTATGTATTTGGGACATCTTTGTTTAATTTATGTAACAGTGCACATAAGATGGGGACACAATTTTAAGACTTTGTTGAAGTACATTGTCAACAACATCTAAACAAGTTATACAGAGACAATACAGACAAAATGCTACATTTAATTTCCATATATTTCAAGCGCAAAAACTGACAACTCCATAGCAAAATGAAACAAGAAGTAGATCACAGAAATGTCCCACTCAACAATCTGCATGTGAATGAACCTCCAATAAGCCTCTCATCCTCGCTGAAGACACTTCTCTGATCTCTGTGATCTGAGGATCAGAGACACATTCTTAAAATGAGAGCGAATGCCTTACAGCAGGAGAAAAGAATTGGTGGATGAAGCCATCGACAGTTTAGATGGCAGACGGCACTGAATGATGCTCTCTGCTTTTGGGTGTATAAAATGAGGCAGTGCAGGATGAATGGATCCGGCTCATAGTTCTAATGTGCACAAATCATCCAAAATTACTCTGCAGCCTCTTGCTGGAGGCACACAGATCCAGAAATAGATTGAAAGCTTTCGCTGCAGGCTCTACCACACAAATGGCTAACAAACACTCTTGAGCCAAAGCTCCTCACAGTCTTTTATCATACATTTATTATGTATCATATATAAAATGCTGCAACAAATTTTGTTTTACAACGCTGTTTCCTGGCAATCAGTCATTCTGCTTTTCCCTGTGGCTGTATAGTTATTTAAAGGTGAGAAAAATGTGAATAAAACAGCTTGACGCATAATCTGGCTGAGAAAAGACAGCGATTCCACATTAGATTACACATGTATGCCGGACAACACAAGACCCAGCTAACAATTATAGGTTGTAAGAATGTTTCCATAACATTTCCATTAAGTAACAAAAACATTATAAAGGTTTTTTTGAAAGCTCTATCAACGCTCCAAATGTCCATTTTTAGATGCTGTATTAACGTTATCGCTTGATTATAGGAACGGTATTCGAACATTTTTTTAATTCTGTAACAGTTTTAAAAAATGTTCCATATGCTCCAACTGCTTAAGAATAAAGTTTTTGATACATATGATATCTAACTTTGCAAAATTTTCTACCAACGTTTTAAAGAACCTTGAGAGAACCTTTAGAGAACGTTAACTGGGCACTGGCTTGCTCTACTGTAACTGTCTGCTCTACATCCAGACGTTGAGAGGCACCTGATCAAAACATCAGACAGATGCTACAGCTGGACACTAGAGTCCAGCAGCAGGGTCACTTCATACCCTGTGAAAAAAGTTACATGATTTCACAAAGAGGTTTGGACTTCTTTGTCAAGTGCAATCAATGGTCATCCCTGCTGCTGGGCCTCTCAAATAACCTCCTTCATTACTATGAGTTTTCCAATCATGTTGATAGATCCACATGCTTTGCTAAAAATTGCTGCTGTATATTAAATGATTTGCATAATTTTTGTACAGTATTCTGCTAAATAGAACAGCGTAGACAAGTATAACTTTCTATACTGGTTTATGCTAATTTTATGGTACTGGTCCAGATGGTAAACCAGCAAAACCTAGATACAGAAACTTGTCAACCAGTTAAATGTAATTTTGTCATTTGTTACTGTCTTGTTTTCTGCCTTCCCTGCTGAGAAGATCAGCTCAGATCAGCATTAATTTCCAGGCTGGTTTATGCTGGTAAGTTCTAATCTAGCTGGTAGACTAGTTTTAACAATTCAGCAATGTCATATAAAACACAAAAGAAATATCCTGTGGTGTCAAATGACCCAAAATTGGCATCACAACTTGTAATTTTCTAACAGTGAATGCTGTGAAAAGAAAATCTTTAAAGCGGAGTTCTTGAGGGTCTACAACTACAATAATAGTAGAAGTAAAAGCCATCCAGAATGAATGGAACGAGCACTTTGGCAAGCTGGTTCAAACAGGGGTCAGTGAATTCTGCACCTTTCCAAGAAATGTGCAGTTGTGCCCATGAATGTCGGGCTGTAGACACAGCAGTGTGGGCCCAATTCTGTTCCAATACACTTTCAACAGACCATGAAACAAGCACTTATGAAAAATGTAAACATAAGCAGCTAGAATAGACTTTATTTTCATTTCCACTATTCCACTAAAAATCTACTATTGGATTCTTGGAAATCAGTGTGCATATCACATATACTGTAGTTTCATTTTCATCATTTTCATTAAAAAAAAACGAATAGAAAATAATTGTAGATAAAAATAAAATAATAATAGAAAACAATACACATGGCCTGTGCTGAGTTTGTAAAACACTGAACTTACAGATCCAGTGGAGCAGTTGTCAGACTCCTGAATAACATCATATAAGACCACATCTTTGACAAAGACTGCGATGGCTTTCAGGATGAAGGACACAAACAGGTGCATGTGGATGTAGTTACGCGTGCAGTGCAGTTTCCTGAGGGAAAACAACATACACAATTAGACACACACACCAACACACCATTACATCTGTAATATTTTAAGCATGATAAATCCCTCTCCCCCTAATTACACTCTGTCCTTGAAACTAATAGCAAAAACATGACAGATAATTACACTACAAATTAAATCCTAATTGAGCTTTCTGTTCCATGTAGGGTTCGTTAAACAGATCATTTTTGTGCTTTGTCCATATTTCATTTCACACACAATAAGCAGGGGAATTCAAAAAAATCTGATTTAGAATTCAAGGTTCCCAGCTAACAGTTTAGGTTGCAAGAATGTTTCCCTAATGTCTCCATTAACGAAACTGTTAAAAATGTTATTTTTAACATGTTAAAATGTTCAAAACATACAGGTGTTGTAGATGTTGTATTAACATTATTGCTTGATTATAAGAAAGTTATTCAAAATTCTTTTAATTATGTAATGTTTTTAATTGTTCCACTAACTACTTAAGAATAATGTTTTTGATATATAGGAAAATAACATTATAAAAGTTCTACTAACTGTACTGCAAAAAACCTTTTGATAACTGAGAGAACTTTAAGAGAATATTAGCCAACATTCTGACAATGTTCCCTATTAGCTGGGTATCTACTGACGTCCAGCATACACATTTCATAATATCTCGATTAGTATGGCAGGCAGTATTCCATTAGCAGATAATTATCCAAATAAAATGTTGATACTTTGTTCTCTTCCTCAAATAAAGCCATCACATGATGTTTGAAGACTTATAAACAAGCCTCCTGATGGATTTGGAGTACAATTAACTGTGTGTGTGTGTAAATTACATACTTTGCCCTCAAGTTATACAGTTTATTTATAAATATTATTAATTATATACATCCAGCACATCCAACAGTTGTCCATAACTCACTAGAGGTTTATCCTTGAGTTACAGGTCAAATCCCTGTGTATTTTTTAACCTAACACTCAGGCATGATGTCTCCTGTGTGCTCATTACACACTGTGTGATCTGATGCTGTCAGCATGATCTTACAGATACCATGGGCCAATCTTGTGTCATACTGTCTGGCCATCTGCAGTCTCACCTAGACATGCCACAGATCTGGCCACTGCAAACCCAACAGATCTTAGGCTGTTGGCTAACATTCACTCTCAAAGTTGTCTCAAAGTTCTCAAAAACATTCTTGTAGTAACATTAGTACAATGTTTTTTTATTTATCTTATGTAGTTAGTGAAACGTTTTACATTACAGAATTTAAAAATTTATGTTCCTATAACTAAGCAATAATGTTAATACAAAATCTAAAAAACTGGACATTTTGACCGTTCCTAAAACTTTCAAAATAACATTTTAATGTTTATGTTATCTAACAGAAACATTAGGGAAACTTTAGGGAAACATTCTTACAACCTAAAATTACTGGGAGAGACCCTAATCTGTCTTAAAAGAACCATTTACCATACATTTATATTAGTACCAGATACCCTTTGATTGCTACAGGTGAAACTTTAGCTCTGTCTGTGGCCTTCACAGATTTGAGTCTAACTCACTGACTGGTGATAACAAGCTGAGGTGTGATCAGGTCTTTAGCTCCTGTCAGTCAGTAAAAGTCTGCATCAGACTGATATACTCTCAGGTGCTTAAGCCTGCAGCTCAGTTGAAGATAGTGTTAACAGACAGGATCTGGATTGATTAAACTGCTGGAGAACTGAACACTGCTGCTATACCATACTGGTCACACACATGGACGAATCGCTGAATGGAATGACGGCTTTTGAGCTGGAGTGGTGTAATGGTTGAAGCTTAGGGATGGTATTAATATGATGAGAGACATGAAGTATCATCACTGTGCCCTTGAACTACACTCTTTGAAAAAGGTTCCTAAAAGGTTTTTTGTCAGGCTATATGGTTCCGTAAAGAGCCTTTAACATCTGCAGAACTTTCTGTTTGCACAAAAGGTTCTTTGTAGTGGTGAAAGCTTCTACAGACTATAAACAGGTAAGAAAAAATAATTATTTTAAAAACATATGACTGGAAGGTTCTTTTCTCAGTTTTTATTGGTTTATTCAAAATCATCACTTAAATATTAACCATTTAACTGCTATATGTATTATGTACTGGCAAAATAACTAAAATATTTTTTCTTAACATTGTGCAACAGAGGGTTAAAGGATAAATACTTATACTGTGTTTTGGTTTACGGTATCACTACCAGGTTTCTTATATGAGCACTATTGCAAATTGGAGTTATTCTCTGGTGTTGAAGAGTCTTTTGTATGTATGTGTGTTGTAGGGTATACAGTGGGAGAAGCTCTTATCTTAGTCATTAGCTGGCAGATCTGCCATTGGTGCCACAGGATCAATCACTGTAAGGTCCAAATGGAAGCATTTTGCTCTCCATTTAATCCTTGACTTGCGCCATGACGCCCTGTGGTGAAACTACTCGATAAGCATGCTGGTTGGCCAGAACATGCATGAAGTGCCATTTAATGCGGTTAACCATCAACTGAATTAAAAAGTCATCCTTCGATACCAAACAGCAGTAGGTGGTTTCCATAACAAAAATTGAGGCCTGTATTTGGCCTATATGTTATACCATTAACAATATCTAATCTGATCAAAGACTGACCTATAGCTGTGACTGAATAAATAAAACAACTAGATTCTGTGCAAGATCATTTGGACTGGGTGTTCTGATCCAAGATCTGTGCTGAGTGGACGAATAAACA
Source organism: Chromobotia macracanthus (assembly GCA_036877525.1). Classification (NCBI taxonomy): domain Eukaryota; kingdom Metazoa; phylum Chordata; class Actinopteri; order Cypriniformes; family Botiidae; genus Chromobotia; species Chromobotia macracanthus. The sequence goes on along the minus strand of JAZGTH010000098.1, from coordinate 1,039,531 downwards.
ACCTGAGCACAGCTACCTTCCCAGAGCAACACATTAATTTATATCAGCTTTGTATTACAATAATAATTACTTGATAAGGACATGTAAGTCCTTTAGGGAACCCCCATTGCAGCACAAACATTCATTTAGATGTAAATGTTGCAAATGTAATCATTTCACTGTCAGTTTACTGAGAAGAGCTGGTAGGCCGGCTAGACAGGTCACTACTATTAATTGGCATATTATGCAATTACTTTGATTAAAAAAAGGATTGACAGTCTCATTTGAATTTCTTACCTGAATATACAAAGTATTACAATGGCACTGGTGAGAGAAATGAGAGAAACACTGTGTCCAATGGTGTAGCCGATCTTCACTGTTCTAAAGAAACTGTCCTGGAGTGAGGGAGAGAGAGAGAGAGAGAGAGAGAGAGAGAGAGAGAGAAAGACACAAACAGAGAATGAAAGAGAGAAAGAAATGTGTACTAATTTATCTTTAAACTCACTGCAAAGCAGAATCATGTCTGCTCAGATCAATATATAATTCAAGCTTTTCATTATATTATTGTGTTATTATAGTCTCTATAGAATGAACGTGACATACAGTAAGAAGTCTTTTAATTAAGAGTGAGATATATTTTTTGTGTTAGTCAACAGGAAATGTCACATGCGTCAGTATTGTGTTCAATACGTAAGTCTATAACAGAAATTTTTAATAAACATACTGTTGTCAGCATCTATGACGACAGTAAACATTTTCCTGTCTTCCAAGAACTCCCCACATCAATACTACAGCTCAAAAAAAATACCATGGTATTTGACCATGACTCAATACACTGCCTTCTGGTCCATTTTATTACATCCAGATGCCTGAAAAGAGATGATTCTCGCTCAAGGCTGTGTGCCGGCTCTCCCACACAGAGCTTTGACTCACCTGTGAACAGCTCGGCCCTGTGATGTCTCTGTTGCAATTGGTATTTTAAATAACCCACACTACAGTCTATGAATAAGGTTTGAGTACAAAACCTCATCAACTAGAACATAAAATTCCTTTTATGTCCCAGGCCCACATATTCCCGGTGGCTTCACAGACCTGACATGCTTTTACCTATCCTGTTTTTCATTGAAGAGAATGCTGGGAAAGTTTCATCAAAGTGCAAATCTGACTTGCTCTTTACATAAGAACATTCTGATCAAAGATTAAGACATTTCATTTAGTATGTTAGCAGCTCCTTCAACCGTGGACTGTTGGTAAGTTTACAAATGCATTCAAAAGGTCACTGATGTGCAATGCTAAATAAATAGGCTATTATGTTTAGCTCGTTGGTTTGCACACAGGAAATAAAAGGCAGGCAGGAAAAGGAGGCTAAGAGGTTGAAAGAGGAAAGTTTGGGTTTCTGGGTGAGGAACAGTCAAGGATTATATGTAATATGAACGATTGCTTTCACTCTGTGTGGGCTGGAAGTTCATTTTGTCAAGAGTTTCACAGTTGAAGCATTACAGTGTTTTGTAATGCCAGTGTATATGAAAACATTAGTTTGTTAACTCTGCCAGGAGAATGTGTGTTGTGTAAAGTTGTGGAGTTATCACTGCAATGAAATAATTTTCTTTTTCTTAATTAGTATTTTTGTACTGTTTTCAGTAAAAATATCCTTACAAAAACATCCTTAAAACAATCATTGTCACTTGAGCATCAAAAGTGAATTCAATTTTAAGACTAGTTTCTTTTTTTTTAAACAAAAACTACCTACATTTAGTAAGTCATTTTTTTAAAAAATACAAAAATTTGTATTATTGCATTAATGTCTAATTTGCCTTCTCAAGTACATCTATCATGTTTTAATGACGTTGAGATATTTTCACTGGAGCCACAGCAAACTGATTACTGTAGGATGTTGTTTTGCAGTAGTAAATCACTAGAGAAACGATTTGAACTTACATCGTCAACAGTGCCATTAAGATTATACCCACAATTCACAGCGATCGTGATGGCGTCCATCTCTGTCCAGCCGTCAGCAGTGCATGTCTTTGAGAGGTTACCTGTGTGAGACATTTAACCATAAAACATGAACACTAACAGGTCGATCTATGAGTTACAAATGTGCATTTGTTATTTATTGCTCTATAACTCAAAGACAATGAACCCCATAGCGGGTTTTCAGAAGAGTTTCTTCTTCACATAATTAAAGTAGGTAGTTCCTACAGTTATAACAAAGTAATTCTGGGCTACGTCACCCCTCTTCTGAGCTGCTTCCTGGCTCCATTACATGCACTGCTACCCAGGAATGAATCACTAAAACCCGCAATGAATAATCTAATCAACACACAAAGAGCCCCTACCAGGCAACTGTGCTGAGCTTGTATTTGATCTATGCTTTATACTAAATAAACAGCAAATTGTTGAGGGTATGGAGAAAAACAAGCCTTTCTGGATCATAAAAGTAAAAAACAAAATGCTTAAATAAACTAGCAGTAAAACCTGGGTAGTAGTGCACAATGACTAATAAGACTGATAAGACTTTTGAGGACTGCGTGTGGATATCCCACAAGGATCGCTCATTCAATGACAACATTGTCTTCATCTGATATGGTCTGCAGAGATTGATATACATGATGTACACTTCAGCAGGAAGGGCACTGAGTAATAAATTTATTCATAACAGGACCTGTTTTACAATAGCACATATTGACTGGCAAAAACAAGTCAATCAATTTCACTCAGGCCTGAATTACATGTGGAGTTCTGAGGCTTTTTCTTCAACGCACTGGTTATGTGAAAGTTCAATAAATAAAAGAAGCAATGTTTCAGTGCATGTAGAAAAATAAAGACTGAATAGAGGCACACAATGGAACTGTCAAATTGAAAGACACTTTCAAATACAAAAAAAAAATTACTTTTACAGGTTGAATAAGTCACATACGCACAAAGATCACCTCTGCTTGCCCAGCAAGGCAGTTACCTTTTTCTACAGTATATAAAAGTGTCTATAATGTCCACTGGTGCATATGGCCTGTTTTCAAGTGCTGAAAAGACTCATTACTAAAAAGTTTCTTTGGCCAATTACATAAAGTTTGTCCCTCAAACCTGTAACTCAAGTGGCAAATCACAGTACTTCTTCGGTTTGAATCTGAAGCTGGTAACACTGAAGGGGATCATTAACAATATCTTCTAATAAGGTCAGTTTGTTCAATCCTGTTGTTAAAAATTAATTGGCTGTTGTTATGTCTAGATTTGGCCCCTGGCTCACCCTGGGAAGTTTAGTTAGGCCAGGCATCAGGAAAACAACATTAATCTGTACATAACATTATACAAAAACAACACCATTTTGCTGATCTTTCCACCTCTGTGGACACTTGCCAAAAAAGCAAGACGTATCTTGCTTGCGTATCGTTTCTTACCCCCAATCCTAGACCCAATTATTGGGAATAGTCTGTATAAGATGATTATCTCCATTTTAATTGATCTTAATTGAAGCATTGTTATATTGTAAATATTATATATGTTTTTATTGATCACTTTGAGAATGTAGTATGAAAGGTAAAAAATAGTAAACCCAGCCTCAAAATCTCAAGACTAAGTGTGGAGAGGATGCAAAAGGGCACTTTCTATAGAACATACACAAAACATGGTTTTAAATGCAAATAAATTGAAGTATTTATTTTGTACTTACAAATTGTACTTGGTTGAATTGGTTCATGAAAAGTGTAGATTAACCTTTGGAAAACCTTTGGACTGTCAACCTTAAGACATCAAACTATTTATAATATGAGCACACAGAGCATAAAGTTTCTGTTATTTTTATTTGAGGTTTGGGGACATTTAGGACTTAATATATAATTAAATTATTATAAATTAATAATTTAAACCCTGATTTGTATGATTTTGCAATTTAACAATACACATTAAGTAAATATTTAGATTAAATAGATAAAATGAATAAAATGTAAATTAAAAAGAACTATGTTGTAAGTAGTAGACCACAATAATTTAAGGTTGAATGACCTTGAATGACCCTGACATGCTTCATGTAATGTTACTGTTTAGAGGGACATTCTCATTCCCATAATGAAACAGCACACAACATTTAAAGACTCAAAGACTGTCAATAACTCCTACACAGTAAACATACTGGAACATTAATAAAGAAACCTAAACAACATCATGTTTATCACGCAGGATTAGGTCTGACAAAACACCCTCCACTCTTCACATTTTAAAGGTTAAAGATCAGCAGTAATTTTAATACAAGACTGACAGGGTCCTGGCTTCATGCCTTGAGTGTCTCCTAGATTCTCTTGCCAGATCCTGACATCCCTGTGTTTTGTGTCAGAGCACGTTGTCTGGATCCTGACTCAATCCTAGTCTTGAGTCTTGTTTCTTGGAGTCAGGATCTAGACTAATGCTCTGTGTCTTTGTCATCTGTAGAAGCACATTGTTTGTTTACTTTGTGTCATGTGCTCTCCTGTCGTGTTGTCGCATCTCGTGGGTCCGCTCCAGTGCCTTATGACTTTTCCTGTTTTATTTTGCTTTATTGGGGGATTTTTTTCTGGTCATGGAAGCACATGGCCTGCACTCTCTTTGGGGGTCTCATTTTGACTCCGCCCTCTTGTTCCCTCGTAATTCTCCCATCATTAGTTAATTATCATCATTAATTCCTCCCACTGTCTGTCCTCATTACCTGCCTTGGTTTTTGTCCTATTTAATGACCTTGTGTTTGCTATCTTGTGCTGGTCCGTTTTGCCTGTTGACTTTTGTCTACTGTCAGTTGTCAATTGTGATGTTTTTTATGTCCAGTATTAAGTTATTATTTTAGTTTTGTTCATGGCGCTGGGTTTTTGTTTTTCCCCCTCGAGGGAGTTCATATATATTATGTTTCCTGGTTTGTTTCTGTTTTCCCCCTCGAGGTAGTTTTTGTTGAAGTTTATTTTTGTATCAAGCTGGCTTGCGTTTGGGTTCTTCCCTCAACCGTCCTTGACAAAAACAAATTTATATAAACATTCATGTTACCTTAACAAAATACAGTAACAAAATACACCAGCTTGTAAAAGCTTGTGTAGGTTTATTTCAAATCATGTTTACTCTTGGCTTTCAGTTAAAGCTTTGTTTGTCGGGCCGTCACCAGCCCTCTCACATATATCACTCTACAAACACCCACATGCAACATATCCAATAAAGCAAAATCCACAATGCCACATTATTCCTTGGGATTAAACTACAGACAGACTTTTATCATTCTAAGAAGCACAATCTAGGCATTCCCATTCAGAAGAAGGATAGTGTTTTATTAACAGATGTCTCTGTGTGGGCTTTTTTTTCCTTAGAAGTGAGTTAAGTCTGACAAAATTTTCACACTCTGGTGCATATAAAACAAATGGTTTTGCTAATATAACTACATGAACTAATGCTCTGTGATGTATACAACCCCAGGAACTAAAAACCCAGTGGAATACTGTGTCTCATCAATAAAACGTTAAATAATTAAACATTCCTGAGAGAAAGAATGACCCACGTACAAAAGACTAAAGGCCTGTATTTTAATTAACTGCTATAGAACAAGCAGCTCCATAAATAACTATGCATTCATAGAACCCACCCTTATGAAACACTAGATTACATCCAATGTCTATATTTCTACCTGTGAGAAGAGATTGACACTTTTGTGGTGGTTAGGGTAAATTTATAAACTATCTAAACTAGAAGCGTTGACTCTCCTGTCCATTATAGATTTTTTTACGTAATTAGTTGCACAGGAAAAATGTATACATATGAGGTTTAGCTATTTCTTTTTGACATAAGACTTACATAAATATAAGGCCATTACCTCTTATGTGTTTATTTATTTACATGAAGATAAAGGTATGCAATAGCTTGACCAGGCTGGCATTTACAAATAATAACTGCTGGTCTGCAGACACTAGAAACATTAACTTGTTGGCTTTCAAGAGCTATGCTGGTCTCTTCTTCCTTGCTCTTCCATCTTTTCTATACTAAACATCCATATAATAACTATTTATCAATGTTCTATTCTTCTACACCTCGTATATCCCCTTGTTAGTTAACATGTTTATTGAAACTTTCTTGAAATGCCAAACACAACAGTGCATTATTTCTCCCTAAAAATCGTGGGCTAAAACAAATGACTGAATAAACCTATATCCACACAAGATAGTTTCCTCAAAACCAGATCCATCCTGATCTCCACACATCCCCGTACCACTCACTGTTCTGAGCTACATTAAGTACCCTGTTGATGTCTGTCAGTTGCTAACAACTCTGATTTATTTCGGAGGTAAAAGCATTGGCTCTTCATCTTCTCAGCACTTTCAATCATTCATTTCCCCTCATTCATGTTTCTCCAGCCTAGAAATGTCACTGGTGTGAAAACCATGAATTCAAACTTCAGTATTAAATGAAGGTTCTGTATCCGTCATCCAGATTGTAGGCTTATGATCGCTAAAGACCGGAATTAAAATTTCCAAACAAACAACTTCCGCATGACAAGCAGTTGAGGGGAACTTTAAAGGATATTTAAAAGAAAAGTTAAAGTGTTTAAATAACTGTCTTAAATCTTTATATCTTTAATCACCAATGCCGAGTTCTCCATGTTCTTTACTGTACTTTCATACTATAATAGTCAGTTTACAATAGAGTTACAGTTTAAAACAGAATCCTAAATATTTCTCCTTCATTTGACAGCATTGTGCTATTTTATAGACTTTTGGACTTTATATACTGTATATACTGTACATAGAAATGGTACACATACACACAGTATAGACAACTTATTCATCTGTAGTAAAAATAAAAGAAAAATCAAACCTGCCAACCAAAACTGTCATTTGATTTTTTATTTTCCTTCTTTAAGAAGGAAAACAGTTTGCTTTTGTTGCAGTATTAGAACATGCAGTGTCTGAAATGGTTTCTACAGTAACACACACATCACTCAGATGCAAAGATCTCTCAGTATGAATTAGTCTGCATTCACGTCACACCTTTGCAAACAAAATCTAAACAGCAGGTTGTCATGGTATGTCATGGTATGTGCTAACAACGTTCCAGCTCTGGTGACAAGCCATAACATTTGATCACTGTGATTCTACCGAGAATTTTGTGATGAATGTTTTTCAACACAGTGTTTCAACACATGCTCCTCAAGTTTAAAAAACAGAATTGTCACAAAAACTGGAATCCATAACTTTTTTGGGTTAAAAATGAACAGAAAACAGTTCAAAACAGATTTGTGTTCAAAACTGTATCCTTATCTTACTTTGATTTTACTAAATTTGAGCATCTGGGTCGGATTTTGTGGGAAATGTCAGTTTGACTTTGACTTCAACATATGTGAATAAAAGTATGAAAAGTAACCTGCAATTTTATTTTTTAAACAGAGTTGGCGATAGAGAGAAAATAATGGATAACAGCTTTAATTTTAACAAAACTTTGCATAAGGTGTATGGTAAGACCACCCACATGCAGAGAAACGTCTGCGTGTCCCCTAAACTACAAACTACTCCCACTACAAGTTATGCCCACTGCAACCCACACCATCCTGATACACATCTTCAGAGCCAAGAACCCACTTGTATCTAAACACTATGATAAAACTTATTTAACTAATTAGATTAATGAAATGTGTTTGCTTGGCAGAATATATAGTCATTGAACCTCAGCAAGTATAAAATACAGTGGCCATCAGACACCTGCATAAGAATGAGTCATCAATGCAGTCTTTCTCCTCCAGAATCTATTCCCCAGGGAAAAGGTCGGAAAAGGAATTCAGTCTTTAAATATGAGGCTTGCTGGTGGAACATTGTTTAACAAGCATCATTAATCGGCTACTGCCTAACAAAACTATGATATAAGAATTCAAATACGAAGAAAATGAAAGAAAAGAAAATAACGTATTTACAACATCTACATTGGTATAGGCATTGTTTGTTGTAGGTGTATGTTATATTAGGCGTGGTTGATAATAGGTCTAACTTGGAGTGGGTGTGGTTTGTAGTAAATGTAACTTGGAGTGGGTGTGGTTTGTAGTCCTGGGGATCCAGACACAATACGTTTGTACGTGCACAGCAAATAAAGGTTAGTGTTATGTGAAACTGGTGGAAACTTGGTTGGCTGCCAGACTTTTAATACATGAGTAGGTGATTAATAGTTTCCGCTCCAATGTGACTCAGTCTGAGTTATCAGATAAAGAAGTGTGATCTAATGTCTGTTCACAACCCCTGACGGCACTCTATCAATGGGTTTGATTTGTCTCCTGATGGATTGCCTGTTCCCTCCACTCAAAACACAGCAGTTTTGCAGCCATGCATATAAAATACAAACCTCAGTCACCAGTACTGCATTTATATACTATACAGATTTCATTGCCTATAAATCACCTATAAATTTACTTAAACCGTCTTTGACCAGTGATGTATAAAATAACTAATTTCCAACATTGCCATTTTGTAATTTATTCAAACGTGTTGTTAATACCTTCTAAAATTCTTTTTACTAGAAGGGGAAAAAATCTGTTTTGTTTCACTGATTTGAGAGTTTTCCCTTTACCCAGCAGACAAATTTGGTATATCATAAAAGCACGTAAGACTTTCAGATTATCCACTAAGCTACTAAACAATTCAGTGGCTCTAAACTTGACTATCAATAGATTAACCTAAACTTTACACATCCTCGATGAGGTATACAAGCCTCACAACTATCACAGCCCACGATGGAGGTTGAGATAAACATAATGAGACAGATGCTAGAGTAGAAGTACACTAGATTAGAAACACATAAACGAAGTACACTAGACTTTCACATTCATTTAAACGCATAGTGTGAATGCAAGAACCTACAATAAAGTATATTTGTTTGGTGAACTCTGACCTGCAAATCATATCCTATTTCTTATAAAGATGTGTTTTCATTAGCTAAATGGCTAGTGAAAACACAACTTTACAATTTTCAAGAGCTACAGTTGTCTAATGTACTACTTGAAGTTCTTCAAAGGTCTGGGTGGTGATTTCAGCTTACCATCATGGTGGTCAGAGAAATGTCTGAAGTAATTTGGACAGGGAATCACCACATGTTCTCCAATCTTGGCTGATGGCCAGCAAGCTATAATATCCCACATTCCTTTGCAGCCTGTGAAAAAGCAGAACAAATTCTTAATTCATTTCTTAGATGGCTAAGACTAACAAACTTCTTCAGTTTTACTGCATTTATTTATCACAATGAACTCTTACTGAATTACCCCTGAGGAAATTTTGCTGCAGCAAAAAAAAAAGTAACAAAAAAGATCATAAACGTTTATATACGTAATATTTGTAATACAATTAAGTCATTACATTTACACAGGCATTTAGCAGACGCTTTTATCTAAAGCGACTTACAGGTTGAGGAAAACAACAAAGTAATTACATAAGTAATTAGATTTGAAAGGCAGTGCTTTATTGTGAACATTCATGATATGACACAGCTTTCAACAGGTGCATTATTGTTTTAGTAATGTTACCTTTACATTTATTCATCTAGCAGATGCTTTAATCCAAAGCGACTTACAAAGAGAGAGAGCATTTAACATTTTGCCATACAAACCAATAAGCCTCGTCTACAAAGCTAATTGTTAGAACAAAATACAAAAAATTAAGGATAATGTTAATTCTTTGGTATAATAGTTCAATTAATATGGGTAGATTAATAAAATGGCTACTGGCTAGTGAATAGTACATGAATAAAACAATCATACAAGTGCTTTATCATAAACTTAATTAATTTTATAATACAATGTTATATGACAACACTTATTTTTAGGGACTTTCAGTCAAAACCCCAGTGATTTAATTAAAGCTCTGCGCGCAGTAATTGTCCCTCGTTATTTCATTTCCCTTTTGGGAGTCTTGATTTTCTCTGGGGTTTATTTAACAGTGCTCTAAAACTCTAAAACTTTCCACACTGAACACTTGTGAACACAATAAACTGAGATAAGGTAACAGCTTATTGCTTTACCCATAACATTTGGAATATTTACAACGTGACTTATGCCCCCAGAATGCATCAGTCTGATTCATAAGTCGAGAAACGACACCCCTTGACTGTGAATGCGAAGCCCTGACAGCTAGTTCATCTTATTTGTGCTCCCCAAGCTACCGCAGAATGATCCAAAGGCAAGTGGCCTGTTTAAAAATCCACCATCCATTTAGACACTGTTACTGTAGCAATACATGGAGGTGGGTCGCTCAGCTTACAGAAAACATTCTCAGAACATTGTCTGATGTTCTCCAAAAGTTCACAAAAAATTCTTGCAATAACATTAGTAGAACTTTTTTAACGCTATATATCATATAAAATAAATTAATAACATTATTTTTAAGTTGTTAGTGTAATGTTTTATCATGTTTTTAAGTTTAAGTGTAATGTTTAAAAAAGTGACAGTCTTTAAAAAAGTTTGAATTATGATCCAAAATTTCTCATAGATCCTATGGTTTGAATCCTAAAGGGAAAACATCAGCTGATGATAATGGCTTCCGTACCTTTACAGATACAATACACAATACAAGTATGTAACATCTACAGATGGACTGTGGCGTTTATAGAATGACACTCTTGTAAGAAATTATAGTCTGCCTCGACCCAACTCCACTCCAAAGTATATATTATCTATGCTCCTTTCTCTATAAAGAGCTTAATTATCATAGAAATAGTTCTGATCTATGTAAATAAAATATCTCTAGAGGAATAATGCCTCACTATAGTGTGGGAACGGTAGTAGGCCTTGGAGAACCATCTGCTGACCAAAAGGGTACATCAAACAATTGATAGGGATTCTGTTTAATCTTATCACCTTAACATTTGGGGTTGCTTACACTTGAAAGTCTACCATTTGTTTGGGAACGGAAGAATATCACTTTCATTGTTGTCCACAATTTACATTTAAAACGAAACTTCATTTACATGTTGAGCGTGAAGAGGATTGGAATACAGTATAAAATGCTTGAGTTTAAGACGCTCTGGGTTCATTACGACTCTGCTGAATCCGAAATACTGTTTGTGCTTTGTTACTGCTACGCTGCAATAAAAGTTATTTTTCATCAACGATCTTCGACGTCCTCATCACTTTTTCTTACACTCTTGATATAAATTCCAGCTTTTGAGTTCATAAGGTACAGAGTGTTGTTAGGATTTATTGTTTGTAAAGACTTCTGATGAAATTTAACGGTCATCTTGAGGCTGTACTTTTGTGGAAATGTGGAATCTGTGTTGATGACTGTTGGATCACTGTCAAGATTTCTATACTCAGAATGAAATGGCATGTGTGCTTTTAATTTATTATTTAACTACAGTGTACAGCAACAACTACTGTACCAATCAAAGTCCCTGCAGACAGCAGCAGATCTTAAAGGATTTGCACAGATTATTTGAGATTCATTAACTCTGAGTTGCTCATCCATGTCTTAAGTACCACCTCTATCAATTTGTTGGTAATCCTGAGATGCTCCTAATCTGAAGAAAACCTTTATGACTCTGTTTTACTCTGTAGCTCATCTTTTAGAGGACTGCACTAGCAACGACAAGTTCGGGGTTTTGATTTTTAGAGAATACACAAACTGATACTGTAAAATGTACAGGTATGCCTGGAATGCACTGTAAGATCTTTCACAAAAACAGCATCTGCCAAATGAATAAACTTATCTGACCTATCTGAACTATTAGCTTGACTACCCAGCTAACAATTTTAGGTTGTAAGAACGTTTCTATTAAGTTTCCATTAAATAACAAAAATATTATTTTCTATGTTCTATGAACATTCAAAGTGTCCAGTTTTTAAGACTTGGTATTAGCATTACTGCTCGGTTATAAGAACCCTATTATTTTTTTTAATTCTGTAACATTTTTAAAATGTTCCACTAATAACAATATAATATCATATAACATTTTTGATATATATGATATTTAACATTAAAAAAGATCTAATGTTACCTCAAGAACATTTTTCAATAACGAGAGTGTTAACCAATGTTCTGAGAACGTTCCCTGTTAGCTGGGTAGTTTCTCTTCGTCCCCAACAGTTTAAGTTTCTAGAGCAAAAATCCTGTTATTTCTCATTAAAAGATATTCACAGTATGTAGTGGGGGATGTGGCTTTATAACTCTCAAACCAATCTTAGAACAATACACACAGACACGATGAAGCTTTTACTTCAAACAGTCAGATGAAACACTTGTGTTCATTTCGGTCTCTTTATGACGGGGGTCTGACTTTTACAGCAGCCTTCCACTTAAAAAAAATTGTCTTTCATGCCTGATTGCCAATTCACCTCGTCAACCTGAGGAATGAGTCAACTGAGGAAAACTGACTTCATACCTCACAGGAGCTTCTGATCATGGATATCTATACATGGTGCAGTGGTCTTTAGAACCTCTGCTAAAAATCTACAATAATCAGTTTGGTTGAATGTCAGTATTTCTTCAGACCTCTTGAAGACTCATTAAATGTGTACAAGGTATTCTCATTGATGAGGGTGTTGATATTCAGCAACAATCAGCCTATCTGAGTATTGATTTTTGGCTTTTTGCCACATTTATTTAAATTCATTAAGTATGGACAGGAAAACAGAGGAGGAGATGAATTTGGCAACATAATCTGGACAAGACTCAAATGTTTTTCAACAGATCTTACATAAATATTTATCAGAATCTTACATTTTTCCTATACATTTATAACTGCAATCCATAACTTTGGCCCTCTACTGCCTGTTTAAAACATAAAATTGCAAGTTACCTTACATACTTTTTATTATGTATGATGAAATCAAATAAGGCCAATCTGACATTTCCCGGAAAATTGGACCAAACAGCTCAAATTATAAATCATGAACTTACCTTGGAAATTGTGCTCAATAACTGTTTTTGGATCATTTTTAACCCAATAAAGCTATAGATTGCAGCTTTAATGTCATAATGTCTTTGTTTTGTTATTTCTTGTCAAAATCCGAAAATCTTCTATCCTGAAGTCTTTTAGACCACATTATATGTAAATACATGTACCAAAGGTTTTGTTTTCAGGCCTGTTGCAGCATCCCAAATTACACCTCTGTGATCTGCACCTGTGTGTGCCTTTACCCATCAATGCAAAATTGTTTGTTGACTTGTGAAAATAGGACAGAGCAAAGTTATGCTATGAAAAATCACCTGATGTGACGTTTCCTGCGGTTTTATTCTCACATCTCTCTCTCGCCAGCTCAATCTCATTTACCACGTCGCACATCTGAATCGCACCAACCTGTGAAAGAGAAAGAAAATCTCTAGAAGTTGTTTAGCCACAGCACAGGCTTCAAAGCATCAATCTCCTTCGTCTCAGTGATTCACTGAGATATTGTATTACTTTAGGGTGTCAGCTTTTATCCTGCATGGCTTTCATTTTGCAGGCATATTTATAGATTGAAACCAGGCCTTGCGGTGCCTTATTTCGTCAAAATATTTACAACACAGATCTCCCCAAAATTTGATCACATGCTGTTTCAGAACTGCATTTTTAGTTTGTTGCATTAAATTCCTATTGATAAACCAACACTCCAGCGTCTGTCTGTACTGCCAGTGAGAGTGCAAACAAAAGCACGCTGCTGTGGAAGCATGGAGATTATATCTGTCTGCGAGGGAGGAGAAGAGCGTGGGGCCAGTGAGTAATCGCCGAATTGCTCGCTGATGTCCACTACTGATGACAAACGCATGCTGACAATCTGTGGCAGGCAGCCTGCGGGTCAACAAGAACGTGAAAGTCCAACAAACAGCTTGAGAAGGTCAATGAAGACATAGTGTTGAGGATAAGGGGTAATGGACAGACCGAACTGAATTCCTAGTGTTACTGATGATATGTGTGTGTGTGTGTGTGTGTGTGTATGTGTGTGATGGTCCTTTGGGTTTGTTTTGGTGTCTGAACATGTTGTTTTGGTTTATCAGCCTAAATAAGTGTGTGTGGAAGAGATAGATAGATAGATAGATAGAGAGAGAGAGAGAGAGAGAGAGAGAGAGAGAGAGAGAAAGAGAGAGAGAGATACACAGTGATATATGTGGGGGGATTGTGAGTGGGTGTGTACAGGTATACCTGTGCATTTAAATGAGAAATATAGAATGTGGCACAGGACAGAGACCAGAGACAAGTAACTAAGAGCAAGACTAAGACAGCTGAAAATTTAAAGTTACAGGAAGAGAGTGAGTAGAGCAGAACTCAAATCACCAACTATACAATCATAAAAATGTTCCCAGCAGTTAAAGACAGCCAATTTAAAGGTAAAGTGTGCAACCTCTTTACCACTAGCATTACCATATGGAATTTCAAAATAATGGCTGTTTTCTACGGTTTCCCCAAACACTCCCTCCATCCCCTTTTGGTTAAAGAAACAGATGCTCCCACCTCAAACTTTTGCCATTGGTTTAGCCACTAACCTCAATTGCTTTGATTTCACTGGGTCTTAAACATCTATCTGAATTCAGCAGACCACACCACAAACAATGTAAGAGAAGACCATCACAAAACCTAGACAAGAAATCCTGTAACAACATATACTTACTGTGTAACATTTTAAATGTCATTTAAATAGCTGAGCTGATTTAGGAAGCCAAAATGAAGCCAATGGGAAAGCAGTGAAAATGATGCTGGAAATATGGTGCTATTTTTGCTCAGTTTCAGCTGTCACTTACCGATACACTGGTGCATAAGTAATTGGGTCAGCTCAGTGAGAAATGTTTCACTGCCATCACCAGTCATGTGTGCACCAGCAGAAGATACCATCACACTCTTTATTGCATCATCTGACCTTGTCTAGCTTCCAAGACATTATAAAAGTAGGAGTGGAAGCGAACAGTACACACATGCAAAAGATTAAAAAAAACCCCTGCAAAACTGAACAACACTGCAAATGAAGTTTCTTTGGTTAATCATTGTCCTCTGAGACTTAAGTAAAAAGAGGTTGTATCCTTTCTGCCGGCTAGTGTTGGTAGCACAAACATTTTAATATGACCCCTTCCTGGAATAAAAGAATAAATTGCAGGTTTATATAAGATAAGCATTTGTGGATGAGATAAGTAATCAAATATGCTTCTAGACCTGAGAACAAAGGAGCCATTTAGTGGTAGTTTACACTGTTTTGCCTAAATAACCATTATGTTATGTTTACTGATAATAAATCTGCCAAATTCTCTCTTATTTCCCCTCAGAGTTACATCACATAAGGACACATTCTTCCATACACAATAATTTTTCTGCATTGTGGTTTATCTGCAGGTGCAGGGTCCACTGTATGTCAAAGAGACCCAGTGAAGCGGGAAGTTAGACATTGGGGTGATCACTGATGCATTGCTGATAAAGCACACACACTCAACTTCACCTGTTTTTATTAATGCTCAAATTATATGCAAGAGTTCAGCTATGTAAGTTGATTCCCTGCTGGAAATTCTCTATTAAGCTGGTAGCTGTGTTTTGGATTGCGGCTAGTAGACCTGCATCTTGGATAAGCAAACAAACCGCAACTTAAGCTAAGGTGAATGAGTTGTTTATTGGAACATGATGGTTGATCGACCAAGCTGAACAATCTAATGAAAATCTTGGACCGGTCTGCATGAACTTCAACTCAAAACACTAAGATTAAGGTTGATTTTTCCAACAGGGTTGTGAGTCTATACACCTTCTTTAATATAAAGCTCATCTGTGAAGATAGCAGCTCATATTCCATCTTTCACTGGCTAAAACCTGTACCCTGCTAAGCAGGTTTGCTGGTCTTGAGATGGTCTCGCAGTTAGGTCATGGTAGGGTTCAGATGGTTTACATGGTCATCTAGCTGGTCTTCCATGCTGACCATGAGACAAGTGCCCAAAACCCACCACAAACTAGACTGTGAGACCAGCTAAGACCAGCCAACAAACCTTAGCTGGTTTGAGTTTTTTTATTAGGAGAAGCAGGCACCTGAAATCAAAGCTAGTCACTGTTAGTTTTGTAATAATGTGTCTGCAGTCCACATTTCTCATTAAGCTTTGATAAGACTACATTCTTTCAAATAATCTTAAAATGGTCTTTATGAACAGCATCAATCTATATTTTTAATGTCAGCCTTGCTTTATGTTGGCATTTGGACGAAAGAACGAGAGAAGTGTGGGGGGTTATGCCGACAAAAAAAAATCAACCACAACCAAAAAGTGTCACATTTACACACCACATGAAAAGTTCACAGGTAAAATGGCACTTCAATCTTATAGATCAGATTGTTATGTTAGTCTGAGGCCTGTTTTTTCCAGGGCTTGACCTTTAATCTTAAAAAAACCCTGGTCACCGAATAAACCCTACATGCATTAAATGCATTAAACCCCTGCAAATGACAAAATCAGTTAGTTTCACTACTGAAATTTACATTCAAATTTTTTCTTTTAGCAGACGCTTTTATCCAAAGCGACTTACAGTGTATTTAAGGTATATATTGTTATCAATAAGGTTGTGGGAATCGAACCCACAACCTTTGCGCTGCTAAAGCAATGCTCAGTTGAGTTACAAGGACCCCCGTTTTGTTACTGCAACATTGTAATTATATACTCAGTCTATATTATTTAAATCCTTTATTTTTTATTCAAAACCAAAAACTAGACAGTTATTTTACATGTTATTGAATAAGAAACATAACAAAAGAAACTGTTTGTCGGTGTCGACACAATACCAAAGCAGGTTTGTGTATGCTTTGACCCAGATCAAATCTGCAACTAATACTGCTAAATACAACACAAAGTGTTGCTGCACACACTGAGTAATGAAGTGCTGTGGTTCTGCTGATTTTAAAGAACATCTGCTGACCTCTTGGGCGAACCTGCTACACTCGCTCCTGGGCCAATAAACAGCACTGCTCTGCTCAAAGCAGTTAGAGTAAGTGCAGACAGCAGCAATAGATTCATAATGAGGAAATTACAAATGGCAAGCTGGCCAGCAGATGCTCCCTTATAGTGTCAACAGCAGTATGATGGAGCAGGATGAGAAATTATGATTTTTTTTTATATTTCTCAGCTTAATACAGAGACAAGTATAAAATGGCCATTTCATGATTCTTCTAAAACACTGTGGTAATACGAAAACATTCTGATATACTGTACATAACAACACTGACTCAGTCAATGGCATGAGTTAGAGGCAGCAATTTCTGTCTGTCAATGAATGGCAGACAGGGTGACAATTCAGGAAACCTGTTTAAAACGTTTTCATTTCCATTTGGTGACATGGAGCAGTGCATAAATTATACACCTTGACCTTTAAGGAACAGATTGGCAAAAAACACAATTCTATCATTATTTACTCATTCGTGTGTTGCTCAAAACCCCATTTCTGTTCATTTTTCATACCTGATGTCATATTGAAAGTGCCACTTAACAAATAAAAGTAAAATAACAGCATATATGTTAAAACGACATGATGATTTTTATTTATGTGTCAGAATTTTAATTTTGGGGTGTAAGAAGATGAATGGTAATTCATTTCATTTCATAAGCTTCAACCCAAACAGGACATGAGCTTCCACATGGCGCTCTGCAGTATTTATAAACTCCAGCTGAATGTATCCACTGACAATTCACTTTATCACTTTGTTTGCAACATAAAATTCACGGTATGCTGTATTATTTCGATATCACGACTATTTGGGAATACTAGTAATGTATTCCCAAATTAGTAATGCACTCCCATGTGAGATACGTCTTTTTTATTATGACTGCAGTTGTATAGAGCTGAGAAGAAAGTATCGGGTAACATTAGGACATGCTGTTGTGACACTTTTGGTTCACTGCCAATCAAAAAAGTATAGCTAAAAAATCAGGTGTCTCCATATACTAATAATAACTAATATTAATTAAAAATAATGTTAAGGTCTCTATTAGTGATAAGTTAATCAAAAGGAAACATACGTTTGTCACCTTTGTCATTAACAATGAGTACTTGAAGTGTGTTGCCTGGTAACTGTAGAAAGTAACTTTTACTGTAAAAGTGTTTTACCAGTAACCTAAAAATGTACTTCATGTGGTCAAAAAACGTACTGTCAAGCTGACAGTACATCTGGTTATACCAACATAAGCCATGAACATGAAAGTTAGCTCAGTTAGAACTGGCTGCTTAAGACAATTTGCTGTCACCATTTTTATTACATCTTTTTAGTTTTAGGCAGTTGTAGCCTACTGGTCAGTGAGTCGGGCTTGTAATCAAAAGGTTGCTGCTTCGATTCCAGTGCCGGCAGGTATCAACTGAAGTGCCCTTGAGCAAAGCACCTAACCCCCGATTGCTCTCCAGGCATAGTAGTGTGCTGCCCACTGCTCTGGGTGTGTGTGTGTGTTCACGACTTGCAGTGTGTGTTCACTCCTCACCAGTGATGGGTTAAATGCAGAGGTCACATTCCGGGTATGGGTTACCATAACTGACAAATATGTTACTTTCACTTTTCACTTTAATAGGTTTTGATTACAGATGCACTTGTTAAATTTAATCTCAGACTAGCAATGTGGACGAAGCATCACTTGAAACCAAAGGTTACCGTAGAAACAGAATTGGGAATTTATTTGGCTTGTCAAATGCACTTTAATTATTTTACTTACATGACTGGGATTTGGTCAGTATCTCATGGGGGTGTACTTAAACATATTTTAAAAGTATTTTAATTCAAAGTCCTTTTGATTTAAGTCCTAAATTTTTGATTTGGATATTTACATCTACGTTAACATCATTTGCCCTTTGTTCTTTCTGTTCCTATATAACACATATAGAAAGGACTTTTTGTCCAGATCATTGTAATGAAGTAATTGAAAAAATCTTCAAATGCTTGATGACTCTGATGTAACAAATATCTTCAATATTTGAACAGGAAAACCAGCAAAAAGTGTCTTTTTAAAGACACCTCAGTAATCATTATTTTAGTTTGTTCCTCAAAGTTGATAAAACCTTTTCTGCCCACACAGAGATGTTTCATAGCTAAGTCATGCACTGGTGCATCGAGGTCAACTTTTAAGTTTAGTTAACGATTTCTTCTTCTAATACCTTAGATGATCTTCAAATCGATGTACATTCTAGACGGTGAGCCCTGCCACATGTCTACACAGATTAAATCATTTTAACTGCTTGCTGTCATTTATTATTTCTAAGAGAAGGGGCTGTTGTTTTTTATCTGTTGTCTGGACTGTTCCTTCAAGATCTTCAGTCTCTTAACTGTAGATTTTGCACTGCGCCCAATAAATGTGCCAATTTTTGACATATACCAAGTTAATTCATTTGTAGAAAGGCAGGATATCTTTACTAACACAACATGGATGATCAGGTCAAGACATTCTTTATTTGTATGAACAATATCTGACAATTTGGAAAACAAGCTATTATCTGGATGTATCATCTACACTAAAGCAATCCTGCAAAATCCACCATATGAGAAAGTCGATACCAATAGACATCAGACCAATAACATTAAACGTGTACAATGAAAACAATTGTAACAAAGTGGATGGAATGCTGGACAGCTTGTGTCTGTCTCACAAGTGTTCACAGCTGTGCAATCACTGTGCAATCAAAGCTCAAATCAATCTCAAATACATTTCCTAATTCACCACCTACATGCTGAGATTTTCCGCCATTTGTTCACATGCAATTCCAGGTTCCAGTGTGAGTGATCAGAGCAGTGTGGGGGGCTTGTTATGTAGTTTGCTACTGAAAATTCCTTCATGGAATCATGGAGGACACAAATTTACATTGTTTAGCTGAGCAAACAGGAAGTGCATCTGCTGCACCCCTGCACTGCTGCTGTTAGTTACTCAGTCCGCAGACTATGCACTCATAAGTGACCACCCCAGAGAAGAGCTTAAACTTCCTGCATGCACATCTGCTTTGTGTCACACCAAGAATTTGGCTTTGGGAAGATTTGAGGGATTTTTGCCACTTTATAATATTGAGAACCCTTTGACCACTACATAATAACAACATGTCAGGTTTTGTTATTATATAAGCCTTGCATACAACAGAAGCATGATACAGATGTTTGGAGGAACACCATGCAGCTGTTTAAACGATTTCACACTAACAAAACCTTTACAGCCACCAAAAGTATGTCAACAACTTGGCTGACAATTTTAGGTTGTAAGAATGTTTCCTAACCTTTCCATAAGTAACAAAATGTTAAAAATGTTATTTTGAATGCTCTAGGAATGTTCAAAACGTCCAGTTTATTCGCTGTTGTATTAACGTTACTGTCTGATTATAAAAATGTTGTTTAAACATTTTTTAATTCTGTAATGTTTTCTAAACATTCCATTAACAACTTAAGAATAACATGTTTGATAATGATATAAAACATTAAAAAAAGTTTTACTAACGTTACGGCAATAATGTTTTTTTTGAGAGCTTTGAGAGAACTTTGAGAGAACGACTGCCAATGTTCTGAGAACATTCTTTGTTAGCTGAGAAAGCAGCAGTTGGAAAGATGCTAGAATGGATGTGAAGCGTGATACTTTGGTTTCTGTACAGACAAACGGCTTTAGGAGTCGGCGGGAGTGTTTTTGGCAGTGTGAATTCTCTGATGCCTCAGTCAGAAGTCTGAACTAGGAAAAAAAGCTTCCAAAGCTTTTTCTCTGGAGCGCACAGCAGTCGTTCCTTATAGAGCGAGTAGTACTGTAATAATCTGTCTGCAAATTTATCCATGCAAAAGTCTGTCGCCTTAAGCATTTATTTGTAGCTGTCAGAACTGTCAAGAAACGACAGCGAACTTAAGCGCAAACAGCGACCCAAATTTTAGGAAAGATATCCATGTTATCAAAACAGGTATAAAAACTCTGCATAAGCCACCCTGGAACTATTAATGGTTCTTTCAACAAAGTGGAAGTCTAAAGACATTGTTTTGCAATAAGAATGTTGTGTGCTGCTATAAAAGCTCATTAGCATGACAGATATCTCTCCAGCTGTTTAACTCCTCACGGTTAAAGCCCAACAGTAAATACAAAGCAAGTAAATCATTTGCTGTACGTACAACAATAATTCTGCTATAACAAATTATTTTATGTAAAGGGGAAGAACTACATGGCAGGCATGGGACCTGTGTTTAACAGACAGATTTGCATGTTTAAAAAATGTCTCATTCTATTGTAGATCTAATTTTACATTTTAAGTGGCCTAATTCTTTGATTAAGATTGAAATGTGAATATCTCAGTTAACAATGTCTTAATCAGAGTATTGTCTTAGCCTGGTTAATATCGGAATACTCTTCTCCATGTAAATGTAGTCAATGTGGATTATCCTGCATGTATAAACAGACTGATCTCAAGGGAAATCAGCAACAGTATGCTGAATGTTGCGCTTCTTGAAACCTGTTTCTGCCCTACAGATTTTCTACTGTTACATACCTTTGCACAATACACTTCACAAGTTGTTACGTCTTTCCAAAGTAGTCTTTACATCTTATGTAAATATAATCAAAAGAGATGTCACAGACACAATGGGGCCAGTTTTTTTTTGTAGTTCTGACCACTGGTCAGAAATTCTGAAGGCAGAGACAATATTTAGGAGACATCAGATTCAGTCTGCAGTTGCTAATTTCCCACAAGATCATGTTGCAAATAAGATAAATGACCAGCATCATGCCAAGTGTCACATTGAAAGACGCAACAATTCCAGGAATATTTTTACATTGAAACAACTCGGTATTAATTTTTTTTCAGTAATTACAAGTAATTACAAGCCTTGCATTCACACAAAAATAGATATATAGGCAATACAGGCCATATGTCTATCTACAGTTTATAAGTGTTTAATCTAACTATCTAATTCACCTGTCTCTGAAAGTTTTGCTCAAGAATCAACATAATTGAGTGTGCAGAACTAACATATTCATTGCTCATCTGACTCTAAGATAAAGATCTGAGGGTAAAGATCATATCCATTTGAAAACAAGCCCCAGTGACCTTAGAATAAAGTAAATTAGTGAAGAGGGGGTGGCAGCCACCACCAATATATAAACAGATCTCCCCACGCTGCATTTCAAATGTCAAAGATGGGAAACAGCTGATAAACAAAGAAAGCTATGTCAATGCCAACATTACATCAGAGAAAGAATGAATAACAAAACACAAAGCTTAATCTAACACTATAAAAAATACATTTCAACAGACCTGAGAAATCTACAGCTTAATATATCACATAGATTAATTACATGCTGACAGTGTGACTCAGCTGAGACAAATACATTAGGCACTAACTATACATCACACACTAACAGATCTACAGCAACACAACCTGCTGCTCTCTAAAAAGTGTGCCCCCTAGATCCATTTTAAAACATCCTTATAGCCTTGTCAACACGCAGATCAGCATGAGCCCTCTGTTTTGATCGAATAAACAGCAGCAAAAAGGTCTTTAAAAGGATGCTTTTAGCCGATATCTGGTACATTTAATTCCAGGTTCAGTAACAAAATGGCTTTTTATTCAGCTTGTGACAGGCCACTGCGGCCAAATCAGCGAATCAAGAGGGTGAAATGTGCACATAGTGCAGATAAGAGGCTTTTGTGAACACTTACTGTATCATTTACAACACAGACAAATGGATCTGACAAAAATTATAACTAAACCAGAACTGCAGGACATACTGACTTAACTTAGCTAAATAACTTAAGCAACTTTATAAGCTGAAATCATAGACAGACATACAGAGTACATACATATACACATATATACATACACATACATACACACACACACACACACACACACACACACACACACATATATATATAGTTATCTTGCCTTTAAGTAAATGGCACACGACTCGTCTCATACGCTATTGCGCATTGTTGAGTCAGTCCACAAACTCATGCACTGGCCCGGGGACTTTCTAAAAACATTTATGATCGATTCCCACAACGTTACCCTCCTCCACAAACTGCATGCAATTCACAGCAACATTACGCCAAACCATTGCAAACATCCGTGCATTATTTGACAACGGCGCCGAAATGCAATCTTAAACATTATTTGACATGCTATTTACACAACAACACGCACTCACCGCAGAAAACACGGGCATAAGGTTTGACACCAGCAATAGCAATTTCAAAGCATCCATCGCGAATCGCCGCTTTTCCTTCCGTGAACGTCCGTGCCCAAAAAATAAAGGATGAACTTCACAATCCGCAAAGTTTCCCCCGCGGCGCGTAAAAGTAAACTCAGCCAAGCGCGAACAGTCTCGCCGGACAAAGTGCGGACAGATGAGTGAAACTAAAGAGGTTTAGATGAGGGCACATCGTAATAAAATGTCCTCATGGTGAAGGGGCTCATTTGCTGGAGATGATAACAGTTAAGCGACCGATGGGCGAGTCACAATCGGCGACCGCAGACCAAACGGAGAGCTTACCGGCGATCTACCGGCAGTGCGCTCAAGGTTGCCGTAGTCGTCATGCTCGTCTTACTTGTATTAATGTGAAAGAAATCAGTTCATGTTTCAGGGTCTGTGCGATGTGTGCGCGCTTGGACAGAAAGGGACCTCCATGTGAGGCTGGTCTCAAGGTTTAGTTGCTTTTTTTAATAGTTTGCATAGACTTTGGTCTAATGGGTCTGTGTGAGCGATCCAAAACGTTGTCGTCAAATCTAGGTACCTTGGGTTGGTTGTGACACCCATTCTTTGTGGCGTAAATGGCCACTGTGTTACAATTTGCGCACTACTAATATAATAAATATATAATATATAATATAATATTAAACGTAGCTTAGCGTGACACCACAAACTAAATATTTACGAAAGCCACCGACCGGAAGTAACGATTTCATTAAAGGTACACCAGCTGGACTCCATCGCATTACTACTGCCTTTTAGCTATGCAGTTTTAACACATTAGAAAAAGTACATTTGCTTGTTTTATAACAAGCTATACATTTATAGATGCATGTTTATTTAAATGTTGAAAATAGCCTACTGTTTCATACATTTCACGATTACTTATATATCATATTTTAAAGGATTTGTAGCCTATTCTATTTGACATTAATGCGATAAAACTGAAATGCACATTTTCTAACTTAAAGTTTATTGGATCAATACCGGTAAACGTCATATTATGTGACTACACATTGTTTTACAACCGGTTAGCCAATGGTGCAAATGGTGCAATCAAATTCAGATAAACTGTCTATGTAAACTTTTATATTCCAGTTTAAGAACAATTCACAAACGGCTGGATTTACTCTGCATTCCATCTCTTTAAGTGGTCAAAAAATCTGGATGAATAAATGTTGGCATGGATGGAAACGAAGCCAAAATACCGAGATGAACTGAGTTCATCTATAATATTGGTCTTAAATGTTTGAACTGAAGATTATTAGGCACATTAAGATGTGCCTGCTAAATGACAAAGGAAGGAAAGTAACTATAAATAAGCTCTTATAGCAATTACCAATTTGGGGTTACACACCACGATCATGGCAAGGCACATTGGTGATTGCGTAGGAGTTTTGCCTGAAGAATAATCAAATACGGCATAATTTATTGAAACATAAATTATTCTGAATGCAAGTGTATTATGTAAGTGCCAAGAGTAATATTCTGTTACATTCCATTATATACAGTGATTCATCATAATGCCTCTGTTCTCTCTAATCAGAATGGAAATCAGAATGGAAATAAGAATGGAATGCTTTTCACAACAATTAACTAGGATGAATTCATGTGAAAACTTTTTTGCTACTCATCTCAATTACTAAAAGTGAAACAAATGACCTTAATCCCCACAAATGTTGACTCCTGCTGTATATGTCTTTTTTATACCAGGTGTGACTAATTTTCCTGTTCAGTCTTGAGAAGTTCTCTGCATTATTAAAATGATTCCATGTTCTAGGAAGTACGGAACACACTTTGAGCTAAACTAACTCTAAGAAATATTGCTTCGTGCTTTTCAGCAATAATAACGAATGCTTTCGTAAACCTTTCTATACAGATTTGTATATTTTGAAAGCACTGACCTTTCTGTACTACGGTTGTACAAAACATCTTTTGTACTAGTCATTTCCACCTTCAGATATTTTTTCAAGATGTCTCTGTCTGGCAATGGTCAAGTGTTTCTAAACTGAATTAAGTTGCGATAAAAAAACATTAAAGACATGCAGATCTTTCAGCTCTCTTCAAGTGAGGCTGGATGAAACATGTCTTGTGATAAATACACTCCATTTGCGTCTCAGTCTAATCAACCATTTAATTAATTGCCTAATTTCAGCCTAATTTCCCATTTAAACTAACTTAATTACTTTTAGTGGGAAAATTCTCACTGTAATATCTGTGTTGACATTGTTGTGAGTCAGCTGCTCTTCTTATTGTTTCATGATTGTTTCATGATAAACTGCCATGTTGTGTATGCAGGACATTTTCAATGAAGCTTATCATGTGCGACATCTCATCAAACAGATGAATCTGTTTCTTTGAGATGAATCTGGAAATACTCTAAGATTTCATTGCCTTTCTTTGTTTACAATGCTTGTTCACAGCTAACTCTCTTTCGGAACTGAATGCTATGAACGATTGTACACACACCACCCTGGTTGTTGCATTGCACCAGAGTGTCAAACACCATGTTGGTATTGTGCAGAGGTTTGGATTATTGCATGTACAAAGCAGCTTAACACAGTATGCATGACATGGAGTAAAGTGCCCTGAGTTTATGCAGGGCCTAAACCCTCATCCCACACACAAATAAATGTACTGTACTGATTAACAGACACATAACTAGCATAATAAGTTTAAACTACCCAAAATGTAAATGTTAACACCTTAGAAAACAGCATTAAAGGTAGCTTTGAAAACAAAAGATCTTGCTCTTCCTTCAGAGTGCTCTCCAAAGCCATGCTTCCTCCAAAACCCACAAACATAACATGATGCAAATGCATAGTTTGACAAGCAAATAGGACATCCTATCATTGCATTAGGACCAAATGCAGTGATTGGATGAATATTTTATGTTCCTGTGCCTGATATAAATATATTCAGACCACCTTACTGAGTGATTGCTATCAGGATGTGAAGAGACTTTCAACCAGCAAAACAAAAAAAAAATTCTGAAAAAAAAAGGCCCACCCTGTCTTTCAGGTCACAATCATAAATTTGTTAAGCAAAGGAGAATATTAATTGCCTATGTCAATAAGGCCTGTTGCCATCGGGGATTAAGTCAATGAAAGCATGTGTATTTTCATGCAGATTTTTACCTTTGGGTGCCATTGTACCTAAAACTGACCTGGAGGGATCATGACTCCTCAAATAAAAAACATTTTTAGAAAATCCTTGACATTCGCTTTTTTAAGAAATGCAGATATTTTTGCTCCTGGTGGTAGTGTCTTTGCTTTTTTTTGTCATTTCCTATGTCTGTCTCCCAGGAGGTTTAGTTTTGCTCTTGGAAAGGTTAGTTAGACTGCATATTGATCAATTTCTATATATTATAACTAACAAGCTTCATGTATTAGATGAGTCAGAGTTCTATTCCTGCATCTTGTGCTCCAGTACCCCATATCTCATTAAAGATAATACATTAAAAAAAAGATATGTTACCCGTTATTTTATTTAGAGCTCAGAAGTGCAAAGAGCCCACGGAAAGACTTCACATTCTAACTGACATGTGCGTTTGCAGTTATAACCAGAAAAGTGAGCTCAAGGTTATTTTGGTTGTGATGCTGTTTGCGACATTCAAAATCCAATCAATCAAACCCATCTGGATAAAGTTCCTTTGTTGGTTAGGAAAGTTGGTAATTTCAAGGTGTCAGGCACTTTTTTAATGCATCTTTTATTCACTGGGAAATGAAGGTTTTCTTGGAGAATGAGTCATCAGCAGAACACAGAAAGTCACTCTGTAATAGTTTTGTTTATATCTCGGATATGTCTTAAGTGAGAGTCTTTTCTTCCCAGCTAACAGGGAACGTTCTCGGAACATTGGCTAGCAGTCTCTAAAAGTTCTCTTATCAAACATGTTCTTGCAGTAATGTTAGTAGAACCTTTTTTAACGCTATATATTATATCAAAACTGTTATGTTAAGTTATGAAATGTGGAATGTTTTAAAAGCATGACTGAATTAAAAAAATGTGAACAACGTTCTTCAAACCAAGCAAAAACGTTACCGCAACATCTAAAAAACTGGACAAAATATTTTTTTATTGTTTTTGTAACGTTCTTACAACCTTAAATGGTTAGCTGGGTTATGTAAGCTTTTACATATGTTTCTGTTGGCCTTACAAGTGTGAAGGAAAATGTGCTGGTCCTTAATTAGCAAAGTTTGTTGTGTGCTGACAGAATGTCATTACTTATTGCTGTGTTTAAAATCACTCACCGAGACTTTTGCAGCCCCTGCAACACGCTGCTTGGTTTTAACAATCACTTAATTGTTAAAGATGATGATCATTGCTGCAGTAATCAGCATTATTAGACAAAACCTCTTTCACGAATGGTCTGAACAATCAGGGAAATGTTCTTCACATACTGGTTTGTTCACACAGGCTTTTTGTTTAAAGGAATCTAATTGGGAACCTGTTTGAATTTTACAGATCATAATGAGGGGCAAAACATCAGTAAGCATCATTAACAGATTGTGTGTGGTTTGTGGAATTAGGTGCGCAAACAGTAAAAACAAGAGGCTTATTGTTTAAATAATGTATTTTTAATGACACTAAAAATCTTCTTTTCTCATTAAAGAGAGACTGTAAGTTTTAAATGCTTTTATTTTCTAAACATTTTTAAATACACAAATTTTTGGAAAAACGCTGGAATATATATGGCCTCAATGCTATGAGATATGGACAGACAGTCTAAACTCAAAATTTTTAATTTTGTTGCATCTTTACATACAATTACACAGATAACACAAAGAGACAGGAACACCTTTATAAGTGCTGTTATCATTTTAACCCGCCCAAGAACTGCTGCATAAGACAGAACCCCCCAAAGAAATATCACCATGTCTATTTATAGCAGTAATTTTATTTGCAGTAGAAGCACACAATTGGAGCTTACTGTGTAATCCAGTAACTATAATAAGTTTGTTTACGCAATTAAGCAGAGGAACGACGGGCCACACTGGAGACATTATAAACCCTGTTAAACACAACGCTTTGGAAAAAACGACAAGATCACACTTCACAGCCCCAGACTTTGTGGTGGTAAATATCTTTGACTGTATAATGGACATTAAGGCGTAAATAGACATTTTTAGATCCAAAGAATGCACTGACGATTCCCCAGCAAAAAGCCAAGTTTGTCTTTAGAAGTAAGTGTTGCATAGCTGGACTATAAATGCTTAAGATATTTGTATCGCATTAGGTCATTGAGTTTCTAACTTTGAGAGAACTTTTACTGAATGTTAGCCAGCGTTCTGAGAACAGATGCATGGAATGTCAAATGCAAGGATAGAAATGCAGAATGGATGTGTTCACTATCCGAGGTCATCTGATAACACCTCATACATTTTTTGAAGTGACAGATGAGGTCAGAAATGAGAATGACTTTATTCCATGGTTGAGACTGTGATGTGAGAAAAGTGATAGCAATTTCTCACACCTTTCCTAGAAACGGCTGATAACGGTGTGACCTCTGCTATAAGTTCAGTTGAGTTGATAGGAGTGCTTTCACATCATCTTCACACTAAAAATGTACAAAAGTCAATCAGACTGTCAGTACTACATATTGGCAACATAGCCCCTCTCAACATAGCCACAAAACTTTAAAAGTCATCATGAAACGGAAGCTGCAACTGTCTTTTCTTCCCTATGGTGACAGGTATCCAAGTAAAACAGGTTAAAAAAAAGGGAGCCAGGGCTTGATTTTGCTCTTCTGGAATTGATTGAATCATTGGAAGTTGGAGTGGTAGAAACTTGCCATTGGACACTCAATATAGTCCCACTCTTGCACTCACCTCGAGTCACCAAAAGAAAAATGTTGTTTCAATGGCACATGAATTTAAAAAAAATAATGATGTGCACAGATAAATAATTTATAATAAACACTGTGCTATTCCATAAAAAATAAAAATTGTAAACTTTGATTTTATGGTGACTTTAAGCTTAAATAAGTTCAATTATACACTGTGTGTTTCAGCAATTTTGGCTTTGCTCAGATCAGTTTAGTCTACTGTAGTTTAAACAGCAAAAAAAACACTTGCTTCTTGGCATTATGCCGAAACTTACATCATTACTATAACAACCAGTGTAGACTGGATTCTGACCATACTCTGAACCAACCAATCAGATGCTATCAAATGACAGTGTAGAGAGTCAGTCCTAAATGATGGAATTTGAAAACCAAATCGGATTTGAGTGCAGTGTGAACAAAGCCTTTGTCATCCATTTCTTCCCTGCCCCACATCCCCTTCTCTCCTTTTTATATCTGACCTTCAAAAAAACATAATGTACCAGAGGTCATTATCCTGCTGGCATGGGGGCACAACCCTGTAGCTTTTAGAGTTTTTTAAGGGCACAGGACAGCATGATCACAGACTACAATTAGTATTAAACAGCCTATTTATATGACTAATTAAACCATGAATCCCCTGAAGCAGAACCATGTTCCACAGACCTTTAGAGACTGTACAATCAATCTCTTCTCTGTATGTAACCAGGATGTTACAGAGGGTTACAGAGACTGTGTCAAAGACGCACCCCCATTACTGTTCAACCACCTGGTGTTGAGATCTCATGGCACCAGCAGCTGACACAGTAAAATCTAGTTCTATCACATTTCCAGAGCTATTAAGTGGGCAGATACGCTAGTTTCTCAATCATCCTTTTTGTTCACAGAGTGTGAATTTGACAGGAAACAACTGCCATAAATACAAAAGGTTTGCCAACAGCCTCCAAGAAACCTGATTACAGCAGCACTTGAGTCCCTTAACAACATGACAGTATTCAATATTTCAGTATTTCTATAGCCTAAAAATACACCACTGGATTCTAGTTTTACCCCACTGTGGCAACTATTGACTGACACAAAGACAAGCGTGGTGACGCCTTCAAAAATCCATAGAATCTAACTAGCTAAGTTTAGCACAACACAGTATCCCAGCTAGCAACTTTAGATTGTAAAACATTTCTATAACATTTACATTAAGTAACCAAAATAATAAAATATTATTTTGAATGGTCTAAGAATGTTCAAAATGTCCAGTTTATTAGTTTTTAAAATGTTTCACTAACTACTTAAGAATAACATTTTATATATGATATATAACTTAAAGAAACGTTCTTCTAACATTACAGCAATAACTTTTTGATAACTTTGAGAGAAGATTTAAAGAACGTTAGCCAACATTCTGAGAATATTCCCTGTTAGCTGGGATGCTGCAGATCTATTGGTTAGAAATCCAAGGCGCTTGTAGATGCAGCTATGATTCTTACAATAAGAAAGTGACAATGTAATGCTGCAATACTGGCAGCAGGACTTAAAAGATTTACTCAGACCCAATCAATTTTAAAAGCCCTCAATCCTGGAAGGTCTGCTATTGGCAGCGTGATTACTCTGACTTGACAGGCAGTAGTTTTTGAGGAATTTTGATTTTGATAACTTGTTGGACTTCAACGCTTTGTGGCAGTGCTCTTTAAAAAGCTTTTGTGGTGTGTGTCACACACATGCATTTAAACATGTTTAAATTTAGGAACTTTAGCTGTGGATTAACTGTAAACCAAAGACGTGATGCATATAACAAGAGATAATATACTATCTGATAATGTCTTAAGTAGTTTTTTTTTGTTGTATTTATTATGTTTGTGTACTTTAAGATTTTCCTTTAAACCATAGTAAGATTTAAATGATATATCTACTTATACATTTCCTCTGCTGCTGAATTCCTTGTTAGAATTATTTACCTTTTTTATTCTGAGGTAAAATAGAAATGATAATTGTTTTGTAATTTCCAGATAGATCTAAGAGAAACTGCTAACAATTATGGTTATAACTACTCCACTCCAAAGTACTTTTCCTATTATTCTTATATATATTTTTTGAGGGGCAAATATTTCCTTTTTATATTTTGTGTTCCCCGGCTTGTTTTATCTCTGTGAGCCTGCCGCAAGATTTACAATTCCAATGAGCAACAACCTTTTGAACTGTTTAGCATTGCTATTTTTAACAGATGCTGTTTTTAACATAACAGCATGCTTTCCCATGCCAGTTACTAATCACATTCATGCACAGAATAAGCGACAGAAATGCTGTTACCATCAGCAGGTTACAAATGATCTAATTTTGCCTGAACATGAAACATATTTGTTAAAAATACACTTGTAAGTTCAACAGTTTTGTTAGGAAAGCTGCAAATGGTGTTTATCAATCATTTAGACAATTAGTACAGAGCCCCTCATTAGACTGCCTGCCTGACAGCAGTTCATTTGGCTTGTGGTCCAATAATGCAGGAAAATCTATAGAAAGAAATACACACAGGAGAAGTAAACATGATGTTTAAAAAACTGGAATCATTTCTGTGCTAATCAGGAGGTTTGTGCACTCAGTAAACAAAATTATAATGTTTATTTTATTAGCATGACAGAGGAGAAACCATCAACACACTGTGCATGAGTGAGCCAAAGTAAACTCAATTAACCAGAGCGTGAAAACAGCTCTGTATCTATTACCAAACTCCTATTTTTCTGTTTTATCCAATAAAAGGATGTTTTACACAGAGAACTGATTTAGATGAGAAGAACCTGCGCCAAATAAAAGAATGATTCAAAAAATGATTCAACTCACTTCACAAAATGAAAATCTTTAAAAAGCTCCATGTGATTACAGCAGACAATGGCTTTCTACCCATTCCAGCTTTGACGGATGATTGGTTAGTCCCTCCAGGCTAAACAAAGTCAGTGTTCCTGCCCCATTTCACTCATTAGCTGCTGTAATGTGAAATCACAGTCATGTAAGGGAATGAGAGAAATTTGACATTAGGCCTTTGGGTCTGTGAGCCGTCTGTACAGTTTTGTTAAGGTTATAATAAAAAGGTTCTTAATTAGATGTCATTTTTAAAGTATGCACAAACAATATTGTTTTGTTACTGTATTTAATTTAACGTTGCAATCCATAACGTTTCTGGGTTAAAAATGACCAAACATCAGTAACTGAGCAAGTACATGACAGATCAGTGTTCTACACAGTCTCCTTATCTTACCTCGATTTGTAACGGTAAGTTTACAATAATGATTTATAATATGAGCTGTCTGGTCTGATTTTCTGGGAAATGTCAGTTTGGCATTGTGTAAAGTACGTAAAGTAACCTGCAACTCTGTTTCAAACAGAGATGGCAGTAGAGAGGTCAAAGTTATGGACTGCAGCTTTAAAGATAGTAACGACAACTAACAATGACTTTTCTGACATTCCCTTAATTTTCTCTGTACGTTAATTTTCTCTGTATGTTAATTATCATCATTTCAATGCATTTTCATTCGCTAATTGAAACTAATATGTCATAAAAATTAAAAGAAAGCATGTAAGGACAGTAAAGTAGAGGAATGCTTGGAAAAACAGTTCATGTTTACATAAACTTAAGAAGTGGATAGAATGTATACATTCAATTTTCTGCTGCTCATAACCGATCAATCAGTTTTTATCTCTAGGTGCAAACCTGGCGGGTAATTTGAATACAATTTCAATTTCACTCTGAAAATCAGCATATAAATGAAAGAGCAATGTGTGTGTGTGATCAGAGAGTTGAACATGGACATGTCGTAACTTGAATGAAATAGGCATCCGATTTTGTCACGTGTCAATACAGCGCTTTGAGTTGAGGCTTAAAAATAACTTCCATCTTCCTTTGACCCAGCTCGATCTCAAGTTTTGATTGTGATAGGAACCATTCATTAATCTGAATCGTATCTTTGGCCAGAAGAAGCTTTTTAAAAGATTAGAGCTTTTTGGAGGAAAGTGAATTCCATCAAGCTGTCAGGAGTTTCTCCGGTTGTATCAAAGCCTGTATTTATTAGGTCAAACAGACTGCGGATTTATTGATACAATGTGACACAGTATGCACATGACAATCCAAATTAGCTCTGCGATATTTGCCAGAACACTTTAATCTTCCTCCCAGGAGAAAAAAAAGCAGCAGCAGCTTATAAGTGCTCTTGTGTCTGTCTTTGCTCAGTACGATCAGTGATTTTGCCAAACCCTTATATTGCCAAGATGAAAGAGCCAATCAAGCACTTACTATCTTTTTTGAAAGATAATTTAAAAAACATTTTGTAAGAACTAAGTAAATTCCTCATATTTTATATGTATATTTTATAAGTATATTTGCAAAGGCTATAAAGGTATGTTTTGTGCCTGAGTCGGTCATGGGTTACAATAAAGCATAATTTCTCTGCCATTCATTCTCTGCCTGAAATAAACATGATAGTTTAGCATGAAGGGGGTCTTTGAATTAGCTGTCATTTTAGAGAATTGAGTTTATTGTAGTATTTACAAATGGATTCATCTGTAGGGGATGATCTCAGCTAACAATTTTAGGTTGCAAGTATGTTTCCATTAAGTAACAAAAACATTAAAAATGTTATCCTGAATGTTTTAGTAACGTTAAAACGCCCAGTTTTTTAAATGTTGATGCTTAGTTATTGCTTAGTTATACGTTATTGCTTAGTTTTGAGAACATTATTCAAACTTTTAAATTACATAATGTTTTTAAAATGTTACATTTAAGTATTTGGCAGATGATTTTATCCAAAGTGACTTACAGTGCATTCACAGTATACAATTTATCAGTACATGTTTCCCTGGGTATCGAACCCACAACATTTGTGCTGCTAACACAGTGCCCTACCAGTTGAGCTACAGGAACACCACTAACCACTACCAATTTAAGAATAATGCTTTGGATGTATATGATACATAACATTATTAAAATTTTATTAACATTAGTGCAACATTTTTGTGATAGCTGAGAAAACGTTTAGAGAATGTTAGGCATTGTTCTGAGAACACTTCCTGTTACTTCCTGGGTATACTGTTAGTATGCTTGAGGTTGTGCAAGCATGTTTTCCACTGTTTCTGAAGCTGTCTGTTAAACTATTTAAAGCTGTATATATCTCAGGTTATTAAAGAGACACAGCAGCCTTTTAAACAGAGGAGCAGGGAGGATGAGACAGGCTTTATGTGGCTAATGTCCCCTCCAGTTATACAAAAAAATGCTACAGAGCACAGTGATTCAGGAAGATTTGTGAGTGAACGTATGCACATGACTCATCTGTTTGAAGGTCACATTTATCTTGCACTTGTGTTTATTAAACCGCACTGTCTTGGTTCTGTGCCTCATATTTGAGTCATGCATGCGGGATGCAGCCCTTTGCGTAGAAAATCTTGAATGTCAATTGATGCTCCTGTGCTCTTTCAGCGTCATCAAAAGACTAAGGAAAATGAAGATGTAATTTTTTGGCTATTATACCCAGCGTGCTGCTGATCAGTCCTACAGGGCATCCCCTGTGAAATGTATTCAACCACTAATGCAACACCACAAGGCAATACCCCAGGCAACAGGGAACATTCTCAGAACATTGGCTAATGTTCTCTAAAAGTTATCAAAAAACATTCTTGTAGTATCATTAGCAGAACTTTTTAAACATTATACATCACATATATCCAAAATGTTTTTCTTGTTAAATGTTAAGTTGTTAGTAGAACATTTAAAAAAATGTTACAAATTCAAAAAAGTTTGAATAATGTTCTTATAACCAAAAAGTAACATTAACACAACATCCAAAAAACGGGATGTTTTGAGCATTCCTAGAACTTTCAAAATAACGTTTTTAATGTTTTATTACTTAATGGAAACGTTAGATAAACGTTCTTACAATCTAAAATTGTTAGTTGGGTTAGTGCGTGGTGCGTCTGACAAAGCTTAAACAGAAAGAGCAAGGGAAGATCTAAATTAAAAGCGTACGTTGGTCTACCAGGGTCACCTTAAAACCATAGTAAGGAGCAGTATTACCAGCTCAATACAGTAAATCGCAGTAGACTGTGTACAGCGTAAGAGCTAACACTTCGGGTTCTATAACAGATAGCCAACACTGTAAACAATGCTAAGAAGGTTCACAGAAAGGGCATGCGATGTAGTGCATTCTCCGGAGAAGCAGGCAAGCTAATTGACTTTACATTTTTAAAAGCATGGCATTTACAGTAAAGTACACTATCTATATTTAAAATAGTTTAATATATAAGCCCAATTCCCAAATAAATTCTGTTCTTTGGAAAGTGAAAGAAATGACACTGAGGTCACTGAAGTGAAATCCTGACTGAGGTTCATGCTGTAAAAGTAAAACTAAGAACACTAAATTTACCGTGGTGACATAAAAAATGCATATCAAAACTTAAGTTCTTGTTAATTTTACACTCTTTAATTAGCTTTTAAAGGGGACCTGGAAAATACACTTTTTGTACTGACATCATAACTATGTGTGATATGACATCACATAACATACCGTAGGTACTTGGAGTATACATACCAAGAAATGTTTCAGTGTATCTGTAGTAATTCAGTATACGGGATATTAATGGGGACATTGTTATGCATTTTGATCACATTTTTATTATAATTCACACTTCACAATTTGAATGCACCAGTGCGTCTGTCAGATAAACAGATACATTTTCCTTATGCCTGATTTCATTGTAATATCACATTGTGAGATTGTACAAATGACAAAATACAGAAGTAGCATCTAATTAACACGTCTGATTATCACAAATGTTCACTCAAGGGACTGGTGATTTCTCATCATAAGGCATTGTCTTTGTTTACTGGGGCTTGCACACACATATACGGAAACATTGTTTGAGATAAAAGAAGCAGCTTAGAGAGCAAATAACTATAAATGCCTGGAGGAAAAACTGGCCTGCTGGGGTTACAGTACATTTTGCAAGAGCATAGTCCACGAACCAGACCCCGGGTCAGGGCAATCGCTCAAGTGAGCTGTCACAACGATTAAAGATAAAGAGCATCCTGAACTACAACTGCAGTTCAGGCTGTTTGCACCTTATGAGAGACAAGAGTGGCATCAGACAGAGGCTCGTGGATTGGTTGGTTATCTTTGGCACAAAGCCATAAATACACCATAACAGGAGCAAAAAACTTTTTCTAGACTGACGTTTAAAAGTATTGACAATTTTTTCCTGCAAAATAGAATTGTAGGATTGTAAACAAAACTGTGAATAGATTATAGCAGATGTTTATTGTGCTTCTTGCATGCCCCAGCTAAGAAACAAAGAAATTGTTAAATGTGAATGCTAATGTATAGCTCTCTCTGACTATTAATCTTTTAAATTAATTTAACATATACTTTGCCAAGATTATGAAAAGGTAAACATGATTACATAATCTTTTAAGGAATAAATCACATGCAATCTTTTGAGAAACAGCTACACTGTCCATTAAAATTATTCATTATGCTTTTGTCTCACAAAATGAATGCCAGATGGCTAACACTGTTTGGAGAACATTCACTTATTTACTCTGCATCTTGTCGGCACTAGCTGAGTGCTTATCTCCAACTCTGCCCTCCTTTTGAATCATCACAGATATCACGATATTACAGATGCAATGCAAAAGTCTGAGAGGGGAGCATGGAGATATCACTGATTATCTGCGAGTTAACATCTGCAGCAGCAACATTATCCATCAAAAATAATTCCTGTTATATTTATAGCTTCACTCTCCTCCAGCAAGCAGTGCATCCAGATGAACAAATGTGCTATTCCCAACGGTGATGAAGAAGCATCATGAGTAACAAGCCATGTGTAATTCATTTTCATGTGTCTCAGGTGCATTATAAACTACTGGTTTCAGTAAAAATAAAGGTCAAAGTTGTGCCGTATTGGGACATGGTTTATCTCTTTGGCCCCAATAAGCCAAAGACAGCCTGGATTTGTCTGGTACCTCCAGTGGAGTGCTAACTCCTGGCTTTTTACAGTTCAAGCACTGGCCTTATTATTAAAGTGACTTGTTTTCATGATGTTATATGTTTAGTCTTAACAATACATTACCATATGCACAACTGTATATGGTCATGTTATAGAACGAGATTTGAAAAACGAATGCGTAACAAGACCAATTTTTTGTGGTGATATGAAAAGAGAGAACAGATGTTGGTAGGAGCATTTTAATCTCTCAGCAAAGTCAAGAGAATATGGGTCACTGCTTACCTCACTTGAATGACAATTACACAACATCCCAAGCCTATCTTTACCACTAAAAGATTACTTATGGAATAGATACTATGCAAACTACATTAACATTCACTTGGCACAACACCTCAGGCCACACAAAACAGCAGTAGTAAAACAGGCACCCGAGGCCAGACTTTACTGTTACGTTACTTTCATCACTTTCAAAAATTCTGCTCTGTGGCTCTTGTTCAACACTGTAATCATTCCTGTGCCACACACCAGCAGAAAATACAGCTGTCTTATTGATGCCATCCCCAAAGCTTTTACATTAATTGGCTAGTTTACGAGACCAGTGAGTGGGGGACGATGGACATTCCGTCCGGAAGTCTGGAAAGCTCCCAGATTGAGCATTGCATTAAAACCAGGCATTCAGCCAACAAGCCCAGTTTAGCAGCTTTGACATAAAATCAACCACTTTGCCCTACAAGTGGTGCATCAGCAAAAAATTAAGAAACTATTTAGAACATTTTTAGAATAAAGATTATTTTTATACTAGACTTTTTACTAACTTTGCTAAGTGCTATGACTCACTCTCTGGCAGTGAAAATTAAGAGTTTCCATAACTTTATAGAATATTAGTGAATATAATTACCCACATGATAGTACATGATAGTCTAGATAGTACAACTGGCTCCTTTAGACTTAAACTCTTAATGCACAGCAGTAGTATAGTACAATAACAATAATAAAATTATGCCCCTTCCTTGTATCCTTGCACAGATGCCAGGAGTGAATGTTATGGTGAATGTTATGGGTTTAACTTGGCTTTTTAGTTGGATATGACATGAATTAAAAGACTGGACACTACTTTGTCCATTTAACCATCTTTTAAATCGTTTAACAGATTTGCCAGTTTTAAACAATGTGACTTTTGCTTATTTTAAGCATTCATTTGTGGTTGCTTGTTAGTGTTGCATTGTGAGTGAAGAGAGGGTCTTTCATGTATAACATGCTAGAATATGACCTGAAGAGGAGCTGGAAATATCTCAGCACACAGAAGAATTTGTATGCAAATGAATCACATGACTAGTGTTCTTTGTAATAACCCATTTCCCTGTAGCAATAGCAAACTCAAGGGAAATGAAAATCTTCATAATTAATAATGCAATAATCCCAGTTAAAGCATCACACTGCCATTCTGCAAAGCCAAGACAAAAGCAGCCATGCAACCTTAGATTACTGAAGCCTCTCTTAGAATTAAGGACATTATTGGACCATGTTCTCAAAGGGCTGTTTGAAAGGCCAATGCTGCTTTCTGGTTTTAATGTTTATAATGATAAAATGATTGTTGCAAAATATTAAAACACCTTTTTCTCTCCAGTTTTCTTCATTGCTTCTACTGCACACAAAAGTATATGCTACCTTATAGTCTTTAAAATGCCACATAAAATGTTTTTTCATTATTAAAGATGAATTAATGAAAACACAGGTATGGTCATTCAGTACAATGGCAATGTAGTAAAGCCCAGACATTTTTGTCTTTGCAAAAATACGAACCGACAGAAAAGGTCGCATTTTACTGAAGCATAAAGAAAAACTAACAGCATTAATGCATCTCAACTTACCGCCACCTGGAAACTTCAATCCCTTGCTGCCACCCAGACAGAGATGAAGATATGAGAACAATATCTACCAAAGACAGACACTGTTTGCTTTTTTTACTGGATACATTAAGCAAACAATTCATTTAGAAAAAACAAATTCACCTAAACTGAGGCGACTCTCAAAAACTCCTCCGATTTCCTCTCGTGTAGCCAAACTAAAGAGTCATTCACGAGATAACGAGAACTATAAAGCTTTAAAATCGCTCTGAATGTAACATAATGACACATGCACAACACAACTATAACGACAAGGATACAAGGAATATCGTTGGGATTTAGTTTCAGAGCAAACTAAGTTTTCCAGCCGATAAACTATAAAACATTGACATAAACCTTTTTGGATTTTTCGCTCTTGCTTTTTTTTTACTGAATTATTCTTTTGCTTTTTTAATAAGTTATTCTCTTGCTTTTGGACGTGCAATTCATGGCTAGGTGAGTTTATTTATATGAAGTGAATCACTGATTCACCGATTCATTTAAGGCCTTGAGCAGAAGTTCCCATGCATTTTTTTTGTAGATAAATATTTCACCAAAAATGGCATGAATATGTAAAAAATGGATGATTGAAGATGTTTATAAAGGGTTTCTTAAATAAGTCCTTCAATTGTTTGCATATGTTTTACTGGCTTGTAGTGTGGCTAACTAGTTTTTCAAAAGGGCATAATTGAAATGCTTAAAATTATGAGATGACTGCAGTTTGACATGCCACAACCCTAGCTTCTTCTGTACAGTTTCCTCTCACCTGTTTCACCCCGTCTGTGGTGCAGGTTCAGACCTGCTGTCATTTACCCCTGCGGGTGGTTGAACATCACAGCTGCTCACGTGCTTGACATGCCTATTGGAGAAGGAAAGTGGCTGTTTATTCTGTCATCAGGTGTCTGTCATTTTGATCTTGCCACTGAGGGCCTATATACGATCATACTTCAACCCCGTTGTTGGGAGATCCCGTCATAAATAAGAATTTAAATGTACTGTCAGTCTTTAAACCTGTATGTGTGGTTACAACAGTGAGAGCAGGTCTAGGACACAAGCAGCAGATGTAAGTATACTGAAGGAATGATTTTGTCAACATAGTCTGACTTTTCAATGAATGTTTGTTGACCCAACAAGGACAAGATTTATGTCCGCGTTGGCGGTTTCAATGGACGACTATTGAAAAGCCTCACTGTCACCCAACAGTACAAATAAAAAGTAAATTCCGCGTGTATCCATTCCTAAACACCTATAGTTCACATATAATTGAAATATCACTATTTTATGAGATGTGTGAGTGTTGAAATCATCTCAGTGCCTTGACTGAGAAGAAAACATGGCGTTTATGGATGTTTTTTCTTATAGGCATTAAAATTGAAGTGTTTACACCTCACACAGCATAATGTTAACAGTGATAAACTCAAATGGAAGTTGAAAATCAGTTGGAGTTGAATAAATGAGAAGCAGTAAGCAGAAAGACTTTCACATTAAAGGACACTTATTCATTTACAATAATCTACAGTAGATAGCAATATGTGGTAGGCAGAGACTAATTATATCATGATTTGGATGAGAACAATGCAGAAAAGCAAGCGCCGCACAGTGTGAAGACTAATTAGTCTCTATCATTTACTAAATTACTGATAGAAGTATAACATTAGCTGTAACAACATCCAGAATTATTGTAACTATATTTTTACGTATAAATGCATATAAAAACTACAAATGTAAAATTAAAATCAACAAAGGTACATTTTGCATACCAGTGTATATTTTAGAGCATAAAATATAATTTAATAGAAAGTATATTTTGCATGAAGACAGTAAAAAACATTATTTTCATGACACTTCTCCTGGTGTGAAACATTTCTCTAACATTTTCATTACAGTAATGCAAAAAACTCATTTATGTTACTGTAATATGAAAAAAATTAATTTATGTTATTTAAAAATGATGAAGTATATTCTTACATGGTATTTCTGTCTTTATTTCTGGGATGAAATATGATGCAGACCTGTTTTTTATGAGACAGAGACCACATGTAGACAGGATTAAAGAATTAGGGCTCCTCAGGATAACAGATTGGTTTTGCTAAGTGTCTGGCAACAGGAACTTCCTTGATTTGTTCAATGCCGCAGAATCTTCCACTGAGCTACAAGAAAAACCCCTTTAGTCAAAGCGCCTTATTGTTTCACTGATTTGATTTTAATGGCCTTTCTGAAACTGAAAGATGTGTGGAGCACCGAGCCAATGAGTTCAGAGAAAAATGTCAACAATGGAAGGAAATTACAGTATACTCTGGATACCCCTTGATAACATTTACTTTCACTGATAGAATGCTTCATAAAGCCATCACATATATTATTGTGATTAGCATCTTTGCAAACTGTAAACAAATATATACACTATGTTGTGAGTTTGACTGCTCACATTGACATAGCAAAAAGGAAAGCACTCAAACCATTAACTTGTCTAAATAAAACCAAACAAAGTTATGTGACTTTTAGTCCTGTCTTAATGTAAAATCTTTTACAGAACATAACCTACGTTAACAAGACCATAAAAAAAACTCTCATCCAATGACTTCTTTCTTTATCAGGATTTAAATATGACAAAGCTTGGTTCCTGTAACTAAACTGGTCAAGTTTATGGGTTTGATTCC
Source organism: Chromobotia macracanthus (assembly GCA_036877525.1). Classification (NCBI taxonomy): domain Eukaryota; kingdom Metazoa; phylum Chordata; class Actinopteri; order Cypriniformes; family Botiidae; genus Chromobotia; species Chromobotia macracanthus. The sequence goes on along the minus strand of JAZGTH010000098.1, from coordinate 998,115 downwards.
CATGGAACATGCAGAATTTCCATGGGAAATTCCATGGGAAATTAAAATAAAAATGTATGCACTTGCTTTGGGTAAAAGCATCTACTAAATGCATAGAATGTACAACTAAAAATATGTACATCAAGATATTACTCTTCTTTTGTGGAAATGTATGTTCTTTAAGGAGCAATGATTTGTCCATAACAGATTGTTCCACATTTATAGCTCACCCCCAGAGTTTAGGATTCTTTCAGCTGCACTGCACTACCCTTTTAAAGCTCATCTCTGCTGCTGTCTTTCCACCATCTGCACTCAGCTCTCAGATTCACTTAGTACCACAGATGTGAGAGCACAGTAAGCAATGTTAAGTGAGGAAGGCACCAAGTGAGGAAAAAGGGCTGCAGTGTTTCAATGCATTAAGCTCACAGAACCTCCATAAGCTTATCAAGCTACTGAAGAATCACACTCAAATTTCCTTTTTGCCTGTGCCAGCTCACTTTTGATTGATCCTTAATTATATTCAGCCTGAGTGTGTGTAGCAGACAAACTTAAGATGCTCTCCGTGAAATTCCACAGTTTAGACAGACTTATGTAGCTGTTTTTATGCAATGATTTGGACATTGAAGTAGTGCAACACAAAAAACAGCAGCATCCACAAAAATATAAGAACACTGCATCATGCCAGAAATGTTGCTTTTCACTAATACGTCACTCAACTATCCTTTCTCTATGCTCTATGTGTAACCATTCCAAATAGCAATGATTTAATGCTGAATCAATGTTGAAAATAACCAATGCAATATTGATTCAACATTAAATCAATTGTCTTTACTATTTGGGGCTATGACAACATACTGCATGCATCAACAGTCTCAGCAAGTCTTATACAAATCCTTGGCATATGTTGGCATTTTCTAGTTGGACAGACATAACATCTAATAAGAATGCAGCCAGTTTAACAGCTTAAATGTTTCTTTAAGAAACATTTGGTTTGACATATCCATAGTTTCTAGGCAACATCAGTGAGCTCAGTGATGGGTTTTAGTGATCTACTCAGTTCTCTCTCCCAATTGTCCTCTAGAAGCAGAATGAGTGAATGAACAGGAGGGCTGAATAGAGTTAAAGAAAATGAAATTGCCATTCTTAGCTACTTATTCACCACACAGTTCCAAAGGAAGATACCATTTATTGCTGGTGAGGAACTAGAATTGATTACTAAACCAAAGTCTGAAAGCCATTGTCTTAAAAGATTGAAAAATTTTAAATCCCCAAATAAAGGTCTCTGGACAAAATATAGGTTTTGTAAGTGATTGCAACACAGGTTTGGAATTGTAACTGGTGTTTTTTAAACACACCTTTTTTTTATTTCTTGGGACTTGACAAATGAGTAGGTTGCCATAAAACCTCAGGGGAAATACATAGATGTCTAGCTATAGCCAAATGGTTGGTTGAAGCACTTTGTAATGCAGTGTCTATAAACAAAAAGTCATTGTGTTATTGCCATCACACTTCTCATAGCAGTGCTTTATTATTAGACAAATTACAAAGACTAACATATTATCAATCTCGCCAAAGGGCTAAATGTGTTTATAGTGTTAAGATTTGTGTCGAAAATAAATTTAAAGGTGTTCGGTCTCATATTTTTTATGTTGTATTTCCATTGCATATCTGAGGTTAAAAGCAATGTTACAGGATCTCATGGTGTACTGTAGTGGATTCAGAAATGTCTGATATCTGTTGGGGAAAAACCAAAACTATAGAAGTAACTAAACTGAAAAGCTAGAAAAGCAAAGGAAAGGCAAAGAAATAGCTTTTAATGTAGTAGCGTTCAAACAGGGATTTTTCTTAGAGGTCTATACATACATTACCCAAAAAGTACATAGTGATTCTAATAAACTCAAAGGGAGATTTCATTTTTACAATATACCTTAAATCAACACCACTAGTAAATTTTGAAGTTTAAAAATGGCCTACAATGTTGGGCATGCGTGTAGCAATATATTATTATTTAGGATCTGCTGACCCCTGCTGACAAATAATCAAAATTCCTGTTGCATTATAAAGAGAAAATCCGAGATGCACATGCACAATTAAGCTTTTTACAACACACTTTAAAAGTCTTGTTTTACTGTTGCCATTATGAATGACAATCTATGCAAAGTTGCCATTTTCTTTTCTATTTACACAAACTAGCATTTGTGAGCTCTGAAAGACAATTTGTATTCTTTTTGAAAGCCATACATCTACGATTTTATTTAAAAAAAATATATATACACTTGAAAATTATAAAGCTGACTGTTCCAAAGAAATGAAGCACAGTCAGATCATATCAATCAGCACTGTGTCCTGTGGTAAATCAGCACAGCCGGCTCTTGGCAGAGGTTGTGGATACTATACACTCGACCTGCAACACAAAATGAAATGTTACATTTTTGAGAAGTCACGCAAGTAATTAAAAAATCCAACTCATTTTTTACATACCAGAGGGTATCATAAAAACCTGTCCAGAATTGTAGACAGATTTCACACCGCCAATATCAACTCGCACACAACTTGAAATAATGCTGAACACCTTAACAAAAACATACACACAATAAGGTTAAAATGCTGTTAAAACAGTAAAAAAACAACAGTAAAAAGACTGTGTGGGCTTATGTTACGTGACATGAAATTGTTTTTATAACCACTGGAGGGCATTTAATATTGTCAGTTTTATAGAATAATATATTTTTTAGAAATGGGAAAAAAAAAAGTAATTTGACTCTATATTTATGTTATTTAAAAGGTACTTGATTGAAATGTATTTGATTTCTATTTTGTGTCATTTAATTTCTTTAATAATTAAAAAGTTTTAAAAGTGGAAAGCTTAATTTGTATTATTAAAAACTCTTCTATTGGCTTGCTTCTTCCATGGGTTGACCTCTAGTAATGATCATCTAACAGGTCAGGTTGAGATGATGAGAAACGCATATAAAAAAGGAATAAAATCTACAGGTCACCCCTGCATTTATGTAATAAATAATTTGTCATTAATTCACATTTATGTCATCAACTCAACATTCATGTTCTACTTACAGAAACTGTGTCATGGTCCATCTGTGGGGGTTTCTTCATGAAGGACCCCAGCAGAATCTTTCCATGTGAGAAGGAGCTGCTCTGGAGGTCAACCGCATGACCCATCGCTCGGCCTCCATAAGAGTGCCAGTGGAAGTCATCAGGACTAATGACACGCCCCTCTAGAAAGGAGAAAAGATGCTGGATTGAAGCTATGGGAATAGATTATAGAAAGGCAAAATTATTTTACATTTACCCTATTGCTAAACTTTCTGACCTTTAGAGGCTGGAGGCCACAGGTGAGAGAACCATGCGTGCAGGTTGCTCCAGTCCTCTTCCTCTAGGACAATGGTCTGCAGTGGAGGACCACAGAGATCACACTGAGATAGCACACGAGGGCCGCGTCGCACATGGGGAGTCACTCTGGATGATGGTAAATCTAAAATAATGGAAAAGGATAAGTAAGCTACAGAATAATCTACAAAAACTGTAAATGGTGGCATTTTAAATGTCTGAATGGCCCATGGTGACAATGGTTCAACCAATGGCATGATTTTGGTGTGGAACAATGGAAGACGAAGGGAATATCTAGGCAGCCTGTTGGGAAACATATTTTTGCAATTCCCCTGCATATCCCTGTAAAATCTAGTCCTGTGTTCCTGTAGTTCAATTGGTAGACCACTGCCTTAGCAGTGCAAATGTCATGAGTTTGATTCCCAGTGAACACATACTGATAGAATGTATAGCTTACATGCACTGTACATTCCTCTGGATAAAACCGTCTGCCAATGCATAAATGTAAACATTACACATCAACATTTACCAATATCATCATCTTCCTCATGTCGCTGAAGCATAGATGAAGGTCCACTTCTGAAAGCTACATCACTAGATAAACAACCAAAAAACTCAGAGTTACACAGTTCCACTGAACAAATAGAACCAGTTTGAATCTAGATTCAAACATGACATTTTATTATAAATAATATAATTCAAATTCTGATAGTATTTACAGTGGTATCTGCCACTATTTACATCAGATTGCAAACAGCATATGCCAATATTTATAATGGGTGCAAACAGCAGCAGACTTACACATCAGATAATGTGTTGTGTCTGCTGGATACTCTGGCACTCTTTCTGTTTCTGGTCTCCAAGGGCTCCATAGTAACACTACTGGTGAAGCAATCTGAAACATGGCCGTTTCCCTGCATCTGATCATCACTGTGGGCCATGTTCTCACTTGAGTGATCGGATTGATCCTCCAGAGAGTGGAGAATATTTCTGCGTCCCTCTTTTCTGCGCCTTTGTCCACTTTTTACCACGTTCACCTTCTCAGAGGCAAAAATGGCGTTCATTGAAGCTAAAGATCTCTTGATTGACTTTGGTGTGCTGATTATGCGTCTTTTTATGCTCCTGGTGTGATTCTTGGTTTTCTGCAATGCCTTTAAAGTTGGCTCTGGGAACGCACCTGGAATAGAAGCATTTGGTGCTTTGGACTTCTGTGGAGGGCGACTGGGAAGTGATAAAGGTCTATTAGTTGGTTCCTGTGACTGTGGCACCTCCCACCAGTTTAAAGGGGCTTTTCTTTGTCTTTTCAACGGAATTTCATTTGGTACAGAACTTCTAAATGAAGATGAAGGTTGTTTCTGCGCAGATCCACTGTCATGTGTGTAGACATTGCCAAATATTTGCTTCTTTCCTGTTTTAGTAATATTGAAAAGGAAAATATTATTGTGCCAGTTGTACATGTTTAGTAGGATTAATTTACTCGACTCCTGATTTGTAAATATATATTAAAATAAGGTATTTTCCTAGAATAATCAAGGTAAAATGATTATTGTGCCACATGTTGTTTCGCAAAGTTTCTCTCATTTCTTCATGTGTTATAAATGTACTTTTTACATTTACTTTTAATTGTTTTTCAGTGGAATCCACTGTTTTTCCACAATTTTTTTTTTAATTCAATACAAGTTGTTTCCAAAGTCAGTGAATAAACGTGATAGATAATTGTGAACTCAATACTGGCCAAAATAATGATGATTATGATTTTTATCATAAGCAGCCCTATTGCAATTAATTTGATTAATTAGCATATTATGTTATACGATTAAAACTTAATACATTGACAGCTATAGCAAATACAAAAATAAATAAAAAGACTGTGAGAATGGGTTTACCTGTAACAGGGTTGTGCTGTCTGTCATGACAGAAGTCTGGACTAATCGCCACAGGACTCTCATTTGAGGAAACTCCCACATCCTCTTCAGACACAGGAGTTGGTGACGGCACTTGAGGTTTAGTATCTGCTAGTTTTGTTTTTCTTCGACCACCTGTTTTCTTAGTCGTTTTCTGAGTTTCAGCATCATCACCACCAGAAAGTACCTTTTTAGCATTTTTGGTTTTCTGCAATGCCTTTAAAGTTGGCTCTGGGAACGCACCTGGAATAGAAGCATTTGGTGCTTTGGACTTCTGTGGAGGGCGACTGGGAGGTGATAAAGGTCTATTAGTTGGTTCCTGTGACTGTGGCACCTCCCACCAGTTTAAAGGGGCTTTTCTTTGTCTTTTCAACGGAATTTCATTTGGTACAGAACTTCTAAATGAAGATCCACTGTCATGTGTGTAGACATTGCCAAATATTTGCTTCTTTCCTGTTTTAGTAATATTGAAAAGGAAAATATTATTGTGCCAGTTGTACATGTTTAGTAGGATTAATTTACTCGACTCCTGATTTGTAAATATATATTAAAATAAGGTATTTTCCTAGAATAATCAAGGTAAAATGATTATTGTGCCACATGTTGTTTCGCAAAGTTTCTCTCATTTCTTCATGTGTTATAAATGTACTTTTTACATTTACTTTTAATTGTTTTTCAGTGGAATCCACTGTTTTTCCACAATTTTTTTTTTTAATTCAATACAAGTTGTTTCCAAAGTCAGTGAATAAACGTGATAGATAATTGTGAACTCAATACTGGCCAAAATAATGATGATTATGATTTTTATCATAACAAGCAGCCCTATTGCAATTAATTTGATTAATTAGCATATTATGTTATACGATTAAAACTTAATACATTGACAGCTATAGCAAATACAAAATAAATAAAAAGACTGTGAGAATGGGTTTACCTGTAACAGGGTTGTGCTGTCTGTCATGACAGAAGTCTGGACTAATCGCCACAGGACTCTCATTTGAGGAAACTCCCACATCCTCTTCAGACACAGGAGTTGGTGACGGCACTTGAGGTTTAGTATCTGCTAGTTTTGTTTTTCTCCGACCACCTGTTTTCTTAGTCGTTTTCTGAGTTTCAGCATCATCACCACCAGAAAGTACCTTTTTAGCATTTTCCACCTCATTTTGAGTAGATTTTACCTCATTGTGATAAGTTTTCAGCTTCTTCTGTTTCCCCTGGGCAAGCCTGGAAGCCTGTGGTTCTTCAGAAACCTTTACCACTGCTTGCTTCGTTGGTGTTTTCGTACTGGTTTTTGGCCCTTGTACTGTATCCAAATTTGACTCAGAATGACCCTCTGTTGTAATTTCATCTTGGCTGGTGAGCCACCAAGCTTCTGGCGGTTTTCTCTTCCTCTTGCTCATCAAAGGACTATCTGATGAGCTGTCTGAAGCAACTGCCGGTGGATCCTTTCGCTTTGGGTCCATCTTTTTTGTCTCTTTTCCATTCTGCTTTATTATCTTCAAAGCATCTTGCTTGGTTAAAGATGTTTTTTTTACAGCTACAAAAATGACACCTTTTAGCAACACAACAATGTAGATATTGAAACAAGCTTCATTTTCTTCATACAAAATGTAATTTTAATGTATTTGTTAAATTTGCCAATGAATGACAATCACCCCTAAATCTCTGAGCGCACAACATTCTACAGGTTTAATTTACAATTACTGTACTATTATATTATTAATCAAACAGAGGAACTAACCTGTCCTTTGTTCCTTTTCTAGTTGATCGAGGGCAGGTGAAAGTTCAACACTGTCAGGTTTCTCACAGAAAGGATCTATCTGTTCTGGCTCTATTTGTTGTTTAAACATTTGTTTGTTTGTCTTAGAGTTTGTCTTCTTTCTATTTGTGTTGGATTTTGTGGCGTGAGGACCTGCTGCCATCGTGGCTTTATTTGTTGGCTTTTTCGCTTTTGTCTCTGGCCTCTTCTGTTGAGAACCAGAGGACTTTGAGGACTTCTTTGTTGTTCTCGACACAGGTGGAACTGGGATTTGATGACTGTGTGCATCTTCTCCAGCTGTGTCAGGAAGCTCATCAGGTGCTTTGCCCTTTGTGCTTTGCTTTTCTGTGCCTATTACACAAAAGTATGTAAAAGGATATTAGAAAATATTTACATTTTGGGGGGGGTATTTACATTTTTAAAACTACTATATATAAATGTGTTAAATATAGTAGTTCCTCACTATATTTAACACATTTTAATACATTGTGTGGTTTACCTGAAGATTCCACATCCACAGAAGAGATCCTATCACAAACCTCGTCCTCCAGTTCTACAGATACAGGGTTCAATCTGTCCTCTAAAACGTCAGTCATGGCATATTTGCAGGTCTTTTTTGAAGCTTTTCCACGTTTTCCTTTCATCTGTTTCTTACCAGGCTTCGTTTGCGCTGGGTTTCTTTTAAAAGTCGCCCCCTGCTGGTCGTTCTTATCTGCTTCACTCTTTGAGAGCTGATCTGTGTGTGGCTCTGCAGGAACACTTTCCTTTGAGGTTTTTGCCTGGACAGTTATTTTGCTTTTGTTGACTTCAGTCTTCCGAGGAATAATAAAACGAACGGGAGCCTCATCATCTAAAATCATGAAGTCCTCCTCCAAATCTACAGGTGGAGAAGCGGGAGCTGCTGCAGGTTTCCTGGAACTTAATATTGGAGAAGGGTTACACTTTTTTACAGTAAAAACCTACTGAGATCCCTTAAAAGGAAGCATTTTTAAGAGACACGGTAAGGCGTAGTTGCTGCCTTAGAAGCTCACTAGTTTTTGGAACAGATATAACCACAAGCACTCACGGCAGATATTTAGAGATATTTAAGCAACAAAAATAAAAAAGCAGCCATTTGATTTAACATCAAAACATCACATTTAAACTCACCATGAGGATTTAGGCATCAAGGCCTTTTTGAGCTTGTGCTGAAAAGATAATCCTTTGCCAATACCCTCCACCATCTCATCCATGTATTGCTCTGTCTCTGGAAATTTCTGCTCATTCTTCTGAACCATAACAGGAGACAGTGGGCTTGGATCTTTATCCCTAAGAAAGAAGATTAAAAGTAAAATTCCAAGACATGGGTATATAAACAATATATCAAATAATGCACTTAATCTTCACCAGTTGACTGTACTGAATAACAGGTGATTCTAATGCTCACAATTCATGAACAGATCATTAATAAAACCAATAATAATTATATTCTGAACAAACAGCACTTGAAAGATAGCAGATTATATAATATATTATAGCTTTGAAGTCCCCAATATTATTTCCTTTCCAGTTACGTTTAAATATCCGTACTAATACATAAAACATCCTAAATGATCCTAAAAATACATAACACAAACTCTTAAACCCTTACTGAGCAATAGCTAAAACTATATTAAGGTCTATATTTCCACCCTGTTAGGCATCCTGTTACATTTTGTGCTCTTTTTACAAATAATCAAAATATATTTACCAAAATTAGTCTATAAACAAAAATATTTATAACTTGTATAACATGTATATAATTATTACAGTTTCTAAGCTTAATCTTAGGCCAAAGCATATTTCTGGTAGACATTTTTACAGAGCTGTATTGAAATTACAACACACTCATTACACCACATTTACTGACCTTGACAGGGCACCTGCAGTTGTTGTGGTTGTTTAGTGGTTTTTCTTAACTCAAACCTTTCTGGTGGCGATGCCAGAGACCCACTATCACTTCAGTGTGAAGAAAATGAAAAATGACAGTTATGCAAGGAAAAGAAACCTTCACAAAAACAGTTCTCAGACTTTTAGCACCATTCTTACCTATGGTGGGATTTTATCACTGGCTCTGTCTGCTGAGTGGAGGGATGATTGCTCAAGTCTCCTCCAATAGGCTCCTCATCTTCTCCAAAGAGCAGAGGGTCAGCCATAGGCCTGATTCCATCCACTGCTTCAGCCCCCTCTGTTGCCAAGGCAATTGGGCTGGACGTCTTTAAGGGAGCAATCTTTTTAAATCCACTTTCTATGCAAGACATAAAAGAAATATAGTATTATTATTATTAATACTAACATTATATTATTTAAAACAATAGGCAGCCATCTAATCCGTTTGTTTTAACAATACATATTAGCTCTATCATAAATGACAATACAAACAATAGAGATTCAATGTAGTTCCAGTAGGATCTATTACCTTTATCAATACTTCCATCATCTTGAATGCCATTTGCTTTGATTTGCGTTTGCTTTGAAGCAACTTTGGGTACCTAAAAAATGAGAAACGTGATTAATTATCAACATCACATTATGGTGCTAAGAACAGAATGATCTCGGGTGATTCAAGACATGTTCACCTGTTCAGATAGAGGCTTTATATGATCTGAATCTGATGGACCCCCATTTATCTTCTGAGTATTTACACCACTGCTCTTGGGCAATGGGGAAAGCAAAGGCAAACACAGTTCAGAGTCAGCATCTACCAAATAAACAAAGAAATGATATACATATGGTTATATCAATAACATATGCACTTTAAAAGGTGGCAAATAAATGTTTAAAGGTTTTAGCAGGAATTTAATTACCAATGTCATCGAATAACGTGTCAATATCACGCAGGGTAAAGACATCTTTGATCCTGAGCTGAGACCTGCACCTGAAAAGCAGAAAGAGTGTCTCTTTCTAGTTAAATTAGTTAAGCTACTGAATCAAGTCAAGATATTAAATATTAAGTCATGATCTTCAGGCCCACCAGCATGCAAAAGATATTGTTGAAGTTGTTTTGATCACTTACTTGTCCTCTTCTTGGTTATATTGTAGTTTCTTTTTGGCTTTGCCCTAAAATGATTGATTTAATATGTGGTCAATTAATCCCATCATAAAACGATATCAATGTATTTGTAATAGCTGTCATTTATAAGAAAGCAAATAACACAAAGTGAATAAATACATAAAAATGTATGTATACACATACAATCGCGTTTAACTATCTGAAAACACACTCGGTTTCGCTTTTACGTGCGAACTGTCTCTTTTCTTCGGCCGTCTCCAAACCTGGTCAGCTGTCTACCTAGTCATCTTGTTTGGGCCGCAACATACGACCGCACCTATGATCCCGAAAATGCTGTCTAGGTAGGTAACTCGTTAAATTTAAGACACCGCCTCTGTTTTTGTTTATCAGCTTTGCCCTGTAACTCTTGTACTAACCTGCGACATCGTGTTGAGACACCCGCCCGGGTTACAGAGACTGTGTGTCGGCCACTGAAGTTCACAACCCCGCAGACAACCCGACGCTCCGCTTCACTCGTAACATGCCGTGTTGTTAGCACACCGCCATTATACGACTGCCTTACATAATGTTAAAGTATCGCTTTAATTCCACATCTGCTGCATTTACGACTTTCTTTGGTCTTGAGAAAACACGAATAAAAGTCTTCTTCAATAAAAACTGGAAATAAAGCGTTAATATATTCCGTAGAGTTAGTCAACGTATTTGGCCCACAACAACACAAATTCTCCCGCCCAATTTTGTTCCGCTCGAAACAAAGACGCACAATGAACTGCTGCCATCTAGTGCCGCGGAGCAATTACACAATATTGCCCTGTTGAAGTGAATTATATTAAAAACATTTTTAAAGAATTATTTGTATGTTTAATACAAAATACAATGAACTGCATATGTTTTTTCTTCTACCTTGCTTACAAAGCTTTCAAGATATACATTTGATAAAAACCTTGAAGTATCACAAAAATAAAACTAGTTTTATTGCTGAGATTAAACATTGTTTAATCAACTAATTGTTTAATCAACATTACAACTCATTGTAATTCTACGTCTAGTTTATAACAGTTCACCAGATTGCATATTATTGCATTAAAAAAGTACAACATCACACAGCTCATGGTCTCTGTTAGGATACAAAATGTTCTAAATTATTTTTCAAGTCTTTTCAAATGTTCACATTTAAAGTATTTAAATAAATAGCATTTAATAAAACAAATCATCATTAAGAAAGGAATTGAGCATTTAGTTTAACTGAAAATCTTCTTTTGCTTTTCAGCAATTTCCATTGGTGATATAACCTCCTCTGCATTCATGCCTCTGTAGAGAGGACGTTTTGTCTCCATTATGAATAAAGATCAACCAAACCTCTATTTAAAATCACATAGACCTACTCTTTGTCCCATAGCAAAACACAGCAGGAGGTTTTATTTTTATTGTAATTAATAAGGTCTGAATGAAAGTCTGTGACCCTTACTCATGCAGTGAGTTAAATGCACACCTCCTGCAGGTAGTAGAGAAGATGTAAATATGCATGAGGGAAAGCCAGGTGTAGATGACACCCCAGACTGAGAAGGTCCATCCCAAAGGTGTGATTTCTGTATTGTACTTATTCGATATAGCACTGGTCAAGTTCTTAAAAGGACCTAATGAAAGGAAAGCATAACTGTAGCAATAGTTTAAGTAATTTTACAAGTCATTTCAGTAATTTAAAACACTTACTGTTTATGTTTCTTAAAACAATTTATTCAATTTTTCTGCTACTGTACATACCAGTCCCTGGTCCAACAAGTACGTTGAATACGACACATATAATGAACATATAAAAACCTTATGCAGCTAATTGATTTTAATTCTTTTTAAATACATTTAAACTATATAAATATAATACTATAAATAAGAATATCTGTAGCAGATAGGTAGAGTTGGTATATTATTTATTTATTTAAAGTTGACTATTTTATTCATTCTTTTCCTAGACTACATGTTACTGTGTTGCTAATGTCATCTGTGGTGTGGTCAGTAACCCTGTCTGTCATAATTGTTCCACTCAAAAATAATGTTTATTAATAATAATAAACATATGCAGTTGGTTAGGCCGATATAACGCTACCTGCAACGAAACTGGTTGTGCAATAAGAGTTGCAAAAACTTAAAATGTGTTTTGCATTTCCATTCACCAGTTTTTTACTCGGTGTGCTTTGTAAACAGTTAAACCAATGTAGCTGAAAAGCTGTTGTTCTATTGCTTTATTTTAATATCAATGTTTACCCTATTAAATAAAATGCCTGGATGAAAAAAGTGCATGACTATTGTTATCACCTTTCTAAACCATGTGCTTCCTGCAAAGTCAATTATATGGAGGTGGAAAACGTTGTGAAAAACACCGAAAACAAGATTTCCATGAACAGATAAACTAAAGCAAATTCACTATTGGATTCTTACACAATCAACATGTTTAAATAAAGATTACAAATCTGTGGCTATTAAATAGGAAAATGTATGGGTAACTTAAGTGAGCTTTTAAAAGGGCAACGTAAAGATTAAACCACTTTAAAACAGTGAAGAGTGATGGAAAATGAACAAAAGTAAATTATCGTAACTAAAATATATCTTCTGTAAATAAAAAGTGAGTGTGATTAACATTAATCATATTTAGGCAGAAATTATTTACCTTTTAAAAAAGTTACAAAGAGACTAACGTGCGCATCTTTATTCATACCATACACCCCCTTTGGTCTGTCCCAAACAAATGGTCTCTTCCAGGGTCTCGTAATAACCAGGAAACAAACTTCCCAGTCCCATTTTTATTGGAAAGAGATCGACTGAGGGTTAACACTGTTTGTGTACAACCATCTGTGTTTGAAATGCCTACACTTCGTGGCGGAACTGGCGAGGATAAAGATGCAAACGAAGAAGTGCAAAAAATTTGCGATGAGGTTGGTCATTTTTTACATGGCGGATAAATAGCGAAGCGATGCGTCTTCAACTCCCTTTATTCCCCCAGATGAAGTCTCACGTCGAGGATAAAGCTGGTCGGACGTTTGACGTTTTCATCGCCAAATCTTATAAAACACAAGTTGTTGCAGGGAGAAATTATTTTATCAAGGTATTCGTTTGTTGTATGTCTATGAAATTGAGGCAAAAAACATTGTCACGTATTGTGATGTATTTACATTGTTTCATTCGTCTGTTTCAGGTGCATGTAGGTGGGGATGAATTTATTCATCTACGTGTTCATCAAACCCTGCCTTGTTATGGACAAAATCTAGAGCTACACGGCCTGCTGACATCCAAGGCTCACCATGATGCTATTGAATATTTCGATCATAACCTCTAGAGAGACACTAAATAATAATGTTTATCATAAGGGACCCAACATCCAGCATGGTGACGTTTTTTTTTTTGTTAAAAAGTAGAGGACACAACGTGACGTGATATATATATATATATATAATTATACATATATATAATTACATAGATATATCACAGATGCAGATAATCCCACTATATTTATGTATGAGCTTTACATAGGTGGAAGATCTCTACGTTTTTAACGCTTTCTGTGTTTAGACTCCAAGGCAATTTATAACGCATATATGTGATATATAAGTGACTATATATATATATATTCTGATTTTAACATCAGTATAAATGTGTACAGTATTAAATATAATACATGGATAAAAAGTTTAAGTGAATGTCTTTTTTGTTGCCATAATACTGGTGTCAAGGTTATGAACAAATGTACTCACTTACATGGCACATATGGGCATGGTATGTGCACACAACCTCCTCTTCAATTTACCACAAAACTAAACTAGTCATGCTCCAAAGCAGACAACAAACAACTTTATGGTGACTGGAAAACATTTCATTGTTTAAAAAAATCAGTTTGTACAATATTTATATGAAAAGTAATACATGACTTGGATAACAGTAGTGTTCCTTCACAGCTGGAACATAAATCCATGGAGCAGACTGGAGGGGTGGGTTATGGAGCAAGCAACAGAGATGCATCAGAGTCAAAGTCCCAGCTCAGCTCCAGATGTAGTCCTCAGAACACCAAAAACGTCTGATTTTTCTCTGACAGAATAGAACTAACAGTCACTTGATCCTGGGTGGGGTGTAATGAATTCGACACCGTTCACTAAAAACCTGTTGGATTAACGGAGAAAAAAAACGATGGGTTTATAAAAAACCCTTCTTTAATGCTTATTTGTCAAACACTTATTCAAAGTGACTTTGAATCTGCATTTGAATCTGAATGAAGTGCATTTAATTGTATGCGTTTCATGAGATTTGAACCCATGACCTTTGTTCTGCTAACACAATGATCTGTCGGTGGAGGTAAAAAGGATTTTGGGAGGAATTCTGATTTTAAAAGATTGTTTCTAAATGGCATACACAGCTCACCTTTAGGCTACGGTCATTGACAACTTCTTCAACGTTTAGCTCAGACTGCATTAGTTTTAGCTGTAGGGAAAGAAAAGATTCAAGATTCAAACGAATCATGAAATGACAAACATTAAAGCCTACAGTCGAAAAATTTAAGTAATAATTGTTTACTCCAGACAATTGTAAGGAACGAAGGTTTTGTTTAGTCATTCTCCAAGTAAGATCTTGAAAATTTCAAGTTTTAGATATTATGACAATAGTTTGGTTAGGAATTAACCTTTCAAACCACAAAATACTGTAACAGACAGTAGCATCACCTTAGTTTGTTCTTTCCTGAGTTGCTTAATAATTGAGAAATTGTCGCTATCTTTTGCCCGTTGTTCACGTAACTGGCCGACGACAGCAGAGGTCTCTGTAATACATGCTTTTATTGCCTTGTCTCTGGAAAGATGAGCCTCCATGAGCTGGAAGAGTACAGTGAAAAATATTGGAATTAAGTCACAGAACATGGCAATCTACTTCTAAACTAAAATCAGACATACTAGAACAAACTAGACAAACTAAAATCAGTCATACTTCAAGTACAGAATTGGAAGCTTACAGACTCATAGAGCTCTTTGCAGGTTTGTGTGGCATCCACTTTGCCTGAAAAGGATGCAGTGGGCACTGTGGTATTAAGGGCATGGACAATTCTGTCATCTATAGTGCGCATCACTTTTAATACTTCCTAAAAGATGTGAGGAGAAATTTACAGAATAAAAGTGTTAATATATACTGCAAACCATGAAAATGTGGCCTGTACAGATAAATTATAAACATTCCTTGTCCAATTCTTAGATGATTAACATGTTTAATTAAAGATTACAAAGGTGAAACGTTTTTCTAGTCTTTTTGAGTCTTCAGTTAACACATCAACAATTAATTTAGCTGTTTGTCTACTTTTAAGGGTGTGGAGACTTGTCACCTAATAAATGATGTTTTCCCTCATAGCTACAAACAAATCAGGCAAGTTTAGACAATAATACTATTTTAACGTATGACTGTTGTTTCTTTATCTGTAGAACAATCATTAATCCTCATTTTAAGAATTTAATAATAATACTGATAAATAATAATTCAATATTTTGCACATGTATTGAATGTATTTTATTAACATAACCTCGTATTTTATGTCGTGCATTAATTATCGTTCTTTCACCGGGTTATTCAGATCAAAATTAACTCAGTCTATAGTTTTACTAAAACAACACAGTGCTCTAACACGCATGCTTTCCCTGCACATTGAACCTCGCCACTATGTGAACCAGACACAAAGGGTCAGTCATGCTTGCAACCTTCAGGTGAACGCCACAATTACAATGAACAAAGTAGCAGTTCACGCTTTAAAAGCGACATACTGTCCCACTGACAGTTTCACCACATTTACCTGAAACATTGAAAAGTCCTCACAGTTCAGAGATCCACCGGGCGCCGCCATAGTGGACTCAGGGAGTCCTGCGTGCTGAGAGTGCCCGAACGCTGCCTGAATTATATTCATTATGGAAAACTATCGCTTATCTGACACTTACTAAATAATGTTATTATTTGTAAGTGTCAGATGTTGTCCATTACCGTGATCCAAACAAATAAAAAGCATGCGTTTAAACTGCCCTTAAGAAAAAAATATATCAAGGTTAAACCTGACAGTATAGATCACTAGTGCTTTATGTGAAATATTGCTTTATACGGCAATGCAAATGTTTATTCTGTTCAGCTAAAGCACAAATTCACATTTATTTGATGTATGTTATGATGACATTCCTGAACAGGCGCTTATGTAAGTATTTTGACGGGTCGGGGTCCTTTCAGTCTTGCTGTAGGTTGGTCGAGTCTGTTCTCTTGCAGCTGTACGAAGTGACTTTCAGACAGAGGAGATAAATCTGGCAGTCATTTTGACATGTTTTAATGGCTTAAAGACCAGTTGCGTTTCTTTTTACATCATATTATTTCTTCAGCGGAAATGATCTTCAACATGATCAGAGGATCTCGCACTTCCTTTGGCACTCTAATAGGTCAGTATTTTTAGGCTGGATATTTGTTTTGTAAGCAGCTATGACTGGTTGCAACCAGGGCATAATTTTCCATCAGTTATCTCATCTAGTCTGCTCTTTAAACCGCTTTTTAAACACCTACTATACATTTGTGAACGCTTGATTATGATGGTAGCGAAGGTTCGCCTTTGGGTTAATGCCCTGTATACTTTTACATGAATTGTATTACTTTAAAAGTTTCATTTGTTTGTATTTGTAAGATTCAGATTTAAATTTATTTGTCACTTGGAAAGAACCAAACATCTTGTAAATTGACGCAATAAAACAATTTAATAACTTTAATAACCCCATCTGACCTCTTTTACAAAAATGCCACGGCAAGCAGAAGCTCCAGCAAAATACGATATATTTTTACTCTAATTGTATACTTAGATTTATATTGTAAAATAAATCGAGAAATGACTGAAAACAGCTGTTTGAAGATCATACCATTTAAATTTTTATGGTATTACTGTAGTAACAATAACTGTACTGCCTGGTATTTTGGTTGCCTTGTACTTTTTTGACGTCATCATTACATTTCATGTTTACAACGTAATGCATTTGTGTTATATAATCATCATAATTATAAAACATCAACTGGACCATATTAAAACCTAATGTTTGAATGTTCAATGTTTGAAGTTATTCCATGTTTTCCCCCAGCGCACGCTAGAAGAGGTGTGATGATGACCACTGGTAGCAGAAGGCTGTGTATTAAACCTCATGAGGGGCCATCCGCACCCCAGCAGGGTCAGTATCTGTATTATTAAATCCATGCACCTTTACCAACCTTTGTTAGAAAAGCCTGGAATACGTGCCATACGTGACTCTTTATGCTGCATTGGCTTCCCAGGTTCCAGCACGCTTTGTTTGTTATTGAACTGTTTGTGCAATTCAACGGTCAGTATACTTAAAGCAGAAAAACTATGCGTATCACACAACCATGTAATTATGATCTAATGCAAGAAAAGATACTGATGGTAATACAAGAATCACTCTGTATTAGAGGAAATCATACAGCTTTTTTCTCAATGGACCAATCTGATACAGGAAAGCTTATAGGGTTGTAGTATTTTTCCGTACATATAGCGGCTGTACTCATGGTATCTCTTAATGACAGTATAACCTTCCTAGCATACAGGTCATAATTCTTTCAGATCTTAAGCATGGCATGTCTTCTCACTAACACATTGTCTCCTTGTTCACCTTAGCTCAACGTATCGGGTTTAAACTCCCAGGCTACCGCCCATCAGACTGGGATAAAAAGATGCTGTTGTGGTCCGGGCGATTCAAAACCAAAGAACAGATTCCAGAGTTTGTGTCGTAAGTGGGCTATTCCTGTTTACATTGAGATAAACTCCCAACTTTAAGCATGTTATAGTAGTTATCATATGGTTGGTCTAAAATACCATGTGGTTAAAGTTGCACCAGCCCATTGGTGGAACACAGACATCTGCTGCCAGGTTCAAACCAGACTTCCTCCCAGTATACATATAGGTAATTAGTGTAATTCTCTGTATCTGGAGAGAGATCAGAGTGCCTCTGTTTGTCATGGTTAGACACGAAACAGAGCAGGCATGTCCTCATTGACCTGAAGACAAGAAGATCCTTCTAAAAGTATCATAATTTTATTTAGATTTGAGATGATTGATGCTGCCAGGAACAAAGTGCGTGTGAAGGCCTGCTATCTCATGATGGGACTCACCCTCCTGGCATGCCTCGCTATGGTCATCTCGGGAAAGAAGGTAATAATCACTGTTATAAAGTTTGCAGTTCTATAACACATAGCCGTATTATAACCAATGCCATCTTTGACAGGCGGCAAGCCAGAATGACAGTCTGACTACACTTAACATGGAGAAGAAGGCTCGCTTGAGAGAGGAGGCACAGAAAGAGAGGGTCCAAGCTCTCACTGTTGCAGAGAAAGCCCAGTGAGATCCACCTGGGATCTTAAGGCCCATTTCCTAGTTTTAGCTGTGGATCAGACAACAACCAGCTATTGTAAAATCATTTGCCATGCAACATCAAAAATCTGGTGAAGGTGCTTTGAAGTTTCTCCCTCCAGAAAACATATTTTTAGTGTTAAAGTTACTGGTAAATACTAAAGGTGTGAATTTTATGTTTTGCGGGATTTTTGTATATATTTAAAAAAAAAAAAAAATGTGCTGTAAGATTTATTGGTATTTCTTTAGTTACAATTGTGCTTAGTCTGATCTTATTTTGTACAGCTGCTATTACAGCAGGACAGATAAGACAAGGATTTTCTGTCTGGGCCTGGTTAAAGTTACCAACCACTTAGACAGAAGATCAGATAATAGGTCTGTTAATAACAACAACAATTGGGGAGGATATCACTTGATCTGATTCCAAGTATGCATGGTTAAAAAGTAGGCTGAGTGTACAAAAGTGACAACTGAGCCTTTGTGAATGGAGAAGCAGTCAGTCTCATTAAGACTCAGCAGTCAATGAAATACCAACAGATGATAAAACACTCAAGCATTAGTCTTCATGAAACAGCGTTTATGCAAATGGCGTAACGGAACAGTTACAGAATCTCAATACGACAGCAGTATTGAACACAAAGAGTTGGTCATCTCTTGGGAAGAATCAGACATTGAAATAACAAAAGCTTAGTAAACAATCATATCTTTTGAGCTAAAACCCAGTCATTTTAAATTTGTTGATTTTTTTTAGTCATCTTTAAAGCTGTCCAATTGTTTGCTTTGTCATTTTCCACCTCACTTTTGAAATGTGGATTATGGCACCTTCGGTATTTATAGATTCTAACCCTCACAAAAATACAATAAAGCAATAAAATAAAACAGAATTGTTCTCAATTAAATGGCTTTCTGCTCTGTATTCTTCCTCTTTCTAGTTAATCAGAAAATATGTTTGAATGTGTGTCTGCATTTAGTATGATTAGACATTAACAGTACAGTTTGTCACACACATAC
Source organism: Chromobotia macracanthus (assembly GCA_036877525.1). Classification (NCBI taxonomy): domain Eukaryota; kingdom Metazoa; phylum Chordata; class Actinopteri; order Cypriniformes; family Botiidae; genus Chromobotia; species Chromobotia macracanthus. The sequence goes on along the minus strand of JAZGTH010000098.1, from coordinate 978,679 downwards.
ACAGTTGGGGACGCTACTACACCGTCAGCTCAATTTATTAACAGTTTGTTAATGTTTGGAGACTTATTGATAGTGGAAGCTTTGAAGGGGCAGAGTTTTCATAGCGGGATGAGGCAATGACATTGCACTCTTAAATACTTAGTGTTTTCTGTATTTTCGTCCTGCCGTTAAGGTTTGCACCACAATTTTCACCTCAATATCCTGAGAAATGACTTTGGGCCTAAAACTGACTACCGAAGTTCTGATTTACACAAAGGGTGTCTGTGCTAAACATAAAGTGCTGATGAAGATGATGCTTATGTAAAATTGTCCTCTTGAAGTATCAAATGGTTTAACGCACAGTCTATAGAACCAGAAAGTTTGTATTTTCTGTTATTTTTCTCTGTACAGCAGTCTCAGTAAGTGGTAAGACTCCAACTCCCAGAATTCCAAAGGTGCAAATGAATTACTCTAAAAAGAGAGGTGGAGCCATTAAACTTCAGTCATTGTCGGAATGCATGTTAAATGTCAAAAGCAAGAGACTGTCTGACTGGCATTGTCAGTCAGAAAAGCCTGGACCCCTCAGTTCATTGGCTGTGTTTGAGCTGTATGGGTCAAATGAGAAGGTAAAAGTACCTTGCCTTCAGTAGACATCCATTCGGTTTTCCAGATTGGCCGTGACTCTTCGTGGGGGTAAATTTGGGGACATGCAAACACAGTCACACAGTCAGTCCAGTGTTTACCAACATGTAAAGCAGATGCCTTATCAGAGTCAGTATTGCAGTCACGTCACACAAGCGGTGCTTTCCCAGTTTTTATCAACTCATTGCTGAATGCAGTTTTCCTGAATACATGGTACAGGGCTCCTGTAAATGGTTTAATTTTCATGGGCCGAAGGGCTAATGGGATATACAAGCTTTGAGGACTGAACTGACATTTAATGCAGGACATTCTGAGTAAAGGATGAATCTGTATGGGATATATGTATGGGTCGACTGGTCTTCAGGTTTTCTGCATCTGGGCAAGATGTTGCCCTTGTTCTGGAGCACATCCTTCGAGACTGGGCCAATGACACCAGGAAAAAGGACAAGAGGGGGGAATGGGTTGACCGGCAACACAAGCTCTTGTATAATCACACTCTAATTAAAATGTTCATTTGTTGAATCCTTCGCTCTGTTGGGTCAGGGGCATCTCTCACCCTCCAGTGTGGATTGCTTGGAGAAGAGGGGGGAAGGGTGATGTTAAAGTTGGAATCCCTCCATGGGAGCCTCACACTGCTGGAAAAGGAACTGCTGCTGCTGGAGATCGACAGCAGGTGCCAGGGCTGGATCTTCATCATCTGTGCTGAAGTAGCGCTCGATCAGGTCAAAAGCCTTCTGGTAGATCTCCTGGTTTTCGTGGCCTTGCAGAAACTCAAGCTTGTCCAAACCTGACAGGAAGAAACAGAAATAAGCAAACTCCAACAGGAAGGTTGGAATGTACAACATCTTCTAAAGACTCAATGGCTTCTTCATTAAGCGCAAACGTACCATAGGCTTCCTCAATGAGGGCGCAGTAGGGGTTGATGCCTCCACCTCGTTTAGCCTCCAGCTCACCCAGTCGTAGGATGTTCTCCAAACCATTCAGGGCCACCTGTACGATCTTTGAATCCATCAGCGTCAGGAGGTCACAAAGGGGTTTGATGCAACCAAGTTCAACAAGATGCCTTCGGACAGAAATACTGTACTGAAATCTAAACCCATGTTTGGTTCTTATATTGTAAAGACCCAAAGCTTTACTAGTGAATTAATCTAAACATGAGGATTAATAATCTCATGCTGAGGCTCCTGCATCCTTTTTACCTGATCTGCTCAGAAGAACCACCAGAGGTAGCGTTTGTGATGGCCCACGCTGCCTCCTTCCTTGTACGGAACTCAGCGACTTGCAGAATATGGATCAATGGGGGAAACAAGTCTGCATCTATCACCATCTAAAGGTTACAAAGATAAAAAACACACGTAAAACAACACGTAAAAGTGAGAAACAATCACTCAGACTAATCTAATCACCCTGCTCTTCAAACAAAAACATACCTGTATTTGTGCACGGTTCCCAGCTGTGATATTAGAGATGGTCCAACATGCTTCTTTCTTAATGGACTCTTTTGGGCTACTCAACAGGTGAAGAAGACTTTGCAGAGCAGAACAGTTAAGTATCACCTGTTAATAGCATATAAAAAATATCACCTTCAGATGTGGAATAAAGTAACAAGCTGATGCAATAGCTACAACATAACAGCGGAGGGCGCTCTGTCACTGATCATTTCACCTGAGTCTGTAGGTCATCTCCTGTGACAATATTCCCCACGGCTCTTAAAGCAGGGGACACCACCTTATATTCAGCATGCCTGGAAAACAAAAGATTCAGCATCTATAAAATACTTTAATCAAACAGAACAAAGCCAAAGCTATTTATTATTCTATTTTCTCAGCCCCTGATTATTCAACATATGTTTTTAATGCTGTACAGGAGCAGCTCCACCAGTCTGCGGCAGACTCCTGAGTCGATAACAGCCTGGATCTTCTCGTTGGGTCCATCAGACAGATAAGAAAGAGCCCAGCATGCATCAGCCAGAATGTCGGTGTCATTCACAAAGAGCAACCAGGAAAGAACGCTGAGACATGGTGATACCTGCATTAAAAAAAAAACCATATCTGGAATATACAGTTTTTACAGGGTCAAAAATACACACGCACACAAACACACACCCTTAAGCATTAATTTATATCATATTCTGGCTAGAACAAACATGACCTCAATGAAACGCCCACACACTACCCACAATACAACACCATTGTAGTTGCTACTGAAGTGAATTTAATGTTTCATTTATACAGTGCCTTTCTCAAGCTCAAAGAAGCTTCACATAACCTTAATATTAAGTCACACATTTGCCCAGTCCAGAACAAAAAGTGATTACAGTTGCAGATCACAATACTTGTGCAAACAACTAAATACAAAACAGAGAACCATAACATTGTATTGTGTAAACAGCATAGACAAGTAGTAGATACAAGTCAGATGCACATGCCTAGAAATACTCTTGAGAAAGCATTCTGACTGGTAGTACACAGTTTGGAAATTGTTGTAAAGCAAAAACACATTATGACTGATATGAATAAACGGATAGGTTTTAAGTTGCTTTAAAAATGTAGAATTGACTCTGGCTCTTTTATGTGTCTGGTTGACATTTAGAAGTTCATCTTTCAAGCTGTCTTCGTTTACATGTACTTATTTTGCATGCGCTTTTATCCAAATGAACAAGATTTTTGCAAAAGCATTTTTGCAAAAGCCAACAGCACAAACTGTAAAGGCAGATAACTAAGTTTAATGTGCCTTAATAAAATAAAAAGGAAATAGCTAGGATTTCATTTTACATTTAGGGGATGATGGAGGAAAGTTACCTTGGTGAAATCTGGGGGTGGGTTTTTTCCTCTGCACAGGTTAGACAGAGCCCAAACTGCGTTCCTCATCATCGTCAGACGATTTTGTTTAGCCAATAACCTACAGGGGGAATCCGCAATATTAACATTTGTTCAACAGTACAACTAAAACAAATGGTTGTGTGACTTACTGCACTAGAGAGGGTAAGATGTTGCAGTCCAGAACATAATCCCTGCACTCTGTACTATCCCCGGCAATGTTGCCCAAAGCCCACACAGCCTGCAGTTAACACAAAGACAATGTTTCACTCTGATAACTTCAAACATGGGGTGGTCCTATTACCATAATATAACTTACCATACTTTCTGTATTACTTACAACCAACAAGCAAATGCAATAAAGATTAATCTACAAATGACATCCAATGAGTTGCTGTGGTTTAAGTGAGCAACAGTTTCCTTCCTCTAACTTTCCGACTACAGATTGGTTTCTTAACAAATGCGCCTGTAAAATATTCACCACTACAACACACATTATTACTTGAACTATTCCTAGTAAGGTCCTTATGTTCCATTTCATTTAGCAACAAATACTTTCAAGTAAATCCTAATGGTAAATGTGAACAGTCAGGGATTCATACCTGTTCTTGTACATCCTCGAAATCCGAGCTAAGCATTTCAATGAAAATGGGCACCGCCCCAGCCTGGATGACCACGCGCGTCTGATGGGACGTGCCCGAGGCGATGTTAGTCAGAACCCACGCTGCTTCAAACTGCACAGAAACAAGACGTTTGTCACTGTGCTGCAGTAAAGCATCCGCTAATGCATCATTCAAGAGCCAGGAGGATTAAATGAAGACAATGACGTGAGTCGCAATATAGACACATTCCAACACTGTGAGCTTGTGCTGGTGGTGTTCCATGCTGTATGACTCACTGTCTCACTGCTTAAGTCTAGCAGGCTGTTATTCTGGCACGATGGCCAGTTTTACTGCAGATGCAGCTTATCACATTTACCTGCAGCGTGCAGTTCTCTCTTCTTTTTAAAAACTCCACAAAGCACTCCACAACTCCAGGGGTGGCAATGACCTCATCAATAGGGGGATTAGGTTCTAACAGAGGGTTGCAAAGATGGAATTAGCAACTCCTCACACAAAAGTGATTAAATATGTGCTTGAATTCCAATCTTAGGGGCGTTTTACCTTTAGATAAAAGCTTTCTGAAGCGCTGCGTTCCGATGAGCTGCTGTTCTGGAGAGCTAGAGAAGATCATCTGTATCATGTCCTCAGAGATCACACTTCCCTATGATGAGAGTAACAGTTTATAGTACAAAGGTACTATTAGCCCGATCCATTAAATTCAAAACTGGTGTTTTGTGGCTTTTAGCCTATGTTTGTTGGCTTTGAGGTTACATACTAGTGTTTTAAAAGTTGTCAAAATTAACTTCAGGCAAATTTATATTATAGCGACACTTACAAAGTCTTTTTCTTTTGAAAAAACGTGTCACCCTGCACATGCTCATTTTGTCCAATACAATACTCTTTAGAGTGATATACCCTAACATCACTACATTTGACAAGCAAAATAATAGCAAGAAGCAAATCATGTTCATGAATGTGGCACAAAACTAAAGGTAATTTTTCTATTTTAAAAAAAACAAGCTCTTCAAGTCCCACCTTCCTATTTAACAGGAAATAGTTTAACAGGCTTTCGTATGTCCCCATGAACTGTCCATTCTTCAGGACTGTTCATGGGTCTCTGCGATTAAATCATGTTTTACCGGCACATACGCCTCACTGTTTGACTGCCTCACCGTGATTTGGTCCATGTTGTTAGCCTGTGACTCCAGGTATCCACTGTCTGACATGCCATCATCCTCCAGTGCTCCACCCTCTTCCACTGTGGCCACATTTCTGCGCTTGAACAACTGTTAAAACACAGAGACCCTCAGCTCACAGATTAAAAAAATGCCAACTGTGCCACATAGCCAAATCTGGATATACTGTACTTTGTTTCATAATACATATAACATAAGTAACTCAAAAGAAATACATAGCATAGACTTCTCTCCCATTTCATTAAACAAATAAACATGTCACATCTCCAGTTCTCTCACCTGCTCGTCTTTCTTTTGTTTGCGAAGTTGCAGACCTTCCTCTTCCCTCCTCCTCCTCATCTCATCTGTATTGAGAGATTTGTTCTTATAGCTTTTGAGACGTGCATTGTCCTTCCCCTGACTCATGGTGTTCTCTGTTGAAAAGACATTATCAAAGCAACAGAACATGGACACAAGACTCAAGGAGTTTACAAAACTTATTACAAAACAGAAGACAGCCTCTGTCAAAAGATCACTTATGTCACTTGTTTCCATCAGTTGTAAATGCAAACATCTGTCATAATGACAGATACACATCCACAACCATTTGTCTAACAAATAACTAATCTGACAGCAATAAAAACACGACCTGACCTGAACCGACCCTGTCAGTCACTTCAATGCTGTTTCAAACCAGCAACCAAAGGTATTTGTTCAGGGTTTGTATGAAGCTCCGCTATTTATTTGGTCACTGTCTAAATGTTTTGTTTATCTACATCGGTGTCCTACATTAAAGTCGATTTTAAATAAAAGCAACCCGGGTCAAAGGACTTAAATGCCCCAACAACCATTACATCCCAATAGACTAAACGGTATATTACGATGTTAAAAATATCATATGCATCATATGCATATCTGTCTCTTTAACGCTTCTCTCATGGGCAGTGGCGCTTCAACCCGCAGTGAAGAAGAGCGACCCATCCAACCATCTCCGCCTTAACACACAAGAATACAGCCTTACATCGCATATACAGAGCGAATAAGACTGATAAATGTCAGCTAGATCTCATTTTTAGTGTTAACAAAGCAGTGGTCATCGACCGAAGGGCAGGTTTGTTGGTAATATCGTCTTAGCGCCAGTCTCGCCTCCCCCTCCCAGATCTGCGTAGCAGTCTCTGTTAGCTTCCCTGCTAACCTACCCAACAAGGTTGCCCGTCTGTTGCCTTTCATTCGTGTTTAAACAATTATATTTGTCGATTATAACGTCACACGCGTGAAATAAACCCACACAACAATAAATAATAGATTTGAACTCACTGACCTGTCAAAACAGTCCGGTTTATCCCTGCGTCGTTTAAGCTGCTACCGCTCTGCCTCCGCCGGTATGGAGATACTGCGCATGCGCGCTGGAAAAGGACATCGTGTGCGAGGCGCATGTCTGGTTATTGGTGTTGCCAGTTTTGTGCAACGATGTTTGGTAACCAATGTTGTGCTTTGTGTTTTCTAGAAAAATCTCCACCGTTTTACGGAAGTATATATAATTTCACAGTGTGTTTTAATATTAAGACGCGTCTTTATCACGTATAAACAAAGCAACAAATGTAAATGTTTAGAATAAATATGAAAACATTTGTACTGAAAACGGGTACTTTCTATAAATTTTAAAAACGCAAAATGAGATTAGGTTAAATATTCAAAATCGTCAATGTCAACTGTACTTGAGAATAATTAAATAACCATTTTCTTATTTTGAGAGAAAGAAACAGGAAAATTAATTAACTTGTCAATAAATATAAAGAAACAATAAGGACAATCCAGAAAGAATAGTAAGAATTAACAATACACTGTAATAATATACACAACACAGTAAGAGACAATGCACGAAAGTGAATACACAATATAAAACAATAAGACCTACAATAAAAAATACGTAACGATCGATAATTGGGGATTTGGCAACCTCAATTAGATAATGCGATGCGCAACAAATGAACAATGTTGCAGTATTATCTCACAAAGCCCAATAAGCTGGAAGTGATACATATCAGTTAGTCTTATTTAGTCTTATTAGCAATAAGATGTAATTACAATACATGCACAATATTCTCACACTTATGGCACACTCATATATCATGGTTTCATCATACTGTAATCCTCCAGATGTGCGTTACCACCAGAGGGCGGCGGATATATCACTTGGCCACCCTCGCTTGCCAAATTTTCATTTTCACTATCACTGTGCACGATTGTCGCTGCACTGCGATTTAAAGATGTTATCATATCAGGTTTTAAGACGTTTAAGTCTTTTTGCAGTCATTAAACCAGTTTACCAGGGTAAACTGACCTACCCTGGTAAACTACAGACTTCGTGTGGACTGAAGACTTCCTCCGTCAATCACAGTGACGGACAACCTGACCCAGGTAGAGCCGCCGGTAGCCTTGAAGTGCCACGTATTGTTTTTCTCAATAATTTCATTTATTCAACAGTTAGGTTAAATTGCTTTTGATCATTTTTCATTTTTATCGCAGGAGTTGGACTTTGTTCAGGAAGCAAAGTCCAATTCATTTTATCTACCGGATAATCAACGATGGCTTGCAAAGAAAACACACGTCCACTTAAATTTATGCCTTATGTTTCAATGTATTATTATTGTTTAAAATGTGTTGTTTTTATCAGCATTATTCATACATATTAGACAGAGTGTTTCATTTTCAGACTGAGATTAGTTAGCAATTCTTTTGTTTCTGCTGATTGTTTAAGTCTGTTTTTCTATCAAGTACTTTCACAATTTTCTGTGTCACGTTTAAAACCCATAATAAGATATTTTAGTACAATGCTGTTTTTGTTACCCATATTAATGAATGGAAATTCAATTAGCTGACATGAATAGTATCACCATTTTGATATTATGGTGATATTTTTAGCTTTGGTCGTTGAAATATACTTTGCTTTTAATATTTACACTTTTAAACTGAATTTTAGCATCAGTAGTAACTTACCAGCAGCTCAAAGCTATGCTGGCCAATCACAGTGTGCAGCTGTTTGACGTCCGGAATCCAGATGAATTCCAGGCAGGCCGTATTCCAGATTCCATCAACATTCCATGTGAGTCTCTGCTGAGTACAAATTACAATTTTTTGACAGTGTCATTGAGTAATCTGTGTTTTTTCCCTCAGTGGGACAACTTGAGGAGTCACTGAAGCTCTCACCAAAGCAATTTGAACAGCAGTTTAAAGTGAAAGCCCCGAAAAAGGTTGATGATAACATAGTCTTCCATTGCAGAAGTGGAAAAAGGAGCTTAACTGCTCTTGAAATTTCTCATCGCCTGGGATTCATTAAGTAGGCAACAGAAAATAATCACACCGTGATCTTATTCTTATTATCACCCAGAATACATAATATGGAAATGTATGCAATTAACTACATATTCCTTTTTTGTTAGAGGGAAAACACTGTTTTGTTATTCAATGTTTTCTTTATCTTTATCAGGGCACAGCATTATGGAGGTGGATACCTTGACTGGGAAGCGCATGAGAAGAAGTGATGATGATGAGAGCAGTTCAGATCTTATTTTCTAATTGCAGAAGTAATAAGCTCAGTAATATTACATGAATGACATTTGAATATTTAATAGCTAAATATATTTTTAATTACTTAATTGTTTAATTATTTTTTAATGAACCAATTATACGTACCAATGAAACGGGTGAATAAAGTGGACAAAATGCACAGAAATGAAGTCAAAGATTAAACATAAACCTATTTTATTGGTTTAGTTCAGAAGTATATAAACTAAAAGCTGCAATCTGTAACTTCTTTGGTTAAAAATAAACAAAAACAGTTACTGAGCAAGTACAGTGTTCAAAACACTGTCTTCACCTGACCTCGATTTGCAATAGTACATTTATATTAATGATTTATAATTTGAGCTGTCGAGTCCAATTTTGCAGGTGATGTCAGTTTGGCTTCATTTGACTTGATAAAATGAAAAGAAAGCATATGTAAGTAAGTACATAAAGTAACCTGCAGTTTTTTAAACAGCAAGGGCAGAAGTTACCAATTGCAGATTTAATTCTTAAAGGGACAGTTCACCCAAAAATAGAAAGTCCTCCATCATGACTGTATGATTGTTTTGCTTTAAAGGAACATAAAAGAAGATATTTGGAAGTATGCTGATGACCAAACAACAGTGGCATGTTGATTTCCATTGTATGGACACAAAACCACGTTTCTAAGACATTTAAGACATTTCTTAAAATATTTTATTATATGTTCCACAAAAGAAATAGTCATATTGGTATGGAATGACATGAGGGTGAGTAAAGGATGGATTATTTATTATATGGGGAAGGATATTTATCTTGGGATGGATGGATATTTATTTTGGGTTGAACTATCCCTTTAATCTGTCAGACTTATTTGCTTATTTAGGTTGTCTACCAACATTGCACTAATACCACAAGGTGGCAGCAATGCAATTAGGGTCAATAAGGGAAAGGTTTATGGAAAGCCAAGGTTCATGGCCACATGTGATGAGATGATCATTTACCTGGTAGCTGGTTGGATGTGGTTGGCTGCACCTTGGTAACTAAATGTCAGGTCGGTACTTAATACAGATCAAGACTGGCACATTTTTCATTGGACTGCAATCAAATCACAGATCTTTCCTGCACTATTGTGGAGGACAGTGTCATTAATTTATGGATGGGTATTCTGAAACTAGAGAAAATAATGGTCCTTATCCTCTAATGTTAGCAATAGCCCTAGGCGTTGAATCTGGCACATAAAATCTGTCTAGCCTGAGCCTGTGGCGTTTTCTTTTCTGAATGATAAGAACAGACTATGATAAACGTGACCATATCACTTTCACTCTATAGCCATAACGAGTCTAGTTTGTAAAATAAAACATCCAAAACTAATTTCTTTGTTCTTTGCCACGGCAGACGTAAACATACCCAAAGCACCAATATGAGCTCATTTGTTGTTTTAGTTTTGTAATTTTCCAAATATTTGTTCCAAATATTGTGGCCCCATTTGATCTTGTTTTGACTTCCCTGCTTGCTCACTAAAATCTTTTTTTCTATCTCATAATTATATATAGATTATATGTTTATCAATTTATAAGATATGTCAGTACACGACACTCGAAACAGTCAGCGCCAAATGATGCGATACCCACACAAATTACGCAATTCTCTCTCATTTGGAAATGTAATAAAGTTTACATAAGAAATGGATTTTGGCTTTTACGTACTTGGATCTAGTACTGTTATGTTTTTCTTTAAAATGTGATACAGCATCAGCTATTGAACTGAAAGGACAGAAATTATCGTGCGTAAAAGACCTGTTGGAGATGGGGTACTCGCCTCACGTACAGTGTTACCGTCGGGGAGAGCCAGGCTCTGGGAGAACTGACTGCATTCAGTAAGTCAATGCACAAACGCAGTGTTGAAGTATTTCTGCTGCTTTGCATTCATAAGTTGCACATACCCGATCGCCCGGTGCGCGTAAAGGATGGAGCCGCTTTCTTTCCGCAAATGGTTCGCACAAAGACCCAAATCGGGGAAAGTTCCTTCTGAGATGGACCTGTTCTTCACTGGAGAAGCTTAACAGGTAGACACTGTAAACTGTGTAATCTACTACTTAAATGCATTGGCACTGAAATGACCAAAATAAACTGGAACTGTAACAGCCTTAGTAAATGCATGCCTTTATAATGGGACTTTCTGGGTGCGTTTGTGTAGTTTATCTATGTAGTTGTTTTTAAATTGTATTTTAAGTCAAAGTTGTATTGTGTGATTAATAATCAGATGTTGTAACTGAGCCTTATTTTAGCTATTAGAATGTCTTCTGCTGAGTTCTTCTCTTATTCTTGTGTGATTTTTAGCATCTTCATATAGATTTAGGGTTTGTTAAGGGCTGACCCCTCTTGCCTTAGTTCATTACAGGAATCCAAATGCTGTAAAATCAAGGGTTGCGTAATTTGGACTAGAGGAGACAGTTATGGCTATATGTGGCAAACACAGATTATCAAGGGTGCAGAAAAGCACGAAGCACCAGATTAGCCTTACAGTACACGTATACAAAAGAATATTTTATATCTTATATTTTTCGTTTTATTGCTACAATCAATATAGAGACATGCCAAAGGTTTAAAGACTGCACTGTGTGTCTGAGGCAGTGCTGTCTGATATCACCAGAGCAGCTTGTCATATATTAGGTTGCTGAGTGCTCAATAATTCTGTTTACACTACAAAGATAACATAGAAGCTGAATGTGAAGCTGCATGTTTACCCCAATAAGGTGCCTTTACACACTGCTTAATGCTGCACAGAGACAGTGTTAGCGCCTTTACACACTGTTGAATGCTGCACAGAGACAGTGTAAGCGCCTTTACACACTGCTGAATGCTGCACAGAGACAGTGTAAGCGCCTTTACACACTGTTTAATGCTGCACAGAGACAGTGTAAGCGCCTTTACACACTGCTTAATGCTGCACAGAGACAGTGTAAGCGCCTTTACACACTGCTTAATGCTGCACAGAGACAGTGTAAGCGCCTTTACACACTGCTGAATGCTGCACAGAGACAGTGTAAGCGCCTTTACACACTGCTTAATGCTGCACAGAGACAGTGTAAGCGCCTTTACACACTGCTGAATGCTGCACAGAGACAGTGTAAGCGCCTTTACACACTGCTGAATGCTACACAGAGACAGTGTAAGCACCTTTACGCTTTTCTCAGAAATATGGATTCTTTCAGTTATGAAATTGTAAGAAATTAAAACATGCAGAAAACCAGGTTTAAGGCTGCTTAATGCTGCACAGAGACAGTGTAAGCGCCTTTACACACTGTTTAATGCTGCACAGAGACAGTGTAAGCGTTTACACACTGTTTAATGCTGCACAGAGACAGTGTAAGCGCCTTTCCGTTTCTCAAGGTTTTTCAGTTATGAAATTGTAAGAAATTAAAACATGCAGAAAACCAGGTTTAAGGCTGCTTAATGCTGCACAGAGACAGTGTAAGCGCCTTTACACACTGCTGAATGCTGCACAGAGACAGTGTAAGCGCCTTTACACACTGTTTAATGCTGCACAGAGACAGTGTAAGCGCCTTTACGCTTTTCTCAGAAATATGGATTCTTTCAGTTATGAAATTGTAAGAAATTAAAACCAGGTTTAAGGCTGCACTGATGCTGAATTGTATTTTCAAAGCACCTAGGATCTAAGGCAAATCAGAGCTGGTATATTTTAGTATAGCTTTTATGCAGCATTGTGTGTATAAAATACACAGAAATGGAGCTGGCACAGATCCTGCTTAGAGCAGCTTTAACTTGGCTGTGTAAAATCACTGAGTCTCTCTACAGAGTATTAAAGTCCTGGTTTCCCTGATGTTTATGTTTTAACTGTTCTCTCTACCTAGATCTTCAACACTCATGGAATTGTTTAGCAGCAGTGAGGGTTTCTGGAATGACTCCATTGATCATTCTCTTATCCTGGGAAACTCCAGCTTGACACCGGGAATAGAGGAAGCAAAGAGGAATTATTACGCCATGCTCTACTCACTACTTATTCTGGCTATTGTGTTTGGGAACGTTCTAGTGTGTATGGCTGTGGTGCGAGAGCGGGCTCTCCAGACCACCACCAACTACCTGGTGGTTAGCTTGGCCGTAGCTGATCTTTTGGTTGCCTCCCTGGTCATGCCCTGGGCTGTCTATTTAGAAGTGAGTACACAAATACAGTGGGAAGAACCCACTGTATAAATCAGGATATTGTTGAAATTCTAAATAATTTAACACTTTCTGTATTAACACTATTGGAGTTCTTCAACTCTGTAAAGACTGGGACACATGTACAGACATTTGGAGTTGACTTAAGCTCTATAAGAGTTAAAAATTAACGCTAGCCAATTTGCTGGAATTATAATATTAACAACAATAGAAATTACAACTAAATCCGCAAATTGATTAGGTATTAAGTAGATGTTTGTACATGCTCATATTTATTAATATTTATGGTTTAGCTGGAATTAATTTTCAGGCCTGTAAAACAACTGCTAACATATTTAGGTTGTAGAAACCTTTCCATACTGTTTAATGCCTTTGTTACATACTGTCCAGTAAGTAACAAAAGCATTAAAAATTTATGTTTTTGGAACATTCAATACTTCCATTTTTTACATGATAACATTAGTGCTTTGTTGTAAGAACATTATTCTAACTTTTTAAATTCTGTAACGTTTTAAAAACAGTCCACTAACAACTTAAGAATAACATTTTTGATGTATGATATATAACATTATGAAATGTTCTACTAATGTTACTGCAAGAACATTTTTTGATACTTTTGAGACAACTTTTAGAGAATTTTAGCCAACATTCGGAGAACATCCTGTTAGCTGGGAAGGCATTGAAATGAATAAAACCAGATTTTGAGGTCGCACTCAAAAATCTTTGTTCAGTAATTATGAAGCATTGAATAAGTCACAGAAATGCATTGGTCAGTGTTTATCTACAAAGCACATTAGTTCTTCCTATTTTTTTGCTAAAGTCACAAGTACACCATTTCTTAAGGGAATCCACAAAGCTGTTCTCTAATCCACTGTAATGTAATCCATTAAGAGCTTATACAATTATTTTCTTCCTTCAGTAGATGATTACTTGATACTGACACAAGAAACAGGACCTGAACTAATAGCAATTGTTAAACCAATACTGTTGGAAAGCTTAAAGACTAGAGATCAAGAGATAGAGACAAACCAAATAATCTGATGCTTGTAAATCTGTATTATAGTTAGACCTAAATAAGAATAGTGCCCAGGTCTATCAAATCATGCCTCATTGCAATGTGAAATGCTCTCTTAGCCATTAGTCCTAATCATCCTTATTTCTTTCTCTATCAATGGGAAACAGTCGCATTTATGAAGCTGCTATTCATAAAGCATCTCCGAATTGGAGTGCTTCTCTAATATCAGATTTCCTTCTCTCCACCTGGTTTAAAGTGGATTCACCATTAAACAAAAACATTATTCATTCAGTCTCACATCTTGTGAATGCCTGAAGTTGAAGGCATTGTGTTACACTTGATTAAAACCGGTACAGGAAAGAGAAAAATATGTCTGTCATGAAGCACTGCACCTAGCAGTCTAGTGTAGAAACATGCAGTTCATTCATCTCTGCCCGTGCCTTATTAACTTCCTCTCCAGTGATGGGCATTATCTGCCTCAGCCCCCTGAGAGACAGACTGAGGGTCTGTTTGCCTGTGGAACACTTATTATTTGCAAAGTGAGTGTGGGAGATAAAAGCTGTGACTTTCAAAAAAAGAGTTTTTCCTCTTTGCGATTGTATAGAAAAACTCATCCACTGAGGCAGTGTGGTGGGAAATGAAAACAAGTCTGCCGGATTCAGTTAAATGGATTTTATCCATGTCCTTTCCATCATTTTTGTTTTTTTCATATAGTTCAAACTGCGGTTAAAAAGGGAGTAAATGCAAATATTCGGATTGTGTCTCTTTGAGAGTGTTTCTAACACAACCTGGGTTTACTTGTGCAGGTGGTGGGCGGAGCTTGGCTCTTCAGTCGGTTGTACTGTAATGTGTTTGTTACCCTGGATGTGATGATGTGCACTGCAAGCATACTCAACCTATGTGCCATCAGCATTGACAGGTAGGGAGTTACCTTGACATATACACAAACACACAATGTATATATATATATATATATATATATATATATATATATATATTTACACACTTCCTGTGTCCTCATAAACCAAACAGCTTTCAAAACATACTAAATGATTGCTTTTTTGTTAATTACAAAATGCCAAAAGATTTCTGTGAGGGTTAGGTTTAGGGGACAGAATATACAGTTTGTACAGTATAAAAACCATTACGTCTATGGAGAGTCCTCATAAACCACGTCTCAATAACAGGTGTATCATTATCATCTTTACACACAGGGCAGAGAGGGGCCCTTGTTTTAATTTCGGTTGCGTGGCATGAGTGCCAGAACATATATGTAGAATTTTAATTACTTCTTGGGGGAGGGGTGTGTGTGTGGTGGTTGGGATCATATAGTAGGTTAAACTAAAGAGCTGACAGAAAATTATTGGGTTCAAAAAAGATCAAGAAAAACATCTATAAGACAGGGAAATCAAGCTATTCAGCCACTGGAGGGAAAAGAACATATTTAGCTTGATTATGCCTTTCTGATTATGCTGCTGGCCTGCTTCACTCCCTCCATCCTGTCAGAATTCTGTTGTATTCTGTTCTTGTATGATAGAAAAACTGATCATGCAAATCAGGGGTCTGATACAATAGCATCTGTGTCATTGATGGGGTCAAAAATAATTAAACCTCCTTCGTATAGACAAACTCATTCTTGCACATGCTCATTCAATGGGCCAGACTAATTAATTTTTAATCAAATATTTTTACTGTAGTAATAGACCCCATGGCAGGTTTTAAAGGGCCTTCTAGCTTATCTGAAATTGAGTTGAGATCTCATTTTCAAAAATAGTTTTTTAATCAAATCAATTGGCATACTCAAAACTCTTACTCTTATTTGGTGGGTAATTTAAAAGTTTTAGAATTTGCCATTTAATAATATAACTCATGGATTCTGTGCTTCAGTGGTCCTTTCTCTGATCTGTATTCCCATCACCTCTGGGAATCCTCTGAGATTAACTCTTCCAACTCTTCTGTGAAGGTACACGGCTGTGGTGATGCCTGTGCTGTACAACACCACCCACAGCTCCCGAAAGAGAGTTTCGGTCATGATTGCTATAGTGTGGATCCTCGCCTTTGCAGTCTCCTGTCCCCTACTGTTTGGATTCAACACTACAGGTGAACCAGTTGTTATTTTAAAAATGAACACCTTAAGACTTTATTTTGTTTATTTTTTAAGTTGCTTGACATTGTCGTCAACGCTAAAATCATTAAAAATGTATTCTCAAAGTTCTAGGAACATTCACAACGTCCAGTTGTTAGATGTTGTAAGAACGCTATTTAAACATTTTTTTAATTCTGTAACTTTTTAAACATTTCACTAACTACTTAAGAATGGGTTTTGATATGATATACATATATATGATATATACACATATATGTATATGTGATATAAAAAGGTACAAAACCTTCTACTAACATTACTGCAAGAATTTCATTGATAGCGGTGAGAGAACTTTAGCCAACGTTCCGAGAACATTCCCTGTTAGCTGTAGTTGCTCCATTGGTCTAAAATTATTGCATCTACTTAAGCACTGCAGTAAAACCTATTAAGGACCTAACCAACAGCAAACAGGTTTGGAAATATAAGTGACACATTTAATCAAGAGATCTGTTAACAAAGAGCGCTACAGATTTTTCTTGAACAATAATTTTATATCTGCATACCAGCTTTTCCATCAGATGATGATAAATAAATCTGCAGACGGAATTAACCATCCATTTAATTAGAATAATCAGTTAATTAGTTTCACGGTGAGATATAATGAATGTCACCTCTCTCATACACACACAAGCTCTCTATATGCATGAGATTCGTTCTGCCTCGTCTCTGAGTGGATCTTTAAGGATCTAATTATGTTGCCGCAGAAACAATTTTGTATGTCACAGATTACTGTTGATAAGAGTATTGATTATGCTTGCAACCCAGCTGTCAGCATTACGTACATCCACACTGATTTATTACCACATATCTGTGATTTACAATCTTAATTTAGGTTACACAATGGTATTTTCTGCTAGTTTTGTTATGGTAAACAAAGGAATTGGCAACATGTACATGTATGTAAAGCTAAATTGTATTTGTCAAAACATTTGAAGATTTTTTGAGATGAATATCTGTGATTGTATGCAAACAGTTATATGTGATTCTGTCTGTAAAAACCAGTTAGTCATTTTTTGTGATTGACTGATTCCTACATAAAATACATAATGTAAAGATCATTCTGTGAAAATATAATCTTGTTAACTTTAATATTGACTGAGTAAAGGCATGTCAAAGATTGAAATCAAACTCTGATACTTCTGAATCTCATAATTATATAATGAAACTTTAGCCTGAATTTCACAGACAGGGTCACATGAAATCACATTATATTCCAGGTTCCTAGTTGCCATACTCTCATAGTCATTTTTACAGCAATAGATCTATATTATTATAAATGAGATTTTACAGCGTTGTGTTTTAACATCTGATGTATTACTTTTGTTTGCACTACAATAATCCCTTATAGTGTGATTTCTACAATACTAATCTCATATGTATCATGTGTGGCCATTGCAGATGATCCCGCTGTGTGCTCAATTTCAAATCCTGATTTCGTTATCTACTCCTCCGTGGTGTCGTTTTACTTGCCTTTTATGGTGACCCTTCTTGTGTACGTGCGCATTTACATCTTCCTCAGGAGGAGAAGGAAGAGAATCACTTTCCGTCAAGCAAGTGGCAAAGTTCAGCCAGCTGGCGTGCCACCAGTGGTAATACTCTCATGTTTCATAAACCCATGAAACACATCCACAAATAATCTCCAAACTGTCTTGGATTAGGGAATCACTGTCAACTCCCACAGTAAAACCACTTTAAACACATATAATCTATCCATAACAGTGCCTAATGGCTAAAAGTATTTAAAGAAGTATCTGTTACTGGGAGTATGGATTCGATAAACATCTAAGCTTTAAGCAGGGTTATTAAAGAGCTATCTTGAATCGAAAATGTATGTTTAAATACATTATTAGATTTCACATGAATAAATCCAGTCTGCCTTTGTTAGGAAACATTACTTTGTTGTTTTATTTAGTGAAACAACATTCCCGATCAGGGGATGGAACGGTGGACCATCGTCTTTATTTGAAAGTGAGATGCATAGCCAGATCTTAGGAATTATTCCAGCAGCTATTTTGCTATATGTCCTATGAATTTTAGTGCAGGATTTAGTTCCAGCTAACTGGAGCAAAATTTGATATAGTGATAAAGCTTTATGGGCTGCCCTGAATATTTTTCTTACTGTTTAAAAGACTGCTTTGCTTTCCTTTTTTAAATCCCATCTTATTTTAATTAATCCAATGAGATTTGAATTAAGAAATGATGTTTGATGACCTACACTGTTTCATGCTGTTAAACTTTATTGATTTTCTCAAGCATGTGATCACGACTATGTCTCACACAGTTTTGCCAAGATACTAAAGTATGCAATCAAATATCAAAGATTTCAATATGAACTCACACTTTTTACTTTTTGTCAGCAATTTTGTCTTGTGTCTATTTTTATTATCCTAAGGAAATTTAGGGGAAACATCTCGGACAAAACATGTAAGGAAAAATGCCTTAAAGTTATAATAAAGGATGACGACACAGACAGGCCTGATTATATTTCTAAATCATTAGGTGATAACACGTCACAATGAGGTTCAGTTTGTTAATGTAAATCAGCAATTGAAATAATAAAAAACACAACCTTTGCTAATTAAAATACAAACAATGCAAATACTAACTAATAAGTTAATTTATAAAATACAAATAATTATAATTTATAAATATGCTATAGTTTATTGTTAATTGATAAAAATGTATATGTAGAAATTAACATAAGCTGAAATTAATAAGTGCTATAAAAGTATTTTCCATTGTGATTTCATGTCAAAGCATTAACTAAGTTTAATAACCAGTTAAATTACTATTAAAAATTCTGTTTGGTTAGTCATTAGTCTTAGTAAAAATCACAAAGCCCATTATTTGCACAGGATAAATGTCAGATTTGTTCCTTATCTGTCCTCACAGCTCTTATTTCTGTTCCCCTAATCTGTTTTCACTTCTTTGTTTTCCCCTCAGTGACTCTTTAACATCTTTCCACAGGAGATGTGCTTACAAGACGTCGCTCCTAAGGAGAAAAGAGATCTATCCCCCATCAAGATAAATGTGATAAATGTGCGTATACCATTGTGTCCCTGAATGTCTGTGCTGAAACGTGTGACTACTGTAATCTTTTATCAGCTGAGTCAGAGCAACAGGCTCTGTTAACAAATCTAACATGATATTTTCAGATGGTGGTCTTTTCAGCCTATGCCCCCTCTTATAACATACCATAGTTAGTACAAGAGAAATAAACATGGTTTAAAAAGGAGGAAGAAAACACGTTCTGTGTTTTAGTCACTGACATCAATGTGTTGCTTTTGGGCAAAAACGAAATTAATTCAACAAAAATACTTTGTAATCTTTCTGTTAGAGGAAATTAGTTTGTGCTAAATGAACAGAACAGATATGCTTGGTATAAAGACTTGTAGTTTGCACAGTTTCTCTTATGTTTCGTGTCTCTGTCTGTTTAGGAAAACACAGAGCAGGTGATTCGTCCCCGGCTCCTCGCCAACTGCCTGTGGCGCAAATGTCCTCAAACCGCTCCTGCCGAGAACTCATTGCTGCCCCCTGTGGAAATACTGAACTACTGCAGCATCAGTCAAGCCTCCTTTGCTCGCACTGATCAAGAGGCAAACCGTGAGGAAGAGGAGGCTGGTGAAGAGGATCCAGTGACAAATAGGAGCTGCGAGGTGAAAAAGTTGTCGAATGGACGCACACACACCACGCTGCATCCTCTGCGGCCTGCTCGTGTCATGGTGTGCCCCAGTCAGATCCGCTGTAGGAGTATGCACTCTAAGGAAAAGAAAGCAACGCAGATGTTGGCCATTGTTCTAGGTGAGAAGCCCATACTGCAATCTTTAACTTTAAAAGCTTCTTCACAGCAATGCCATAGAAGAACCATTTTGGTTCCTCAAAGAACCATTTAGTCAAAGGTTCTTAAAAGGGATTTCCTTCTTACCTTTTTAATATTTAAAGAACCTTTTTGTTCTGAAAAAAAAAGGTTCTACAGATGTTAAAGTTTTCTTCTGTGTCATTGTGAATCACCTTTTTTAAGAGTGACTCTATTATTGGAATCCTAGTGTGGTGACCCTAGTGGTTATCCCGCCTGATTAGGTTGGTATGTTGGCTGGTTTTAAGGGTTTTTTCAACATTTATACAAACTAAGCACCAGCTTGGCCAGACTAGGAGATCAGTTTATACCAGTTTCATCTTAAGACCAAAACAATCAATCTGAGATGATTTATGCTGTTTTTGGGGTGTTTATATTCATAAATGCCACTGTACTATTTTTCTGTTAGTTTCTCAACTGACGTTTCAAAGTGGGCTGCAGAGTGATTTTTTGAAGCTCGGTTTGTGCCTGGCTTGTGCCAGGAGTTTGTCAGGTTGCTGACAAGATGCCACATGGGGAACACTGAGGTTGGCGAATGCCAATAGCTGCAGGTAACACCTGCAGAGCAGAGTCAGACCTCCTAAATGTGTGGAACACTCAGCAACCAATCGGATTCAATTGCGTTGATTCACTCCCCAGTCAGTGTTCTGTAGAGCGATAGATGACGTTGATGGTAATCTGAAATGTCTGCTTAATTGTACAGGAAATTAAATCACACTTATGAAATCAGAGGTCTTGGATCGAGTAAGTGGCTCAGCTGCCTCAGTTCAACATCAGTTGGTCAGGGTTGTCACATGACCATTTGTCATCTACTGTACAGGAACTCCTCTACATTTTCCTCATAAAACAGTCTTTGGAGATGTAGAAAGATGTTGTTGCACACATAACTACACAGATCAGTGTAGTTATGACATCTACCATCCACCAACCCTGACCCCATGCAAATGACTGCATAATGAAAATTAATGGGGGCTGTTATCATATGATTGTGTAATTTCATACATTAATGTTTCTGTCTGTTTTGTGTGTGTGTTTTCAGGGGTCTTTCTTATTTGCTGGCTGCCGTTCTTTGTGACACACATCCTAAACACTCACTGCAGGGCGTGTCATATTCCACCTGAGCTCTATAGCGCCTTCACCTGGCTGGGCTATGTCAACAGCGCTCTCAATCCAGTCATTTACACCACCTTCAACATTGAGTTCCGCCGAGCCTTTATTAAAATCCTAAGCTGCTAACTCATTGGTCAAGCTCACATATGATGCTCAGCGGATCCATGACATCACATATTCTACTTTATGGATAATAATAAAGGGATATTAATGGGCTTGGACAGTGCAAACGGGTTCAAAATGACTTCACATTCACTTCAAAGTTCACAACACTCGCAGCCGGTGGATTTTGCGATGTTAAGTTTCACATTCATGGAACAAGGTGAAGTAAAGTATTCGGATTAATCCACGGTCTGCTCCAGGATGTAGCAGCTGCTTCGCATTCTACAACAAAGCCTAAAATGTTCTGTGGATATTTATATCTCAGCAACTTGTTGAAATTCAGAGGTCATCATGTCTGCATGTGTCATGCCTCCAAACGGAGCTAAACTGAGATTTACTAGAGTTGTAAAACAGCTAAGAGAAAAAAATAAAGCATGAGGGCTAGAGTGACTTGTCAAAGGGACTATAAAGCATGTGACCAGAAAGATCATGAGGTATACATATATTGTATACCTCATCCCCAAGGTTAACTTTCATGATCTGACTGTATATTGCATTGTTGAGAAAAAGGCAGGCAGTTTTTTGTGTTGTAAATTAAAGCTTAGTTGGATCCCCATAAACCCTGTTGTCATATAAAACATATAAAATATACTTACAACATGCATATATACTTGTATCTTTCATAATTCATTTATCACAAAAACATAAACAACAACAAAAACATACTTCTGCCCTTTTAAAAATAGAGGCGCGTGAGGTCCCTGAATATACATGCACAAATGCTGGGGGTGCAAAGCAAAGTACGAAGAAAATACGAAGCTGAAGTAAAATGACAGACAGAAAATAACATAAAGAGACGTGCATGTGTGGAACTAGATAAGTCGGTTTGTTGATTGAAAGTGAGTGAGTGATTGAAGGTGCGACTGGGTGAATTAAAACAAGCGAGTTGATTGAGAAAGAGAGAGAACACTTACAGAGAAAACAGAAATTTCAACCAGCATTTGAAGCTCAGCTGGAAGCCAGATGATTATGCTGAGAAAGATTGCATAAAAATTGAGCGAGAGAGCGCGAGAAAGTGTCATGCTCGTGTGTAGCTTGACCCAAATTGTAGCTTTTCCTTGACACACATGGAGCAACTCTACGTGTGTTGTGATGAATGTGTGCGAGCGCCAGTACAATAGAGTGACGTGTGAGTGATGGCCTCTTCACACTAATTACTAAACGCTGGCTAGACTCCAGGGTTTGGCTCTAAGTTTTATGTGTTCACACATGCAAAATGATTACACTGACTCCATCGCATGTCATCGAGTGACAGCTAATGAATTCGAATTGACGTTTCTTTCCCAAACTCCAGCCTTCCTTCAGCCCTTCTGTTCACTACTCCCTCATATCTGCTGAGCACACTCGCTGGCACTGTAGATCCTAATCTGCAGTGCATTGTAGATCGACTTTTGCACATAATGGGGTCTTGTCAGTTTGCTAATTGTTGTTTCATAAAAGCGTGTGTGAAAATGTGTGTGGTTTGTACATGCTTTTGTGGCTGAAACCCCGTTCGTTTGTTTTCCAGGCTTTAAAAACAAAGTCAAAATGGTGGTAGGTTGGACTGAAAGACGTTTGTGAATTATTTAAGCCACCTTTCATATCATGCTTTCCATGTGCACCCATCAGCTCCTTATTCTGTAGGCTTCCCAAGTGAATTCATTCATTCATTCATGCGATGCACTGCGCCTGTAAGACACACACTGACAGTTCTGTAAGCCTGGTAAATACTCTGAAATGCTTTTTGCTTTTGATTGAATAAATAATGATTTCGGTTTAATTTATTATAGAAACTCTGATTGAGTTTTACATATTTTAGTAATTGTCTGTTCAAAACTTGCCAACATAATGCTATGGTGTTGTTGGGTGTTGAGGCTGTTACATTGGTTTTGTGAGTGGTCTTTAGCATCAGGGTTGCCAGGTTTACGTAACAAAACAGCCTAATGGCCTGTCAAAACTAGCCCAAAACTAATGACCGTAGCCTGAATACCAAAAGTCAAAATATGCCACTTTCATACTTAAAATACATATTGGTTAAATTTCAGTCAATATTTCAGTCAAATAAAATTCATGCAATGTCAAGCTTTTAAACTAGAAAATAAAACAATGTGTGGCAACAGATTAAAAGTAGCCCGATTTCGCAGGAAAACCACAGACCTGGCAACACTGTTTAGCATATTGATATGCATTCTGGAAGGATGCTTAAGCTACTGCCCCAGGTCTCTGTGATATCCTGATATCCTGGATATGGCTATGGGGTCTCTCTTTAATATAAGTTTATTGTATTTTTTTCAGCAGACAAAAGTGCCCTCAATGTTTTCTGCACAGGAAAGTTTGAATGTCTATTATAAAAACAATTACACAATAAAACAACAATTAAACACAATGGCAACACATAAGCACAGACTTGAGTGTTTGTCTCCCTGGCAAGTTAATGACTATTGAATTTAACGTATGCCTGATGTAACGGAGGGAAGTAACGATAAGTCACCTATTTACAGGTGGTGAGCAGTTATACTGCTGGAATCCTGACGCTCTCCTACAGCCACATTAAAAATGTTTACACATTTAAACATGTATGAGCTTGCATTGTAAGCGACTACACGTGAAGAGTGTAACAGTCTTAACATGTATCTACAGGTTTGGCTTATACTTGTGAGGGCCAAATATTTTAAGTTGTCCATACAAGTATAATGAAACATATCAAAAACTTACTGGACATCACTGGTAGAAAAAGATTCACAAATCTGCCAATTCATCTGTGTTGCACTGTATCATCTGACCCTATCTCACCCTTATTCCGTATCTTTTGTGTGATAAAAAGCAGAAAGCGTCTGAACTACTTTTGTTACGTGACTTCCATGAAGTTTCGAAAACAATGCATTTAAAGTGATTCATTGGTAGTTGAGAAGAACGTTTAAGGGCCCATTTATCTCGGAGGCCCACAAGGTCTCCCCTGGCAAACCATACTGATGGCAAGTTCTGCTTAACATGTGCTCTTGATTTTACTGCTGATACAATTGTGGTGCTGAAGTGTTTACAATGGCACATTTAAACTAACTCAAATTAACTCTATCACCGCTAACGATGGGTTAGTAAACATTAAGGTTGTAAGAACGTTTCCCTAAAGTTTCTATTAAGTAAAAGTGTTAAAAATGTTATTTTGAATGTTCTAGAAACATTCAAACCGTCCAGTTTTTTAGACATTGTATTAACATTATTGCTTGGTTGTAAGAATGTTATTCAAACTTTTTTAAATTCTGTAACATTTTAAAACGTTCCACTACAATCTAAGATACATATGATATAAAACATGAAATAAACATTTTACCAATGTTACTGCAAGAATGATTATTGCTAACTTTAAGAAAACTTTTGTTAACGTTCTAAGAACATTCCCTGTTAGATGGGATTTTTTTTATTGGCCCAGTAACACACTGATGTTGGTTATCATTTTACCAGCACAAGACTAGAAAGGATCATTATCAGGTGACACTGACTGGTTTGGTGACCAAGGAGATTAAATGACATTCTGTCAGAGCTGCAAGAGACCGTCAAACACAATTCAGCTCCCAGTCGTTTTTCTCTTCTGACTGCGCTTCTCAATTAATCACGTTTGCGGGCCCATTTAGGAGAGACGCTACAGCACCGTGCGGATTTGCATTTGAATCACCTCAGGTTATTATCCTGCTGGACTTCTGCACGGGGATGCCTAAACATGGAAGTTATCAGCCAGCACTCAGATGAGCAAGATAAAAAATCATAGCACCATTGTTTACAAAAAAGTATGATATTTATATGTTTACCGTGGTTTTACAACAGTACATGTCCAATGGCTTTTTTCAATCCCATTGGAAAAACAGTTTAGATACTGCAAAAATCTAATGTGATTTTTCTTTGCTGTGAATTTAATTTCTTTTTTGTTTTTCCCTATTAAAAGGTTTTTCTTGTCTTAAGAAAGACATCACAAAATTTATTATTTAACAATTATGGTTAAAAAATCTATTAGGTACAAATTTAATTCAAGTATTCTCTATTCCTAATGTTACGTACAATTTTGTTTCAATTTTGTTTCTTTTGTTTCCTGGTTGCATATTGCATGCAACATTTATGTTAACTTTATTTGTTGTGCTGCTTTGTTAATATACATTATAATACTTCAGACGAACCCTCATTCTGTCAATAACTCGCCTCCTGAATGTCAGGCACCTGCATCACATCAACAGAGTGTGAGAACGTGTGTAAGGACCAAAGAAAAAATAAGTGTTTGCATATAAAAGCATGCTTGTCTTTAAGAAGCTCTGACAAGATCCTGTCACTTTAATTTTCTCACGTATCTTACGTCAACAAATCAGGTCCTTTCTCTTATCTCACACATTTAAATGAACTTGTATGAATGAAAGGATTCCATGATCCAGGAATCCATATTATTATCATGCAGACACATCTGAAGGTTTCATAATGCTGTTTTAATTACATTGTATATATAGAATATAAGAATATAATAGAATACCACCACTCAATGGTCTGGACACACTTGAGTTTATATTTCTCATGATCTGAAGGCTTATGCTGAAATGTTTAAACTTAGTTCCGTTAACGAATAAATTGTGCCTTCCTATGATTTCTTTACAAAAGTAAGATCTTAATGTTATTTTTTCATTGCATGAACTGGATTTTAAAGAAAAAAGGCCAACAGATGTCCAGCCCAGCATACATGGAAACCTCTTGTGTTAAAAAGCTTCTTCAGGTGGCATCTCATGAAGTTGGTGGAAAAAACAACCACAGTACAGAGCATTAGATTTGCTAAACATTGTTTAACATTTTAATGACTAACTATTCTAAAATATGAAATATAGCAAAATAAAGAATCAGTAAGTGTGTCCAGACCTTTGCCTGGCAGTGTATATGACATTCACATCTATTCACAAAAACAAAAACAATATACATTTTTGGAAAGAATCATGCATCAATTGTAAGCTATTTTAGAAGGTCAAAAGGTTTCATATAGTGATATATTATTTCTTTCCACGTCAGCGTATTGTCTTTGAAAATGGCAGTATAAACAAAAATACATTTACTACTTTCTATTCACCTCGCACCTTCAACTGCAGAAAAGCTAAACATAAGTTTAGCCTGTCTAGACAGACAGTCTTGAATCTGGACCCATCTGTTACAGTAAATTAGGTTGCCTATGTCTGTCTGCCCTGTAGGTTCACAGGGCACTGCTGGTTTATAGAGAACTGGAGGAGACAGTAAAAATATAAAGTGACTTTTTGATGGGGGTTATTGGTGATCTGCTTTATCTCACCCTTTTGTCTCTCCCCTTTTGAACATGGGACACTCTCTGTCCAATTCTTATTAACAGAAGTTGTAGATAAGGACAATCATGGGCTGGAGGTAAATCAATTGATCACCAGCTTTGATAACAGTCTTCACCAACCAGAATAATCTACTGGATCAGTGCACAAATCGGTATATTGACCTGCATTCGTTACACACTCACTACTGGATCATGATGCATAATCTTTCAAAAAACATAATATGCTTGTGTTCTAACTCAGAAAGTATGCAAAAGAATATGCCAGGCTTTCTGACACATCCTCTGCTCATATGTAAATACTTAAAAAAAATAATAATTTAAAAACTTGATTGTTTACAAAGAAATATTGATTAATTGTTTTACAAAGAAAATTAACAGGATGGAAAGACCTATAACAGTAACAGTTACATGTATACATTTGGCAGACGCTTTTATCCAAAGCAACTTACAATGCCATCAAACTATACATTTGATCAGTATGTGTGTTCCCTGAGAATCGAACCCACAACCTCTGCGCTGCTAACGTAACGTCTAGCATCTTTTAATAAATTGCCACTGTTTTTAAAAGTTGCATAGCAGTCAGGGACATAGAACAAGTACTGAACCAAAGCTGTCAAATTATAGAATTGTGATAAAATGTAACTAACGTGATTTCCACAATTATATAGTATATGATAGGGAGATACATGTACTGCATATTAAGAATATATTTTTATTTTTTTATTTGTATTTTGCAGATGCACACCCTGTCTATCTCTCATTTCCGTGCACACTGTCACCCGTCTCCCCCCTCACCCACCATCTTGTATGTTTCTCTCCATGCATTTACTGTCCCTCATTCTGCATTAGAAAAGGTTAATAATGCTGGAGATCTTTCTCCTCACAAAATGGAATTTCAGAATTTCAGACCAGTGAAGGAAATTTACATTAATCTTTGTAATATACAGCTGCAATCTCAGCACCCAGAGGTTACAGAGGTCAGAATACCTCCAAGAATAAAATGACTGAAGCTGGATGCTGTATAAAGAAGAGCTGGCAGGTATAAATATAACATTTTTATTTTTGGGTGAACTGGCCCTTTAAGACTGGACCGATCTGAGGTGCTATCCCTCATAGTCTGGGTTTCATTTGTGTCAAATTAAATACAGCATCGACCTTGACTAAGGTCAATAATGTAATAGTAAATGCTTCCTGCATGGTGTGAATTATATGCAGTGAGAAATGCATTCAGATAAACCTTAATACAACATGACAAATCAGCTGTTATATATCAATGAGGGAAGGCTGGCATAAGAGTATGCCATCATTAAATATTCTTTCTGTATCCCAAACACAAATGGGAACAATCACATACATGCAT
The DNA here is from genome assembly GCA_036877525.1 of Chromobotia macracanthus. Lineage (NCBI taxonomy): Eukaryota > Metazoa > Chordata > Actinopteri > Cypriniformes > Botiidae > Chromobotia > Chromobotia macracanthus. The sequence goes on along the minus strand of JAZGTH010000098.1, from coordinate 950,781 downwards.
GGAATACATACAAATGTCAGATCGGCAGCAAGCTACAAGGCTCTTTTGATCAAATGCCCATCAGTGAACAAAAGAGCGGAAAGAGGTACAAAAAGATGTAAATTGACACAAATAGCTGTAAGAATTTAAACACAAACAGCCCTTCTTTCCATTTTATTTTCATCCCCATCCAAATACACACCTGAGGCATGAATTTTAGATTCCGGTCATGGCTGTTTTCAGAAGACTAAGGTAATGATTTGAGCACCAGGCTGTTGGCAGATGAAGATTTAGGGCTGCCTTCAGTACAGCAGCAGTAACCTCACCTGCTCCAATCCCTTCATACTGTACATCATTCATTTGGAGGATTGGAAATGAGGGCACTTGTCTAGAAAAACCCACACAGAGTGATGAATGAGGAATATATTCAACCACCAGGGGTCATCTATTTACTCAGGTCATTAATTAACAGCATTTGAATATATATTAATGCTGCAGTCCGTAACTTTCACCTCTCTACCGCCATCTGTTTGAAACATAAAATTGCAGTGTACTTCATGTCCTTTTCATTGTGTATGCTGAAGTCAAATAAAGCCAAACTTACAATTCCTGGGACATCACACCCAATAGCTCAAATTATAAATCATTATCATAAACTTACTGTAGTGAATTAGGGTAAGCTAAGGACACTAGCTAGGGAGCTAAGGAGGTTTTAAACACTGATCTATCATCTACTTAATATAATAATACATTAATATAAGTAGTAGATAATATAATAAGATAATAAAAACTACTTATCTACTATAATAAGTAGATAATATAATAAGTAGACTCAATAACTAATTTCTGTTCATTTAAGCCAAAAAGTTATGGATTTCAGCTTTAACATTTATAACAGTACAAAATCTGGATTTGCATTGTTGATTTGCGGAATTTGTCTCATTTCTGTCTTGAAAATCATCAATTAAAGATCCACTCTGAAACCTTCATCTTTTAGTATCCACATTAGATTTCAACGGAGCATCGATTATCAAACTATACTATAGAAAAGAGCTACTTGAAATAGCTGGAGGCGAAAGGTCATGGAGAACTGTAAAATCAGATGTTCCTTTAAGAAAAAATTATGCCACCCTCACAGACAGACAGAAACGACTTATTGATCCCTAAGGGAAAACCCATGTTAGCATACTACACTGGGAACTCAAAGCAGTTCCGTCTCTCCACAAGAATCCTGCAGAATCCAAAATAAGGTCTCCAGTCTAGAGCCTCAGTTATGTTAATATCACACAGAGAATTGTGTTTGTGCTTCACTTTGACCAAATACTGTTTTTGATCTTTTCAAATCCTTATTGACACTCTTAAGCCTCAGCAAATATCCTTCTGCTTATAAGCCCATATAAATAACATTTATTCATCTGCTCTGCCTGATAAACAGTAAGGGGATTATTTCAAACTCATTTCTATTCTGTTAGATACACTTAAGATAGCACAAACAGATTCCATCAAGACCTTTACTTGCTCTTTATGGGACAAAAATCATGAATTCTCTCCATCCCTTTTAAAACCATTGGTCCCTTTGCTCTTATAAGCAGAAAGAAGGTAATGTAGAGGACAGAGGATGGTGGAGGACTCACTGTTCCATTTCTTTGCAGACCTACACTCTTATACAAATGGGACATTTCCTCCAAAGCCTCAGTAACAAGATTACCCCACAGCTGTCTCACATGTGCCCTTCACCTCAACCTCACCTACATCTGAACTCTTCTGTGAGGAATCCTTTGTGACTTACACCAGCCACAGTTCTGTAAGAGCAGTTAAAATCTTTTCATATGTGTTTAGTTAACGATGTTATTTTGTTGCTTTATGTGAATGAAATGTGGTGAAAATTAAAAAAAATGGTGCAAAATTGGGTCTGAAATGCACATTTAAATGAGTTTTAAACTGAGGAGAAACAAAAAAATTCCTCCATTTTGAAGATGTAGACTCTACAGGATGCATTTAAAACTATAGTTTAAAAATAGTTTAGCTATAGCTATTTGTCATGATAGATAATTTGTCATCTTAAATATCCAGTAGTGCTCACTACAAAAATCTTATCACCTATCTATGTTTTCTTCCTGGCTTAACAACTGATATTGTTTGACCAAAAAAACTGAAAATGAGAGTGGCTATAAAACCACAGACTGCTGATGACACCATGTTTATGTGAACATTAAAATCAACCCTGTGAAACCAGGTGAACTTAGTAGAAAATCTTGGAAAAGTTAATTTGGTTCTGCCCTTGTCTCTGACTTTACAGACACACATAAACTCAATGCAGCCTTACAAGGAAACTCACAAAAAGGTTCATCAGACTTTAAAAGCCGACCGCTTCATCAACAGAACTACAGCTTTATTTATTTGACGCCTACAAAACATCACAGGCATCATTTACATTGTCATAATTTTACTCCACCCATGCACAACTGAAGTTAGGTGAACATCAAGTGACTCCAAAACTTTACTGGACTTTCCAAAGAACATGAGACACATTTGTCACCTCCAGAAGTTTAGCGTTCGACACCTTGTATCATTTAATCAAAACTAACTTACAGGCTGGACGAGAGAAATCGATTCACACCAAAGAAAGATAACAGATGAAGGATGGGGCTTGAGAGAAGGTCACAACTTCCTGTCTGACCTATTCAAAAGAAAACCATACCACCACAGCCGACATCAGTGACCTTTATCTCAACTTTCCCTAACCTTCCGGTCTACAGACAAAGCAATAAGGAAAAGTAGGACAGGCATAATTGGGCCAGCACTGAAAAACAAGATATATGGTGCTAAACTCCCCTTTGAATCAGCACTGCTATGGATTTCTGAACAGGGCAGAACAATGACTGTCCACTTTCAGACTTTGTTCAGAAATAGTTTTGGAAAATGATTTCCGAACCATTTTTCCCTGCAGGGACTTCAAAACATTCTTTAATAACTTGCTATAAGTGATGAATCATACTGACCAGCTCCAAACATGGTTTGACATTTGATTTGAAACCAAAATTATGTGAAAATCAAAAAAATTTACTTAAAGGCTATGTACCTCAAATTCATTTAAAGGCATAAAACAATGGAAATAAGGTAACAAAAAAAAAACTAAACTATAAAATTGTTAAAAAAATATTAAACAGTCACTAATATATATATATATATATATATATATATATATATATATATATATTTATATATATATATATATATATATATATATATATATATATTAAACATTAATATGTATGTTTATTGAAAAATAACCTGACAAAGACTAACTTGATTATTCATAATGCATTATGGGAGTGGGTGGTCACTGCTGACCCTTTTGCCATGTTTTCTGTTTGGTACTGACTTTTCTTAAACAGCTCAAATTATATTTTTACCTCTAGGACCTAATGTTATAAATATTGTTACAGCAGCTGTTGAATCTCTGCTTTGCTGTAGGCTGTCTCTGCCTCACATGAAGAACTACTGATGGAGAAGCATCTCCATCTGAAATTCAGTACAATATAAAATTACATACAGCACTTAATTATTTGACACCACTTGTGTTTAACTGTGTGGGGCCGGCTCTGACAACACTAAGTTAAAGGAAGCCTTCAAAAGGAAGCCTGTGATTTAGGGTAGCCGAATTTACTCGCCATCAATTTAACACATAAATATACAGCCATAAGTCTTCATATAGCATTCAAGAAACCTTGAGCACAATAAATAAGACAAGATTTAGCCCATCTGTTAAAGATACCAAAAGGTCAAGTATTCTCACAGGCACAACCCTCCAGTGATATACAGCTGTCTGTCTTCTTATAATGTAAATCTGGCACCAACGACATTCAACTGAAATAAAAATTCATTCTATACAGCACAGAACAGTATTACTGAGATCGTCTGTTCTAATACTGTCAGATCACTGACACCTGAGAGCAAGCAGATCCAGTGGGAAATTCAAACGTGTTGAAACGCTGCTGAACTGAGACCATAATACCATCACCAGCACTTCATTTACAGTGTGCATACTTGAGTGACCCTTAAAAGGACAACATTTTCACAGAATATCACCTTGGATCTCGACAAAGCCATGGAAAACCCATCGCAATCAAGCGGTAAATCTGAAAGGAATTGTGTAGGGCTGCTCAAGTGTGGGTTTTCAAAGTCATTTCAAGCACTCCTGGCAGGCTAAATAGGTCAAAGATTACACGCATAACAAGAGGATAAAAATACATAAGGTGGCAATAGAAAAAGTTCATGCCAGAGGGAAAATGAAGAGTAAATCTTAATGGATTAGATGGCCAAAAAGCTCCATCTAATTACACAAAGCTCAAGAGCAGCTCCTGGCTTACAAGTCTGTGTCAAGTCTATGATAAATAGAGGAGACCAGGGCTAGTTGTCACACAATTTACAATTTCTGCACAGGCTACAAAAAGCTACTTGACTTTACACAAAGTTAATGTTGTGTGCCTATAGGAAAAAGATACAACGCACTTATAGTGGGGTAAGACCCTGCCATTAAACAGCTATTGTAAGAGTTTTCAGAATTATTGACTGTAAAATAATGAAACAAAACTATAAGTATACAAGGTACAAGCAAAAATATCAAATTATTGTTATGGTTATTATAAAACAGCCCTTATGATGACAGGCCCATTTCTCCGCTACATACAACCTATTATTGCGAGTGCTGAAAGCTGGGTAAGGAGAATCAGGTCTGGCAAGCACAGGGGTAAGCTGTACAGGGACTTACTGGCTGTACTACGTTCTTTAAAAGTATCTCCTGGCTTCTGCAGAAAAGGTAATTGGCTAAAATGTGGGGAGGAACCACCTGCAGGGAAAGCGTCCAGGAACATCTTTTAAATGAAAATCCAACCTACTGTCACTCACAGAACACACACACCACACACACACACACACCACACAAAGGTGAACACACCAACTGTCCCACATTTACAATGGGTGCATGATGTAATTTAAGTGAAAGGGAGGATAAGTGTAAATGAAACACATTATATCTCTGTCATAAAACATCAATTAAATCTCCTAAACATCGCCACAGGTTTTCAGAAATGCATATATAGTTTATATCCATACTAAACCAAAAAAGCTTTCATCATTTATTGTGCATTTACCTGAAGAAAATAAAGACAAAAGAATTGAGGAAAATGCAGTAAAAAACGCAAGATGTATTCTTAAAGACAGTGAGCTGGATTTGCATTGTGGTAAAACAAAAACATCTTTTAAAATGCTCAAATGTGCCATATTGGTAAAAAGTTTAATGTAAAATGATTATCTATGACAATACTGTTCTTAAAATTATGCATGTTATATAACATATTATTATATAATAATAACAGTTATTAATATACATTATACAAGACAGAAAAAAGCAGCACTTCTCAAAGCTAAACCTGTAACTTGGAAAAACGTTGTGCCAAGTAAACAGCAGGTGATATTTCTTCAAGGCTTTAGAAAATGAATTTGATCAAAAGGCCCACCGTATTAAAAAGTAATTTCTCCATTACTAATACTCCTACTAAAATTAAATTTGCTCATTTAGTAGAACGAATGGCAAATTCAAAGCCATACGCTAACTTTACGATGAGCCATGGGAATTTCGGAAGCTCTGCAGTATTGCAGCATTTCTCATGTCATTGCATGTTACTTGCGTTATTTGCATGCCAAGGGCATGAGCACCAGAATCCAGCTTTACATATTCATGTAAACACGCATATTCTGAAATCAGAGCATGCTTACAGCTCCCTCGTAGCTTGAAGTATGAGCTTTTGGTCATTCTCAAATGTCCTTCAATCATTTAAATTACACATCTCACTCTCTGCAATGGAGTACTTTGTTTTTAAAGTCCTTCAGACGGTCTTTGGCTATCGCCTCCCGCAGTGCTTTGAAGAAGCAGAGGTAATGCTCTGTGTTGTGTAGCATGAGCAAAACGCCTGCCAGCAGCTCATTGGTCACCAGTAAATGATAGACATAAGCTCTTGTGTGCTTTTGACAGCAGTAGCAGCCACACCCCTCCACAAGTGGGCTGAAATCATCTTGATACCTAAAACGTTGAACACATTGTTATGAATATAATTTTTATACATCAGCGAGCGCGCATACATAGGTTTTATTATCTGGTAGTTTATATTCATGAGGGGTGGGAGTTGTGAGTTGTATCTTTTTTTAATATCCTCCACTTCTTCGACCACTAATCTAATCTGACTCCAGTGATGGAGGCAATATTGTGATAATATGCTTACTACTGAGAAAGAATTAACTGTCATACTGCCTTCATTGTTCGTGCCTCCCAGCTGGGGTGTATGAGATAGTGAGACGAGTGCATTAGTAACCCTCATGTGATACAAGCAATGTGCACAGCTGTATGGGGGTAAAAGGGCCTGTCCTTGTCTGCCTCCATGCACACACATACCTTTTATCCCTGAGATTGATTTCGAAAGGCGTCATATTTTCATCTCCATTTTCGTTTGGCTTCTTGACAGCAGATGTCTCTCCATTTGATTCCAATACTGTCACACACGCACAAATAAATAACCATTGATCTCGAGACAAACCCCATTAGTGTGCGCATACAATTCAGATCACAATCAGGCTTCACTGCACTTTTCAAATTTTTGTCAGTGTAAACACACCAAAGAATAATCAAATACTAATCACCTCTGAAATTTTGCTGAAAATAATTAGAATTCTGCACAAAACATACCACGCTTCACATGCCAAAAATGAAAGAAACAGAACGAGAAAGAGAACACGAAAAAAGTGCATTTGTAAACTTAGTATAATTTTTACTTAGTAGTAAAATTAGTAATCTGCCGTGACAGGAGGAGGAAGACAGGGTTGAGGCTATGGCTGGTGCTCCCCGCAGAGCTCTCTAATTGGCTAAGGGGATATCTCCCTTTTTCATTCGGCAAGTGCCTGTCCTGAACTCTATTATCATCCTAACACATTGATTAACTCCCTCTCAGAACAGACCACAGCGAACCAAACAACCCAAATCAATTATTTATGTTCTATAGTGAATCATAAGGTCCAGACACTGAAGAGACATGTGCAGGGCTGTAGTTTTAAAGAAAAACCATGAAGACAACATTTAAAATTTGGAAACCATAATGAGGCATGAATTTGAGGTACGAGATGTTCCTGCCCACAATAAAAAAGCAAGACTGATGCACAGAGCTTTAATTCTTTCTAACATACCAATTATTTAATTTAAATAGGGTCTGAACAAACGCAGACGAACAGACACACAGGCAAAGGCGCACAGGCAAAGGCGCACAGGCAAAGGCGCACAGGCAAAGGCGCACAGGCAAAGGCGCACAGGCAAAGGCGCACAGGCAAAGGCGCACAGGCAAAGGCGCACAGGCAAAGGCGCACAGGCAAAGGCGCACAGGCAAAGGCGCACAGGCAAAGGCGCAAAGGCAAAGGCGCAAAGGCAAAGGCGCAAAGGCAAAGGCGCACAGGCAAAGGCGCAAAGGCAAAGGCGCAAAGGCAAAGGCGCAAAGGCAAAGGCGCAAAGGCAAAGGCGCAAAGGCACACAGGCACACACTCTAAAATTCTATTCTTTAAACTCTAATTATCTGCAACAGCTCTGAGAATCCCACCAATAGCACCAACACACACTGTGAAAACATGCTGCTCTTTACAGTTATTGTTCCTATTGGCAGAGAACTGCCAGCTGAAACTCTGAAATCCTTTATTAATGCATAATGTTGTGCAAAAGCAGTTACCTAATCGAAACACCTGCCCTTTTCACTTAAACTTTTAAAATGCTAATTTTAGTCTGTTTAAATACACTTCCTGAAGTGTTTTAACACTGTGGTGATATCAAAACAAATGCTGAAGCTAGCACGCCAAGCCACTATGTCAACTTCTGGCTTAACCAACAACGTGAGTTGAGGGGCAGGACTACCTGTCTGCTAAACAGAAGATGTGGGTGTGGCAGAAGGGATAGTAGGAGAGTTTAAAAAACCTGTATGGAAACAATCATTTTTGGATTTGATTTGGTCTAGCTTGTGGTGCTGAAAATACAATGTTTTATTACAGTATACACTATAATACCCTTAAGGTATGTTGCATTTAATATCTTGTCACTATTATGACTATGGCCTTCTCCACACCTGCAGGGGCTGATGTACCTGCCGTCTCAGGGTCAGGATCAATAGTGTAGCTGAAGGACAGTGCACATCCCCGTTCTGTCACCTGGAAGGGAAAGAAACTTTCAAACAGGTCGACTCCTGCTTCAGCACAGCTGATCACCTCATCAGGAGAGCCGACCCCCAAAATCAGCCTAACACACACACACACACACAGAGCAGAGACATTAATGTCAATACACTATATACTATACAGTTGGAAATACATATTGTTTTAGTCTATTGCTTTATGCAAAAGTTGATGAGATTTTAAGGAGTTGATGAGACTTATTTCTTTGTGAAAAAGTTGTTTTTGCTCTAAAAAGCAAACTAAGGGATGTTGTTGGTTTCAATACAGTTTTTAACGCCCATTTTAAAAACCCTGAAATAATACAGCCTTTTTGAACTGTGGATAAAGTTTTGATTTCTGAACGCTGCAGTATGTTTGTAGTACATAAACGTCCTGTACTTCTAAAGATACAGGGAGAATTGTCTTTATATGATCATTGTAAGACACATATCAGCAGACTATGAACTTTTCTATGTATTTGTTAAACAGAACATTATGCACAACTGCACTGTACATTAGGATATTTTGTAATGTTATACATGAAAGCTCATCATGCTGTTGTGCAGTTCAGAAGTAACTTTGAAGCTTAGGATCTTACAATGCACTTTCCTGTTGTTGTTTCAGGAATACTTCCCAGGGCACTTCGGAAAGACAGATTACAGTGAACCCAAGTGATAAATCAAAACCAAGTTCGGCTGAAGGTAAATAATTAAGTATTAAAACAAAGCCAGCAGACCGGCGGTTATTTACGCAGTTCCATTCAATAGAGATCCAGAGCTACTGCATAAACAAATCGACAGAATGTTTCTGAGATTATAAAGGTTAAAAGGTTTTAAAGGTGAACAAACCAGTTAAACGAGGCTCACTAATATAGTGTGACATGTACAACTATACAGACTTACAGATGAAAACAAATTAAAACTGTTGTTTATATTCACAACCTTTTGTGTTTTTATTCTGTTGAGACTGGAAATCAATGGGAGAGGGAATGTGATGGGAATCCAAACCTGTTGGCCTCATGGCATAACTAATCTCCTGCTTTAAAAACCTAAATGCGGATCCTGCCCCCAAGCCTGCTACAGAAATCAGCTCCAGTTATTTATGACCTGAGATAGCCCTGATGTTTCTAGACTACAAAGGACTACAAAGCCCAGTGGGAGGCCACTATGAAGAACCAGATCAGCCCTGAGGATGTGTCAGATCACAGAGTTTCTCCAACTAGCATTCTCATGTATGTTCTGTGTCATTATACAACCTTCCAGTCAATGTCTGAGACGGAAGATTGGAAACCTTTCAATTGAGTATCAATCACTACAGCGCCAGAAACTCTGATGAAGTTTGTTCTTGGAAGCACAGTAACTCCAGCACTCCCAGTTCCCCCATAGGGGGGTGGTTGCTATGGTGTCGGGAGGGATGGAGCGTTGCTATGGTTGCTGAGAATCTCAAGGTGCATAATCAAAAAGTAATACAAAAGGGGAGATCTAGCCACTCAATCTCTATTTGTGGTGAGCCTGTTATGTGGGGACTCAATCTCTATTTGAGGTGAGCCTGTATGTGGGGCAGAAATGAGAATAGACTCCACCCTTACCTCGGCTTTTCTGGGGGAAGCTCTGCATTTATCGCTTGAATCAGCTGAGCCCTCACGTCTTGGTTCATGGCAGCAGAATGAAATCCGTCTAGGACGAATCCGCCCACAGGCCGTTTGGCAGTCTCTCGCGCAGAACGGAGCCTCTCCTCCATTATATCTCCACCCTCTACAACTCCAAATATCTCTGCCTGTTTTAATTCCTGCAGATTACAAACACAAATGAACCCACCTGTGACCAATAACACAGTTAAATATCATTACGTAATTATTCATTTAAAAAGCAGCATTCAAAGAGTGCTAATATTTCTTACATCATTCCACTTGACTGTTTAAAGCTGCAATTCATAATGTTTTCCCACCTCTAAAACTGCAGGTACACAGAAAAGTATTCAGTACTGTGTTTTTCAGCCTGTGTAATTGTATACAGACCTGAGTTTTCTGGTGCAATGTCAGACACTTATCCAGATGGGCCAGAGTTCGGTCCACTGCTTTGCGAACTCTCTTGCGAGAAGCGTTGGCCTGCCAGGTCTCTCCGTCTGCCATGCTCTGATAGCAGTCAGGCTGGACAGCTGCCTGAATGGCCATGAAGCGAGAAACTGTGAGTTCTATACGTCCACCACTGCCCCACACGGACACCGTCTGTTAAACCAACACATAGACCATTACATCCCTGACAATTAGCAATAAGACCAGCAGACACAAGGGGACACAAAAGCTCTAATCCAAAATACAGCAGCTAAATATTTGTGAGATTCTACCAAAGAATTTCTATTGATATGGTTCTCTTACCTTGTTGGTCACATGACCAGCAGGGCTGGGGTTTGCAGAATCATGCTGAGAGCAGAACAGCACAGTATTATGAAGACCTGTGTGAAGACACCATCAGACAGAAATTAATGACTTGAGTATAACAGCTGATCAGCTATCTAGTATAACTAGACAACAGAAATGTTGAGATTTATATAAATCTGAGATACAACTGCAATACTTCCTAATATAAATTTTAATTTAATTTAGAGAGAGCGTCATAAATCTGCAGTCAGAAAGATATCAAAGAGTTTGATGCAGACTACAAAATACATTTGAGCAAACACTTAACAGTGATGGAATGCCAGAAAGCAGACAAATGCAATCAGGCTTGCTGATCTTGCTCATTATAACCACACTGTTTACTGGCAAAATAAACAACTTCTCATATGAAAATGCATTTATATGGAGATTACAAGAAACTGGGGCACTGATGAGTGCAGTTGATGACAAAAGCGTACATGTGCATAGCACATCCAAACTAATTTCACTTTAGTGCATTGGTTCCTGCTCCAGATTAAGTGAATTTGCACATGTATGAACAGATATGGACCCAATTTTACCACTGGCCCTGTGGTAATAACAAAGCTGAACAACAGGATCATGGTTTTGTTTTTTGCACAAGTTTTCTTTTCGCAATTAACCAAACAGGTCACTTGCAGCTGCCTCAAGTCACTGTTTCAATTGTCCCCATAGTCTGAAACTCAGTGTTGTGAATGCATGTAAACTCTCATTTCTTAATTAAATGCTAAAAAGAAAAGCTGAAGCAAAGGTCTTTCCATTACGGTTGCAAAATGAAACCACATTTCTAAAAATGAATCTGTGAGATGCACCCAAGCATGAACTCATAACGATTTTTAAGCAGTCAATTGTTAGTCGTAATGGGAAGCTGTTACAGTGAAAGAGAATTGAGGAGTTTGCCTTCAGCAATAAAGCAACGAGATAATGCTGTACTGTAAAGTTTAGTGCTTGACAATGAAAATTTGCAAAATATTTTTTCATTTATTGTAAATGTCTGCTATCAGCCGATAAACGTATTGGAGAAATTACCAGTTCATTAAAAAACAAAGTACATTGCTAAAACTTCCATCTAAACTGACTGTATCTTTCTTAGGAAGTGATGTGAGAAATAAAACAGTGGCACACACATATTTTACATACAGACTTTAAAAACCAAGTGAAAGCAAGTACCAACTAGGCAGTAGGCAGTAACAGAGTAAAGCGCCTGCAAACCTGCAAATTTTCTGACACCTCCTTTAAATTCCTCCAGCACCTCCTGATGCTCTGCACTGAAACACAAACAAGCAGCAAATGTGGTGATGTGCTAATGGTAAGGGCCTAAAAATAAACCCAAAAATGCTCAAAAGTGTTCAGTCACATGTATTGAAGAATGAGTAAATGCACAGTATGATCACAACCCTGGACGTGAAAATCTGAGGCATGATCAACTTTAATGAATGAATTAAAAACAATAATGTATAGAATGAAATGAAAACATGAACATCCACTATAGAAAAAGCAATGACATCAACAAGATTTTAAAGCAGACATGCACTTTTGTCTAGTAAAGAGTAAAACTACAGAACAGATGAAGAGCTTTAAAGAGTGTGAATAACTTACAAGCTATCCACTGTCACTTGGGTGACTGAAGGCAGAGCGGTCAGGGTGTGCAGTGTGTCTGGAGTCAGATGCGGTACAGCTGCACATCGGGTGTACAGGAGGCAGCCGGGGACTTCCAGGAAGTGCTTCCCGGCTTTTCCCAGTCCGGTCAAAATTCCCAAGCGACATTCCCGTACCGCTCGTGACAGCTCCAGCTTCATCGCACGCGTCCTGCGGCTTACCCCAATATAAATGTTACTGCGATCTAGAAAGAAAACAGCACTTATCATCGGCGATTTGAAGAGATATATAGCATTGATTATGGGATGCAAACGCGTACATATTAAACGATAAAGCAAGTATCAGACAACCCTCTAGTTATCAGACTTAAATGTATCCGACATGTAAGCGTGAGTACCATTTACCCCAGCAATAATACCCCGAGATGTTTTTGCGCACAAGTTTAATGCCCAAGTTGTAATATTCTCTTACACTTACCAATTTTTATCCAAATTACTCCGAAAAGAAGAACACGTGAGAGCCTCAGGTCGCAGGATTACGTCGTAAGATATGGAGTGACGTCTCACATTTACTACGTCATACTTCTACAGAGCAGAGTATCTATCTATCTGGCAGTCCATACCCAATATATAAATATTTAAATAAGGGACAACTGTTTCCATGGTTTCAAAGACGTTTCTTGTAATGATGTTTTCTTGATGGTATATGTAGTTCATTGATTCGTCGGCCCTGATGCTACGTTGGTCTGCGCAAACTACAAATCCCACAATTCCCTCGCAGGGTGAAAAGTTTCCCACCGTAGTGCCCGATGTGTTTTGTGAAAGCTTAATTTTAAATGTGTATAACGCGTGTAATGTAAAATTGGGAACTTTATATGTTTTAAAGATTATCTGAATACGTTTTCATTGTATTATTAGTTATCCAAACGCATACCCCCGTACTGGCAAACATGGAGTATGCCATACAAATGACTAAAACATTTACAAAGACCAAAACAACAGGCAGCAATAAAGCCAGTAAGATCATTTCTGTTTTGTCACATTTAGATAAACAAGAAAAGATTAAATTCAATCATGTTTTATTTAGTTTAACTCAAAATGTGCAATGCAAACCAGTGATTGGATGTGTGAGGCTTGTGTCATAAAATATTGATATCAATTTATACTTGGAGCACTGGAAATCTTGGTAACCTGTTCATTTTTTCAGCTGTAGAGAAGGAGGTAATATATTTTGTGGTCTCAGCCTGTTTGATACAGTGGGCAGTACTGAAATATCTCTCAAGTTGCAGGTGCAGCTGAATAACAAACATTGTTTGTGTTCATGGGTATCGTGTCTTTTCATAATCACATTTTTTGTTGCATTCTCATTTCTCCCAGAGGGAGGAAATGGCTTCAGAAGTTGCTGTAGCTGAGGAGTTGTCCAAAAGCACACAGTGGCAAACACAATGTGGCTCTGCAGAGCACAGACAGCTTCAGGATCATGATGATGTGTACAGTAAAGGTGCACTTTAACCAGTTAAAAATCTACACTTCAAATATGTTATCTTTACAATCCCATAATTCAGAGCAGCTGTCACACAATGCTTATGTGTTGCTGTGTCCTTGTTCTTTTCATTCCACAGCTCAGTCTATCTATCTATCTTGTACTCTCACCTTGTGCAGGAAGAGGAGGACTTTGTGGTAAAGAAACAGAGGTGTTGGACTTGGGATAATGGAGAACGTGAATTCAGACAAAATTAAAAAGAGATGGAGAGGCCCCGGCATCACCATAGAGATGGAATTAAACAGTGTAATAACCAGACATTTGAGTTCAGCAAAAGGACTTGTGCTTTTTGCTGAACTCCTAACTTAAATTGGACCACCCACTTAGGTAGGAAGCTGTGTAATTGACATGTAAAATTATCAATCATCTGTGCTGTGTAGGTCAGACAGTGAGATTAGATTTAACCAAATTGTAAGTGTCGGGCAATTTTATGTGCAATATGAAATAGCATACAGACTGCAGGTGGTCCATGGATGTGTGTGTCCATAAATCTAAGGCTAAATAGTCTCCAAAAGATTGGACTAAAATAGAATATTTAATGGCTTAATTAAAGGTTAATAAAAGGTAGTCAGATTGGCTGAAAGTCCTACCTGTGGTTCCCACAGAGGCTGTCAGCAGGCGGTGGAGAGTGACCACAGGAGGCTGCTGAGGGGCTTCCTCACTGATTTGCACGTATTGTGTCAGGTAGAACGGGAGAACAAGGAGCTTTTTAAACAACAAGAAGAAACCCAGTGTAAAATGGCTGCCCTGATTAATGCTGCAGCTTCTGAAAAATTGGGAGCAGAGACTGCCACACCTCCACCAATCACCAGCTCACCTGAAAAACTCATTCATTCTGAAAACAACAGCCATCAAGTATAGGTCTCATAAACCTTTTCATTCTGAAGAAATAACGGCCTATGTTTATCTGAATTTTAACTATTCAGTTTAATCAGGGATAATTCACCCAAAAATGAAAATTGTCATTATTTATTCACTCTTATGTTGTACAAAACCCTTATGATTCTTTTTTTTCAAATGAACACAGACGGAAACAGTTTGTTGGTTTCTCTTTTTTTTAAATAATAAACATTTAGGTTAACATTCACAACTGAGAGAAGTTGCGATGACCAATTTGTGAACCAGTGTTTTTTTTTTTTGAGTCAGAACTTTTCAATGATACAGATGATATCAGTTTATAACCCCATGAAATCTTTTGTTCATGAATCAGACTTTTGGTAAACTGTATTTCTTTTGATTTTGGTGTGAAAAATGGTCTGGACATTTTAAGTCCTTTTGTATGGAGGGAACAGAATAAATAAAAAAATCACATTATGGCACCTTCTGTCACCCCAGACTCATTCCATCTCAATTTTACAAAAAGGGTTACAACTGTTTATAATGCTGCTTCTGCTGATGTGTGTGTGTGTCGTGTTTGTGTGTGAGAGTGAAACAGAGGGAAATAGAGTGTTTGTGTTATTAGTCACAAAGATTTTCAATTTCCTTACAAACCCAGACCAAAGACTGCCTCAGGAGAAAATGCCACCAGCCGCACCACCTACAAAGCAGCTCTGGGGCACACCACACTTTCCCATCCATCAGTACAAGGTCAGTCTCACACACACAATCAACCAATCAGAACATTGGTGGTGCTGAGCCTAGAAAATACACTGATATATACTCCCCCTTCATGGCTATGTCCTAGTTTTAAATCCTCACAGACACTGAATGCATTTAAGGTAGAGGCTCGGTGATGTGACCAAACATTTTAATCCACTTGTGCAAACACTATGTAAGCAGTATCACACTTACACAATAAGGCTTCCATGTATTAAACCCTATGAGCGGCGTTGTCTGGTGCACATTTAAGGATGGCGTTCCACAAGCCGATTTTCGGTCATAGGTGTCATTTACAGAATTTGCTGAAGAATCAGAGAGAGTTGGTACATGTGGCCACATCTCTCAGAAGATGGATGTTAACAAACGCCTCAGTGACTTAGCCCCTGCTGAGTTATTACATGTTAAATTTTACTGCTGGCAGCCAGTGGGACAGACTCTCAGGGCCTTGGCAGTGTCCAGTGAGTTTCTTCTCACACCAAAGAACTGACAAGTCACAGCCCTACTCAGATTTATTCCAATCTTTTTTTTAAGCAAACACAAAGACACATTTTGCAAATGCCATCTGCTGTCTATGGGGATTCTGTAAATAAGCATTTTCTGGGGTTCTCCTACACTTGAATAATCAGATAAAAAGTGAAACAGTCTGTGTTTATGAAAGGTAAAGAAACTTTTTTTCCACCAAAGCTGCAAATGAACATGTAACAGCTGTGAAGGAACAAATATACAATCAAACACATGCACATGGTGTAGTTATTCTGTTTGCATCCTAATTCAGTCTTGTACTGTGGGTTATGTTCGCACAGTAGTTCTGCAATTTTTTGACACACTTGACATTGATTTGCTGCCAAAATGAGCCACTGGTGTGCATGAATGTGAATCAGAATAATAGTGGCAATCATTTCTCCATTTTTAATTGGTGCCCATGGATGTCACAGTGTATCTTTGTTTGTTTGTTTCTGTAGTTCTTTCTTATTGTCTTTCTTTTTCTTTCACTCCCACACTCAATTATTCATCCGCAGAATTATAACCAGCTCACACACTCAGTCAGGAAGACCAGCTGTTATCTCGTATTAAACTCTTGGTCCGGTCCCCAAATTTTAATGATGTTTACAGTATACTGTTGCCTTTCCACCTGGCTAACCACCTGCTATCAAAATAAATTAACAGACAGGATTTCTGAGATTCCGGGGGGGAAAGGAAGTGATTGAGAGGGAACGATCAGAAAGGACAAAGACAGAAAGGAAGAGAGAGATTTAAAGGAACAACAAAGAAAAATCTGTTGTTGTTTACTTACAGGTCATTTCAAACCCAATAGCACTGTGGTAGCTAATCAGCTATAGTGGGCGTGTGCGCAAGCTGTTATTCACTCTCTGTGTTGCAAAGGAGGGTGTTTTTATGTGAGTGTCAATTTCAAATATTAACACTGTTTAAATGGCAGAAAATATTCAGAAAATATTTACTGTACCTTTAAGCTCCAAAAGTGAAACAAAACACCCAAAAGGCATTTTTGGTCTATTTGATGGTGTTGTTTTGGTATTTTTGTTTAGATATTGATCTATACTCATCGGAGAAGAAACCACAAGGTCCAATTAATTGCAAAAGCAGTTGGTCCTTTAATCCTCTTATACAGTATCTCTACATCCGGACACAGGAAACAAACCAACAGGAAGTCAGCGGGGAAGTTTGCTATTGATCCAGATGAACCATGGGAGTGTCTGACATGGTGACAGTGTTAATTAAAGCAGACAGTTATTTATGTTCTGGGTGGCTTTGCCTCTTCTCGTTCCTCCAGAGAGCAGAGCATCATTACACACTGTCGCTTCAGAGACGCTGTTTCTGCTCCTGGATGCAAGCTGTGGATGAGGCTCACGCAGAGAGAGAAGCCAGAGCCATCCAGCTGTATCAGCAGATCTTGCTTCAGAAGGCCGTGTGCAAATGGAAAAGGGTAAAGTGCCACACAAACATGCTGAATTATGTGCACACACACAGAAAAACTTGTAGTGAACTGTGACTGATTAGTAAGAAAAGCATAAAATTTTGCAGACAATGTGATATGAGTTTTTGTGGGACTGGAACCCATGACCTTGGCATTGCCAGTACCACACCTTAAGTTTACACATTTAGCAGATGCTTTTAGCCTTTCAAGCTAAAGATGTTTATTAGAATGTGCATTCTTTGCAATCGAGCATGTGATTTTATGCCCTACCAGCTGAGCTACAGGAACTTTCATAGTTTAATAATCAAAGCAGTTACTCATTAGCAATATAAGCAAGCACCTAGCTTAGTAAATCTGTGTCTATCTCTGATTCAGATGCTTGCCACAGTTAAAAGATATGCGCTTTATACTGGAAGCAAGAGCTGAAGAGTTCCACAGAATTCATACCCGGAGGAAGTTCTTCATGGCTCTGCTGGATCATGCCACTGAGCAGCAATTGACAGACTGGGACAACAAGCAATGGGCAGAGGAGCACAACACCAGGTCTCCACACATAGAAATCAATATTTGTGTGCTTGTGATTGTTTTAATTCATCTAATGCCAAAATATTAATTTCTAAATACGAGACGTCATGATAAAATACTCTTACACCCACTTAATGTGGTGAGATTTAACATACATGTATTGTAAATAATTGCAAGTTAATTACTATTTAACGCCTCCAGCATCGTTTGACTACCCTCCTGCAAACCCAAGAGAACCAAATTAAAGCAAATATACACATCCTGCATGCAAAATACATGCATTACTTTGTAGTATTGTTGTAAATATTAAACCTCTTATTGCTTAAAAGGATAGTTCACTTAAAAATACAAATTCTTCCATCATTTACTCACCCTTAAGTCATTCCACACTTGTATGACTTTTTGCTTCTGAGGAACACAAAAAATATTTTGAAGTATTTTGACAACCAAACAACAGTGGCACCCATTGACTTCCATTGTATGGACACAAAACCACTGAGACATTCTCAAAATATGTTCATTGGTATTTCAAAATATATTTTTTTCATTTCTGAGTTAACTGTCCCTTTAAGCAATAATATTTACAACAATACTACAAAATACTGCATGCATTTTGAATGCAGGAAGTGTTTATTTGCTTTAATTTGGTTCTCTTGGGTTTGCAGGAGGGTAGTCAAAAGACGCCGATGGCGTCTTCCAGTCGTCTTATGAGAAAAGGAAAAAGAAACTTACAGAGATCAGCCGAGACTTAAAGTGGCAGAGATCCTACCCGACTCCCGCACCTTTCCTGTTGATTCCCTGTGGAGCTTTTTAAATCCTCTTTAACCACAACACACAGGCTCTGACTGTCAAGACATGTTCATATAAGTCATCATCAAGAGACATTAAAAACATCTGTGCTGTTTAATGAGCTTCCATGTTTAATCTTTCTTATGTTTGTTTATTCTTCCATGGTACGGTTTAATTGAACATGTTGGGTAAAATGAATTACGATAGAAAACCGTCTCACAAAGCAGAACAGGATGGATTTTGAAGTGCCTGCATATCCACTTCTGTGAAACATTTTGTGCTTAGAAGGAATGTAATGAAATGAAACCCACTTTGATTCAAAGATCAAATGCGCTGATTCTTGCACATTGAAATGTGGTTGAATGCTAAGCAGCACAAATTTGTCCCCAGCTGAAGAACATGAAAAGAAGCACACAGATATACAAAGCAAATATAAACCCAAACATAAAACATTCATCAGGCTGAGATGAGAGAAATAAAGTTATAGTGTTGTTTCGATGTACTGTTGCATACTTTATGATGTGATAAAGGCACTAAATAAGATTCATTCACATAACGTCAAGACAGCACTTCAAATTTGAAAGAACAAATGTGCATTTCATGATCTAACTGATAGTAAATGAAAACCAATGTGACAAGTAACAATCTCAACAATCACATCTACATTCTTTCATACTGACAAAGTTCAAAACTTTTATGATGAAATTGTGCTTGTTTTATAATTGTGGATTATACCAATAAAAGCATGAAGAAACAGAGAAGCGTCAGTGAAGAAACAGTGAAAAACACATTCTGAGTGATTGACAAGTATATGTAGTATTGACAGACGAAATAAAAAGAATATGTTAGTTTTTAGATTTGCGAGTGTAAATCATAAAAACAGTGTTTAGTGTAAGTGATACGTTGTCACATCAGGTCTGTTTCATTATGATCATTATGATCATGATCATGATATGACTTACCATAACTTGTAAACAAAATCCTGTCACACACACCACACCTGAGGACAATGAACTGAGAACATACACTGGTAGGGATGAAGCACACTTCGACACTGCCATCTAGTGGTCCACAAAGAGTCTCCACCTCTCGTGTTGTATAGTCAAATATCATGACCAATGGTGAGACCCTGACCACGAGCAGAGCCATTAAACTGACTCTGGAACAACTTGCTAAAGGCGTTAAGTAACACAACATTATGCTTATATATTAGTTTATGAGTAATCATTCACTTTGATCCCCTGCCATTCCTTTGGCATTCACTTCAAGGCCCAAAATTCGACACCACGCGTGTTGGTTTAGCAGTTGGTGGCTCCAGAGATTTGCTCATGGCCAAGAATTCTGTCCAGTTGCTACGAAAACCTTGTGAGTAAACACCGGTGTCGACGATCAGACCCCACAGCAGGCTGCGGCTGGTTTTCTCTCTCAGAGCGAGACGTACCTCACGTTCGGTCACATTGTAGCTGACGTTTATGAGCTGTAGAACCAGCAGGTGCAGCAGACCTCCGGTCACAATGCTGCTGTACCAGACACAGGTGAAACAGAGCGGTGCTGAGAACCACAGAGAGAAAAAACTAGATTAATTCTTCTTTAAAGTTCCTCTTCATCCGAGAATTAATTTGAGTTCAGGATCTAAAGACATGCAGTGAGAAAATGTTGCGATAGTAAAGGATGGGCAAAATTACTGGACCTTTAGTCTATGGAAGTGCCAGTTTAGATAGATACGAAAATGTGTGTGTGTGTCTTGTTATTTCATACCTGTACTGGCTGTACACATCAGGACAGTAGAATAGTGCGATCATTAAACTCTGATGGGGACACACACTGCGTAAAACCAAACTGATCCTGTACAGTGGCGTCAACAGGAAAAGAACAAGTGTCAGAAGGAAACTGCTGTGAATGGCCTGCCCCACACAGCTGTTGATCCTAACACAAAATGACAAACCTGAGACCTGGAGATTAACTTACATATCTCTTACAGAGTAAACACAGAACAGACAACATGCAGAAAGAATATTGAGGGTAAGCAAAACTCACTGCCTCAATTACAAATACATTTATAGTCAACATGACAGACATTTTTCTGTTTTGATTAGGCCTAATCCGCCATTTGATAATAAGTATACACATTTACTACATCATACATGAGCTAACTGCTGATGTCAGAGTAACTAAAGGTTTTCTGACCTGTGTTCACCCTTTATTTCCACTGAGGGTTGTTCTTCTGGGAAAGTAAAATTATATTAGGCTGCAGATTTTACCATAAGTGTTTACCATACACTTTACCTAATTGTCAGAGGCTAAAATGCTAAGATAATATACTAATACAAAAAAATACTAATTTATGATATAAACTAAATGTTATTCTATGACAGTGTTGTGGATATGAAATGGCCTAAGACCCTCTGAGGGTCTATGAGTGTCAGTGGGCGTGGTCTGATGTAACCCGGCCCCCTTTTGGTGTTTATGAGGGAAATGACTGTGAGAGCCACACTGGTCGTCACGGCGCCCAACTGAAGATGATTCACATCACCTCGAGGAACAATTTCAGTGATGAAGAGGTAGAACATGAAGAAGAGGGAGAAGACGGCAAGGCTGAGGAAGAATAGCATGTGTCCTTTCTTGCGGTGGATGAAGTAGGGTAGTGCAAATCTGCAATGTGCAATAAAACAGGAAGCAGTATAAGTGGAGGGATCAAGGAGAGGTCAATATGTATGGACATATCTAATATCCAGGGCACCCGCACATGATCTTTAATGGTAGCCCACACCCGAGTTAGAGATTCTGCCTTCTGAGGTTCCCTCTTCATCCACCTGGAACAGTAATGACCAAAATATAAAACATAATTTTGAGAAGGTCTATGAAGAATCTGTGCCTGCAAAAAGCAAGGCACAAGGCTTCAGAAAGGTACAAAAGTCTGAGACCACGTTGAAAATCAAGGTTTTGGAATTCAAAATCTAACTTAAACATGGAAATAAAGTTTTAGGATTTTGATCAATTTTACAACATTATGATCTCCTGGGGTAAGTCGACTGGGTTGGGGTTGTTCACATAATGAAAATGCAGGCAATGTTTATCTTTCATTTTATTGTCGTCAGTTTTTCATGTCTAATTCACAGCTAAAAATCTAATTATTTGTAACTTTTTCTAGCTCGCTTCTCAAATAAGCGAATCTGTGACCTTTTTTAAAGCATGTCACTCTAAAATAGATGCTCATTTTTAATTACGTTTAAATTGGTATACTAATAAAATAAAAACACACGACAGGTGCATTCTCAGGAATGGTCTCAGATTTTGATGCCCACCAGTAGTGCTCTCTCACCTGTCACAAGCCTCATCCAGATCCTCGACGATCCACATACTCGCAGCAGCATGGAGGCTCCTCCTGATCCAGTTTTCCATGAGACCTTTTCTTCATGATTACCAATTCATGGAAGCAGAAATCACATTCCTGTGAGGAAACCGTATCACATGATCAACTATTCTCACACTGTATTACACCATTACACACTGTATTATTATATGTATCTGTGTCAATTTGATACAAACTTACAGGAGGGTCTCAAGGGGGTCTGGAGGCATAGAAATCACCCCAAATGTATCTTACAGTACCCAACAAGTGTTCAATCATTTTTACAGTAAGCACGACCTAGAAAGTCCTTTATGTAAATGGTTAAGGTAAAAACAAACTCCAGGATGCACTAACTAGGACATTTATTTCCATAGGTGGCACCTGTGCAGCACAGTTTTCTCTTGGGGGAAAACTGTGTGATATC
Organism: Chromobotia macracanthus; assembly: GCA_036877525.1. Taxonomy (NCBI): domain Eukaryota; kingdom Metazoa; phylum Chordata; class Actinopteri; order Cypriniformes; family Botiidae; genus Chromobotia; species Chromobotia macracanthus. The sequence goes on along the minus strand of JAZGTH010000098.1, from coordinate 928,376 downwards.
TCCAGCATGCTACAGGGAGTTTGCACAGTTGCATTACGAGTAATGGCGTATCATTAGCAGATGCATGCTGTGCATTCCAGGTAAATTATACGCAATATAAACATTCAGTGCTACAAAACACATTAAATAACCAAAACAACCACAAAGTTAATAAAGGCACGGTCAGACTTGATGCTTGATATTGCATGCGAAGTTTTGCATTTACAACACAATGAAACTAATAAACCAACATGTTTAACAAGCAAACGCCAGTGGCGACAGTCAGCTCTCAGTCACGGTACTTCGATCCCATGTTTTGATCCCATGTGACTTGGTTTTTTACTCAATAGTTGAATGCATGTTTAATGTATATGTTTAATATGTTTAATGAATGAATTGCTGTGCCTGAATACAGTGGGTTCCGGATCTATGAAGTTTGAGCATGAGTCTTTCACATACAGCATGTAAACAGTGCAGAATAGAAATGCTGTTTTCCTCACTTTCTGACGTCAGTGTAGACTAACCCTTTCATTTCCTCTGTTTAACAGCTTTTAATAAATGCCATATGATGCCATATAGTTGAAAAAGTAATCCACCATATTGCTCTTTAAAGTGTTTTTAACATCTCCATCACTTATCTTCTAACAGCTGGATTAGTTCTTGCTACCAGAATCCTAATCTTTAAGAAATAGTCTTTGTCCTTATTGAAGTAAACAGGATGAATTAGTTCTCTTTGAGATTGAATGCTGAGATGAACACCTACACACGCAATATCAAGACATTAATATTGTAAATTGTGCATCAACAACACTGCAATTTTTGAAGGTCCTGAAGTTGCAGTTTTTAAGAAACTTCACAAAATGATGACATGGTTTTGTTTCATAAATAGTATACAATACACTTTATTAAAGATTACAGAAAAGAAAATTAAACCCGAAACAAAAACTATATATACACATGAATCTCTGCTCTTTTTACCTGCGAAAGGTTTAAATAAACCAAAGATTATATATATATATTCTCTTACAATAAATTACCACATTACCACAATTTTTCTTTTCCCTGTGAAGAATTTACATGGTGTTGTGTCACAAACTTAATCCACAGTGATAATACAGTCCCAAAAATATGTTGAACAATCAAAAGTGGTAAGAAAGAGATGTGTAAACAATTTGTAGGTAAAACCTCACTATTTATCATTTAAACTTATTCCTCTGTCATTTTTACCTTCTTCATATGAACCTGCATTACACATTAAAATCCTCCGCTTTACAAATTACAGTGAGCACAATCATTTGTCAATGCAAATCCCTGCTTTAGTAAGTTTTAAAAGTGCAATCATTAAATTCTTAGAGGTATCTTATGACAAGAACATTTTGTCTAAATCAAGAGATGAAGGCCACATAAGTAAATATCAGGCAGATCTTTAAAAAGTGCTAATAACATGTAAAGGCGATGGGCCTGCATTGCCCCCTATCTCAAAGTGAAGACCCTTGTGCAACTGCACTAAACCCATTAAGCTTTTGCCATTTCTTATGGATGTTTTCAGTTCTATACGTTTTAACCTGGTGTGTTGCTGTTTTCACATTGTTTCAGTCCTTCAATATCAAATCTACAGAATGAGAAAAGTAAATAGTAGTTTTTCTTGCTCAGTTCCAAGGCCATCAGAAGCTAAGTGAACAAATCCAGGAGGAAGCATTCAGTGTGCCAGTGTGAATATCTCTTCCTAGACAAAAAAGCTTTGAAAAAAACATCCAACCACAACAAAAAGGCCCTGAGAGACAATGAACTTGGCTACACGTCTGCCCTGAGGCACAGTCCCTATGACAACGCTCCACAGCGAGGGCAGACCATAGGGGAAGAATACCCTTGTGTTCTCAGGTCACCAAACTGCTGTTAAAGCTGAGAGGAGGATCTGTTGTTGTAGGCTTGAAAGTTCTGCTGAAGCACCACAAGAGAACTGCGTAGCTGTGGAGAGGAAGAGAGTCACTACCAGCAAAAATATCAAAACACACACAAGACCTCTCAGACAAACCAGATACATTACCAAGTATGACAATCTATCTGCTATGCATTTGTGTTTTTGGGACAAAATTTTGATCTAATCTAAGATTATTTAACCTCTAATCTGATTTAGGCAGAGCTTTAATAAAAGGGTATAAGGTCTGGTTCACATTACAACTTATTCTGTTCAAGAACCACCCAAATGGATAAGAGACATGTGATATGACATGTAAAGCAACCAACCACGGATCATTTTAGAAACGGATCCCGTTTAGAAGGGGGTTAATTTGAAATTGATTGAAACTGATTGTTATTGAAATTGACCACAATATTTGACTAGCATGGCTGAGGCTAAGACTACTAAGCTACTATATTTAAACAATACTGAACGACCCATGTTACCCTAGGTAACAGTGTTTAAACCCATTATGATACCTGTTCGAGAAGATTAATGGAGTCTTGAAGTACTGCCCTTAGTAAGCGCACTTCCTCTTGACTTCTGTGCGGCAGACCCTGTCGTGTCCCTAGATCAGATGGCAAACTGAAGGACACAGACAGTATAGAACAATTGAATGTTTACATAAGCTTCAAAGAGAACCACATATAGAATGAATAGGCTTAAAAATACAATATCGGCTGAAAAGAGCGCTTACCTGGACTCTGTTCTCTCTCTCATTCTGTGCTTGGTGCTCAGATACATACGGTGAGCGACATCTTCCATGGCCCAAAGCTTGAAGAACAACCCCAAGTTCAGAACCGTCAGAACAAAGAGACTGACAGAGGAAGCAAAGTTACATTCATTAACTGCATTAAACATTTTAAACCATGGTTAATGTGGACATAGTAACATAATAACAAGTGAATGTAATCTTACATTAAGCTCATCCCAATTATAATAGCAGTGACGCTTAATCTTGGCGTATTTTTTATGTCCATTGCACCTGTAATGAAAAATGAATTTCAGATATAGCTGTTATAAGACTAATATATGGAAGTGTCTGTAGACATTTCATATTTCTGTGTTAAATCTGGGTGGAAAGTGGTTATAAATATGTTTAAGACCTGTATCTGGTATTGAAAGACAGACATGCTCTTGAAACATTTTATCAATTTCGGGTATTCGTAAAAACATGTATACCCATCGCGCCCCCTCTCTGCTGATCCGAGTCTGTGCCGTACTGCTTGCCCGGTTTCATATGTTCCTGTAGGGAGCGACTGTAAGTTCTTCGCCTTCTACGCAAACCGCCCGCCTTCCCAGCATCTCCACTTCCTTGAGTCAGCTCTGCCTCCTCTTCAAGAAGCTCCGCCTCTGGGATGTGGCAAGGCAAAGAACATTGAAACACCACTAATCTGAGAATCCAGGTTTTAAGGTCAGTGGTTTGATTAGGGATCTGGCTTTTAGAATCTCTGTAATTGGGTAATTATAAGGAGAAAATAGCCTTTATGGAAATGGATCCATTGGCACATGCTACTAAAAAGCTTTTCCAGGACATTCATGGTCCTGAAGCTATTAGTTGATTGCAAAATCCAAGCACACTCTCTGGTTTTGTTCAAAACACTTGGGCTGCAGTCGTTATTTTGGGTCAAACATTCTGTTAACACTTTGTGTAACAGAATAACATGTTCTGATTTGTTCAGTTAGGGCTGACATACACAGACCTGGACTAAGCCTTGGTTTACAGACTGGCTGGATGTTGGTCATGCACTCATGTTAGCATCATTCAACCACACACATACATCCTATACAGCAAAAGGTTAAACATAGTGCACTGACAAAGAAAATACAGGATTGACATGGTCACACAAGGCTTTGAGTGTAAGTGATTACTTTGGATATCGGATGTCTCATTCTAGGGTTTCAGTGTTAAATAAATACACCAACAACCAACAACAACAAATACTAATTTATTATGATAAATTATGCAATCTACTGTTCTTTCCCGCAATACTAAAAAACATGCAGACTTGAAGTTTGTATTGTGTTTACCTAACTTTAGAGCTGCAATCCGTAACGTTTGCCCCTCTATCGCCATCTCTGTTTGAATCATAATATTGCAGGTTACTTTACGTACTTTTCATGTTGAAGTCAAATGAAGCCAAACTGACATCATCTGGGAAATTGTACCCAACAGCTCAAATTATAATTGACTATTATAAACATACCCTTGCGAAGGGGGGGGTAAGATAAGGAGATTGTGTTGAACACTGATCTGTCGTGTACTTGCTCAATAACTGATTTTTGTTCACTTTTAAGACAGAAAAGTTACAGTTGCAGCTTTAAGGTTTTTTTGGTGGAACAAATTCAAACTAATTTGTGCAAATGTAAGGTAAAAGTCTAAGGCACTCCTTTTCGGAAAGTAAAACAGCATTATACCAACCAAGGTGTTTGAAGTAGTCTTCTAGGCCACTCCATGAGTTTTTAGTGATAAAAGACTTCACAAGACCCCACGGCTGCTTTTTGTAGACCACATCAGTGTAAATCCTGCACAGAGACAGAGATCCAGATTTGTTTCCCTAAAGACTATTATCTCAATACAGAGACAAACAAAAGGAGGTCATACATCCAGATATAAAACCACTGCTCACCTGAGTCTGCACTTATGTTTGGAGTTACGAATGATGCAGTAGCGATTCTGAGTGTAGAAGTAATCATGATACGGAACATCATGCGTGTAGACCTCAGCACCTACCACGTAGTAATGACCTTCCCTTGATTCTTTATATAATGTCTAGAACATACAGAGATTAATTCTTTATATAGTTTCTAGAACATACAGAGACTTATTATTTATGTAGTGTCTAGAATATACAACGATTAATTCTTTATATAGTATCTAGAACATACAGAGATTAATTCTTTGTATAGTGTCTAGAATATACAGAGCATCAGCCACATACATGCAGTCATTAAGCATGCCACATTTCATTTAATTATATGCACAATTATGAAATCAACTGATTAATCTTAGCAGTTGTTTGTGTAGAATTTCAAGTGCAAAACGATTGCGATTAGATCAAATAGTCACAGATCAAACACTGGTGTTCGGATCATTATAGAAGTACAAAAAACCTACAGTCAGTCATTGTGTTATACAAAACACATAATTGTTTTTAAACCACAATGGGTTTTAAACCAAGTATAAATGATTTATCAGCTTCACAAGTTAAAATGGGAAGTGACAGGCACAAATATCACAGAAATAATCCAAGAAACACCACAGAATTCGCAAAACTTCTAGAAATATTACAACCTCATCTCCTTCCTGTAAACAACATGTCTAAATATAAATGTGTCATAACCAAATTCTGCAAGCTAATTAGCAGCGCAAGGCAGTATATAATTGTATTCATTATTTTTATTTTTTTGACTGACTGTAGCTGTTACTTTTAGCAATATCTTTGTTTGTCTGTGTTTGTCGTATCAGTCTGCATTAGTCTTAATGAAACCACAGATCTACATTAACCCCACCACTAACCTGGTACTCTGTGGCAGTGGAGAATTTACCCACTAGTGGGTTAGTAATGGTGATGGTGTAGTTTAAAGTTCTCTTCATACAGCCAGAGGGATCCTTCTGCCATGAGGTAGAGCTTTTACCTGTGACATGATACAGTCATTTGTCACTATAAACGCTACATCCATTATGCAAAACCATATGTTTGACAAGAGCCAAAGGCAACACTAATATTTTGCACCGTGCAATAACAAGCGCTGGTGCCTCTTGCAACCATTTATCTATTATTAGAAGCTGAAATACAACAGTGGTATTGACTGCTAAAGTAACTCATTTGTGAGACCAGACTTTTTTGCACATTCTGAAATACACACCAGTGATCTTCCTAATATCCATAAATCTCCGGATGAAACTGGAATCGGCGAAAAGCAGTTCAAACATTTTCTCTGCACTGATGTGAAAGACCTTGTTTACAAAGAGCCTTCCCTGAGATACTGGAGACACGGTCTCGCGTTCCTCCACTACAAGACAAAAATACCTAATCAATACTGATGTGAAAAAGGCAGCAGCACACACACCGTCTCAGACACACACACAGAAAGTCAGACTCTCACCCTCTTCCAGGCTCTCAGATCTGCTGTTATCTGAGAGCTGATCTTCATTGGCATTCAGGTCCAGAGACAGAGAGGAACGTTTAGACACTCGATCGGACCCTGAACGATTCAGTGACAGATTTGGACTGCGCTGACGGGATGGGGGGCTGACAGTGTCGTCCTGTTGAGCAATGTTTTGGTGGATTTAAAAAAAACTGAAAAAGAATCTGCCAGGGAAATGTTTTCAAATGGACGTACCCCATTTACTGAGAGTGTGCTTTGCAGTCCAACCGAGGACTGGGAATTATCTCCCTGTGGCGTGGAAGTCTCATAAGAATTCAGCTCCCCCTGGGGAAGTCGAAGTGTCGTGGGCCTTTCCGGCCTTCCTGTGTAATCCTCTCCGCGCATGTTCAGACTGCAACACAGAGGTGACACGTGAAAACCAAGTAACTGATCTCTCAGCTGTCCAAACAAGTCATCCCTAAATGCAAAAATGTGAGGATGTGGATGTAGTTAACCTGGGCTGGGTAGGTGTGACGGTATCTGTTGAAGTTTGGAAACTTTCCATTTCATCATAACTCAACCCTAAGTCGTTGCCATAGTGCTGCTTAACCATCTGCAACAGCTCGGACTTGGTCAGTTTCTGTAATAGAGGAAAGGAGCATTGAGCAACTCTTACGCGCCTCAGCTCCACCCTTTTGATCTTTTGCTCCAGTCTGATAAAATACTTAAACAATTCACCAAACTCTTCCTACTTTGTCCTGATATGTATCTAGACCTGCACATGAAACTTAATCTGCTCTGCACCTGGATGACCAGGGATCCTAACCATGTTGGGAAGGCGCAAACAAAAACAAAATAAATTGTTCTTATTAAAAATACTTTAGGCTTACACTTTGAAGTAGACCTCGGGTCCATTTAACTATGATTATACAGCATTAACAAAATTAACTACAACTTCTGGCGCACTGTATCGTTACCATAGTAACTGTTTGTACTGTGCCACACAGACTGGACATGTAAATAAAGCAGATCAGCCTGCGCAGGGTTCAAGAGGACATAGGCAAAAAAAATCGCGACGATCAGTAAAAACAAAAGTATTCACAGCAAAAATACGAAACCATTTCAGATGAATAGTTAACAAACAGCCGTATCGTGAGGGGAAAGTTTCCAAACAATAAACCAAATGAGAAACATTGTTCCAAGGCCGTATGAAACAGGCGCGTATGCAACCCAAACCGAAGGTTTAAAAGACATGGTATGTCTTTTAACCCGTTATGTTATGATATAATAACATAACGGGTCATGATAAACAGTTTAATGTACAATTAAAAACGCAATTAAAACACTCCGGTGTGTTACCTACCTGCCGAACGTCCACCTGGGAGAAACTCTTGCTCAAATCAGGAAGACGCTTCGCTCAACGCCGTAAAACTGCGCCCTCTAGTGGTCTGCTATATCATTTATTAAAAGTACACTAAAAGTCCCCCACATCTCTTTAACGATCATATCTCCACTATAATTTTCCTTCCAGGGTTCAAGGTTCAAGAGTCTGTGGGTATTTTCCGTGCATGGTGTTTTTGGATGAATAAAGTCACGCCTTGAGGGGGTCACTGAACTATAGATTCATTTGCCGGCATGTCCCCTACTGATTTAGGTTGTTTACACCGAAGCATATCCCTGACCTGAAGTCTATAGGGTATTATTGTCTCTGTTTTCCTCACATGGTTTTAATATGCCACATTAGTAAGCACCCTAAGCTGGCAAATAAACGTGAGTTTATGCTGGCTCTGTATCAGACATAGAACAGGCTATTTTTGTCGAACGTTTTGTAGTGTTAAAACCTACAGTGAACTACAAGCAAGCTGGTATTATATATAATGTGCAATTGCTGAGATATTTCGGGTTGTTATCAAAATATAACAACAAAAGGTCTGTCAGAACAAAACAACGTTGAACAATAGTAGTGAGGTTAAAACAAATTAAAAAGAAAAGAAAGGGGCTACCTTCTCCAGAAGAATATTCTGCCAAAGTCGAAAAATACCCAAGTAACTTTTTTCCCTTGCTGAGAATGAGCTGAAGAACAACTGTGGAGACCCAGAGGAAAGAAAAGTCACATTCTCTTTATTACCTCAATTATTATTCATTAAATGAAAGATTAAATGGAAAACAAATGGAAATGTCTCCTCTGTCTCAGATATTTCTCCTGAGAAAAAGACCCAGAAGAGAAGAGATCTTCTCAGAAGAGATCTTGACAATTTCACAAACTGAGCTCAGTTTTGCCAATCTACTTTAATTTTACAGCTCCATACTTCATACTGTATTTGAACAATTGTCTCATTTGTTTCTATTTTTATTTCTCTGAGACAAAGTTGATACTTAAAATGATACACAACTGAGATTGCCATAACAGCTCTTGAGCTTTAAAAAAGCAACCTCGGAGCAATAAAATTGTCCTCTAGAGAAGAACGATGTTATTAAGTTAAACAAGTTACTAAGTTAAACAAGGCAAAATCAAGAAAAACAATTCAGTGGAAAACAGCATAGTCACCTTCTCTGAAACAGTAGCGACCTGGATGGCATTCGGTATCCATTTTGCTGTCTTCTCTCTTGTCATCGAAGTGATATCCTTCATATTTAATGTGATCTATAAAGTCAAGGTCAGATATATGGTCATAGCAGAGCAGTGAATCTATAATGTAAATCTGCTATAAAGCCTACATACAATGCTCACTACACTGTAAAAAAAAATCTTTGCTGCTTTAAATTTTTAATTTTTAATCAACTCGGCTATACAAGCCATTTCAACATACAATTTTAAATCCTGACTGGTATAATTTAAAAAAAAATAGGTTAAGCAATTTTTCAACCATTTCTTAAAAGTTACAGCAACTCAAGACCAGTCAAGATTACAAAAAGTAACTTGTGCAACCAAGCTGATTAAACTTAAAAATGTAAGGCAGCAAAGTTTCTTGTACCGTGTAGTGAGCATTGTATGTAGGCTTTATTGCAGATTTACATGATAGATTCACAGATTTTACAATGTATAAACATTGATAATGTCATGGCATTTAACAGGGGTATAATGTACACATAATTTTCCAGCAGAACTCACTTTCGTCCCACGGAAAACAAAACTGTAGAAACATAACCAGTTCTCTGTAAGGTAGAGGCGACCTTGTAACAGGATATCCTTCTGCAGTGCACAGGTGTAGTCTGGGAAAAAAAAAATATGGTTCATTCAAATAATATCTACTATTACACAAACATCGAGGCCCTGTCAACAAACAGGTTTGTTTAAAGGTATATTTAAAACGTGTTTTCCAGCTCGCTGTCGCCCTCTATCGGTCATACCTGCAATTAGTTTCTCAGACTCGGGCACTTCTCTGAATAACTTGCGAAACTCGTCACTTCTTTGTTTGTAAGTAGAGTAAAGCAATATTTCGGGTGACTGAGGCGTTGCTATGCACTGCCCAGTCACCTCCAGGTTTACCTGTGAGGTAAAATCATACATGCACAGGTCAAAGCAATTGCAAATGTATGCATGAGTAAAGAAAACTTAATTGTCAATTTCTACAAATGCAACAGACGTTACAAACAGACGTTCTTGTTGCATATCTCAACCTGTATTCAGAAAGCATTAGTTTACAGATCTATATCAGCATTCTTCCAGCAACACATTTTACATCCTCAAGAGCTCAATAATACCACTTTAGCAATGCATGTCATTTGCCTTTTTACAATCCATCCTGATACAGTGTCTGTAATCTTTTGCAGGACAAAGTACAGTGATCTGTCCAACACAGAGCTGCTTAAGGCCACATTTAAGCATTTAAAGAAAAGATTGAAAGTCACCTGCTGTTCTTCTGGGCTACATTTGGTTTCCAAGGACTGACAGAGACTTTCCTGTGTGAGCTCACCGCCTGTCGCTTGCTTTGGTGTGTGGGTCATGTCCAATACCTGGTGAAGAAACAACTCATCGTCTTCGATATTACTGTGCCAAATGTAAGACATATTTTACCAAATCACTCTGAAATGAGCACGGTGTGGTTGATGTAAAGCCAAACCTATTAAAAACCTATACAAACTATTAGGAAACCTATAGAAACATCACCAAACGAATACGAAGCATGAAGTCAAAGGTGCTTAGCACGAAAACCTTGCCAGTAAAATATATTTTCTATTCTGATTATAATCTATACACCTATAATGTAATAACTATGTTATCATTACAATGTGCTTCTATCTCGGAGTGTATGAACTTGTCATGCCCTCATATTAAAATATAACAAGTCTTACCAAAAGTTTGGTTAAAGTTATTCATGCATCACACCATAACGTTTAAGAAACGCTACACGTTTAAGACAGTCGTAAGTCTGCTTTCAAAACAGAAATAAGCTTAAAATTATTAGGGCTTAAAATAAGCCCTAATAATAAGCAAATAAACACACACGACTCGGTAAACGCTTCGTGAAGGATCACGATCCTTTCGGCAGGATGGTTTCGTACCTAAGACGGCAAAAGATGAACATCCGCAGTAAATCCTGGTGAGATGGGATCCGGGTGTTTGTTAATGCTGGTTGTGAGGATGCTACCGTAGGCTTCAATCGTTACCGATATTGCAAATTTTCATTAACTTCAACCGGGGATCGATATCGCCTCGCTCGGTTGTCGCGGCTGCCCTGTTCACACCTGGCAACAGGTGCAGTCCTGTTCCAGCAGCTCATGAAGCAACATGCGGTTCGCCCTTGAGAATAAAGCACACCCCATATTTGCATACTTCACCTACAATGAAGACATGCATTCGTAAAACTTAACATTAATTGTAGATTTAAACTGAAACTCAAAGAGATAGCATACTACAAAAAGATGATTTGATTGCAATTTTTGTGTTGTACTTTGTGCGAGCCAATTCGTGATGCACGATGAATTATTGCATTTACATCGTATTGCATTTGTATCGTTATTAAATATTTACATGCGTAGTCGGCTGCAAAACAAGTTGTCTTGGGCCTAACTAGAGCTTTTCATTATTCAATGTATTTATTGATTAAGATCCCAAGAGTATTATAAGACAGATAAATTGTCTCTGGAGGCTTGGACATTCATGTTCTTAACAGCTTATTAAGCCTAGATTGACCTATGGCATGACATTAATATGTCTGTAACAAGACATTAAAATGATAGGAACTAGTTAGTTGTGACCGTTTATGTAAGACGCTGAGATAAGATTAAAAAGTGTCAGGCCTGAATAGTTAAAAAACAGGGCAGGGAACTGGATGAACCACATTGTAGTCCAGATGACGAAAATGTAACAGGACCAGTCATACAAATTAGATCTGACATCACAATCTGCACACGCTTCAGTAAACAGATGGCACAGAAATGTAGGCACTTCTTCTTAAACATAATATTTAACTTCTGAGAATATACGAAGTGTCAACAGTGTCAACAGTAAGAGCTGGCAGACAGCTTTGACCAAAACTAGTAGGTGGTTTAAAATGGGAGATTTGGCTGACTCTTGCCATCGTCTTAAGTAAACTACATTTGTAATAAATTAAAATAGAAACAGATTTAGGATTATTTGTTCAGGATTAGGATTATAATGGTAATAAGTGCACCGTTCCTGATTGCACATTGACTCGCACATAGCTAGAAATACTTGTCTTACAAACCTGCTCCCAACAGAGGGATGAAAAGGTTACTAAGACATCACCACCCAAATGCTATTCAATTGATTTGTATAGAGCTATTCACAGTGAATACCATCCAAAAAAGATGTACAATGATTAGTGCCTTACAACCCTCAGTGTAACCCTCAGCAAACCAAAGGTAACAGTAGCAAGAAGCTTATACGTTTAACAAAAAAGAGGAGCCTTTAGAGGGAAGTTGTAATTATTTTTCAAAGATTGAGGTTTAAATTTTAATTTTTAGAAATATTATTTGGTGGTCTGCAATCCATCAGATGTGTTGCAATCTAAACGAACACACACACACACACACACTGTCCCCATAAACCATGTTTACATTATTATACACATCATACACGTTTGTGCCCTCGTAAATCAATCCCCCCCACACACAAATACTGTTTTTCACAAAACTACAGTAGTAAATTATCAATATTTATTATTTTGGGACTTAAACACTTTTTCACAGGAGCAACGAAGAGCATCTGCACTGTATCCTCAACAAATACATAGGACACTACTAGAATAAACACATTCACTACAAAAAACAACCACAGTAACAAACAAAAGAAGCATGTCAGCAGTAAATATAGTGAATCTCTGAGGTCATGTCTTTCCATCTTCTGTACAGATAAAAATAGTTACATCAAATTATATAACAACATCTAGATCTATGAAAAGCATGATCTGAAAAAGGTGTCAGATAAGACACATTGAGGAAACACCAGTGCACGTACAACAACACAAGATTAACAAAGCAGTGGAATGTATAAACAGCAATGAGACATTGACTGGGTGTGTATATGGGGTGTGTGTGTGTGGGGGGGTCTGTTGCTCTGCCAGTTAAGACAAGACTATTAGTCCTCCAGCGTACGGAAGGCATTCTGCATGTCTTCATGAAGCTGGGCATAGTCAGATTTGATCTTCTCCTCACCCTCTTTGACAGGGTCCTGAAATACAAGCATCATCATCTATACTGTTACAGACTTGAAGATCTTGAAAGTGCACACTTATATATCACACTACATAATATATTGTATAATAAATACAAAATAACATGATTTAAGAAAAAAGCTGGAATTAGTATATAAATGGCTTAATATTAGTTGATTGGGATAGATGAAAGTACAGCACAGATAAACCTAACCTCTGAGCATATATAATGTTGTGGCTTGTTCATGATAATTTTGAATAATAACCATAAAAGAGGGACCAAACTACTGATCAACCCAAATATCAAAAGTCATACAGTATGGGCTGTATCTGTTTGACAGTGCTATTTGAAAATTTGATCAATGAGACTTTTTACGAAAAGAACATTTCATTATTAATGTGGTTAAATTCTTATCATGTATAATACATAGAAGGGAAAAGTATTTTTAATGGTAGATAAAATATAAAGATCACAGATTCATCTGCTGGATGATTTGCATGTGCGACTAAAGAAGACCCAGCTAGACTGTCTAAAGGATAATTTCCATACGGTGCATCCACAATCTGAAATAAATATACTTTATTTCTGTTTTTATTAATACATGTTTTCATTTCTATTTTTATTTTGGTTTACAATTAAAGTGTGGGTTATTTTAATATGAATGACTCAAGAACAAAACAATATCGACATTCTGGATCAGGTACCTTAAATTTCATGGAGCTGATCCTGTAGAGGATTTCTCCCATGTGTTCACGGATCATGGCCCAGGTGATTTTATTGTCACTCTGTGCGGTCGTCTCCACGGCATGACGTGCCATATCATAGAAGGCAATCATGTTGGACAAGATGCCCACCGTCTTATAAAATGGACAAAATCTGAAATTCAAATCGAGTGATTATGGAGTTCTGCATATGTGTTTGTGTGCCTTACTGTGTAAACATATGTCTGTTACCTGTCGTAAGGTGTGTATCCATTTTGCTGCAGAAAATCATCCTTGATCAATTTGGCAACTTCCAGAGTGATCTTATCTGTTTCAGCTAATGATGCCTAAAAAAAAGTAACAAAATTAAAAAGCTGATACTAAAGAACGACCACATGGCACAGTAAAAGCAATGTGAACCAACAACAAACTGATGTGCTCACCTTTCCCACAAGCTGCACAATCTCAGCCAGGTCTTCCTCCTCCTGCAGAATCTCTTTGGCTTTGGTGCGCAGTGGCACGAACTCGGGAAAGTGCTTGTCGTAGTATTCATCCAGAGCTCGCGTGTACTTACTGTAACTGATGAGCCAGTTCACTGAGGGGAAGTGCTTTCTTTGAGCAAGCTTCTTATCCAGACCCCAGAACACCTTATAGAGTTTGAGAATAAGTAACAGAAGAGACAATTTGTTCATTTCTGGAAGAATAAATCATTTATATACTGCTGTTGGGCAGTCAGAAGGAAATATACACTTACTTGCACGATACCCAGAGTAGCGGATGTCACAGGATCTGAGAAATCTCCACCAGGGGGCGACACACTGCAATTAAAATGAAACTAACTGCACTGAGCAAGCAGATAAAGCAGATGTTTTAACCCTTTAATGATTGAAGGCACATACTGAGAAAACACGGTAGGTCAACTTACGCTCCGACAATGCTGACACTGCCCTCTCTCTCTGGGTTACCAAGACATTTAACCCGGCCGGCACGCTCATAGAACGAAGCCAATCTTGCCCCAAGATAGGCAGGATAACCGCTATCTGTGAATGCATGCACATGCAGGTTTATGTGGAATTTTGTTGAAGCACTTCCTCGACAGGTTATGCAATAAAGCTAATGTGACCAAGAAGGTCACTATGTTGCCTTTTAAGAGACACACATACCAGCAGGCATCTCAGCCAGACGACCAGAGATCTCCCTTAGAGCCTCTGCCCAACGAGACGTAGAATCTGCCATCATGCTCACATTGTAACCCATGTCTCTGAAATACTCTGACAGTGTGATTCCTGAGGGTACATAAACGACAGATGATGATGTCACTAATCACTAATCATAAGATATATATGTATAGTTCATCTAAAAATGAAAAATGTTCCATTATTTACTCTCCCTTATGAACAAGCTGTGCTCTACCAATATAAAAAAAATTAGTCAATGGTGTAAATGGTCCCAACAAACCTGTGTAAATGGAAGCTTCTCTGGCAGCCACGGGCATGTTGGATGTGTTGGCAACCAAGGCCGTTCTCTTCATGATGCTCTCCACCTTACCATCAACCTCCATGGTCAGCTATTAGACAAGAGAACTGTCAATCATCCAAGCACCAATCACACTTTAGGCACTGTTGGGTCAATGGATATGTCATTTACCTCAGGGAAATCTCGAAGTACTTCTGACATCTCGTTACCTCGTTCCCCACAGCCCACATAGATGATGACATCACTGTTGGAGTATTTAGACAGAGACTGAGAGATCACAGTTTTACCACAGCCGAAAGCTCCAGGGATGGCCGTAGTTCCACCCTGCACACACCTATTGAATAAAATAAATGAAGGCATAAGTTATTTTTAATTGGCAGAACTTAGTTCACGCATATGTATGTCTAGTTTATATATCTAGAGGTACAAGAACAACACGTAAGCATACACACAGAGGCAATAGAAATATTAGAAAAGAGAGAAACATATGTCTCATCAGTATGACACTGGTTTAACTGCCTAGTCAACACAGATTCACCTATTTTTGGCTTAACAGTACATGTTTGTCTCATGATTACCAATAATGTTACGTGATGTTTCTTGTATTCGCATTGCTGGAGGGGGACAGTGGTTTTGTAAGCAATAGCCATAGCGGGATTACCACATTTATTTTGCCACTACCAAAGCAATCAGTTTACATGGTCTTAAAATAGCTGTTTTATGGACATGGTTGTAATATTCAAACAAAATAAACCTGTGCATTCAAGCAAAATAAACCTCTTTAAAATATAATACTTTTCTTTTATAAAGTGTGGGGAAAATTTACTATTTTTTCCAAACGTAACTGTAAATGTTCCTACACCTCTGCACACACACTAAAAGAATTGCATGTTCTAAATCTCACATGGTATTGTTCACACTACATTTGAAATGAATCAGTACACAATGTGTTAGCATGTGATTCTGAACAGCAGGAGTGACTCACGGAAAGAGAGCGTCCAGTACTCGCTGACCCGTCAGCAAAGGATGATTGGCAGGAAGTTTCTCAGTGACCGGCCGCACCTGACGCACTGGCCACACCTGCAGCATGGTGAACTTCTCCTTCACCCCCTCAAACTCCAGCTCCAGCACCACATCCTAACACACACACACATACACGTTTACTTACATCACTGTTATTCCAACATTACCATTCTTAAAAGAATTCAGCCTGCTTCTTGTCTTACCGAGACGTCATAGTTGCCAGGTGGAGCTAGATATGTGACGGTTCCTCGGCTTCTTGGTGGCAACATTATTTTGTGTTTTATGAGAGAGTTTTCAAGCACCATGCCATAGATATCACCACCAGTGATGTGACTGCCCATCTGTGATGAACACGTTTATAATAATTAAAATAGTTATTTTTGCCATGTTTTAAAATGAGTAAAATCATACCGTTTTAAATTTAATTCAAATTCCCAAAAAAATTTAAAAATTCATCAATTTTTCGCTTGAGGTCCACTTTTAATAATATTACACAGACAAATTATTGAAAAAATTACAGAAAGGATATATATGCTAAATGTTATACTTTTACTTTAATACTGAATATACTTTTTAATTTCTCTGGAAAGGATCCCTTTAAAGCTACTTGCCATTTTCTAATCTTTCTGTTAAATATAATCAAAACTGTATTTGTGAAACGTCAGTAATTTACTATGTTAGTTCAAAATAAGCCATTTGCTTACACGCAAGCTCTTAGATGGAGTGAATTCCCATTTGAGATCGCGGTTAAGGGCACCAATGTTGACTCCTCTGGGAATGTAGATACTCTTGGTGAGGTCATTAATGTCTTTGAGGGGACGCTGAATACCATCAAAGATGGAACCCATGATTCCTGGTCCTAACTCCACAGAGAGGGGTTTCCCTGTACGCAGGACAGGGTCACCGACGGACACACCAGCTGATGATAGCTCAGGAAAACTGAATACTGTTTCACAGGTTTTACATACTGCGCATACTGTAACAGCAAGTATGTACTGTACTGAGAGTTCAGTATGAATTAATAGTCAACATTTAAATTTGTTTATTAATTAAAAACAATACATGAAAATGTCTTTTGTGTTTGTTATAAGCAGACCTAACAAATAATCACAACAGTTGGATAGTTCATACAAGATTCTGTCAATGTTTGCTCCCCCGCATGCCTTTCCAAACCTTCCAAACCAAATTTCATTAAAAAAATCTTTCTTCTGCAGAAGAAAAAGTCACACATTTGAAACACATGACGGTGAGTAAATGTTGACTTTTTGGGGCGATTTTTGGGGGGTAAACTATCCCTTTAAGAACAACTTGGGCTTTAGGGAATGCGTTCTTAAAAACAGACAAAATCCTACTGAAGAGGCTTTATCAAAACGTATGTGTTTAACAATTCTGTTAAGTAAATGTTTGAAGTGGTTCAAAGATACAGGTTTCTTCATACACCTGAATGGTGGCCATGTCACCCTCCAGTCTTATAATCTCTCCCACAAGTTCACTGTGGCCCACTCGCACCAGCTCGTACATGGCAGCTCCTGCCATACTGGAGGCTGTCACCACTACAAAACATGAAAACTGAGTCAGAAAAATAAAGACATCTTCACGATGACTTGTGGGAAGCCAAATATGTAGGTTTCTGCACAATATTATGACATGAGAAAATGAAAACCATTCACTTGGTACAACTTAGGCTATAAAATAAATTTAACACTACATGACTAACCAGGTCCAGATACGCCATGCACATATCCAAATTGTCCCTCACGCTCCTCATCTCGGATCTTGGGCAACTTGGAGAAGTCCATTTTGAATGTGTCTGATAGAAAATAAGTGCAAAAGAGACAGTTTTGAAATAAATGATAGCAATTAGAAATCTGAGCTTCACACCATCAGTTGCATGACAGAGATTACATCTCTGTTCTTATCAGATGGGTCTTTTGGGTTTATATTCATTTACTATAAATATTTACATAAATGTGTATTTATTATAATATTTATTACATCACTTTGGAAGTTGCCATATAGTTTATATAATATGTATTAGTTATTGAAGGCCGTATAGAAAAATAACAAATATAACACCACATTCATTAAGTCATATATGAGTATTGTCACATGACCAGGGCACATGAGCACATGACACTGACTGTAAGGAGGAACCCATGTGAGGAAGTGGGAAAAACAGAAAATTGAGCAAATCTGGAAAACTGCTGTTCATATCTTAATATGTTGCAATAACAGTATGTAGCAATTAATGACAAGCTATGAATCTTTAAAAACATTTAGTTAAGATGCGGTGGACAAAGCAGACCCATATGTAGTGAATACAAGGCAATTTATGATGTCAACATACAAGAAGTTTTGTATGAGTTATGTGCCTTAATTTTAGACTCAGAAGGAAACGAGGGACATCGTTTGTGTCTCAAAACATATTGATGCTGCTTGCCTGTCTACATGGCATATTTGAGCAACAGCCGGTGTATAATACTGCGTCAAAGCCAGGGCCCAAATGTGATCATGTCCGCAGAGAAATGATCATTAAAAAATACACACGACAGGGAATTCAATGTTATTTTAAAGCATGCTGCTATTGTATTTTTCACTGGGGACCAAGCTGCAAAGAGATGCTGTATGATCACATGACCGTGATGGTGTTGATCGAATTTGACCTTTGCTGCAGATCAAGTGTGATTTTTTTGTCTCCCCTTAATTAACAATCTCATATTCTTCCTCGAGAAATGTCTTTAGGAATTGCATTAGAGAAATTAAAGCATTTGCGCATTTTTATGCAAAAAACTAAATACATGAACTCAAGATCAGCTTAATACAAAGGCAGTGAGGACAATGATTTCGCCACAAGGACATCAGGTTGAGGTTACATGATGTTTATTAACTGATCACCCATCTGGAAACGGTGATCTAGGCACGATCAGAATGATTAACTAAGCATAATATTTTCTGACCGATGCAACCATCCCATACACTGAGAATAAAGCAACGCAAGCATAACATGATCATTTTCGTAAAAATATGTAAATACCTCAGATAACGAGACGGTCCTATGTCCAGAACGAGTGTCCAGGAGATCCTTTCAGTGAGATGAGACGAGAGCAATATAAAGTCAGCTGACTTCATTCAGTCGTAAGCTGACGCCAGAGCTCGTTTTCTCTCTCTGCAAACCGAACGAATGTGTCCGAAACTCTACATCGCCCCCTGCTGTTTACGAGAGGTGCTGTTCTTTGCTTCGAAATATACTCTTAAATGCTTAAAATAATAATAATAATAATAATAATAATAATAATAATAATAATAATAATAATAATAATAATAATAATAATAATAATAATAATAATAACATATTTGGATTAGAACCAATAGATCAAGTGCATATATTATTAATAAATAGAATGATAGAAGACCATATAAAAATCATCTTTTTTTAACAAATTTACAAATGATATTCCTCTCTAACGATTTATTGCATTGTTATTTTTCATCACATTGAGGGCAGTTTAATAGAAAATTAACATTTTGAAGGGCCATTGGTTTCACTCTGGAGTACTTGGATTTGTGTTTATAACATTTCTTTATGTTGTGATTGCATGCATAAAGTGAACTGTCTTGTACTGTATTGTACATTAAATTGTTTATAATAGACAAATAGATATATAATATAATAAATATAATATAATAGCACATTTTGAGATTGACTTTTGATTTTTTAAACGTCACATCCCGTTTTCTATTTCCTCTTACTTGTTGTCAGTAGTGAAGGTTGACAAGAAGCAGCCTCCCCAAATCAACGTTGCCATATCCTCAAAAACCAGGAAAAGTCCACCATCCAGAGTAAGTACATTTCAGCCCATTTAATGTGCATACAAATCTATCCAGATTACATAAACTATTACCGTATATTATTTATATTTAGAAGCTAACTTTCTTAATCTTTCATAAGGCTATCGTCCTGAACTCAAGCCTTTGGCGGTGATTTAACCCAAAAGACCTGGCAACCGTTGGCCACAGTGCTGAGGCAAATGCGGACTGCTTAGCTCCTTTGCTAGCAACATACATGTGGAGGGGATCGCATCCCAAACTCTGTCCAAATCCCCCTTCAAACTGCCAAATATCGCCAACGTCCCCCTTGTCCCTCACAACAAACGCGTTTTCTTCAACATGAAAGGGTGAGTAAACCGAAAATGGCCTTTTCGCCACAAGTAAAGTTTTCCCTGCCTGTTCTCTGTATTTTCCAGTAGGGGGGTAGGAGAGTTGGTCTCATGCTAGCCGCTAGCTCTCTACGCGCTTAATGTGGAGGAGAGACATTTGCGCCGCAGATTTCACACCTAGTCCTTAGTTTGGCTTTGGGTTTTCTCTGCCGTTCCCGTGGACATGTCTTTATATCCCCTTTCGTTTGTGAAGAATGCTTAAACCCCGTGCCAGCGCGTTTGGCACGGGTTCGGTTCGTGCCAAACTGGATCGTGTGTCGAATCTAAATCCGATAACGTTGAGTCAGTTTCCAAGTTGCTATCTTGGTTAGCCAGCCACGCTTATATCCCTCAGTGATACGAGGTGTCACGGTTGCCGAGGCCGCTGGTTTGGCTAAGGCTTGTTGCGCTGCTGTGGTTCTGTGATTATTATTATTTTTTTGTGATTATATAAATATGTCAATGTAGCTGTAACACGTGATCTATGCGGGAGACCATATCCTCTTTGCAAATGACACTGAAGTTTACCTGGTGAAGACTTTTTGTGCGTTTATGGCTATTTAAATATGATGTCCAGGGTTGTTGTATCCACCTTATTGTGCCTTTTCTCTAACCATGTGGATAAAAGACATTATATGAGTTATGTTCACTTCTGCTTCTTCCTTTCACCAAAAGTGCCATTAATTTTCCTAGTGTTATATCTGTATCTGATGAGTTTAAACATTTGGTGATTTTGTAGAGAAAAATGGTAGTGTTTGACTGTCTACAAAGACTTTGTACTCAGGTTTGAAGGCTCAGTTATTTACACCAAAGCCTAAAGATGGTTGGGAGTCACTGGTTTTTGTAAGTAAGAGTCAGTATGTATTACAGACACAGACATCCTCAGGAAAACCATATTTAGTGTCTGTTTTATTTTCATCTGTCATCTCATCCAGCCGCTGCTTGTCTGAGCGGTGGCAGAGAACACGTGACCAGCAGCTGTTGTCTCGGTGCTGGACTTCAACACGAGGCACTCCTATAAATACATCTGTATCAGAGTGTAGCAGAAATGAGACATTTTAACATTTCTGGGAGTGAATTGTTTATATCATCCATATATAACAATTTGGAAGTTGGAAAAAGTGACACTTCAGAGACTTTGTTCATAAAATGCATCAATATTGTATATAATCAGCCAGTTGACCATTCTGCTTTTGTTCTAGTAGCCGGATCGAGTTGGGGGACGTTACTCCCCACAACATTAAACAATTAAAGCGTCTGAACCAAGTGATATTTCCTGTCAGCTACAACGACAAGTTCTACAAAGATGTTCTGGAAGTAGGAGAGCTCGCCAAGCTAGGTAAGGAACCATGCATCTCTGCCTACTACCTACTAAACGTAAAAAAGCTTAATTTGAGTATTCGTTTGTTGTCTACCAGCCCGTTTTAAATAACCGGTCCTGATTTTAAAATGGAAATAGTCATGCTATCACCTTTAAAACCTCATACAGCGTACTTCAACGACATAGCAGTTGGTGCCGTGTGTTGTAGAGTGGACCACTCTCAAAACCAGAAGCGACTTTACATCATGACATTGGGCTGCCTCGCACCTTACCGCAGACTTGGCATAGGTAAGATCACCTTTGTGTGTTTTCAGAATGATCAGAAACCTTTAGGTGCAGGAGTGTGTTTTAGTTTTACTCTCAGTGGATGAACTGTAATTTTCTAGAGTCAAGAAGCCAGAATGATGGAGAATTAGTTGTAATTGCAATTTATATGAGCAGTGTTTACATATTTACAACTTTAATCCTGTTATTAATAAATGTCTTTTGTTTGTTTGAAGGAACAAAAATGCTGAACCATGTATTGAACATTTGTGAGAAGGACGGCACTTTTGACAACATTTACCTGTAAGTCTAAAAACAAACAAAGCGCAGTTACATTTATTCAGCAGATGCTTTTATCCAAACCGACTTACAAAGACAGAGAGCATTCAACATTTTAAGAACCAACAAGCCAAGTCTACAAAGCTACATTTACAAGTCGAAATCGTATTCTTATTTGTTGTGCTTAGTGTGATGTGAAACATGCACCTCTGTGTAATTTGCATAAGCAAATAGGGTGCGACCTAAAATGTTAAAACGAGCAAATTTGGTCACTGAATATCATATAATGATGCATATAATAGTCTTAAAAATCTTTTCCATAATGTTTTTTTGTGTGTGACTCTTCCCACAGTCATGTGCAGATTAGCAATGAGTCCGCAATTGACTTCTACCAGAAGTTTGGCTTTGAGATCATTGAGACAAAAAAGAACTATTACAAGAGGATAGAGCCAGCAGATGCCCACGTTCTTCAGAAAAGCCTGCGCAGCCCATGTGCGCCCCCAGCAGGAGAGCTACAAAAAGCTGACTAGATGTTGAAGCAGACACAGATTGATCTATCCCCCAAATGGAACTGTATCAGAAGCCCCAGGGTTGACACACTCACCACTTTCTTCAGAGGACGTTTTAGACAGAAAAAGTAATGACATATTTGCTGCATTTACTGTGCAAAATCCTTAGCCCCCCAAAATTAGCTTTTTTTTGTTTCTCGTTTCTTCATTTAGAGGTTGAAATTAAATGGAGGTTTTCAAGCTGAATCCGTTAGTGCTCCAAAAAGCTGCTGACTTGTTATTGATCGGACACAGTGAAGGTTATGTTTGCAAAGCATACTGTTTGCATTTGTTTTAGATTTGTTAAAGGTAAGGGGACATAGCTTTGCTTGGACAAAACAATACAACTAAAGAGGTTAAGTGTTTTTCAGTATGATAATTGCTGACTCAAGATGCCCCACCTGGCAGACTTCAAGAGTCATTGTTTGAGTTGTTGAATTAGAACATATGAAATCATAAGAACTCGATCACCCCACCACCTGAGCTCTCAGACAAAAGGAGAGGGAATCTACTGGTGGCTGAGTTTTTTTATTTGACCATACAGGCAATATGCAATGTTGGAGTGTTGCATGTGATGCAACGTCTCCTTGTGATGTCAGCCGCCTCAGTCTGTCTTGAGGTTAACCCACTGAGGAAAAGGAGCACAGAGCCCCTCAAACAAGAGAGTGGTAGAACTGTTTCAGTATGGGGGAAGTTTAGGGGAGTAAACTACACTCGTTTGTGAATGTTGTTCTTTTCCAGCCCATTATTTAATATCCCCATATTTTTTTATTTTTAATTGTGGATTGAGTCTAAGCCTTTTCTGGGTTTTGCTGTAATGCTGCTGTTGAGATGTAGTGCTTTCATATAGCAAACAGGAATGTTTTTACAAGCCTTGATGGTTGTGTTGATGCTGTTAAAGGTGGTTCTCTAATCATTTTTAGACCACCATGACTTAAGTTAGTTTAGTACTGTTTGATGTGAAAGTTTGACTTTTCATGATCTGAGTGTTTTTAAATTTGAATACTAGCTTCTCACTTTTGTTAACACGAGCAGCAGAACTAAACTAATTTCTCCCACAGTGTAACAGTTTCGTGTCAGTGATGTTCACTGACTACCATCTATTTTCTGTACACAAATGTGGGAGTGTTGCAGGTAAATTCTGCAAGTTTATACGATACTTAAAGAACCAGATCCCAGGAAAAGCCCAGACTCAGTGCATGACAGGGGAGACATGCCATCTGTTGTAGTAAAAGCATGTTTTTGGTTCCTCCTTTCTTTGGAAAATTTTATCTTTTTCTGGAGCTCTATATTGTATGACTTTTAAACCTCTAAATAAAAAATACTATTTGCATTATACTTAGTCACTTTTCTTTTTTCAAAGGACATCAGTGTGTTCTGTATGTGATCCCTCACAGAAAAAAAACCTTAGCACTTTAGTATGTCATCTATAGGGGTGGCCCTAGACTTTTTATGCACCTTTAAAGGTAGGGTAGGCAATTTCAGGGAGGCTGGTAATAGCAAGCTGGCTTTGAAAACAAGATCCCACCTTCACTGTCATCTATCTATCTGTCTATCTATCTATCTATCTATCTATCTATCTATCTATCTATCTATCTATCTATCTATATCTATCTATCTATCTATCTATCTATCTATATATATATATATAATTTACACCACTTAGTGAATGCTATCAGAATGTAAAGACACTTTCAACCAGCATAATAAAATGTTTCTGCAAAACTCCCCTACCCTGCCTTTAATACTGAGTAAAAATATGATTAAAACGACCAAGTTTTGCACAAGTCCATAAGACTAAAAAAATAATATCAACAAACAAACAGTCTTTACGTTTCCCGACGATTTAATCAACAATAACGCCCCTTCAGCCCGGACTCGTGATCTGATTGGATGGAATCTCGTTTGTCTTCACGGTGATTGGTCATGACGGAGATCCCGCCTTATTATTTTGTGACTGGCATCCTTATGCTAGGTAAGAGATGGAGTAAATTGTTCAAGATCAACAAAGTTTGGACCAGGATATCGCTCAGAAGATGGACAAACAGTCGGTAAGTCCTGCGTAATTGACGGACTTGTGGCTGACACGTCGTGGTTTGCAGGATCGCGATGCAATTAGTTGTTCTGTAATCGAAAGAGAGTTGTTGCTTGCGTGTTAGCTCACAGCCACTAATGCCATCCGTGTACCTTAAAGGGATGCTAAACCAGCCACCTACTAAACTGTACTGTAATGTGTGTGAAATTAGTTATGCTCTTCTCACTCTTTGTTGAAGTAAATTGCTCAATTTTCGCTCAGAGCACAACGCAGGCAGTTGACTATAAGTCAGGGTTTCAAAGCTAACAAGCTAAGTCTGCTAGCAGGTTTAAAGAGATGTTAAATAATGCAAGTAGTGATTAAATGTAGGTCCGAGGCATTCTTTCTGGTGTTGCATTTACATGCATTTGACTTGGGTGTAATGTGCACTTTGTTTTTATGTGTGTTGCTAATGATTGACATGTTAACTTCTCGTCACAGCCTCAAAGCTACCATGTTAAGACGTTTATTTGCCTTGAGTGCTTTTAATATGTCACGCATAAGTCTGAACACACTGTCACTAACAAGCTGTGCAGTATGTATTCATATGTAGCAAAATTGTAATATTATTATATGTATAAACATTTACATTTGTGCATTTGGCAGACACTTTTATCCAAAGTGACTTACAGTATAGTACATTTAAGAACATTTTCTTAGTACATGTACACGCAAGGCTTTTTGCGCTTCTAAGGCAATGCTCTACCAACTGGACTACAGGAGTGTGAAATTAAAATGGTATGTGTGTGTAATAACTTTACGTAACCTGTATTTTTACCCTCTCTTTGCTCCAGTTGTTTATGGGGACTAGAGGTGTCTGTGTCTATGGTCTCCAACATTGCTGAGCTCACACATATGATAGCTGAATGCTTAGTGCTGGAAGGTAACGCTATTTACCCCCAAGCCACAACATATCTTCTTCTATATACTATGAGTTTATGTTCTAGCTTGTTAATATGGTTTGGTTTTAACAGGCTCTAGAGTGTGCTGGGATGCCGGAGATAGTACAGAATCAGACAAATAACCCAAAACCGCCACGGTACTGATCCCGCTTAAAGAGTATTTGAATGTAACAGCTGTGTTTGTTATTGAACCCAAATGTATTGCCATTTCTTTTATAATCCTTGTACTATGCATATTTCATGTGTAGAAAATTGTGTTTTTTGTAGGGAAATAGTCATGGATTTGTAAAATCATTCATAAACTGTGCAACATTACAATGTGGTTTAATTAAGCGAGAAATGTGAACATGTCCAGACTACCTACAATTATTGTTCTATTATTCAAGAGTTTAATTTACTAACTGTTTAGTAACTTTTCTGTGAAATGTTAGGCGGAAGAAAAACAAGGAGATTCATAATGCAGGTGAGAAAAGACATTACATTACAATACACAAGTATTGTGAGTAACCATTTTTGATATTTTTATTTTTAATTCTTGTCATTTTTTTGTTTTCTCTTCCCTCTTATCCATTAGTGGAAAGGCACCGTAAAGAAAAAATCAATGCTGGCATTAATCGGATTGGAGACCTTTTGCCTTGTTCTCAGGCCTTAAAACAGGTAATGCTTATAATAAACGAAAAATTAAATGGTTTTAAAAAGCTTATTAATGTTTTTCACTGAATCATTTCTTGCTTCTGGTCATAGAGTAAAAATATGATTTTGGGTGAGGCCTTTCGTTACATCACTGAGCTGAAGCGACAAAATGATGAAATGCTGCTTAATGGAGGAGACAAAGTCCAAGGTGAGCCATGATGTCATTGGTAATCTGTAAAACCTTTGTGGATGCATTAACATTTTACTTATTCTTACTGGGAATATGGGTGTATTAGGATAAGTATTGAATTAAATGTCTGCAAGCATGGTTTGTTAGCTTTTGTGCAGTAATCACTTTAAGGTCCATGCTCGTTCTCTTTGCAGCTGAGGAGATAAAACGCTTACAGCGCCAACTGGAGGACCTGCGCAAAGAATGTGCTCATTATATTGAGCTCCTTAAAGCTAATGGCATAAACTTTCTGGATGACCCCACTATTCACTGGAAAGGGAAGCAGCGCTGTGCTAAAGTAGCTAAAGTAACTCCAACTCACTTGACAAAGGGAATAATTGTGTACTCCGATGGTAACAATTCCGGTCCTATGAACAAAGTTTCCATTCCACCAAATTCTGCTTCTCACCTTGATAAACAACAAGCAAATGCTGTAACAGTTCAACCATCGTGCAATATTGCATTGGGCACAAGCCAAACTCTTGGTATCACAAATGGAGCACCAGTAAACAAAATTGTAATCTCCTCTGCATCTTCAAACATACCTGTAGCAGCTCTTATTCCTGCAGTGTCCAAGCCATTGCTTACAGTTGTGGAACAATATTCTCCTCTTGCACCAACTACCCCAAGATTGAACCCATCTACAAATTATATTACTCTTCAGGGTTTATGTCCCCAGCCTGCTGTCACTACCCCACTCCCTCCACAACTTCAACCAGATAACCCAACCCCTAGTCTCAGCTCTGCTACCAGTCCAGTCATGCCTCTTAGACTTCAGCCTATGCTTAGCCTATCTTCACAAGTTGTAATCAGTAATTCAGTGGTTCCTGCAGCTTCTGTTGCCACCACTGTACAAAATTCTCAAATCCAAACTGTTAGCCCTATATTACCAGCAGGCTCTGCTCTTCTTAGAACCAGTGCAACTAGCAGTACGCAAACTACATGGACAACACTACAGCTTGCAGGAAATACAGTGCAGCCTGTTTCTCAGGCTTTGGTTACAGATGGTGCCAGCAATTCGCATAACCCTCAACAACTGTCTATATGTTCAACGGGGACAAAATACCTTGAGGAGTCATCTTCTCTCCAATTGCAACCACAAGTTCCTATGCAACTACAGACCCCTATTCATCCACCTGGCCCAAGACCACCGCAGATATATTCAGCGGTTATGCCACATCCCCAGGCAGGAATATCTCAACAGTCTTCACTTTTATCAGCACCCAACATTGTGTCCCAAGCCTTAGTGCTCCATCAGCCATCTGTGGAACCACAGTCATCCCAGTTGACTCATCCACAATCAGCTGTTCGAGCACAACCTACATTATTACCAAAACCTCAGCTTAACCCAGCTCTGATGTCTAACTGTAACCCCACTGTACAACGTAAGCCTCCTGTTCAGCCTGCTATGCCAGCCCAGCCTCATTCACAACCTACAGTAGTGCCCCACGTCCAGTCTGCCGTTGTGCCTCAACTGCATCTCAGTGTGGTGCCTCAAGCTCAGCCAATCATTAATCCACCAACTCAGCCTGCTCTTGTGCCTCAGCCTCAAGCTGCCACACTGCCAGTGTTAAAGACAATGCAGGTATTGCAGGTGAATTCTGATGAAACACCAGTTGCTGTGACCTCTTCTCCTCAGATTAACTCACATGTTGTTATTCTACAACAGGGAAATTCATGTCCAGCACCACAAGTTCTCAGAGAGGATATGACTAGCCAGACACCCTGCCAGCACATTGTCATAATTCAGGCACCTACTTTGACACCCGCTTCACAGAATCATCCCACTGCCATTGTGTCAACTGTGTCCCCAACTTTATCCAGTCACATGACCATTTCGAATCCTACCTGTACAACTAGCATGCAGGCAGCTGGTACAAAGCAGTTGGTAAACATTCTTGCACGGCCCTCAACACAACTGCAAGCACAAGCACCTCAGACTATCACTGTGAATGGACAAGTTTATGTTTTGCAACCGGCAAAGTCACAAGATAAGGGGAAATCTCAGTCTGGTCAAAATGTGACTCCGATCCTTCAACCTGTCTGTGAGGAACCTACCTCTAATGTTGCTATGAATTGCTTAGGTGCTCTAACCAGTCTTAGTCAGAGCATTTCAAAGGTTTCGAGTCAAAGCAATTTGCAAATATTCAACATAACTCCACCTTCATACACTACTGTGCAACCTTCTTTTCCAATGTGTGGTTCAGAGGTCAGCCCTTGTGGTGAAACTGGCATTTCCCCTTCTGTAACATCAGATGTTGCTGGCAGTGCAGTTAAAATCCTGCCAAAGAAATTTAGTGTGACCTCTGGAAACCAAACCAGACAAACCTCAGTCAAGAGAGCCAGATTAGTCAACCGTAAAGAACCTAAATTTGGACGAAGTTTGCGTAGAATTGCTGCAAAGAGTAAAGCATTTGCTGCAAATACTACTAAGTTATCCACTGTAGAAGCGGGTGTTAATTCATCAAATTCTATAGGTAAAGATACAGTTAGTCAGGATATTATCACTCAAAGTGCCCATACCCCTATCAGTGTTAGTTCAACAAGCAGTAGTTCTGCAATCATTAGTGTCAGTTGCTCAAGTGAAAAATCTAAAGAGAGTTCTGTCTCACCTTCAGGGAATGAATCTGTTGTTAAACCCTCAGGGGCTGGTGGAGATATTTCAAAGGCTGCAGAAAAATCTATGGATGTTGTACCCTTGCATAACAGTGTGACAGTTAGCAGTGCTAGTTCATCAACAAGTCCCACTCAGGGTAGTGTAGTTGTTTCTACAAATTGTGACAGCTTCAGTAAGGTGATGTTTCCTCCGGATAGTGGTCCCCATCTTAATTGTTCAGCTGTCAGTGTTGCTCTCACTACACAATGTAGCACTGTTGATACAGTTGCAACTTCGCTTGCCACAGAAAATGTTTATGTTAAGTCCTCATGCAGTGTGACATTTTGTACTGAAAATGCTAGTCAGAACAAGGAAACTGCCATCAACGTTTGCACCAGTAATGAAGGCAGATTAACAGAATCAAGGCCCAGTTTAGTGGAGAAATATGCTCTTCTGACCACTGTAAGCGCTACTCAAAACAATTCAAATAAATCCACCGATTCAGTCTTTGGTCAGCCCCTAGTTGCAAGTGATGTGTCCACACCCAATAGACAGTTAGACACTTATTTAGCCAATGGACCAACGGTCATGCCAACTCGGAGCATTTCACAAATTCAAGCCAAGCTTGCTATAAGGGAAGAGTTCACTGGCTCTCCTCAAATTCAGACATCATGTAGTGTGCCCTCAACTTCAACCTCTGGTTTAGACACCTCCATGAGGTCACTTCAGCCTGTTCAGCATCCAGAGACTTCTGGGAATTTAGAACCATTTAAGTCCCTAAAACAAGCACCTGTAATGAATATACCCATGGCAGCCACTAACCATAAGACTTGTACAGAATTCAAGTTGACTGAATCAAATAACACACAACTTGGCAAGAATAGACAATCTGATGGTGTCGCAGAGAAGGCTGTGACAGAGATAGATGCCTTTGCTCCAAAAGACATAGTTCCTCCACAGCAGGAAGGTGCTTTGGAAAATGATTCCTTTGATCCTCCTCTGGGAACTAATAGACAAACTGGTTCACCTCTGGCAGGAGGTTTAGGTGGCAGAGGGTTTTCTGTTGCATCTTTGCTCCCAGCAGGTCACAACATCAGTGCCTCTTCAAGTACATTTGGTTCATTCTCCTTCACTTCTGAGCAGGCAGAAATATTAGCATTGGCTGCAAGAGCAATATTTGAACAGGAGAGCCCAGACAAGAGGGCTGCTGGCTGCAGCATTGACAACCCAACAAATACTGCTGCTACAGGGTGGGACCTTCCAAAACTGCCACCAGCCCCTTCTGACAAGGAGAATATGAATAACCAGCAGGTTAAACTGACAAAGCAGCCTGATTTACCCATGTCAAAAACTTCATCTCAGGTCTCTGGACGAGTTCCTCCAATTGAGCCCTTGGCCAGTGGAACCACTGGCATTAGACTTCCACAGAGCACAGTTTACTCACAGTCTCAGCCTAGTACTGTCACTAGCCTTAATGTTAATAACCTCATCAGACCAAGCTCCAGCCAACTGTATCCAGGCTCTCCTAATCTTGCACAGCAGGTCTCTGCTCCATCATCTGGGAGTGCAGCCATTATGGTGTCTCAGTCTTCCACTCAAGTTCCCCCAACCTGTTCTGGCCCATCACAACCTAATGAATATACACCTTTGAAGAATGCTATGATGCGAACTCATGTTGGTGTAGTAATGGTTGAACGTCATCAGAAAGATTTGTCAAAAAGGTCTGCCCAAGATGACCTTATTCTTCCAAACAAGCGTTCAAAACCATGCCAAGCAGGGAATGTTTCAAGAGTAGATAATAAAGCTACAGATCATGTCCAAATGATAGTTAGTCAGATGCCCTCCAGTACTTCTGCAGTAATGACAAGGAATCACTCTGATGATGTTGGGCCTCTGTTTTCTGCTAATACTTTCATGAGCACTGTTCTTCGGCCTACTAAGGGACACTGCTCTACTCAGGTGCCCACACATGAACAAAGTCAGCCAGGTGTGGTGCACCTGCAGCAAGGGCATGCACAACATAACACTTCACAGTCTGGACAGAACATGAGTGGAAACCCTTATCTCAAACATCAACAACAGCAAGAACAAAGACACCTTTATCAGCTACAGCATCACCTGACACAACCAGAATCTCAGATCCACAGTATCCATCAAAGGAATCTGCTGCAAGACCAGCATGTTCACAAAAAGAGAGTCGTGCGTGGTGGGCAGACAGGACCAACTGTTAATTTGCAGAAGCCACACCATTTGGAAAAGAATGCTGTGCAGCAGCAGCAACATCAACAACAGCAACATCAGCAGCAACAATCCCAGCAGCATCAGCAACAACAACAGCAGCAGCAGCACCATCAACAGCAGCAATCACAGCAACAACAGCACCATCAACAGCAGCAATCACAGCAACAAAAAGCACAGCAAATTCAACAGCAGCAACAGTCACACCAACAGCAGCAAATGCCACCACAGAATTCACATTCACGTCATCAGCATCTTCAGCAGCAAATTCAGCAGCAGCACTTTGGGGCTAGACAGGACAAAAATTGTGAGGCACAACAGGCAGGTCAGAGAGCCCATCAAAACAATCGGTTGGGCCAGCCAGAGCATCCATCTGGTCAGGATCATGGAGCTATGCAAAGACTAATGGGGTCTCGTTCACTGGAGCAGCAGTTAACCTCCCAGCCTAGCAATTCTGTTTCTCGCTCCTCAGATCTTGCTTGCACTTCGTCACGTCAGGAACGCCACCGTCTTTCTAGTTATTCAGCAGAGGCTCTTATAGGGAAAACCCCTGCTACTGGTGAACAACGTATGGGAGTACATCTGCAAGCACCTCGAAACAATGCACAGGACCAATCAGAATTACGAGGCTATGTAGACTCATCACGTGGTAAAGGAAATATTGCTCATTCTCAGAGTAGGATACCTCCTGACCATGCCAATACCACAGACACACAAAGGATATCAGAGTGTGGACCTTTTAAGGCTTTGGTTAGTGGGCATCAACTAAGTAATTTTGAAGTGCAAGTTTCTCGAAGTGGTGACATGTCCAACAAGTCTGTACCCCAAATCCAGAGAGGTCCTCAGTCACAAACAGAATTCAGAATGGGTACTGGACCCACTGGGGATGGACGTGCACGTGGGACATATTCAGGCCCCCATCCTGCTGCTCAAGGCTTGCACATTGGAGCAGGATTGACAAGAGATCAAGAAGGATGTCACCAAAGCTTTATGCAAAGTCTTTTGGCACCACATATTCCTGAGCAAAATGGCCACCAAAGGACAGCACAGGTCTGTACCCCAGGAAATATAGAGTATAACTGTGTTCCTGGGACTTCTGCTGGAGAGCTTCAAGCAAAATCTTCTAGTTCTAATTTACACCCTGCACAGAAAGCTGCTCCCATACGTTTAGGGGACAGTAATAAGGGCCATATTTCTCAGGTTAGTGGAAATTTGCATGGTCCACCTGTAAGAGCAGGTCCACCCCATCCCCCAATACCACACAGCAATTCAGACACAGGACATACTCCAGGCTCAGCCAGGTCACTCTCAAATGTTAGCCAGCGCCCCCTCCACATTGGGCCAGATCCCCAAAGCACAAAGGTCCGTCCAGGAGATCGACCTCGATCAGTCAACTTAAGACCTGGAAATCCCTTTGAACCAGAAAGCTCCCTGCCTCTTCCATCAAGTGGAGGTGTGCTCCTTGGCCGCTCCCAAACAGGAAGTGAACCTAGACGAAGCAGTATTGTGCGTTTCATGGCAGATGGTGCACAGGTCAGCAGTGACAACAATTTGGTGTCTGAACAACATCTGACCCAGAATTTTGGCTTTCCTTTTATTGCTGAAGGAGGGATGAACCCACCACCTCCTATAAATGCCAATGCATCTTTTATCCCACCAGTCTCACAGCAAAGTGCCTCTCGCACCCCAGCCCTCCTTCCCGTGGAACCTTCGTTTTATCCCTCATATTCCCCTGCAGCTCATCCTAGCATTCCAAGTGAGATTCCTTTACAATATTTCCCCAATCAGATGTTTACAAGCCCAAGCACTGACAAGAGTGGCAGTGCACCTCTGAACAATCGCTTTGGTTCTATTCTTTCTCCCCCCAGACCTGTGGGCTTTGCACAGGCTAGCTTCCCTCTTCTCACAGATATAACACCAATGCCAATTGCAAACTCATCAGGCATCACACCTCATTTATCTAATTTTAACTTAACCTCTTTATTCCCTGAAATTGCCACAGCAATGCCCCCTGATGGCTCCTCTATGCCAATGTCCCCACTGTTGTCTCTTGCAAACACTACTTCCTCAGACTCAAATAAACAATCAAATCGCCCAGCCCACAACATCAGTCATATCTTGGGACACGATGGGACCTCTGCTGTTTAAGGCTACAGCATTCAGAAACCACTTATGTATTCGTAAAGGATTTGAATTGCTCAGAAACAAAAAGTGTGAAAAGTTCTCAGCCATGTCAGAATCACTGCAGAACTACTGGGTGAAAATCCATAATTTATTATGTTATGTCTGGTAGTTATTTGTAGGTTTCTTTTGTTTGGGTTTTCTTGCTGATACTTTAGGCTGTTATGGTTCTACATAATGTATAACTTGTTTCAGTTTTTTTTTAATGAACAGCCCTAATCACTAGAAAATAATGGTAACTTTTATTCTGTAGTGAAAGAAGTGAATGGGTATGAAATGCCACAGCAAAAAAAAGGTTATAACTGCATTTAATGCTACAGTACATGTTTCTGATCCGTTTTGTAAAGTATCTGTTATAATTCTCCAGTTAACTCTTTACCGTTTAATTTTTTTCTCCTGCAGAATTTTATTCCAAAAGAACTATCGCCTATTTATGACGAAGCTTGCATTGTCTGTAGATATTTGTAAAAATAAAAATTAAAGTTTCTATCTAACCTGGGTGTTTTATTTCTGGCTTAGCCTCTTAACTGTGTTTTTAAACGTTTAGGTATTTATTTTTCAGATTTCTTGTGTTAGCATGTTAAATCCACCAGATGTCAGTGCCTTTCAAAAACTTGGCTCTCTTAAAGCAAATGCTAATCTTATTATATATTTCCATGGAAAGTCAAAAAACTAGTTTCTGTTGTTTTTCTAAAAATCTATAAGATTTGTAGATTTATAATCACCTTGCCCTCTACCATTTGATGTTTGTGGAATTTACACTCATTTATTCTTAAGTGTTTTTGTTTATGCAGTTTAGAGTTGTGTTGCTGCCCTAGATAGATGATTGGTAAACTTTGTTTTGGAAATTAAACTATGCTGGTGTTTGGATATACAATGATGAGAATGACAACAGCAAATATGATTTTCTTTAGCTTTATTTACAAGCAATAGTGCTCAATCCATGTAACCAAAGCAACTACATGTCTAGAATATGGAGATTGATCTTTTCCTTCATGTTTTGTGTTCATAACAGTAATAAGCTAATACTGATGCAGGGTATTTGCATGTCACCAAAAGTAAAATCCATCGAGAAGAATGTAAACTATACAAGCTGACTATTTTAAACCAGTTTAAAATATAGAAATCAGGATATTGTAGGTTTTTCCATTTTCAAAATGTTTTACATCCAGGCTACTGAAAAAATAAATACCCACAATATACGATCGCATAGTCAATATTACTACACACACAATGCATATACTTTGCATATATTCGTTATTTTTGTTAATGATGAAAATATATAATTCTTGGTAACATATGTACAATTACGTAAAAACACTGAAGATCACTCACCACTCATAATACCTTTTTTTTTAACTGAGGAAACCTTGGTTAAAGTTTACAGTAAAAAAATGGAAAAAAGTTGTACATAATGTACTTCATCCTTTGTGTCACTACTTTAACCTCATAGTAGCTTCTGCATGTCAGAAAGCTATAAAACATGGCTATACTGTGCATAAAATATGTATGCATACACGGTGTACGTATTCTACAAATACTTTTGATGCAAAGTGTTTTTAAACAGTCTTCTGTCCCATCAAGCTGCACATTACAACGTAATGATTGATTTATCATCACAATACCCTAAAGTATTACATTTTCCACTGGTTGTACTTCCAACATCAACACATGCTTGCCAGTGTAAAATATAAACCTTATTACTGTGATACTGTATGTAGATGTAGAACAGACAGAACAACACTGCAAGGTGTCAGTTTGTTCTTACGCAAGGATAATTTTTACAGCATGCTTATGAATTTTCCATGAATGTCCTGGTGGTGGCCAACAACATTCCAACAATATGTGATACATCTGATATAAACAACCTATATATACACAGTCAAAAACTATACTATGTACAAAAACTTAAATATATAAATATAGCATCTGTTATACAAAAATAAATATATATTTTTAAGTCTGTTTCATCCATCCTTTGAATCACGCATCTCTTGTTTTTCAAGCTGCCTCAAGTTCGGAATTGTTCTCACTTCCTGTTGCTCAGCATTTTGAAGAAATCCGTTTATGCCAGTGTCGGCTGTTAACTGGGTCAAGTCTGTGGAGAAAGAAAAACTGTATATATTTAACATGTTACGTTCATAAGTTCATAAATTCTATTTTAGTCAATTTTATTTTTATAGCACTTTTAAAAATGTGCACTGCTGTAATGCAGCTTTACAGACAACATTTTAACAGAGGAAAGAGGAAAAAAGAAAATTATATAAAGACAATGAAGGACAAATGAAAAACAGCGTAAACCAAAGGTTTTAAAATTACCCTTGTTAAAAACATTAAATAACCGAACAAACCTGCATTTATCTCCTCTTCCATGTGAACTGCTTCAGTGAGAAAGTGACTCTCCTGTATAGAGTCAGATGAGCTGACAACATGCAAGGGGGAGTCACTAGTCTCACAGAATCCATCTTCAGAACATCCAGGTACCCTGTGAACAGCAGAAATCATTTCAAAATACAAAATGGTTTTCATAACATTTGTTAGATTAAAAGTATCTCACTCACATCTTGCATTAATTGTCTACTGCTGCTAGTTTAGGCCCTAGCAGGGACCTCTCAGGGTTAAGCTATGTATTTCTGTTATTTACTGCAAGTTTAGGCCCTCTCTCAGGGTTAAGCTATGTATTTCTGTTATTTACTCTTATGTCTTCGTTCTTGGTAGTTCAAGGGATCTAAGGTATGTGAAGGTCATCACATACTCAAAATTTTCCAAAGATTAGATATTAATATGTATGATTTGTAAGATGAGTACCTACTAGGCAAATGGCCATATTGGGGTTATTATTTGTTAACAGTTGATGAATTGCTCATCACTGTTTTAAATATACCACCCATGTTTTGTCTTCATATATATCAGGTGCTAACAAAGAATAAATGAGCTTGAGCTAGAGTAGAACACAACACTGTGTCCGGCTCTTTCTTTTGCTCTCTGGATCCAGTATTCGAGTGTTCTTTTCTCATAACATCCACAGCCACAAGATCTGATTAATTTAGGAAAAGGAAAACCCAGATACAAGATTGTAATAATTCTTAACTAAGAACTTTACTGCAACTACTTACTTACTAAAGGACAAAAATAACCAAGTTAGTTAAGTTTTAACATTACGTTTTTAGTTAGCACTAAATTTAAATGTATTCAATTAAATATTGGATGAAATTACTAAATTTAGTAATTAAATAACTATTACATAATTATCTACTGGTACAACTTTAAAAAAGTTGCAGTAGCCCAAAATTATATCTTAAAAGCTGTTTGGCTATTGGTCAGCATTATTTCCAGCCTAGATGACATCAGCTGATAAAGGAAATTCATTTCAGAGGCAGAGCAAGTAGAAAAGCACAGATGAATTGCATGCAGGAAAGGGGTATAAAGAACACAAATAGGGTCAATTTTAATTTCACGTTGACCTGAAGTAAAATTATGGCAGAACTTGAAAGAATTGGTGTGTTACATGTTTACAAATTTAACAGCGCAACAACAAATTCTTACCCATTACAGTAATTTTGGACATGTCCTTGTGGATTGTGAGGTTTCTGAGGCAATAAAGCATCACTCTCATACTGACAGCCAGCATCCTTCTGCATAAGAGACAAAGATTTGATGAAAGTTAGTAAACAAAAATACAACATCAAATCAACACCAACATCATTTTGTTGACAAATGGGGTTATTGTTCTCTTCTGGACATCTTTGCACAAAACAGAAATCTTGAAGATAAGTCAATCAAATAGCACACTTTCTCAAAATTACCTGGTGTACTCCAGGGAAGTGTTGTGCAATGTGTTTTCCATTGGGGATATATTCTCCTTTAGGAGCACAGACAGTGTGGGCAGGTGTCAGGTGGGGGTCTACAGAATATGGCCGACCAACAGCCAGTCCTTGCAGGGGTACCATAGTGTACTGGCATGGAGAAACCGTAGATGCCAAAGCTGGGAAGCGCATATCTATGGTTTGTTCTGAAATGATGAAAAATTCAAAGTTACAACGGTCCTCGGATTCCCTGTGGGTGTGTGCATGTCTTTGAAGGCAAGGGCTTTGAGAAAGAGGAGGCGTGTCTAATTCAGTAGCCAAGTCTGGCAGAAATTCTAGAACAGTATTAATCACTTTTTAGACTTTTAACTAAGATCCTTTGGACTGCTCTGCATGTTTCTGTTGTTAAACTTACTTTGTTTGGCCCAAACTCTCCACAGACAGATTGGGATGAATGCCACGATGATAAAAACAAAGGCTCCAAGTACCACACCCACAATGAGGTAAGGCAGATCCCCAGGCCGTGGCACAGGATTTCCAGGATGGCCAGGTCTGGAGGACGATGTCTCAGGAGGTGTGGTCCTCTGGTGAGGGCGTGCTGAAAAGCACACACAGATGTTCACACTTAACATCCACATTATCACATGAAATCACTGTTCTCTGATTGGCTGTAAAGTGGTGGTTTTGTAAACGTGAATGAGCGATAAAAAAGCAAACCTTTAGTTTCTAAGATGACAACATTGCCGAATTCGCTTTCGCCTCCTTCGTTAAAACACTGCATCTTAATGTCATAGGCAGTCTCAGGCTGCAAGTCTGTTATGGAGTGCCAATATCTGTCACCTAAACAGAACACAACAACATTACATATTATATCCCTTTAAATACAATTCACAAGATGTAATGGTTAGAAGATACATAATGGGTTGGAAGATAATGGGTCAGTGCTGGTTTCATGTCAACTGATTTAAGTTGATTTACCTTCCACTACATCTTTTTTGTAGTCACTGTCATTGTCGCTGTCTGTGGGCCGATAGAAGATGTAGAAGCCATAAATGGGAGTGTTATTGACAGGCGTATACTGTAAAGAGAACAGAAAATACTGAATCAAACCCCACTGCAGATTTTGAATTTGACCATGTCAAAGATGTTCCATTGTGAGATGAGAATGCACAGTTCTTACAGTCCACTTCAGGATGATGGTGGTCTCATTGATGGCTTCATTGTAGGTGATGTAGGGTCCGTCGATGGGACGTCGGTTTGGTGGCCCGCTGCCCACCACAGTGTAGGCTTTAGAGGGAGCACTGGGTGGACTCGCTCCCAACACATTAACAGCCAGAACTCTAAACTTGTATGACGTTCCTGCAATGTAACAGAAAGACAAAGATTAAGTCAAAACTTATTAGCTGCTTTTCCTCTACTTCTCTGGTCTGAACATTTATCTATTCAACCTCTACAGAAAACTTATTTTAAAAAAAGTGACGTGATGTGCTGGCCCAGAATGGTGACCCATACTCCCATACTCAGAATGGTCAATTTGTCCTCTGCATTTAATTAACCCAGTTAGTGCACACATTGGAGTAGTGAGTTTACACACTGCAAACCATGAACACAAACCAGGGCATTGGGCAGCACTGTGGCACCTGGGGAGCAACTGGGGGCAAGGTGCCTTACTCAAGGGCACCTTAGTTGTTTCCTGCCAGCAGTGGAATCGACCAGCAACCTTCAGGTTATAAGTCTGACTCTCTAACCAGTAGGCCACAAGTTGTGCCACAAGTTATATATAGTCTACAAAAGTAAATGTTACTTAAATGTTAAATATATATATATATATATATATAAAGCTGATATAAGACTCACCTTTCTCCAGGCCTGTGATCTCCACTGAGAGGCGTGAAGGTGGGATGTTAGATACAGCCACTTCCCAGTCTCCGCCCCCTTTACGCAGTTTCTTGTACTCCACACGGAACGACTGGATGGGGAATCCACGGTTTCCGCGAGGGATCCACGTCACATAGGCCGAGGTCTCTGTCGCCATAGACACTGTGGGTCTGTCGGGAGCTTCTGGAGCTGGAAAATAAAAAAAAATGTTAATAAAATAATTTAATACAATTAAGACCTGCAGTGAGAGTGTGTATGCATGCACACTGGACACAGCCACACACACATGTACAGCAACATTTAACACACTTACTGTAATCTCATCCTTCCTTTTAAGATTGAAAAAAAAAATCAAGAAAACAATCACATTATAGTATTTGCTCAAAAATGTTTATAGAATTTGTAGCTAAATTTCAGATTAGATAAGCTGAATTGTAATATGTCACAAACCACGGTAAAAGTATTATTTTTATTATAGAAACAAATGTATACTCAC
The DNA here is from genome assembly GCA_036877525.1 of Chromobotia macracanthus. Taxonomy (NCBI): domain Eukaryota; kingdom Metazoa; phylum Chordata; class Actinopteri; order Cypriniformes; family Botiidae; genus Chromobotia; species Chromobotia macracanthus. The sequence continues at coordinate 888,883 of JAZGTH010000098.1, read as the reverse complement.
GCGAGAGTCGTCGTGGCACCACTGGTGTTTTTGGAGCCCCTAATGGTCCTCCTCTTCTCCCTGACAAAATAAATAGCCACTTTAATTGAATAATTATCTTTCATACTGTTTCATACATATTGACCTGTTTGATTGGTCAATTAATACATTTATTACATTTATTTATCTGGGGAGCCATGTAAAAAGCAGGATAATTAATATACACTCAGCTAGTTATTATCCCTCACATACACAATGCTTTCTTCACAAATCTAAAGGCAGAGAAGGAAATCTTGAAGCAGCTGTATGGTTGCATACCTTTGCTTGTTCTGAAAGTCATCATGGCGGGCTGCCCGAGTCCAGCGCAGTTCTTAGCGGCCATCTCCACCTCGTAGAGGCTGGCGGGCTGCAGTTTGGTCAGAGTCAGCTTGTGCTGGGAGCCCAAAATACTGCTTGAGATCCACTCACCAGGAGATTCTCCAGCCTGTGAGAGACAATACAGAAAACACATACCAATGAATTACATAAGAAAACAAGAAAGGAGGTTAACAGGGAATGCTATCAGAACACTGACTGATGTTGTCTAAAGGTTTTCTCAATGTTATCAAAAACCATACTTGCGGTACCGTTTTGTTAACATTTTATTTACACATATAACAAAATATTTTATTCTTAAGTTGTTAGTGGAACACAAAAAAATGTTACAGAATTTTAAAAAGTTTGAATAACGTTCTTATAACCAAGCAATAATGTTAATACAGCCTCTGAAAATGGATGTTTAGAATGTTTCTACAACTTTCAAAATAACATTTTCAATGTTTTTGTTACTTAATGGAAATATTAGGGAAACATTCTTAGAACCTAAAATACACACTAGAACAAACTAAAACATGGTGCTTGCCCAAGCCAAATTCGCCAACACCATGTTTGGTTGCCAAGGTGTTTGTTTAGTGTTTTTAGTACACTGTTATGCAGTTGCTAGGGTATTCAGGGAGGCTGAAGTTCTGTACCTTTCTGTACTTGACGACATATTCCAGCACAGGAGCTCCACCGTCGTGCCGTGGTTTCCAGGTAAGTTCATAGTGGTCGGGCTTTCCTGTACGTGGCTGGCTCAGAATGATTGGAGCTTCGGCAGGTGAGATTCTGACCTCAGAACAGTCGAGAGGCAGCAATGCACCAGTGACCATAGGCTTCAAGGGTGGCTGTTCTCGCAACACCTTATCTGGGCTCAGTCGAATCAAGGGTAGCTTACCGGACCGCGAGGGCACTGAAATTAGAGATAGTAAAATCAACTGCAGAACAAGGAAAATATCTCACTCTAAGTGAGAACCAAGCACAAGATTTATTTGGAAGATTTGGAAAATGGACAAAAATAGCATGTATCCTCAGTATATAACAGTATATAATATATATATAACAGTATATTGTGTCACTATACCCCAGCAACAACAGTTTAAAAAAAACAGTGTTTGCATTATTACTAAATACTGAAACTAACAAGGACTTTGTCAGAATATTGGCTAACATTCTCTAATCGTTCTCTCAATGTTATTAAAAATGTTCTTGCAATAGCATTAGTAGGACTTTAATGTTATATAAATAAAAAATGTTATTCTTAATTTGTTAGTGGATTGTTTTAAAAAATTACAGAATTAAAACATATTTAAATAACGCTCTTATAACCAAGCAATTAAGTTAATACAAAGTCTAAAAAAACTGAGACTGAAGACTTTTTTTCATAGAGCTTTCAAAATAACAAGGTTTTTGTTACTAATGGAAACATTATGAAAACATGCTTACAACCTAAAATTGAGCTGGGTGTATATTATACAACATTAAATGTTGTACTGCTGAACTCCTAGTGTTGCATACCTGTCGGGACAGTGAGGAGTCTTGCGGTGGCCTGAGAACTGCCCACGCCATTCTCTGCCATGCACTGATACACGCCATCGTCCTGCGGCCCGACATTGAGAACGCGCAGCACCTGTGAGGACATCCGATGCCGTGGCGATGGGCTCAGGGGCTGAGCATTGTGCAACCACACCACAGTGGGTGTGGGTTTACCACGCACCTGACAGCTGAAGCGCACCATGTCGCCCCATGCGACGTCTTGTTGCTGCAGCTCGATGCGCACCTGTGGTGGCTCTGAGAAAACAAAAGGAATCTCAGAAGATTGCATGTCAAAACATCAGTTTGCAAGGATGTCTGCATGTCTTTCAAGCAGCTGCCGGTGATGTACAAGATGAATACCATAAATCAACATGCACGTTGATGGTTTAAACTTGGAGCATGAAGCATGGACGCATTATTGCATTTCTACAAGTGCTGTTTGTGAAGGCATGCTGCCTAAGGAGCCTAAGGAACGATTGATGTTTCTTTCTCCCAAAACTTGATGGTTGGCTGCTAGTGAATCAGCCCAAGCTCATTAGAGCAGTAGCGAAACCGGCTTAATTAATCACAGCTGCAGACTCACAAAACCAACCTCATCATGTCTCTAAATTCAAACATATGCACACACATACTCTTTCTGTTTAGTGAACGTACCGTGGGTTCATATTTCCAGCACAATATTCTCCAAGTCCCTGGTTCAGATACATGGTTATTACCTTAAGTGCAGCTTTAAAATGACTGGAAACTGAAATGTTGCCACCACACGCATACTGTTCCACTACTGCTCGGGTTCCAGCAAACGCATAAACAAATTACCTGGGGCCCACTAGCCAGGCGGTGCTCTCAGTTGGGGGCCACTTTCCCCAGTCACAACAAACACAATTGTTTTTACAACCATTCATTTTAACTGTATACAGTTATCGTGCAGTTCTATAGTTACCGATGCATGAAAACACCTTGTTTTACTGCAATTTTCTCTTTGCAGCAATCATACTCACCGAACACCTGCACATCATACAGCACGGTAGCAGAGCTAGCGGAACCGATGCCGTTGTCAGCGTGACACACGTATGTCCCCGAATCGCTCTCGCTCGCCGCGTCGATCAACAGGTTGCTGAGCAGGAAGCGAGTGTTGTTATGATTACGCAAGTCTAAGCCATCCTTAGCCCATGTGACCTGTGGAGTTGGAATGCCACTAGCCACACACTCAAGCACGAGCCGCTGGCCTTTGTTCACCATTATGGACCGAGAAGCTGGTGGATAAATGATGCGTGCAGCCTCGGATGTCGAACCTAGTGAGGGTAATACAAAGTCAATGCTAAACAACTGACACACCGATGGAACATGTTTATGCTTTTATATGCTTTAGTTTATGCGTTTTATATACTTACGTCTTATCCGTAGACGGTCGGTAGAGGTGGAGGTTTTTATTTCCTGGGTGACAGGGTTGTAGGCAGCACATTTATAGGAACCCTCATCTTCCTGTGTAGCGTTGGCTATCTGAAGGTTTCCCGATGGCATGATGAGGTAGTTTCCTATGGCATCAGAGAACCGCTGTTAGCATTTTGATTACAGTCTATTTGAATAACAGGTTTTATAAAGCTGCACTCCATCATTTTCGCCTCTCTTCCGCCATCTCTGTTTGAAACATAAAACTGCAGGTTATGTACCAAGTAAAATGAAGCCAAACTGACATTTCCTGGGAAATCTGTACTTGCTCACATAACAAATTTTTGTTTATTTTTAACCCAAAGGAGTTACAGATCGCAACTTTAATAAATCAGATTTATAAGATATTTCTGTTTTAATACAAGTATTAGAATCATAGCATTGATACTTTCCCTCTTTAAAAAAGCGGGTTACAAAACAGGCCAGCGTTCCAGAGAGTATAAAAGCAGAAGTGCACATTTAGTTATCTATTAGTTTATACTACTATTTTGAGCTATAAATTCACGTATTCAGGTGATGTGCTAATGATGACATTTCTGTTGGTGGAGTTTGCTCTACATCAACAGCGTTCTGCAGACGTGTCCTTTTTCTGGCATCATTGCGCTTTTCGTGCGAGAGTTACCAAAACATTCCTTTTCAGCCCAGTCATTTCCTTAAATCTAAGCTGTGATCATCATTAAACTGATCATTTGATCGGTGAGGAAAATTTTCAACAAAGACAATCATGCTCGAAGGCGGCGCCTCGCTGAGTGGACAAGACCAGACAACACTGAGGACTAGACTCTCAGCAAGACAAGAGCCAAACGCCAAATACCAGAATCAGGCAGCATGCTTTTGAAATGACAGAAACGAATAAAAAGTGAAAAATATTTCAATTTAAGTTATGTGGCTTAGATATGCAATGATGGCTCAGATAAAACAGCTTCGATTTCAGCAATAATCTGGAAAGACTGAAGAAAGGGAAGAAAAATGTTTGGCTAACATTTTGCAAGCCTGTGGTCTCTGAACATACTTGAGTTCTTACGTTACTGTGGGGGCAGCAGACCTCAGTACTTAAGGGGGCGATACAGTTGCCTTCAAATGCCTGTGCCATTAAACCAAATGTGCTGTTATTCAGTCAGCTAACTGCAAACAGGTCTAACTAGAGAGATAATCCCTTAAATGGCTGCAACTATCCGTAGATGACAGTTTAGGCTAATGTGCACTTCTGCACTCCTGAGAACACTAAGAAGTGATAATTACGTTGTATTTTAAACTTTATTTTCAGCAAATTTTCTAAACAAAATATAGCTCATCTAACTAGAAGCATCTGCGTATGAAAGATACACAAAGCCAACTTGGGGGTGAGGAGGTGAAGCGAGCTAACATAAGATGTTATGAAGTACCTTTAGATGTCTCCAGCCACTCCTGTTTGACGCTGTAGCGGACCTGAGCTTTAGGTTGACTCTCGGGAAGATGGCACTCGATCACTGCTGTGTTCCCTTCATCCACCTCAATCTCCTGCTGGTCATCTGGCTCGAAATCCCGCAGCTCTGCAAACAAAACACAGTTATTCCAAAACCTGCTTTAAATTTTCTTTGGTTTCCAGAATGTTACCACATGGCCTTAGTAGACTTGGAATATAGTCATGTGGATTACTTTTCTGGTGACTGTCTAGGTCCAACAAGGACCAACAATGTACATTTGGATAAATTATCCTTTTGTTCCACAGAGGGTTTGAGAATCCAACATGAGGGTAAACGATCTGTTTAAATAGCAAAAGAACGCTCAATGAAAACAAAAAAAAAAAACATTTGACATCTCAAACTTCTAAGACTCTTCAAAGTCTCATTTTGAGACTTCCACAGCTGAAAGACTCTTTGTATCCCATTCGGAAAACTGAGAAGCTTTGGAGTACATATGTGCTTAAGACTTTTACTGGGATATCAAATGGGCAGATATCCAATAGCTCTGACAAACAGAGACACAAAGTCTGGCTTTCTTGAGCCCAAGTCAGCCCAGGCTAAAATGAGGTCTAAAGGCCAAAGGTGACCTGTTCTCTTGAGATTTATCGAAGGAACAGCAGTTTGGATGGCAATAAAAGAGAATAACTCTGCCTACGTAAGTCTCTGTATGCGTGTCATTGTGCGAGGGAAAATATTTTCCAGAGGAAAAAATTGCACAGCGATGTCTCGAAAACACCCGAATTTAATCACATACCTCCCCAACTGTTCATTTCTTCTCTAACAAATCAAATCGTTTCATTGTTCTCCAGAGTTTAGTTTAATTACTTGGCATCTGTAAGATCTAAATTATGAACAGGCAAGACTGAGCCAAAATATCTGTGAGGTAAAGATTAAAAGGTTCTTTGTAAACTCTTTTCGGAACCAAAAACACAATGATGGATGAAACGAAAGCAGCACTTAAATAATCAGAATCTGATTGGTCAACAACGAACAACTTTCTAATACCACTTGATACCTGATTTTGGCTCAAGCGTGCAAGATTTTAAATCATTCTTTAGGAGATGAGAATCCCAGGACATGAGGCCAAAAGCAGACTGGAGGAGGTTTTGGGGGAAAACCCACTGTGACAATCCATTTGCTAAATCAATCAGGGTCCTTTTACAGCCCGTCCCTGCCAGCATGTCCCGCACCTCTCCTAAATTCCTGAGTGCACACCTTTAACCCCTCCGCTGATCCCCCCTCCCTGTCCTCAAAACATGGCCACCCACCCACATGAGCCCCTCAGGTGTGTGCGTGGGTAAGGAAAGAACAAAAGAACTTTTTATAACTTTGCTAATATGCATTTACTATTTTTTTCTGCCAAATTTTGCGTGTACTGATACTCACAGTAATGACATAATTGTTAGCAAAATGATTATGCCATTACAGACATTTGAAACTGAAATTCAGCAAAAATAGAAAGAAAGGGAGGAGTGAGAGAGAGAGAGAGAGAGAGAAATAGTGGCTAAGAATGTCAGACCACAAGGAAGAAACTGTGAAATAAATGTTTATATGGTTCTATTATGTTTGTATGTGTGCGTGTAAGGAAGTAAAGGGTGTATGTGTGTGTGTGTGAGTTTACTTAACCATATATTGTGGACAAATTTGCACCCAAAAATGAGCAAAACCTGACAAATCTGAGCGAAATCTCCTTTAGGGGACGTCCTTATTTGTAAAGTTTTTGTAAAGCTATAAGTTTTTTTTAAATTGTAAAAATGCAAAAAGATTTCTGTTACAGTTAGGGGTAAGTTATAGTGTTTATAACTAGCTGTGTATAAAAACAATAGACGTGTATGGAATGTCCCCATTTAGATAAATAATAGTAAGTGTGTGTGTGTGTGTGTGTGTGCGGTACATTCTGAGTCTCCTGGAGGAGCAGGGAATGCTGGGAACTGTGCAGGATTAATAGTATTTATGAAATAGATCAGCCACGTTTTCCAGCTCCACTTGGCAATGCTTTCATACATGCTGCATGATTACTTAGCATTCATCATTTTTATGTCCGGAGTTCTGGAGCCTGTGTGTGTGTGTGTTTTGCATGTTCATATTTGCATGATTTTAACAAAACTCAGACTAAGATGATACTGTAAGTATTGTGTGTGTGTGAAATCATTACTGTCAGACTGGGTGTAGTCTTAAAAGACGCTCAAGAAAAATAACAGTGTGTATAACTGAGAGTTAGAGTTTATTGAAATTCAGTTACACTATGTATTAAAAACACATGTGAGGTGTGTTTGTGTGTGAGAGAGACAGGCAAAGAGCAAAAAAGCAAGAGAAAGACAGAGGACGAGTGCAGAAGGAATTTTTCTTGGCTCTAAGAATAGGGGAGTCTTGCTTGTCTGCGGAGGAATTTGAGGAGAGTTTGAAATGATGCTCACGCAGGCAGCAGCCTCCCCAGTGGGAGACACTTCAGACAGAATTCCTACAGAGACAGATACCAGGGACAGCCAAAGCAATTTCACAGAGCAAAAACAAATGGGCAGAGCTTTGAAATATGGAGACATGAGAAAACGCTGTGCCTCTGATCGCACACAAAGCGCCTTCCCCGAGGAGCCGTTCAACCCCTGCCTGAGATCTATATTAAATTAAAGAGAGGGGCCAATGTGGGCTCATCCAAGCTGTTGGCCCCTGCTAAGAACTCGCATCTGTGTGCCCCTAGCCACCCTCGGCTCTTGATTCATAGAACCTTATCAATTACATCTACACACGTGTGCAGCCCAGTGAACTCCACCTAATGTACCAGGAGAGCAAAGAAAAAGACAAAGTCAGAGTACAACACAAAAAAGAGAGGTTAGAATAAACAAATGATCTTTGAGAGGAGTGAAATCCAATCCACCATTAAATGTCAGGAGCAGAAACGCAGAGAGTCTGAGAGGAGGAAGTCGGGAGGGTGGATGATGTAAAGCATGCCTGCACCATGGAGGTAAAGATGGTGTAAAGAATCTCATGTCGCGTCTCATCTTGAAGATCCTGTCTCAACTGGCCCCGCCAAACCTATGCAGTTCACACTATCATACAAACATGCATGCGCACAGTTTCTGAGTGTGTGCACAGCACACATTCACATACGGTGGGGTTCAAACGTTAAATATTAACTTAAACAGATTAAATAAAACACAATTTAAAACTGCAAATAAAGCAAACTTTAAAGCTGCAATCTGTAACTTGTTTTGATTAAAAATAAACAAAAAAATAGTTTTTGAGCAGGTCAGCGTTCGACACAATCTGTTACGCTGATGATATAATCCATAATGAAAAAGAGGTTTATAATTAAAAGAAATAAAAATGGAAAATAAAACCATTTGCACTGCTGGTCACACTCGTTTGGACCCTATTGTACATACACACACAAACTTGTGCTCAGGTTTCTAGGCTCAGACTGCTCCTCATTACACAAATAGAGTCTCGCACAAATCCCTCACTGCTCTTTTTTGTATTTTCTTCTTTTTCTTTCCGTTCTCTGTAAATTAAGAGGAAAGCACTGGAGAACAGGGAGGAGGCCATTCACTAATGGGGCCCGTGGTTCACCCATACACACACACATGCACAGACATTATGGTGGGTCACATTACACACCCCTTCCCTTGCTCCAGCAATGACTAACTTAGGGCAGACACACACACACACACGCCCCACCAGTACTGCTTGGCCTGGCACACAACCACAAGACACATTACAGTGCACTATAAATTCATCACAGCAGATATAGCTGGAACACCTGAATGTATGTTATTACAGTGTGAGGGTGACAAAATGTGTGTGTGTGGGGGGTTACCATATATACTAGGGATACATTTGTACACAAAAGTGAACAAAACCTGACAAATCTTAGCAAAACCTCCCTTTGGGGACGTCTTCATTTGCAAAAACACTATAACAATATAGTAAACAAAGCTTTTTTTAAATTGTAAAAATGCACAAAGTTTTCTGTTAGAGTTATATTGTTTATAACTAGTTGTGTATAAAAACATAGAATAGAAACAATAGAAGTTTATGGAATGTAGATAGATAAGTAAATGTGTTTGTATGTGTGTATGTCTACTCACTAGCAGCAGTAACATTAGCTGGCACACTAGCACAAGCCCCAATGCTGGTGATGGCCACACACTGATATCTGCCCACGGTGAGGTTTGAAAGAAAGGGGATGTACAGCGAGCCAGGCTGCACCAGCACTCCCAGCTCCTGGTCGCCCCCAGCTGGCAGCTCCCGGCCATTCAGACGCCAGGTTATGTTGGCATGTTTGGGCAGGGCGCTGCAGCGCAGGGTCACGCTTCCCCCCAGTTTCTGTACCACAGAAAGAGGCTCTTCTGTGAAAACTGGGATGTCTTCTAAAAACAGAAAGCATGACGTAAGATAAATAAATCATTTACCCTAAACAAAATATTTTCTGTACAATAAACACAAAGTATTTTTTGTTACACACGAGTTTTACAATTGGTTCATAGCTGGCATGGTATGAACTTGCCTATAGTGAGGTGGACTAATTTTACAAGGGTTTATTTTGCTTTTACATTAAATAAAACAGCAGACACCCACCTCTGAACGCAGCACTACCCTGCAGGCAGCACAGCAGTGCACCCAGGGCACAGAGCACTCGAACTTTCCGCTTTCTTTCCCAGGGCATCCAATCCAATATCCCAGACATCTTCCATACACTACCCCTGTGAGGGACAGAGAGAACAAAAAAGGTTATTACCCAATAAACATGGTTAATATGGTATTAAATTGCACATGGTGACTACTTTTGGGAATCAGCACAAACACAGCAAGGAACTTGAATCATTCAAAGTCATTCAAGTAGCATTTTTTCTTTGCTTTTTACTATTAAATAGCAAATATCACTGTGTCATTTACACACACCTGACCAAAAAAACCAACAAAAATCATTGGTAAAAAAAAATCTAGTAAAAACCCTAGTAAAGCTACTTCAACTTTGGTATGGCCAATTTTTACTCTGGAGCTGGCCAGTGTTAATTTTGGACCCTGTCTGAATACAGTAAACAAAATGTGAAAAACTGACTTCATTCAGTAACTAAATGCACCTGAAACAACGATTCCTTACAATCACAGCTAAGTGCGTCACCTAACACGAGCTAAAACACATCCATTTGCACCCACATCCATCAGGAGTGGGTGCCCAGACAGAAGCACAGAAACCTGAACCCCCTTCAGTCAGGTGTAACTGATACAGGCACTGGTTTGAACAAAAAAGTCCTCCACAAAAAACAATGGGGTGGGGGGGAGGGTTGATATCATTTGTATTTTCTGGAAATATTGAAAAGATCGCCTTGCAAGATTCAAAGACATTAACAGAGAAAGAAAGAAGGAGAAAGAGAGAAAGAGGTAATGGTAGGTGTATTAACAGTTAATACAGGAAGGGGAGCATTTTGCTCTCCCTCGACTAGCACTGCCAAGTTTCCCGAATTCTTTCCTGTCAGGTTAAACTAACAACTTCCCGTCAGGAGGAGGAGGGTGGTCCATTGCTCCCAGACTGCAAATCTCTCTCTCTCTCACACACAAACACACACTCATCAATTGTACATAATGATTAATGAAGCCTCACAGAAAGACTGAGAACGCAGACATGGGAGGGAACTCTAGAACGACCCTGCAAAAATAAATGAAATCTACGTCTTGGGATTTAGACTTGTTTTTCTGCAGTTGGTAGGTACATAGCCTTTAGCTATTAGACAAACTCTGCTGATGGAATAGAATGTGTGCCATTTACTGATTTTGGGGTTGCCCCTAAACAAATGTTTATTTGTGCTCTTGGAATGGAAAAACAAGTCATGCTGTCTGCATAAAGCTGTGGAGAGATGGTGTTTACTGGTCTGGACTGGGCAGCAAATGTTGGTAATGAAATCATCTTTTCTAATTACCGTATGTGTTAAAATGCTGATCGATTCCTTTTAGTCCAACCACAACTTGTTTGCTTCTCGTCTGTGAAGTAGAAATAGCGTGACGTTGATTCCAGGCACACCAAGGCAGTAATAACACACCAAGTGAACCCAGTACTGAGAAGAATACACGCACACACACGCACGCACACATATATATAAAATATTTAACGCTGCAATCCATAACTTTTTTAGATTAACAATGATCAAAAAAGAGTTACTAAGCAAGTGTTATAATCAGCATTCAACCTGATCTCCTTATCTTACCCCGAGTCAGGGTTCGAGTATTCGATATTAATGATCTATAATTTCAGCTGTTGGGTCCAATTTCCTGGAAAATGTCAGTTTGGCTTCATTAATAAAATGTTTAAAATGTAAAGTAACATACAATTTTATGTTTCAAGCAGAGATGGCGATAGTGAGGCAAAAGTTACAGATTGCAGCTTTAATAAGTGGATGTTTTATGTTTTTTCTCAGCACTCGTGTCACTGGTACTTCACACTTAGGTACAAAGGTTCTTTACTGCAAACATAAAGAACCTTTGTATTTCTAACACAATTACCAAAACCAGCAATGCTACAACTGTACTGGTAATTAGCAGACTTTAGTTCAGAGCTTGTTCCTAACACAGCTCAAACTAGCAGCCTTCTGATGACAAGCTCCGGGCTTTCAGCCACTACACCATATGCAACTGATGGCCAACTGTTGCCATTACTACTAATACAACTGCAGTTTCTAGGTCTTAACAATTGAAATATTAAATTCTTTACACCCAGCAAAGCTTTGCTGTGTGTCAGCGTGCCATCAACAAAACAGCTGTTGGAACAGAAGTAGAGGGGGGGCAATAGTCTCTCCTTTGCTGTCAAGCCACCTGTCCCAGGCATCAAAATTTACCCCTTGAACACACACACACAAACGGGCAATCCAGCCCATATCATCACCTTTGGAACAAACACTTCATTCATTTCTAGATCACGTAAATAATGGAAAAGATCCTACAGCACTGTCATTTATTTATGTTTCACCATGAATAAACAATATGTAAGGGCAGAAGTGTTAAAACATTGAAAAAAAACATTTGCCTGTTGAAGTGCATGACCCCTGGATCATGGATCACATTGATCTGAGCATCTGGATGAGGGCTTACAAAGGCATGTGCATTTAGACTCGTTTGCAGGCGAAAGAGAGAAAGAGAGAGACAAAAACATAATACTGCAGTCACTTCATAATGCCTCTTTGTGACTAAATGGAGCCTTTTCTTCTAGGGCCACTCTGGTCACCATTGTCCACTAGTGTGTGTGAAATTCATTTTGACAACCCAACTAATAGGATAAAACTGCTCTCGGCTGCCCGTGGGCCTCCCTCATACCGTTCACAATCCATCTGCTATCTGCACAGAGGAGGAAGAGGTAACAAGGGGGCGGGGTTTACCTCCTTCTGACGCCTTGAGTTGACGAATATTTAATCTTCCTCTACCCTATTTACGTTCTTCGACCCCCCCGAAAGCCATCCTCAATTCTCCAAACATCACAATGCCCCCCCTTTACACAAACACATGAGGTGTCAAGTGTGAGGGGTGCTGGGTTCAACTGCCTGCGCGGGCCTACGGCCCACAATGCCGCAGCACATATCTGCCTTGCGGGGCGTCCGTTGCTCTGGGCGACGGTAACAGGCAGAACGCATCTTAATAGAGTGGAGAGTCATTGTAAAGCAGTGAGCCGACTCAGGGACAATAACCCCACGGCCCGCCGTGAAAGGAGAGACGCTTCTCAGAAGGACCAGAGGAAGAGCTGATGGCGCAGCTCAATGGCCGAGTGAGGGTTCGAGTTTTGGGTTGGGAGGGGACAGGGGGTGGACAGCGTAGAGTGGTTAGGGATGTGGGGGTGGGTGTAGGGGGGTCTGAGCTTTCAAGAGAGTGGATGTCAACTGGCGAGTGACCAGAAGGGGGGGAATTTGGGTGGTGGATGCTTGAACTTTGCTGGCCATTTGGTTGAAGAAGCTAAAATGGAGAAAATACAGTTCAGATGACGAATTTCACTGACTAAAGAACTACGATGACTAACATTACTGGCTCTCGCTCTGTGTCCTGCTCTGCAGGCTACATTCATATTTAAAGCAAAATGTAAGATACAGCACAAATCTAGTGTATCTTCCACATGTTCATTAAAGGACATTTAATCATTTCAAATTAGCTCCTTATTCACTGTGTTGCTTGTTCAGCAACAAAACTCTTCATGAATATTCAAAATAGCAGCCAGCCCTACTATTCGAGTTCACCTGCTCCTCTAATCTTCCCTTCTCCATCACTACACTTCTAAAACTTTCTCATGGCTCTCAGAACAGATTAGCAGGTGTAGGCAAAGCGGAATCCTTTTTAGTTCCGGCTCCCATAATGCACTGCACAGACATCACTTTTTCCCATGCCGGAAAATTAAACATCAAAAGCGCCACTAACAAGCCAATACCCCTGCCATCACTGTGCCCTTCAATGTATTAATGAGCAACATGCACCCCTGCCCAAAAACTACAATAATGAGACCCACTCAGTGGATTAACGAGAAAAGAATTGAGCCAAGACCTGAGGCTTTAATCAGTTACTCGCACCGATATTTGCATAATTCATATAACAAGGCAGCGTTAACTAGCACACGCTAATTACAGTTATGGCAGTTTGAGTCACATGACCACATACCTCTTTTGGTCATCCGATGGGAACTGTCAGTTAGGATTAGACTGAGTCTATTTGTGCACTGCTCCCCACCAAGGCAGGTATTATAAGAGGTCCAGTTCACCGAAAAATCCACCACAAAACTGCCTTGGTTATGCTTATTAGGAAAATATTGTCAAGACATGCAATCACTAAATGGGTTCAATGAGCTTAGATCACTTCACACGCATCTTACAAATACCGAAAAAGGCCATTGGTTCAAGAAAGGCCATTGGTTGGTCTTTTAAGACTGTTCTGAATTGAAAACTCCCTCATTTAAAATATTTTAACCTCTAAAAACCTAATTACGACCTTGCTGACAAATTCTGTGATGACAAGAGATGCATACTGCATATATGAGAAAAACATGCAAAGACATAAGCAGGTCAGAGCTAATGATAAATGTTTTCACGTACACCCTAAAGATGCTGTATTAATGTAAGAAAATAAAACTTTTAGAAGTTCTTGAACCAACAGTTCGCATATGGATACAAACATAAAAAAAATCAAACAGCACTGGACACTGGAACACACCACCAACAATAAATCTGTCAATATATACAGCTATGGCGAAGTCAGGTAGAAAATACAGAATGAGAACTTTCTTGCAGAACCACACAAAACAAGCACACCGAATCATGCAGAGAAAAGGTTGGATGGAGAACCGAGGGCCCCTGCTGCCCTGGCAGCTTTTTCATCAGAGTGAATGGAACCAATTATATATCTAAAGCAATTTCTCCACATTATTCAACAGGAACCCGGAGCTTCAACTGCCTGCATGCTCACAGCCAGACTCTAGTGCCAAAAATTGGGAAAAGCACAGCCAGAAAGAGAGGAAAATTAAAATATGAAATTCAATAGTAATAATACGTGTATAAACTGTTTATAAAGCACTTGTGAGTTGTAATTCTCAACAAAACCCTGGTAAATGCACGAAATGGCTTTCGTAAGGTTCAAGACTGGGTCTGTAGACCCATAGGTTTGGGTTTGGCACGGAAGCTCTTCTGTAAACTGTAAACACCTGCAACATCCATGACCACACAGTTTGTAGACACATCAAAAGCAAAACCAACCACATAACAAACAAACCCTTAGAACTACAAAACAATACAGTAGCCCATGGCCTTTGGACATGTTGTTGTGTCCAAAAGGCATGAAGACTGATTTCATACCAAGAGAAAAATATCCCATGTAGGTGATATCATTTTCTTCCGTTACAAAATAAACGTCCTGCTAAAGGAAACGTGTTTATAAAAAACGCATCTTCTATATCTTTCATATATATTGCAAATTTCAGTAAACATTTTGCAAAAAGGAGTAAATCTTAAATAAACAGCTCTTTTAAAGAAAAACTACTTCTGTGTATCTATGTTCATTTGACACTTAAAGGGATAATTCACCCAAAAAACAGCTTTGTATTATATGAGGATGTAGAGAAAGGCAGAATATGAAAAGAAAATTTATTTTTTTAGTTAACTATCCCTTGAAATTAAACTTACGTTGTAACAACCAGATTTTGACACACAATTATATAAAATATAATTATAGACAAATATGTGTGTGTGTGTGTGTGTGTGTGCGCGTGTGTGTGTGTGTGTAGATGTTTTAGAGCATGTGTGTGACTGTGACAGGGTGAGCTACGGCTCTCTGAAGGCAAGTTATCGAGTATGTGTGAATGCGCTCTGAGAGTGTCCCCATTACTCTGCACTTGTCAAATGGCCCTTAATCTTTGTACAAATATCTGCTTTACACACTGAGCTGTTTGTCTGCAAACAGTCGCTGCTTACTTACCAAGGTCTGGAGTTTATCAATGATCTCACTGCCTTGCAACAGACAAACGTACACAAACAGCAACATGCCACCATGTATGTGTGTTTCCTTGATGTCAAAGACATCTACAGTCAAACAAGAGCTTGACACAATACTGCCCCAACAATTAGTAGAACAACGTCTAGTTAACGGATAAGGTCACACATTAGCAATATGTAATTACGCCATATGATACACAGGAGGTATTTCAGATGAATCCTTTAGGCCAAAATTAAACTTTAAACATGTTCTCAAAGATCAGGATTTTATTTTTTACCAGTATGAGGCACTTCGTCGTTTCCTGAACAACAGTAACTCTCAGTTGAAATGCTTCTTTTTGAGAAAAAGAGAAAGCCAACTAGCCACTTGATGTCCAGGTGTAACCATGCACCTAATGAAGTTGAAAGGTCTGAAACTAAATTACCTCGGGCAGGTGCAGTCACAAGAGAGACTTCTGGGGTAATTATTCCTCACTGCAGGCTATAGATTGCTTCTTGACAGCTGCCATACTTTGTGCTTTGGATAATTCTGAGTAACCAGGGCTTATACTTCAGAAATGGCAGATTGACAAGTCGTGCATTCCACTATGAGAAGATAATCCTGATTGGAGTGCATCTCTTGCACACGCACAAACGCAGATTGTTTCCTCCAGGCTGTTATGACTACACGAACATACCCGCTGTAACAAACATGAAAGTCAAACTGGAGGTGTTTTATTACCTCATCTTCTCTTGTACATTTCCAGAAAAGCTACACCCTTTAAGATAACAATAAGCCTTTCCAAATATCTCTGCTGCACCAAGAACTCACCATATTCGACAAGACTTATCACCTCTCATTTGGCTGTGGCTCAAAGATCAAATGTCTGTCTTTGCAAGGGGTAATAAAGAAACATTATTCTAACTTTATCTTAGAATAAGTTCATTCATGTTTATCCATAAAGTTGCTGACTTTTTCCCAATGTAAACAAGAGCATTTAAAGACAAATGTTGGATATTAAACTTCTCTACCATATTGATACCTGATGCCTTTATCTCATCCATCTAATATGCCAGTATCAAGCTTTCCAAATCCCCAGACAGGCCCCTCTGGCTCAGCTATGGGATACCTGTTACCTTGAAAGAATGTGGAACAGTGTCCACACGTCATCCAAAAATCTGTGCATCACTAATAGGCCTTCCCAACAATATAACCAAATACGGTCTAAGCTATGGAAGCCAACAAGATAATCAGACTGGAATCAATTATGGAACAACTTTGATCCACCCGACCGCCAATCATCTTGAGCGAAAACCGAGCCACCACATTTCTTCCTCAAAATGAATTCTTGGCATTCAAATGTAGCTATCTGGCTTCCAAGATTCAATCAGATAAATCTAAAACAATGGCAATGTCAGACAGCATTCCTCTCAAATGGCCTGTATTCATTATTTGAGATAGTGTGACCCGAGACTAATCCAAAAAACAAAACAGCACCTGGGCTCTGGAGTTGTCAGATCCAGATTAAACACATTACCAAATTCATAACAATATTGCGTTGTTGCAGTTCTTTAACAACATTGATAGACCATATGAACATTTCCAGAGAAATGTCTACAGATAGCTCGGTCAACTTGTTTATTTTGTGCCTAAACTGTAGACATTGACTTTGTAGTCTGTAGATAGTGCTTTTGTCGTAAATCAAAAATCTTTTATTAATATTATCTGATTCATCCCCACGTTAAAGTAAATGCAATGCTTTTCTAAGCATCCCAAAATGATACCCAATACACTGCCATCTTTTGACCCTATAAAGTAAAAGAGGACAACACAGCATGTAAACAGCAACCTTATTGAACCTTAAGAAAAATGAAGGGGGTGTTTACAAAATTATAACTTTTGTTTATTAACCAACAGACTTGACATTTTGGGCAAAAGTGTATTTATGTCCAACTATTATAAACTTCTGAACTGATAAAGCTTCTTCATTACAAAAAAGATGTTCTGAAGTTAAAATATTACCTATTAGAAAAACAGAGAATTGTCTTCATTTGTTTTGTTTTTTAATAAGGATTCATCACAGTATTGTCAACTACAACAGCGGGGCCTGTAAAACTATACCAAACATTCATTTACAATACACACTCACAATAAAATTTGTTGACACTTTATTAATGCCACATGGATACAAACAAACAACACGACCATGAAAAATAACGTTTTGCTTTTATTTCGTCTTTGATAAGCATGGGGAAAAGACCAAATGCCAAATGGATGGGCATCACTTCCGAGCGAAAGCGCAACAAACTTTCTTTTGGTGAAACTCTGTTAAAACACGCACGGTTATCTCAGCGTATCTTCAATGAAGCACAAAAACAGATCATGAGATCATGAAACAGATCAACTTCTGTCACTGATCTGTCGCAAAGTATCTGTCCGTCGAAACAAAATAGCCAGTTAGCTAACGCCCGCATCATGCATTACAATAATATATAAAAACTTTTCTTCCCAAAGACGCGCAGCATGCAATCCTTTCTACCCTCCGTTTAATCGCCAAAGTACAAATATCAGAGCAACCATAATAAAATGTGACAAAACCTCGAGTATCTATTGCAATAGCATGATGGGGCTCCTAAAAACAAGAGATGTTTTGGGGGGAGGAGAGAGACTCACCAAAAACGTGCAGTAGTTTGGATCTGAATCCACTGCTTTTTCGGGGTCGACTTTTTCTCCAACTGCAGTTTAATCCGAAATAAAGCGCAGATCCTCTTTTTCTTTTCTCTGTTAACCGCTACTGCTTCAGTAATTTACTGCCACTGCAGCACCGACATTTTCTTCTTCTCCCCAACTTCTCGCATTGAAAGGACGTTTTTGGATGACTGAACCCTGGAACAATCTCCCTTTTGCGCACAACTTTGCAGGTCCTCCCACTTTCCAGGAAGGAGGAGGGATCTGAACAATGGAGATGCCTTCCCAAATCTCCGCTCAGTTACGCTGGTCTCTGCTAAAGAAATGCGCTTTCGTGCATTTTCAGTGGGACCTTTGTAGACTTTGGTGACGAGGACTTTTCGTTACCTTACCTGCGACACTTGCGCAAAAAGCTTTCTTGGCTAAAATGTTCATGTGAAGTTATGTGGCCATGATAAGAAGTCCCTTCCCCCTCCCGGCTGCCTTTCTCTTCTTCCTGATTTGCTATGCGTTCGTCCCCAAAGAGTTTGCGGGGACCCCCGTCTATTGTGTCGCGAAGTCCCGCAGGCGCAGCTGCGGTGTGTGCGGGAACAGCGCGGAAACGCTCCCCGCTCATTCTCCGGCGACCACAGGAGAAAAAACCGGCATGATGTCTCTTAAACCCACGGAATGCATTAAAAACCTGCTATTCTGGCACACATCATACGATTACAGACCCGTGTGGTGATGAATGGCAATAAAAGACCCCTCACCAGTTACCTGAATGGTTATTTCACTATGGGAAAATTCCCAGTTTACTTATGTTTGCGTGTCACCTGTGGCTCCACAGGTTATTCTCTGGTGTTTTGCATGCCATGTCAGAGCCATATGTTTTTCTTGTTGGTTTGCTTGGCTTGAGAGATGATGTTATAGCAGAGGATGAATTAGTCTTCTCTGCTTATTAGCTGTGTGGGCATTTTGCCCATGTGGACACAGCTGCATTTGACACACCAACAATCAGACCCTCTCCAATTTACACACACGCTGAGCAGGCATGCACACATGCACACATGCTGAAATTGCACCAGTAATTAGTTACATCAATACATTCATTGTTTTAGGCATGTCATCTGGCCTGTAGACGAGCCTTAACTATTACCAAAAACATCTAAAACTATCTAATTATAAAGATCCTAGTTGTAACACACATGCATTATTTATTTGTGTTTTTGCAATATTTGTGTTTATTTGTGTTTTTACAATAAACTGCAATAGTTGGACAGTTTTGTCTGTACAGCTTGATGTTTTGAAATATTTATGTATTAAAGCTGCAATCTATTTTTGGTTTAAAACGAAACAAAAAAGTCCATTAAGTCCATACCAGATCAGTGTTCAAAACAGTCTCCTTAACCTAATTCACAAGTGAAGTTTATAATAATGATTTATAATTTGAGCTGTCAAATTTGATCGGCTTCATAAACTTGTGGCTGCGGCTTTAATATGAGTCGGACCCTAGTGTGGTTTTGGTTTAAACCTTAAATAGTTATAACAACTTTCAGTCAATTTCTTGTATGCGAATTATGACACACCTGTTATGAACAGCCAGGTTGCTGCTATGACACAATTTAAAGTAAACAAAGCCCAATAAAGAAGGTTATTGTGATTTCAAGCTTTTTGAGTGTTAAGTATTACAGAATCTAAGATGCACTGATGATGAGATGGGATAGCTGCCCTGTTTAACTAATTACATTTGTGTCAGGTAACTTTTAATAGGCGATAACTGATGTCATATGCAGTCTGTGATAATGTATAATTAGTTTGCTGTTTTCACACAAATAATTCCACAACTGAGAGGAAGCAATAATAAGGGATGACTGTGGCTTGTTTTGTGTGGTTTTTGTGAAGTTTATAGGTGTAACATGATGTATAGGTTTTGGCTGTCTGACGCAGTGTTTGGTAGTGTGTGCGTTGTACAGCAATTTATGATTCACATTCAGCTTCATTTGGTACAGTTGCAGTGTAAATAAATGTGGGTGCTTCTGTGGTTTATGCAGAAAATAAAAAAAGCATTGTGAAAAACGTTCTGTGTATGGGTGTCTCACTAATGATTACAAATAAACAATGTTCACTATATATCACTATACACTATATGTTCACCAAGCATAAGACCACGCACTTGGCCTTCCTAAAAAAAGATCTGTGTGCTAAATTCAACAGTTACATTATGTTAATTAAAAATATGCACATACGCTTGTAAATACATCGTGTATATGCTACTGTATACACACATTCTTTTATACATATTTGTAAAATATAATGTTTATTATTATATGTATATAAAGTTTATAATTTTTATCTGTATTTTCTACATACATCTTAGAGATATATTTATGTACCAGCACAAGGTAAACAGTACTAGCTCTGCAGCAATATAACAGCATTTTAAGAAGTTTTACCCATATTCCTGTATTACAGAGAGCGAGAGAGAGGTATGGGAAGGCCTTAAGGCACTGGGTGTCATTCCCTCCCTTCTCTATGCACCATAAGCTGAATTAGGCACAGACAAAAGCTTTTGTGGCCCAGCCATGAAAGGGCCATTAACCATGCTGCTATTTCAGAGGCCAAGCCTGCAGGGAAGCTGTCTCCCTCCCAGAATGCCCCTGGCTCAGCATGCATCTTTCCCAGCATGCACTGCTCCCTCTCAGCAATACCTCCATCAGCTTTACAGCTTCATAATAAAGACCCACTTATATGCAGATGATTGGCGCTGTGTTTATGGAGGTAAAGAGTGAGGATAATTTTAAAATCGCAGAGCTCTTGTGGCTCAAGGCTAGGCTTTTCACACTTGTTGCTCAAAGCATTGCAATGCAAGGCGGTTTTGTCTAATGAATGTGTGTGTGGCACTGTTGGGTTCTAATGTTTGTGTATGGTGAATAGTACTTGCAGTGTGGCAGGTCTGAAAGTGTTTGGCATGATATGATTGATTTTGGAAGTTTTTTAGAGAGAGTATTTGTGAAGTGTGTGTGAGTGGACGTTTGCCTCTAGAGTCACTAAACCCATCACTTTTAACATGGGTGCCATGACAACGCCCCCCGCATGCCATGTCTTCTGCTGACCTGAGCAGCTGTGTCACTTCCTCAGTGTGACAAAACTAAGAATAAGCCACTGTCAGTGCCTTTTACACAAGTACACTCAGTAAACACAAATCATTATTTTTTATCATTATACATCATATATCAAAAACCTTATTCTTAAGTTGCTAGTGTAATGTTTTCAAAACATTATACAAAAAAATATTATCAGTAATGTTTTGATTACTGATAAAATGATTTTTCGAATGTGTCTAGAACTTACAAATAAGGTTTTTAACTTTTTTATTACTTAATGGAAACGTTAGGGAATTGTTCTTACAACCTAAAATTGTTAGCTGGGACATAAATGGTTTTTTTCACACAATGAGAAATGCACACAGTACCACTTTAAACAGAACATTAACCCGCCTATTAGTTTAAATATAGTGTATGTGCATTGTGAAAGCTTAGCAAGATCATGTCAACAAACAAATTTTGCAAATGACCACATACACATATTACTGAAACATATAAATGACAAAACTCCCAGCGAAACATTTCACAAAGAGCCATTTCATGCTGGTACACACACAGTAAGGCCTGTGCAAAGCTCTGTGATCCTGTGCCCTAGCCTCTGGGACTCTTCATTTCCTGCTGTATTATAGATGTTATTATTTTTCTGGATGGAAGAGTTTGTGTGTATGTGTGTGCCTGCTATATGCTTTTATTGTTATTATTCCTTGTGTGATTGTGTCGTCAAAACTGGGGCGTATGTTGCCGTGGCGCGGTTGGATTGGATCGGCCTGTTAACTTGCTCCAGATGTGGCTGACTGCAGTAATTGGACCTGGAGCCGTTCAGATCCCAGTGTCACTTCACTAGACTCAGAACCAAAGAACAGGGATAACATTTCAGAGTGACCCTGACCCGTTCTGGCCTGGTCTTAACCTGGGTAATGACCTCTTTAATTTTTCATGGAAAGGTGGTACTTTAATTTGCAGGCTAGTTACAAAAATGTGGTTTTAGCTTCTTTTTTTATGTTGCACTCATTAAGAGGTCCTTATTTGTTATTGTGTCTCCTACTGTGTTTTTATGGGTTATTTTGTATTATGTAGGGCTGGGGGTTGAGGCAGACATCATTAAAAATACACTTTGAATTTAACATCAGAGATTTTGGATTTTATTCCCAAACTTTAATTTTTTATTCTTAAACTCAAACTTTATTTTATTTTAAACTGAAACAGGTACCCAAAAATGGAAATGATGTCATTATTGACTTGACCTCATGTCATTCTAAATCTGTAAGCTGGTAGGTCTTTTTGGAACATGAAAAGTTTAAAGACTTTAGAAGAATAAAACAACCGTAGAACAAAAATATAACAATACAAACAACGAAAACTTATACTCAATAGTCAGTACTGGGTCAGTAAGTAGTCAATACTAATGGTGTTCAATGTTTTGGGGCCTGTGATAGGAGGATAACGTTTCTTCCAGTCTGGATGTTTGGGTTAGGCTGCAGTCTAAAGGATTTAAGGTTGACTGTTGAAAGTATTAGGGGAAGTTAAACAAGAAATATGTTGGAACATATATCCCTTACTCTCTTTTCCATCCACACACCTGGTTTTATCATCCATATTCCCTGTCCTCCTACACAAAGCTCTCTATCTTGACTCCTGTCTCTATTTTACTGCCCCTCCCTATTTTACCCTCTTACTCTATCCAACCTACCCCCCCAGCGCACACACACATACACACACACATATACACACACACACACACACACACACACACACACACACACTTCTTGGACCCTGGGCTTGCCAGACGGCCATAATTAACGAGAAAAACGATAGTCCCCACGGTCCTCTGTTTCTCCATAACCCTGACAGTCCACTCCCAGTCTGTGTGTGTGTGTGTACCTGAGCGAGTGTGTGCAGACCTCTGTGTGGATCTGTAAATCTACCTCTCTTCGTATGTGTGCATACTTCTCGTTTTGGCCTGGGCTTCTTTTTTACTCAATGCTTCTTTATGTTCAGTGTCGGCAATGGCGCATGATCTCACTGCTACAAATAACAGGCTCGGAAAATGACTTCTCACAGAGCCTCACACACAACCTGAGAGCAATGGCTCACACGCAAGCAAAATTACCTTGTTGAGAAAGCACTCAATCTAAGTGCCGACCATATGCAGTGAGGGTGCTCAGGACTGTGTGTGTGTGTGTTTTGTAGACTGTTTATTTAAAAAATGTGCTAGCGTTGCATTAGCCTGTAATGTAATTTTTTCCAGTGAGTGTTTGTTTTATTTCAAGAGTGAAGTTACAGTTTAAAGTAATCTGCATATTTATAATAGTTTTGCATATGTGTGAATTGTGAATGTTTCTTTGTGTTGAGATATTTAGGTCTTGGCATAGAACTCTGTGAAATACCATCATAATAACATCTCGGCACGACTTTCCGGAGCTCCCATCATAGAACAGTCTGACCATTCCAGAGCGGCTTAACTGATAAGAGTCTCTCTGATCTCTATCTGTCACTCATTGCCAGAGGCAGGGTCATATAGAGACCAGCACAGAGTCACCATTGTAAATAAACACAAGGAAACTAACTTTCAATCCTTGCTTTTTATGACTTTCACTCTCTTTTTCTTTCTTTTTGCATTCTTTTAAACACACACTTAAGAGGCATTTGTATCATACAGAGAACATACCCAGCTAAAAATGTTAGAAATGGGCATTTCATAGATAATGACAAAATCCTGGTTTGTAATCATTGTAACTCATGGTCATGTTGGATGTTGTTGTAACAAAGGGTCTTCAGATAAAGTTCATTTTTGTAAGTGCAGTTATCAAAGCAGGTAGCTAAAATAAGAGATAAATGGTCAGGTCACAAACAAATATTTAATAAACAACAATAATCTCCTACGAACTTGCTCTTGTCAGTTACAGCTTTTAAACTGCAGATTAATGTTATATAAAAATAAAACCTATAAACTTATAAGCTTATTTAAATAGTACTTATCTGAAGTCTCTTTTGTTTTACAGTGTTAGCTTTTTCTAATGAAATACACACATCCAAACAACTTTATTTTCCTCCAGCAGATGTTAAAACGATTCATTATAAGCATATGATATAGTTAAAGAGCTACTGTAATATATTTGCATATCTGACAGAAACAGTGACCACAGTCAGTCAAGAAATGCACCTCCTCTCCTCCATTTTGACCACAGAAAGAGAGAAAGAGAGAGAGAGAAACTGGAGTAAGTGAAGGCAAGAGACGGGTGTGTATTATGATGTAAACAGTGATGTAAATATTGTGTTGTGCTCTAGTAACATCTCCTTCCTGAAAACTCAGCAGCAGACCGCTTAGCTGTTTATTTTCCTTCAAGACAGACGAGTTCTTATCAAATAAGCAGACGGAGTTCTACAATGCGCTGTCCAGCAACGGGGTTTTGCACACACTGGCTCTGCTCCTAAATCCACCACTACAGTGTCACAAATCCATCTGTACTCCCACAAAACGACACAGAAGCCTATATAGACAAACAAACAAACGGACACACTGCGGTACCTCTTCTGGTAGACTTTAACCCAATTCCAGATGCCTGGAGACATACAGGTGGAGGCACAGATGACACACTTAAATAAATAGAGGGGGGACTTTTTTTAAATACACAAAAAGTCTACACTACCGAAATTTGGACGCACTTACTCTTTCTTTAGTAATAGTTTTTTCCACATTTGACAATACTAGTAAACTCATATAATTTATTAAATAACACAAAATGGAAGTATGGGCATCATGAAAACCCCAGCACCCAACTTGATTTTTCTAGACAGAAGTTATAAAGCACATCAAGATAGATGTTAAAATTTTTTTAACCTATTAAAAAAGGTGTTTAAGGTGTACATTTGCTAGAACTAAAATGAATCCCTTGTTGATTTTATTATGGACCACCTTAACATTTGAACCTTTAACTTTCTAAATGAATCATCACATCTGCAGGATTTGTCTTCTAATTAAGAGACAAGAATTCCTGAACAGAATCTTTAAAAATCACACAAACGACCGAGAACTCAACCATCACGTTACATGCACACAACTGTAAAAATCTCCAACTCACACAAACTCTGGTTTATCAAACGCTTAAACAGATCACTGCAATCAGTGCGCCAATAACAGTGTGATAAGAGATGAGAGCAGTTTGGAGGAGGCATTTATGAGCCTATCAGGAAAGCTGGCTGGAGTTTGATCTATGGGCCACGAAGTTAAAAGGGAGAGTTTTTGACTCGCTTCCATCATTACACCCCCGCTCCTCTGTCTTTTTCTGATAGGAGTCCTAATCGAAAACACCTGGCTCACGAACCCCCCCCCCACATGTCTGTAAAGCAGTCACACACACTTACACACACTCTCTGCACAGATGTGGGAGTGTGTGTTTGTGTGTAAGAATATGTCTACGAGCGAAAAAGATTTTTGACATTGAATGTCAAATGATTGTAATTAATATACATCTCTTTGAATACTTTGTTTCTGATTGGTCAATCGTGGCATTCCCCTGTCACATATTTTGGTATAATGACCACTTGACTGTATAATTAACCATTGTTAGACGACTGGTTTCCTACATAGTTGTGCTAATTCAACTTCCAAACCAAAGTGCACATGCATATAAACTGTTGACTCACAAGAACCCTGATTCAAGCCCATTCTGGATCATGTCTTACTTTCATCATTGCATTCTACAGTCCTAAAAATAAAGGTAAATAGCCAAAAACCATTATAAATATAAGCAGGAGGGGGCATGTATGTGTTTGTATATTAATGTATCCGATGTGTTAACAGAAACACGCTAAAGTTGTGAGAATAAATAAACAGGCTTTGGCCGAGGCTCAAGTAGCTGTATTATCTCAGAAAAGACAAACTTTTTTTCACTGGTTGGATTCATGCGACCCACCACAGTAACATCCCCCCAAATCCACACATGGCTCCAATATAACAGTTATTTTTAGCAGTTTGTGATTTCTTTCAGAATCTGATTATGGGTTTTGCACCAAGCAGCAACTGATTAATTCGCCAAAGCAAAGTGAATACTTTATGAACGAACACTGTTTATTCCAAAACCTTGCTGTCCAAACTGAGTGTCTGCGAGGGCCAGAGGATGTGTGTACGTGTGCACACGTGTGTATCAGTCTTGTTGCGTTTTTATGAGACTCGCATGAGACTCGCATCATTTCCACAACGAGAGCCCAGTGATTGCGAATGCTTCAAAATGGCGAGTGAGCAAGGCAAACACAGACACACTGTGGATACAGTGACTTTGAAGATAAAACACAAAAATAATGTGCGGTCTCCGAAAAGCCAAAAGAGAACCACACACTCACACACACCCTCTCCAACCCCCCCTCATTCTTTCCCACTAATTTTTAGTGCACTCTCAAGCACACACACTCATTAATCTAGGCAGACTCAGGAAACCGCTCCACTGAGCTCAGTAGAGGCCCACAAATGGGGGGTGGGGGGATCAAAGCCATGACAAGAGCAGCAGACTCACTGAAAAGAAATAGCACAAGAGAAAATGAGAAGAAAAGAAGGTTTGGAAAAGGAAGAAAAGAGAAAAGAAAATTTTCCTTTGCTCCTCGACTATGAGAACACAAAGAGAAAGGATCTTGACCATCCAAACCTAATGAACTAACAGTGTGTGCGTGTGTGTGGGGGGAGTGTATTTTTACATCCATATGGTCTAAATGTGATGGAGGCGTGTGTGTCAGAAAGAGAGATCTTGTGTCATAATCTTGGCAATATGACTACATCTCCATGTGTCCTCAATAAAGCTGACATTGTACAAGACTGAATGTAGTTAAAAGTACATTTTAAAACAGTAGACTTAGTTCCGAGTATTGCTGACTTTCCAGTTAAAGCATTTAACAATTCTTTAAAACAAGATACCTTTACTTGAGGAGGACAACTTCATATTACAACTTATTTTCGGGGTATTTATCTGGAATTTAAATTTGCCCTGTATACTATTGTGTAAAGTTTATGCTTAAATGGGAGAAATACACTATTTTCTAAAAGCCTTCTCATGTAAATTTATGTTGCTTGAAGAATGTAATAATAATTTTGCTGGAAAGACAAAAATAGTTTTTAGTGTATTCAGTACTATATTAAGTGGCAAAAATTTTAAAGTTTATATTTTAATACATTTTCATAAACTTCTGAAATGCATTAACTAATGCACACACAAAAATATGTATGTATGTATAATATTTAGTATATATTTAGTAATATGTAATAGTAATATGTAGTATGTAAATATATAAACACGCAAACACATGTATGTAGGTGCATATACATGCTTCTTTTTCCCTCTCCTCTCTCATTACACTATACATACACTCTCCCTCTCTCGGGAGCCCTTCAGGCAGGGTCGACAGCCCTTAAGAAAATATTCCCCAAAGCTCTAATTAGAAAAACGATGGTGCTCGTTAATAGTGCCCCCTTCACCCCCAACCCAACCTGAAAAAAAAAACACAAAACAAAAACCCAGAGAAAATCCCGTGAAGCAGAAGGCCTGCTGTTCCAGTGACTGGGCCCGGGTCAGAACTCTATTTACCTACCGCAGAACTGCCTACCCTCTCGTCCATTCTCTCAATCTCACCCTCTCTTTTTCCTGCTTTTAAAGGAATAGTTCACTAAAAAAAATACAGTCATAATTTACTCACCCTGTTTCATAACCATATGGCTTTGTTCTTCCGCTAAACTCAAAAACAGAGATTCTGATGACTGTGTTGGTTGCTGTTCAATACACAACTTGTATGGACTTTATGATCCATACAAGAACTTTATGAAAGTTCTTGTCTCCTAAACTAAATGGAAAGGAGAAAACAGGACCTGTTTAATTTGCCTTTTGTGTTCCACAGAAAACATCATACTGGGTTTGAAACCATATGGAGAAAAATAATGACAGAATTTTTTTATCTTTTTTATCTGATCTAACGCACACAAATACCTACACATTCAGTCTTAATCTTTTTCACTCACTCTCTCGTTCTCTATTACCCTCTCTCTCCCTTTTTCTCAGAATTTTAGTGTACCACTGGTAACCTGAGCCTCATGGCTCAGGGGCTGCATATGTTCCTCCTTAGGAGCCTTGGGCCCATAAGTGAAACCCAACCCATGAAGCTATGCCTCCTATTTCTCAAGACTTCATTAAAAATGAGAATAAAAAATGTTGGCGTCTTTTTTCCTACCCCCTTCTCCTTAGCTTTTTTCTTTAAAGAAGTTACAGAAAAAAAGGAGTAAGGAGCCTGGCCAAAAGATTCTTGTGGCTTGTTTTATTTTCTTCCTGGTCTTTTGCCTAGATCCGTCGGAAAACAGAGACTGTTCGATCACAGCCAGACTGAATCCGACTGTGTCAGCTTATCTTTGGAGAGTTATCTCAATGAATTAATATAGTCGGCCACTTCTTCTACTCTAAATCTAGTCCTCCTTCTTGTACCATATTCCCCTATAACCCAACCAGTCATTACTTCACCACAGAGGCTCTCATTAAATGTATATATAGTTATAGTCCAAGTGCTGGAGATAGTCCATGCTGTTTCTCGCACACAAAGAATGCATAATACCCCGATATAAAGTAAACAAAATGCCCTTGTTTGCTAAGGGGACTTGTTTCCTATTTCCCACAAGCCAATGCGGCCTCAGAAAGCAAGACACAGCATATTATCATAGTTTAAATGTGTACAGACATCAAACAAATAAGTTATAGAATCAGCGCTTTTTGAAACAGTTACATACTATTAAATTCGTACACAGAGATCAGACTCTGTGTTTGAAGCTAAATAATAAAGACATTATACTCACCTTTTGATAAATGAATGGAGAAAATACACCTGATGGCTGTAGAAAGAAAGTCCCGAATTATTTATTCATAATTAGGGCGTACGTGAAGTGACTCTAATAACTTTGCAATCTTTGGTTATATTGCAGTAAGTTTTGGCTCATTTGTTTAGTCATTATTTCATGTTAAAAACCCAATTTCACGAAGGTACGTGTAGTTGTGAAAGGCAGTATTGTCTTTCCAGCAACAGGATACTCTGCACACAAGCCCATACTAAAAAGGCTGTGAAAATTTAAGCATAAAACGGATCATTTCGGTCCTTGATGATTGCTTGAGCCGAGCCATGCAAAGTTATTAAATAATGACTTCATAATATAAATGTATATATATATATATATATAAAATATAAATATGAATATAAATGACTTCAGTTTATAAGCATACACCTGTGACCTCCGTATGTTAGTATTACTGCGCCGCTGCGTTTGTGTTTAATGTTTCTGAGGAACTACATTCCTTGGCGGAAGAATAATACTGTAAACGACGGCTTCTTCTTGCTTATTTTGACTGGACTATTTATTTTACAGTAACATTAGCATTGTGCTTTTTGTACACATATTATACCTTTTCATATTGTCTTTGCCTGTGAGAAAATTTACAGCAACTTGCAGTACATTCAAGCTATACATTTTTATCAGCATGTGCTTTCACTGGGAATCAAACCCATTTGGTTCTGTATGTCTACAAGATGAGCTTCAATGATATCTGCTTACTGGGTTTTGAACAGATTAGAAGAACGTATGGAATTTAGGGAAAGTAATAAGCTATTTACTATGATTTTTATTATATGCATGGATCTTGTCGTTGTGAGTCACAGTGTATCTGTCCCTCGTGTTGCTTCTCTCTGGTGATAGTTCATTGCAACATCTCACTTAGGCTGACAGCGTTATTTCTGTATTTGTAGCTGCTCATGAGAGGCTCTTTCGTTTTTTTAGCTGAGTGAGGGAGCAAGAGAGAGATGGAGAGAGAGGCAAAGAAGTAGACTGCCTTTCCAGATGTGCTTTTATGGGCCTGCGAGGGAGGGGGTTGGTGTGGGGGGGTGCACATTCAGTCGGAGCCGGGAAAGGTTGCAGGAGCCAATTATGGCACCATGTGTGTACATGTTTGTGTGTATGTGTATAGAGAAGTAGAATATAAATTACTGCCGTAACACTCAATTTTATAGGCTCAGGTGTGTGAGGCATCTGGAACCACAAAGCTGTACAAATTGTAAAGAATATGTGTGTGTGTGTGTGTATATAAGTACAGATCTGCAAAGCTATGCACTTGCCTTCACTAGTTGCATGCGTGAAGGTGTGTATGGTTAAGGGGAACATTGTTTTTAAACCCTAAATAAACCAGCATCACGGAATGAACCTATTTAAATGCACATTGAATATGTCCAAGCCCTTATAGAGTCTGTGTCATCACATCCATACCACCAAATTTCTAGTGGGCAGCTTTCCCCTCAGAAAATGCAAACAAAAATAGATACCACATAGGCCCGGCTATGTCCTTGCATGCATATGAATGTTCCACCACACGAATAGATTGCATTGTAAATGTATCCGCATGTCAGATCATTTACAGACCCGCATATGCTCCCCTCATGTGTGCAGGTATATCGCCGTTTGATCCTTGAATCTATGGGAGGGTATGAAATAGTGTTTTGGCCTGTGAAGTATTAGCTTCAGGCATGCATGAAAGAAAGCGCACACATGGAAATAGACGAGTGTTAAATGAGCATGTGAACGTGCATCAGGGACGCCTGCAGCTTGTTAGTTACGATCGTTAATAGCTGCGCATTTTACTGGCAATGACTTCAAAGCGCTGCCACGTCGATTTATGCAGATCTCACCTGCTTGGTTTCAACCTGCGAGGAAGAGGAGGAGAAGGATCAAGGGGCCTATGCCACATCACAAACACCTTTGGCCCTGACTTTGACACCCAGAGGAATGTGACCCCTTTCCCTCTCGGCACTAAACCCTGAGAGCCGACTGCAGAGTTGCATCAGAACCAGATGTGTCCCCTTGAGTGTGTGCAAGTATGCGTCTGCGGGTCAGACTGTTGGGCCGGAGCCCACTGGTGTGATGGGGCCAACATGACCTCTCGTAACCCCAGAGCCTGCAGCCATGCCGACAGGAAGGTCTCACAATTGGCTTCAGCTGTGACCCACCTCCTCGGAGCTCATTAAGATAAACTGTTTTTAGAGGCCATACAGCTTACACTATCATCAGCCCTAACACTGGGGGGTTGAGAGGGGAGGAAGAACTGAAGTAGTAAAAGGCAAGAAACAGCAAAGAGGAAAAAACAACAGTGTGATTCAGGGAAAACTGTGGTAAAGGTGAGAGAGGATGTCCTAATTTAATACTACACAATGTTAGAATGAATATGTTCCAAACTATTGTACATTGAAAAAAAGTATGCTAAGATAATTCAGTATTTTTTGCGGATTTATAAAGTGTGCATCTGTGGATGCTTTATTTAAGCTAATATTACCCACGATCCCTTGTGCAATGGAGGATGACCAAGCAAGCCAAAAGGTTAAGACACAACATAATAGACGTAGTTTGTCCAAAGGCCTTTTCACTTTTTCTGCAAGTTTTTCTGCATTCCTGTTTTTTAAATTTGCATCAACCAACAAAGTACATACCTTATGTGTGCATTGCAAGTATAGGAATTAAGATTCTCTAAAACTTAAAGATCATAGAACAAATGCAACCACAGTGTATCCTACTAGCTTTATTAAACCAGTTACAAAAACAAGTTTTGGTTTTCATTGGAACATTGCTTACGGGCTGCTTGTGAAAAATCAATGTCTGTTTATGTATGTATGCATGTTTGCATGCACATACTCCTGCCATTTCTTCTTTTCTGCCCTTATGTCACTGTTTTTAGGCCACAAATTCTCTCTTTCATATCCCTGTCTGTTCATTTTTTCCACCCTCTCTTCTCATCCTCCTCTTTCTCTTCTTCTTTATTGAATGAGCGTCAACTCCCCTCAGAGCTCAAGGAGTGTGTGTAGTTTGTGTCAGTGTGTATGTGTTTGAAAAAGAAAGAGTTTTGAGTGGAAAGGCATGCTGTGCTAGATTAATACAGGGACTTGGAGGGGGTTTATTCCATTCATTACTGACTGATGCCCATACCAAATTGATGTATGGATGTGTCCCTTAATCAATTATGTGTGGAGATTGGGATAAAAGAAAAGAATGCAGGGCCAGAGGGTAGAGAGGGTAGAGAGCGTACAGAGGTACGATAAAGTAAGAGAGGTGAGAAAAATGGGACAGGGAGGTGTTAATTTAGTTTACCCCTGGAGCGTAGCATGGTGGGGTGGGCTGGCAGGTTGAACTTAGCAGTGTGGTTTAGTGCTGGTTAACTACACTGTGCGGTTCAAACACGCTGTTTGTGAGGGGATGTTATTTTTCAGAGGAGGTTTTGAGTGTCTGAGTTTGCACTATATAGTGGTTTGCAGTGACAGGCTGTATAAACAGCACTGAGGATTACATGTATACCTTCTGTATGTTTATATGTTTGTGCATCATGTTGCTGGATGGCTCAATGGGGCCAGTGTTAGTACAAGAAGTAACTAAAGCTGCAGATTTTAGCCAGCTAACACAGGAACGTTTTCAGAATGTTGGCTAGTGTTCTCTAAAAGTTATGTCGAAGGTATCATAAAACGTCCTTGCAGTAACAGTAGGTTTTGTAGCGTTATATATCTATCAAAAAAGTTATTCTTACATTGTTAGCGTCACATTTTAAAAATGTTACATTATTAAAATGTTTGAAAAGTTCTTGTAACCAAGCAATAACAACCAAGTAACAAAACAATGGATGGTTTGAACATTCCAAGAAAATCCAAATAACATTTTTAATGTTTATGTTACTAATAGAAACGTTATGGAAGCGTTCCTACAACCTAAAATTGTTAGCTGGGTGGTAGTGTATTGGAAAAAGTTCTGTTTACAATTTAACAATTTCACAGTGTAAACAACTTAATGCAATTAGATTCTTACATTTTCTGAGGGAACCGTAAGTGGTGCCTTCTTGAGTACAACTCGCATTATGATTTTAGGGTGTTGTGGGTGCTTGCCAGGGTGTTGCTGTGTGGCCCAGGTGCTCTGAGTTGTTTTAATGTGTTGCTATGTGGTGTTTTTGGGTTGTTGTTGGGGGTCACTGGGCCAAGTTAAATGATTCCACAGAATATCTTTTTTCAAACGTTTTTCAGACTTTATAATTCTGTAGCTTTTCAAAATGTTCCACTTATAACTTAAAAATACCAATTTGGTACATACGATAACAATAATTTAAACGATAAAAAGGTCTACTAACACTACTGCAAGACCTTTTTTAATAACTTAGAGAATATTTAGAGAGAACTTTTAAAGAATGTGAGCCAACATTTTGAGAACATTCCCTTAATGTTAAAAAGTAATTGTACACAATAACTATACGCCATCATTTAATGCTTATATTTAGGGGGTTGTTGAATATTTACAATAATATATGTGATCCTTGCTTGAACACCATTTATAAAGGTCATTCTGTGCTTCTGGTAAATTACAAAGTGTCACTCAATCAGAACACCTTACAAAGCGCTTGTCAAGATAGCTCTCACGTCCATAATATGATATAGAGTGTGTGTGTGTGTTTGCGTGCATGTCCACATGTGTGTGACAGACAGAGAAGTAGAGGGTATGGAGTGTTTTAAAAAGCTCTTGTCATGCTGGTTCTATTGTCTGTTGGAGAGGGCAAGGGGGCGCGTGAGGAGGGGGGTGCGTTCATGCTGTGAGCTTGTTTCTACGGCCTGTCAGAACTCTATCTGAGACCCAGCCGGAACTAATCAACTCCAATAGGCCTCCCCATTACCCACAATGCACCATGCCTTGCTGGGGGCCGGTCGGTGGGAACAGAAGGAACAAGAGTGAAAACCCCTTTTTCGTCTCTCTCACACACACACACACACACTGCAGGTCTGCTCCCCTGTTAACTGGTCCACACAGCACACAACACTCCTACTGTCTCTCAATACTGTAATAATAAACACTTGCAATAATATTTTCACAGCAAGCAAAAGTCTGCCTCAGATCACAGCTTTACACAGCTGCAGTGAAGTCTTGCTTGGACACACACACACAATGAGATATGTGTGGATAAACTGCATGTCATATATTTCTGGGTACAAACATTACACAATTAAAGCGTCTATGTTTGGTTTATATTTAGAATGCACATCTCTAGGCCCAAGAGCCTACCGAAAACAATTTGTTTGTGCAAGCATTGTAAATCTGTATACAAAGCTTGTTTTTATAAAAAATAACGTTACATAATTAGTTTAAACACTGCCAATAACATTTAAAAGCTCCACTGAAGTAGAACTTTATTTCAGTATACAATGCTTAATAAAGTTTTCTTCCAAGTATAGTTAGCCATTTGGCTATATATAATTCATGTTCTTTTTGCATAAAGAATTTAGGTTAAAATGTATATGAATGTTTTAAATAGACTCTTTAGAGTGGGAAATTAATTTTAAAAAGTACAAATATTCTATGTAGTTGGTTAGTCGGCTACATGGTCCTAAAATCTGCATGCAAAAAGTTTCCAAGAGCACTTTATGTCAGGTAACCAAATACTTTATTAAGTAAATAGTATTAAGTAATAAACTGACTCAAGAACTAGGTATGAACATGGAAAAATGGAGTAACTGCCCTCTCACTTTGACAGCTGTGACTGTGGTAATAGGCACAACAGAGTTACTACTGCCCTTTGTTGGGGATTTATGTTATTGCCAATGTTTAGCTTGTAACAAAACATGACAGAAATAAGACAAGATCACTTGAGGAATTGCCAGGAGGAAATGAGAGTTAAAACAGAAAAAATTAACAAAATAGTAAAAGGATCCCATCTAAAATAAATGATAGCTTTTAGAAATTAATATACTGAATATATTGGTATAGAAATATTACTATACCAATACATCCAGTCTTTGAAATGTTTACATCTTTACAGTTTAAACATTAGCATTATGGTCACTTATGTAGACAAATCAAGCAATGGTTGAGACATCTGTTGCACCGTGCTCACACGAGTGACCAAACCTCTGTGTTTACTGTGTCAGTCTCGTGACAGAGGATATGAACTGCAACAAGTGTGAAGAGAAGAAACAAAGCAAGTGTGCTTCACTGGGAAGTGAGGGGGCCCTTCGTAGAGGTGAAGTGGGGGTAGATTTAAATGCGTTTAAACAGAACCGGCCTGCATGAAACCCCTGCACTCATTATAAGAGCTGCTCATTGTTTTCAAAGAGTGTGCTAATGAATAAGTGAGTAAGCGTGAATGAATGTGTGTTTAGGCTTGCATGGATAAGTATATGCATGTATTTGTATATGGGAGGTGGTGATGGTGGATTTAGTTGTTAGGTTTAGGAATTCTTTTCTCAGATGAAACAATAAAGGTTTAACATCAAAATATCTCTGAATACTTTTCAAACGTGTCCAGCTTCTGTTCCCCTCCAGCACAGCATACCTTTTAATAAGCTTCTATTTAATATTAATAACAATTAGGATAGTGTGGACAATAATTTCCTGGTTACTATAATGAATTGTAAACACACGTATGCGGCCATATGTTCATTCACTGCAATGTTTTTTAAATGTTCATGAGTGTGTGTGAGAGTGGAGCGGTGGGGGGGTTTAACAGACCTATTGACTTTTGAATGGATGAAATAAAGAACCAGCGCTCTTGGCTGTTGGTGAGGATGGAGCATTTAGATTCACTGGTGTGGGCTTAATCCTTCATTTATGGTCTCCTCCCCTCAGCCATTATTGGCACAAAGGACCCCACCCTGTGTATGGAGGGTTTCCGTGACGACCCCTAACCTGGCATTTTGCATGGCTATTCCCTATCACTTTATGAGAGCACACAGTTACTTTGTTCAGTATTTCCCTCTTATGATACGCCTTAATTGTGACCGAAAAGAAAAATTTTGAGATATCATAGATATTTAATAAAATAAGTGTAGTTAAACCTGTTGGTAGCTATCTGTAGGTAGCTAACGTTTGCCTCTTTATTACCATCTCTGTTTGAATCATAAAATTGCAGGGTTCTTTTACTATGTTTTTACTATGTGAAATGCAGTCAAAATGACATTTCCCTGGAAATCGGACCCGACAGCTCAGATTCCCAGAAAACTGGACCCGACAACCCCACCTGCAGGGCTTTATGAACTTAACATGAAAATAATTGATCTCCAGCCACAGCAATAGTTGTTCTTGTTGACTCAGACTTGGAGTTCTCAGTTGGCTCACCACTTCCAGGACGTGGCATATTATATGAGAAACTTCAGAAGTATGTTGGACGTTGAGAAGACATTTTAAATTCATACTGCATGCTATTATGGACATAAAGAGCTGAGTGATGTCTGCCATCATCGGTTTTTGTGTGTCTGTGTTCTTTTAATTTAATTGCCATGGATGATAAAAGTGAAACCAGAACCGTTCTTCTGTGCAACATCTGAATGAATATCATGTCATATTTTGAAGTTCACTCCAAAGTATGACGATACAACGATGGCATCCTCACTTGAGAGACCCGTGGGTCACGTAATTTGACTGTACTGTAGAATTTAAGATTAAAACGTGACATGCTTAATAGAAAGTGGATAGTAGCTTTATTTGTGTATTTGTAACTATGAGGGTTTATTAAATGCTTGCCGTTTGGGAAGTACAATAAACAAGCTCTTACACACACACACACACTCACATTAATGGTTTATGGAGACTCTTCATTAGCTTGTTTTTTAAGCTGTGGCTTATGAGGACAAAGAAAGTGTCATACATCATTATACAAATTTGTGTCCTCAAAAACCACATATACCAACTCAAGTGGCAACTCATCTAACCCCAATCCTTTATACTGAAATCTAAACGAAAACATATAAATTGCTTAGCTACTTAAACATTTATGGTTTGTAAAGAGTCTTGATTCACTATTGGTAGGTATAATTAAAAGGAAATTTTAGATCTAAATTTTAGATTTTGGTCTATAGATTTTTAGAACACATTGAAGATCAAGGAACTTGTTGAACTGATCCTGCGTTCTGAAACTTTTCTTGCTTCTGTCAGGTCGCCTGCATCAGGTCAAGGCTCAGCTGGATTTAAGCGTTGGGGATGAGATTAGGTTTAATGTCTGAGGTGGGTGTGGCCATGGGTGTGTGCATGTATCTGCTCAAGCCAGGAGGGCTGCATGAGATGCAGTGGTTTGGTGGGAACATTCTGGCCAAGGCAGGAGGGAACGTGGATCGGAGAGGCAGAAAGTGATGGGCAGGATGAGCTACAGTCTTTGGCTCAGAGGCACTCTACTCAGATCAGAGATGAAGGCTGCTGCTTAAAAGTCAAGACCTCTGGATTAAAGTGTGAGGTTGTGTGAGGAAGGTTGTGGGTGGTGTCACATAGGGACTGTAAGGTAGATTAAACCTGTGACAGACACTGGCAATAAGGAATGACATTCTATACTTCATTTGAAACTATAATACGCAGTTTTATGATCTCAAATTTAATGATAGACCACAGTATACATTTGTACTTCATTTCTGGTTGCTGTGATCGCTGTCTCAAAAACAAAAAAAAACTGTGCCTCTGAAACCTGAAAACAACAGACAAAATAACAACAAATAAAGCGTTTGTCTCCAATTTATTTAGGCTTTGGGCACTTTAAAAACAAACAATAAAAAATAATAATTTGATGCATAGTCAGTCAGTGTGTTTACAACATTTAAAATCATGTAAACATTATACTTCATGTAGAATGTTTGAAAAACAACTAGTTTTATTATTAAATATCTGGCCATGCCAACACCAATTCTTATTTCTCATGGTCTCTTGTTCTTGCAAGTTCCTGTGTGCAGGCAGCACAGTGGGTGACATTCTCAGCTTGGGACTTACACAAATATTCAGTGGTCCTCATAATCAGGACATTAAAGAAACATGAGCCATATGCTGTGAGTGAGACCATAGATAGAGATGTTTGTGGAACATTACTGCATATGTAAATGTAACATTATCATCATAAAGTTGTCTTTCGGCTGAACTCAAGTTACTTCACATGAGCGGACAATGAAAACCAGCCCTCCGTCTTCACCTTGCCCACCTGTGAGAAACCAAAGAGAAACTTTGTACACACTTGCCATGACTATATTCGGTTTAACAAATAAATCTATATAATAAAGGTTCATGTGTATCAATGAGATGGTGGACGAGAAATTACGGACCGGATTTTGAAAGCTCTGGATTTCGGTGCGGTCTAAAATTTGTTCAGTTGACCTGGAAACAAGTGAAACATTTTCATGAGCTTGATTTAAAAGTTATTTACAGGTTTAGAATAGTCTTTGATATGGTGGCAAAGAAGAACTGAGTAGTGCAGACTATTGTCATAACTTACCTTCTGCTTGCAGTGGGTTGTGGTGAAGGGCATCTCTCAGGAAGTGTCTGAAATGGCTCTGGCGTTAACCCTTTAATTGCTGCAAAACATCAACAGCAACATCAACATCAACATGAGCATATATCAGTCACTCACACACCTAAGCATTCTATAGAAACAAAAAGGCAAAAGAAACCAGAACCCCATTCACACCTCGTACTAAGATGTTTTTCGAGGGATCAGATCACAAGTGATCCGCACTAAAATACAGGTGTAAACAAGGTTCAAAGCACTTCGCAATCATACCACCAGAAACATAAAGGTTATTAAAAATGCATGTGACCATGTGCTGTTATCTCACCTGACCACTGAATTACCTAGTTGGATCTTAATACCAGGAGTCACACACACCTGTATGAGTGCTAATGGAATGATGTGGTACTGGAGAAATGGCTGGGGAAACTCGTAGAGATGAGCTCTGTTTTTGTTGCTCAATAAGCTCTAGTAGTTTAGCTCTAGCTTCTGCACTTTGTCGGTTCAACTCCTGCAGTTTTTGTTCAATCTCCGTCGTTGAAGTTCTCTGGACACAAACAGGCTGGACAAAACATGTAAAAGTTACAAAACTACCAAACTACCATTACAGACTACACCTTAGAATACATTTCCAGAATGCATCTTACCTGCTGCATGTACTGGTGTTCTGTAGAGGGTAATGCTTGTCTTACTGTCGAACTGGTTGTGGATGGTCGGTCTGCACTCTGCTGTCTTGATACTGAAGCTCCAGCTGGAGAAGGACGGTTCTGATCCAACTGGGCCTTGATTTCTGTATTTTGACGTGTCAGTTCAGCAAACTCTTCTATCATGGCATCCTGGGAAAGATAGTCCAGCAGAGGAGTGGGACGTGGCAGGCTGGCAAACGAGGAAGGAGAGCAGATGTCAAAGTCCTCCACTGAACCCTGACTTCCTGTTGCAGTGCAGGAGCCACTGTAGGGCAGGGGGGCTGCATGTGAACATGCACGAGATGCTAGAGGAAGCAAGACACCAGTGAATCACCCTCATTCATGCTAAGTCATTCAGATTCAGCAAACATGCAAAAGAGAAAAGTAACTTCATAAGACACAAATACACAGAATTTAAACTGAGACCATAACATAGTTGCAACAACAAATTGTTGAATGTTGACTGATAAAGTACACAGAATACACCTGTTGAAGGGATAGTTCACCCAAAAAAAAATTGTAACATTATTTACTCACCCTCATATCATTCCAAACCCATATAACTTTATTCTTCTGCAGAACACTAAAGAAGATATTGATATAATAAGATATAAGAGAAATGTGCATTTGTGTCCATGCAATGGAAGTCAATGGGTGCCACTGGTTTGGTCACTACCGTACTTTAAAATATCTTCTTTTGTGTTCCTCAGAAGCAAAAAGTCATACAGGTTTGGAATACTATGAGGGTGAGTAAATTATGTAGAAATGATTATTTTGTGAACGATCCCTGTAACTGATCCTGTCATTTCGGTACTTATTTTCAGATATTTGAAACAATGGTTTGCACTTGAGCACCTGGAACATTCTGCTCATTTTTCCCTACAGACCTTGGAATGACATCAGGACCAGTCATATAATTTGAGACTGACCTGCAGGGGGCAGACCATCTCTTTGTCGAGGAGGAGACAGAAGAACAGCTCTAGTGATGTTGTCCTTTTGCTGTACATTTGGATTCTTGTCAATACAGCCAGACTCACAACAGCTGCCATCTACAGAACACAACATACCCATAATCATTATTTTACATACATACATACATACATACATACATACATACATACATACATACATACATACATACATACATACATACATACATACATACATACATACATACATACATACATACATACATACATACATACATACATACATACATACTTTGTAGTAGTTTGCAGTAGTTACTTTGATCTGTGTTGTCTGGGATGTGAACTGAAGAATCCACTCCTCCCAGAACCAGGATTAAAGCATCTAGACGCTTCTCCAGTTCAGATACCTGCTGCTGAAGCCTCGCCTGTGTAGAAACAATATATACAACATCACTACACATGTTCTGAATAAACAGATTTGAGATCAACAGAATGAACAGAGGCCCACCTGCATGTCAGCGGCCTCCTCTCTGATAGTGAGCGATTCAACAGTAAGGGCATCAATCAAAGCCCTCTGCTCCTTCACCTCCTCCTCTAGCTTTCTTTTCTCCTGTGCCTCCTTCTGAGACTCCTCTTCTTTCTGTGTTCAAGATATAAGATATATAATATACAATGCATATAAAACAGGAAGTGACTCATCTGACAGATTTAAAGAATGCATGAATGTAAAATTTAAAGGGATAGTTCAACCAAAAATGACTTTTCTATCATTTACTTACCCTTTATGTCATTGCAAAACTATATGACTTATTTTCCTCTGCTGAACATAAAATAATTTGATAAATGTCATCATACGGTTTGGAATGACATGAGGGTGAGTAAATGATGGAAGAATTTTAATTTTTGGATGAACTATCCTTTAAACAAGCATAATCTTTGACTACAACATTATGTATAAAATCACATATAATTACCCACACCGATTTAAAAAAAAACAGCTTTACTGACTTGCCAAGCTTCTGAATTTAACTTCTATATATTCTCACTTTTCTGATGTGACTGGCTAGCCGTCCAAGTGTAGCTACTAAAGCCACAGAGAAGCCGGTCAGGCCCGGTCTCCTTTGCTGAGGTCCAGCTTGAGAGCTCAGAGGCTTCTGAGGTTCTAGAGAGTCCAGCTCAGTCTCCACTTGCTCCAGCATGCTCTGCAAAAGCTCCAGACTGGACTGGTTCCCTGCCACAGAACTCAGCCCAGATCCGTTGAAACCAGACGTATTTCCAAAGCGCCCTCTACTGGCCTGGATCAATCTGCTCTTAGGACCTGAAAAACACAAAGGTTATTCATATGCAATAATAGTCTCATGTAGCAATAATCTCACATGTAGTCATGTTCATGTTAATTTAGCACAAAGATCTTATTCAAAAAAGTAGTCTACTTTGGCTTTTAACAAAACCACTTATCAACTAACCAGCTTTATTTGTTGATAACAAATAAAGCTTTATTTGTTCTGATAACAGCACCCCCACCTGACTTAGATGAAGCTGACTCAGGGTTGAGAACCTGGTTGGCCAGCAATGCAGACTGGCTTGAGTCAGACTGAGTCTGTCTGAATTTT
Organism: Chromobotia macracanthus; assembly: GCA_036877525.1. Classification (NCBI taxonomy): domain Eukaryota; kingdom Metazoa; phylum Chordata; class Actinopteri; order Cypriniformes; family Botiidae; genus Chromobotia; species Chromobotia macracanthus. The sequence goes on along the minus strand of JAZGTH010000098.1, from coordinate 847,402 downwards.
AAACGTTGTACAGCCATTGTGGCATTAAGGGCTGCCAAAAGGAAGCACAGATGTTATAAAAAAATGAAAACTACAACAGAGGCTACAAAGTGATATCACATGTGGTCTGCAATTGGATAAAGAGCGGACTTCATACCTGCCTGGTCCTCTGGACCTCCAGTATTATGTGATGTTTCTGGTAGCTTTGGCTCCAGATATTCCGAGCCCCTTGGGAAGGACTTTGACCTACATTTATTTCTCTTCCTTAAAACAAACATTCACATATTCCTAAATGGCTAGTGATTATGTCATACAAGTGATTATGTAACATTAGGCATTGAAAGATGTTTATCAGAGAAAAGCTGTCATTCATACCTGTGCATTGCAGTGGCAGAGCTAAAGTGTACTGAAGCATCATGGACTACATCATCATCATCATATTCCTCTTCACAGTCCTCCAGTTCATTCAGGGCCTAGAAATGGAAAGCATATGGAGATATGCCTTCTCTTGTCAACAGTAAATGTCATTGCTCCAGAGTGTGATACTGAATAAAACGCCTCAATTCTTTGGGTAGTGATTGACTGCTTAAAGTAAGCTTAAAAAATAGTTCACCCTCAAATGAAATTTTTGTCATTATTTTCATTTCTGTGGAACACACAATATTACTCTTTATAGATGGTTTACATCATACAGTCTTCACCTCTGCTGTGGAATAATGACCAGAACAAATGTGAGAACTATTTTTATTTATTTAATTTACTGTAATTTATTTCTTTTTCTGCTTGACAATTAACAACGTATGGATTCGGGAGGACACGAGGGTTAGTATCTTTTTGGGTGAACTGTTCCTTTAAATAAAACAAGGCAATACCTGTTGATCCATTATAGACTGGCTGAGCAATGACAGCTGTGTTGGAGGTTCATGATTTTGAAGAACAGGAAGCTCAGACTCAGAGGCACAATCAGGTGCCATGGTAAAGGTGGGAAAGCCTATAACACAACAACTTATAAGCTTGCATACACATACATACACACATGAATAGCAATAACATTTCTGTCACAAGCATGGACTACCTGTGCGGCGACGAGGTGCATCACCAAACAGATCTTTCACGGCAGCCAAGGCCCTATCCGACCGTGCCAGAACATCTTGCAAATGGCACTGATCAGAAAATACCTAAACAAATAGGTTTGTCCTCAGTGTGTTTATTTTGTGCTTTGTGCAATAACTCAGACACTACAAACATATTGATATGAGCGTGTCACGTTTAAATGAACAAAGTATTGTACATTAAGACAAATAACTATAGACGTAAAAGTAACTTCATGTGTTAAATACACCCTCCATTACATCCCAGCTGTGATTACAGGTGTAATTTGGTGAGCTCTGTCTGGGCTTCATGCTCACCTCTCTGATAATGTTGAGTCGGGCCCTATCAAGTCCCGGTGGGCTGGGAGGCCGACTCTTCTTCCTCCTGTGTGCCGGTGCCTTTTCTCTTAATTCCCACTGTGCCACGACTCTGTTCTGAGACCTGTGCATCTCATGACGTCTGGCCTGACAGGACATCAATGTCAAAAAACAAGACACATTTATAATAATACATGCATAAGAACAGCTTACAAGTTTTCACCAGCTTGTTTGAAATAAACTCCTTACCAGGTCCTCTGGTGTGGCTTTATGCACTGAAAGATCAGTGACTGTGCTCTAGAACAAAAAACAGAGACAGATTTAAAGCCGACACTTCAGATAAAAGAGAAAAGAAAGTTGGATTATTTTAAGAACAGTATATAGGAGTGCATTTCTCACCACCCATTCTTTCTTGGGTGCAGACACCTTCTTGGTTCGCACCGGTCTTTTACCTGGACCATAAAAACCATGCCGGTTGATCCGTACTAAAGACATCACAAGTCACCTAAACAAACAACAAATACATTTCTGGTCAAAACTAATCATCATAAACGTTATCATCATAAAGTGCATTTCGACAGGGGTGATGCAAGTAATCCTTATACATGTATATCATAAACTACAAACATTATAAACTTAAAATTGAGAAAAACAGAGATCTAAAAGTCCACCCTGGGTTGCTATTGTAATAACGTTGTGAAAACGTTTTATTTTAGTTACGTTGTTTTTAAATTGTAGGCGTGGTTTCGAAAACGTTTTCACTGCAACATTAAAACAAATCATGCAAAAGGTGTTGAAAGTTTTATGTTTGCTGGGTTAAGACCATGAGATGCATTCACTCAATAAACATGTTGACAAAATCAAACTGCTTCTCTTAAAATAAACGTTCAACACACACTGGCCACCGCAAGTTAGATCATTACTTATTGTAATAAGTTAGATTATAGACTTATTGACATACTGTGTACTTACTTAATGGCAAATTGATACGAAAACAATGGAAGAAAAATCGCAGTCGTTTGTGTTCATTGCAGCTGTAGTAACAGAACAAGAAAAGCGCCGAGCGACAATTTAAAAGCGCCGTTTGACCACAATTCAAAATAAAAGTCCCGCGCGTCTGTGGTAATAAAACACCATCGCTGTTTCACAGTAATTCAAAATAAAAGTCCTCCGAGTCTTTGTGGTTATAAAATAAAACATCATTATGTTTTACATCATTTTAAAAGCTTACTTTTAATCATTCGTCTAACATATATAACCGGGCGAGGTTGTTATCATAAGAAGCTTGTTTTGCTGTTATTCCATAAAACATGTAATACGGCTAATATTGTGTAATATCGATAATAAACTCGCTATTCTGACCATCAGAGTGCGCTGTCGACTCGTTAAATAGAGAAACCATAATTGTCTACATGTTAAAAGCGACATGTTTGTCTAGTGCTTGCCACCAAGTGCACTTGAAAAGGCTTATCATAAAGAAAAGGGTAGGGGTCTTCTTGTGCCTTACTGTATTAAAAGTTGAAAATCAATAATGAACAATTAGAGATTGTTAAAAGTAACAATCTATACAGATTGTTACTGTATAGTATATAAATATATATATATATATATATATATATATATATATATATATATATATATACTATACAGAAATGAGAACATTAATAATTACCCATTAGAAAATTATATCATTTTTAGAAATAAATCTAATTATTAGCAAGTGATTAAACTAGCTCTCTTCTGTTTTTTGTAGGTTTTCTTTCTTTTTCTCCGTTTCCTTCTTACAATGGTTTATTTTTTCCACACAAGCGATCTTTTAGATGTAATTGTGGGCTCTAATGGATGCGAGCCACCGGCGCGCTAAACGCATTACAATGCGCCGTTTCGTGCCTTTTGTGCGCGGAGGTCCCCACGGGCACCGCTGAACACCCATCGCACAGAAGCAGCCTCTGAAACGCCCGGGGTCCCCAGACAACACACAATAACATTTGTTTGCACTGTGCAACTGGCTGAGATGTAGAAAGTCAGCGTACTGAAGCGCACTACTGCGCATGCGCGACCGGGTGGACGGGTGGTCTGCTGCGCTTTGAATGAAGGATAGTTGTCAGTAGATCACCGGGTCTCCAATGCCAATTCCTCACTATGGTCTGCTGATCTTACCAAGGGTATTGACAGCTTATTCAATTATTATGCTCTTTTGGATATTCACTAGAGACTTTCCAAAACGCAGTGAAATGTAATGCATCTCATAATATAGATTCATTTGAACCTTTGGATTGGTGGATTACAAGAACAGTCAGTGTTGGTTTCTCCATATCTCTGGGGGAAGACATCTGAGAAGTGTATTTTCTGGAGACATGGACAGCCTTTCTTCCGCGGAAATGGCTCAGTGTTGGATTGATGCAAACTTGTTCTGAGGTCCTGGAGGTTTCTTACGGGAATATGGGATGTTGTAAATCTGTGATTTGTTTGCAGCCCAACGCGCCCCATATGGCCCCTGTGAGTTTTAATATATGTGGTCTTTATATTCAGTCTGAGATGCAGCTACTGGAAGTTTTGGACGATTGAGGGAAACTGAGTAAATCTGTCTGAAGCAATTCGTTGGCACTCTGCTGGATTTATCAAATTAACCTCGGATTTTCTCTGCCCGATGACATTTTTCGAGTGGTTAGTTTGGTTTCTTTTCGCCACTTTAACTCGTTGCACTTACAGAGTCGATGACCTAAAGGGTCTGAATCAAAAAGAAAATCAGTGCCTTTGTTACGCAGGTTGTGTCCGTAGTTTGTGCCAGGATGCGTGGACGCACGGGCTTCCCGATGGCCATCACGGTGGTATTGACTTTTTTGACTTTCATTAACGTGAAAGCGAGTGGAGAATATTGCCACGGTTGGCACGACCCTCAGGGTGCCTGGCGAGATGGCTTCCAGTGCCCGGAGCGCTTCGACGGCGCAGAGGCCATCATCTGCTGCGGGAAATGCGAGCTCCGGTACTGCTGTGCCAGCACAGAAGCGCGGCTGGACCAGGGAACCTGTGATAACGATAAGCGGACACAAGACACCAACACAGGGGAAAAGGACAACAAAAAATCAGGCGCGGGTAAGCCTGAGTCCACAGTATGTCACAACACCATGTTTAAATGTCGTCCAACCCATTGCGCTGCCTCTGCCTGAATCAAACTAGGAAATGATCCAGTGACTGTAATCTAATTTTACAGTGGCTAAGTTGAAATTGTTTAACTTAGTCACTTTTGGAGAAGCAGTTTGTATATGCATTAGTCAGTAATGTGTACCACCCCACGTTTTGGTGACCTCAGGCGTTTTGCGTAAAAGCGCATTAAATGAGAAGTTGGGTTTACAGTTTCGTGCATCCAAGGGTACAAAAACGCATTACCCTAATGTTGTCTGGCCATTTATCTGCAAGAAACAATGTTAAGAGTTAAATGTTTTTGCTGTGCAGGTTTTGACAGCTGCACTATCCAAATTGGCAACTCACCGGCCATTCACTCACAAATGGTAAATTGTACTGCTCGGTTATAAATAGCCGCTTCTCGGGATCCATTCGTCCGGTTCCCCACGAGGATCAAGTTCAGATTTGACCGGATACACACTATGATGTGGTGACAACCTTGTTCACCAAAAAGCCAGTGCACCATTTCTGCGGCATTCATAATAGTGCAAAAACTTGGTTAGTTGTGATCCCTGCTTTCTGCTCTGCTGGGTTGCATGCAGGTGTTGGTTTTTATGCTGTTTTTGTTTGCCAAAACACTGACTAATGTTGAGAGGCAATAAACTGAACACTATTCACATATATTTGGCGTACAATTGCCGTAAATGTGGCGGTTCTACAAATATAGAAAGTATAATTTGCCTGTGAACTTTATAGTTTTTACATGCAGGATGCATAGCTGAAATACAGAGCCTGTCTGGCACTTGAAGACTTGGCTCCACTCGGCAACAATGCAACAGGTGTGAACTCATGTTCAGCCTTTTAAGGACATGAGAGAGGCCTGCATGGGCAACACTTGCTGTCATTCTGCATTGACAGTGAACTTCAGTTACACTCTCTATATCCACTAGTTAGTTAAACAAATACATTTAAACACAACTGGGGAAAAAACAATTTATAGCATCGACGCAGTTATTTCCCGTTTTAAAATAGGATGTTAATTTGCATGAAGGACAAAATGACAGATAGATAAGATATGTTTTAAAATGACATATATTTTAAATTCATTTTATTAGACCACTTCATTAGACACAAAGATCCCTTTTGTTACCCTTAATACTTTATAACATTCTGAATGATCCAAACTGGAAAATTCATAAAATCACAAAGGAACACTGAATCTATGGAAATAACTTGTAGTATAACAGATTGACTATTGTTTTTCCACCCACCTTTGTAGCTGTGAATAGGATTTTCCTTTACTGCCAAACAGCCACTGATCCCCAAAACATGCCGGCAAACCCAAAGCTTGCCAAAAGTCAGATCATTTACTGAAAAATTCCACCGTTATAGTAATAACTACTAAAGCATAAACGAGCTCCTGTAAAAACGACTCCCCTGTCATTTTATACATGAGCGATCCCCAGCGATCATCCCCTTGATTTAATAATGTTATAATAAAATGTTAACAATAACAGTATTTTTAGGTTATGGCTCCATAACTGGAGGCTGTCGAGCATCTTTAATAAAATCAAAGGACAGATTACATGGTTATTATAGATTATTTGATTCAACTCAGTTATAGAGGGTGAGAGAGGCTGATCAGACACTACAAAGGGAAATGCTGAAAATGATGATCAGATTTCTGAGACTTATTAACCTACAAAAGTCACTTTTAATATAGAGGGTTTTTTTAGTTTGGTTCACACAATCAGGCAGCAAGGGCAGTGAGGTCACCAGCAGTTAGAACAGATCAAAACTGTGTTAATAAGTGTTAATGAGGGCCCCGGTCCCCTGGGGGCAGGCTGGTGGTGCAACATCTTGTTTTTTCTTCGTTCTTTCTTTTTCTTAATCCAACCATCTCACGTAAGGCCTGCAGGTCACCCATCTGTGGGAGGGATGGAAACATGTGAGTCTTTTGTTCTCCGATTTAAAGATGTAGATGCATTTAAAATCAAGTAAACTCGAACGTCAGCACCATGGTTGCGCACATATCCATTTCTTTCATTGCATAGTTTGTCAGCAATGCTTTAGGCTATGAATTACTTATTGTTATTTTTTAAAGGTGTGAAAGCTACATTGAGCGCAGACACAATACTGATATGCTAGTCTTCCTTATGGCACTGAAAGCACAATGTTTTGGATGGAGAGTGGAATTTGAAACGCATGAGTGTTTTCAAAAGAGAGGTAAAACATTTCTCAGGGGCCATACACAAACAAAACTCCCCAAAGTCTTCCATGTTGCCATGCCAGGTCTTGTTTTATATCTTTGTCATTAGGAGGGAAGTCTTATACACACATTGGAACATTACACTTTCTTGTATCAATAGCACTGAATACAGCTGGATGGCCTAAATACATTGCCAAGGTTGTGTTACTTAATTAGTGTTGCTCACTATGGGCAGCATCACAATTACTAATTTCATAATAAACGTGTCTTGTACCTTTTGTACTATGGACATAAATGATACCTCAAATCTTGCTGAGGCAGGGTGTATAAAAAACAGACACAAATTAAAAGCCTTGGGTGTGGACTCTTATGCCATCCTCACAACTTTAAAATGATTAAAAAATAGTGCTCAGCATCATGGTAGCAACTTGGACATGATCAACAGCTAGTTTTCTGTTCATTTACAATAACTGTGAACTTGAAATGATCTTATGGATAAATTGGTCATAATTTTTCCTCTTTTCCTCTGCAGTACCCATTTATGTGCCCTTCCTCATTGTTGGCTCAGTCTTTGTGGCATTTGTATTGGTGGGCTCTGTGGTTGCCGTGTGCTGCTGTCGCTGCCTCCGCCCCAAACAGGAGCCGTCATCAGGCAGTGGGTCAGGAAGCGGGACCAACAGCACCCGGGTTCTAGAAACCATCCCCATGATGGCCAGTACAGGCACATCGCGAGGCTCCTCTTCCCGTCAATCAAGCACAGCCACCTCCTCCAGCTCTTCAGCTCCTCCCACCGCACCCCGCCCCGCACCTGCCCCCCTGCTACGCGCCCAGGCCTCTTGCTGCCTGCCCCCAGATGCCAGCGTCTATGTCAACATGCCCACCAACTTCTCTGTACTAAACTGCCAACAAGCCACTCAGATTCTTCCTCACCAGGGTCAGTTCCTGCATCCTCAGTACATTGGCTTTGCTCACCCTGTGTCTCCGACCCCTGCTTTCTTGGACCCTGCCCAAGTGGGCTACCGTCCCTTGCAGTCTCCATTCCCCCCACCCACCAGTGTGGCTAGCGCCGCCAGCATAACCGGTGATCCAAAACACCCTCCAGTAACCATGTGAATGAGGGTGTGAGCATTACGGGATGCTGGAATACAGGACAATAATATCTGCAATGAGCAATCATTGGAAACTGGTTAAAATTGAAGTCACAAGAGGGACACCAAACAATGGATCAGTTCAGAGCAGCAATGAAGTGTCATGCCTGCTTGTTGGTACGACAAGTGCAATGTGGTTTCGAAAGTATGTACTCGCTTGCATTGTTACACACTTGTGTTTAACTGCTACACAAGTGAGACTGTTAGACTGGCACTCATTTGAACACAACATTGTTTCTGTGACATAAAGGACACAGTCAGTGCAGTCACAGTCAGTCAATGAACACATGGTTCAGTGCTGTCATAAATGTGTGTAGTGTGCATTTATACATGCTAATGGTAATGCACCATGAATGTGTGAGCCTGTAAATGTTTGTTCTGTTGTAAACAGACGTATTTGTGTATATGCAGTGTATATTTGTGTTGTATAACCATGCATGTGTGCTCTGTGTGTAACTGTATAGATGTGTTGGTTTATGCAGTCCATGTGAATGTGTGTGTGTGCAGTGTGGTATACGTTGTAATGGAAATCACAGGTGCTTTAATGGGAAAAGCAGCTCTGGCTCCCTGATGGATGTTTAAAATCTAATGAAGTGAACACAGGCAGAAACATACACACACACACATACCAGAAAACTCACTCTGTGGAGCCAAACTCATTTTAAACAGCCTTAAACAAAAAATACACAAGCTAAAGGGTTGTGTTTGAAATGTGTTTAGGAAAGGGATGTGTGTGAATATGTGTGTGAATTTGTATTAAACTGTGTTTCTTTGTGGAGCTGAGATCAGTGGTCTTCTAAAAGCTGCAGAGTCAATTACACACTCAAAACTGTCTGCCAACTGTTCTCCTTCACTAAGTCTCGGCCTTGTGAAAGAAGTGTGTGTATGTGTGTGTGCCACCTTTCCTTGTTAGCACAAGGTACACTCAAGGAGTAGTAGAGGGTTTGAAGGCATTTCATTTTGGAGTACGTTCATTTCGGTGCACTCCAAACACAGCAGTTTAGCGAGGCAGGAGTCTCAGATTCTTTTAATGGAAGCCCATCGGCCCTCTGTACTTCAAAAACTCTAGCCATAGATCTCACACTGGCAGACAAATACACAAATAAATCATGCATCACCATTAGCCTGATCTAGGAGTTATTTTTTATAGTTAAGGTTACGATGGAACTGAAGTGCAGTGTAACCAAATAAAATTTCAAAAATTATTGCAAAACAGATGGTTCCCTCCCCCCTCATATTCATTGGCTGAACCAATATTGCTGCGTGTGGTTGGTCGGGATACACAAACAAACAAAGCAATGTTTTGATAGCGCCATAGGGCCACACTGTTTACACTTTTGGGAAAAATCAACATACAGGCGACTTATTTATATCTGCATATTGAACTGGGAAAGAAAACATTTTAGCACAGAAAAAATTACACATTGCAGCTTTAAAAGCCAAGTAATTTCTCTGGTTATCTCAAATGTGTCTTGACAGGGATCATGTCTGTTTTAATTGTATCAGTGTCTGTGGGCAACTTTACATGCGTGTCACAAACTTGTCTCTGTGTATGATACACACGTATGTGTGTGTGTGTAACCAAATTTGTATTTGAGATTAAAAGTGCCTCTCACTCGAAATGCAGGGTGCCATGTTTTGTTCGGCATATTAAATATTAAGTTTATAATAAATATTTTTAGAGACTGTGAAGCGTCTGGGCTGTTTGTAAGAGATGCTGAGTGCTTCTGTCAGCGGTATGTGGTGCCAGTTTTAAATGAAGACATGCAGACCTGTTCGCACCACTGCTATGACTAAATTAAACCAGAGTGCTCCTGTTACACACAGTGGCTGATTCTAGATCAGGTTGAGTGCTCTGACTTTTCATCACTGTTAACATTTAAGATGAAACTGAGACCTGGAACCTTGCGCATAACCTTTGTGTAGTTATATTAAATGTTTGTGTCTGTGAAATCTCATAGAAATCAAGACCTTTGGTTAAAATTAACGTCACAGGTTGACCTTGCTCAAAGTCATATCAGCTATATATCTCACTCATTTTATTTTGAATTCATTTTTATTTTTTATGGCATAATAAGACAATAAGGCATAAATCCTATTGCCCATATTCATTGAGCAAGAACAAAATAAATCATTCCTCCTCAGGTAAAAAGTGTTTTTTAAACTTGAATATTAATGAGTTTATTTGCAAACATGTCTCAATGAATTTGCTGAAATGAAGGCATCAAAAGAAACACAACAGACGAGAGTTAATCTGCAAGAGTAACTGATAAACTAGAGAATGACTGGATCATCAGATTTCTAAAGCTGTTGAAAGATGAAGTGCTCTCAATTTAAAACCTCATGTCGCTCTGTTAGTGTAACAGGGAAAGATAGATACTGTCAACAGATAGTACGTAACGTGTATCATCAGACATCACAAACTTTCCAGTGGAATTTCGTTCATAATGAGCAAATATATTGCACCAAGTCTCATCTGTCATCAAACTGTCATCTAATTTTAATCTAATTTTATTGAACACGCCTCATTTAGAGGGTCAGATCCACTCAGGTCGTATAATATTGACCCTCAGTCTTGTGCCTGAATATACACAAATTAGCAAAAGTGGACTCTTGACAAATGTCCTCTTCAAATGGGTTTTCAATGTGTCATGTGAGGACATTTTCAAACAATTTAGCCTTCACAAGTACAGCCAAAGATCTGCAAACACACACAGACAACACACACTCTCACACACACACACACACTTAACACCTTACACAACTTAGGTCAAACTTTCCAAACTTTCCACCCAGACAATAGGCTTTGGATAAACCTGCCACTATTATACGCAAACAAAATTACAATAATTGCACTTAGTTATGCCTGCCTGTTAAAAGTGTATTCTTGGCATGTTTCTATGGAAACTCCAGAGTGGGAGAAAGCAGACAGAAATGTTCAGGGAGTCCCTGGATGGAGTCCCTGGAAATGGATCCATGTGGCTCCTGCTGAGGTGGAACGGTACGCTTCAGGAATGGATTCCCCATATTGAAGGCAGTGGAGCTGGACAGACCTGGCTCAGATACAGAGATGTGGGTGTGGACTTCCTAGCAATGAGGGATCACGGGACAGATTGAGGTTATAGGGTTACATACACCCTCACACTAACATTCACGCCTAAATGAACTCATATGTGATTATTCTTAATAATATTCAGTATCTACTCGTCACTGTCATAATTCACAATGTATTAATGTTGACATGGGCAGTTCAGTCTTTAGTCTTGCTCTATTTCTTTCATATAAACACACTTGTCTAAATGGGGCCATACTTAGATTTCTATTGTTTTTACAGTTTGAAATACTAGACTAACTCTAACAAAAATGTTTTTGCATTTTAACACTTGTATCTCCTTGTATCTAATTTAAAATCAGCTATTACTTACATAGTTCTTAAACAAAAACATCCCAAATGTCTCCAAAAGAAATTATTGTAAGATTTAGTTCACGCCTGGGGACAAATTTGTCCCCAAAGGATTGTTAAACAAATACACACATCTCATAGACATCTCATACCATTGTTTTCTCAGCAGGTTAATAATACTTTCCAGTCCTCACCCATAAACCTCCACACCAACCTGTTAACATCATTAAAGTAGAACAATTCATGAGCATTTCTTTTATTAGTAAGGGCCACCTTAAAATGTTTCTTTATTTTTGAGAGGACATTTTCAAATATTTGGTCCTTGCAAGTGTAGTCAGACCTGTACACACATATTAAGCACACTGCAGTACATTATGTTGTTTGGACAGTGTGTAAATTGAGTTAATGAAGGTAAGATCTACACATGCTCCAAATGTGTTGGTCCACTTTTTTCTTTCGTGCCCTTAATCTTAAGACAACACTCCACCTCAGCTCATTTCCTAACCTGTAATACAGACTCGCCTCTGAAGTGTACTTCAAACAAACCTGGCCAGAGCAAGCACAAATCAAAGTTATAAGCTCCCTAGTGAATGCCGGCTTTCACTTTTTAAGACTACATTTCTGTTGCTAAGCTCACCTTTTTGCACTGTAATTTCAAAATGATCTCTGCTGTTGAGCCCTTGAGCTCTTTAGCACTTCTCACCTCAGCGGTTATGCACGGTTTGGTAATCCCTTTGAAAAGCTGCTGAATTTATGTAGTCAATTCAAATTTAATGACTTAAAGCTGATTAAAAATATTTTGAATTCTCCTGCCAGAGTTTAATATACAGAAACAATTAATGTTGACAGCTGTAAGTAAGCCATTTGGAAGGTTGGTTTTCAAAGAAAGTGCGAACACTGCAAAGCTGCTATCTAAACATCACTCTGTTTGTTTGATCAACCCGTCCAGCCTAATATAACAATGTATGGCTCAAACCAAACTAAAGTTTGGGACAGGATTATCTCATTTAGTAGTACAGAAATGACACTTCATCATGAGCGTAGTTCACCCAAAAGTAACATTTTCTTAAAACTTACCCTATTATGTTGTTCATATGACTCTTATTCCATGATAACCATGGTGATTTAAACTGGTACATTGTGTACAGTTACAAGAACTCAAGTATCACTGTTGTTTTATACTGTGTCATTGTAGTCACACCTTGCATGACATTTTCTGATGTTTTAAGTTTAAATGGGAGTTTGGGTCAATAAGATTTGAGAGCTGTGGCAGAGGGAAAGATTATCAAAAATTATTTTCGGTATAAATTTTAGCCTGTTTATTACACAAAACTACTGACCCAGCTAACAATTTTGGCTTGTACGAATGTTTCCCTGAAGTTACAAAAATGTTATTTTGAACGTTCTAAGGAACGTTTGAAATGTCCAGTTTTTTAGATTTTATTAATGTCATGACTTGGTTATAAGAACGGTATTCAACAGTTTCATTCTGTAATGTTTTTAAAATGTTCCACTGACAACTTAAGAATAACATTTTTGATTCATGATATACAACACTTATAAAACATTGTACTAACATTACTGCAAGAATGTTTCTGTAATAACTTCGGTGAACTTTAAGAGAACAGTAGCCAGCATTCGAGTACATTCCCTGTTAGCTGCGGAATAAGATAACTTAGAATATAGCCCACAAGTTGCTTTTCTGTCTATTTTAAAGCCTTTGGTCACTGTAAGATTTGTTGTTTAAGAAAAGCAGCACCAACATTCTTCAAACTGCGTACCATGGAAAAACATGTCATATGCATTAACAACAAAGAGTTTTCGTGTTTCGATGAACTAAAGTCAAATTGTAGGTAAAGAAAACAAAAAAAGGACAAAAAACAAGCCTTGAAAAGAGAATGATCAGAGTCACAAGTCCAGTTTATTTTTGACGAAACAGTCCAGAAACCCATCAGGTTAAGTGAAAAGCGGACATAGCAAAGCTACGGCTATGACTCAGAGCAGCCATTGAGTAGAACAGAGAGGGAATTTTAAAGGTTAAACAGACCAAGACAACAAAGAGACATGGAGATTGCTGATCTGGAGAGAGAGAGACAGAATGAAAGAGAGAGAGAATGAAAGAGGTAGAGCAGTAGACAGAGGGAGAGAACATGAGCTCTGAGATACAGACTCTTGTATAGAGGCTGCCACTAGGCAAAGGTTTAGTGGAAGGGAAAGAGTGAGAAAGTCAGGAGAGTGAGAAGGTGTATGTGTGTGTGTGTGTGTGGTAAGCTGGGAAGCTCCATGCTGCTGGGTGGGAGAGGCAGTGGGGGTTCCGCCTCACAGGAACCAGTGTGTGTTTTGGCAGCCTTGTTGGATGCGAGGGGGGCCCGGTGCTCGTGTGTGTGCATACGTGAGAACCTATCTAGCAGGTCTGTTGATCAAGAGATGGCTCTAAAGCAAGGTGCTGTATCTGTAATCAACACATACCCACAAAAGTACACACACCTCCCCCATCTTAGGTCTGCAACAGAAATTCTCTCAAAGTGTGTGTGCGCCGCTGTGTGTGGGTATTTCGTGTTTATTTAGAGTGGCCTCCCCTCCTCGCCTGGTGATGACGGATACGCCATCTCCGATCTCTGGAGACACTTACGTTAGGACTCAACAAAAACACTCACACACATAACCGGCCCCCCAAAATCCTAAGACACACACACATGCACAACAGGGAAGCAAATGGCTGTCCCTGACACACACACACAGGTAAGACAAAGGGATCTCTCCATAAATCATCCAAGTCACAGACAGAAGCAAGTGCAAAAGACAAGCCATACACACAACAGTATCAAGGTCCTTCTCAATACATACTGTACATACTGTATATATGCTCACATAAACCAAAGTGCAGATGCAAACACGCACCCACACAATATATAACCAAATGCAGACGAAAGAGAATCCACAGGGCAATTATGAAGCAGTCATGTGACTCATGTTAATAATACAGACAGAGAAGGCCCATTGTCTCTGGCTTTCCACGTCTGAATGCTACTTGGCTTCTTTTGCCTGTCTGATCATGTGTAGTGTGTTTTGACTGGCCATTTCAGTGTGAGAAGATCCCCGCCCACCCCAACCCTCCATTTCCGTAAATCCGTTCCCTTCCAAAAAGTCCAGCCTCCTTGTGGGAGGCAATGCGTTGGGCCGAGTGCTAACTGTGCCCAGTTCAGTTTAAAGTTCCATAAAGGCCACAGCAGGGTCACCCAGCACAGGTGTGTCACTAAAGTCTCCACCAGCCGTTACCATGGCGACAGCTACAGGCTGGGTCGTTGACGAGTGGTGTCGTAGGAGCGGACGACCTGGGACTGAGACACCACGCCATGCTCCTCCTGTGAGAACGCATATCCATCTGTGGAAAGACAGTAAAGAGAGAAAGAGAGAGACTCAAAAGGTATAGTCAGAATATTAGCCTTATATGATAAGGCCTATATAGCTATCTCTGAAGCTGTTCTGTGTTGAATTTAAAGGCCCCAGATATTTATGTACACATAAAATGCAATTAAAGCAGCAATCCACAACTTTCACCTCTCTACTGCCATCTCTGTATGAAACATAAAATTGCAGGTTTCTTTATATACTTTTATGTCCTTAAAGTCCAGTGAAGTCAAACTGACATTTCCTGGGAAATCGAGTCCGACAGCTCAAATTTAAGTCATTATTATAAACTTACTGTTGCGAATTGGAGTAAGATAAGATATCGTTTTTGTTAATTTTTAACACCAAAAAGTTATGTATTGCAGCTTTAAGCAGTTACGTTAATTTATAATTTGTAAATTTGTAATTTTTTAATTTATAATTTAATTCATGTTTGTCTAAGCAATACATACACAAGTTTCATATTCAGTTGCACACACAGATGTATGTGGGTGTATGTATGCTGAGAAACTAGCACTTACGTGACACGGTCTGCTGCACAGAGTTTGAGCGTCCCACGCTGGAGGGCGTTTTCCTGAAGACCCGTGTGAGCAGGTGGGCACGCTCGTTCAGACTGGACAGATAGAGACAAACAAACAGATTATTTCACCAATTACACCGCAGCTACAAACTGATGCGCTATAGGCATAACACACACAGATAACCGACAAGCTAGAGCTCAAATCACATGCTGAGATATATTGACTGAACTATATTATATCGCAATTTCTATAACACACTATACTGTAACTGCTGCAGAATATACTTGATGAAGTTAAAGCAGAACACACATTTTCACACACGCTCCCAATATTCTAAGAAATGGCCTCCCAGACCACTCCTAAACAACTTTAAACACAGAACTGTGATCCAAAAACATCACTTCAAATATTTCAACAGCACTAAATCCTCAACTTTCCCATCTTTCAAATAAAGCCATCAATACAAAGAGTATTCAACAGCTCACTGTTTTTAAATAAATGTACCCAATATAGAAGTCTCATAGTACTAAATTAAATGGCAAAATATTAATGTGGGGAAAAAAATCTTAAAAGTTTTTAAAACAAATAGCAATCGTACAAGCCTGACTCCGCCTTTGATAAACAGGTCCTGATGTTTCTCTGTAAATCAGATAAAAGCGATCCCCCTCCATCCATAAAACAAACAGTGATTTAAAAGGCAGCTGTTATGGAGGATGGCCAAAGCTCTCAAGGTTGCAGCTCAACCTCAGATTGCGCTATAAGGGGATCGGCTGCGCTGTTATCGTTGGGACGGATGTGGCATTCATTTGACTGTGTGTAAAATAAAAATTTGGTAACAGTGTATGAGATATGGCAGAATGTCAGCCAACGAAAACTATGTCTGCAAAACAGATGACTGGTTAAAAGAGGTGGATGACGAATGGGTAAATAAAGAAATAAAAGAATGGAGTGATGCAAAGAGTCTGTGGTAATCAGAGCTCATTTTGTCCAGACATTTCTGATGTTTTTCTCTGGAGCCCCGGACAAACCTCAGAATATAATCTGTGGTGCGGGACATTTGTTTTGGTTAATCAAATTGTTATTTTAAAAAGTTCTAGGAATGTTTGAAACTGCCATTTTTTTAGACATGTTATTAACATTTTTGCTTGGTTATGAATGATAATCAAATGTTTTATTACATTTAGAAATGTTTTTAAAATGTTCCATTAACAATTTTTTAATTTCAGTTTTGATACATGATATATAACGCTGAAAAGGTTGTACTAATGTTACTGCAAGAAAGCTTTTTGGTAACTTTGAGAGAACTTTTAGTAAACGTTAGCCAACATTCTGATGATGTTTCCTGTTAGTTGGGTTCCTGGGTCCACAGAAGTTTGATTGCCTAAGATGTGCTCCTCTCCCCCTAACAAACACCACCAAACTGATGCTTAATCATTCAGCCCAGTTTTTTTTACAGGATACCCATTTTTACAGCTGGATATTTACTGAAACAAATAAGGTTAAGTGCTCGGCTCCGGGGAAATAAGGGGGTAAACCCAAACAGGGCTTACAGCCAATATCCCTCTGATTAGAAGTCTATTCTGTTGACTCCCTAGCCATAAATTAGTGGCCTAAAGACCACAGAATGCTCTGAGGTATTACAAAAACAGCATGAGAATACACATGCATCTGCCAAGTTCCTGTCTCATATAGGGCTTTACACCAAACTCAATATGCAGCGTGATATTCCGCAATATCTCTGGGCTAAAACTATTAGAGGTAAATCCACACAATCACTCTATGCAGTCAGCCTCAAATCCACAAACACAGTATGAAAACAAACACATGCACAGGGAAACCTGAACTAGAATCTACACACACCCAGTGCTCATAGCTATGCAAACCTGACCATCTCATGGCCTCCTGACACTGGAAAACATGGAAGTAGACAGAGAAATAGGAAAAGTCAAACGAGATCATAATGAATGAATGAACAGAAAGATCCAGGGAAGGAGGCAGGGGGACAGATCACTCCACATCCCTAAGAGGGTCACATTCAGGCAGGCTGGTTCTACCTGTGCGCTGCCTGCATTTGACTCTATAGCCAGTCTATGCATCCTCAGCTTTGGGCCTGTGGGCGTTCGAAAAAGGGTTAGAGAATCAAAATGAACACAGATACTGCCTCATTCTCAAACACAGGTCCACAAACTATATGTCACAAACATGCAAGCATAAACAAATGATAAACACTAGGTACTGATTAATAAAAAAAAACCAATATAATACAAGATAAAGAATGATGCATTTGGATGACATGTTAAAGCACACACCTGCGGCCACTGGCATCTCTGAGGACGGCTGCTCCCGGGTCCACAGCTCGAGCCTCCAGTTCCTGCACTTCCTCCAAAAGAGTCTTCCTCACTGTGCGTCGTCCTCTGAACACAGACACATACACAAAGCAAGATGGTGAGATAAGCTAATATATACTGCCAAATCACACTCTATTTTCTCCATACATACACTGAAGAGTGTGTGGTATGTTACTTACGCATTCCATGCCACGTCTTTGAGTAAACATGCAGTTGGCACCAGTATTAGGCCCAGCCAGAAGCTCCAGCACTGCATCACCCTGCCAGCCTGAAAGAGCCATAAACAGATCATCACTTTTAAATTGATGCCCAGCAAATCCAGCAACCATCAATCAGCCTGGCATATCTCTCTCTTAACAGCAGCTGTCCACTGACATGGGTCCCCTCTGACCTGCGCTGGTGCGAAAGGTTAAATAGCTATTATTCTGCAGTCTATTGGTTGCTCTTCCACTGTCTCTGTTTACTGTATTTGCCCCAAACACCCAGCAAGCAACTTTTAGGTTGTAAGAACGTTTCTGTAATGTTTCCATTAAGTAACAAAAACAAAAGTTCTGGGAACGTTCAAAACATCCAGGGTAAGACGTTTTATTAAAAATGTTTCACTTAAAAATAATGTTTTTTAATATGATATATAATGTTAAAGAAACATTCTACTAACATTACCACAGGAACCTTTTCGATAACTTTGAGAGAACTTTTAGAGGACATTAGCCCACGTTTTGAGAATGTTGTTAGTTGGGCCACTTTCCCATAAAGAATTACTTCTTAATACTATAATGCTGTAAATCAATTGTTTAAACAATTGATGAGTCTAGTACTTCAGTAGTCAACCAATATTTTTTTAAAGGCTGGTGATACTGATGAACTGTATAAAATAGCAAAATATGAAAATTACATATATATATCTATTAATGTCTTTGTATTATAAAACCCAGTGAAGTTGTTTAAACCATGCTTTTCGTCCTATATATGGATTTGTTTTATGTTTACAATTTACATTAAATTTTTAGGCAATTGGCAGACCCTTTTATTCAAAATGACTGCAAAACAAAACGACGGGACTCGAACCCACAGCCTTTTTGCGCTGCTAACACAATGCTCTCCCAGTTGAGCTACAGGAACACATTTTGGTGCGTAAATCTGTTTTAATTATATCTAAAATTTCACAGTGATTCACACTCACTTTAATAAAAGAAAAAACTTTGAAAAAACTTTGGGAACACTGTTATGATGAACTCAACCTGTGGTTACTTGGCTAGGCTGCTTGTGAACTTGAGAGAAACTGACTTGAGGAAAAATGACCAGTTTATTATAAATCTCTTAGAAATGTTTTCCCTGGAGTAACTTTTAATGTAAGTCCCACAGACTGCAGCAAGTTCACGGTGTGCAATCAACTGCTCTCACTGAGAGAAGATGGTTCATCCACAGCTGATATCCCCAATGGAATCCACTAGACTCCAGAAACCATTAAGAGTTGTCCCCTCATGACAGCTGCACATACACCCACAGACCTCCAACCCCCCAGCCGAATTTTCAGACCAGCAAAATTACAAACGCTAATACACAGCAATGGAAAAACATGCACATGCGTATGCTCGTTCCCAGCTCGGCCAACATGGAGAGATGAAGAGATTAAGAAATGAATGGATGGACAGAGAGGAGGAAAAAAAGCCTACGCTGCAGGGTAAAGAGCGAGGGATGTCCCATCTTTCTTTTTCTCCCTGAGAGCAGCTGCGGTGATACTTGAGCACATTCCTGATTTCTGACACAAATCGAATTAATAGGCCGGAGGGTTCAGAGAGCTTCATCCCACCCCTGACTGCTCCACACTCCCAGACAACGCACACACACAAGCTTTGTGAAGGTTGTTCCAAAATGCTTTCTAAGATTTAAAATATATTATATATACATATATAATATGTATGCATATGCATATGAAATTTTTTGGGACCAAAATTTTTAATAAATTTACCTCACACTTATAACATTTATTCTTCATAAAAAATATAATGAAAACTAATATGATTCTTCTGCATTCTGTGTATTTTATGCTTATCAGAATGTCATTTGCTAAGCTGCACCAAAATGTGCTGTAACTAATTATGTCCAGTGTAAATTTCATGAGGAGCTCTAATTCAGTCATTGATGAAATATCCTCAGTACAGATGCTGCCTGAAGCAGAAGCAGACAGTAAGATAACTCATGAGGTTTTGAAATGGAGCTGTTATGTTTATATTCCCGGGGACAGGGAAACAACTTTTATGGAGTATTCTTCACTTAAACACACACAAACAGATGTCTGCGGTGTGCACAAACCAGCCCACCCGCTTAAATCAACACTTCCAGGGCAGGCTGTAAAAGCCTGGAGTTCGGGTGACTCCATGGCAGGTGTAGGGAGACTGCGAAATGGGACAGCAGACCATAAATCTAAGACGGTCGTCCACCCAGCAATTTTAGGTTGTCTCTGTAATGTTTCAATTAGTAAGTTATTATAATTTTTGAAAGTTATAGGAAAGTTCGAAATGTCCAGTTTTTTAGACATTGTATGTTAGATATTATTTAGACGCTACTGCTTGGTTTTAAGAACATTATGTAAACTTTTTAAATAATGCAATGCCTATAAAACATTTCACAACTTTTAGAAAATATTAGCCAACGTTCTGAGAACGTTCCCTGTTAGCCTGGATCAAGCAAGTGTGAATGTGAATTTGAACTCACCTGACCCAGCATATCTGGTGCTATAGGAATGGTTGGCCAGATAGCGGAATAAACAGCAAAGAACAGCATCCAGAGAACCATGCTGCCCCATACAGCCAGATGAGAAAACTGTCAAGAATAAAAACGGGTCACTGAAAGTTTCAAGTCCTACAGAGAGCAAAAATCACATTAATTTCCTACACAGGGAAACTGATTTTTAACAAGGTATCATTCTGCTTGTCTCAACGGGCTCTACACACAACCCAAATTTGGTGTCCTTGGGACTTGCAGTGTACCGGCAGCCTGGGGACAGAGAATCTGCAGCTCCGCACTCTGTGTTGGGGCCCTTTGTAGTGGCGCTCCGATTAGCGAATTCAGCTATGATCTCTTTTCAGAATTATGGATGGTGTAGCTCTTCACTTGTTGTTTTTGTAGATTTTCAAATATTTTTTCTTTGCTTCACATGAACGTTTGTTATATTTTGACCATGGCTTAGAAATCCTGGGTTGTACAAAATACAACTGAACAGATCTTCCCCATACACACTCAAACCTCCATCCCCCAGTGCCACAAAGAGAATATAAAGCAATTACACAAGAAGGCATAGAAAGTTAAAGAAGGCTTGTGTATTGTGTTCTGTTGTTATACGGCTTAGAAATCTTTATTAAGAACGTTGAAAGTCCTTGAAAGGTAAAAATACTTGCACACCCAAGGCTAATAAAAAGCTGTATTGACCCACTGAAAATAGACTTCTCAAACACATCAGTAATGAGATCTGTAATCTCTGTCTGTAATGGAAACTGTGTGAATTCCAAGGGGTCTCTTCTTCATCCTGGGGGCTGGTGTGTGGACAGCTGAACGTACAGGGTGTGTCGACATCCCCTCAACACACACCACAGCTGGTAAAAAATGTCCTGACATAGCACCAGGTTATGTTCTCTGGCTATCTAAACCAATGGAAAGTCCCAGAATATATAACCTTTCCTATATAATCAGTCTCATCCAAAATATCGACAAACTTTAGAATGTTTCAGAATTTGATGTCCTTTCACTCCAGATATAACAGATTTGTTGTAATAAATTGGATGTATTAGACAGGGCTTTATTAAGTGTTTCCAGAGTGGTTCACTGCTGTGAGCTCAGACGACAGGCTGTGAAGTGTGTGTGTTGTTTGTGTCGGAGGATGGTGACTTTCTTACCCTTGTCCAAGCTGTGGTCTCCATACCGGCTTTTAGACATACAGTTACCACTACATACTGTAATAGGAAGAGAAGAGAGTGAGAGAGAGGCCCTAAATAACAGTAATGATATGCACTCATCATCCTGGTTAAAACGTTCTGTACAGATTCACACACAAAACCAGATGAGAGCTTTCACACAAGCGTCAACTTACTTTTGCCTCCAGCAACACACACAGCTTTAAAACACACACAATTACACAATTTACCCCTTAATGTAATCACCCATATGCACACACACATACACACACATACTTAAAGGCCTGTAAGGGAACAGAAAAGAAATACCAGCAGACAAAGACTCTTCTCCCCATGGGACACATTCATTACGGTTTTAATGCATGGAGTCCAGTATCGCCTCCAACATACTGTATTTAATAGTCTGGGTCACAAACATTTATATGCACACACACATTTCTATAATGGAACAACATCAAAAACAGTCTAATCATGAAGTTCTGTTCACTTATAGGTCTGTAAGGTATAAAGATTCATTTACAGTACAGTCTAGAAAGAACTCTACCATAACAAAGTTTAGAGCAAACAACTTATGATTTCCCAACTAACAGGGAACGTTTTCAGAACCTTGGCTTATGTTCTCTGTAAGTTCTCTTACAGTTCAAAAACGTTCTCAAAATTTTTTAACATTATATATCATCTATATCAAAAACGTTATTTTTTAAGTTGTTAGTGGAACATTTTAAAAATGTAAAAAAATGTTTAAATAACGTTCTTATAATCAATAAATCAATAACATGTCTAAAGATTAATACAATGTCTAAAAAAAACTGGACGATCTTTCCTAGAACATTTAAAATAGAATGTTTTTCTTACTTAATGGAGACAAACATTCTTACAACCAAAATTTGTTAGCTGGGTTGAAGCATTATCACAATAATACCCATGTTCTCATTGGTTTTCAGGTCATAGGCCCAAGTCAAAAGAGCCCACCTCTGACTTTCTATTATATTCTGGGTCCCCAGATATGACTTGAACCCCTCCTTCACTGTAACTCAAATTTTCTGACAGTTTTATTGCCCACCAGGCAAAAATTAAGCAAGTCTGACGCTCAGAAAAGTAATAGTACACCCCACCTCAGTAAGCTGAATGTTATGAGATATCACTCATGTCTGTAGCTCAAATGGTGCGGGACAAGTAGCACACACAAGTTTAGCTTGAGGTTAGCGGTTTGTTCAAATCCTTAACCTCAAGTACAAACAACAGTAGCAGCTAACTGCCCTAGCAAGCACCACTAATTAGACAAATTACTGTCACAACCCTAAACAGCAGACACTGTCGGTTTTACTTTTTTAAAAACAGAAGGGACATTTACAAGTTTACTGTGTAAACAAAGCTAACAAACGAAAAAGCACTAGAGAGAAACTGATGTGTGAGCTCACACTGGCAGGGAGAGCTACTCCACTAACAATGTAAAGACATAAGAATGTTGTGTAAGTGAAAATGTCATTTTGAAAATTGTGACAAACATCTTAAGAATAATGTTAATAATATAGATAATATATAACAATAAAACGTTCTATTAAAGTTACTGCAAGAACGTTTTTGATACCATTGAGGGAACTTTGAGAATGTTAGCCATTGTTCTGATAACGCTTCCTGTTAGCTGGGATGATGCGGCAAATGCGACGCTGTGATTGGCCGACAACTCACCGTGTAGACAATGTTCCCCACGAAAAGGTAGTCGACACTGTTGCCATTGTCAAAAGGAGTGTCTAAAGAAAACAAGAAAGGGTTGATGAAAGATACTCAGCCATTTACACACTGACACTTGAGTGCTCTGCATGTGTGTTTGTGATCATTACCGTGCTCCAAAACTTTGAGTGGAAACCAAAAGAGAATAATGGAGTGAATAAGAGCATTTATACAGTGACCCCAAAAGACCTGGAAACAGAGAAAGAGGGAATGAATGAGAGAAAAGAGAGAGGGAGAGTCAGTTAAGACAGCTAACGCCAAGAAACACACACAGTCTCTCTGCAACTGCACAGCTAGTTCAGTGTCTCCCAGATCACCCCAACACTTAAACACACACACACACACACACACACACACACACACACACACACACACACACACACAAACAGTCTCTCTGCAACTGCACAGCTAGTTCAGTGTCTCCCAGATCACCCCAACACTTAAACACACACACACACACACACACACACACACACACACAAAACAGTCTCTCTGCAACTGCACAGCTAGTTCAGTGTCTCCCAGATCACCCCAACACTTAAACACACACACACACACACACACAAACATAGACTTATGAATCGCATTATTATCTCTATGGTAACCGATTTGCACACGTGACACGAAACCAAAACTGTTTATCTTTTAACAGCAAAAAAATGCAAAACTTTAATAAAATCAAACATGCAAAAGCATGATTATTTATTTTAATATTAATATTAGAACTACATGGGCCCAACAAAATGCTAAAATATTGACACATATTGAATGCTAAAACAAAGACAGAACAGGAAAACTAAATAAAAAAAATGTGAATTTGCCAACCAATGGATTAAACACTGTGCCAGAAATGAATACTGCATTTAGCCATAATAGTTTGAGTGTTTGCTTTTTGAATGTGTCTTTGAGTTTTGATGGTTTAATGCTCTCGGCAGCCAATAATTCGACAAAACAAATTGTGGTTGGCACAAATCATGTTTATCCTCACTGCAGGTAAACTTAATGTAGACTGTCCTGTATATTCCTTTACCTTACATAGGTTTTGTTCATTGTTTTCGCATATCCTATAAATAAGTGTGTATGTCCATTCCCATTAAACAATTTTAGGTTGTGAGAATATTTCCGTAACATTTCTATTAAGTAACAAAAACCTTTAAATGGTTATTTTGAAAGTTTTAGGTAGTTTTTTATACTTATATTATCATTATTTCTTTGGTTATAACAACATTTTTAATTCTGTAACGTTTTTGATAACTTTGAGAACTGTTTAAAGATGTTAGCCAACATTCTAAGAACATTCTCTGTTAGATGGGTTATTGTACATAGATGTGAGTTTACCTTTGTGTTAAAACCCTCTGCGTTCTGTGTGATACGGTAGAGCTGAGGGAAGCGCAGCATGTTCTGCTGACTGCATGGCCGGTCGAATATGCCCAGTGTGAAAGGAGGCAGTGCGGTAAAGATCTAAACATCACCCATAAACACACAGTCACTGAGAACATACATTGAAAGTATTGCTGTGTATTATACATACATCTTAATAAAAAAACTTTATTGATACTTTTTCCTCTATTGAGTTAAATATATTTAACTTGATTTATAATATATAAATATGGATTATTTCTATTAGTATTTATGTCTAACACTTGTTATTTTTATGATTATAGCCATTCTCTGCCATCATGAATGTATTCTTTCACTAAGTTTGTCGCAATGCATTCTGGGATTGCCTCTTCAGTGATGGTTATGTGATGCTGCTGGAATGTGGCTAAAACAAGGTATCTTAAAAGACAGCATAATGTAGCTGTCTACATTTTAGAAAAGCAAGTTTATGATGCTATAAAATGCTATCTATCCAGGCAGCTCACATGGAACAGAACTAATAAACAGAAGAACATTTAAAAACAGAGAGAGAGAAGAGAGAGAGAACAGAGAAAGAACTCACCACATTGTACAGTCCAATGCACCACCGTTCAAACAGGATCTGACCAGAGAAACCATTTACAAACGCAAACCAAAGCTGAGGACAAGAGAGATAAATGTGTTAAAAATATAGAAGAGAAAATTAAAGGTTAGTATAATAAAGAAGAAACCAAGAACAGAAAACATGGAAACCTTCCAGAGGTCAAACATGAGCTCATACACATACCCAGCTAACAATTTTAGGTTATAAGAACATTTCCCTAATGTTTCCATTAAGTAATAATGTTGTGTTCCATGAACATGGGAGTTTAATAAAGTGATAAACTTCCATGTTCATCTGCTTTTCCATCCACCACAATGTCTCTACTATGAAGACAAAGACAGCTTGTGAACTCTGACCTTTAAAGCTCCTCTTTGCTTGAAGCTAATCCTAAGTAAGACCCCCAAACCCCCCAACATACAGACAGATGTGCTTATGCGCAATCACATTCCAAATATATAGAGACGTCTGAAAACGTCATTTAAACGTCCAAACAACCCTCCACAACAACTGAGTACACTATACTCAGCTCCTGGCATAATACACACATTGACAGTTATCTACCCCAACACACTCATGAACTAATGGAGGCTGACTTCTGTTTGGTGGGGGGGCTTGTGTCTACACCTGCTGCATTTTTTGGGGGTGGGGGTGGCACAGCTGACAAAAGACTTCCATTGTTGTTTTTATATACAGCTAGTTATAAACAATATAACCTAACACTAACCCACACTCTAACCCTAACAGAAAACATTTTTACAGCTAAAAAGCATAAATGAGGATTACTAAATGAGGATGTCCCCAAAGGAGGTTTTGCTCAGATTGTAATTGTGTGGACACAAGACACACACAGCTCTAGGATGACAGTGTATCTGGTATGCAGTTTTGAACTGGATGGTCCCAGCCACTATAGATAGGGGTCAGCGGCTCTTTGTCTGTGTCTTGGCGTGTGTGTGTGTATATAAAGGAAAGCAGGCAGTGGAGGGGGCATCTCATTTATCACTGTCAGACACTTCCACAAACAGCTGCAAGCAGTCTACTTAATGTACGCTAGTGTGTCTGTGTGAAAGAAACCACCATAAAAAGAATGTGTGCATGTTTGTGCAAGTGAATGAGAGAAAGACAGAAAGAGAGAGAGAGAGAGAGAGAGAGAGAGAGAGAGAGAGAGAGAGAGAGAGAGAGAGAGAGAGAGAGAAAGACAGTGTGTGTGGGTGTGGACCTGTGCTTAGTTTGATAAATCTCTCTTAGTTAACTGAACTTATGCCATGTTCAACACACTCCAAAGGCAAAGCTATTTTATTTGAAGGAATAGTTTGGCCCAAAATGAATTTTCTGTGCAAATTTACTCACTCTCATGTCATTCCAAACCCGCATGACTTTGGAGAAGTCCCGCATGGAATAAGAAGATTAGCACAATATCCCAGGTGGTTTTCTCTATGTTTTAAACACAGCTCCACTGAATGGAGATTCTGTTGAGCTCCATAAAAGTCATTCATTCAACGTCCATTCAATGTCTTTTATGCAGTGGGGTCCATAATTTGAAAATTTTAAAACTCAAAATCTAATTTACATTAGAAAATAATTTACCAGTATTACCTTCAGCATTTTAAATAATTAAAGACAAATAAACATTGCAGCAAAAGATGCTTTTTTGCAACATCCTAAAGTCTCACTGACAAAACATGGATCAGAAATGATATTAATGGGGTAACTCACCCAAAAATTAAAATGTATTCATCCTCATGTCATTCCAAACATGTATTGCTTCTCAGGAACACAAAAGAAGATATTTTGATAGTATTCGGTATATTGGTAACCAAACAATAGTGGCACCCATTGACTACAGCTGTATGGATATAAAACTATTGAGACATTTCTTAAAATATCTTCTTTGTGTTCCACAGAAAAAGAAAGTCATACAGGTTTGGAATGACAGAAAATATGATGAAAATGATTTTTGTTTTTGAGTGAACTATCCCTTTAAATGAGAAAAATGCATAACAGAAGACTTTTCCCTGATTATCTTTTATTACGCCCTTTTTCGTCAAATTTGGAATTCAACAGCGTCTGTTTTCATTCACTTCCATCGTATGGCAAACAACAACGTAAACATCCTGCCTAACATCTCGTTTCTTCCGCTCCACGGAAGAAAGTCATACGGGTTTAGATACTACATGATGGTTCATGCTCCATTTTTGTGTAAACTGTTCCTTTAAAAACCTCACACAGTTGGCGGCAGCTCAGGTACTTACCTCTATGATGTACAGAACCACATTCTTATAGAAACAGTATAGGATACATTTGGTAACACGATTGTAACTCCAGGCCCCATGAACCAATAGCAGCTTCTCCAGGTAGGAAAACTGAAAAAGAGAGAACGAGGTTGAGAGAAGAATTAGTTTGCCCGCAGGAACACATGTGAACCATTACTGCGGGAGCAGCTACCCGGATACAAGAACGCTGTGGGCAGAAGACTGCTGTGTGTTTTGTGTTGTGGTAGTGTAATTAAGTTTTAAAGATGAAGCATTGAGATGTGTGTGTGTTTGTGTGTGTGTAAGCTAGAAGATAATGAATTACATGAGCGTGTTTGAGGGTATCACACCTGAGCTATAGAGTAGTCGGATGAGTTGGTGGCTTGCATGCCCTCATTCCCGCTGATGCCCACGCCCACATGCGCCGTCTGAATCATGCCCACATCATTGGCTCCATCCCCAATAGCCAGCGTGATGGCCTTCACATGCTTCTTCACCATGTCCACTATCTCCGACTTCTGCAGTGGAGACACCCTGCAATCACAGGAAAACACAGCACAATTTCACTTATTCAATTTGTATATCAGGAGGCCATCAGACTTGTTTGTGAGTGTACGAGCGGGTTGGATAGGCAGGGAGCGGAATTGGGTTATTTTGCTTGGAGTGAATAACGCTGTTTTTTGGAAAGTCAGCAAGTCTGTTTTCTCGTTGCAAGATTGCTTTGATACCACACCATCATGAGCATGACACATGCTGGCGACCCATAATGCAACTGTGCGTCCGCAAGAATTCACCAATTAAACATAGTGTTTATAGTTAATTTAAAAGAGAAAATATAACTGCTAAACTCCTGATGCCAGTTCATTTACATGCCAACATTTTTGGTAAACAAGTTATTTTTTTCAGTTTTTTACTGTTAGACCATTAGCAGTCAAAACAAAAGACAGACAGAACTGGTTAAATATTATAAGACAACCCCAGCTAACAATTTAAGGTTGTAAAAACATTTTCCAAACGTTTCCATGAAGCTAAAAAAACATTTTAAAAATGTTATTTTGAACACTTTTATCAGACACTTTTATCCGAAGCTACAACACATGCCATTCATCTTAAAGAGACAGTAACATTAGACATGCCGCAATATATAGTTTCAAAGTTTGGCCTGAACAGCACAATCTAGTACAGAGATGTATGATCTTCTAAATGGTGCAGGCATGTTAAAGTCATAAAAATCAGAAATCTGCAGCATAAATACAAATCCTCCGCAAACCACTTTCTCTTGTCATCATGTTGATCGATTCCACCCTTTTTCCACTATAACTCTATCCCTACACCATCACGGCGGATGGGGGGGGGGCTGAAGCAACAGGCAGATGAAAGGGTGACTAATGTTCTTCATGGTGGAATTGAGCAGAAAATAAGAAGGTTAAAGTAACTCTTTAAACAAACAGAGTGTGAACTCAGGAAACCAAGTGTGGAGCGCACACATACACAGATGTAAACACCTCCCTGACTTTCTCCCTAACACACAAACACACACACATGCACACACTGAGGGTGTGTGTGGAGTCATGCAGTTCTGGGACAGCATGGGGGGTGCTGGAGAGGGAGGAGAAGTTACTTTAGCAGGTTTGTTGGGCCTCGGAGACCAAAGTCCGGATATGGGCCTTATACAACAGCAAGTCAATTACTCCCCTCTCTGACACACACAGACAGACAGAAACACACACAACAGATGGAAACACACTTTATCAAAAATAATAAAAATGGTGTAACGTGCCACGTAGGCCGCTTATATTCACATTATAAACATTTACAGTGCTTAACAATAGTCTGAAAGACCATATTGTCTACCTTTGTGTAAAAGTGTGTATGTGTGTGTGTATAATGACAGTAAGTGAGTCATTAGTTTGACATTTGCACAGAGCTCACTATATTACATTACCTCTCCCCAGCCCCTCTGTTCTGGAAGCCAAGCTCTTATTTTCAACAGTTATTAAGTCACCCAGGGCAAGACTCGACCTTTTATTTAAAGACGTACACACAGACACTGTAAAATCTGTCTTTTAAAAAACAGAGGGTCATTTTTTGTTTACCCACATGTTTGGTGCCTGCCAGAACACCCGTAGTAAATAAAAATACACAGCAGTCGACCAGAAAGCAAGGAGATTCGATGGAGAGCAAATAGAGATTTTTGCTCAAGTCTCCTTCTTAGATTTGTCTTTCTCTTGAGAAAACAGTAATATACCCTAGCAATCTTATATGCCTCCTCTAGAGGCTCAGAGGAACTTTACACTCTTACTGTATGTCATCAAGTGCCTCATTTGTTTGTATTTTTATTGCTCCTAAAAGTTTTGGGAGAAACATGTGAGACAACATTGAAACCTAAATGAAACAAAAGTGAGATTGCTGGATATATATGATGCTACAATTTAATTGCAAAATCTTAATATGAACTTGTCATCAGAACATAACATGCCAATATATTTTGATAAAAAAAAACTTTCCTTGAATAAATGAATTAACGTTTATATGTAGCAGAAATGTACATACATAAGTGGATATATGTGTGTGTGTGTGTTTTATACCTGCAGCAGATGACAGCTTTGCAGGACAAAGCGAGGTCAAGGAAGGCCTGACGAACTTCAAACGAGAGGGCGTATTTAAGCGTCTGTCCATCAATAATCAGCGCAAGTTCATTCTCCTTCCTCAGAGAGTCGCCAAGTGAGGAGCAGTGAGCTGTTAGTGTGGCCCTGGTTGCCTGGATACAAGAACACAGCCAAATTATTCCCCACACATGCTACAAAAACCTATTACAATACTGTACATAAACAAGCTCATTTGTACAATTTAGTTTCTAATTTAAAGCTGCAATACATAACTTTTGGCTGTGCATCGCCATCTCTGTTGGAATCAGAATGGCAAAACTGCAGGTTACTTTACGTATTTTTCTTTCTGCATGCTGTAGTCAAATGAAACCAAAGTGGCATTTCACAGGAAAATGTACCCAACAGCTCAAATTATAAATCATTACTTTAAAATGTACCATTGTGAATCGGGGGAAGGTAAGGCAAGCGTTCCCAACACTGATCTGTTACGTACTGATTTTGTTACGGATTGCAACTTAAAGATATATCTAGAACCTAAACATATAACCTCACCTCAATCCCTTCATGAGAAAACATGCCAGCACAGTTTTTGTGCTTTTATTTCACCAACGGCAACACACTTCTCACGCACACACAGGAATCACACATCAGATCAAAACCGTAACGCTGAAGGAAGTTGAAGGGGATGTTTTAAGTGGTGTCATTGGGACTTTTAGCGCCACAGTCCCTCTCGCCCTCTCTCTCACACACACACCTGTTACACATCATCCTGTCACCCGAGACAGCTCTAAGCCCTTAAAGAACTCGAAAGTATGAACTGTTGGCCAACAAGAACTTTATATGGGTAGAGAGAGAGAGAGAGAGAGAGAGAGAGAGAGAAATCGGATAAAGAGAATGAAGTTTGCAGAAAGTACCACAGTGCAAAAATATGGACCACTGGGTTCTCATTTCTGTCAGTGTGTGTGTATTTCCTCAATGTTAAGTTGTTTGAGTAAAAATAAACATCATTAATTTTAAAAGAGATATTAGCTCAAATATTACAACATGGTCCAGCACAGCATAAAAATGTTTAATGAAAATGAATGATGGAGAGGGAGAACGAATGTGCAACCAAAAATTTCTTTTATACATGAAAAAATCTACAGGGTCATCCTTTAGGCATTTAGCTGTAGTAGGTAATACATAAACATTTCAAAAAATCATATTGCAGCTGAACTTGAAACAGAAAACATAAAGCCTGGAGTGGATCTCGAATGGACTGATTACAGAATGCTGTGACTGGGAAGAGGAAATTATTTCATTAGGTGATATTCCTAAACTTTAAATTAATCTATAAAATATATTCATATTTTTAAGCTTAGTCTGTTGGAATTATAAGATCTATGGTATGTCCTCATGTACTGCAGATAAGCAGGTAAACATGCATGTGTGGATGCGTGGGGATGCATGAATGTATGCACATGCATGAGACAGATAGCTGTGGAGAGATAACAAGAACATGTATGTGTGTAACAAATATGTCTGTGTTTACAGAATTGTGGTTGCAGGCAGTTTTTGATTAAGATCTTGAAGAGAACCACTAACACAGAAAACAAACATCCTTCGCACTTTAACAAGAGCCATGTGGACAATACAGCAGGCAACAAGGTGCAGACCACACACGCACCCACACAAACATACATGTGCAGCTGCTGAAGTCTCTGTCAGCTTTTGTGTATCACACAGGATGAATTCACTTTCCACTGGCAAATTTTAAAAAATCTCGCCTTAAATCCGTGTGATAAGATGTTGTAGAAATACAAGCAGATCTGAGATCAGCCATCAAGATTGCCAAATAACTAGAGCTCATCTCCTGTCTCACTCAGCTCAATCTGAACATGCTTCGTCTTTTAGATTGTGTGTGTGTGTCTGTGTTTATCTTTTCATTCAGGAATTCCTGCTTGCCTTCACCTTTGAAGAAGAGCACAAAGTGATTATGAATTAGTGGAGTGTTGAAAATCAATGCATTTGTGCGTGTATACAGTAACAGGCAACTGCTACTGGTAATTCATTACTGAATACATTTCCAAGCTGACTATGTTTATTATTAAAGACAGCTCTCCCCACCTCTCTCTCTCCATTACACACTAGTGGCTGGTTTGATTTAGTATTAACTTCTGAACCTCAGACAGGAAGTGTCAGTGTGTTTCTCTGCACCGTGTAAGTTTATAAAACTTTATCTAGGACAAACAGCTCTGCTTGAATGCCTTATTTATTTAACAATGAAATGACCACATTAATGACCTACTAAATGATTGTGTATTTGCATGTGTCTGGGTTTGTGTACTTGTGAGCACACAATTTAGCTTTGCTTTAGCAATTAGCTTTGTGTTGCGATAAACATTCTAGTTATTAACACAGAGGTGTTTATAAGCTGGAAGACTGACATTCGAACCTTATTTGCTATCATGGCTGCCAGTGCTGTGCCCATGGAAGCTGGTCATGGTCACCTAAACTGAATCTTACAGTCAACTACACACAGAAATCACTCTGATTGAAAGCAAAGTGAAGCCATATTAGTACATTAAAGCAGCAATCTGTAACATTTTACTTTGTACCGCCATCTCTGTTTGAAACATAAAATTGCAGAGGTAATTAGATGGACTGTCATGTACTTGCTCAATAACTGAGTTTTCAAGTTCTGTTTATTTTTAACCAAAAAAAGCGATGTAGCTTTATGGCGCTTTATGAAGCTTTAACTATAAGCTTGTCACTAGTTTTGGAATGTATTTTTTTCCTGGAAACTGTTACAGTTGTTGTAACTACATAATTCTGGAGCTAAAACACATCTTTTTCCATTGATGGTTATTTAAAAGTAGCCTTGTATTCTGAAAAAAATACTAATTTTGATGTTTTATTTTATTATGATGAATTAAATGCCAGTGACCAATTTAGTACGACTTATAAAAGCATAAAAAATAAACATTCCCTGTTTACTGTCATTTACATCACAGCTTAGCATAGCTGTTAATAAAGGACTTCAGTGTCGTCAGTCACATGTCATTTATTGCTCATGAATTTGGTCCAAAAACTTCTGTTGACAAAAGTTTGAGTGACGATCCACAAAGACTGCAAATTTAATACTCCTTGGGGGTCATGTGTTGTCACTGAGAAAATGTAACACTTGAGTCATCAAACATTAATATTGGGATTATTTACTATTTAATGTTGTAACATTGTTTTGTGTAAAAAAAAAAGTGTTTAAAGCTGCAATCTGTAATTTTTTTTTTCAATAATTAAGCAAGTACATGACAGATCAAATTAGTCTGTTTACCTTACCCTGATTTGCTTATGATAATGCATATCCAGGTACTGTATATGGTGCAGCGTTTGTAACTTGTCCTTACAGCAGTTATTTAGAACTTATTTTGTCAATTAGCCTCTGCATTAAGAAAATAACTTCTCAAGTAACCTTGTTTCAGACAGTGATGGTGGTAGACAGAATTTACAGATTGCCTTTAATTAGGAAAAAGATTAGAACCCATGGCCAACAGAATGCAAGATCAGTATTAATACTTCACGTCACAATTTATGTGAGGCAGTCTGAGTGATTTATTGCAGTGACAATGAAATTAAAAAGTAATATTAGATTGACATGAAGGAAGGAGTGGACAGACTGCTGGTGACGCCAATATATTGTACTGTTACTTCAGACTTGCTCTTGATGGGAAGTAATGACGAAAACTCATCAGACACTCAAGTATTTTGCCCATTAGGAACTCATTAATGACTCCGGAATTCCCCTAGTTTGGATGAACATTTTTCTATGTCCCTCTCAGACATATAGCAGCAGTAAATATATTTCATGATCCAAGCTAAATGTTATTTTTCATACTTCTTTGAGCTGGGAACTGAATAAAGTAAATGTTCTCACAAACACACATACATACATACATAGAAAACACTACAGTACAAAGCACACACACACACTGCACTTTGTTGTGTTCTCAGGTTCCTGTGAAAGGGATCTTATCACATTTAGAGTACACTAGAAAGGCCCCTTTGGTGTGACATATCACAGATCACATTCTCCATTCATAGAGAAATCACACACACACACAAAACACACAAACACACACGCAGTAAGTGTGACGTTATGGATTGTTTCAAACCAGGATGCTGATTGGTCAAGACATGACCTGAATGAACTTATGTGCTCAACTGTTAATGCACTGGAATAGCAGTGCAAAGGTCATGGGTTAGATTCCCAGGGAACATATTTAATGATTAAAAATATGTACCTTGAATGCACCATAAGTTCATAAGTTTTGATAAAACCACCTGTCAAAATGTATGTATGTAAAATGTACTTAAAATAACTGTATAAACTCTTGACATGTCAATGACAGTAGTCACAATATTAGATTTACATTTAGGCGTTTAGCAGACGCTTTTATCCAAAGCGACTTAAGGTGAGGAAGGCAACAAAGCAATAAATCGTAGGGAGGCAATAACATCAGCCCTACATAGTTACAATTTTTACAGAGAGTACAATATCTCAGTGCTTGAGAGACAAAATCTTTTTTGTTTCAAAACAATATAGCAAGGCTGAGATTTTACATCCAGCATGCAAGCAACTCTCCAATAGCCATGAAACAAACAAAACCATGCATAAAAGTTCTGACTGAGAATATGTGTCACATATAGATTTTGGTATATTTGGTACACAAGATATTTGGATCACATCTTGTGTACGTGCTGACAACTTTATGAAAAAACTGTGTGAATGAGTCATGTATATTATTTATGTTACACAGAGAAAACATGAAGAGGAGCTGAGCTCTGTGTGTGTGTATGATTAATAATGAGGACAGTGAGCGTGTTCAAGTTGTGTAATGCAGGCAGTGTGACAGAAGGGGGGGCCTGCTGGTCAGATTGATGATGTGGAACTCAGCCTATCAGACTAATCAGAGAGACACCAGAGAGAGTGTGTGTGTATATGTGTGTGTGAGTGTGTGTCTGGGAAAGTAAGAGAGAATATGCATGCACCATTGAAAGAATATGTGTGACCGAGGAAGGAGGGAAAGAAACTTGCATGTTTGGACTAGAATAACTTTGTGTGTTACAAGGACACCAGCTGTCTGAAAACAACTGTGTGTGTGTGTGTGTGTGTTACAGCAGAGTGACGGATGGAACTTGTCACAGAGTTTGAGTCAAACGCCATCATGTTTACCCAGGAGGCTTTGCTGCCAGAATTTGTTTTGACGGGATGAAGCGCCAAAAGGAGATCGTGTTACTCCTCACTCAACACACACACATACAACTCTCTAATGCACACTCTGTTCCTGTAAATTTGGGAACTGCTGACAGACAGAGGTGTTGTATGACAGGACTGAAAAATCGACCAATCGCACCATCAACATGTTGACTCACAATGATGAACTCATTTGCGGTAGTGAGAGAGAGACAGTTGAGGAAACCATGAAGGACGGCTGTGACATGTTGGTCCAACTGTGAGTCGCTCTCTTACATGAAACAGCAGCTGTCACATACAAACACACTCCCTCCACATCTTCAAACAGCTGTAACACTGAGCTCACCCCAGTTGTGTCAGAGGTGTTGTGAGTTATTTAAAGTGCAATGTAAGATAAGAGAATTCTTTCAGAGATTTGCACTGAGACCAGTGCCGCCCATCTCTTTAAAACGTCAATCTTTTACTAAGCTTTTGATTAACCACTTAAAACATGTACATTAGAAGCCATCAAATGTTCTTTCAATAAATCCCATTATGTGGTTGGACAATCGTCAAAACAACTATATTGATTACTGCAAATCACAGCCCATTAGAGGCAGAGCTGAAATAACACTCTATTATTTCACTTTATTATTGTTATTATGATAAACACTTCTTAAAAACCTTGTTGTTAAGTACAGGCCTATTTAAAACGAGAAAGAATCAGCACAAATTTTTAGTTAAAATATAACAATTCATTCCTTTGGACCCTTTACCACAAAACAAACCAAATCTTTTACCAAAAAACATCCAGAAGGATGGTTCTTTATGAATTTGCATATAGAATAAAATTTTACTGATAATTTGTCTCCTTCATATTGTTTTGTTATTCTTTGCACTGTATTTATTACGCAGCTGTAATATTGCTACATCTCTGCAGTAATCAAGGACTGTCTCTTTAAAAGTCTCTAGATGACTCTAAATCTCGACATCTAAACATATTGATTTAATTTAACAAAGAGAACAACTGAACAAAACATGAGCCAAAATTCATGAACACTGTTTTTGCAAACCATTCTCATGTTTCGTTATAAACAAGGATACGTCTGGAAAAAGATTCCCATGTAGAATAACTGTAACTCTTGTTTTGTCCCCAGGAAATTTCTTTTCCAGTGCTCTGCTCAATCTGTGTGTGTGTGATGCTCTGCTCTCTGGTGGACTGTTCCCAGAGATCTGAGAGTTTACAAGCTTCCGTATATGACTATCTCTCCCTGGAAGTCATTAACCTTAAGTGGGTGCGTGTGAGAAAAATGAAGATAGAAAGATAAAGAAACCACAAGTATGTGCAAGTGTCAGGGACATTACACGTATGTTTTTGTGCTGGGCAATATGTTGAATATTTATATTTACAATTTTTTTTTAAGTAATTAAGCAACATTGAGAATATATGTGACCTGTGCTGCCAAAATGAGTCTGAATGAACAAGGACTTATCACAAGCAATTGGCAAAAATGTGAAATATGTATATGGTATAATTTGGGGTTTTATTTATACCATATGTATATGGTATAAATAAGTTCATTATGCCCTCTTCCAATGATCCCAATGCTCCAACAGCAGTTGAAAATCATCTAAAATCATCTTTATTTGTACATGTTCTGAGAGGTGTACCTCAGAAAAGTTGTCCTTTGTTTTAATAGTCCATACAACATTGACATTTTTATCTGCTTTCTTTGTAGATCATTCATTTTTTGTCTGATTCCAACAACTCATACACCATTTTTAAAGAGTTTTTAATGTAAAAATGTGACAATATGTGAATGTGACAATAACAGTGAATAATATTTGAAAATTTGCTTATTGTGACACATTTTGCCAGCACAGCTCAGATATATTGGCCAATATTTTGAATGTTGTTAAAAAGAAAAACAACATGGTAATATTGTTATTTAGCAATATCACCCAGCCTACTAAATGTGTGTGAGTTTTTCATGCTCCTCGTGTGCTTTTATGTCATAACGAGTGTGTCTTCTCCTGTATGCATGTTCATATGATCCATAACTGCTTTCATCATGTTCTCAATGATGACATCCAAAACCTTAATTACCTTCACCTGTACCAGAACAAAGACACACACTTTCCTACTGACCACACCCAGCTTCCTCCAGAAACAAACACACGCACACACACATATATATATATGGTCAATATATACTCACATCCAGGGAATCTTCATTGACAACGACGAGCGACATGCCATGTGAGACCAGCCTACAGGAGTAACCTGAGACAAGCAGAGTTACAGTAGAGCGTTACACAAAGCCACACATACACGCCCCAACAACTTAACCTCTTTGTAGATCTGTCATTACCCACTAATCCCTGTCTGCTGGGTCTGTGCTGCTGTCCACTGCTTTATCTCAACTCTCACCTACTTTATTTTGAACTGTCTGTCTGTAGCGCCTGCCTGACTGTCTGATCTGTCTGTCCTTGTGAGTCTCCTGGGTATTCTGGAGGTCTGCTTCCAGTGACTTTCTCATCATTGTCTGTTTGATATTGTGCTTACTGACTGCACTTATTTTTTATGTTATACAATAATTTATCAACTTGTGCTGAATTTCAAAGTTTGTGTACATCTCCATGGTTTCCAACATGTTTGGGTGATGTCATACGCTGCAACAAAACATTTGCTCAACCGATGGCAATGACTTTGGCAGAACTTCCTCCCAGCTAACAGGAAACATTCCCAGAACACTGGCTAACATTCTCTTAAAGTTCTCAAAAACTTACATGTAGTACATTTTAAAAAAAACATTAAGAATGTTTTTAACATCATAAATTGTATATAACAACGTTATTCTCAAATTGCTAGTGGAACATTTTAAAAATGTTGCAAAATTAAAAAAGTTTTAAGTCCTAGAACATTCAATATAACATTTTTAACATTTTATTTAATGTAAAATGTTACTTAATGGAAACGTTAGGGAAACATTCTTACAACCTAAACTTGTAGATGGACTGTTTCTCTGAACAATGGAAGATTGGAGTGTTTGGGAAACCTGGTCGAAAACAGTCATCACTTGGCTATTCTGTTTAGTGCCGAACAAACTGCACAATTCAGTTGTAATAATCTATTCATGCATGTTTGCATACATATATATATATATATTATACGTAGACACACACGCATACCAATATTAATAGCAGTCTCCTGCTTATCTCCGGTCAGAACCCATATCTTGATGTCAGCTCTCATGAGTGTTGCTATGGTTTCAGGAACTCCCGCTTGCAGACGGTCTTCTATAGCCGTGGCCCCCAGCAACAGCAAGTTCTACGTGTAAGAAGAGATGATGAAGAAAGATCTGCTCACTTCATTTAGACTCAGCTGTAGACGCTACCATGCTTGCTGTGTTGAGTCCCGAAATATGTACAAAAACTACATGCAATCTGATCTGACCGTTCAGACTGAAACACATTTCGAAAACTAGATTGTAATCAGATTTCAAACCACATATGGACACGGTGTGAATCGGGTTGGTAAATTTTTATGCGTTTTCTCTTGTTGTTCAGGCTATAAACAATGGAAATGTTTGCATATGCCATAAAGTCTGAACAGAGCTTATGACATTCTAGTCGAAATTCAGAGTGCTTAGAAAAGCAATAACACAGGTCTCCTGAACACAGGCACAAAGGGTATCATGATTCATACAGCATAGTTTGCTGCTAAATTTAATAGTCTGGATAGATGTTTTTAAAAGCCTCTCAACAGAAGTAGTGATTCTTGCTTCAGCACGCACCACTTAAAAAATCCCCCACACCAAGGCGTACAGACTCAGTAACTACATACAGATAAAGTGACAACCTGAAACCTCACCCATCTTTCTTCTTCTGTGTCACCTCTTAATCCATGTTTCACCTCCCCACCCTCTTTCCCGAGTGTAAGTTTGTGCATGCAGGGAAATATTTAGGTCGTTTTTGGAGTATTTATGTGTGTGCATGCAGAAGTAACACAGTAGTGTTGTTGATTCTGCTTTTATGAGGCTCTTGGCAGACTGGTGAAGGTAATTATCTTCGCTGTGGTGTACCAACCCTTCCTCAACTACTTATCTGGGCCAGAGCCCTGAAACGCACATGTATAGTCAAGAACCATCTTTCACACCAGTTGCCTAAAAGCAGTAATACTGCACTGCCCCCTGTTGTCCAGTCAGAACATTGCAGAAGAAGCACTGCCTTTGTGGATACAGCTGTATAAAAAAGACAATCTCAAAATCTCAGCATCAGGTGATCTCCTCAAACTCTTAGAAGCATACTGAACAAAACAATGGCTGAAAACAGCAGTTTAAATC
The DNA here is from genome assembly GCA_036877525.1 of Chromobotia macracanthus. Taxonomy (NCBI): domain Eukaryota; kingdom Metazoa; phylum Chordata; class Actinopteri; order Cypriniformes; family Botiidae; genus Chromobotia; species Chromobotia macracanthus. Next base: position 807,821 of record JAZGTH010000098.1, on the reverse strand, counting down.
TGATTGGATGGCTAGTTGTGCAACATATCATATTGTTTGGAGGGGCACTGTGCATACCCTTAGTTCAAGGCTGTCCACGCTATGTCTGAAAATGCTAAACCGTATGTTAGAGAAAATAAAATTGTTTCATGGGCAGAATAATGAAATGTGGACTGGACTGGGTAGACTCCTGCTTTTTTTAAACAAACCTTTCCCAGGGAATGCTAACAGGGAATGTTATTAGAAAGTTCTCTCAAATTTATCAAAAAAGTTATTGCAGTAATGTTATAAAAAATTGTTATATCTCAAAACATTACTCTTAAGTTAATAGTGGAATGTTTGAATAATGTTCTTATAACCAAGCAATAACGTTAACACAATATCTCAGAAACTGGATGCTGTGAACATTCCTAGAACTTTCAAATAACATTTTTAACATTTCTGTTACTTAACAGAAACATCTGAGAAACATTCTTACAACCTAAAACTGTTGCTGGGTTACTGACCCTTAAACACATTTAATTTGGTATAAAGCTGTTCTTCTAGTGACGTACATGATGTATATTACGTACCTTCTCTATGAGTTCATAGCATTCCTCCAGTTTCTGAGCTCTGTCCTTTAGCACAGTGCTAACACGGTTGTACTCCTTTAGCCATTCCTGATATGCTGCCTCCTCCAGGTCCACATATGCAAAACAGAGAGTCCGTAGCCCTGCACAAACACAAAACAGAGTAAAATACACTGATAAAATACAGTCAAACAAACCAACAATTTTGAATAACTCTTTACCTTCTGTGGCAAACTGCTCCAGGTGGACCACGGTTAGGTCCTTATGCTGTGATGCCTCGGTCAGACGCTCGAAAATCACATTATCCTATGAAATATGCACAACATCATCAAATTGTGCCAAACAATCATAACCATAAACCAGGGCTAACATCACAAGGCGCAAAGCATTATGGGTAAACCCTGGCATGTCAATATGTATATGTGTATATCATACAGTAAACCCTCACCGCTCCCTTGCAATATAGTCGCAGTTTGCCTGCAGGCGTTCTAACAATCACTGACATCCTCTTGCGATTGCTGTGAAAAAGGACAAATGCATTGAACCGCCATGCAAAGAATCACTTGAGGGCTATTATATATAGCTTATATTTGTGTGAATGCTGATGCACAGGTGTGTGTGTGTGTGTGTGTGTGTGTGAGAGACCACGTGAGTGCACAGTTGAGGCCTACCTGGAAAATTCTAGAACATTAAGCAGTTCGTAAGACTGCTCTTTTCCTCTCTGAGGAACAAACACAAGAAATGTACACATTAAATTAGGACACATAAATGAGGGTGAAATGAAATATTTGGTTGATTATTAATGATGTACAGTAAAGAACAAGCTTACTGCATCTATGATAACTGAATGGGGTGTTCTTGCAGTGAAAACAAAGCCCAGACTTTTGGCACCTTTCACCAGAGCTCCTTCATCTAAAAACACGTTAACATCAGCATCCAGCTCTCACACTGCAGGCAGCTGTCAGTCCATTATAACCCGTCATTTAAGTAATTACATGATATGCTTTCAATTAAAGGCAGGGTAGGCGATTTTTTCCAGAAACATTTTTGTTATGCTTGTTGAAAGCCTCCTCACACCTTTATAGCAGTCACAAGTGGTCTAAATATATTTATATTTGTCTTAAAATGTATATCCAATCAATGAATTCAGCCTGAATGTAATGATAGGATGTCCTACTAGCCTGTCAAACTATGTATTTACATACCTATGCGCAAATTAAAGAAGGCGTGGCGTTGGAGATTGCTCTGAACGGAGGGCAAGATCTTATGCTTTCAAAGCTAGGTTGCTATTGCTTGCTTCTCCAAAATTGATTAAACAAATTACTGTTAATTATTTGCATATATCTATATTTGCTAAGAAAAGCCTCTAAATTGTGATACCCGGAGAGGAAGCCTGGTAGATAATTTGGTTTCCTTCTCGCTCAGGAACAACCGTATGACAAACAGCCATCATGGTCAAAAATTCACAGATCTGAGGAGACGTGGGCTAGAGACAGAGAGAAGACCGTTAACACATCCTACACATAAAAAGCGAGTTTTAACTAAAACACAATATAGAACTGCTAGAAAACCCGTACGTGGTTCTTCTCAATGTTCTGGATAAGCGTGGGATCATCAAACTCAGTGGAATTGTGACTTGTAGAGGGAAGGTGACTGAAAAAGAGACAGAGATGGAAAGAAATGAGATATAATGGATGGATTATCCACCTGAACCTGTGTAACGTTCAGCACGTTAATAGAATAAGCAGAATCTGACCTGAAGTCCTCCATGGATCGATCGCAGTCCAGATCTGGGAAATGCCTGGAGACAGAATTATAGATCAGTGGCCAGACACACAAATACAAACAAAAGCAACAGATCAATACATGCTAATAGAACTATAACGATTCGAAGCACGAAGATAATGCGAGTTTATTGAGCGCCACAATTACCCGTATGTAATTCCAGCTATTGTGCACTTCTTAAAATGCATGACATTGCAGGTGAGAGTGCCGGTCTTGTCAGAAAATAGATATTTCACCTGAGAAAAAACAGGCAAGTTGGAATCAATGAACATTTGCCAAACAGATATTTCTAAAAGTGAATGGGCGGAGCCTCTCCTTACTTGGCCAAGCTCTTCATTCAGATTGGACGTTCGTGCCATGGCAGGCGTGTCTGTCTCCGAGTAATACATCTCAACATCCTGCAAATACACATGCATAAATGAACTCATTATTTACTATACAATCCCTCACACACCACTGTTTGTTTTATATGTTAGTGTGGACATTTGGCCCTCACGAATACAAAACAACCTGTATACACACACACACACACACACACACACACACACACACTACATCAGTCTTACCCAGTTGATAAAGAGAGCCTGAGTGAATTTGACCACTTCCAGTGTCACCAGTAAACTTATGGGAATCAGGTTGTTATAGAGGATGATGAAGGTCAGCAGATTATACCAGAAGTTCAGAGAAATGTCACCTAAACACACACACACACACACACACAATTTGTTTAGCAAAGGCTAATGTATGCAAGCTTATCAAAGTATTAGCTTTTCTAACAAGTGAATACACATCTACAGGGTGTATATAATTTTGTAATTTTGTGTGCATGTTTGTATTTATACCTGCTCGGGAAAGATACCAACAAGCCTCGTCTGTATGTTGTTTGTTCCATATGGCAGCCCCAATGGAGCTGACCAGGGCCATGACCAGCAGAATGCAGAACAGAACCAAAATCTGCATATTTGTCACCCGCTCAACATTAGAACGTTTCAGTGGAGCTTTCGTGGAATTCTACAGAACAGAAAGACTACATTAATGCTCACAATAAGCCTGAGCCTCTTACAAAAGTGACTTAAGTAATTATTAAAGACACAACAGATCATCAGAAAAGTAACAACAAAAGGCAAAAACCCAACTTTTTATTTCGAATTAAGGTCATCTGATCTGAATTATGGTCAGTTACTCTTCATTTACCATTTACAATTACTTTACATTTTTGTCAGCCAAGTGTACACACTTACTTGCATGAGTTTGGAATCATGTCCAGTGTAGACTACAATACCCACAACCCACTGCGTGTTCCTGAGCTGGGCACCTCGTAACAGCACCTGGTCTGGTCCAAGTGGAACTGGGCTGTAGTATAAAAAAAGATCAATGTGGACATTGTGTGTGTGTGCAGAGACATTAGCCACTTTCACACAGTAATTTACCAGCAAATTACCAGAATTACTTTACCTGTAAATAAACAAATGTGCAATGTGGTTCCATCTTTTTACTAGTAAGGTTCCATTCACAAATCAATACCAAATACTGTGATGTGAAGAGCCAAACGGTGGGTGTTGTGATTTAAAAAATGACGAGGTTTGATGTTGTTTCCGAACACATGCAGTCTGTATTCTGCTGCTCAAAGCAGACTTTTATGTTAGCGCGTCCTTTGCGTTTACTGATAATCCTGTTCTGCATTTACACATAGATAAATAGCCGTAAATTACTGGAAATGTTACAGCTTTACTTGCTTGTAAATTGCCTGAACAAATTTATCAATAATTTTTTTTAAAAGGTCCCGTTCATACAGGATCTCTTAACTGTAATTTGCCAGTATTTTACAGGTAAAGACAGCACGTATGAAAGGGGCTGTTGATAATCGGTTTACGCACTTGTGGTTGTCAAGGCGCAGTGTTCCAGTGAAGTCATACAGGTGTCTGTTTGGTCCCTCACATTCAAGACGACCAGACAAAGCCATCAGTTCCTCCAAAGACTGAAAACTAGCTGTGAGAGGAAGACCCTGTAACACACACACAATAAATAATGACCCTGTCTGGGTTTATACTTAAGATGTGATTGTTGTGATGTGTAGCAGACCTGACGGATCTTCAGGTTAGTCTCCCCATCTAAGTTGGATGTTTCAGTGTAACACATGGCCTGAGGCTCACTGTAAAATAAATTTAAACTAATTTTAAATATACAACAGCAGCACACAATTAGACACACACACAGGTTTTTTTGTAGGCTTTTTTGAGAATGCACTCGATTGTAACTTTTGGAATGAAATCTGATTCGTTTCTTCAGACAGCATAATCAATATCTGGTACGTTTATGTGGCGTCAACACAATAGTAAATAATCTTCTTCTACAACAACTGAGAAGGCATCAATTTGAGATCTGTAAAATTCACAAGCCACGTGACATGACATTCAGTATGCTTTGCAGACGCTACTGTATTTTTCACATACATGCATATTCAGCTAACAATGAACGTTCTCTGAACAGTGGCTAACGTTCTCTGAAAGCTCTCTCAAAGTCATCAAAAAACATTTTTGCAGAACGTTTTTAACGCTATAGATCACATTTCAAAAACGATGTTAGTCGATCATTTTATAAACATTACAGAATTTAAAAAAAAATGGTTAAATGATGTTCTTATAGCCAAGCAATGACATTAATACAATGTCTGAAAACTGGATGTTTTCAACGTTCCTGGACCTTTTAAAATACGGAAACGTTTTTACAACCTAAAATTGTTAGCATGGTATGCTGTTTATGAAACTGCCCAAGTGTTGACTTTTCAACACTTGGGCAGTTTGTGAATATGAGTGAATGCAGCTTTACAGTAAATGCAACTGTATTTTGTGCCTGTTATAAAAACATCATGTTGTGATCAACAAAACTGCTTGAAATTTTATTGGACCATTCAGACTGAAACACATTTCTAAGAATTTAGATTTTAATTCTTAAGTCACAGAATCCTTGACATACAATTCATTACAGCAAACTGTGTAACTCGCTTCTCATATTTTAAATCATATCACAGCACAACAAACCCCCACCAATACAAATACAAACACACACACACACAGCGGTGCTGACCTGGAGGACACTATGACCATGTCAGCCGGTAGATGCTGCCCATTGGTCACCTTGACTATGTCTCCCACTGCCACCTAGTGGGCAGGTGCAGCATTGCAACAGCATGAGGAGGGAGAAAATGAGATTAAGAGACCACAGTGCATGAAGAGAGAACGGGCAACACACATGAGGATGTTCAAAACTCAAGAAGAGAGTATATAGACAGTAAGAAAGGCCACAGAGAGGTGAATTCAAATCAGCAGATGGAAAATAAAAACATCGCACCAGGACGAAAACAAAAGCATCATTAAAAAACAGAACAAGGGGGAAACGATAAGAAGAAAGAGTAGAGTGAGAGAAAGATGTAGAGAAGGAGAGAAAATCAGGGATACCTGTTTCCATATGATGGTTTGCCATGCTCCGTTACGCAGAACTGGAAAACGGTGACATCATCAGTAAAACTCTTCCAATCACCATACAAACACACGCAATTACACACCATTGTCCATTAATTAAGTTAAATTAACGTATTGTAAATACTAACACATATAACGTGCTGTTGAAAATACATTTTAAATAACAGGTCAGGTCCAGTAAACATTATACAGTTAAGAGGTTCTATCAAAATCTGGGCCTAATGGAATATTTTGAAACATATCAAATGTTAGAATTTAATTCAGTATGTTTAATAAATGTATAATTTTTTAATACTCAACCTGTTGTCTTCTTCTTGTTCACCGTGTTGTCTGCTTTGTGTCTTTTCTGCAAAAACACAATAACATCAGGGTTCATCTTTCAACATATCAACAGCGTTTCAAAGACGAATGCTTATCCAGCATATCAACACAATTCAGACTGAAGTCAATCCAGTTTAAAGTCAATTCGGTTCCTTATTCAGCAGATAACTCACATAATCCTCAATGATCTCTTTGATCCCAGCCACTGTCAGTATGAAGATAAGCGGCACCAGTGTTGTATAGCGACCCGTCGGTGAGACATCAGGGATTTGCTGCATTTAAAAATGTATACAGATCACTAATATGAATTTAAGAACTCTGTAAGCACTTTAGTTTATCGTCTTTAGCGTCATCTTTAATGTGCTGATGGATGGTCTCATCTATTACAATGAAAAATATTTGCTAGAAATAACAGAATGTTAGAGTTAATGAGAAAACAAAACAACAAGGAAGAGAACCTTATCATAGTGAATTTCATAAGGAAATTACCAGGTCATATTTTACCTCCAAATCAAAAGTAATAAACAGGAATTTGATTTTACCTTTGCATTATGACATTATTTGAGCAAGATAAGATTGTTCTTTTTTTTCTTTTGGCTCTGCAGTGAAATGTGACCCATGCATTTCTTTATAATTCTCACGAGATTCCCCTGTTTAGCTTGCATTCTGTTTAATGTAATACTGGCTTGACAGGCTGGATCATGCAGAGGCCAATATGAAACACTGAAGAGTGTACTGTGGATGAGAGTGCCATAGTGGACCACTTCCAAACAGAGTAAAAAATTACTTCAAAATGACATAGTCAGCAAAAGCAGTTTGGCTTTTTAGACTTTCCCAAAATGGCTCTTATGGCACCATGTTCAGTACTTTATGGCACATGTTGTACTTTGAGGTCCTCAAAACTAAGCAGACGCAGTTTGGACAGATGTGTGCTTGTGTGAGCATGCCAAATGTAATACCTGCATGAGAGCGATGAAGAGGAAGAAAGCATTAGCTGCTCGTCTGATCTGTTCGTACAGGAAGCGTGGAAGGAAAGTGAGGATCCCGTATTTAGCCGTGCTGAGGAGAGAAAATGTCTAATTAACTCTTTAAATATATTCTTTCTGTAACTGTTTTAGAACTTATACACTTTAAGGGCCAAAACAGCACTAATTTAGGATTACCTCCACTCCACAAAAAAGCATTTGCAGGTGTTTCCTTAAAAGCGAACAACCACTTGCTATCACCTATGCCTGACACAGCACTGCCCACTGCATTAAATTTAGATAAACTATCCCAAAATAAGTATCTGAGCTGTTAGAATAGATGTTTCTCTTCGTGACAGTCAATGCCTATTGATCGACCCATAAGTAACTCTTGAATAGCTGACTGTGGCAGTAAATGTTTACGATCATTAAAATAGCTGTTAAAAATAACCTCATGGACCACAAATTTGCTGTCTGTCTAAATCTAAACATGACTCAGCGGGTACCTGTTTGTGTGGGTGTGTGTTTGTACCCACATGGTAGGTGTATATGGTGTAAATCCATCTGTATATTCGTTCTATGGATTTTTTATGCATTAGTGCCTATATAACAACATGCGAATTTGTGTAAGCATTAGTTTGTTTCTGGTCCTCTTTGTAAACATGGCACCCTTTTGGACACACTGGTAAGGAGTTCACAGCCTAACACACACCGTGCAACCCACACTACAGCCTCCAACGGCAGCTCAGTGGCTGACCTGGAAGTGCAACAGGTTATCAGTGACATCAAAGAGCACCTGAAACCATTCATACGATCCTCTTCATTAACATTCAGTGGCCTAATCACACACATACGGTAACTCACACTACCCCGATCGTGCTGTATAGTAACTTGGGATTACCCTACAACTGGGGTCTTCTGCTACTGAGTCTGTAAAATACTGTTTGATCTCAAACTGGCTCATTTTTGTGAAAAAGTGCAAATTAAAATTACACACACACACAAATAGATGTACATCTATAATTATGAAAATATTTTTAACATCTGTGCATTGTAAGCAACAAAGTATATAAATACATAACCATGATACTTCTATATGTGACCCGTGCTGGCAAAATGAGTCACGATGAGCAAATTTTCAAAACTGAGTTCTGGTAATTTTCACATTCCCCGTTAAAAACCTTTAAAATGATGTATGATTTGTTAAAATTTTACAAAAAATGAGCTACACCTGTCTAAAGCACCGATCGTCAAGAAGAAAGCAGAAAAACACTGCAATTTTTCAAGGATTATTAAAGCAAAGGAAAGATTTAGAAAGGAAAAAACAAATACAGTTAATTCTGAATGTCTAACTGCTTTTTGGAACACTGACATCACTAGACGATAGCGTAATTAACTCATTTTTGTGAAAACCTCAAATTAGAGCAAAGTTGACATTTTTCACTTGCTTTGCCTGTAGCTCGTAATTAGCCTGCGCGTATTCCGACTCATTTTGTCAGTATGTGTCACACACATACATGTGTATATATATATATATACACACACACACACACACACACACACATATATATATACGTATACACATACACATATACACACATATATATGTGTGTGTGTGTGTGTGTATATTTTATATTTATATACATGTGTGTGTGTGTGTTATAATAGGCCACGCTTATAAGAGTTCAGGAGGTTCCCTGCACCATCTCTCCATCCATCAAGGACTCCTTGGGCATGAAAATGGTTGAACGGTTGACCCCCATCCTACCAGACTGTTATGAACGATATAGCCGTCATGCCTGTCTAAACGATCCCTGCACTATTGTCGTGTACTGCTGGATTTGTTGCTCTGGTTACTCTGTGATTGACAGCTCACCAATTGACACCAATGCCACTGGAAGCAGAAACCCGTTTCTAAATAAAACATGAAGATCAAGGAATAAGAGTGTGAACTGAAGAAATCTTATGAAATTTTCCACTGCTCGAGGCATCATGCCAGAAAGGTTAATGAGTGGAAGGTCAGATCCTCCCGTGATCTGTTGATTCTCAAAAATAGCCAATGACAAACAGAATATGAGTTTCTAGATCTGCCTTAATGTTGTTACAGAAATCAAAATAGAGCCTTTTAGAGCAGAATCGAATCTTCAGATCACACTAGCAGATCAATGAAGCGTGTGTGTGGGTAAGTGTGCTTTACTGAGAAGTTGGTTCTGAGTAAGGTTCTGTTGGACTGTTTGTTTATGGATGGCACTATAAAACATTACCAGACATGAAAACGATTTAGGATCCAAATTAATCAGGTTTATGGTGTGTGTGCTGACCTGCTCCTCTTGTTGATACATAAAGACAAAATATTTTTCCATCATCAGAATTTCGTGTCATGCCAGAATCTCACTGCATAAGACATAAGACTCGCAAAACAAACTAACCTCAAATACATAGTATTTGATATAACAGCTATTCAACAGGCTTTAACAACAACATGCAAAAAAATGCAGAAATCTTAAGATGCACTTTTGAGACCGAAAGCCTTTATGCAAGAATCGCAAAGGAATGAATCAAGCACAGCCTGGGACATGACCCTGAGTACTTTTAGAAAATCTCTGATGGAGTACTTCACTTAATGGAAGTTATACAGATGTCTCACTTACGACCAGCTTGCACAGAGTTTATGAATTTCTCTTATCGTAGCCTGATTACAGTATTTGTACAGTAGCACTTATAGTACTGCAGGCTATTAAATGATCTGTTAAGCTATTAGTAAGTGTTAAAACAGCTGCGTTCTTGCTGGGGCACAAAACACAACTATAACATTGTGTTTAACAAAATAATTAATACTATAAAAGGGTAAACAAACAATGGCTAAATGCAACTTTTTACTAAAACCAAAACTATAGTAAACCCGTGCAAACCAACTACTCAAAAGAAAGTGGTTTCATTTTGTTTAATCATAGTATAACAGGCAGTCGTTTTAGAAATTAAGACAATAAACGCCCTGAAAGCAAAGCTTTTTTCTCCTCTTAGATTAATACAGCCTTCTGCACTTAAGCCAAATAAATTGTATAGATTAAATATCTCATACATCTCACACAACTAAACACAGACGAAATACAACTGTTTACAGCATCTAAACTAAGAAAGGAAATCTCCATCAAATTCATTTTAAATAATCGGTGACCATGCTTTCAAATGCCATAGAAAAGCAATAAAGAAATTGCATAATGCAATATTTTAAAGCGTTTAAATGAAGGATACGTAACTAAATACAAATAATAAAAAAAAACAATGACTGACCCCGACTGACTGAAACATTTTCATAATCGACAACACAAACAGTACACAATGCATGTATGAAAGCATCATCTAAGGAACTCACCTGACATGGTTGTCGCAAAATTTGGTGGTCTGGGGTCTGTTGAGCAGCACGATCCGGGCTGTGGCATCTATCGGCTCCGCCTGTGATGTAGTTCCGGACATCTCATCCTCTGCCTTGCGGTACCCGGCGGCCGAGCATGCGGGTCCTGCGGCGATAAGAGAGAGGCGAGGCTTGCGTGAGTGTGCGTGGAGGAAGACGGGAGGAAGAGGAGACATAGAAATGTGGTTCAGTGCGCTGGCCACTAACACTACTACTGTATGCTGATGCAAGCGGCCCCCTTTGTCAATGACGTTGCCTTTGCGCCCCGCCCTCCCTTTCATTTTGCCCATCATCATCATCATCATCATCCTCATCATCATCCCGGCCAACAGCTCCGTCACCAATACAGCAAACGCGCTACGCCCACGGGACCCCCTCTATATACAACGTGCTGATGGGTGCACAATGGCGCAGCAAACACCGCGGGCTCGTCACCTCTGTAGAAACCTTGTGCGTTTGTTTTCTTTATTAAAGCCTCTTTATTCGGCGGGCAAACACCTGCGCTCGAACAAAGCGCAACGGGCTAGGATGCGAGACCGTGGCTGTTGACCCATCGCGTATCGAGCTTCCTACCTGGATAGCATTATTGTAGGCGCCCTACGCGCTCGCTGCGGCCGTTCGACGTGCTGCCTGGGTAGGGAGCTCGTTGGATGAGCGCACGGCCGCGCACCGACCGCTGCGGTTCTCTCTCCGGCGTTGCCGCAGCAGGGATCGACCGTCAGACGAGTGTTTCCCGCACGTAATAAATAATGCACGCCCGGTAAATAACAGCTCTGTCTGGATGCGACGGGAGAGTTTACCCAGCTGGTGCATGATCGAAAGCGGGTGTGGATAGATGGACCGCACGCGTCACTTCTCCCATTCCAGCCAGACAAAAGCCCCAAACCCTGGCCCACCGTGTCATTTGGGTCGCCCTGTGATATATGCGGACGTTTTTATAAGGCTCCACCACGTAGTCTCTTCGGTTTCTCCCCAGATAAAGAGTTTCCTCTGTCGGCTTTAGTCTTAACTACTACAGCGCTCCCCACAGAGAATACTAAAGCCTTACATTTAAAGGCGCAGGCACTGCTTGAGGGCCACAGGCCCCTGGCTCCACAATTATGGAGGCAAAAGCATTAAACATACACACTGACCGGCAAGGAGTCGTTTCCTGGTCATTTATTCCATCCACTTTCTTAGACTGAAATCAATCCTGAGGATTCGTATATATATAAGCCAAAAAAACATACTATATGGCAGAGTTGTTAAAGCAGAGAAGACACACCATTTCCTTAAACATCCATAAAACATATACACAGGTGTAAAATAATATTTAATAAATATATCACTTCTAATGATAGGAGAGGTAAACAGGCAGTACTGTAAAAAGACGTGTCTCAAATGTGTCTCCGTGCTGGGTCATGTCTAGACGCAGTTTTGTAAAAGCTCTCACAAGATTCGCTTTTGTTGTTACCATTGATAGGGTGAGAGACATTCAAATTATGAATATGAATCTCATGAGACTGAATCTGGACACCACCTCCATGCTGCCACAATTTACCCCTTCAGCTGTGAGTCAGTCATGCAGAACTATAAACACTAAGGATCAGCTAAAACATGCGCATGCCCATTCATGCTGAGGGCTTTAACTCTCTCTCAGATCTTCTTGGTTTCTGAGACTGCATTCTGCAGGTTGCTCTTGTATGTGAACAACACAAACGTAAGTTTTGAGGAGGTGCAGGATATAAATATTTCAGGCATTCATGTCTTTGGTGTCAAGGCCAGCTTACCCAATGATATCCATCTTGCCACTAACCTTAGTCTAAGGTTAACTAACCTAGTCTTTTAACTTGCAATTACAGTGTCATCATATTTTAATGCCGAAGACAGTGGTGATTTTGTACTGTCGTAATTTATAGCTAACATTGTGTAACATTTAGTGTTGCTGCTTTTTTTTTCAGATTACATTTAAAGAATGCAAAGAAAATTTGAGTTTCATTGCTTTTATGCTATGTTAGTTTTGATGACTCATCTTGGACATGGAATTTGCCAAAGGAAATATTATCTAGTATAACCATCGAAGTACAAAAGTGAGCAGGTGACTTGGTTTAGTCACCTGTAACCAGACCCGCCAAAGCATAGTCCACCGCAGAAGTTTACCAAGAGTGGAAACAATGAGAGTTCCTCAGTGACACCTACTCTGGACCAGGACCAAGGAATCAAATATATGACCCACTTTTCACTATGCATCCCATATCAAACTCTGCATAATCACTCTCTTCCTCATTCACTCCACCCTTCCACTTATTCTTCCAATCCCCTACTCAGCCATTCACTTCTAATGATCGATAAAAAGCCCCTGAGATGCGGCCTAAATTTTATTCAGCGACAGATAAAAGCTTCAGTTGCCCACAAAATGGCAGAGCAGACGGACATTTACTACCTGCTTAACATCCCAGAACTGTGGAATCAGCATCATGTTGGTACAGTAAATTATGTGCAGTACATCGTGCACATAACAAACTAACAAAAGTTTCATAATGTTCACACACACACAGTTATGACAATTACTAAGCACTTCATTCAAAACTTTGGTATCCAGGATAATACTGATAATACTTTGAAGCCGACTGTTAGTCTGACTTTTGTCCTCATTTAGAGAACAAAAAAGAAACAAACTGTTTTTTCAGTTTTCATGGCAAGCATAAAAGTCATGCATCATGTCTCCTTTAAATACAGCCTACAACACTGCCAACAATTGATGAAAGTGAGTGTTGACCAGTTTTTCAGCATAAAAAACACGCAAACTTTCTTGATATCCCTAAATAAAACCACAGCTTATTCTTGCAAAAAAATGTCAGCTGCATAATAATATCTAATATCGAAACGGTCAAATAATGAGGAATAAATTCACATTTATTACAATGAGCTACCTGGCGCACCAAATCGCATTTCTTACCAGAATCCAAATGCTGGGAAAGAGTGGCTGAATTTTCAAGCACATTTCAGGACAGACTTTACGATCTAATACAGCCAAACAGGCCGTTTCTGATTTTCTCTGGTGTTTTCACTCATTCTTAAAAGCACAGCAGAAAAAAACAAACAGTTTAACTTTAAGGGTCAGAGAATATAAAAACGATGATAAACTGTTACTATGCAACTATTTTTGGCACATTGCTTTACTAACACTATAAGTAGACCTACATTGTATGACATGACCCCATTAATGACCCAATCAGGCTATGTCTCAGTATAGTCAGCCATCCATAACTGATACTTATATTTACATTACATACCATTGTTTAACAAGTCAATAACATACAGTAAGTGCTTGTGATTAGCACTCTAGCACATGAATCTATCATTGAGTTTGACCCTTAGCACACTGAGGGGTGAATGTGGTCATTTGGCCATCTGCCAGCTTTTCACCACTCAAAAGCAGCCTGCTTTTAAATTATGAATAGACCTGGTGTGCATTATTCATCTCTACGCCTTTGTAATCACGCTCACTTTACCAGCATGCATTCATTTAGCGGCCCTCTCGCATTCCGTGCAACATCACTGCGCATCTCTCCGTTGCATTATACACTGATTAGTCTTTGGTCATGCTGTTCAAACGGGTGTCAAATTCTTCTGTTGTGTCGAATTTTTAGCTACCGCTACACACCGGAATTGAAACCAGGTCAAAAGGACAGTAAGCCTAAAAATTGTCACAGTGAAACAGCAATCATACAATGAACCCAACCAAACCCAAACACACAGAAAATACTGAATGCTGAATCAGGGCCCTAATTATTCATAAACTGCATGCAGGTTAATTAATTAAGAGACAAGTGAGAACATTAAGAGACAGAGAAAATAAGCAATGCATTCAGTTATGTTAAATGTGAGGATAATAGGTTTTGTGGTGTTTGATATAACTTTAAACTATAGAAGATGTTGTGTGATTGATCATGTTCTATTATAAATTCATAATAGCTTTTTAATAGTAAATGGCTGTAATTGCCAACTTCAGACCCAGAAATCATAAAAACATTTAACAGTGTTATTTTATATTACATAGGGCCTATAATATCTAATGTTTCTTATACAGATATTTATTATGGGTATCAAAATATGCATTATTGTCCTTGATAATACGTAGCATTGGCTAAAAAGAAAATAAAAGTAAAACCATGTGATGCTGTCTAGCTCAGAGATTAGCAGCGTAGGGTGACTGCTTGTTCATATGAGCAGACTAGAGATATAAATTAAGAATTTTCATTTTGCATCTACACATGCACATTCATTTTGTGCTCATTAACTTAATGCTAAATAAATAATAATAATGTACTAAACACATGGGATCGATATTATTATGGGAGTATCTATCCTCTTGTACATCAGTTTCGGAAGTAAACAGTTTAAGATGTATCCACCTATCTCTAGCTCCCACACAAAGTCTGAAAAAAAAGTCTCTAAACCCATTACCTACAGAGCCCTGCCTAGCCCTGCTGTGCCCTCGATGTGACATGTTGGTCCTTTTTCCAAGGCAACCTGAAGGTCCCGGTTGCCTCCAAGGCTGGGAACAAGAGTTGCACTTGTAGCCTGGGTTGCTATGACGATGAGAAGGGTAAATGAGAAATGGAAACCTCTCACAAGCTAGTGACTACAGTGGCTAATCCTCTTTCTGTGAACTCTGCAACTTCACCTGTATCTAATCCTGACCAGGGTTTATCCTAGAGCGCACTTGAGATTTTTCACTTACTCCACTTATGTCACTCGCAACGCCATGCAAAAGCCATGCAAGCACCACCATCTAACCCCTTACTAAATGCTTACATACACCAAGTATTTTTTAATGCATGCATGCATTTTGGTGCATCCCTTGATGCATTCTATGCCTGTGTACATGTGATGACATGAACGTCTATGTAAGAGTGAAATTGTGAGGGAGCTGAATTAAGTCTGTGTGTATATGTGAGTGTGGAAACTGCTAAGAATACAATTTAAAAGTCTAAGTTGGTTTTCTGGTTTCATTTGGTCTGTTGGCTGGTTGAAGAGGGACTCTTGACACTTTTCAGGTGGTCAGGCAAGCAGCACCAGCTGAGACCAGGTGAAACCACTAAAACCAGCAAACCATCTTAGGCTGATTTAAACTGGTTTTATTCTGCAGATGCAAGTTAGCTTTATTAGTCTACCCATGCACGGGCTGAAGGAAAGGGTGTTTCCATGCACCTGTGAGGCTCCAAGCAGTAGCAGGGGCAGCAGCTCACTTTGGAAGGGCACTCACTTTTTTCAAACCTGTCTGCCAGACGGGACCGCATGTTGGAGCCCATGGGCTGGTCATGCCGGACAGGCGAGTCCTGGCTAAGAGGGGTCAACACTAACTGTTCTTGAGGAGCCCAACAAGAGTTGCAATAAGAAAAACAACACATAAGACATCATCAGTCAGTTCAAGATCAACACACTCTTAAAAATTTCAAGGGTGTTTAGTGGAGATGTTACCATTCAGTTAACTCTTAATGAAAAGTGTAGTTGACACTGTCAAAGGCATCTTGACATCTCACAGGTTTCTTAGTGACCTCTAAAGGTTGATAAACTTTGATAAAATATAAATTGAGTTCATAAAATGCTTGACTTTACCTGATTGACTTCCATTTGTTACCTTTTAGGTTTGATAATATGCCAGATACAACAAACTTAACACAGAACAAATTCATTTTTCCTGTCACTTTTCTCTGTCTAGCATGAGAAACTGCCCCAAGATCTCCGATTTTTGACCTTCACAGTAGAAGACTAACTTTTAAATCTATAAAAAGATGCAACTTAAGACAAGCTAAGTTTCCTCCTTAAAATGTCTCTAAATTCAACTTGTTGTGTTTATTGTTTACAGAGAAGATAAACATGAAGATAAATATGAAGACATCCCTCTTATTTCCTACCATTATAGTTTCTTTTAAAGCATATATGCATGTACAATGACTTCCTGAAGTTTTTGTTTTGCATAGCAATATATGGGAGTCATCTTGCACTTATACTGACACCTAGTGGAGGCACATCACGCAACAACAAACCTTTCAGCTGTTGCTATTGTAAAAATGCGCTATTGAAAGTCTGCTGCTTTATTTATAGTGCAAATGACGAATGTCAAATGCCTACAAGTAACTACAAGTAGAGTAGAAATATATGCCAAACTGAAGCACAATGTACGTATGTTTATTCAAACAATTGAATATTGAAGATGGGATAGACACATTTAAATTAAATATAGATTTAATTTTTAAGACTTAAATTTATGAGATCTGCAGTCAATCATTTTGGTGATATACCTGGCCCATATATCTGCTCTATAATATAAGTGTCCAAATAAAGTAATACAGCAAGCAGTTTCTTAAGACCATGGCCTGTAAGTGATGAGTTTCCAGATGCTGCCCCCATGTGGTCTTAAAAACCCTAAAACATTGCACACGGCACAGATATACACAGTATGGGTTCTCCTGATGAGCTAAATCATTGTTTGTGCAATTATGCAATCCAGCTGTGACAGCAGAGAGTTGTTGTTTTTTCACCCTTGTCCTTATTACGACTGGTTAAACAACAGCGTATATAACTCAAACTAGTATTAATGTATGCATTATACATTGTGTGTATCACTTTAGGATTGCATTGATTCCGGTCTATTTCCCAGCTCCCATACATGAACTGACCATATGGAGTGTAAAGCTGAAGGCCAACAGCTGTCAGTCATCTGGTGATGTGTGTAAAACACAGTGGATTATTAACTAAATAACCCCCTTCACACACAGTTAACAGTTACTGCAAAGTGCCGAAGTTGAGTGAATGACTTTAATAAGACATAACAAATTCGACAGATCAAAGATCGCCAAATGCTCTTTATTTGCATTAACAAATGAACTGATTAGTCTCCAACACACAAGACAGCCCAGACGCACGCATTTCATAGATTTGCAAATCAGGTTACCAACATTATGGTCTCTGCATGTTAATTCTGGAACATGCTGGGTCAAAGCACGCCAAACATTTTGAACAAAGGTTCAGTGTAATCCACAATGCATATGTTTCAGTCAGTCAAAGGACTCCTCCCACTGTGACATTACCCTAAAAGCCCTGTCGAATAAACACATGATCTTTGGCCCCACACTACAATCTCTCAAACTTGCCACCACTGTTCAAATCTCAAGAGCCATGTACTCACAATGTACCCTTGGCTGCTGTTCGACACATTAAGTGCTTTCAAATTTACAGTGCACTGAAGTCTGGAAATGATATATATAAGGTAACTTAGGCTCCCAATAATGATAATTGTTTCAATGGCGCATTTCCATTCACACTGGAGCCTTGAAAAACTGCAGGGAAGCAATAAGTAATGGTTTACTGGGTATTTAGCAAATACAGCTTTCTGTTTACAACATCTGCAGTGAAATGAAGTGACTCAGAAATGAAGTGACTTAAAAAAATGAAATGACAAAGAATAGCCAAGAACAATAATAGCCTGTTAAACTGTTGTTTAATACAACTTTCTATTCCTAAAGTGTTTTATAAGTTTCCTTAAAATTGAAGGAAACAATAAGGTATGTATTCACATGACCTCAACAGGTGAGGCGGCTCTCCGTGAGCTTATAAAGTTAGAGCGCTTTAAAGAGTCACGTGACGAGCGGTCTAAATAACCAGATAAATAATCAGTATGGGAGTTTGTCCCCAAAAGGTTTGTGCAGATATGGATAAGATTTGTGTTTGTCGTTTCACACCTTATCTCAGGAGAACACGACTTTAATCTCTCACCTCCGCCCAACTGGTAGAAAACAAAAGATCACCCCGGTAACCCATATCTGTTTACACGGCGAAATTGACAGGTCACCATAAACAAAGGTCCCTGCAGCCCAGAAGATAACTGATGCATCACATCACAACTGATGCATACGAACATACAGACTGTTTTCGATATGAATGGAGGACCGGATTATCATATTAAAGACCGGGCCGCTGGTGCACCGCAGCCTAATTATGCGTTCATTTATATTTTACGAATAAAATGAATACGCAGCGGCATTGGAGGGAAATGCATGTAAAGATGCATGTAAACGAAGAAGTCGACGTGCATTGCAGACTAACATCACACGCTGCATGTCGCAAATCTCGGCAGATTATGTCACGCTTACCTCCCTCGCTGTGGATCTTCTTCGAGCGTCTGTTGAAATACATTCTGCACGCAGGTGTGGGGCTTCCGGCAAGCGGAGCGAGATGTTGGGCATACTCGTGGTCCAGAAACCCGGCGGGGCTATGCGGGCCAAAGGCGCACGGATGCGGTCTTTGACGGAGGAAACATACCGTCGCTCCCGATGGTGGGTCACCCTCAAGCGCGCGCGCGCTAGAGGAGCGGGCGCGCGCTTCTGTCATCCAGCTGATCCGTCGCGCAAAGTATCGGCAAATCTCGGCGCGCTGCGTCATCAGACCCCGCCCGTTCATTTCTGTACGTTTCAGCTGTCCGCCGCTCTTATATTTATCCTTTGTCGACAACTGTATGTTCTTCAGGGTTTTATAAACCCATTGGAAAATAGCATAATACATAGAAGTCATTTCCGTGTCTATTTTTTTTAAAAAAAGACACAAAAGACCCATTTTTTGCACAGCGGGGTTAAGAATGAATCAATATGTAATAGAAAATGTTTTAGCCAGGGATGAAAAAGTGAATTTAACCCAGTAAAATATGCTAATCCAGTTAACGGCATAGTGCGACACCTATTTGGGTTTAAAGAAATAATGAAGCATTTTTAAATTCCACTGTTAGGGAACGGAGGAGAAAAATCAATGTTTTATTATATTACATAATAACAGAATACATATTCTTCTGTTCTTAGCATCACATTATAACAATACACAGTCATAGCTCAATGGTGTCAATTGTTCCATCATTAAATATCTAAACTTCATGGCCAAAGATCCCCCACTATCAAATAAACATTTCAAAACTCATTCTGTTCCATTCAGCTCTCAGCAGAAATATACAAACGCATTTGCAACACACATACATACAATTCACGCTTATGTAACACACACCCATCCTCTCAACACGCGGGCAAAATAAAGGGATATTTTGGTGTACACGAAAATAAGAACATGAAGCACAGATGTTTGATACGAAAGTCACCCTGTCTTTGTTTTAACTGGGATCCCGAAAAATAAGCAGACATCTGTTGTACGTGGAGTAAAAGTGTACCTTCAAAGAATGAAAAGTGCCACAACATTCGTCATCTTTCATTCAGAAATCCTATTTCACACACTGTCTTATACCGAGAACGAGCAACGCTGCATGAATTGCATGAAATGGTGACTTTTAGGAAACTCATTTTTAATTTTTAAATTATGAGCTTTCAGACAAGGCCATAAGGGAAACCGTTGTATGTTTAATACTTTCTCACAGGTGAACAAAGTAGGCAAAAATCTTAAACAACAAACACAGGCATGTTTAATATTAAATCACCATTCAATATCGTTCATGGCCCATTGAATTCCTCATGTCTTTGTATCAACCTGGAAAAAGTCTGGCCAGTGACAGGCTTTGAAGTACTGCACTACAGGGCAAGTGCTTTAGGTTCTGAAATTGATTATCATTTGACAACATAAACTATGCGCTGAATGTTGAAGGGATTTATCGTGTTTATACACAGGTAAACCAAACACAAATCAAGAATGCACTTAGCTCATACAACATCATATAATCCCATCTTCACTCCAAGAAGTTCAAATGCAAATGGCTTGTTCTCAATAGAAATGTAATGACACTCAAACTGGAAAGCGTATTCGGTCCATAGTGACAGTGACCATGTAAAATTGTTGTCTTTTTAGTGTTGATTAAGATGATCGCTGCTGTTTCCCTTAAAATAAATATGCAGATGCAGTTATTAGAATTTCAAGATGGATCAATTCCTATAAATTTGTAATCACAGAGAAACCACAGTGATGATCTATGACCAGATATAACCCATGCTCTTCGTATCACCCCATACAACTCCTGCTAAAAACCTGCTTTGATTGAAATCGCATTTAAAAGAATGTTGCCCAATATTAAGAGCATTTCAATGGAGGTTTTTGTCATAAGAGCTTCAAACTGGTGAATTCTGCAGCAAGTGCTTAAAATTAAACATCCCTTTTTAAAATGCTAATTAACCAAGAAGGTCAAGTTTCTTCCTAGAGTATGTCTTAATGTTAAAACCAAAAACACAGACATTCATATATTTACATGTCCTTAAAGATCTGTCTGTAGAATTCCTTTTGTTGAAGCCACCAAAATCAACTTCAATTCATATGTGAAACAGAATTAGATTAAGCTAACATTCTTAGCTCCTTCAGAGTTAGTCTCACTGTGTGTTAATAAAACGTCCACAAAGCAGAATGGAGAGAGAATGGAAGAAGAGGAAAAATGAAAACAAGTGCAGAAAGCAAACAGAGTCTAAAAAAATAAAGCTTTGTTAAATCTCTGCATTAAAGTTTTGGTTTCTACCTTTAGCTTGAATACAATGGATCTCAGAGAATGATAACATTGAAGCACTATGTACAGACACCACCAATAGTGGAACATAAGGTCAGTCCTTCAGTTTGTTGATTGATAGCGAGCGCCCAACATCATTCCTGGTGGCTGGACAGAATAGGCTGCCTGCAGATGGGGCAGGTGTTGTTTTCAGAAAGCCAGCGGTCAATGCAATGGATGTGGAACTCATGGGCACAGGGCAGTCGACGCAGCTTGTTGCCCTGAGCATACTCATTGATGCAGACACTGCAAGCCCGGCCCTGCTCGCCCTCCAGGTTGACCTGACCGTAAGTGCGTGTGACCAGATTGTCGATCTGTTCTTTGGTTAGGCCCCGTGGGTGTTCCTCATCCTCATCTTCATTGAGAAGAAAAAAGTGCGCCAGCCTCAGAATAGGCAACGTGCCGTTCTCTACCAGGTTGTTAGTGTCTCTGCTGGTAGGCCGTCCTTCTGCACCAGTCCTGTTCACTCGTACCTGGCCTTCCTCCTCGACCTCAGCTAGACCTTCTTGTGTTGATTCGACTCCACTGTGGGCTGTACCTCCCTCGTTGGAGTTGGCACGGAACGCCTGGGCTCCAGCCACTGGAGCAGAGACCTGATTGGCTGTAGGATTCTCTGAATCCGCCTCCGTCTCCATGAGGGAGCTCAGCTCACCGAAGCCGGTCATGATCTGGCGCAAGATGGAGCGCAGTGCTGTCGAGCTGGGCTCGCCCAGGCCGGTTTCCGAGATGCGACGCAAGGGGATGCGGATAGTGCTGACGTAAGTGCGGATTCCTGCACGCTCAGAGCGGGAGATGGTTCGGCGAAAGCCACCACTGTCGCTCTCGAAGGTAACAGTGTTTTCAGCGGCCCTGGCCCGAGAACGAGTGCGGCTGGCAATGCTGTCCCTGTCTCTGTTCTCTCCTGGCCTGATACGCCGCACCTGGAGATCCAGCATGATTGTAGGGTGGCGCCGCACTCCTCCACCACCTGATACAGGTGTTTCTCCCTCTTCCTCCCCTGCTTCTGGAAGAGGATCTGCTGGAGCAGTTGGCTCTACAACCCCCTCACCCATCTCCACGGCAACAGCTGTACTTTCACTGGATTCCACTGGCGTGGTGTTGGTACTATGGGTGGGGCTAACACTAGAAGTGGGATTTCTGTCTAGGGGGGAGCGACTGCGCCTTGAGGAGCGAGACAAAGCTCCTCCCACACCTGCTGCTCTGCGCGCGCGACCACGTGAACGAGTCCTACTATTTCGTGGCTCGCGGCCAGCTGGTGCTACCTGGGAGCCAGACTGAGGCAGGACAGTGGGGCAGTCTGGGTCATCATTTCCATTCTGCCCCTCTACTGCATTAACTGAAGAGGTTGTGACCTGTATTTGACTCCTTACAGCACCGCTATCCTGCTCTTGTGATGGATGAAGAAGTGGAGACTGTGGGGGCGTAGAACTTGGCAATGTAGACAGGTTCCTTCTCAAAGCTGTTAAAGGAGCTTGCAAGGTCAAAGTTGGAGTTACAGGGGGCGCCGTGCTACTACGAGTGCGGCGCATTGTAGCTCTCCTTCCCATAGTGGGTCTGGTTGTAGAGTATGCCGTTGGGTGATGAAGCGAATAAGGTGCAGACCTTGAGGGGTTGTATGGGGTGGTAGATACAGGGGCAGATGATACTGGTGGGGTAGGAGGCATCGGTAGTTCAGTGGGATCGGCCGTGTCGCTGTGTTCTCCAGGTTCAGGCTGATCGTGGTTGATGTTGATCTCAAGGCTGAAGCGGAACTCTCCACTGTTGGGGTTTGTACGGCTGACAGCACGCCACGTTTGGTTTCCACTCTGACCACTACGGGTGGCATTTCCTGTGCGCCGAAACGTGTTCAGCCACTCCAGCAGGGAATCTCCATTAGATGTCTCTGCACCTGGCTCAACGGCACCTGGAAAAGAAACATTTTTAAGGAACTGTGCTATTCCAATTTCATACCCTGTATTGACGATGACAGAACTGTACATTAGTTTCTACATGTAAAACTTTATTTAATTTGTCTTATTATTTTCTTGTGAGCAGCTCCAAACCGAATCTGTGATTGCAGAACTAAACAACGCAGAATTAGAATTCAGCAGAATTAGACCATCTGTCATTTACAATGCTCTACTCAAAACCACACCCCTTTCTTGTTTGTTCATTGAATATTTTGACTGCTTTGGTTATGTTTTCAGCTACCAATTTGAGTGTAATACCCTTAGCTCTATTTAATTCAATCCCATAATTGTGCCCATCCCCGCACCCCAATCAGTACCAAAAATGTAACCAATAATTTACAAAATCAGCTGATTATTTAAGCAATCGTAAGCAATTCTTATACTGTGCACCAATTAAATTCAAAATTATCTGTGCACTCACCGCTGCTGCCCTCTGCTTCACTGTTTTGTGGGCGTGGTTCGGGGCGGGGCTGAGATGACACACGCTCCTTTGCACCATCCAGACGCTGCCTCAGCTCCTCTGCTGTGACTTCACCTTTAACCAAACAAAAACACACCTTACATTTAAAAAGTCTATTATTCATTTGAGCTGAAGGCTGGGTTTGGTGACTTTCCATTTCTCTGTGCAAATGTAAGACAAATTGTGACTAAGTGTATTATTAATGATGATAAACTGCATAAGAGGTAATTGTCTTTGTTCATACATACATACATACATACATACATACATACATACATACATACATACATACATACATACATACATACATACATATATATATATATAAAGGAATGCAAACTAAAACATGCATGTGTATGGTGATAAAAGTAGAAGAAGATCCAGAAGGAAGCCATGTGTCTTTGCATATGGCTGTATTTTAAGGGCTCTCACCAGGTGTCCCCAGTAGATTGCTGTCTCTCATTAGTCTGTATTCCTCTTCACTAAGTTCGTTAATGAAGTGGTAGTACGCCTCCTCCCGTCGAAGCCGCTCTGCCTGATGATGACGCTCGTCTCGCCCGCCGGGAGGGTCCATCACCACAGAAACCGCTGCTCACCCACATTCCAAAGACAAGAAAGAGAAAGAAAAGTTGCTGAAACTGTTCATGACCTCACTGTGTTTTTTACATCATTAAATGTCATAGAAATCTAGCTATTAATTTGCTCATCTACAATAAAAACAAACCAGTTAAAAACTGATCGCTTCGGACAATGAAGGCTCTTTTTCTAAATCTCCTTTACTAAATCTTGGTCTATAGTAAATAAAATACCAGAAAATTACATTAAGCCGAATCTGTTTGACTCAAAAACATAATACTGTAAACAGACAGTAAATTGCATCAAGCATTTTTCATTTGCTGGTAAACTGGTAACCCAGGGCATAACGCAGTGAGTGGTCATTAATTCTGTCAAAGCAAAGCAGGCCTACTATATAAAGCAATGACGGTGAGGTGAAATGTATTTGGACGTGTGAAACTGCACATCCATATACTGTACATGTTTAAAGAGAGTATGCCTTAACATCTATCTCATACAGCCACCATTAAGGGATTGCACGACAAAATGAATGCCTCAGACAGGCTATCCCTAAATCCTAACTTCAAAACAGCTTTGACACGTCCAAACGCACTAATACACATGTGGCTATGGCAATCGCGTCAGATCTATTAATGTAAATATAATTTCAGTCATTACTGCTGTCCTGTTATAATGTCACACAGTAGGCCAAAGAGAGCACCGCAGAACAAGTCAAGCACCAAAACTAACGCTGTCAGACTCACAACCAATCAGCGATCCGGAAGCGATGACTGACACATCGCCTGTCCACTCAGCATCGCTCTGAGGAGGGACATGACAAAGAAAAAGTCGGGCTCCATGTCAGCTAGCAACCTATCCGAGGGACAATAAAAAAAGGCTCGACTGGCAGTACACACATGGTGAAAATCACATCTTTAATTTGTGATTAAAATGTCACGGCCGCCTGTTATAGGCAAACGCAAGTCATGCGGGGGAGCGAGCTGTCATTTTAAATGCGCAACACCTTTTGATATTGTCGACAGATTGCTGACAAGCTAACTGTGAGCCACTGAAAGGTTCAGATCATTATGTTGACTGCGTGACATAAATTGTCGCTGACACAAGAAAGTAACAGAAAACATGACATGTGTGAACTCAGAATAAGAATAAAATGAATAAACAAGGTTAGTAAGAGATATTTAGGTACCTGAAACAGCAGCTGTAATATGAACGACTTCTCGTTCCTCTTCGCTCTGATTACCATGTAGCCAAGATGGGACCAACGGAGCTACGCAAACAACCGTCCGGATAACTACCATGTTCGCAAAATCCGTTCCCACAGTAATAGATGCATAAGAACATTATAATAACACTGATTAATACAACTAGTCAAATGTCAAATCTGAATGTTAAGTTTTCTATATTGTTATTTATTTTTTTTTGAAGACTAAGATCAACTAAACGCTAAACTCAGCATGGGTTCATATTATTAGGCTCGTCCTGTTCCTAAACCCACGAAGGGTTCAAACACCTGGTCATTTACAATGACTTTTTAATTTGTCATTACATGGTAAGGGTTTATTACATTGTATTTTATAGCAATTACACGCAAAAAGGAGCTATTTTATCTAATCGCTGCTTTTTTAGATGGTGGGCACATTAATGTACAAAGATCTAATCGTGTTTGAGATGTACAATGCAACGTTGTGTTAACAACATCAATTAGTCACAACAACAGTGTTGAGATTTTCGACAACTTATTTTCGACCAGCAACAACTTGTAGATGTGTCGTTATATTTGTTTAGCCGAAGTACAACAAAGTCACAACGCAAAACAAACGCGCTTTTTAGTAAAGAGTTAATATCCACGTGCTGCGCCACAAAGCCCCTGCCGTCTGTGTGGCTGGCAGCGGCGTTCACGGCATTTTGCGACATTGCCGTACGTGAACGCTTAACTCTCCCGAGTGAGATACCGGCTGAGTAGCGCAGTAGCAGAGAAATATCAAAGAAAGCGACGAATAACCCCATAACACTTTGGACTTTTTAGCAGATCGAAAGCACGCGTCGTTCATACTTCGTTTCATCTGCCCATAATTGCTCACGGTAAATGTGGACTCTTTAGCTGAGCTAAAAGCGACGCGAGGGAAGGCAACTAATTGTCTAAACGGGCTTGAAGTAAGTTGCCTCCCCAGCGGCGCTTTAAAGGGAAGCCATAGCCCGGATCCTCCGCACAACAGTGAAAATGGACTATGATTTCAAAGTGAAGCTCACCGGGGAGAGAGAACGAGTCGAGGACCTCTTTGAGTACGAGGGGTGTAAAGTTGGACGGGGAACATATGGCCATGTGTACAAAGCAAAAAGGAAAGATGGGTGAGTTTGAAGGATGGACTCTTACAGGCCTGCGTTTTGGTCCGCGATTCTGTTCTTAAAAAGGAAAACAAACGAGTGTTATCCAGCCTCGGTTTAGTATTTCGGAAAGACGCATCTTTTGTCTTGAAAGAGAGTTTGGTGTGCCCAGGTCACAGTTTCAGTGAAACCTTATTTTGCAGGGTTGTGAACGTACGTCAGCAGACAGGGCTGTTGTTGTCTGCTTGTAAAATGACTGTGCTAACATTGTGTGCACAGCATGTTGAACAAATGCGCACAAGCCGGACGGTTTGACGATTTGATGCACATTTGCATGCTAATCGCATCAGCAAAACAAAACAAAAAAAATCTTGCACGTCTTCTAGCGATGTTCGCGTGCTTTGCGTTGCTGCAAGATTATGAAAACTGCATTTGCCATCAGTAAAAATATGCTTATACAGATCTCACATTTTCATGCCAAGTATGAACGCTGTGTTTATGTGTCTGACGTATTCCCATGGAGATCAGCATGCGCGTACTGCTGCATACGCCCCGCTTCACAGCTTCAGAGGAGGATCTATTGGGTTCTTTACAGGTTCCTGCAGGTTCTCTATCTCGCTTATGTTTCTAGCTCTCAACCTATTAAAGTACCTTTGCCATTACCCTGTTTGCATCAATGACACTGCATCGTCACTTAACAGTGTGTCGTCATAGCAGTTAGTGATTATAAAAGGTTGTTAAAAAATGGATGGGCTCTCTACTGCTTTATCTCAGCTATTGACTTCCAGGGAAAAAGCCATGTGTAAATAATAAAGCACTTTTTATTTTACTAAAACAAGCATATGTTGCTCCAGAAAGAAAGCAGGGATATGGACGCAAACTAAAAGCATGGCCAATAAGCATAGTATATTGTAAAGTATTTACCCATAGTAATTACCTTCCCTTGGAAAGTAGGGAAATAACCATGGATAGGTTTAACTTTACTGATCCAAGAATGCTGAGAAGGGATATTGGAAGGTCTGTTTTATTACAAAGTCTGTTTTCTGGAAAAGGGGAGATTAAATTCTTTTGCTCTGTGTTTTTGGGAACCTGCCAAAGGGCATATATTCTGCAAACGTTCGCACACCCTGGGCTAAAAACACAGGCATTTATCTGTACTCCTCTTCCAAAGCTAAACAAACGATTACCTTTAAACTTAATGATCAAAGAACTGAAGATATGAAGACAGTATTACAAATGTAACCTTTCTCTGTAGGATTTTATAATGTGTATCAGATTTCTTCCCCCATATTTTCTAAAATTCAAGTTTAAGCTTATTTGTAAACTGTCAAGCCTCTCTAATATAAACCACACCCATGCTGCCGCTAGTCATTATTGAACTTCTGTTTCCATCTGCGTGTAAATTTGGACTACGGATTAATTACCCACTTACCCAAAGTAACAAAATAACCATGACTCGAATAGTTATGCATTAATTAGCACGGAATTAGAGCTGTAACTCTGGGGAATAAAAAGACCAAAAAAGACACCCTTCATTGTGGCCTGATGGAAAAAACCCTTATTGTCTTCAGGACACTGGTGGGCATATTAAGGTAGCTGGAGCAGCATTATTCTTCCTGTCTCAATAATCTTTGCATAATAGGTTATGTACATTTATGCATTTGGCAGACACTTTCATTCAAAGCAGCTTGCAGCGCGTTTAAGGTATACATGTTTTTTATCAGTACACATTACCTGGGAATCAGACACACAACCTGCGTTGCTGTTGAGCTACAAGAACCTTTAATAACCCTGGACTACATGCTATGCGCTTACAGCAACATTTTCCTGTATTTAAACTGTCACAGAAGAGCTGCTTTTTTAAATGTGCATCATTATGAATTTGGGTTTTGGTACCTTTTGTTCACACCAAATGTGAACACTTGGCAGAATCAGAATGGATCTTCTGATGAGCTGAGTTGGTTTTAAGGTGCCAGGCTTTAAGTGAGACCCATCAGACAGGCCCAAAGCCAAACTATTAAGGTCCAGACAGTCTGGCAGCCAAAGTCTTGTTTGAAGGTTCTAAGTGTTTAAAGCTGTTTTTGTTCACCATGAGAGCTGGCTGTTTATTAGCGGTTTGTAGCTAATTTGTTCTCCAGAAACTGGACCGGGCATTAGGAGTTTTAATAGGCTGGGGTGGAGTTAAGTTTTGTAGGTCTTCATCTGAACGTGACTGTGCCATGTTGTAATTTTTGTACCACGAGCAGACTTTTGCATATTGTAAGGAGTGTTTGGAATTAAATAACAGAAAGGGAGGCCATTCAACCCGAGTGAAGCCTGCCTAGTTAAATGTCAAAATTTCAGTAGATTTTGTTTTTTTTTCTGCAAATGTTTTAATGTGTTGTGTAAGTAATATATTTTGGAAAATGTACTGAAGCATAACTGTTTGCTGATATCTCTGTTTGCAGGAAGGATGATAAAGATTATGCTTTGAAGCAGATTGAAGGCACTGGGATCTCTATGTCCGCCTGCAGAGAGATAGCAGTAAGTAGATCAAGTTTAAATGTGTTTGTATCAAGAGAATCTTCTTTAGGTCATGTAGCTCTGGGTACCTAAGTTCCCCGTTAGCAACAAATGTGTATGTGTTTGGTAATGAAGTGAAAGTGACATTTGTCAGATATGGTAACCCATACCCGAAATGTGACCTCTGCATTTAACCGCAGTGAACACACACTGTAGTGAACACACACTGCAAGCCGTGAACACACACCAATGTGCAGTGGGCAACACACTGCTCCTCACTGCTCCAGCACACTGCCCGGGAGATGCTTTGCTCAAGGGCACTTTAGCTGCTACTTGCCAGCACTGAAATCGAACCTGCAACCTTCTGATTACAAGCCCAACTCACTTACCAGTAGGCCACAACTGCCCCTCAATATAAGTGTTATTTAGAGGCCTGGTGTGTAATTTCATCAAGGGTTATAATAATTTCTCCTGTCTTGGTATAATGTGCATTATAGCCACAATAACTAGCCATTTATCAATTGACTTACCGTAAGCTCTGCAGCCCTGTAAATGCTTTCAGAACATTGCACTGTTAGCTGACATTGGACAGCTCAAACATTTGGCTCATCCAATAATGTGAGTTTGAGGCAGAACTGCCTATTTGTCCAAATAATGGCAGATCAGGGAGTGTTAGAGATAGAAAATGAGTTAACACATCTGTTTATTGACTAATGAGATAATAAAGTGGTCTTAGATCTATCTAGATCAACCCAAAACACTAAAACCCAAAGATATGATTAATGTCATGAATTATTTTGACAAACTGTGGCCTCGTTTTGCATTTTCAGTATAACGATAACAGCTGCTTGGAGTAAAAAACAGAACAAATTACTGCCTCATTTAATACTGATACATAATTACTGAAATAAAATGATAGCAACCAGGCAGAAAATTAACGATTCTTGAGTACTTAAGAGCACTCATGCAAAATCTGTATGTACTCAAAAACACTTCAGATGCCTATGTACAATGCAGTGTGCTCCATGCTAGCAAAAAAAAAACAACTGGCCAAACAACAGTGACACCCATTGACTTACACTGTAGGAACATTAAACCATCAAGACATTTCTCAAAATATCTTGTGTTCCACAGAAGAGAAATAGTCATACAGGTTTGGAATGATATGGGAATGATTAAAAGAAATTTGTAATTTCCAGATGAACTAGAAGATCTATTTAACTAAAGGGATGTTTAGTTAGTTACCTTATAGTGCCCAAAACCAAAATATGGACCATAATGTAGATCAGTCTCATAGACTGTGCTCATTTTTAAATGATATTGTTTGGCAGTTCTGCACGGCTTAACAAACATACTTCAGGCTAATGTGATTCTGTGGATGAATTTTAAATGTGTGTCTCAGCATGTGTATTTGTTCTCATTTGCTCCCTGCAGCTGCTGCGTGAACTGAAGCACCCCAATGTGATCTCACTGCAGAAGGTTTTCCTGTCACATGCAGACCGCAAAGTGTGGCTTCTCTTCGACTATGCGGAACATGACCTCTGGGTAACATATACACATATGCACACGCAGAAATATTTGTGTACGCATTTTGCTGAGGGTGCGTGTGTCTTTGTAGCACATCATCAAGTTCCACAGAGCCTCCAAAGCCAATAAGAAGCCTCTTCAGTTGCCGCGTGGGATGGTAAAGTCGTTGCTCTACCAGATCCTGGATGGCATCCACTATTTACATGCCAACTGGGTCCTGCACAGAGACCTGGTGAGCAGAAATGTGTGTGTTCGATGAGAGAGAGTTTGAATAAACAGTATACACGGGTGTGCGTATCCATGCAGAGGTGTTTCATTTGACATGTTTATCATTCTTTCCGTGAAATGTTTTGGCAAGTGAGATGATGATTAAAACTGGGGCTGTCAAATCTCAGTTCTCACTCCTGACTCATCTCGCTCAACAATATTAGTTACGTGAATTGAATGATATGAAATCAGTCTGATTATCAGCAAACTTGGCAAAATTTACTGTAGGTGGCAGCATTTATAAAAGTGAAAAACTTAAACTGAAAAAATCATTTTCCATATATCTGCTTCAACAAAGCAAATCGCTGAAATTATGACAATTTCAATTAGGGCTATTTATGACTGCATAATCTACAGCCCTGTTTCAAAAATAAGACTTATGAGTAAAACCTGTCTTTAGTGAGGAAATTAAAAAAGGAGTTACATTCCCTTTGGCCATCAGCTTCATTAGGAGCTACAGCCTAATACATAATAGACCATATTATATAATACTTTTGTCTTTTATACAATGCTGTTAGTGACACAGTGTCCCACTCTTATTAAATAGGCAAGGGAATACATCTAAATAATTTTATTGTCATAAGGTCAAAAATATATTTTTCATTAAAAATGCATAATTTTTACCATTGCATCAAATGCATCATTTACCATTGGCAGGTGTTGCAAAGGGTGCAAAAATTTGGACACTGGTTATGAATTAACTAAACACTTTAAAGATGCGTAATAAGCTGACCTTTAAACTTTTTGACCTTTACCACAGAAACCTGCCAACATTTTGGTAATGGGAGAGGGTCCTGAAAGGGGACGTGTGAAGATAGGTATGACATCAGCTCTGTTCCTTCTAAGTCTGTACGAAGTACTATCTGTACAGATATGCATGTGTGTTGGTTTAGTTTCACAATCATAATGTTTTTGACACACTGTACTATCTGTGCAGCTGATATGGGTTTTGCACGGCTCTTCAATTCACCACTGAAGCCTTTAGCTGATCTGGACCCTGTAGTTGTTACGTTCTGGTACAGAGCACCAGAGCTTCTGCTAGGAGCCAGACATTACACCAAAGCCATCGGTACATGTTAACCAGCAACATGTTAAAAACAAATTTCCAGCAATGCTGCTTTTTGATTGGATTCAATATCTTACTTTTTTTCAGATATCTGGGCGATTGGCTGTATCTTTGCTGAGCTTTTGACCTCAGAGCCAATCTTCCACTGTCGACAGGAGGACATTAAAACCAGTAATCCATACCATCACGATCAGCTGGACCGGATCTTTAATGTCATGGGCTTTCCTGCTGGTACTGCTTGCATCATTTAAATATAGTCGATTCTATGATAATATGAGCTTTAAAACCATTTTTGCTAAACAAAAAAGTTACAAAATTATTTCTCTAGTAGAAAAATAATTCATAGATTTCAAAAACTTGAGCAAATATAAATATTTGCAATAACGGTACAGAGTTTAAAAGTGCCAGGGCTTCATTCGATGAAGGCACTAGTAATCTTAAAGCCTGATGTAATTTTCTTCTCAGACAAAGACTGGGAGGACATTAAGAAGATGCCAGAACACTCTACATTGATGAAAGACTTTAGGAGAAATACGTTAGTTTGATTTCATCTATAAGGTGTTTTATTGGCTAGGCTGATTTTCTTCTATTTGATTGATGACGCTTCTCCCTGTCGCTGTAGGTACACTAACTGCAGCCTTATAAAGTATATGGAAAAACATAAAGTCAAACCCGACAGCAAAGCATTCCACTTGGTAAGTGGGCTAAAAGAATAGATATAAATATAGACAAAGCTATAGAAATTTAGATGCTTCTTTAGAAATGATTAACATATGAACTCCCTCTTAGCTGCAAAAGCTGCTCACTATGGACCCAATCCGGCGAATCACATCTGAGCAAGCCATGCAAGATCCATACTTCTTAGAGGAACCTTTACCCACGTCAGAGTGAGTGACATCAAGTGTAGATTCTTAATGAGATTGTGACATGCTGTTATGATTGGGATTATATGCAGTGTATGTTCTCTAGAATCAATCCAGTCAAAAGAGTACTATTTGGATGAGATTCTCTGTAGTCAAATCCCTCTGTGTTTTGTTTAGTGTCTTTGCTGGCTGCCAGATTCCTTATCCCAAACGAGAATTCCTTACAGAAGAGGAGCCTGAAGACAAGGCAGATAAAGTAAGAAATATGTGTTTGTTTCTTTCTTGTTCAGTATTTCTGTGTGTGTGTTTTTGTTTAGACTGAGTTCTAAGCATAGCAGAAGCATAGCTTCAAGGAGTTTTGTCACTGTGTTGTGTGTAGCTGATAAGGGGATAATTAGTTGAAAATTATATGTACATTTATTTATCAACACAGTCTTGAGCAAAAAATAAAGCAACATAAAATAACAGAGCGAATTATTAACTCATTGTTTGAAGAAAATGTCTGTTGGTCTTGATTTGAAGTTGACTTGAAGTTACTGATTGATAAATACTTAATGTAATACCCAGAATTCATGTCATGTTCTGTACAATGCAGAGCAGTGCTGTGTGACCCAGGTCTAATACATGCACTTTCTTTCTGATTACCACAGAAAAACCAGCAGCAGCAGCAAGGGAACAATCACACCAATGGGGCGGGGCACACAGGTAACCCTGACAACAGCCACGCACAAGGCCCGCCTCTGAAGAAGGTGAGAGTGGTTCCGCCCACTACTACCTCAAGTGGCCTGATAATGACCTCAGATTACCAGGTAACACAAGCCTTCAATTTTTTCTACTTTTCTTTAATTGAATCGGGTGAATGCCCAAGCATGTATGTTTACAGCACTCACGCTGCATGCATGGGCAACCGAGTGGTACATGAAGATCTGAAACTACAGCAGATCCACACCTTGCCAGCTTTTCTATTCTCTGTTTTACAAGAGCTTAAAAATTTGTGAATTTTTCAATATACAAATATGTTATTTAATATGATAAATAAACACAATTAAATGGTTGTTAATAAACTTCAAAGCTCATTCCAGGATGAGCTACACAGGTGGCTGGTGTAATAAGCAAAATTACCTGCCACTCTATCCACATTTGGCAGTTGGCAGAAGTAAATTCCCAGCATGTTTACAAACATTAAAGCTGCAATCCATAATTGTTTTGTTAAAAATGAACTAACATCATTTATTGAGCAGGTACGTATCAGATCAATGTTCTAAACATAACCTTATACTTTATAATAATAATTTATAATTGGAGCTGTTGGGTACGATTTTCTGGGAAGTGTCAGTTTGGCTTTATTTGATTTGAACATACATAAAGAAAAATAACAAAGCATAAAAGTTACAAATTGCAGCTTTAGTGAAAACTAAAAGTTTTCAAGAAGCAGAATCAGGACTCTCATCTTCTGTCTTCCAGCGCTCCAATCCACATGCTGCATACCAGAACCCAGGACCAAGCACATCATTGCCCCAAAGCAGCATGGGATACTCCTCTACCTCCCAGCAGCCTCCGCAGTACTCACACCAGACCCACCGCTACTGAGTCAGGCCACGCCCACTCACAGTGCCCAGTAGGGAGAATGTACTTAGCGAGGCGGGTGTGGATCTGACCCAAGACTGTACTCATACCCTACTGGGCACTTGCTGTGCAGCATTTCCATAGAGACACCGCAGGAACCATAACTGCACATGAAGCTAACTAATCTAACACATCACAGTATCATACAGCCGAAATTATACTCAGCTGACAACAGGTGAAAGGAACCAATGTGAAAACATAAAGACTCTGGAAAAAAAAAACGGATATTTGTTCCATCGGTGATAGTTCAAGTCTTCGCTGCAAGTCTGTGATCCTTCAAATAAAAAAAGAATAAAACAACAAGCATTCTTAATATGTGGTACTGTACAGCTGCACACTGTAGAGAGACTTTAGTCCCAGTCCCCTTTGCCTTCACTTTGAAAGTCCTTTGGCCTCTCCAAGACTAAAGCTGCTATGTGACTGCCAGCAAAGACGGAACGGCTTTCTGTCAGTCTGTCTGTGTCTCCTTCTGCCCTTATACACATTCACACACAAAGACACACACATATTCAAGCACTCAACCCATTGCTGGGGACCGAATTCTCTGTGCTGGAGCTGCTTACTGAAGCATAATGAGATCCTGTAGTGCCCCCTGCTGGATGATACTGGTAGAGGGCAATATAAAAATAAACTTGATTTTAGTAGTTAATAATTTAATGTTTTGGTTTTACATTAGGAGGGGTCAGCAACTTCCATTTTGCTGTCAGACTGGCTATTATGTGTGAAAGATCAGCCTTAGAACTTCATGACAAAACTAGTTGTGGACAGCAAATTGAACATGCGTTGTACTGTATTGTAATGAAATATTTTACATGAAACAAATACCCTGACAATAAAAGTGGAAGCGTTTAAAAAATTGTGTGGAAAAAGTCCCTCGGTTTCTTTCTTCTATGACTGAGTGTTCGCTTGCACTACCGAGGGGAAAATAAACCTATAAAAGAGTGTTAGTTTTCACTTTCATATCTAATCTGGGCGTTTAATTCAATATCTTTAATTTTGAGTTATCTTGGGTAATCTATTTAAGTGTATGACAATTCATATCTTTGAAGATAAGTTGAAGCTGTATATAAATTATAGATTTTAATATAGACCCCTATTAATTATAGATTTTTGCAAAAGCTTTAAATACAGCTAATGTAATTTAAGGGCTGGTTAGGTATTTTAGCTATTATGGGCTATTGCAGTCTTGATAAATAATGTCATTGAAAAGAACTAAAACAGGGCTTAATGAAAGTGACATATAATCACTATGACACGTTTACTGCATTTTTGCTTTTAGTTGCGTACAACATGCAAGCAAATATTTTCATTCGTTCACTATAAAGCATTTCATGTTGTCCTTACGTTTGTGCCGGGCTCTGTGGTGTGTTTAAAGCCCGTTTCATACACCCACTGTAACCCATTGTGAGAGCAGCTTACGCCCGCCCTCACACGGCCCCCCTCTGGTTTTATGTCCGGAGGCTTTCTGTCAATCATCCCCACTCTCGCCTCTGATAGGCTGTGTCTGAGAAACGGTGGCGCGATACATTCTCATTCTATGGTCCTGATTGGCGCAAATATCCCAATATGTCCCGCCCCCAGGCGGATTGTTTGGAGTGGTCAGATGGACCGATGGAGAGACAGGAAAGCAATCCGGACCAAACACTTGGACATGTGAGCGAATATAAATCTCCAAATAAATCACTTTTGGTAAGCTTTGGTAAGCAGTTAATTGCTTCTTTTCGCTGATTTGATTATTTTATTCCATTGCACTTGTTATTTCACTGTTCATCGACCTTTATGTAATAAGTGGAACATGAGGTATGTGAGTTTATTAGTATCCCGTTAACTAGTGAAATAATAACACATTATAAAAACGTTGCAATAACAATCATTTCCCGTCGCATAACGGTACGTGTCGTCGTTCATATCATTCATCAAGAAGAACAAAGTTTCTATATTTAATCGGTTGAGCATAATCGCGCTAAATACCGAAAGTGCTCGTTTAGTAAACCGGTATAGAATATCGTGCATCAATTAATGTCCTAACTTTTCGTTTTCGCGTGTTTATTCGTGAACAAAACCGAAAACTTGATTCTTTTAACCCGAAAGTGTTGAAAAAGACATTTGGACGTGCGCGCATTACGCACGGTTTTGTGACACGCACAATCCTCCATCCCGCTCGATGTTATCGGTATTAAAATATTAATGCGTGATGTGATGTGTTATGCACAGTTATGCATACCTAATGCATCGCATCTCTGTCCTTAATGGAGTTTCTGCGTTTAAAAACTGCGTTTAGGGGTATGATGTGTGTCTCTGTCGTTAGTTTGTACAGGATGTGGCCTCCTGTGGGCACGGGATGGGTCTGATGGACTTCAAAGGCTGTCAGCAGCAGTGATACGGTTGTAAACAGCTGTGGTGCACAGTTTGTGTGTTATTTATTTGTGCGTTATTTGTGTTTGTCTACTTTTTTTGGTTATGCACCCTCTTTTTCGATCATCATAGCTTGTGTGTGTTGTTGCCTGTGTTGCTTTTGCAGCAGGCACAGACTTTCGGAAAGAAGGCCACTGAATGCAGAGAGAGGCAGGAGTGATTCTTTTATTTGAAGAGGAGAGTGGGGTGGGGTTGGGGGCAGAGGGGTTGGGGGAGGGATTGGAGCATGCATGGGAAAGCTCCTCTGTTGCCCAGTGAACGGAGAGCTATTGTCCCAGGAACCTTTCAGAGTGGCTTCCCTGAGGTCCCCTGACACTCTCCCTCCCCCCTCTGTACTTTCATTCCGTCTTTGCTTCATGTCACTTGCACACATACACAAACAAACCCTCTTTCCTCTCTCTTACCTTCTTTACAAGCATTCTGCATCACTTTCTCTTCCTAATTAAACATTTTTCCACTTTGCCGTCCAACTATCTTACACACACAGTGGCGATCGCTTTCCACGCCATTCAAACTCACATTCTCGTTTCTTTGTCTTTTCGGTGTCTCTCGCCCCCCTTTCCACCGCGGGCCTAACTCAATGTACTATGTAATTAGTCTGGGTTGTGTCCATACAGCCGTGCACTGCCGGACTACAATGCTGTGGAGAGATGGTCCGCTTAATGAACACATTGCAACACCTACAGGCATGTACCTCATTAGGCTAGAACAACAGGAGTGTTTGTGTGTGGGGGCCTAATAAGGTTCAGGTGTCTTTGTCCGGCATATGTCACTATGCTGTCCCAAATTTTCCACCTTCAAAGGTGATTTAAACAGGTTCAAGCGATGGGTGAAAATCACAATGGACTGATGGCTTTGTGGCCATCACATTTTTGTATGTTGTTACTATGGTTAATGCTAACAAACTAGTGTAATTGTGCAGTTATCACACAGTCATTGTTCAGGCATCGCTTCTAAGTGTGTTACACATTGAATTTGTGTCTGCACTATCATGCACAACATTGCAGCATTGTCCCCTAGTTTATGACTTTTTCTCATCTATTATACTTTAAGCTGCTAATAAGAACGCAGTACTTCAAGTTCATTTAAATTCATTCCGCACAGATAAAGACGTCCACAAATTGGGTTTGGATACAAAAAGTTTTCAAAAAAAGGTATTTTTATATTACAAGTGGGACAATGAGTGATTACTAATTACAAGTTATTTATGCTGTGATTGTGTGGAAGTGTGGAATTTGCTTCCCACCCCAACTGCCTTATTGTTCTGGCTGTTTGGGACGACAGGAAGTCAGAAATGTGACATGCTGAGGAACAGGAAGCTGAGAGTTGGGTGTGGGGCTGGAAAACAGGAAGCAGAGAAACAGGCAGATAAGATGACCTCTGAGATGCTGTCCCACAGTTCCTTTGTTCTTGTCCCTAATCTTTGACTTTCAACCCCCCCTTAGCCAATCACACAGCAGATGGCCTCTCAGCTGGCCAATCACTGTAGGGGTTACTATTTCACAGATGGGAACATTCTATCATGGGGTCCAGTTGAACCAGCTGACATGGTTTAGTTAGCCTGAAGAAACTTCTGTGTTTCTTTATAACACACATAGGTGATTCAGATGACGCTGTGTGATTTTTATGTCATTCATTATTATAAAGTAGAAAATATACACTATATTATGAAAATGATAATGTTAGGACATACGTTATTACATTATTTTGTTATGTATGCCACACGATAATTCAGTCTTAAACTGTATATAGACAGTATTAAAGACAGACATAAGAAATTGTGTGATGATAACACATTTGTTGTGATTTGATAAAACATCAACACAGAAACACACAAAAGTAAATATATCTGTTTTCTTCAAATTGTGTCTTTATTTCTTCTACAGCTGGGCAACCAGAGCAATGATTGAGATTAGTTTGACTGTATCTTCTTTTCCTAATGCTTTGTAATCCTGCCGGTGGCTCCTCTTTGATTCCGTTTAAGGCTTACGGCAAAATACGTCCCTTCTCCGGATGTGTGTATAGATGTGAATGACAGTGTCTGTCTGTGTTTCTGTTTGTCTTGGACTTGGACAGATCGAAGTTCATTTATGCTGAACTTTAGAAGCTTGGGTTCCAGGTCAACCTAATTTTCGACCAGTCTATAAGACTTTGCAGAAGGTTGAATAACTAATTTTCCTTTTCTTGATCTACAGTTGTCCCAGTTTTATTGGAGCATTCACTTTCTTACAGCGTGTGGGTGTTGTTATATAACTCAAGCTCTGTTTTCCACATGTACAAATACAGCTGAAACTGAGTAAAGAGGGTAGATGCATTAACTCTGATATGCGTGTTTTTTCCTGCAGGCAGCGTGTAGTGCGGCTGTGTAAGGGAAAGTCATGCCGCTGGTGAAGAGAAACATTGAGCCCCGGCACCTGTGCCGCGGGGTGCTGCCCGAGGGCATTGGCAGCGAGTTAGAGTGTGTAATGAACAACACACTGTCTGCTATCATACGCCAACTCAGCAGTCTCAGTAAGTCTTTCTTTCACACACACATTTACCTAGCCGTTTAATTAGGGACTATGCATTAGGGTCTATTGTTTTTAATTAGGGTAATTATAATTTATGTAAATTTACTGAACTCTAAACCCAAAATATAGCATACAGCATTAGAATACGGCATTTATTTACACAGAATGTAAAGGCATAATTTAATGACTTTCCCCCAGATTGGGTTAGGGGACATTTCTTAGCAACTTGTTTTGTACCCAAAAGTATTGCTTGGCCACATTTATTTTGTTTAAGAATGCTTTGTCACTGTCTTGCGAATAATAATAGCTTATCAACCATGAACATCTTGTAGATAAAACATTTTAAAATCCTGAGTCAGGTTTGTATTTACAAACACTTCATAGCAACCATGTGGGAATACACTTAAAAACAATGAAGCAACTGCATAACAACACCTTAGCAACCATCCACAGCCCACTGTTTACAGGAGAAAGCAGTAATTGAATTTTCTTGACAAAATCTGCTTTTACTATACATTTCATTTCTATAAAATAAAACTGCTTTCTATTGAGAAACATTTGGTTCATATTTTCATTCATTGTGGTGTTAATTTAGTGGTGTGATTTTATCAGTATATTCTTGAGCTTAACATGCCGAAGGGAAATTCTCTAATAATAATTCCTTTTGACTCACGGGACCCTCAGACTGTTACATAAGACCATTATCATTATAAATCTCTACCATTATAAGCATTACCATTACCATTATATCTAAGTCTCTCCAGGTTCATCGATTGATTTGACCACCCATTCATCCATCCATCTTCATACCAATGCATGCATCCTCCATCCATTCATCCATCAGTTTTTCTGTTTTTTCATCCACCTGTTCCGTAACTATTTAACACAGCCCTTAACCTCTGAAATTCCCTAAAGTGTCTTTTCCGTGTTCTGTGTTTAGTGCATGCCTGTGGAAGGAGAGGCCTTTTAGCAGCAGCTGTGTTGATTAAAAATAAATGACAGACCATTGCACTTGAAGATAGAGCTGCAGACTCTGTGTGCTTGGGACAAATATAGCGTATGTTTACATGCTTTCTGTGTGTTTCCTGGCGTACAGTGCATGAGCTGTGATGTATGTATGTGTACACAGGGTCACAGGGCAGGAATTTGAAAGGAACAGATACTCTTCCTTCCTGTAAATACTTTCCTGCGTGCTTTTGTTTAACTGTGCAGTTATGAATAACCTTGGGTGGAGAAGATACAAGTGTATTTTGTATTCTTAGGTTTTCCTTTTCACAACGTTTGTTGCCCTGCTAAGCAAGATCGAACCCACAACTTTTGCACTGCTAACACACTGCTCAAGTAATTGGGCTACAGGAACATTTTTCATTTCAACGGCAGAAAGGATCTGTAGCCTTTTGTGTATTTTAATAGCCTGCATTTGTAAAATGTATGTAAAAATACATGCAGAAAATTACAAAAAAATAGCTAGATTTCGGAACTGTAGTATTTAGAGTTAACAAATCATTTAGTCATGTACATAGGAGACCGGGGCATGTTTACTGTCAATTTCTGTATAGGCACATATCTTTACTCTAAGAAATGCTGGGTTGTTTTTAACCCCGGGCTGGGTAAAATATAGATAGATTACACACACAGATTGCCCTATGCTGGGTTTTTGTTACCCAGCCATGGGTTGAAACAACCCAGCTTTTGTGGCAGAATCAACCCTTCTCTGGGTAATTTGTAACCCAACTGTGTTCTGTCAATATGTTAGCCAGTCATGAGTTGAAAGCAACCCAGCATTTTTAGAGTATACAATAAAGCTATTCCCAATGTGACAACATGCCCCGGTCTCCCTTATTCAATAGATAATATATATTTCTTTTTGCCTCTCACCGCCTCAGTCTTTCTCATCTTGTTCACCTAATGAAAACTTAACATCTTCTCATCTCAAAGGTAAACATGCTGAAGACATCTTTGGAGAGCTCTTCAATGAGGCAAACATGTTTTATTTGCGGGCGAACTCTCTGCAGGATCGGATTGACCGTCTGGCAGTCAAGGTCACTCAGCTGGACTCCACCGTTGAGGAGGGTAAGAAGGCCCCTGGGAAACGAAGGCTCAGGGTTGTCTCTCCATATACGATGACCATCACTGTCTCATTTTGTCCTGAAAGAAATCGCTGAGGGTACATTGCTCCAGTGCGAGATCAATACTGCTGTGTTCGTCTGAACCAAAAACCAACAAAAAATAAATAATGCAAATTTTCACGTATCCCAATGTCTCTTTTACGTTTCTCTTTCACCCACACCAAAGCGTGATAAGAGTACGCTTATCTCTTTTTAGCAATTAAAAGATCAATACAGCAGTTTACTTTACACACTCTGGAGGGCAGGTGTAATGAATCTCTCTCTTTCTCTCTTACCCCGTGCAGTGTCTCTTCAGGACATAAATATGAGAAAGGCTTTTAAAAGCTGTACTGTACAGGACCAGCAGGTGGTGTCCAAGAGCAGCGTCCCAAACCCTGTGGTGGAGATGTACAATTTGAGTGACAAGCC
The DNA here is from genome assembly GCA_036877525.1 of Chromobotia macracanthus. Classification (NCBI taxonomy): domain Eukaryota; kingdom Metazoa; phylum Chordata; class Actinopteri; order Cypriniformes; family Botiidae; genus Chromobotia; species Chromobotia macracanthus. Next base: position 766,172 of record JAZGTH010000098.1, on the reverse strand, counting down.
ACCACCTCTCAATAATCTTACATCCTACAGGTATGTGTGTGTGTGTGTGTGTGTATGACTCTTTATTCCCATAATCCTCAGCTTCCCGTCCAGAATGATCAGAGCGAAACCTGAGTTTAAAGGAACATTTTTTTTTAAAATACGTGTTAAAGCTGCAATCCATAACTTTTTAGGGGTTAATAGAAACAAAAATCAATTTCCAACATGATCTCCTTAACTTACTCTGATTCCCAACGGTACGTTTATAATAATGATTTGTAATTCAAGATGTCGGTCAGTTGAGCTTCATTTTACTTTAGCGTGTTGAAAAGTACTTAAAGTAACTTGCAATTTTATGTTTCAAACAGAGGTGGCGGTAGAGAGGTAAAAGTTACGGATTGCAGCTTTAATGTTTAGCAGCTATTTTTGACATTTTAAATATTTAAAATATTTTTGTGTGGGTTTAAAGCATTTTATATTAAACATGACATGATGTGTTTTATCATTCGAGAAAATGCCTTCATAAAGGTAAAAATGCCCTTAAAAACCAATAATCAATTCCAGGGGGCAAATTTCCTCTTAACATTGACGTTAATTTCTGACGTTGGTCTGAAGTATGAATAAAGAATATAGACCAGTCATGAATACTTCAAGCTGGCAGATGTAGTTCATAAGAATGCCAGCTCTTAAGGTAGAGAATATAGGTCACTTATAAATATTTAAGCAGATCTAATGCAGAATGTGTAGACGGATTGTTCCAAAGGACAGTGACTTTAATTGACTCATATTTCTCTGTCTGTTGGGCTAAATGCAGTTCAGTTCTTTGTAATTTTGCATAAATGATTAATGGCCAATTAATAGCACTTGGAAAAACAGCCAGTCAAAGGAAATATATCAAGATGCTTTTTAAGCTAAAGAGATCCATAAAAGCCGCTATTCTCGTTACATAAATGTTTTTGGAGCCACGATTTACTCTACTTACTGTTTAATTGAGAAAATCATCAGTCATTATTTGAAATAACTTTGAATAATAAAAACAATCACAAAAATAAAATTTTTTGTTACATCTTTGTTACAACTTTTTGTTGCTATAGAGATGATGGTAAAGAAGCACTGAAGTTCTACACTGACCCCTCCTACTTTTTTGACCTGTGGAAGGAGAAGATGCTGCAAGATACAGAAGACAAGAGGAAAGAGAAGAGACGGCAGAAGGTTGGACATCCATCCTTCATTTCCTTATCACTTTTTGTTTCGGTCTTTCTTGTAGTGATAGACTGATATTTATCAGCCAGGCTGATTAATTGATGGATATTTTGCTATACAATATAAGGCAATACAATAATATTGCTATTATGTTTGGTGTATAGTTTTCTTTTACTCAGTTTCATCACCATTGGATTTTCATGCTTTGGGCTTCCAGGCTCAATTACACGCCTACCTTTTTTTACATTGTAGATGTACAACAATATTGTAGTGCTACAGAATGTTTTGCTTTTGATTGATTTTGTGGTTCGATCATTCGCAACAGGAGCAGAGGCGATGTGTGGACGGCACTCTGCAGAGGGAAGTGAAGAAGGTGCGAAAGGCGCGAAATCGCAGGCAGGAATGGAACATGATGGCCTTCGATAAAGAACTGAGACCCGACCATCGACATGCTCACACTGTGCCCAGAGGAGGGTCAACAGAAGGCACCATGTCCCCAGAGCACAGGTAATACTGTCCTTATGGGCACTTACATAAGCTCAGTTTTATTTATCTAATCAATATAATCTCTTAATTCTGTTGTAGGTCTCACAGCCAAGACCATACAGATCATGGCTATCTCACCATGGACAACCATGCAGGCCACGCCCACACATACTCTGGGCCTCCACCCAGTATGGCAGCCCTGTCTGCTCATACTCAAATGAGCATGGATCAGGATTACCGGGGTGGGTCTATGGCATACCGTTCTGGAACACTGGGTCGACCGCACCAGGCTCCGCCCCCTCCCCCAGCAACAAACACAATGAATGGCTCCATGACCCTGCCACCTGTCGACTACAGGTCTGTTGTTTATGTAGTTCAGTCACTTTGTTCCAAGTCATTTATTGATCAGACTGCCAAGATGTTTATTATTGTATAATGTAATCTGATATACATCATATTCTTTTAAAAAACTGGTAGTATAAAAGACTGAACAGTATTCCATGAGGAATGTTCAATTTCATTTCAACCATTACCAACTTGTATATATATTCATGTACAGATGCTGCCACCTTATGGTCAACATATTTGTGTGACATCATTTTAAATAGCCTTAGATTAGGATTTATGAGATTATGTCGTGTGAGGAAAATATGCAGGATTGATTTTTTCTTTTCTGCTTCGCTTTACAGTTTGGATTACATGAATTCTGGGCCACCACCTCCACCCGCAGCTGTTATCCCATCAGCACAGACTGCTTTTGCTATGCCTCCCATGGGACTAGTCCCGCCTCCAGGCCATCTAGGACCAATGGGAGCAGCCACTGGCTATCCCCCACCTGTACCACCTCCCTCTGGACCAATGGCTCCTCCTCCACCGGTAGCCCCACCCCCTCCTCCAAGTGCAACTCAATCCATCACTCCCAAACGACCCTCTGTGCCTAATGAAGCCCAGCCCACAAATGATGCTCGCAGTGACCTGCTGGCAGCTATAAGAATGGGTATGAGCTATTTGTTTATTTTATGAATATGAACAGTTTAAAGTTCATGATCTGCGGAAGGTGTGACAATGGAAATTTGTCATGTCACATTATAGGTAGGGTGGGCTGTTTCGGAGAGGCTAGCAATAGCAACCTATCTTTGAAAGCTTAAAATCCTGCCCTCCTTTCAAAGAAAAGTAGGACAACCAATGATTGCATTTTGACCAAATGCAATTATTTTATGGTCCAGCACCTTCCACAGAAGATATATATTTATTTTTATATATATATTTAGACCAGATTACTTAGTGATTGCTATCAGAATGTGAAAAGACTTTCAACCGGCATAATTTTACCATTGTGATCATGTATGTTGTTGACCACGTGTTTGTTTCTGCATGCAGGTATTCAGCTGAAAAAAGTTCAAGAACAGCAGGAGCAGCAGGCAAAACGAGAGCCGGTCGGCAACGATGTGGCCACCATCTTATCTCGCCGCATAGCAGTGGAATACAGCGATTCTGAAGACGAATCTGAGCTAGAGGACAATGACTGGTCTGACTAATACATAATAATGCAAATAAACACTCAGTAAGAATCACAAAGGTTCACAACACTAAATTCACATGCAAATGTTAACATTGCATTCTGTACACATTTTAATATAATTATGGATAACTAAACAAAATAGAAAAATAGCTAAACTTTTACCTAAACTACCACATGCATTGTTTCCATTTTTTCTAAAGGTTTTTAATAAAACACTTGTTAATAAATGTTATGGATATATATATATATATATATATAGCAAATAGTGACTGAAACTAAAGATGATTAAGCATGATAAACTTGGATCACAGATTTGAATGAAATCTGTTCAGTGGTTAGCTTTGTAAAGTTTTGAAATTTGCATGAAAGTTATACATTAGATGTACGTCAAGATTTGAGGTCAGTAATTATGTTTGTGTGAACTGACCGAAGGTGTTTAATTAAACTACCTGATATTAGGTAACAGCGGATTGTGTTCACTCAGTAGTGTTCAGTGTCTGAGTGTGCGATGAAAACACAGCCGGCAGTTGGCACGGCCTCATGACAATAAAATCTGACGAATCATGTTAAATCACAACGCTTTCTGCTCCGACCCCTGAGTGCCTTCGTCATGGAAACAGGACAGTTTTGATTCTGAGACTCATGTCTCTATGGAAACAGTACAGCTGAGACTTGGATCACCATAGCAACAGTGGATATGAGGCACTCAGCCAATTGATGTGCAAGTGTGAATAAACCCAGACAAGGATATTTTTAATGCACAGCACATTCTTTTAATACAAAATTAACAAGATCTCTCGATTCATTAAACTAACCAAAGCAACAGAAGTATACAACTAACACCTTGGAAAAATATACAACACATTAACACAATGTTTTACAATGTCTCAGGTAATTAGTGCATGTTGATTATAATTTTTATAATAATGTTTTGCAGATAAGTAATTTGTTGTGCCTTTTCTCATCAAAAAAATAAAGTGCATTTCACAGTTAAAACTACGCATACATGTACACAAGATGCTGAAATTGAGGCACCGCCCTTAAGATTGTTCAAGATATCGTTTCAGTTCCAATCTCTTCGCAAACAAAATACAGAATAGATAAATTCTGAATCTTACTGTGAGTGTAAAAAGTTTTTTAAAACCCTAAAACCAGAGGTGTGACCCACATGATCTCCCCTGCTATAATTTTCAAATAAACAGGAACAGGAGTTACTCCTATTCAAGCCCTTTTTCACTGACAAAACACCCTCTGGTTTGACATTAGAGTTGTTATACTGTTATTGTGAAGCTTGTGTTAGATTACAGGGTACAATCGTTTAGAGTTGGAGACATTTCTGTTTAAATTTCAAGTTCAATTGGCAAACGTCCATCCATGTCCATGTGGAAAATCCATCAGAGACATCAAAGTTCATGTCACACAGGCACAAATCTTGATAACATCATTTTACAAAGCGCTTTTCCAAAACAGAAGGAGAGATGATGTTTTAGACAGGTCTAACCCCAAAGCCACTGCAGTAATTATCTCCTGGTCATATCAAAATAAATGGCTGTGCATCAAACATTAACCCTTTCAGTTTGCTGTAGACAAGCATGCCCAGGCTATAGGAGACAGTGTGCAGAGGTCATTTCAAAAGGACTGGAATGTGGCCCAAGGTTAACTGTTGCGGGTTCACATGCCTTATTTACAAGATCAAGACGATTGATAGGATACCATAGTAACAGAACAATAATAAATGTCTTTGTCAATACATTCAGAAGAGGCTGTACAGCACTTTAGAATAGAAAATAAAATCTCAGTAATTCACAAAGAATCAAGACTGAGGGGGAAAAATAGACACTTTCAATAAATATAACAAAATAAATTACCCCTAAAAGGTCAAGAAGTTTTTGTTTTGTTACTTTTTTTGCTCAGATCTGGCCCAAAGAAGCCTGACATGGCAAAATGTGACAGGCCAATCAGCTGTTGTTATAACCATCATTTCCATGCTAACCACCTTTAAAGGGACAGTACATCCAAAATAAAAATGTTGTTATTGTTTACTCAACCTCACGTTGTTCCAAATCTGTGTAATTTCATAGTGTTCATTCAAATTTGCTGCATCCATATTGCAGTATATGCAAGCGTCAATGTGACATCAGATCTGCGGCAGAAAAATATATATTCAGTGAACTGGACCAATGGTTTTTGCCATTTAAAGTTTGACAGGCTCTGACCATCATTCACTTTAGCTGGTAATGAGAGGAATTCAAACAGGTTGAAAGAGAAAAAGGTCAGTAAATAGTCAAAACATTCCTATTTGAAAAAATGAAACTTTTTTCCTATCATTTACCCAGCTAACAGGGAACATTCTCATAACTTTGGCTAATGTTCTTTAAACTAACCTTTAATACCTTAATAACTTTAATACAATATATAAAAAACTGGACATTTTGAATGGTTCATGGAACTTTCAAAATAACAAACGTTTTTGTAACTCAATGGAAACGTTTGGGAAACATTCTTACAAGCTACAATTGTTAGCTGGGTACTCACCCTTATGTCATTTCAAACCTGTATGATATTTATGGAACACAAAAGATGATATTTTGAGAAATGTCTCAGTGGTTTTATGTCCATACAGTGTAAGTAAATAGGTGCCACTGTTGTTTGGTAATCAACATACTCCAAAATATCTTCTTTTGTTTTCCTCAGAAGCAAAATGTCATACATGTTGGGGACAAGAGGGTGAGTAAATGATGAAAGAAAGTTTCATTTTGGGGTAACCAATCACTTTAAGCCCTGTAAAAGTCACACACTTCCTCACCACTGCTTGTGTGCTGTTTCAAAGGAATCATTCAGAGGTTACTCAGGCAAAAGGTCACATGGGTGTGTCGACCAGCAGGCACCATGTAAAGAGGGCACCTCTCTTAAAATGATAGGAAGACTGGTAGCCACTCTAGTCCATGCAGGTCTATGGGGAATATATATTATTACCCCCAACTACTTTGTCCCCAGAGCAATAAACATGTAGTTCACAAACATACAAGCATGCCTTCATACATTCACACATAAAGTACCAACCTGATCTCATGGAAAACATAGCTATTCTACGAGGTGGTGATTTCGTATGGATTCATATAAAGTGATTTGTACAAAAACAGACGTTTTTGAGAGAATGACCAAGCATGAAGTACCACCCCTAACCATTACTTGGATGAAAGCTGACCATATAAAACATAGGAATTAGATCAAATTGCTACGAATTAGCCACTACAGTCGCTAAAAAGTAGTTACGAATTGCCATGAGATTGTGTTGATAGTACACAGCCATGCAGGTTGTATGCACCATCGCAGTCACACCTCAGTTGTATTCACACAATATAAACACATTTCTCACACATTATAAACATCTCAAAGATTCACAAAAGCAGCTGCATAATGCAGTGTAGGTCACATTGAGTGTACAGAGAAATATTTCATCCATAGTTATGTTGTAAATGACCACAGGCGGGGTACAGTCACCTTCTGGATGGGGACACGAGGCAGTGAGATTATGGACATGTTTTTCAGGGATTTGGACATCTGTCCATCCCGTATTTTTCTAATCCCAAATTCACATCATGTTGCAGAAAGAACAGCTGTCAGACATTCTTGGAATTATTTTTACTCAGATTTCGTGGTGGCTATTTTGTAGATGTTTTCAGAGAGCTGAGGTGTTTGTTTTGCTTGGGCAAGGTTGTTATTGCTGCCAGAGTATTGCTATAATTTGATGAAACACTCAGTCTGTAGTTATTGCTTGTTGATGGATTCTGCCACAGCACTGAAATGAATATCAGCTGCTTGGCATTTGTAGGGCAGAAGCTAAAAAGCAGTGGAGAATGCTAGCTCTTAATAGTAGGGTGACTGCTGTGAATTAAGTATGTGATAAAGGTCATGACAGACTTTATGTTGATATTCTCCAGACATTTTCCAGGTCAACCTGTTCTGCTCATTAAAGTCTTGGTCATATGGACAAGAATTGAGGATGTTCATCTACATACTAACAAACAAATTCATATTTCATCCAAAAATTATAACAATATTTTGCATGAAGTATATTGCAGGACCCTTTTTGCATTGTGACATTATTTTCACAATTATTAAGTTTCTCCCGTCCAATGGCCATTAACTCTATTAGTATCTATTAGATGCGTTTACATTTCAGTATGTTTGTAATAAAATAAAGTACAAAATGGTCATGTCCTGACAATATAAATCATCATAAATGAAAGGCAGTACAACAAATGCTAATGCATATGTATTTGGAAATTTAAATTTCCAAATGCTTTTTCCGTAAAACATTACAATTGTGTTACTTCGCGTCACATAAAATAAGGGCGGGGAAATTTGTGCCTTAAAGTCATGAAAATAATGTAAAAATGCAAACTATGATTACTTTTATATGCAAACCACCATTGTCATGATTTAACTTCTGGTTTCGGGCTTAATAGGTTTCATTATAATTCACTTTACTTGTGCTACTCGTAAAACAAACACCCTCCTGTTACTTTGTCTGATGATGTGGCCAAATCATACATCCTTACAAATGCAGTACATGCGTTTTCAAGCAAATGCTATTAATTACCATTGTGTGATATGTATCCTGTATCCAATAGTCGTTATTATCAATTGGACATAATAAAAGCCCTGTTCAAAGCATTGTGGGCACAATCTAAATGAAATGCAAATCAATAGAAAATACATTCGCTTCCATCCTTCACATGGCCGCATATAAACAAGCTTGTTATCATCAGCCTTTTAATGCACGTTTCGTACTTAACAGTTCTTTGAAGTTAGCCTCTATTCTCTATTCAAAGTGGGGCTGTTTAAATTAACATACATACACTTTCTCTCGGGTCCCATCGTGCATTTATGGAAGAGGATGGGAAAAACAATTGCCAGTTAAATTTTCATAACAAACTTAAAGGCATCGATGGGTTCGTTTATTTATAGCGTGGTTCTCACTCTGAGAATGTAGTTAGCTCTTCATGGTTTTCGGCTTTGGAGGACGTTTAACCTTCGGGCAGGCTTGCGCTGAGACTTAAAGTGAGGCGACAACTAGATAAGAGATGGCGCCTCTCTCTCTCTCTCTCTCTCTCTCTCTTTAGGTTGGGCTCGTCGCAGGACGGCAGGCGCGGATCACCGAGTGCCTTGTCTATTTTTAGCACTCTGCGGTTACTTAACGTTCAGCGCACGTTCTTGAATGCAGCAACAGCAGGACGAGATGAATGAGCGTCGGGATCCAGTCAGGAGGACTGTCTCATGCCGCCGCCTCCTCCCTCACTGCCCATTCAACAGGGGCCACCACTGTGGCCAAGCTAAACAACCACAAAAATACAAAGGCATATATTTTTTTTCTGGACAGGGTGTGGCAGCTGGTCAGATCAGGTGAAAGATTGCGTGGCAGTGGTTGTCACATAACAATTAGGGGAAGACGTGTAACGATTGATCACACACACCCATCTCTCCCAGGGCTTGGAATCGGGAATCTCTGTGTAGCCAGAGCGTGACTAGGCCTGTGCTGTTTCCTAGCTTTTGATAAACTGTGCCCAGAGAAGTCTCCTTCGTCAGACATCGCTGGGGGTCCGTGCCCGCTGGGCCACACTGGCAGGTATACAACCGCAGCACACCATCCATAGTGCTTTTTGGATCTCTTGATTACGGAAGGCATAAATAACAGGGTTTATGACGGAGTTGTAGGTGGCAGGAACCAGAGTGGCATAGGTGTACAGAGGAGGGTAGGTGTAATCAGCTATGAGCGAGTACACGGTGAATGGCATCCAGCAGGCGGCAAACGTGCCCAGAATGATTGCTAGGGTCGAGACGCCCTTCCGGGTTGTGACGTAATGGGGGCTTGCAGCCAAAAAGTGGTGCTGCAAGGCGATTTGGTGTGCATGTCGCATGACAATTTTACAGATCTGCACGTAAAGCTGAAGCATCAGGCCAAACAGCAAAAGGAACGAAACGGACAGAACAGCAATGTTGTTCTTCGTTAGCGGCCACACCACACTGCAATTGGCTTCCTGACCCAGGCAGTTGACACCAGTAACAGGCAACAAACCCAGGCACAATGACACCCCCCATAGAAGCACAAGCATGGTGTATGTGAAGGCAGCGGTACGCTCTGAGTTGTAGGTGAGAGCATAGTACAGCGACAGGTAACGGTCGATGGTAATAGCAAGCAAGCTGAAGACAGATGCAGAGAAGGAGGCCACCACCAGACCTACAGTCAGGAGCTGTGCCGAGTCAGAGCGCAGAAGGTAAGCAAATGTAAAGTGCAGGACTAAACCCAGGCCAGCCAGCAGATCAGCTAGAGCCAGACTACCGATCAGCAAAAACATGGGGGCACGCAAAGCCGGGTTCTGCCAGATGACCAGAACCACCAGGGCATTCTCACAGGCTATCAGGGTACCGGAGGAACACAACACAATGTCCCATGGATTCACTAGCAGCTCAGCGGATGGCCTTGCTGGCAGAACAACTGCAGTTGGGTATGTTCCAACAGTGAAGTTCTCCATGCTTCCTGCACCACTGCTGCCCCAAGTGGGTTCTGGGGCCAACCAGCTGGGGGAAACTGGCACCTCCTCATTCATTCTGCCTCCTGTCTGAAATGACACACATTTACAGAAAAACACAGTGAGGTGTATGTTACTGAATCCCTTACAGAAAAGACACATGAACTACACACGTGCAAAACATGTGATCACACATGAAAAACATGTCACCACGTTTCACATGTGATTTCATGGGTTTCATATGTATTCACATGTATTCACATTCACACGCAAATGTTCCAAAACCACACATTTCACATCTGATCACGTTTTGGCACTCATAAAACATTTATGCGGACACGTGAAAACATTTCTGTGTGAATCCCATATAAATCCATATATGGGAAACCCATGGAATCACAAGTGAAACATGTGGTGACATGTTTTTTATGTGTGATCGTGTTTCTTCATGTGAATTTCATGTGTCCTTTCTGTAAGTAATAGAAAACAAGAAATGCAGCAATATGGTACAGTACAATATACAGATTCACTACAATAAAATTATAAGAATAGACTGTAATGATTGCCCCAAAAACAAAATAATCAGTTAACTGAATGATATCTTCACATTAAACCTGGTCACAAGAAATCACGCATAACTTCTCCCATGGCAGGGCCTTTGGTCTTTTGTTCAGAACTAAGAATTCAATTAAGAAAAATTAGAGACCAGGGAAGATAAAGGGACCTATTATGAGATGCATTCATAGCTTAAAGTCCAATGAAAGGGTGGGCCCTGTTAAATAAAGGCGGTTCCGATGATTATAAAAGAGCTGAAGAAGCCCCTGCATCAGCGATCTTTCATTTATCTGATACATATCTGATATATTTATCTCCATGTAGCTCACACTGCAACCATCTGGATGATAACGCCTTCAGCTTTACGCTATAACAATTCTCCATTGAGCTCCGTTATAAAACGCAAACATTGAAATTCACGCAAAATCATTTTAGGAAACACATTCCCATTCACTTCCCATCTGGAGGCTTCCCTACCTTGTCTCTTGGAGGAGAGGCGCCTTTTTTTAGATGTTTTTACGACCTTGATGTCTGTCCATTGTAATAAACGACGGCGCTGCACCGCGTAAATGAGGGATGCGGGATGCGGTGATGCCGGACCGGGAAGCGCGTCTTTTTTGCGGCTCTTCGCCGTCTGTACGAGCGTCGCCACCGACTGCGGCTGTGCGAAGAGCTGGGAGGGGTGAGGTTTCATCCTCAGCCCGGCCCGGATCACCAGAACAAGGTCCCGTCACCTGTTTGTCCGCTGTTCAAGGGCGGAAACTAAAGGATGCGGATCCTCCTGTTGGTTTCAGCTTTTAGGTGATGATGTGCGCAATAAAAGGCACGTTTTGTTTAGGGTTGATTGTTTCATTGTTCATTTTGCATTATTATTATTATGCTATGAATTGGGCACAAGCAAAACAAACCAAATCAATGCCGCATGGTTCGTGTTAGTCTTATAGTCGGAGTATTGAGGTGTTGTGTGTCTGTATAGTATGAGAGCTGTTTAACATTCAGACTGCATCTTTCTGGAAAGATGCACATTGTGTTGCTCCCCTGTGAGAGCTATTCTCGGCGTGGGCTATTAACAGCACACTCATCTGTGTCACCCACTTTACTGTTTTCTATCTCCCCTCCATCCTCTAACCCCCTACCCCATCACTATTTCTCAGTTTAACCCATTTTACACAGACTCACACTTCCCAGTGGATTCAAGTGCACACTCACTATTTAGTATAATCTTGTCTAGTCTGAGATCAGGCTTGGTATGGGTCTCAAATGACTTTGCATGTTAAACACACTACATTTTCATTATAGTAAATGTCTCATTTCAGTGTTGCTGTTAAAGGGATAATTCACCCAAAATGAATCTTTTTCCATCATTTACTCACCCACATGCAATTCCAAACCTATCTGACTTTTTCTTCCGTGGAGCACAAAATATATTTTGAGAAATGTCTCAGTGGTTTTGTGTCTATGCAATGGAAGTCATTAGGTGCCACTGTTGTTTGGTTACCAGCGTACTTCAAAATATCTTCTTTTGTATCCTTTAAAAGCAAAGGTCATAAGTTTGGAATGACAAGAGATTGAGTAAATGATAGAAGAATTTTCATTTTTGGGTGAACTATCCCTTTAAACACATCTGTGTATGGGTAAACAGAGTGGAATTTATGTAATGTTTTATGCAAGAACATTCTCCCTAATCTTAACAGCATTAATGAGCCAACTAATGGACTGAATCATTTCAATGCAACACACAACCCACACAATTTTGAAACATTGCTGAAATATTAGTGATGCTGAGTCTCCATCTTGCAGTAATCTTTACTGGCCACTGAGGGGCCACAGTGGCCAAAAATGAGTCATCCACTCAGACCAAGGATTCATTCTAAGAAAGAGGCGTCCAATCAAATTGCAGCAGGCTGGTTCTAGCTCAGATTTACATGCGTGCATGCATACATCCTTTCTTGGTGTATACACTTTTATTTCTTTTTCTTTAAAACAGAAAATGATAATTTCACAACAGGCCGTCTCAAGCAAACCCTCACATAAACCTGCCAACATCTACAAAACTGTATCAAAAGTGCACCATATTGTTATACATCTTTTCAGGTTTATCCTCTTTTTTGGCTATATCAGTATTATTATTATATTTCTCATAATATTTATACAAATATCACTCTGTACAAGGTAGAAATACATAACCCGCAGTGCCCCACACCTGGAGCGTTTAGACCCTCCCCTCATTATAATAAACACACCCCATTTCCCCATGCACAAGTCTTCAGCCTCCTCACAGCCACAGGAATCAAAAGGTTGCAGCGTGAATGTTGATGCAAATCCCTGTCATATCGTACAGTCTTACATTAAACACATTCTCTCTACAGTAAAGGACTTAACACGAGTGATAAAACGCTCCCACAACGTAAATACAACTGACAAACAATGCTCTAAACGCCTTCCGACTGCATCATGCCCAACGTATCTGCTGCATCAAGACCGGCGAGGGAGGGCTTGGACAGGTGGGGTGTGTGAGGCGCCGCTGCAGTAAAGAACCTGCACAGGTGGGGTGCAGCAGGGTTCTGCAAACAGGCATGCCTGCTGCACAGGTGTCCATAACATGACGCCCCTCTGGTCTCTCTCAGTCTCTGGATTGGTAAAATAGGATGTACCCGGACTCGGAGTTCTTAGAAATTTCCGAGGTTAATCCATAGAACTCCTCGATCGCCTGTGCATCGATTTTCTACGAGGAGAGGCAACACACATTTTCACAAATAATGAAAGACTGTTCTGCAATCTTATGCAATGCTGCATTAATGAATGAAAGATGCTGATTTTGCATGTCTTTTCCACTCTATTATGAATAAGGGCTGCCAGCAACTTACCTCTACGATATCATCATCAAACAGCAGCCAGAAATCGTGACTCTTTACAATAGCGATGTAGTGTCCCCGGTTCGGACCGCTATAAAAAATACACATGAATAAGCTATATGGAAGCAAATTAGACAAAAACATTTTTGTTCCTCCAAGGACAAGTTTCAAAGGATGCCTGTAGGAGTGTCATTGTTTACTAAACTAAAAGTCATTGTTATTGTGAAATCATTTATGAATTATGAAATCAGTGAATAAGAGGGAAATAAAAACACATTTATAAGGGGCTGAAAGTCCATTTTGGCTCTGGCTATTAAGCACTGTAATAAGCTGACATGACTTGCAAAGTTCCTTATAGTCAGGAGAATGTCTGTTGGGGGACCATCAAAATAAAATCTGTCAGAAGATATTAAGCAGACAGTCTCTTAAAACTGAATGAAGCAGGGTGTCCAAACTCAGTTCCGGAGGGCCAGTGACCTGCAGAGTTTAGCTCAAACTTACCTCAACACACCTGCCTGGAAGTTTCATGTCTGCTTAGTAAGACCTTGATTTGCTGGTTTAAGTGTGTTTGATTAGGGCTGGATCTGAACTCTGCAGGACACTGTCCCTCCAGGAGCAGGATTGGACACCCCTGCTCTAAAGACTAGTAGCTGACACGTAGTTACAAAGTTACTCACAATCAGTAGAATGTCTAAAGTGGGCTACTGCAAGAAAGTGTTACCGAACTTTTAACATCTGGAATGACTAACCTGCCACAATGCACCACCACAGCGACCAGGTCATAAAGCCTCTCGGGATTGGTGGCATCTCCGGAGGTGTTAAAGAGGCGGAGCTCCAGAGGGAAGACCACACGGTAACTTAGCTTAGTGTAGCGTTGCAGTTGCTCCATGTATTTAAATCTCTTTAAGTGCAAGGCGAGGATCATGGGAAGTTTTTTAACGCGCATTCTGCAGACACGCACAAACACATTCATGAATCAAGTGTGTATAGTAAATACATGGTAAGGAAATAATTACGAGTTAGCAATGCTAACCGTTTGTGTGCCTCCTGTTTACTCCTGCATTCCTCACAGTAATATTTATACTCACTGCACAGAGTCTCTGTATTACTGAAACCTCTATAAAGAAACAATAAGAGAAAGAACACTTCATTAAAATGGACTCAGATGTTTTTCAGAAGATGTTTGTTTTGCATTTGTTTAAGTGTGCATGCTTCCAAGTGTTTTCAGACCTGAGGCAGTGTGTGATTGAAGTATTCTGCTCAACATCTACTGACAAATCCAAGAAATCCTCATCTTTACTGCTTATCTACAAAAGAGCAAAGTCAGATAAAAAGCACAGCCAATCACGGACAAGACAATGAACAGGATATTGCGCCTTATTGCACTGCAGGGTTTGTCAGTTAAACAAAACGCATTATGTTTAATTTGCATATTAGTGTGTGTGCTATTACCGTTTCACAAGTTAGGCACCGTGTCTCATTGGTCAACGTGCCCTGGAAGATCTCATGAACCCAGGTGGAGGAGGGCGGGGTACTGTTATTGTTCTGCGAATCAAGTGTGCCATTGGCCAGTTTGCCATTCTGTTTCTCTTGCTTATGCTCTTCTTGTAGCAGGTCCGCTATAGTGTTCAGCAGGTAGTTGAGGAACTCATGTGCATCTTGTTGCATGTAATTGTCAAACAGTTCTGCAGAAGGGCAGGGAGAAGAAATGTTGTTAGTGCTTTGCAACAAGTATCATTGTCTATAATATCAGCAACAGCATACTCAATGTATGATAATGTAGAACCAACATACTAAAATCTGTATAGTAACTAAGACCTGTACACTTGTAATTGAATACTAAACTAGACTGAGTCTAAACCAGACCTTTCCCACAAGGCAAACTAGGCTGAACTTATATGGTCTAAAGTGCTCTTTTAAAAATTTTTTTCTTTTTACAATCTTTCTTTTTTGTTTGCCAATACCATTTTCTTTCCGTAGTCTCGTGATGAACTTTTTAGGGGGAATCACACCGACTTTCCTCTTCTGGTTAGCTATACTGTGGAACAGGTCAGCCAGGCAAGTGAGGAGATTCTCTTTGCGTCGTGGCTGGCTTCTGTAAGCGAGAATTTTCTCCCGGAACGGCCGGCAGAAGTACAGAGCCTGGAGCACAGAATTACAGTAGCAGGTGTTTCCAAACTGCGGAAGAAAAGAAACAGAACACACACACACGCTGATTCCAAGAAATGATGATAACACACTGGCCAAAGGAAACAACATTAGAGTACAGGAAACATCTTTGCTTACGTTGACCAATCCGAAGTAATGCTCGTTGACAGGAAACTGCTCCGAGCCGATCTCTTTCTCCAAAGCGGAGGCATTGGCGCCCTGAAACAAAACAGGTGTACAATTGCTCAGGCCCAGTGTACTACAAGATAAAGAGTTCCTTAAAAAACAGCAGCTGTAAAAAACACAGCAGCTATTTATTGTTACTGGTAGGCCAGTATGGGTTTGTAAATGACCTGTGCCAATACAGTGCCAATACTGATTTTCATTTACATTTTTATTCAAGCTCTACGTTTGATCAGTATGTGTAGTTCCTAGAATTCGAACCCACAACCTTTGCGCTGCTAACGCAATGCTCAGCCTAATAAGCTACAGGAACACTTACTGGATACCAGATACCTGATGAGTAGGATAGCTGATGACCAAATTATATATATATATACAGTATATATAATTAATGCATTTTTATTTTTTTACCATAGACTACATTTTGGCAAACCAGTTAGCCTCACCTATAGTACTTAGTGATGGTTTTACAGTACACACACTAACTGTAGTATGGCATTTGTAGTGGATTTCTGTGTTTTATATATGTAAGCGAGAAAACGTTTGCTAACATTTGTCTGATCTGTCATAATTCTGAACAAATGCTTTAACGTCCCAATATCACACGAAAGCATGAAGCATGCACTTTCCCACCTCATTAAAACGCACAGGAAATTAAGAGATAAGAGACGAAGCCACATCTGAACTCATTCGCAATTCACCGCCGTAATCTGTGCAATTAAAAGCTAAACGAGTGTGCAATGCAAAAGAAACCAAGCGAAGGAAACTGATCAAATATCCAGACACGAACAGGATACGGAGAGGGGATCGGGACGCTATGCAATCACGACGTAAGCAGCCATAGCACTAACGCACAGGTACACAGAGCGCGTTTCAACATCATTCAACATCATTTGTCATACTTAAAACGATGCTCGTCCGATACACCACGCCGTTGTGCGATTAAACGGGAAAAACAACCGGAGCTGATCTGGGTGTCACTGGCTAGCGCTCATTACGCGATCATAACCTGCGCTGAATGACACTTCAGCTCAGCAGTTAGCACATCACCGCTTTGCTGCCTTCAGCAAATCCTATAAGGACGGGCGATTTTAAAATACTAACCTTGCGGGGTAAAGACACAATATGCGTATCTTACATCCTCCCTAAAAACAGTCATTATTTAGGCCCGAGGCAACATGTTTAACAGGCACACACACGGATGAAGACAGCTCGCAACTGCAGCACAGGAAAACTGGCAACCCTAAAGGAGTCAAAATCCCAATCACCATGCACATCATTAATGCTCCAAGCCGCCGATTACAGTATCATACGTGCACTGACGTCCAACGATCCTCGATTGGGGTGATATTTACTCACCATGGTACAAAAAGAGGCAAATTTGGAAACTGTCATTAGGATTTCCATTCGCCCAGCGCCATCTTCCACCCAATCACCGCGCGGAGGCGAAGAGGAGTCCCAGTGAGGGCAGACTGCGTCCCCGCCAGAGGGCATTCCGCGAGGTCCTAGCACCCACCCCAAAACCCACCTGATGCAAATAAAGAGCAATATTTTTCTGTTTTAACAAGTCATACGTTTAGTATACTGTCTGTTTGTTTTCTGTTGATTAATTGATATATTTTTGATATACATAATGACCATGTTGTGTTAAACTCCCTGTTTATACTATTTTAGTTTTTTTTTTTACTATTCTGTTTTCTAAAAAGTTTTACTGTTCTGTCTTCTGCTGTTTCTGCGTTGTTTATGTGTGTACATCTATGCATCTATGTTGGGCCTAAAACAAGTCCTAATCTAAGTACATCTACGTTGTAATTCACGCGATTCTTTGGAAATTAAAACTACGTGATGCTCTCAGGCAAATGTTTAAAAAGAGTAAATTCACGAACATCAGTGAATGAACTGTTTTTGCATGGGGATGACATCACTGCTCAAAGAGCAACAGATTAGTCTGATCGTTTCACTCAGGCAAAAGAGTAGTACTCCTATTCCGCTTTGAAGGAAGAGCTGCAGGACCCCATCAGTCTCTTTCCGCCGTACCCGCCATCTTGCGAGCAACCGGGGGTAAGACGTACTCCAGACAATTACGTATTAAATCATTGATAGTGTATCGCTCACTACACAGAATATGACATATAAAGCGCCCAAATCATTCCTTATGCAACTTAGTTTGGAAATTAAGCCCAGATGTGTGTGGCTGGAGGCTGAAAGATTACAAACAGCGTCAATCTGTAGCACGTCTCTTCCATGTGGGCCGTGCGTGTACATAGCGGGGCCTGGGACAGACGTGCAAACAATAAAGATGGACATGAAAATTCCCAGAAGTAGGAATTGTCCGGTTTTCCATGGCACGGTGGTTTGATTCTTTATTCTGTGGTGTGTACACGGAAAGTTTACAATCGAGATATTGTGGGGTCTGATTAGTCGAACTATACACGAAGGTTTATGTGAAATGTATTAAAGTCGAAATAATGGTCAGATCTGATTGAAACCCATCTTTGATTATGTTATAATTTTAGACGTGGTGCTGAAAGAGAGGATCAGCAGCCATTTAATGACGTGGTTGTAACATGTCAGTTTGACAGCTTCAGAAAGTCAGCTTATATAATGTACATTTTAATGTTGCCATACAATTAAAGTACACAGTTACTACCTTATAAACTATTAAGGCTGTAACCCACGTGAAATGAACCTGTTTCTATAGGATATTCAACATTGGATGAACGTTTTGTTTATTGAAACTGTAGAGAGACTTTTCTAATTTGTTTTGTCTGTCCTGTTCCTAGTAATCAGGCATCATGACAAACACAAGAGGCAAGAGGAGGGGGACCAGGTACATGTTTGCCAGGCCCTTCCGTAAGCATGGTGAGTCGACTTAAATCGCACAATGTATGTTGATTTACTGTGGATTGCAGTTTCATGTGTTGCTATAAAAGGTTTTTGGTCTAACAACACTCTTCATTCTGACAGGCCCCATCCCTCTCTCCACCTATATGCGTATCTACAAGAAGGGTGATATTGTTGATATCAAGGTATGTTTCATTTTATGAAATGTCTAATTGTCAATATAACGTTTAACTTAAATGTGGAACAAATCACCGGATCATTTATTTCCACAGGGCACAGGTACCATTCAGAAGGGCATGCCTCATAAATGCTACCATGGCAAAACAGGACGTGTATATAATGTTACACAGCATGCTGTAGGCATCATTGTCAACAAGCAAGTCAAGTGAGTATTACTTTTATCACATCTTATCCAGATACATTTGTACCCTCTTTTATAGTTTTAGTAAAGTAACTCTGAACTAGTTAGTGATTGGAGGTTTATTGTTAAAATACTTAAATCTTTGCGACTTTTTATATTATTATTCTCATTAATTGACAATACATTTACATTTTTTCATTTAGCAGATGCTTTTATTAAAAGTGACTTACAAAGATTTACAAAAGCATTTACAAAAACTTACAAAGCATTTAGGCCTAAGAACCAACAAACTGAGACTACAAAGCTACATTTACAAGTGGGAATCGCATTCTGATGCTACAGTTGTCTTCAGTATTTCTGTGTTCATTTATAGGCATTTAAGAATTGTTGGCAGTGTAGCTTCTCAAGTTGTAATACAACCCCAGATTCACTTTGCCATAAGGGCACCCCAGTGTCCTGTGTGGTCATTCATGTGGGGTAGAGCAGTTATCCTTACACAACCTGGACACGTATTTATGCCTGTGCCAGATTGTCAATATGGGAACATGCCTGTCATGGGTGCAGCTTCTAAATACAAACTTACAACCTTTATTGTTTTAATGATCAACTGTTATTGTGACTTTCAGAGGCAAGATCCTGGCAAAGAGAGTTAATGTGCGCATCGAGCACATTAAGCACTCAAAGAGCAGAGACAGCTTCCTGCAGCGTGTGAAGGAGAACGAGAGGATGAAAGTGGAGGCCAAGAAAGACGGCACCTGGGTTGAGCTGAAGCGCCAGGTGTGGGGAATTAACTTGCTTTATATGCGCTGACTGGATAAATGTAGAGTACATTTTGACATTATCATGTACATGTTCATAACTGAACTCTCAGATAAGTCGATGTATTTCAAGTTTTGTATATTATTGGTCAACCACAAAATTGTGATTTCTTTAAATATAAGTCAATCATCAGTATCCATCGCTGTTGAAGAGCTCAGGCTGAAACTTTCACTGCATTTATTGCTGATATCTTCATCTCATCTTTATTTCCTACAGCCTGCTCCCCCACGGCCTGCACACTTTGTCAGCACCAAGAACAATGAGCCTCAGCTTCTGGAGCCCATCCCCTATGAGTTCATGGCATAAGTCTGCAGACCGAAATAAAGTCCTTTGTACCACATAATCAGTGTGTAACATTTCTTATGGGGTTGTCTGGTTTTAACTCAACTTTAGTCTCTTTTATAAACTTGTCAGGTTTCATTTAGATTCATGCCAACACTTAAATCTGACTTTGTATTAGATGTGGTTTACTATTAGCAATTCACAAAGAGACTGAAAAGAAGTGAAAAATAGTTTTTTTATTTCTTTCTCCAGAATCCCGTTCTCTGGTATTCATGAGTATTCTGATCTGTTGTAGGCAGAACTCAAAAGCAGTAAAATGTATCAACATTTGAGCACTGGAAGGTTTTAAGGTGTTAATTCAGGTTTATAAACAGTAGATCGAGACGCTCTTTGAAGGCACTTCAGTTACAGATGTGTAAATCAGTGTAAAATGTGTGTGGTAGTTTGCAAGTTCTGTCAATAGAGGGCAGCACTAGCCACTGCCCTGACAGAAAGTGCATATGGCTGTTAAACTGGAAAGATCTTTTTTAGTGTGGTTAAAAACATATTGTGAATAGTTCACTGAATACTTGCATAGTTGCTTATCAGGACAGAATTGTACACTTGAAGCGCAGTTGGTGTGAAAAGTGTAGTTCACGTTAAAGCGTCTAGCTTTGGCCAGTCAGGGAAGACTTAAGATTATTGCCATGGTTTTGCTCACATCAGCTTAAACTCTGAAATGTCACATTCGCCGTGTTCACAATTGCTTGCAGTTTGTAACTGAGTAGAACCGATGCTGATTTACAAACCTGCACTGTAGACATTTTGTGTTTACTCTTCTCTCCACCCAAGTAAACTTCAACATGTTTGTTTTTTAAAGATCATTAGGGTAATGGGAAAAAGCAATAGTCAAATGAGCAAGATGTTGCTTTCAATGTTTAAAAGTTAGTAAAATAAAATAGCAGACAGACTTGTATTAAATTCTAATTGCAATTAGTAATTTTTCTTTCAAGGAAAGGAATCAACCCCAGTATCTCAGAATCGGGTCAGAATAGATTTTTTATAACTGAATATCTGCTGGTCTGTGGTCTGGGCCAACAGGTCTTGTGTGTGTGTGGTGTGTAACTAAGGACCACCTCTCTATCTTGACTTCTGCTGTGTAATCGCAGCAGCTGAATGCCTGACTGGATATCTGACAAATATGTTATCTCACCGCACCTCAGCACTTCACCAATATTTGCTTCAATTAGCCTCAGTTTACCGAGACACACCGCAGCTGTGTGGGAGTGTGTGACGCTTGGTAGAGCAGCCTTAATTCCATGATGTTTTTGCACATCACTTGTAAAAATTATATTGTATGATATATAGGATGTTTTTATTTTAATTCAACAAAGATCTTTTACATAGATTCAGTATTCACAGGTTTACAGACAAACCAGCACCTGCATTACAATGCATTATAACTGGCTGCTATTATGGTACAGAATCTGTTCTTTTCTTCTCTAGACATGTTCTATTCTCTCTGTCCTCAAGGGACATGGAGCGTTTGGGAATTAGCCAGATTATTTGAATGACAAGCTGGGAGGTCATTGCATAACTGTGAGAATGTGTGAAGATGACTAGATAACCTCAGTGTATGCTCTGCCTATCCGTTGTTCCGTCTGCTATCATACTGCTGTTAGATATTTGTAAGGATTGGGATAAAGGTGATGAGGTCATAATCAATAGCATCAATCAACAAGTGACATGTTGGCCTGTATTGATTACTAAAGAGATATTGAAAGTGCTACAATGGCATGGAATTTCCCCTTGTAATCAATTTGCTGTTCATTAACACTGACTATTAGCCAATAACTCTTGGCCATGCTGGATATTTCAATTTTTTCCTATGAAGTTGTTGATAGCTGCAGAACGTCAATAAATTATTTAGAGCTGAGGTTTCAAATGTTGCTTTGTATTGTCTTTTCAGTCACACCCATACTTATCATTTTGTGTTTTATTATTTATGATAACAAATTCAGCAAGGGACAGTAAAGTTAGGGATGCAGCAAATACCTCTTTAATATTTACAATGATCCTCAGATGTGTAAAGAGAAAGCTTGGGAATAGCTGTTTTCATGAAAAAACAAAAGTGCATGTAAATATATATTTTATTGTTTTTATTGATGTCTTCTCCCTTTACGATTTGATAATTTATTCATCAAATGGCCACACTTTAGTTTTGTTTTGTAAAAGTACACAACCCTGTCTTTGTGAGCATTTTACGCGTTTGTGCACGCTGTAGTGCTGCAAGGCTTGGACTCACACATTGAATTGAACAGTCAACAGAGAAAGGAGACGTCCAGAGGAAAACAGTACAACGCAAAGTGGGCAAAAGCAAACCATGTAACACAAGGTGCTTAATCATACCTGTTTGACACTCAGAGATTTAAGCCATCAAGTAGCGTGGCAGCGTATCGATCGCCTGTGTTACACATTAACTTTCCTCTCACAACCAGGGAGACAGGCAAACATGAGAGAGACAGAACATCTAAACATCATGCTGTCTTCCACCACAGTCTCGCCCGGAGGTTGTGAAATCAGGAAGACCGGATTAAATGGGAGACTGAAGGTATGACTCTCCAAATCACCACAAACACTTTGGCTGTGAGCTGCTGTTTGCCTTTTTGCTTGTTGGTGCTTATCAGGACATATCATGGCCATTCAGATAGAGGAGCTGCTTTATTGATCAGTCCCAAACATGGGGAGGGTTTGAACACTGCAAGACCGGATGATGTGAAGGGAGGTATGGCAGAAATGAACAGGAATGTCCTCTGCTGTATTGAAGTTTGGGTGTGCTGCTAAAAGACCAGCTTAGACCAGCTTGAATTTTCTTGCAGGTCTAAAGACCCGTTTACATCAAGAATAATAACTTTAATAACAACTATAACCATAAACTTAACATAAAACATTACTTAGTGTAAAGTTTTAAAAACATTACATTATTTTAAAAAATGTTTGAATAATGTTCTTATAACCAAGCAATAATGTTAATACAACGTCTAAAAACATGGGCATTTTAAACATTCCTAGAACATTCAAAATAACATTTTTGTCACTTAATAGAAACGTTAGGGAAATGGTATTACAACCTAATATTGTTAGATGAGATATTGGTATCTAACATAGCTGTTATAATTAACAAATGTTAGAAGTTGGTTGTCTTTTAAATGATCTGAACGGAAGATATGGAAACCATGTAAATAGCTGTTACACTAAAGTTATGGATCAGGTAATTCCAATACACTTTTCATCTAGGAAGAGATTTTTTTTTTTGCCTTGGGGTAAAGGGCAGCAGGCAGGAAATTAAAAATAGTTTACAGTATGCAACACTGATTTTGAAACAGGTCACCTTGGGACACATATAGAATGGAAGCAATGGATCATGCCAGTAGTAAATCATGTATATCAGTTAAATGTATATGGAGTCTGATAAACCACGATTAGGGCAGTAATTCCCACTTATATATATATATATATGATGAAACGAGCCAGACTTACACACCTCCAGACAGTCACATTCATACAGTATGCTTGAATGGAGCCACTATTGACAGTTTAATACCCACATAAATCTCTCTCAGACAATCCCAAAGACCTTCAGTCCGGATCACAGGTGTGTGAAGGTGAACAGTCCCAGTTTATCAGGCGTCACACCACGTCTGAATCACCCCGCCAAACAAACAGCAAAATTGATCCTTTCCGGACAATCATTTGGACCAAGACATTACTGACATCTGTTTTCTCAACAGATTTCTCATTTTTCGGTCAGAAATCTCTGGCGAAACAAAATGTCGAATCGTAAAAATTAAGCCCTAACGACGTGACGTCATGTCAACAGGTGAGTGAGTGAATAGGTAAGTCTACTTACATCGGGGGAAGGCATACGCCTCGTCTACCTGTGATAACATAATTATTATCATTTATAAAGAAAGTCAAACAAGTAATTCGTGGTCTTATTCCAGATCTGTTTCGATTAATTATAATACACAATAAGATAGAAGTGTATTATAGATCCACGCCTTCATTCTGTTTTCTTATTAAATGCATGTATGCAGATCTTCAAGGACTGCTCCCCTCACAATAAAACATAGCGCAATAAAATTTTATTATTGTAGGAAAATCAGCTATATTAGCAACTATAATCTATAACTATATAACTATAATCTATAACTACTATAATCACGAGGAGCGCAGTTTAATTGCAAAAATGGGCGAACGACTCCAGCACCTGGATCAATGTTTTATATGCACTTTCGTTTTACACATTACGTTTTAACGTAACTGTAATACGCAGTTGTCTGTTTATTTACGTTTTCAGAAGACATTTGCATGTGGAAACTGTGACAAGAGTTACGACACCCGTTTTCGGCTCACCCGACACCAGCTGTGGAAAAAGCCGTACCTGTGAGTCCACACACCGGCTGTGTCTCAAAACTAAGAGTTGCCTAACCCAAAGCATTTTGGGGCATTATAACGTGCCCTAAAATGCATTCAAGAAAGGCACCTCACTGGGTTTTAGACAGCCGCCGGTTACCTTTCTTCCGCTCACCCGTTTTAAACCCGTCAATGGTGCTCCGTCGGCGGATGGTCACATGCGTTCTCGCCCGGAAGCTTGAAGAACCACATCGGTCATGCTCATGTGATGAGTTACTAACTTTTTGTGTATTTGCATGAACATCTTGCAACGTTTTCTAATGCAACCATTAGAACTGTGGAAAGGCCTTCAGCAGGAAGCAAGTTTTGAGTGCAAGCACACAAACGAGTTGCCTTATAAGTGATCATGCACATAGCACACTTATTGTTTTCACGTCGTATTTTATTTAGTTACCCATACTTGCCTATTCTGACAGGTGACTTTAAAGAATGCAACAAGAAATTTGCTTCCTCTAAAAATCTAAAATTGCATGAGAAGGTGCACAAAGGTTAGATCTTAAAATCCCTTCCTAACTTTCAAACAAATAGAGAAATGGAAGTATTATAACGTGTCATGAACAATTTAAGGTTACCCATGTGCGGTGGAGAACTGTTCTTTCAAAGGCAAAACATGGTCCGAGTATCAAAAACACAAAGGTGGTGCACAGAGGTGTGCACTCATTATTAACTGGTGATTGATGCACTAATTCAAGAAGTTGTTTCTAACAAACTCTCCTTTGTCTGCAGAAACACTTCCATGTGATCAGTGCAAGGTCTTCCACCTCGCCTGGTTTCTGCAGAAGCACAAGCAGTGGGTTCACTCTGGGGAACGGCATGTGTTTAAATGCACATGGGAAGGTTGTCAGAAAAGCTACACCACAAACTTCGACCCGCAGAATCACATTCTGGTCTTCCATGAGGGAAAGCGTGATTTCATCCGCCCTTTAAAAGATTGCTGTAAAGCATTTGCTATGGAGGTCAGTGTTCCGATTTTGGTTTTATGGAATGTTTTGAATTCCTAAGCTGCTTGGGTTAAATGAATTATTTTTAAATTCTTACAGGAAAGCCTAAGGAGGCATTTTGTGGTCCATAACCCTCAGAAGACAAAACAGCAGGTGTGTTGGCACATGCCAATACATGATGTGCAAGATATTTATGTAAATGTTGAAGACATTTTGTCTGAACTTCTCACAGAAGCCAAAAACCAAGAAGGGCAAGAAGATTTCATCTAAGACTAACATGTCAGATGTTGCTTAACTGTCTAAGGATGTGCAAAAAATCTCCTTGAAGACTACTTAAAGACTGTAACAGCAGCAGGTGGTGCCACATCTTCTGAAAAAATTCTTATTTTCATCACATCTCTGTTTCCAAGTTTTGTTCCGTTTATAGATCTAGTATTTTCAGTTTAAGTCACTATATTGTAATAATAAATTGCTGTGACAACTCTTTATGTTCTGTGGTCAATAAAGGTGGAAGAGGAACCATTTGTGATTGGTAAAAAAAAATCTTCAAAGGTTGTGTGTACTTTTGTCACCCAAATAGAATGGCAAAAGTTACTTTTTCAAAACTGGTTTCTAGGACGCTCTGTCTACCATTGATTGAAAAAACTGAAAACCCTGACCAGATTCATGCCATTGGATGAGCCAAAGTGGTAGGTGTGGCTGGTTGGGATGGTCAAAAATGTCAATATTTTGATGGCACCTCAAATATTTGATGCTTGGAGTTTTTTTTAGGGAAATCATCCTGCAGAAGTCTTGTTTATAGTTTCTTCTGTGTCTAAGGATGGGTTAGAAGAGTATTTTTACCATTTAAATTTTTATCACTTCCATAAAACAAAGAATTTGGATGTAGTGGCTACTAAGGCCTATTGCTGCTTGTCTTTTAGCATTTCAAAATGAGTTTTCCAATCTTCTCATCTTTTAGGACATGGCTAGAAACTTTAGACTAGATTTTGCTGGGATTAATACAGTAAAAAGGCAAATCTGTGTAGGTGGGATTTACACAGCTAATGCACATGATAAATTGATACTCATGTCCACACTGGGAAAATTTATTAAACTGCTTTGCTCATTCATTCATTCATTCATTCATACTTGCACACATACAATTTTGTTCTGTCTCTCTTTTACACAAACATAGATTACATTTAGAGATGATGTATATAAAACCTCCGGCGGTGTGGACGTCTGATCGGCATGGTGATGGGAACCCTTAAGGCTGCTCTCCAGAGGGGGTGTGGCCTCATGGGCGTGGCAGGTTTTCTAAGGCCTGGCTGATTCAGCATCAAGTAAAAGCATTCAATTTCCAAGACTTGGCTTCACGTTTTATGGTGCCTCCGTGGCAGAACGTAGAGCACATAGGACCATTAGAACACAGGTATGAGTGCTGTCTGATATGAGGCATGGTGCCCACATAGGGTTATATTAAACTTCCAGGCCAGGACACAACAGTGAGTGCCACCCTGCTCCTCTGCTCCTTCAGCATGGGCACCAGGGCTGAGTGACTCATGCCAGCCGTGGAAAGCCCATTTACAGCCACTATCATGTCACCACACCTATGGAAAACAAAACAATGACACTGACAAGGCAGAATCAATACCTTTTTCAGTGCTACAGAATAACACCAAATCCACTGCAGAATCCATCAAAAATATAGTGGTTAATTTTTAATCAATGAATCAGTCAAATCTGAAGTCTTCAGTCTGACTTAAAATGTACCATTGCTGTTTCTTGGGCAGTACTTTTGTGAGACACATAAGTGATCGGCATAAGTGATCAGTGTACTTTTGTAAGACATAAGTAACAAATGTTAAATTTATAAAAAAAATATGCGTATATGTAAAAATGTTCTTTTTATTAAAATGATTACAATCTGACCATTAAACAGTATTTAGATGTCCCAATTCATAGAAAATAAACAGAAAATAAAACATAATAAGTTTGATATTCTAATTTTAATTTAATAGCCATAGATCTGGGTCTGTTTATTTTAATTAAGGTAATATTAAAAGTCTTGTATTATTTCGCAGCGATGCCACTAGGTTATACTGTTTTATGCTTACTCACTTTAGACGGCCATCGTAGTAAGCGGGTGTTCCAAGGACGATAGTTTTGATGAAGAATGCCTGGTTGCTATGGTTCTCCTCATAACCTCCAACAATGCTGAACCCCCAGCTGCCAGGGTGACTTCTGCGGAGGACAATCTCATGGCTGCTATGCAGATAGCTGTGTCAGAGAGCCAGAGGAAGAACAGTAGAGACAGGTATCTATAATATTGTGGCCCCTATATAAGACTTACAGCTCAAATACATTGCAAGCCTATGGAATTTTTTGGGATCGCATAGAAATTTAGAGACCTTTTCCTAAGTCATTCCCACAACCATTCTCTTGTTCAAATCCCTAATCCCAAGCATGAGCAATTGTAATGCTTGTGTTAGCTAATGGTAAATCAACTGATTATTAGCATTACACTAACAATGATTAAGTCATTGGGTTTGAATCCCAAAAAGCACACAAACTGATTAAATGTATACTTTAAATATTTATAAATGAATACATAAATGCATAAAAAATATAAATTGGCCCCACAGATGACGACACAAAGAGAAACAGATGCATTTTGGTAGGAGATACTGAAAAGGTGGACCCAGCTAACAGGGAACGTTGTCAGAACGTTGGCTGACATTCTCAATAAGTTCTCACAAGTTATCAAAAACATTCTTATAGTAACATTAGTAGAACTTTTTTAACGTTACATATCATTTATCAAAACATTATTCTTAAGTAGTTAGTGAAACGTTTTACAAACATTACAGAATTATAAAATGTTTGAATAATGTTCATATAACTAAGCAGTAATGTTAACACTCTGTCTAAAAAACTGGACATTTTGAATGTTTCTAGAACATTTAGAATGTTTTTGTTACCTGGAAATGTTAGAGAAACATTCACACCATCTTAAAATGTTAGCTGGGGACTGGAAGGTTTAGAGCAAAAGGAAATGGATAAAAGAGGACAGAGTAAAATAGAAAAGACTGGAATGGACCGAATGACCTCTGATATCAGCCTGAAACCGAGCTAAAGTGGGGCTGGAGCAAGTTATCTCCAAATGTATGCTCAGAGGGCAATCTGCAGCTGTTGATGTTTACATCACAACAGAGTCGTAATCCCCTTGTGAGTTTCAAAAAAGCTGCGGATCCACAAACAGCAACACAGGACATTTTCCATGTCAAAAACATCAAAATAGCTTCACCTTGTCCTTTCAAAGCTGTTTTTTTAGGTGAGATTTAGATGAGTAAAGTAGGTGAACCTAAACCTGGCGTGATAGTAGTCATGGTTAGATTGCCTGGACTATTTTCGGTTTTATTGGATCAGTGCTCAGCAAGGTGAGGGAGATATTTTTACGCCTCCCAGAGGGGTACAAAAAAACATCTGGACTGTTTAAGACTTCAGGTTTAAGACCTCTCTAACAGCAGAGCGTTGTGGGTTTAATTTATCAGATGATTTCCCACATAGCTCTGTGTCACAAAACAAAATGTCTCTGACTGACTGCGCTCTTACCTGGGAAGTCCAAGCCACATGACCCAAGTTGGTGACCAGCTCGTATCATAGTCATTTTCATGTGGAGGGAGAAGTTCTTCGTCTGGGCCCGGTTCTTCCACAGTGCTGACTTCTAGTGCCCTCAGTTGGACTGAACAGGAAGCAGCGCTGGACTTCAAAGTGCCAACTGCCTCACTGTGGCTCAGGTAGGTCAAATCCTGACCGTTAATACTCAGCAGTACATCCCCTGCACAATGACAGACAGGAAGGGCGCTTAGACCCCAGGCAGACAGACAGAGGGAATGCAGCACAGATGCTGAAAGCCCCATGGAGACAGGTTCCGGTTCAGTGCATTTCATCATTAGAAACCCAGCCAGGAAAATGTCTACCTTGTAAACAAGCGGAGCTGGATTGTTGGGCTTTCTCCTGCTTCTATATTAGACAAACAAATATAGTAGCCAGATACCAAAAAGAAGGCAGGTGGTTGGAGGGGACGAATTGAAAAATATCTGTGGGAATGGCGACGTTAGTCAAAAAGGTTTTCCAAGGAGAAGTAATGTTCTTATACCTTAATAAGTAATTACAAAGACAAACATTTACCCAGCTAACAGGGAACTTTATGTGGGACATTTTAAAAATGTTACAGAATTAAAAAATGTTTGAATATAGTTCTTATGACCAAGTAGTAACGTCAATACCATGTCTGCAAACTGGACATTTTAAACATTCTTAGAACTTTCAAAATAACGTTTTTAATGTTTTGTTACTTTAATGGAAATGTTAGGGAAATATTTTTACAATCTAAAATTGTTAGCTGGGTATGCGTTGCATAAATTAATCATACACAGTATAACCTGAAATATAGTGTATTAAAAAAGAGCTTTTGCTAAAAGTCAAGTACAAACTATAAACTAGAAAAAGGATTAATTAATGAACCTACCACGTTTGATTCGTCCATCACGTGACAAGCAGCCATGGGGCTGGACGCTTGTCACAAAGATGGGCAGCTCTCCGCTTTTGCTGCGACGCCCTCCCGCCACAGTCATACCCAAAGACTCATGGGGTTCCTTCTTCACAGTGATGTGCTTCTCTTTACAGGTCACACACTGGGAGAGGTCCTGCAACACATGCTTACGTTTACACCAGCTGCTATGGCAGGACAGCACTGAGCTTTAATTGGTCTCAAATGTGCGTAACAAAGGAGGGAAACCCTGTTTTAAATTGACACTGATCCTAACTCTGATCGGCTCTCATTATCCCTGCGGGATCAGCGGTGCTCTAACTTCATAATTGATCTCATAATAGATCCAACCAGGAGCTTGCAGGAGTAATTACGGTTGTGGTCTGAACCCATGGAAACCTGGAGGTTACCCAGGTGCTTCAGAAATAGGGCTGCCTAATTACGTCTCTACAGTAGAAAATACCAAAATAGAACGTGCAACACACATACTCTTGCTCTTTCTCGGTCACAGCAATTTGTACTCACTCGCTGGGTGCAAGACCTGGAAAGATGAACACTCGGAACTGGGCTGGGGTTCGTGGTGCAGGGGGGGGGGACGTGTTCGTGGCACCAAATGTCCCTGGTCAGGGTGGAACCTGTGTGCACGACCATAGTCTGCTTGCTGGTCCGGCTAATCAACAGATTGACTCTTTCTCCACTTGCCTAGAAGATGACAGGAGGTAGTCTGTAAGACTTACAGTATTAATACCTAATACTCTTAAACTGAGCACTAAGGTGGCTCTCTGTTTCACAATGACAGTCTGCTATCTGCGGGAGCTATTCTTAATAATGCCTTAGCTGCCCTTTCTCTGTGTGATCTGGGCAGCCAGATGGGAAAAGCAGCTCACGTAGACATAAAGATAATATCAATCATGTTACCCTTTAAGCTGGGCAGCCGAGGCAATGTCCTAGTGTCCCAAACAAGCAAGTATAACAATATCTTTTTTTATGGGAATATTTTTATAAGAGACATATAATAGACTATATTCTTACATTTAACCAAGAAAATAAGAATGATGCCTGGGCAAAGCAAAGGTTATATGCCAAAGTTTAATTCTGTGAATTTGTTTTTTTTTTTTTAATCTTTTACACAACAGCCTTAGCAAGCACCACTAACAAGCAAGTATTACTCATCAATAACTTGACGCTGGCTAACGTTCTGTAAAGTTTTCTTAAAGTTATCAAAAGATATACAAATCTTTCTTGCTGTAACGTTAGTAAAACACACAAATGCTTTTCCGATACCTGTATAATCTGAGCTGCCTGCTCAGGTGTGCCATGTCTCAGGTCATGCTCGTTGACAGCTAACACTCTATCGTTACTGCAAAGTCGTCCATCTTTAGCAGCTAGCCCTCCCTCCAACAAGTCCAGGATAAACACGCCTGCCTCATCTGTACGCCGCACTAGCTTGATGCCCAGCTGCTCTGATGACTCCCGCTTGTGAAGGGTGATGCGAATGCTAGCAGGGCTGCTTTTAGGTGTGGCGGGTGCCACGGGCGGCCTGGCAGAACAGCGGCGCTCCCTCAAAACCGTCAGCTGCAGGGTAGCACAGGGACGAGCCAGCGTAGAACGAGCAAAGTTATGGGGCACATTACTAATATCTACATGGTTCACCTGCAAACAAATGGGAAGTGTAGAAAAAATTATTGGGTTGATGGATTTTGATAAATAGCAGTTTCATTTAAATTTCAGCTAACAGGGAATGTTCTCAGAACGTTGGCTAACAGTCTCTCAAGTTATCAAAAACGTTCTAGCAGTAACATTAGTAGAAAAAGTATACGATTATATATCATATATATAAAAAATGTTATTCTTCAGTTGTTAGTGGAATGTTTTAGAAACTTTGCAAAATGTTTAAACATATTTGAATAATGTTTATATACCCAAGCAATAATGTTAATACAGTGTTTAAAACTGTTACTTAATTAGTTAATGGAAGTGTTCTAAAAACCTAAAATTGTTAGCTGGCATCTGTCTGTGGTAAAGATAATGTATTGTGAATGAACATGAATAAACATTTATCTAAATGAAAAATTGCTGTAAAAAGATCAACACCATTGTCATCATGATTCTTAATGTATGAGCTAATGAATTGAATCTTATTGCAGTGGTAATGTCTTATGTCATTTATGCTGACTAAACCTAGCTGTGGCCTGTGGCAAAACATGCACTGTATCTGTTCAAGCAGATAGCGATTCTGCAGCCTCTATTCACCAGAGCTCCTTAGAGATTGATTAAAGACATCCAAACTGTTCCGTATTTAGCAGCGCAATGCTTTTTTTAATCAGTAATCTATTTTGGAATGTAGCTACAATACCTGAAGTATTTGGTCGCCGGCCAGCAGCCTTCCATCTCGGGCTATAACACCATCACGGTACACTTCCTGTATTACCACGTTTATCAGGGGGGTCTCATTTCCCCCAACAATGCTTATACCAAGCTCTGTGTAGGGATTTGCACGATGAACCTCGATGGTTGTGATTTCTCCCTCAGGTAGGGATGGAAGTTTCACACAACCTGAAGAACAAATATTATTAAAACCCAGAACAAGATATAAATGATCTTTCATCTTCTGAAAGAAGATTGATGGAGGGTATGGTTTAGTCTGGGATTGGATGGCAGAGCCATACCTTCCTCTGCAGAGAGAGGCAGTGTTTCAACGAAGTCCCACCCTGAAGAGGCGGAGCTACCGGTGCGGAGAAGATGGATGCAGGGGTTACTAAGTGGGCGCTTCACGCGTGGAGGAGCGCATTCAAGACCATGGACACCTTTGAAAGAACAAATGTCAGTGAAAGCTGTATATTCCCTCCAGAAAACATCAGTTATGACTTTACATCAGGTGAGTCATCAGCATCACCTAGTGAGCTGTCTACCTAGGCAGCAATTTCTAGGTTGCAAAGCCTCATATTGGCCAAACTGGCAGCATTACAGTTATTTTTTGCAGTAAAGGTTTTCCCAGAATGCATTGCTATAGGCAATGGGCAGATGAGTCTAGAAAAGTGCTAAATATGAATGAAATAGATTTTTTACCCCAATATTTGAATGTGCTGTGTATTGCTCTGTTGTGTATGGTATCATGTTAGCATTGTAACGTGTTATCGTCAAACTATACGGCACTATTTCTCAGAAAATGTGACTTTCCATCTGAAGATTCTGTCTGGACCTTATGAGAAGTTCAATGACTAATAGGCAGCAAGGCAGCTAACTAGGTTATAGCTAAAGGGTACTTACTGTCTTCTTCAGTGCTCTCCTCAAAAGCAGGGTTGTCTACACCTGGCTCCTCTGTCCATGTAGGAACATTTGTGCATGCATTGGATCCGGCAGGCGGTGATGGTGTACTTTCCTTTATCTCAGTCTGGGGGGATTTGGGTGGGTTGGTTGCCATAACCCTGTCCTCACTTGCCTCCATCTGTGTCCGTTCCAGCTTTGATCGCTGACACTGTGTTCCGGGACACCTACATCCATACAGTACACAGACATGTCGATAAACAAAGTAACCTTGAAATTGTCAGGGGAACGAGGTACACATGGAAAGCCAAGTAACATTAAATGGTAGACAAGGGAAATAGAGAAAAGATATCAAAGACATCAAATTGGTTCCAAAAAATTCCTTTTCAGAACAACCTATGTTGTGCTATATCCTCAGGGCAGAGGTTATTCCAGGGCCCTATAATAAATGCCCTGATGTTGCATTCCCAAACTTTAGACAGTAAAATTAAAGGATCTTTATTTGCCTTTGACATTACTTGAGAGGATTTTAATATTCTGTCAACTTCACAAATCTGGACTGGCCTACAATTAATGGCACTAATTAAATACTTCACGCCTCAATGGGGAGAAATACCTGTAGGACAGTATTACACTCTGAGGTCTCATAGTTAACATGAAAGCACTCAAGTGTCAACACAGCTAGGACAAGACCTCTAATGCTGGCAGTGACTCTTAACCTTCTTATTGGAATGTGTTAGAGCTTTGTAAAGTTAATCTTCTTGTGATCTTCAGTGCTCTTTCATTGAGTCAAATAAAAACGTCCTCACAATAAGAATAAATTATCTGTTTAGAGAAAAACAAATCTTTGCAAAGTTTCACCTTTAGAAAATGTTTGTTCATTCTTAGAAAAACAAATAATTTACATTTTTTGTCCAGTGATTTGTGAACTAACTGGTCTTACTACTCAAACTACTACAGCTAAACTACTCAACAGACATTTGGCTTCAGATATCAGACTCGACACCAAACCCTTGGCAGGCCAACACCTTGAGTTTATCCAAAGGCACCATCATCAAGCTGATCCTTTGCACCAGAACTAATCTCAAAATCTATATCACTCTCCAAAAATGATATACAGTGCTCCTGCCAACTTTTAGTACAAAATACCCTGTTAGACTCACCATAGTCCTGGGTTACCCTTGGCGGTCTCACAGAAGAAATGGTTAAAAAGGATTCTAGAGTTGAAGTTTCCTAGCATGGCTGCAGGGAATATGAAACTGCTGCTGGTCAGCGCATGACACAGGAGTGACTAATCTCTCATCACATGACGAAGGGGCAAATAATCCCCAGATGGGATGTCAGATCAACCCCAGCAGGCAAGAAAGTGACTCTGAAGTTCACTGGAGCCTTGACTACTCAGCATCACCATCTACTTCAAAAAGACACATAGCCGAGTCTACAATGTATTTTTTCCTTCTGCATGTTCTGACTCATGTGACTACAGGCATGTGATTATGCTAAAGCTGGAGTATTAAAATGCATTCTGAATTTCCATCTGCTTTGCTTGGGGTAAAATGGCTATGCAATTTTTTCAGAAGAAGGGGTGTTTCCTAAGAGGAAACTTTTTACTATTTCTGACAAGCAAGGTTTGCTGAATCTTTGAAGGGTTTTGGGGGGTTTATTTGAAACTTTGTTATAGTAGCAGGAAAACAACATATATTAACTTTCCCCTAACCATTACTTAAAACAAACAAACCGTGGTTGGTTACTTGACATGTCAGTCAGGTAACATCTTCATGTCTGATCTTGACAGCAAAGTTGACAAGACTTTATGCTTATTTTTAGAAGTCTGGTTTTTAACCGTAAGCAAAACGTTTATGCATATTTGTTTATAGGTGTCTGTGGAGTAGTCTACCTGTGTTTAAGATGTGCCTCCAGGTCACAGCGAGGCATGCTGAGGGAACAGCTGGGTGTGAGTGGGCAAAGGACCGACAACTTGTCCAGTAGTTTGTGCACCAAAATGCTTGAACGCCGACAGACTTGCAGCTGCAGGTGCGTGCGGTCCAGAGGACAAAAGTCCCGTTCCTGCAGAAAGCTGCGCAGGCAGCGAGC
Source organism: Chromobotia macracanthus (assembly GCA_036877525.1). Lineage (NCBI taxonomy): Eukaryota > Metazoa > Chordata > Actinopteri > Cypriniformes > Botiidae > Chromobotia > Chromobotia macracanthus. Next base: position 731,105 of record JAZGTH010000098.1, on the reverse strand, counting down.
ACAGAAGGTGTGGCCACATGGTGTATCCAAGGGCTGAACTAATGGTTGAAGGCATATGTGGCACACCAAGTCATCATCCACCTCCAAACGATAGTTATAAAGGTGATTCTCCCAGGCGCGATGAATCTGTCCACATTCTGAGCATAGGGCCTCCAGAAGAGCATCGCTCACCATCGCTGGATCCACTCCCTCTCCCAGACTGCCCATTGCACACAGCACTGTGCTTTAACTTCACACTCAGTTGCTTGGATATGGGGGTGTCCGCCCCATCAGAGGCTGTGCAACTGCAGCAGGGGACGGCCACCCCCTGGTAGACGGTGTGACATCACTCTGAAGGGTTGCAGAGAAGGAAAGTTACCATTCTGAATGAGAGAGAGTGTTTGTGTGTGCCATGTGTTGTGAGGATGAGATTATGTTGCAAAGCGGTGTGGGTTTACTCCTGCACATTAATCTGACAGTGTAATCTCTTGCTCTCTCGTCTGGCACAATCCCACAGAGAGAGAATCCTCTAGGAGGCAGAGATGGCAGGATTATGAGGTTTTGATGTGAAAGTGAGAAATGCAGAGGCAAGAAAAGACAACAACAAACAGATATAGTGTAATGAATACAGAAATAGAATATAATTTCAGGATTTGAAAAGAATTGCCTGTTAAAGGGATTTTTATGCTGCTTTTTCCATACAAATAAAGTGAATGGTGACCAGGGGCTCTAAAAAAGTGTCATGTGCTCTGCAGCAGGTTTTCTGAATATACAATCGCTTTGTGTGAGGAACAGACCAAAATCATTATTCACAAAAATATTCCCTTCAACGACGCATAAAAACCAATGAAGTTAATCATTATATTTTGATGTGCTATATCTCAACATACACCAACGAGATTTAGATTTAATTTCTATGTGTTAATCACACAAAGTTATCATATGTTCAGTATTGGTTTCCTTTAATAGAAACTTTGTTATTTTTGGTCACTGTTATGTAAAAATGCACCCAAACACACTCATAAAGTCCTGTTGTCTTTTATAGACAGAAATCAAACAGGCTTGGAATGACATAAAAGTGAGTAAATGATGAGAGCATTTTATTTTTTTGGAGTGAACTATCTCTTTAAAGTTGCTATCCTTTCACCTCTCTACCAACATCTCTGTTTGAAACATAAAATTGCAGGTTACTTACTTTTTATTACGTATGTCAACCGACAGCTCAAATTATAAATCATTATTATAAACTTAACGTTGTGAATCAGGATAAGGTAAGCACATTCTTGAACACTGATCTGTCATGTACTTGCTCAACAACCGCTTTTGTTCATTTTTAACACGATAAAGTTACGGATTGCATCTTTAATAGTCTTTCAAAGATATTCAAGTGGTGGGATTAACATAAAATCAAGCAGTGAAACATTAAATACAAATATTAATAAAAAAATAGATTATAACTAAACCACACTTCTGAAAGCTTCTAATTTGATACATTTGCCATTCCAGATTATGTGCTTTTATAACTGGCTTTTTGAGGGCACCAAATGGCAGGGCTCAATCATTTGAGGCAATGATAACGACACAGATTTCAGCCTTCGCCTGTATTCACGGTATCCAACAGTGTGCATGCATGACCAACCCAAGAGAGCATCTCCGAGACTACCTGCCACTGTTTTTACCTTGCAGCTGGACAGGAATAAATGAAGATATAAAGCTCCTCTGTTCTGACTACAAAGCCCTGTCAACATCTCATCTCATCTCAGACACTTACTCCCACTCTCTGCCAGTGTGCATTGCCCAGTGCACTGTAAATTTCCTAATGTGGTTAGTATTGTATCATGATCTCTGTACTCAGACCTCATCCTACTTAAATGCATGATGTTGAACTCCATTACATAAGGCTCAGGCATACTTAATGGATTTTGGGCAGCTGCCAGAGGAAATTTTATCGGCTGATTCTTTAAAACGACTTTAAATCGCAAGGGAGGTTTACGTATCGTCTGCATGGCGCGTCCGAGGCCACTAACTTCTTGTATCTTCCGCGGCTTGTTTCAGTTGTCTGTGATTTTGGCTGCAAAATGGCACAGTCGCGCTTATCTGGCTGCTGGCAGATGAAGAATTAAATGTTTGTTCTGCTACATGTTTGCTCACATGAATGGGCGTCGTTGACACAACATTTCAAAAGCAACATCTTGTGCATCTGCATTGGAAACATGCGTAATCTTGCATTTTCTATGGCTAAGTCTTTATTTGTGGAGGAAAGGGTTTCAAAAGGCAATGCCATATTTCCATTCTGCAGCCCAGACCTGTTCGGTAAGCACCATTTTTTGACACCCATCGCGCACTCGTTTTCCAAATCAATACCCCGACCTTAATTTTCTGAAAAGGTTGTACGTCCACAAACAGGTAAGCAACCAAGATAAATGAATGGAGGGAGGGGGGGAGGTGGATAAATAATCTCTATTGAATTAAAATGTCTGTGCATGCCACCTGCATGAATTGTCACGGTAATAAGGCGTCTCCGGTCCGGATCTATGACACGCACAAATTGCATGCACATCTCATTATTTATGGTACACAGAAACTCGCTGTTATTTTTTCCTACCTTTCTACCCCCTGCACAACTATGTCATCGCCTGCAAAACGGACGCCGATGGCTTCTCATAACATGCATGTATTAATAAAGGGTCTGGCTTATAACGTGAGTATATGGATTAAATTACCTATTCGCGCTCCCTTCGGATGGGGTGAACTCTGGCTCCGAAAGGGGAGAATCACGGAGCTCGATTGCCTTCACCGCAGCTTGCCCAAGCCGCATCCGCACGTCAAAACACCCCCGTATCTGTCTCGGATGAAGGGCCGCCCCGTTCGCAGACATGCGGGCGGGCGTTCACACCGTCGATCAAACAGCAGTTGTGACCATGGAGATGCCTGATTGAAATGCGTTCGTAAGACACAACCGCAGTCAAATATGGGTAATAAAATTAAATAACTTCAAGCATGCAAAGTTGCTGTGTTTACGGTTTCAATTTTCATTTGCGTCCTCGTGTCCGCCCCAGACGTTATGTTTGATTTATTTTCCATCCTGGCGATTTAGGTTAGGCGTGAGAGAGTCAAGCGGGGTCCTCATTTGGGTCCTCTGACATAGAAGACAGCATCGCACAGTGAGCAGAGTTGAAATGAATTATAATTGAAGGTTGAAATAAATCATGGACGATAGTGAACTAGAGAGGTATGGTTTCAGATTGTGCGTACATTGTTCGGGTGATCAGTTGGCGCATTTATGATGCTTTTTTTTTTGTCGCTTATAGAGGTTAGACTGGGTGCAAATGTTAGGGGGTCAGTTTCATAAATGTAATTTATTGCTATTATGTGCTGCGATCATTTTAATAATGCTGTTTTTTATTTAAATATGTCACTGCCTTATGCATTGTGGAAGTGTCATGATTGCCAGTGAAACAGTATGTGCCTCAGTCACTCGGGTCACAAGGCTCGCTTACCTTATATCCATTTCCATTATCTCATACTAAAAACACTGTTAATGTATTTTCTTCTCACAGGAAGGCGGTGGAGGAGCTTCTCAAAGAAACCAACAGAGCAAAGGTCCGAGCCGAGACTATGGGTACTGCTGGATGGTGAGTGTGGATTGCTGTGTTCAGTACAAATGCAATCTTTTTAATTAAGTTTAGTTTGCTTTGTTTGCCTGACAGTCCACAGGTTGGTTGTCACGCGATAAACTTATAAAATTAATTCACTGATGTATCTTGCGTGCAAAAACTGGTTACATTGTTGTGTTGTAGGATGAAATGTCCGCTGGGAAGTACCAACAAGCGTTTTCTTCTGAACACCCTTGGGTCTTCTGCTCTGATGCGCCAGCCTGGAAACCAAGGAGCTTCTGAGAGAGGAGGGGATAAACATGGGTACAGAACTTGTGAAAAACATCATAACAAAGACTGTGAAAAGTGCAGTCACAGAAAAGACCATTCACATCGCTTTAATTCTCATTCTCACTCTTCGAAACATCAATCCTCCTCACGCAGCAGTTCATCATCCAGAAGCCACCCCCCTTACAACTCTGGGAAGTCACATAGGACTCGATCTCGCTCACCCGTGAGGGACAGGACTGCAGCTGTCCAAAAATATACTGACAAGAGAAAAAAATGATGTAACATTTAATAGTGAGCATAAAAGGTACTGTGAATGTGCAATCTTAGTTGGTCTATTTTTATCTTTTCTGTAAATATAGGATTTCTGCAGCCTGCAACAAGACAAATTCATAATCACACCGTCATTTTGCAAGTAATTACACTGAATGGTAATATTTATTTACCATTAAAGAACTGGTAAAAGATTTAGGATAGACTGTAAATATCCGTTTTTGTATAAAGGTATCCCTTTTGTTTGGTACTGAGAAACGTTCATCCATGGTTCAGAAAAGAGTTGTCACTGTAAATTGTAAAAAGTATTATTGTTATTATTATTATTATCATCATTATTGTCATCAAATATTAGACCAGCAGTATACATCAATCTGCTATCTGCAGTGTTTTCTGCTGTAGTTTAGTTTGCCATTAAAGATCATATTGAAGAATCTCTGTTTAAAATAAATTTAAATTAAATAAACATGGTTGTGAGCAACAAGAGCGTTTGTGGACTGTTTCCGCCATGCTGTCTTCATACCAGGTAGGTTATTTATTGTTTCATGAGGTTTCTCTCCACGGGTGACCACTAAGTGTGCCAAGCTTTGCCGTCGCCACTAAGCATGCACATTTTTTCGCCATTCGGCCTCTGATATACAATATTTATGTTCGTCTACTTAACAGAGAGCTGATTGTATGAAAAGCTACAATAGTCATTTTTCGTGTGATCCACCTGGTTACCCGTTTCTTAGTTCACTTGGTCATTAAATTTTACTATGTTGTCATGTACAGCCAAAAAGCAATTTCCAAAACTTTATTTTTTCTTTACTATTATAAGATGGGGCATCCTGGTGGGTGTAGGCCATGCACTGGGTTAAAAAAAAACAAGATTGGTTGCGTTTTATTTAACGCAATTGTAGTGCAATATTACGATTTAGCTTTAATGAACTCCCATTATCCAATCGCACTTGGGCGCTTATATGACTGCGTGTATCTCCTACTCAAACATACAAGTGGTTTTAGGACGCTTTTGCCTGTCCACTAACTGGTTTATTGCATTTTATCTAGGTCTCAAAAACCATTTTAATTGCTGGTCGATTTTATGTACCAGTGCTTTCAGTTGTGTATTTACTCTCTTGCATGGTAAATATAGATTATATATCACTTTGCACCATTATTCCTCTTAGAAACTACCATGGATATGTTTCCAAATTGCGTCGTTTTACCCACGCCTCATAAAACCTTTTGTACTCTATGAACATCGTGGACACAGTGGCGAAGAACGATTTCCTTCCCTTTTCAAACGAAAGTCGTATATAAACACCATTAAGCGCCGTTATAAGGCCCGATTTGTGAGAAATGGATTTGCCCCAGCTTTATGATGGCGCATGAGAGCCCCATTAAGATATGAGATAAAGTGCCATTATTGTCATTATTTGAAGAGGTCCATGGTAACACAACACTATGTCATATGGTCTCGATTGTTCTTATTTTGCATGGATTTAATAAAGAACTTGTGCGTCTTTTCTGCAAATGTGACAATTGCATCCTTTTTCATGGTCTAAACGCCCATTTGACTGCTTGGTGGGCACCCGTTACGCACACACCTCACCCTAATTGAGTCCTGTTTCGCTCTCCATGTTAATTCGTTTATACAGAACAGCTCGTTTTTATTTAACCACGAGGGCTTTAGTTTAATGGACCGAAACCGGGTGTGCTTAATGGCTGGTAAGCTTGGTAAGCGCAAAAGCCTTACGTGTGTGTGCTGATCACACATGGCGTCCAAAGATGCTACATAAAATGGGCCCGTTTGTCTACAATTTACAAGTGCAATGCGAACTTGTTAACACTTTTACTTACTATGGTTTTCTGCTTGGGACAGTTTTAAAATCTGTATTATGTTGCGCTGGAAAATGAGAATCGATCCTGCCTCTCCACCATCACATGTCACATCAAGCCCCTTCATTTAAAACCGATGCTAACTGTAGTTTATTAAAACCCTTTCTCATTTACGTTTTCCTTTCGTATGCATTCTGAACATTTTGACTGTGTTTCACAATGTTGGGTTTATAAATGAAAAGTGCGCACTAAGGCAGCCTTGTGCGCAGCCAGCCCATATGCGCCCGTGAATTTCCAGCTTCACCTGTGCGTGTAAAATATATCACAACTGCAGGTGTAGCACATATAGTGTCGGGCAAACAGAACATGTTTGTCAAGGGCATTGATTGAGCATGGTCAGACCTGAATCTACTGCCAGTTGTCAGCTTTGTGTAAACAGTTAAACCAATGGTGCAGCAGGGTCACATGGTCACCGTGGCACACCTATGAGGCCCTAAAGCGGCGCCAGACGCACAGACTGCAGGTAGAGCAGAGGTCCTGATCAGGGGCAGGGCGCTGGCTCATGTGCTCTTGAACAGCACGGGTTCCCCGGTCTGTGGCAATCATGAATCGGGAAGAGCACTATTACTCACCAAACCATCTATACAAGGACTCCTGTGCCTTCCAGAGGCACCACAACGAGGACTACAGCCAGAACCCTCCACCGTGTCTGTATATGAGTAGACAGACGCAACCTGTGTACGCCTCGCCGTCGTTGGGCGTACAGGACCAACCAAGTCTTACCGACATCGCCTCTTATAGCATGGCGACCCGGGATGATCTGGCACTACCTCATCTCCACCTGCCCCAGACGCCACAGCCACATCTACAGACGGTCGGGGGTTATGGAGACTCTCTTGACCTGTGCGGGGATCGGAACAGATACCAGCTGCCTTTCCCGTGGATGAAATCGACGAAATCTCATACGCACGCTTGGAAAGGACAGTGGGCAGGTAACTCGTACTTTGGCCATTGGCGTTATAAGTTCACCAAATAACTTTTTTGAAAGAAGGCCCTTATGTCAAATTCATGCTTATGATCTCATGAGCCTCATGTCTTCATCCTAAAAGATTCACATCATCAAAACAAATAATCATTAGAAGTTTTCTTATAAAGAAAACCTGTGAAGAATAAAGATGTTTTCATAGATTTCTAGAAAATGGATATTTAGGTTCAGTCTTCTCAAAGACGAAACATTTTATATCATGTAAAAAAGGCAGGCAAGGAGTTTTTTATAAATGCAATCTTTTTGTAGGCCTTTTGTGCGCCCAATCATTTAAATTAAGCACATTTCCTTGAATGTGTTTGTCTTGTGGTTCTTTATTTGTGACGAAGCAACTTTCAGTAAATGAAAAACTTTCGATTGGAAAAAATGTTTTTACATTGTATGAAACTTTAAAAATGGTTTACAAGGTTTCACACTGTGGAAGATACAAGATGATGACATTAGTTGCCGTTGATTTGATTGTTTTCATATAAGTTGGAGTTCAGTTCACTTTAAAGATGAATTAAAATACAATAACAGACATAACAAACAATTAAATATTAGTATATATAATAACAATAAATCATTCTAAGGGCAAACATCTAAATATACAGAAGACCTGCAGAGTAACGCAGAGGGAAATCCGTCAAAAGTTTTTATTACATTTTTTAGGTTACAATTTTAAGGTTTTTCTAAACCACCCGAATAAAGGCAGATTTTAAAATGTTAAAACTAGGCCTAAGCGTAATTTCTGGATTAGCGTCTGGTCAAATAACGAAAGAGAAGAAAACAATGCACAATTTGCGCACTATAATGTAAATTGGCAATACATTGACACAAAGTATGTTGTGTCAAGTAATACAAACATTTCTAGCACTGGATACAAGTCAGATTTACCCAGATAATGTATAATTCTATTAAACAATGATGTCTGAGACAACAATATTTTGACAGGACCAATTACATCGTATCCACGTAAGATTGTTATATAGTTCATTAAGTTATGTTTAACTTTTTTTAAATGAAACTTATTGAAGTTTAATGATTTTGCAATAATTCGTCTTTATATTCACAGGAACGGGGACAATTTAAGTTAGGTGCGAATAGTTGAGTTTACGCCCATGTTCTATAACGCCCTAACCAAACAATCATAACTGTGAAAACCCTATAGAAAAAACTGATAGTATGTCATAAAAGTATTTAGATAGTCTCTACAGGTCTGTGATTGGCTAAATTAACAAATTAGTGGTTCACTAAATGTTCACTAAAGCTTCCCCAGTATATCTGCTCACGGAATTCAAGGTCTCTGAGGTTCTTCTACACTGAGGTTTGTAATGAATTGGCTGTACACACTTGGTCAGTGAATTAAACGTGAAACCACCAAATGTTTTCCTCTTTTATGGTGCTCCAGGCCCTTACATGGTCGAGGCCGAGGAGAACAAGCGCACCCGGACGGCTTACACCAGGGCGCAGCTGCTGGAGCTGGAGAAGGAGTTCCTCTTCAACAAGTACATCTCTCGGCCCCGTCGCGTGGAGCTCGCTCTCACCCTCAGCCTCACCGAAAGGCACATCAAGATCTGGTTCCAGAACCGGCGCATGAAGTGGAAAAAGGAGGAGGACAAGAGGAGAGCCAGAGGAGTGGATCCCGAGCAGGATTCCTCCATCACGTCCGGGGATCTGAAAGATGAGTCTTGTGGTGCCCATGCAGGAACACTAGCAGGAGCCCCCTCACCTTTGCACTCTCACTTGCCCCCAACTGCACGAGACTCTGCGTAAAACACACACTTGCCCTCAAGAGACCATGCCGTCCACACAACCTATAGGTAACCTCCCCAGTGGAGCTTCTTCAGTGTGCATGCCAGTAACATGCTGCCCCGTCCCGTAGGTCTATAGATGTCTGTCCAGCTGGTTAGATTGTCAGGGGGGGCAATCTCATTTTAAATACGTGACATGAGAGGTAAAGCGCCCATGGATCACTTTCATGGGGTCTTTGTGTAGGCTAAACGAATCTCAGCACTTCATTTAACACCAACCAGCTCTAAAAGGACATTTCCAAATAGTTGAATATATTCATATTTATAGACCAACAAAGTATAGTTTATTGATTTGTTTAATGTCACAAATCTACAAACAGGCAAATGCATCTGCAATTCCCTTAACCTTCATAATATTTATGTAGTTAATAAACTAAACACACGTGAGCACTTTGGCGTACGTCATTTGCTTTCAATTTGCTGCAAATAAGAATAAAAGGCTTTTTAATAATTAATCATTTTTATTGCTGCCATACCCAAAAGTTTATTACCAGACGCGACAAAACAAATCCTCCCGTTACCAAACATTGCAATGCTGAAATTGATTTTTCTATTTAAATGACTCCAGTTTTAATACTAATGAAAGGTATGCATAAATGATATTACTACCACTGCGATTTCATTATGCACCTAAATTCATTCTCTATGCATGGCATTTATTTCTAGACTATAGATTATTTGCTTGTTTATGTGCGTGTTTAACTTTAACTTTGGTTTAAAAACCGACATACATATTGCAACAACACGCAATCAGGCAGAGAAAAAGTAACTTGAATTACAATTTGGTCTGAACGTCAGGTAGGACAATGTTGTGTAACCGGAGGCTACAGATTTGTTTAACTTCTTCGATTGCCTTTTCTCTCTCGACTGCACGGCCATTCAGGAGGCGTTCAGACAGCTGGCGTCCGATATCCGCTTTCTTGTTCAGACGGGCACAAATGACAAAAGGGAAGCCGAAGCGCTTCTTGTACTCCGCGTTCAGACGACTCATGGTCAGAAGCTCGGCCGGATCCAGCGTGGTCATTTCGGCCTGATTTTGCTCTTCTTGTGACTCCCGTGTTAGTGTTCCGCTTTGGAGATCCCTGCCAGCTAAATCAGGGTGGCACCGCAAGATGCCTTCTTTACCTGCACACAGTTTTTTGCGTCTTGATGCATTTCATGCAATTCGGTTTGCATACGAGAAATCAGGAAAAAAACGTCATGCAAGGAATTAAAGGACATGGAAACGATGCAAACTTTGTGAAAGTGATCGAAATCATTTAGAGGTAGAGCCTCATTGTAATGTTTAAAGGGCATTATATCTTTTGAGATTCAATATGCCCTCTCTACTGCACACGTGATGTTGTTTTTGCGTTTTGATGTAGATATTTAATTAAAGATCATGAAAACAATTATGAAACAGCTGACCATGATCCATATATTTTACGGGTGTTCACATTTAAGGGCATTATAGCATTACAAAAAAGCTTGAAGAATTTTGTTGTGTAAAGGTGATGCAGAAGAGAAACTATACCTGAGTCGGGAAGGCTGTGAATGAATTCTGCTATGCGAGCCTCGATGTCTGCCAGGTCTTTGAATGGCCGATGTGACCATACTGCAGCCGAAATAAGAGGACATTTCTCAACCACATTACCGAATATTTTCACGAAATCCTCGTACGTGAGAGAATTTACAGCATGTATGTCCATAGCTCGAGTGTGTCCTCTGCAAACTGTAGACTAGTGGATATAGAAAAAGCTAATATTGGACGAGGTCAACGTCCCATAGGGCAAGTAATCTTTAAAACTCTTTCTGCTTAAAAACAAAATGCAAGTCTTGCATAGCAATATAAAGTGAATTTAGTTTTAGCAGTAACCTTTTAGTGGACTGCTGTATAATCCCAGGGGAATTAGTTTGGCTAAGGTTGCCCTTTCATAGCTCAGGAGATTTAATGGAGGTCTCAGTACTGTTTCATTTAAGTATCAACTTAGTCTTAGATGTTTCCCCTAAAATTGCTTAGGAGAAATAAAAATAGTGGCAAAACAAAGTGTTCAAATATATTCATAGTATGGAACTGTACAATTATTTTGGATTCATATTATTTTTGTATAGCTAAAATAATCTAGATTTGGGTAAATTTGATGAGAAATGTTCGAGTTCACTTTGATCAATAATATTGACTTTTGATTGTTGACATGGCAAATCTCTCATGGCAAAAAGTCTCAGTCTCAGATCTCTTCTGAAACTCTAATAGAAATATCTGAGACACAGGAGACTTACACAAAAGTTTACATTTGTCCATTTTTTCCATCTCATTGCTGTCATCAGATAAATAATTGAGATATTAAAAAGAATTTTCTTTCATTTAGGGTTGGCTATTTAACGTTATTAGTGTTGGTATGGTCTAATCGTGAGATGATTCGGCCTATAAACTTTAAACCCAGTTTTTATGAGACATTTCTAAATGCTGAGCAAGGAGGGTGTAGAGTAATGCCACTGAGTTTTAGCACAGTGGCGCCATCCTGTGTAAATACACGCTCATAGTCATCTCTTCTGTAACACTCAAACATTCACTATTTAGACTACGAAAAAGTACAAGACTGAGTGTTTGACACAAGGTCACAATTTGTATTGCATTTTATTTGCTCTATTGCATCTTAATTACTACAATAATTGATTAATGAGAGAAAGGTGGCTTGTGTGAACCAATGTTCTTAACATTTGCATTACAATTGTATTACATGTTTCGGACACTAAAACAGAAAAAGAATGTCCAACAGCAGGCTTCGCAAATACTGAAATACTGTATACTGAAAGTTAATGCATCTTTATTTCCTAACATGTACAAATTTATGTCTTATAGAAAAAACACAAGCATAGTGTATAGTGCATGATTATTATATGATAAATAACATTTCAGGAATAATGGTTAAACAAAACCGTTATATAAATATACTGAAAAAATAGAGGATAAAAAAGAGATGTTGTTATAAAAATAGAGAAACTTTATATCAGTACAATTAATGCAACAAAAAAAATTAATCTTTTAATGACATATTCATAACATGTCCATGATCTCCTGAGTTTTCCATATGCATAGTTCATGATCTGCTCTACATAATTAACACTTTCATTATAGAGCACAGAAGGAGTTTCTTCAGCTGTTCCAGTGATAAACTAACATATAACTCTACAATTTTTGAAACAAATGAGTATATGTTTTGTGCTATTGACCTAAATAATGACCATGATTTTGACATTTACATGAAAGCGGCTCACTGCACAAAACAACATATTCATTTCATATTGAATACATAATTTATTATTACAGAAAAAATGTTTTTTTTAATAATGTTTACACTTGCACACTGATTAAGAGCTCAGAATTAGGTCACTGAACCAGAGCTAATAGGCCTTAAGACAGAAATTAGTTTCTCATTAGTTGTAAAACATGCACAAATTAATTATAGCAATTCCATGCATAATGGCTATGGTTACTTATGGAAGCGCTTCCTAAATGTTAAATTTTTCCGAAGCTAGACATATTTGCATAATAGCCTAAACTTCCATCATCAAAAACAGGTTCTGTGTACCGATCGAGATCCTCCATGGCTTTGCTTTCATCTGAATTCTTTGTGTTGAGGGAGTTCATCACAGACATCTTGTTTGTCATCCATCAATGTAGCGTCAGGGGTCACTGATACATTCTTGTATGTTATATAATTCGGGCTGCATCCTTCAACATTGTAATACAGCTGTGGACAGATATCACAGTAAGTGTACACTACTAAGACTAAGACTTGGTCACAACATTCTTTAATATGTTTTACATAAAAGTCACCTTCTCTTCCAGAGCAGCCAGTTCTTTTTCCATGAAGGCCACAAGCTTGGAAAAACATGGGCGGGCTTCCGAATCCAGTGACCAGCAGTGACACATTACCTTGTATCTAAATAAAAGTGAAACAAAAAACAAGAAGGTCAATATAAAAAAATCGGATGTCATTACTATTGATATTTAAATCACTCTCCAGCGTTTTCTAAATAAAATAAAGCTTAAAAAATTAAATTAAAAAATAAATAAAGCCAAAATAAACTTTTGGAATAAAAATAAATATAAATTGGATGCACTTACACTGAATCTGAGGCATAATAGGGCTGTTCCATGTGATATCCACTCTCAATCATTGTGTAAAATGTGTTGTTTACAGTTATACCAGGATATGGAGTTACTCCTAATAGACATATTTATGCAATGAGTACAGAATAACAAAAACATGTTTTTCATATGTTTAATCTGCTTTAAAACAAATTATTTTCTTAGTTAAAAACAAGGTAAGCTCTGTCAATAGTCTTGTCGTGCTGACTATACATCGACAGAATAGTGCTGTTGATAACCAACCACAGAAAGTAATTTTTAAATCATCAAATTAAAATTGTGTTACAGTAATACATTGTATTTTTAATACAATTTATTTTAATTAAATTATCATTACAATATTGATTATTCCATATAGTTTTGTTATTTGAGCTGTAATGTTTGGGAATTCTTTTTTAAGCAGATTACCTTATTGTTACGTGCTACAAACGTACCCAGCTAACAATTTTAGGTTTTAAGAATGTCTCCATTAACATTTATGCATTTGGCAAACGCTTTTATCCAAAGTGATTTACAGTACATTCAAGGTATACAATTTATCCCTGGGAGTCGAACCCACAACCTTTGTATTAATGTTATTGCTTGGTTTTAAGAACGTTAGTCAAACATTTAATTCTGTTTTTAAAACATTTTTAAAATGTTCCAATAACAACTGAAGATTAATGCACATTTTGAAACAGGTTTTGAAATGTCTGAAACATTTTTGTTATATAAAATATATTTATAAAACATTAAAAAAGTTCTTATGTTACTACAAGAATGTTTACTGATAACTTTAAGAGAACTTTAGAGAATGTTCGCCAGCATTCTGAGGCAATGTTTCTTGTTAGCTGGTTCATTTCTGTTTTTTTCATGTAAACAGTTCCTTTTCTAAACCTGTTTTAAAACAATCACTATTTATGCAATTCCATTGGTTCATGCCAATGTTACAAAAATAACACACTTCAGGCTTTGTGGCTTGGGGTTTTCTTTCGAAACTGTGTCATACAGATGTCTATTGTAAGGGCACTACGACAAACACAACCTGGTTTGTCTTTACAGACTGAGAAGGGATGTGATGAAATTCTGTTCTGTGGTAATCAACAGCATGCCAAAGACATCACACATAGAGCTTAGCACGCTTTAGCCCAGGCCATTCCTTTAATGATAAATTTAAAAGATAAGGGAAAAAAAAGAGACACCTAGAGAAAACATTTCCCACAGCAGAATGCCATAAGCCCAGACATCACTCTGCATTGTGTAGACCCCATTAAAAATACTCTCTGGAGCCATCCACTTCACGGGCAGTCTCACCTGCAAAGATGTCATGTAAACAATTATGATTCTAAACTATAACTGTATTTATAAGTAATATCAAAACAGTAATATCATATACTGTATGCACACAAAATACCTACATTGCCTTTTACAACATAGTTGGAGTCATTTTCAATGTCTCTGGCAAGGCCAAAGTCACCGATCTTCACCTGTCTGCCATGTGTCACCAGAACATTTCTGGCAGCCAAGTCTCTGTGGATACACTGTAGGAAGAAAACTATACAGTCTATACGTCTCTGAATATACAGACAAGGTATAAAAATACACATCCAGAAGCTATACATTCTATCCCCTAAGAAAACCTTCCCAGATTTTAATTTTGCTGTACAATCGTCTGACTGTGTTGAGCGTTAACAGAGAATATGAGAAAATGTTAGGATGTTAGGAATAAAGCTGTCTCTTTATCTATGTGGGCCGTAATAAAAAAACTGAAATTAAAGCAGTTATTTGAAAGTTCAGCTTACATTTTTAGCGGACAGGAACTCCATGCCCTTTGCGACTTGAAAAGAGAAACTTAGCAGGTCATCATAAGTGAGACTTAGAAGTTCCTCTTCATGAAATTCATTGTCCCCTTTGAGCATTTCTGTACAGAGATAACACAGATGTAAAAGGAACATATACGCACATTCGGCAATAATGCATTCACTTTAACATGAACAGGTAATCGGCAAGAAAGAGAACTGATAAACACTACCATAAATGCACACAGGAGATCAATAGTGGATGCTGCAGTTTTGTTTTAACAATCACTCAAAATATTTAGTTGTTTTCCACCTAAATCAGTTGTATAGAACAACATGCACTTTTTTGCAGACACTCTTGGACGCTTTAAGCCAGTCATTGTAATGAATTTGCCCAACCAAATATTCATTAAATCATCTCCTTTAGGCTTACACCAATAATAGGAACTTCAATTTTTGGGTGAACTAATCCTTCAAGCTAATATTATGATGATACAGGCCCCCCCACTCTTCCTGTTCACTCTGTCAGGTTTATTTGGCGATAACGGCCTGTACATTAAAACACATCAGAGATACAAAAGCCTCTCAGATGATGTTCATTTTTCGTCACCTACCCTCAATACTAGACACTGAGCTGATGCTGGGACTGAGGAGCGCCTCGTTCTCCTGTTCCTTGGTTTCTGGGGTCGCATGCAAACATGAGTTGCCATTGGGCTCAACAAACTCACTGTTGGGAAACATGAAGGAGAGGAACACAGCCGTTAGCGGTAAGTGCATGACAAGTGAGTTTATTTGTGTATGCCTTTAAAGTCACGCTTCCCCTTAAGCACAATATATTCATTTCCCTCTGTTCCGCATGGGGTTTTGGTTTGTCTAAAAGGCCACCGGTGTAATTTTCATCTTCGTGGATGCTGATGCATACCTGGAGTTTCTCTTCTGCTGGAAGTTGTGGTAGAGGCTTCTGAATCTCTCCTTGTTGAAAGCGTCGGTCAGATACTTGTGAAAACGCTCTCTGTGGCTCTTCAGATAGTTCAGGAGATCTCCGTTACAGCAGTACTGGAAGATCAGGTAAATGGGGCCTGTGAATTTCATCAAACAGTACCGTTAGTTTTCAAATAATTCTGAATCGAATTCAGAATTGAGTATTCCACAGAGCCTCGTAATGATGCAAGACGTTATTTAAATAACGTGGGTGCCGCCAGCAGTCAGATATGACTCAGTGACATGTGACTTCTCTAAACCTCACCTGAACCTGTGCAAGCTCCAAGCAAGTTGACAATGTTTTCATGGTGTCCGATGTAAGTCAACATTTTCAATTCAGACATCAGAGCTTCCTTCTCCACCGCCTGGTGCTTGTCTGTTTGATCCATAAATTAACCATACAAAGCTCTCAGTTTACAATCATATTGCAAAACACAAACAATGCTAACAATTGATTTACTTTTTGTAAACAAATTCATGCTATTGGCACAACTCACCCTTTAACATCTTCACTGCTACCTGAAGAGACACTCCAGGCTTGCTGATGCCATACGCTGTAGCTTGAACAACCATCCCAAAAGCACCAGATCCCAGCTGCTTTCCTATGGAAAAGGCACAAATAATTCCTACACTAAAAGTGTTTTTCCAGTACACCAAAGTTTTTTCTTTTAACACTGAAATCCGTAAATTTTTTCCTCTCTACCGCCATCTCTGTTTGAAACATGAAATTGCAGGTTACTTTTTAGTTACTTGTCTATACATACATTGAAGTCAAATTGGACCGGCAGCTCAAATTATAAATCAATATTATAAAACTTTATTATAAACTGGAGAGCGTTTGAACGCTGATCTGTTGGGTACTTACTCAATAACTGATTTTTGTTCATTTTTAACCCAAAAAAGATATGAATTGCAACTTTTCAAAAAAGTCAAAATAATTTCTGCTTTACCAAGTTCCAGATTCTCTCTTGGAAACTCCCATCTGTGGTCATACTTAAAGTCTTTGAAGTCAATGTATATGTAGTCATTGTCATTAGGTCCCACCATCTGAATCATCTGGATCTGGCTTTGGTACACAGGTTTCTGAGAAGTGTGAAAATGAGGGAGGGTTTGCTTCAGAAGTTTCTGTGTGATTGTCTGTTTATTAAGCACAAGTGTGAGTTTACCTTAACTCTGATAAAGATGATTAGGGCAAAGATAACCAAGAGGAGTACAATGATGGACACAAAGAAGATGATGTAAATAGTAATGTAGGAGTCTGTGCAGAAAAGAGAAACAACTTTGCATAAACTGCACTTGGCCCGTGTACTTAGACACATAGATAAAATTATATTTAGTTATATTTAACATTTACCATAGTTTTGCCACAGTTTACACCAAAAAACCATGGTTACTATAGTTAAACCATAAATTAACTATGGTTTCACTACATGGTACATGGTTTTACCATGGTATTTGTAGTAAAACTATGGTTATATAAATGAGAATCCATGCACCAAAAAACATGGTTACTACACTTTTACTATAATAAAACCATGGTTATTTTTCACAAGGGAAGAAATCTGGGAACAAAAAATAAGCTAAAATGATGGGACTCAACCTTAGTTCTGGCCATGTTTGAACTTAAAACAGCATTGTACAAAGTCATACACACAGTGAAACCAAGGCTTTGCAAGAAATCCACCAAAAGCAAATCCTCCAAAGCAAATATCAATTGTTAAACATGGTTTTTCAGTCGTTTTCAGGTGTTTAGTTTGGCAGTGGACTTACTTTTCTGCAGTTGTATTTGTTCGCTACAGTGAGTTCCTGCTATGTTGGTGACACAGCATTTGATTAGATGGTTCTCTTCGTTTGAACGTGGTTGAGCAAAAAAAATGTTCTTCTGACAGAACTGATCTGAATCCGGGAACTCGAATAGGGGAACAGGAATCTCTTTCCAGTCTGGATCAATACATCTGTAAAAATATCCGGAGTATGTAGCATCAGTTAAAACCATGGCATGTTTCAGTAGCAAACTAATTAACATATTGCGTTCACAATAATTAATAATGAGAGGTTGTGATATATTGTGAATATAATCACAGATGAAAAGTGTTGTTAGGTAACCCTATCCGTAACCCTAGGTGCAAAGTTCACAATATAGTACAGTCTTGAGTGTGTTATTGATGTTAGAAAAATAAAAAAAAGTGTCATCCTGAACATATAGTTACAGACATGCAGTGGACATTACAATATATAGTCAACAGCAGCAGGACATTGCTATGCAACAAAAATAACAATCCGCTATATGGAAGCTGTGCAGTGATACAATTAATAAACCAGTGAAGGGGTCTAAAGGGGTCTGTGCTTTATGGTGAATAAACCACAGCTATTGTACAAGCAGCAGACTAGAGACTAGAACTATCCAGTTTGTAACTATACAATAAAATAGCTTGTAGTGTAAGATAAATGTCATTTGTTATCTTTGCTTCTTAATGACTTACTTAAATTGTGATGGGCAGATCTTCCAAGACAGAGCTGTAGGTCTGGAGGTTTGAGTCTTGCAAGTGACAAAGCTTGAATTTGTGCGTATATTAATTCTAGGAATGTCTGCAAAGGAATTTTTGTATTTTTAAACCAAATATACATTTAACTTACATCTACCATCTCTTGCACAAATGACATTATCAAACTGTTATGTCACTTACCAGATATGCAGAGAGACATATTTCTTATGACACTATATTTGTGAGTTTCTAGTTTCATTTGATACTGGCCTGGTTCTGGATTACACAGCTTAAAAGTACTAGACAGGGAATAAATATTATAAGCAAACACAACAAAGCACTTCCATTTGTTTATTAAAACTGATAGCATGAATACCTGTTATAATAATAACGAGTCTCTGTACACTTTATTTTGGTTTGATTTGGTGTAATCCAGTGACACTGAGCTCTAGGGTGGGAGAAAACCAGAGCCTGGAAGCAGAAGCTGGCCTTGTTTTGGGCTATTATACTGTTGTTCTCATTCAGTTGCAATATGTCGATTTTGTCATTTTCTGTCAAGCAAGAATTTCCATCAGAAAAAAGGCAAACATATCACTATTATATATATATATATATATATCACAAATTAACATTATTACCTGCACAATATGTCATTGTATCTTTTGATGTTGTGAACAAACACATTTTACAAGCCATCCACTGCTAACAATTTTAGGTTGTAAAAATGTTTCCTTAATGCTTCCATTAAGTTACAAGAATGTTAAAAAATGTTATTTTGAGTGTTCGCAAAATGTTTTTTTATACATTGCATTAATGGTATTGTTTGGTTATAAGCACGTTGTTCAAACATTTTTTAAATATGTAACTTTTTAAAATATTCCACTAACAACTTAAAAAATGTTTTTAATATATGATGCATAATGTTAAAGATGTTCTACTAACGTTACTGCAAGAACTTTCTGAGAATGTTAGCCAACATTCTAAGAAACGTTCCCTGTTATATGGGTGGTTCATTATATGAACAAAAAAATGCAGTGGTTTTACTTACCAAAGACCGTGACATATATGTTCACATTGTGGTTGTTATTAGATTTGCAAATATACTTTCCACTATGGTTCACATTAACAGATTCAATAGATATGTACTCCATCCAATCATAAAAATATAACACAGTGACTCCATAGACCTAAAATCAAGGGAAGAATAAAAATATGGGCAAACGTTAACAAAAACTTTGTGATGAAACCATGATTGAATATTTCTTCGTGGTTGCTGTCAACATCTTACTGCTGTGTTATTAAAGCTCCATCTCAGGTGAGGTGCTGAATGTGAGTTGATTCTGCATTGAAGTACCAGAGACTGACCAGATCTGAGGAAAATTTGAGCCTTTTGCATATCCACCTTTTTGTTTAGATCTGAAAGATAACCAACACAACTCCCAGGGTTTCTCTATGTAAAGACATTTGGCTTATAACGGTTTCAAATTATACTGCATGTCAACCGCTAAATCAAAAACAATATTAATAATAATAATTTGTGGTTGTTTTTAATTAACTTTTAATTAAAACTTTTAACTTTTAATTAACTTAATTAACTTCAATTAGTCATAGAATATTTTCATTCCTTAATTTAAAAACCAATAATACATACCATAATCATAAACCTCTGAACATTCTTCACCCAGCAAATTACTGGCACAGCACTTTACGTTTGAATCCGGGCGGCTGTCTACAACGCTCTCTGTGCTATACATCTTATTTGCATTTCTCTCTTTTGGACTCTCTCTTTTGGAAGAAAAATAGCAATTGGATCACAGATGTACAGTTACCCTGGTGTCACGAAGATGAGTATATATAATGAAAATGTAATAAAACCCTATATTACAACTAATAGTAATATAGGGTCCCTATATTACTATTAGTATAGCATCCCTTCAGAAGCAGCACTTATAAGACTAACATACTACAACTTTATATTACCTGGTATTTTGCCACTTGATGACTGGTTTAGGGTTCCCCTCTGAATTACAAACCAACTCAGCTAGACGGATACGCCCTACTTTTTGAACAGCTTTGATAACTGGGACTGATGGCCTGCCTAGAAAAAACAACAAAACACCTTGAAACAATAAAACAACTTGAGAAAGGTAAAACACAATGGGTTAGGTCATATATATTTTTGCTCTTTATATATTTTTTACTGTAGGTACTTTTACTGTAGGTTTTAATTGATATACATTTATCCCCTTTAAGAGTGCTATGCGACTTACTTTGTGTCGGAGTTACTGTAACACTGTAATTGCCACAGATTACAGAGTATATTCCATTTTCATTTGTCTCAAAATGCTGTAACAGGTGCATAGTGGAATTTATCCTGTGGCAGATTATTAGCAAGTAGAGATTATAATCAGTTTGGAGGTGTCAATTGTTTTACCACTGTCTGATTATAAAAATAGATCACTGACAACCTCAGGTAATTCTTAGGTTATTATTATTAGGTATTAGAGAATCCATTAAAACCTTTATTAAACAATAATAATTAAAACACACAGACACGCACCTTTGGTAGCAGAGGCTTTTAAAACCCTTTGAACTAGATGCTTTGTAAAGCTCCACTGTTTGTCCCTCAATGACACCCAGTTTAAATGGGTCTGAATTGATTATGTCAGCCTCTTCCAGCGTGCATTTTATAATCTGAAATACATGTGCACATACTTAATAATAATCCTGTTAGATTAAAAGTGTCTCACTCACATCTTGCATTAATTATCTACAGCTGATAGTTGAGGCCCTCTTTTCAGTTGAGGTCCTCTCTCAGGGTCAGTCTATGTATTTCTGTTATTTACTGCAAGTTTAGGCCCTCTCTCAGGGTTAAGCTATGTATTTCTGTTATTTACTGTTATGTCTTCGTTCTTGGTAGTTCGTGGGATCTAAGGTATGTGAAGGTCATCACATACTCAAAATATTCCAAAGATTAGATATTAATATGTATGATTTGTAAGATGAGTACCTACTAGGCAAATGGCCATATTGGGGTTATTATTTGTTAACAGTTGATGAATTGCTCATCACTGTCTTAAATATACCACCCATGTTTTGTCTTCATATATATCAGGTGCTAACAAAGAATAAATGAGCTTGAGCTAGAGTAGAACACAACACTGTGTCCGGCTCTTTCTTTTGCTCTCTGGATCCAGTATTCGAGTGTTCTTTTCTCATAACATCCACAGCCACAAGATCTGATTAATTTAGGAAAAGGAAAACCCAGATACAAGATTGTAATAATTCTTACAAATCCTCAATTTAGGATTATTACTGACTAACAGATGATCATGCATCTTATAAACTTTAACACTGCCATCAGTACCACCATTAATGCTGACTGCTGAACAGAACTGGCCTGACAGAAATGGTAACATTCACTGCTGTGGTCATTACTTCAATTTTTGTAAAGACTCCATGTTCTGCTTTTATTTTCAGCTGCCTTTGTGTTGCTTTTTGAATGATCAAATTGCACATTGTACACTCTTACAAATTAAGGTGTTACAAAGGGTTCTTCGCAGCGATGCCATAGAAGAACCATTTCCAGTTCCTTGACTGAAAAGTTCTATCAGGAACCTTTCAGTCAAAAGTTCCTGATAGAACTTTTTCCTTCTTACCGTTTTATAGCCTCCAAAAACATTTTCTACTATAAAGAACCGTTTGTGCAACAGAAAGGTTCTGTGGATGTTAAAGGTTCTTTATAAAACCATAAACCCGACAAAGAGCCTTTTAGGGCAAAATGTCTTATGTCTTATTATATTGTCTTATTTACAAAAGAACTGCACTGAAGGTAATCGGATACTAACATTTTAGACAAAAAAATAATAATATATGAATTGATTACTATATATAAAAAATAAACACATTGAACTCAAATGCTTAATAAGTCAGTATTCTATCAGTAGCATCTCTAACGTCAGACTTCTGGTGTATATGAGTGAAGCTGAAATATCAACTTAAAAAGAAAAAGGACTAAAGGTGTACAGAAAGTCCCAAGATATTGTGTTTACCGGTCCGTCGGTGACACAGCGGGGACGTCCGCCTGCGGAGTCGCTGTTGTTCGTGGCGCTGCCGCTTCGTGCGCCAAACTGCAGCAAGAGCAAAACTTCGGTGCGACACAAGAACAAGTTACTTAAAACGTGTAAAAAGCCTAATTTAAAAAGCAAATCACTAGACGAGACAAGCTATCATATATAATGCAATAGAAAAGCATATATAATGCATATTAAAATGCGCTATTTGTGATTTTAACATCTGTGGCGTGTTAAATGCGGCACCGCAAATGATATTGCTTCGTTTGTGCAGTCCATAACATACAATAATACAGTAACTGATGTTTTATCGACTTACCCACCAAATGTCTTTGTTCCAAATGCATTGCTTGAATGCATAACAGTTTCCTCCTCGAGTCTGTCTGATCATGAAACAGGACGGACAGTGAAGAGAAGCGCAAAGACTTTCAGTTTAATATATGACACAACCCGACACGTCTTAATAAGGCAGACTCGTGACATCACATACTGCATTTAAAGGACTTCAGTAAATGAAGCCTAGATGTCGTGCATCACGCCATCAACAATTAGCACAAGCACCTTTATGTTTTAGGATTTGTTTTTATATATATAATGTATATCTGCATTTATTTGTCATGATTTGTGTCGTGCGATACCAATCACCTATGCAAAAATATACATACATATTGCATATAACATGTCTTCAAAACAAAGTGGTGCTTTTATAGTTATATGTGTTTTTCTAGTCTGTTATGATGTTATGTTTCCGAATTGCTTTGTTGCAGCGAGTTGCAACGAGCTGAACTGATTGCATTGCTTTTATTTCATCTCCAGCACATTTCGTTAGATATTTATTTAGATACTTTAAGACTTTAAAACTTCAAGCAAACGAGAACTCGCCGTGCCCAGACTACAGGGGTACATAACGTGCACGATTTGCACAAAACAAATGTCCAACATAAACTCTATGATTGTTAGTGTTACGCTTATAATAATCCCTATCGGTTGAAAATTGTACTGCACCAGAGCCCGAGTCGTACCCAGCATGCACAGCAGAGCTATTAGCGCTTAGCCGAGCAAGTGGAGACAGAAGACAACAACAACAGTATTATCCGAGCCAACCAGGCTGATGGTCTAGTAGGCCAGCAATGGACCCCGATAACAAGTATCAGTGCATGGCAACAAATGTGCGGATCTTGCTGACTAGCGATCTGGTTCGACGAGGGCGCTGATTTTATCGCAAAACGTAAAGTAAAGTGATCATTTCTGTGTTTTAGAAAGTACTGCTGCTGAGTCTCTATGTGCTTCCGGCGGGAGCAGCGGTGCCATGAATAGTGGACTCCCAGCTTCAGCTTCTCCGCTCGGGGGTGTCGGAATACCCGGTGGGAAGGTGAAATTCTGCCGCTATTATGCGAAAGACAAGACTTGTTTTTACGGAGATGAGTGCCAGTTTGTGCATGAGGACCCGTCTATGGCGGGTCTTTCTCTGCACGGTGCTGTTACCGGAGGAGGCAGCCCGGTGTCTTTATCTCTGCCCGGAGGAGGAGTGACGGCGGCGGGTTACGCGCTCGCAGGCAGCGCGGCAAGCGGAGCTCCGGGAAGCGTCCCTAAAAAAGGCGATTCTCTGGGTCCTGCGGGAACAGCTTTAGAGGGGCAGCTATTGTCCAGTAAGTTTGCTTGCTATGAGGCCTAATGCATCCCCTTGTTTGTTGTTATGAAGTTGCGGGGCCACACGATGGCTTTTGTCTAAATCGAGACCGTGGATTTAGCACGGCCTATCCACCCGTCACCAAAACAACACGGCGAAATGAACCTGTTACACCAACACTTTGCAATTAAAAGCAGAACAACAGAATAATGAAAGGTGGGAAGGTTTATTTAAACACTGTGCATGACTCCATATGTTTTTACAAATCCACGCATCGTTTGGTTTTGGTGCTTTGTAAGGACCTGTCATCGTTCACCCTGAAACCGAATCATTATCAATATAAACAAACCCGCATCGTAAACTACATCCTGGCGTTGTTTTGACGGAGTTTGTTTTTGTTTCTGAGCGCATTTGCAACACAAGTTGCACATAGCGGAACACTGCACACGATACAAGAGACGCACGAAGCAATCGAGCAAATGCGTTTTAAAACATACAATGCAATATTTAAAAAAACAAAATGAGCATTTTTACAC
This sequence comes from Chromobotia macracanthus, assembly GCA_036877525.1. Classification (NCBI taxonomy): domain Eukaryota; kingdom Metazoa; phylum Chordata; class Actinopteri; order Cypriniformes; family Botiidae; genus Chromobotia; species Chromobotia macracanthus. The sequence goes on along the minus strand of JAZGTH010000098.1, from coordinate 706,691 downwards.
CGTCAGCTCGCCACATCTAACATGCACTTTAAAAGATGCTCCGTTTTTTCTTGAAATTAGTTAAGCGTGTTTAGCGCGTCGACCGACAAACTGGTGACGTCTTTCCCACGCGGCGCTCTGATTGGCCGATGAGTTATCAATCGGTCGCTCCGCCGTTTGCGCTTCCGTAGATCTGCTTTGCGTTTTCAAGAGAAAGTCAGCGTAGTCCTTTATAATGTATTAAAACAAGCGTTTGTTGAATTGTTTATTCATTTCGGCGTGAAACACAAAAGGATCGCGTGTGTTTTTAATGTCTTGCAGTCCCCGGGATGGAGGGAGGTGCTCTAAATGATGCCGGACTGACCAACTCGTACTTCAGCAGCACCTTTATAGGGGTCAACGGGTTTGGAGGCCCAGCAGAGTCCAAGTATTCAATGATGCAGGTAAGCATTCAGCTCTGTGTACTGTGATGCAACGAAAACCAGTAGATAATATCATTGGGTCTGTCAAATTGAGGACAAACAGAGCTAATTCATAATGAGACATTGCTCATGAGGATGTATGCTTGTGTTATCAGAGGATGACCAGCAGTAGCAGTTCTCCAAGTCTGCTGAACGATGGTGCCAAGAGTTTCAGCCACAGCACTCATGGTGAGATAACCATTGTTTGCTGCGGTAATGCAGCTGTGCTAGCAGGCTTTAAATTCCTTTTTTATGTGTCTCTTAAATTCACTTTATAGATCCAGTAAATTCCCCGACATCTCTGTTCAGTGATTTTGGTGCTTTGAGCATATCACAAAGGAGAAAGGTGAGCATCTGTTGTAAATCTCAGACACTCGCTTATCCGTAATGTGCTAAATTGGTGACAAATATATTTTTTTGCGGACGAAAAAGATTCACCTGTATTTCTGAAGCTTCCGAAAAGGCTTAAGGGAAAGGAAAACTTACTTGCTACCTGGATGAACATGCTCATAGGAAAACTAACCACAGTTTTGCTACAGTACACACAGTGTAGCTATAGTTTCGTATAAAAATCTCACTACTGTAGACGTATTTTATAACCATGGTATTTGTAGTTAAACAATGTTAAAAATGCTAATCATTCTGCCAAAAAAACATGGTTATTTGGTTTTACTGTAGTAACACCATGGTTATTTTCCAAGAGGGTATGCCAGTGTGTGTGTCAGTGTTTGTGTGAAGGTGCTAGAATGAAAATACTCTGGTTTTATTTTGTGTATGTGGGATCTTTTGCAGGCACCTAACCCTGCAGCCAGTGAGTTTGTCCCTAAAGGGGCTCCACGTATGGCCTCCATGTCTCAAACAACTGTACCAGCGTTCACCTCCCCCATGTTCCCCCATCCTGGCATGAGCAGCTCCACTGCATCCGCTCTCGCACCTGGTCAGTGAATCAACATGATCAGACAAATATCATCTGTGGTTTTTGCAGCTTTCTCTTTAACCTGTTTTTCTATTTAGCATTTCTATGTAATTTTAAGAACAGTATCTTGCTCAGTATTTCTTCTGAGCAAGATATTTAAGGTTGTGTTCTGCTTTCTTGTGTGGGTGTGAACTTATCTTGTCAGGGCTGTGAGCTTTAACAGGGCTATAATATGCATTTTCATTTTATTTTGGACAGGCATGTCCCTATCTGCTGGGTCATCTCCTCTTCACTCCCCGAAAATCACCCCTCACACCTCCCCGACCCCACGACGACGCAGCCACACACCCAACCCAAACCCAGCCAATTACATGGTGCCCACCACTGCGTCTGACCCAGGGGGTGGAGCCCATGTAATTCAGAAGGAGACTGTGGGCGGGACCACCTACTTCTATACTGATAACACCCCCGCTCCTGTAGCTGGAATGGTATAATCCATAAAAATTTGAGTTTGCTGTGATCTGATATCACTTACCTGATTAAAACATACCTGTTGTGTTGCTCATCACATTTTCAGGTGTTCCCAACATATCACATGTACCCGCAAACAGCGCCTCATGTGGCGTACATGCAGCCGAAAGCCAACGCGCCATCCTTCTTTATGTCTGATGAGCTCCGACAGGTAATCTGCTGTTTTGTTTTGTTTAGTTTTAGAAGTTGTTGGTTGTTATTAAAGCTGCAACCTGTAACTTTTATGGTTAAAAATCAAAAAAAATTTTAACCAAGTTTTACCTTAAAAAATCAGTTATTGAACAAGTACATAACAGATTAGTGTTCAAAACAGTCACCTTACCTCAATTCGCAACGGTAAGTTTATAATTGCTGTCGGGTATGATTGCGGGTATGTGCAAGATGTAAATGGAAAACAGAAGATCCAGCTACTAACGCACATGTTTGGATGCTAGAATAGTGACACATTTGTGGCTTGTTCTTACAGCAGTTGTTTAGTATTTCGTCATCCACATTAAGAAAATAACTCAGAACAATTTCAAACAGAGATGGCGACAGAGAGGCAAAAGTTACAGATTGCAGCTTTAATATTATTATGTTGTATTTTGTTGACTTTGGCTGGTTAGTATAAAGCCTGTTTATTGTGTCATTGATGTCTCTTATTACAGGAGCTGATTAACAGGCATTTGATAACAATGGCACACATTGATCAGTCTGAGAACCCTGGTAAGGATGTGGTTTGTCCTCTGTCGGTGCAGCATGTCAACATTGTTCTTGTTTTAATGGACAGCGTGGCTCTTAACTGTTCAGTTATAATGTCTGTTTTGTGGCATGTGCATCTGGATTCACCTGATGTCTGAGAAACCCACATCCTGTCTGTCTCTCCTTTTCTGTTTTGTTTTGCGTGTTCATAGGGTACACAAATACCCACCTGTGCATTACACACATTTCCAACACAGGATTCCTTTGCAGTGCTTTTATTTTTTGTGTTTATTTTTATAGAGGTTGGAGCGTGCGAGTGTGAGAAAAGGTGTGTCGTATGATTGAGGTTGACTGTTGCATCCCTCCTACAGGAGTGCCATCTGAGGTAGATAGTTACCACAGCCTCTTCCCACTGGAACCTCCCCCACCCAACCGTCTTCAGAAAACCAGCAATTTCAGTTACATCACTTCCTGTTACAAGGCAGTCAACAGCAAGGATGACCTGCCTTATTGCCTCAGGAGGATACATGGTGATGCATTGTGTATTTGTATTGCTGTTTTTTTTGTACAATACAATACAATACAATATTTGTATTGTATTGCGATTGTGTATTTTTTTGTGATTCTTAAGAACAGGAATATTGTGATGGTCACTAGTAATGTTCCGTATTTTAATACCTACCAAAATGTAACTTTGGCATAATGTGTGTATGTGTGCACGTACATGCACAGGTTTCAGGCTGGTGAACACCAAGTGCATGATGCTGGTAGACATGTGGAAGAAGATTCAGCACTCCAATACTGTGACCCTCAGAGAGGTTTTCACCACCAAAGCGTTTGGAGATCACTGTACGTGTGTGTGTGTATGCATGCCCTATTAAACTATTATGCAACACTGCTTTTGTTATAATGCATTTGACTGTGTGCATGTATAATCATGTCTTTCCTCCGCAGCTCTTGTATTCTCCTATGACTTCCATGCGGGGGCAGAAACCATGTTTAGCAGACACTTCAATGATCCTGCTTCAGATTCGTACTTCACAAAGAGAAAGTGGGGTGAGTCCACAATGTGTGTGTACATGTGTGTGAGGATTAGATACAGAGCATGTGGCAGTCTTTGAGTCTTTGTGAGTGTAAAGCAAGGAAAGAGGAAGGAGTGGTTGAAACTGATCCTGCCTCAGGTGGGTTCAGTACCTACAAGCTTGAGAATTACAGAGGAAGCAAAACCACGTAGGGTGACGTTCAGCTATAAACAGCTGCAACACATGAGACTGCATTAACCGCAGTGCAGGCCCAAACCATAGTGCTTTGTTTATTACTGAGACTGTTATCAGGACAATGTAAAGCGCCTGTCAATGCAGGAATCTTGTTAGTGGTTGTTAAAGCTTAAAGGTGTGGTAATTTCTAAAAACGCTGTTGAAAATTGAAATCAACACCTAAACAAGCAATTTTAGCAATGCTGGTATCTGTTCTGTGTTGATAAAATGTGTTTGCACATAGTTCAGGCAGTATAAATAGGAGTAAAACAAAGTGGATCAGACTGATCACCACAACACATATTTTGGGGCTTGTCTGCAAGCCATTAGTGGTTGCCTGTGTTAGATATTGTGTTTGTATTTTGAGGGTGAAGCAATGAAGGCAGGGGTGTGTATGTGTGGGTGTTGCTTAAATATCAACAATATTTCTCAGAAATCACTTTCTGCACCTTCAATAGGCAGTTGACATGATATTAGCCAAAATTAATAGCATTTTATTGTAGTTTATGAGCAGTAACATCAACATGTGAATTTTTTTTGTTTTGTTTGATGTATTTAGAACCCTGCGCATTTATCTAACTTGGTTACGGCTATTTAATGAACTGCAAAAATAAAAAGATGATTTTAAAAATGCCAGAAAACATGGACTGACCATTTACAGCATCTATAAATACACAAGTACCCTTCATTCATATAAACTTTAACCTTGATAGATCCAAACAGATCCAAGGTTTGGGTCCAGTTTACTAGATCTCACTAAACTCTTGTTCTTTAGAAAAATGAATTTGTCAGTTACTCAAAGATACTCAGCTATTCAACTCAACCATGAGGCAGATACAGAGATGGAGGGGGAAAACTGCAGTCCGGAGGTGAAGCAGAATAGAATAAAAGGTTGAACAAAAGTAATATATAAAAATCAAGATAATAAGTATAAGAAAATTCTGTACTCAAGTCAGAATTACATTCCCAGATAATACACACGCACAAGTTGCGTTTTAAGAAACTTGGATCCTAAGATCCTTCAACCTTAAAACATTGATGTAAAAGAAAACAAAAATAAACAATGCTGTTATTGTGTGCTATCAATCAGCTAATCCAGTATGTTTTAGTTAATCACAGTTTGTGAAAAATAATTTGCAGTAATTTTCTGCTTATGTAGTTGTTCATTCAAAACGTAGTTTAGATATATAGCCTCAATGTTCTTAGGTCCAATGCTAAATGTTTTCGGAAATAACCCTCAGTGTTGCATCTCATCAGGACAGCATGAGCTCCCTCCTCCACGGCAGCATGCAGGTCTTTTACCGGAGTCACTGATCTGGGCCTACATCGTCCAGCTGAGCTCAGCACTGCGTACTATTCACACAGCAGGGCTGGCCTGCAGGGTCATGGACCCCAGCAAGATCCTCATCACTGGAAAGACACGGTACAGTCATGCACACATCCGACCCACAACAACACTTGTGTGCATCAATGCAGATAAACTAAAACCTACTTCGTAGTCTTGTAGAAGTAGTTTTTCTTGATGCTTGCAGATAGTCTAAACATTTGCAGTAAAGGGTTTTAAATATGAGCCGTTAATAGTGAATAGAGAAGTCCAGTTTTAGAGTTTCTCTCTTCCTGTATTGAAACGCTACCTGTTTCTTTAGTCTTCCAAACAGTTTAACAAATGAATGCACATGCAAACGCAGGCGCTTCTGAATGATCCTGTTGTTTTTCATAGGTTACGAGTCAACTGTGTAGGAATGTTTGATGTCTTAACATTTGACAATAGTCAGACCAACCACCTGACACTTATGCCCCAGTACCAGGTACTGAACATCTCCTGTACACCCACAGTGTGTTACCACCATCACACAACCTGTTATTTCTTCACTGTATGTTGGCAAGGCAAGTTTGTTTATATAGCAAATTTTATACACAAAGGTAATTCAAAGTGCTTTACACAGAAATAATTCACAAAGAATATTAGGTCTTTGAAAAGAAATGATTTAAAAATCACAAGATATTTAAGAATTTAATGTAACACTAAATAGAAATAAAATTGATAGTTGTAAGATTTGCATTTAATTCTTTTGCTGAATGTTTCGTATATAACAATAGAACCCTATGTTAAGTTTATAGAATAGGGGTTTTTGTTATAACGGATTCAGTGGTTTATGCTGTTTTGACCTTTAGTCTGTTTATTAACACTGATGTAAGGCCGGTGTGTGTGTGTGTGTGTGTGTGTGTGTGTGTGTGTGTGTGTGTGTGTGTGTGTGTGTGTGTGTGTGTGTGTGTGTGTGTGTGTGTGTGTGTGTGTGTGTGTGTGTGTGTGTGTGTGTGTGTGTGTGTGTGTGTGTGTGTGTGTGTGTGTGTCAGAATTGTATTATTGGTAAAGCATTTCTCTAGCATTTCTCTCTGTTGTGTGACTTGTTCCCTGTCAGCAAGCAGATCTGATTTCTCTGGGGAAGGTGGTGTTGGCCCTCGCATGTAACTCTCTAGCTGGCATTCAGAGAGAGAATCTGCAGAAAGCCATGGAGCTGGTGTCCATCAACTACTCATCTGACCTCAAGAACCTCATTCTGTGGGCCACAATCTCTCACTCACTCACACACACTCTCACATTTAAAAAACATTTTCTCAACATTTTTAGCATCTTTAGCGGTGTAATAAAGTGATAGTTGCCCACCGTGGCAGTTTGTGGTTTTGTGATATTGTCATATTAAGGCTGGTTAACACATACTTATGTTTGCACCTATTTTGGGCCCACGCAGGTACCTGCTCTCAGAACAGAGCCGTCTGCGCAGCGTCAATGACATAATGCCCATGATTGGAGCACGATTTTACACTCAGTTGGATGCCTCACAGATGAGGAACGATGTCATTGAAGAAGACTTGGCCAAGGTACTGAGGTTTATATACTATAAATCGTAAAAATACAAAGGTTGTGGGTTTGATTCCCAGGGAACATACATAATGATCAAATGTATAGCTTGTATGCACTGAAAGTCGCTTTGGATGAAAGCTAAATGCATAAATGTAAATGATTTTAAACTAACATTTGTCAAATCGCTATTGTAGTATGCAGTAGAGTAAAATTTCAACACAATCATTTAAGTCAAATGTAATTTAAGTAATACATCAACAGCTTAGCCCACAGGAAATAACCCAGAGCAATAAAAAGTTTAAAAGTAGCCCAATTTCACGGGAATTGTTATCTTTGCAGAGCTTCACTGCTAAGTACTGTTGCAGGAAATGCTGTCATACACACCATGTAACTAACTACACTGCTTGTTATGGAGACTGTGTGATTGTGTGTCTTAAATGAGCTAAGGTCAATAGGAAGTAAGGGGGGGAGGGTGTGATCACATAAAATATTTAGGGTTGTTTCAGTCATTATTTCTTCTGCTTTGCCTTTTTTACCACCTATATTGTGTGAAATGACTCTTGCACACCACCCTATTAAATTATCCAATTGAACATTGAAGCAGTGTGGGTTGTGTACATTTTTGAGCTGTTAGCAGGTAAGCATAGCAGGTTGCACATTGCTGACTGAAAGCAGCAACTGAATATTATGAATTAACATTTTATGAGCCATTTTGTTTTTCCGTTTTATGAAATTTGAAAGTTATATTTAGTGGGATCTGAGCGTTTTTCCATATCTTTGCATTCAGCAGCTGTGGTGCATTCATACACGTGTGTGTGTTTGCTTCAGTCTGTTGAACTCTGCAAATGGTGTACGATTTTTATTTATTTGATTTATTTTTCCCTCAGTGCAGTAACACTTTGTAATAAGAGTCATTTGTAGAAATCACGCATTTTTGCCTGATTGGCAAAAGATGTCAAACATTTTGACAAATGTTACTTACCTTATAGTGAGTGCCTGTTGCCGATATGTAAATAAGCTGTCTTGTCATGCTTCAGGCCCTCCCCTTCTCATGCAAACTCCTCCCACTTCCCTTCCTACCATACCGTGTACTTCCACTGCCTTTTTTAAATCCTTCTCAAAACCAAAGTGTGAAATTCATGGGGTTTGGTGACTGTGCCATCCTTCTGCTCGAAGACGTAGTCTGTGGCATGTAAGCCTCAACAATGTTGCCATGGCAATTAGCTATGGGTGCCGGGCAGTGCTAGAAATAATTTGTTAGTAAAGATGTTACAGCTGTGAATAATTTGTGAATAAAGCACAGCTGTTGACCAGTCAGCATCCAGGACTGGATATATTCTTTTGCATTAAAAACATGTTATAACATACGTTACCCCACCTTAACATGGATGTTTTACAGAACATGAAATTCGAAGGGCTATTGGGGCAGGTGTTAAAGAACTAGTTTAACCAAAAATACAAAATTAGGTCATTGTTTACTCATCCTTTTTTAAAATATCATGAAAGTAAATGTGGTTGTCAGTTGCTAAAACTCTGCCTAACTTTTCCGTTTGGGTTAGAAAGTAGGTCTTATAGGTTTAGAATAACATGAGGGTGAAAAAAATGATGCCAGAGTTTTTATCATTGGGTGAAAAGTGTCAAGATTAAATGTATGCAGAAATTTGGACATTTGTGCTTTTTTTATGGACCTTGTATGGACCACATATCCTAAAACCTTTTATTTTAAAAATGTATTTGAAATAAATAAAATAGAAAACTGGATCTCTCACTATTACAGGAAGTTCAAAATGGGCGATTGTTCCGCCTACTGGCAAAACTGGGGACCATCAATGAGAGACCAGAGTAAGTTCTCAACTGTACCTGAACTGCTCCATATGACCTGCCCCATCCCCAACACCTTCAGCTGACAGATTCACATTTTAAGACACTTACAAACCCATTGACCCCGGAGTTTGTTTTATCTGAATTTTATTTGAATTCTTATAGGTTTCAGAAGGATCCAACGTGGTCTGAGACTGGTGATCGTTATCTACTGAAGCTCTTCAGAGATCACCTGTTCCACCAGGTGACTGAGACGGGCACACCCTGGATTGACCTCAGCCACATCGTGTCCTGTCTCAATAAGGTGAGCTTGTTTGTTTTTAGGTAGCTGTTGCGTATGTTTGTGCATTTGAGCTACTGTTATATTTATTATTTGCTTGGATCACATGCACACATTTATTTATATAGGGCTTTTCACAGTTTCGCATTGTTGCAAATCAGCTTTACAGAGACAGGTTTTAGAAAAACTATTTGAAACATGAAAAGTATATAAATGTAAGATATATATATATATATATATATATATATATATAAGAAATATAAGAATACAGGAAAAATATAAAATACAAGGTGTTGTGAAGTACATGATATTACCATGAAGAAATTAAATAATGAAAAAACAGGAACTAGAATTTTGTAAAAATACATACATACACACATATATCCAATTTACATATGAGCACTCTCCAGTGAGCGCGGCAAAGGTGACATTTCTTGTGTTATTCTGTTTTGCCTACTTGCAGGTTTGTTTCTTGACTTTCGTTAGCGTTTTTTTTATTTTTTTATTGAAGTTGTGAAGAATTGTGTTAAATTAATTTGCTACATTTTTTTCTCCATTTCAGCTGGATGCTGGAGTACCAGAGAAGATCAGCCTGGTGTCACGGGATGAGAAGAGTGTACTCGTGGTGACCTACTCTGACCTGAAACGGTGTTTTGAAAGTACCTTTCAGGAACTGCTGGCCGCTGCTAGCGGTCCACTGTAGCGCCCCCCGTCCCCGCAGGAGTGGCCTGGAACTGCCTGAAAAAAGAGCACATTGCACTACAGCCTGGAATTATAGGTGCGCGATTTATGATCTCATGACCAGGGCGGAGCCCGCTGGTGGCTCACCTCCAGTCAGAAACACTGTTCTGTCCAGAAAAAGTTTTTTCTAAAAGCTTATTTTTTTAGTTTTCACAAACAATGCAGCTACAGAATTATGAACTGAACTGAAAGCTGTGATAGAATTTTTTTTAGACTTGGGAACAATGTCAAAATTAATAAAGACTTCCTGCTTTTATTTTAATTTTTTTATTTTTTCTTTGGAGGATGCACTAAAAATTTTAAGTTCCTTTTTAAGTGACTGTGCGTGCTGTCCCGCAGGGTGTATTGAGGACTGTGACCTCACAAGTTGTCACAAAGAAGTTAACTAGAAAAAACTAAAGAAAAATGAAGCATTGTTTTCTACATCTCCTCACCCTTTTTAATGAGGTACTGCAAGTTGGGACAGACCACTGATTGTGTGTGGGGGGTTCCTCACCTTAATCTGTTTTTGTCTCGACTCACATAGATGGGACAAACTATGTGTTAATGGGGGGTGGGCAAATTAATGAGGCTGACCACTTATGAATGTGTGGCATGAGATGTATTGCGCTCTTCCACTTTCATATGCTGTAATGACTGCTTTGAAAGTCAGCCATCTTGGAAGTTGTTGGGGGTGGGAGCACTACTGGTTGTGTGTGGGGAGGGTGTTTTAGGGAGGTTTTGTGGGAAATTTCACACTTGCAGACACTGACAAAAGGGTGTTTTTTTTCCTCTTGTTATATACAATTGTTTTTGAGTTTTGCAGCATCCTGATTAATTTTCTGGATGCTTTTGAAACGGAATGCAGAATTGGAGAGGATGAATTTTTGTTGTCTTTTAGTCAGGATCTCATGATAGGAACCAAAGAACTGGACCACACTGGAAACCAGTTCTGTCTTATTGTGGAATGTCCTCTTATGCCTCTGTTGTGGAGTATTCAAAGTTTCTGTCCATTTCCTTGCTCACATTCTTTCCCCCTGCCAGTTTTCTTAATTCATTATGTTCCATAATTTGGTCTCTACAAGCCCCTTTATTGGTCTCCATGATAGTATTGGTTTGGATATAGTAAATCTCAGTAGAGCTGTGTTGTTACTGTTCTGTTTCCTCACCAAGCTGTTGTACAGAGATGCATTATGGGATGTAGTGTAACCTGTTTTGCAATCTGAGGGACTGAAGGGGGTTTTGTTCTAGTTGGGTTTGTATTTTGGTTGTCTCATTTATCTTTTTATAATATTTTGACCTGCATTTTATGTGATGACACCCACAAAGCAGCTACAATTCGACCTGTGACCTGGAAAACAGTTTTGCATTTGCTCAGGTTGATCCCTGACAGGAATAAGCCAATGACTGAATGTGTCTGATCTGTCATTGGTGACTTGCCCAATCAGTGAGTCAGGCTGGGGTGGAGTGGGGCTTGCAGCACAGATTTGGGTGTGCTACACTGGGCAGTAAGGGTACAGGAGACAGCAGACAGAGCTGCAGTGAGGATGCTGTGAGTAAATGTACTATTGATTGTCTTTTTTTGTCTTTTAGTGAAATCTCAGTCAGTAAACAACTTGGTGAGCTTGGTGCCAAGCCTTTATCTCCCTCGAAATGACAGAAACGCACACAAACACACCATTTACATTCAAGGTCCACACAGACAAATCTCATATCATGATCTTCATTTCAGAGTAGTCACACACATTTCTCCTCCACCTTCCCAGTAAGTTTTATGCCCTTGTGTTTGTCACATTTTTTGCAATATTTGTGTGTACAGCAGTATTTTAATAAAGAGTAATAAAAGATAACATTCATACATGTGTTCATCATTCTTAGAATGGTGTTTGTGTTGCGTTGCATGTTTGGCTAACGTAGACAAAACCGGAGCAGCAAAAAGGAGCCATGTTTGCAAATCGGATACTTTCCAACAGTTACCACAAAAGTACTGCCCCAAAAATTACCAGTGTTGAAAAAGCAGTGACCAAGTCTCAATTAAATTTGTTTTGAGCATCACAAAGAATTTATGGCAGGGCTATTTAAAAAACGTACTTGAGGGCATATTATACGATATTAGATTGGGTGATAACTATGCATTGTGATAGCAAAGGTTTTTGAACCTGTATTACAAGACCCAAGGCTGACTGTGATGCAAATGCGTTTTTTTTAATATTCAGTATTCCATGATGTTCAGTATTTGATGTTCAGTATTCCATGATGTCCAGTATTTGATGTTGGATGCATTGGATTGCAAATGCATTGGTAAACCATTCTTTATCTCTGCAATTCAGTTGTACAGCATCTCACGAAGTACAGAAAAATATATGTAGGCACATTTTTTAACATTATTAATACAAAAAGTTATTTAACATGCCTCATGTACAATGTTTTAGCCTTGCCATGTCAAACGTATCTAAAAAGTTACTTGAAAACAGACCAAAACATCTGTTTACTTTTCCACTTGCATTAAATGAAGTCTGTATTTTTCAGCATTTAAATACATATATGCTATACTTTCAGAGGTTACTATTACGGTACTGAATGTAAATAAATAGTCTATAGTGACTTTTTTCCAGCATACGGCTTCTGCAGCACAAGAACTGCAGTGCTCTACAGTTAAACATTTGGTACCTAAAAGCAGTGATTGTAATAAATGCGTTTCATTAGTTTATGAATAAACATCAGCTGCTCTGTGATTACTAAGACAAAATTTACTGTGAAAAAGAGGTATGGCTGAGTTGTGCTTTCATAGAGGATATATAGCTATAATATTTAAACAAAATTGAGATGAATTCATAATCCGGAATCACACACACAAACATAAAGGTAAAATAAAAACTAGCCAGTAGTCAATCTAATCTAATGATTAGTAACTCTGTCTAATCAGATAAGTTCACATTTGAAATAAGAACTTGTTGAAAAAAAGTGGTGTGACAGGATGTACGTAGCATAAGGAACCAAATGCAAAACGGTCCAAATAAGCAGCAGTTTTAACACAGATGTAAGATGGTGTTAATAGATAAAGAGGAACGTGCTAGAAACAGGGGTGAAGGACAGCAGCATCATACTCCGGTGGGGGAGAGCAGCATCTCTCTGAGAAACACACGTGAGGAGCAACAGCAGGAACCTTCCCTTCAAGACGACAGGGGACGCTGTTCATACAAGGCAGCATTTTAGCAGGCAGCATTATGCACTGGTTTGGACCTTTGGAGAAAAATCTGTAACAAATGACCATGCAGTTATTTTATGTAACTGTCCAGATGGTCAGAAGAATAAAGTTCTTTCACGCCACGTACTTGGTGATGTTTTTGGTTTTGAATCTGTCCATCCATTTCACCTGAATTAACTCTTCTGATGGGAGAACCATTCCACTGTCTGACTGGTTATCCTAAAGTTCAATAAAAAAGTAATTGTCATAACTTTGCTTAAAGTTAACATTTTAGAAATTACAACATTTTAATAACCTACATCAGGGATTTCTTTATGTAGATTTTCCTCAAAAGTGCTCATGACTTTGGTATTTCCTGAGTTGATGTAGCTAAAATATACAAAATGAATTTGGAGTGAATATTTACATTTTTTCCATCCATTGCACAAAATAAGCTGATATTTTTAAGTGACAGATTTAAGACACATACCTTATAGTCCCAAGAGTTTTCTGGATTTTGTCTTTGGGTTTGGGGTCAAGCTGCTCCGTGTTATATTCTCCAGAAATAAAAGTGTTTAGTGGAATATAATCCTTCCCATCCTGTAATATGTAAATATAAATATATAAACAATGAATGAAAGAATATGCAAATATATGCATATATTAAATACAATTAAAGAGGACCTTATTATTTTGACTGAAAATGGGCCAAATTATGCTAAACCCATGTTTAAATATAAAAATATAAATATAAGCTTTTGGTTATTATGCGGGTTAGGTATTACATGTATTACATATATATCATATATTTTTGTGTGTTTGTGTACCTGTTGGACGCAGGTCTGCAGAAGGTCTCCCAGAATCTCCACTAAATTCGTGAATGAAGGTCTGTCTTCAGGGTTTTTTTCCCAGCATGCCCACATGATGCTGTAACTGTCATACAAATCCCACAATGCCATTATTGTTATATTATTGTCATGGTGAACTTAAAGTTGCAATTCATGAGTTTTGACTCTCTATCGCCTCTGTGAAACATGAAATTGCACTACACTTGAGTTACTTTATGTCCCTTATGAAAATGAACCATGGTTTTACTACAGTTTAAACCAAAAAAAACAAGGTACTATAGTTAAATCGTGGTAACCACAAATGATAGAAACCATAGCGTAACCACAGTATTTGTATTAAAACTAATTATACAAATGGTAATCAACCTGGCAAAAAATATGATAACTATACTTTTATTTTAATAAAACCATGGTTAATTTTCGTGAGGGGTGGATGACAAGTTTAAATACTAAACAACTGTTGTAAGACAAACTCCAAATGCTGCATCACCTACAGTGCACAGAGATGCAATATAGTAACCTGATCAAAATCAGACCTGTTCACTCAAATTATAAATCATTATAAATGCAATGTTGCGAATATAATACAATAACTGATTTTTTGTTCATTTTTTACCAAAAAAGTTATGGATTGCAGCTTTAATAAAAAGCCTGGTTAAATCAGCTATATTCTAGATATTGATTGTGTTGATAAATCCTGTAAACATTTTTATATGGTGGAGGTTCAGATCTTACATCTCTGGGGTGCTGTACTCAGGAGGACCCATCCGTGTTCCCTGCTTCAGTCTGTGGCAAAACTCTTCATCAATGTTCACTCCCGGATATGGAGATGCTCCTGTAGACCACAATCAAAAAAGATGTTTGGACTGGAACAAACATCTGTTTGGTCCTTCATGCTCCTGTGGAACTTGGAACTCTTAGTATGGAGTGAATATATTGACACTACCAAGTGAGAAGATCTCCCACAGAAGAACTCCATACGACCACACGTCACTCTGAGTGGTGAAGACCTTGTCGAAGATCGATTCAGGAGACATCCACTTTAGCGGTAACCGTGCCTTCATGCCACAATATAACAACAACAACACATTTATTAAAAGGTCTCTCAAAATTCAACCTTTTTTAAAGCTGCAATACGTAACTTATTTTGGTTAAAAATGGACAAAAACTTTTATTGAGCAAGTATATAACAGATCAGTGTTTACCCAGCTAACAATTCTAAGTTGTAACGCTTTCAATAGTTACAAAAATGTAAAAAATGTTATTTTTTAAGTTCTAAGAACATTCAAAATATCCAGTTTTTTAGATGTTGTATTAATGTTATTGCTTATTTATAAGAACATTATTCAAATTTAATTGTTTTAAAAACATTTTACTAACAACTTGTTAGTGAACAAAAATGTTACTAACAAAATGTTCTTGATATATATGACATATAATGACAAACAGTTCCACTAACGTTACTGCAAGAACATTTTTTGATAACTTTTGAGAATATACCGAACATTAGCCAACATTCTGAGAACATTCCCTGTTAACTGGGCAAAACTGTCTTATTAATTTTACCCTGATTTACAACAGTAAGTTTATAATAAAGATTTATAATTTGAGCTGTCGGATCAAATTTCTCATGAAGTGTCAGTTTCATTTGACTTTAAAAAAAGAAATGTACGTAAAGTAACCTGCATTTTTATGTTTCAAATAAAGATGGCAGTGGACAGGCAAAAAGTTACGGATTGCAGCTTTATAAAGCAGTTGTTTTTTTTTATAGAAAGACTCACATCCCCCTTTCGCACATAGTCAGGGTCTTTATAGACGTCTCTGGCCAAGCCGAAGTCACAGATCTTGACCACGTTATTTTTAGAGAGCAAGATGTTTCTGGCCGCAAGATCTCGATGAATGCACTGCAAGCGAGAAAGCAATGTTCACATGTAATCACATCCATATTTACGTTCACAAAGATACTGTCACACAAAGACGCTTCTTTACCTTGCGGGATGTGAGGAACTCCATACCTCTGGCTACCTGAAAGCTATAAGATATCAGATCTTCAAGCAGGAGAGGACTGCTGGATTCAGGAAGAGAATCTGAAGTACACAAAGTAGTGGGACAAACAGACTTAACCATCTCTCTTGAATGATTTGACCTAAAATATCCACTACTGTAATATTATGGTCAACTCCTAGTAACAAAAACGTTCAAAATGTTCAAAGTGTCCAGTTTTTTGACATTGTAATAACGTTATTGCTTGGTTATAAGAACGCTATCCAAGCATTTTATAATTCTGGAATGATTTTCACTACAAAACATTTCACTACTTAAGAATAAAATTTTTAATATATTATATATTTCTTTAAAAAACATTTTACTA
The DNA here is from genome assembly GCA_036877525.1 of Chromobotia macracanthus. NCBI lineage: Eukaryota > Metazoa > Chordata > Actinopteri > Cypriniformes > Botiidae > Chromobotia > Chromobotia macracanthus. The sequence continues at coordinate 690,774 of JAZGTH010000098.1, read as the reverse complement.
ACATTACTGCAGTAATATTTTTAATACTGAGAGAACTTTTAGAGAACATTAGCCAATGTTAAGTAAACATTCCCTGTTAGCTGTGTATGAGAATCTCATAGTTTACATAACTGCTGTTGAATAGTTTCACAAGAAATCATACAAAAATTGTTATTAGAGGTATAAAAGTTGCACTATGGATGACAGTTCAAAATGTTTTATCATTTCAGATAAAACAAAATGATAAAAATAATTTTCTTATCATTCAAACATGTGAAGACTTCTCACCACTGTCCTCTTCTGAAAGTTCTTCTCTCTCCTCACTAAACCCTGAGCTGGTGTTACTTTGGCTGCTGGACACACTGACCAGACGTGGATGACATCCCACCTCCACCCTGTCCTCCTCTTCTCTGATCACCTGATTAAGAATTTCACCTTTTAAGCTTCTGAAACTTAAAAACTAGGCTCTCAGATGTTTCACTTATCCATGTCATTATGTATTTTATCGTTTGTTCACATTGATCTCAGATCAGTACTTTAAAAATATTATGACATATGCATAACAATGTGCATGAAAAACAAAAACATTCTAATATAAGCTTCACATACTGTGTGTAAGACACTGTTGCCTTGGTAAACACTGGACTGTTGATTTCAAAAGGAAATGAAAGTCATAAATTTGGCAGCAGGCACATTTAGGTCACCAAACCCCACCAAAACACAAACCAACAGTTTCCAGCATGAAACACTGTGGTATACAGATCATCTGTGTCACATTCTGTAGCTACAAAGTGACATAGGAAGTATGGTAGACAGACAGACAGACAGACAGACAGACAGACAGAGAGAATAGCTAACCCTATTCAACAGGAACACCTCTCGTTTGCTCTTGAGGTATGCAGACAAGTTGCCAAACTTGCAGTATTCCACTATGACCATTAGAGGCCCTGAAAACACCAAGAAGACACAGAAATGTTAAATACTTTATCACATATATTTATATATTTGTTATGTAGGTGAACTCTTGCAAAAGGTGTTTTTCTTTTTCACTGGAGATAACATAGCAAAACCCAAACTTTAAATATTTTTTGGAGGGAGGGTGTATCATTTTATTATAGGGAGATCATGCACCTCCTGGTTTGGTACATGCTCCAAGCAGGTTGACCACATTTAAGTGATGACCAATGTGATTGAGGATCTTCAGTTCTGTCATGAGAGCTTTGTGTTCGCTGGGTGTAGCGCCATCTTCAGGGACAGCACACAAATAACAACAGTTATTAGTTATTATTATATTAAATATCATCTGTACATATATATATATATATATGTAGTAATTGGGTAACTACTATCTAATCTAAATATAAAGCTATTATAGCAGGGTTTGGAATATACCTTTAAGCATTTTGACTGCCACTGTGGTGCAGCTGGCTGAATTACGAATTCCAAAAGCTGAGGCCTGCATCACTTGCCCAAATGCCCCTCGCCCCAGGGGCTTTTCTGGAGAACATAACAATAACCCTTATATCAGCATCAAGATCAATATATTTATAAAACAAACACAGAGACACACATGATCACAAATTACCCAGTTTAAGGCGTTCACGTGGAAACTCCCATTGGGTGGGGTCATATTTTAACCTATCACAGTGCTCAACCAGAGGCTCCTCCCCCGGGTGCAGGATGATTGGCAGGTACTCTGCTGTGCCATTAAAGGGGCCTGGCTAAAGAGGATACACACAAATTATTAAAGAACTGTGTATCTATTATTTCCATATTTGTTAGAACAAACAATATTAATAACAAATAATAACAATAAATCTGTTCATAGACTCTCAAGACTGTGGTAAAATTTATGAGACAGTGAGTTGAAACATCATTACCAGTAATATATTTAAATTGTTTATGTGGACTTTTGATTTCCAGCAAACAGGGAATGTTCTCAGAACGTTGGCTAACATTCTCTAAAAGTTCTCTTAAAGTTATCAAAAATGTTCTTGCAGTAATGTTAGTAGAATGCTTTTTTTACATCATAGATATCATTTATATCAAATATTATTATTAATAAATTGTTAGTGGAAAATTTTAAAAACACTACAGAATTTTTAAAAAGTCTGAATAAATGTCTGAATAACCAACCAATATTATCTAAAATATCAGACAACCAGGATGTTTTGAAAATATTTTCATTTTTACTTAATGGAAACATCCGGAAAACGTTCTTGCAGTCTTGTTAGCTGGGTTGGCTCTCTCACCTGTTTCAGTTTACGAATGAGCAATGTGAGAAGCAGCCAGAAGAGAGTGGCCACCACACATGTACATGCCAGGGTTGGGATCTCCAGAGAAAGAGAATCAGACGAACCTACAGGACACATACATCACTGTCGTCACTAACATTCACAGAATGTGTCTATGAAAATATTCCCTTTTAAGGTCTCACTATTGTTGTTGTATATATGAGTAACAAACCCTATCCATAAGTAGCACTCGGAACAGGTAGACACAACAGACTACTTCATTTTTTTCTCCACTCACTCTCACTCCTCCCCCTTTTTAATACATAGAAATAGCTAAACAATTTAAAGGCTACAACAGAGGCCATCTGTGGGAAATGAAAATGGGAGACAGTTTCCTTCCTGACCTACAGGAACAAAACAGCATGAATGTCTGAACTCAACACTGAGTTAAGAACTATCCTATCAGAGAGAATGAGAGAGTATGTGAGAGATATAATTATATCATGCTTTTCTACAGTTATATTCATGCAAATATTCATTACATTACTGTGAATGTTATTTTCAGTTCTTTTCACAAACTCAGAGGCAAGCTGAAATTATTTTATATGGTAATTGACAGCACACAGATGCTGGTAATAGCTTAGTTTAATATGGAGCCTAGTTTCTTGCCTTTGTTTTAAAGTAAATCACCAATAGAGCTGTTCAGTCAGTTTGCAGGGCAACTTTACACTTGCCACAGACATGTAAAAATGACAAACCATGATTGGTCACTTTACATGGCGGTCGTGTAGTGACTTCCAGCAACTGAGATTTGAATGAGTAACATTTGAAAATTCTGAAAGTTATTCTTAGTATTTCAGAACAGCAATTGCTTACTGTGAACCCAAATGTGGGCAGAGCTCTCCACAGATCCCCTCTCATTGGTGGCCTCACAGGTATAAAGCCCCTCATCTTCAGCTGTAATTCGGTCAATATGAAGGGTTCCTTCCTCAGGAGACAGCATAATGCCTATTGATAAAATAAATTATGAATATAATCTATCCATCTCGCTCTCGCATATATTTTATATTCAATATTGTGCATTAAAATAAGTACTCAGATACACCTACAACTTACCAGAAACCTGCTGAAGTTTTCTTTGGTCCTTATACCATGTAATATAAGGATGTGGAACTCCACGAGTGGGGCAATAGAGAGTGACCGAATTGCTCACGTTAACGTTGTGATCACTCAGATTTTGTAGTAGCACTGGAGCCTGCAAAACTACAGTAGGAGACAAAGAGAGCTCAGAGGTTGAAGGTCATTACACATGATGTTCCATGACCATCTACCCAGCTAACTGGGAAAGTTTTCTAAAGGTTCTCTCAAAGTTAAAAAAAGTTTGTTGTAACATTAGTAAAATATTTTTTAACATTATATAATCATACATCATGAAAAATGTTATTCTTAAGTAGTAAGTAGAACGTAAAAACATTACATAATTTTAAAAAGTTTGAATAACGTGCTTATAACCAATAATGTAATACAACATCATAAAAACTGGATGTTATAAACATTTCTAGAACTTTCAAGATAACATTTTTGTTACCTAACGGAAATGTTACAGAAACATTCTTTCAACTTAAAATTGTTAGCTGGGTATTCAGTTTACTTAAAAAAGCACATAAAGATCTCTAGGGAAACTGACGGAAACTGTGTCTGTTAGTATTTGTAACCGCCTTATAAAGTAACTGAGTGATTTATGGGGGCACATGCACTGTGTTCCGCTATTGTTAGAAAAGTGTGAATAGACTGCAAGTTGTATTTCTTTCACTGCGGATTAAAGACTGGAATGTTTGAATTGCAGCCATTGGAATTCTGCCATTCAGCAAAATCCCTCTGTTTGTCTTAATAACACATTTAGCAATACATGGACTCAACCAATATTTCCGGGTTAGCTGGCCAAGGATGCCTGGCTATTGCTTTGGCAGTGGATAGGCTTACACTTCTGAAAGAGATACAGAGAAGAGTTGTACAATGTAAGGTACATTGTAACTGCAGATGAATTTGTGTGGAATAAACAATTTATATAAAACCTGAAGCACCATCCCAGCTGACTGCTTAGGTTGTAAGAACATTTCCCTAACATTTCTATAAAGAAACAGAAACGTTAAAAATGTTTTTAAAAGTTCTAGGAATGTTCAAAACGTCTGTTTTTTAAACGTTATATCAGCATTATTGTTTGGTTTTAAGAACGTTAAAGTTTAAAACAAAGAAGGGTAGCCAATTTTTGAGAATGTTCCCTAGTAGCTGGTTTCATGGTACACACACAATCAAAAACAATGTCTACTCATTAAGCTTAATTACATAAAGCTCTTTTATAAGGCAGGAATAAAAAAAGCTGCTTTGTAATAAGCTGACTTTTCCCTCAGATATTGTCCTCCTGGACAATGATTATTGTCTCTTTCCCTCTGTGACAGCGTTTGATTGGCTGATTGTTCTTTGGCCATGTGAAGCAGCCTGTTAATGTGGCATAGTGGGAAGTGCCATTGTGTGCTCTTCCTCCTGACTAGATCTGATTTCCACACCAAATAGGTTCTGCTTCACATAGCCTTGGAGAACAGGGGCCACAGGAAGTTCCAGGACCCAGTTCCCAAGGACCCCTTTAGCTCTGTTTCTTACTCTTTGTTTCTGTTTCCGCTCGTGTCTTGAAATATGTGGGTATCTGCAAGCACATCTTTACATGACTTAAGTCAGTATCTTAAGAGCAGACTGATGGGTTTTGTGTGTGTATGGGGGGCATCTGAATTTAATACAGAGAACAGAGTTTCTTCTATGTTAATTATTTGGTCTGCATTAAATGTGCTTGAATTTTTGATTGTGAAGATATATTATTGTACCTTCTGATAAAACAGCAATATGGTCCATTATAAAGTGTGTAAAACATTTAAAGGGATAGTACATTTAAATAGAACAATTCTATTTTGTCATGTATTCACTGTCATGGCGTTTTTAAAATGTAATGTTCTTCTCATTGATGCCAAGAAAGGCAAGAACCAATGAAGTGTGATGTCATGGAACATGATGTCACTACTTTTAAATTAATTTTGAAGGTCAATAGCACCAGTCTTCATTCACTTTCATTGTATAGATAAAAGCTAGAACATTCTGCACAAAATCCTCACAGAAAAAAGAAATTTGTTTGGTTTTAGACCTGAGCAAATGAGCAAAAGATAACAGAAATGTTTGGTCGAGCTATTCATAATAGCTGCAATCCGTAACTTTTGCCTCTCCGCTGCCATCTCTGTTTGAAACATAAAATTGCAGGTTACTTTATGTACTTTTCATTCTGCGTGTTGCAGTCAAATTAAGACAAACTGACATTTCACTGGAAAATGAAACGATCAGTCATTATTATAAGCTTACCATTGTGAATCCAGGTAAGGTAAGGAGACAGGTTTGAACACTGATCTGTTATGTACTTGCTCAACTGATTTTTGTTCATTTTTAACCAAAGTTAAAGAAGTTTGGATTGCAGCTTTAAACAAGATCATTGGTGTATGTGTGTGTGTGTTGTACAGTAACTCTTAGAAACACACCTGTGACTTCCACTGGTGTATCTAGGTTCACACGTTCTCCTGTAAGTAGATGTGTGGTGGAACAACGGTATGTTCCTGAATCCTGTGCGGTCACGTTCTTCAGCAGAAGGTGCAGGGTGAGCGAGAACTGCCCCTCTGTAAGCACCCCTCCGAGAACTGAATTTCCCTCTGATGCTGTGGATTGATTTGTTATTCTATACCACGACATGTTTGAATAGAGGTGCTTATTGGCTATACAGATCAAGCGAAGGTCTCCGCCTTCTCTGGGCTCTTCCTCTAAAGGTGCAATGAAGCCTCCTTTGACATCTGTAATAGTGTACAAAAGAGGTTTCAATTTTCACTTCCTGGCAAGAACTATAGTCACTGGTACACTGACACAGAATGCATACAGACCTATTGGCAACAACAGTCTTGGCTGAGGCCAAAAACCAACAAAGACCGAGAAACCATTTTGGTGTGCTGACCAAGTAGCATTTCTTGTAACCTTTGATGACAATGTTGAATAGCCATTGTCAGTACAAGCAGCAATAAGAAGTTAGTGTAAAGGCTCCCTATTTACTTTAGCTATTTGAAATTTCCTGTGGAAACCGCTCTAGGGTTTCCTGATGGAAGATAAAGTTTATCTTTCTCGAACACCACCAGCGCTCTCCAAATAATGCGCCACACGAGGAGGCAGAACGATAAGAGCCACAGGTTCCTGTTCACTCCTCCAACCTGTCGCTATGACAACAGCTAGGATGGGCTACATCCACTGGCTAAATATAGCACAGCTTGAAAGCAAACCCTCGAAAACAAGGGGGTAGAGGTGGGGGGATAAGAATGTGTGTGTGTGTGTGTGTGAAACAGAGAGAGAGAGAAAGAGAGAGAGAGAGAAGACAGACAGAAAGACAGAAATAATGAAGGGAAGAATAAATGAATGAATGAAAAAAGAAAGAAAAAAAGAAAGAAATGTAGAGAATGATGTATACAAATTTAAATGGGGAACATGGTTGGAGATTTTAGCATAATTTGGGGTTTAATTATTTGTTTAAACACTTTGCTTAAAGTACCTGTGACATAAAAAGGAATGTCCAGTTCATCTCTGCCCATGAGGTTGGATGCAACACAGCGATAGATACCAGATATCAATGCTTCTCCAACTGTTAAAACTCCTACAGTCTGTAGAAACACACACATAGAAGATGTTGCATGCCATCAAAACTAGAGCCATACGAAAACATACAGAGAGTCTGAGACCTCTCACTTCTGTGAATACATGCCCCTTCTGTGAGGGTGAAGACGTGTTTGTTATGCCATTGGAATGCAACGTGCACTTCTGCATGTAGACATTTTCTCAAGTGGGGCATGTTCCTGGATCAACATCCTTTGTTGAATGAACAACATGCCCATCAAATACACATATTCAGAGGGAACTGACCTGTTAAGCAAAGTAAATCAAAACAAATCATAAGTTTAAAGGTAATTATATAATGTTGCCCATAAGGATGTTTGTTAGATCACCAAGTTATAGTACCAAATGTATCCCTAACCATCCCTAACCTTATGTCTAACATTAACCATTACTTTAACTTTAATGTAGTACAACCAGATGAAAATTAAAGATTAATAAGAATGTTTATTAATTAAGTTAAATAAGATGAACCAACATTAGTTGCTAACAACTTTAAGTTGTATGAACATTTCCCTAACACTTCTATTAAGTAACAAAAACATTAAAAATTTTACGAACATTGAAATGTCTAGTTTTTTAGATATATGTTATATAAATTTTATTGCTTGGTTATGAGAAAGTTCCTAACGTTCTAAAACGTTCCACTAACAATTTAGGAATGTTTATATATATATATATATATATATATATATATATATATATATATATATATATATATACTATTATATATATATATATATATATATATATATATATATATATATATATATATATATATATATATATATATATATATATGTTAAAAAAAGTTCTACTAATGTTACTGCAAAAATGTTTTTGACAACTGTGATAGAACATTTAAAGAATGTTAGCCAACATTCTGGGAATGTTTCCTGTTAGCTGGGTTGGTTGATAGGAATGTCATTTCAGCACAAAAAGGATGTTTATCCAGGAACATGTTGTGTTTAAGGTAATTATGGTAACCATTAGGATGGACTATTCTTGGATAAGGTGATAACTAAATCATTTCATGCAGTTCAAGTCATGAGAGAGGAGGGACACCTGTTTAACCATCCCATGTGTTTCTACACAAACTGAACTGACACCTGATTGCTGCTATACAGTCATTTGATGGACCAGTTTAGAATCTAAAGAACCCAGTGAATCCAAAAAAGTTCAAGTTCAATTTATTTATATAGCGCTTTTCACAGTGGCACAATGTTACAAAGCAGCTGTACAAATGAAAATATCCAAAAGTATAAGTGAAAACTGAAACTGAAAATGAAAGAGAAGGAGGAGAGAAAACTAGGAAGAGAAAAGAAAGAATATAAGCAAGCCAACAGGGCAACAGATGATGTTGCATCTAGATGATTGAGTTCAACAAAAAAGAACCCAATCATTTGGATTCCAGTCGAGTTCTGCTTTTGCATTCTCATGTGCCCTCTTGTGTCTGAATTTAATTTGTCCCCTACTATAACGCTCACCTTATTTTTCCCCTGTAACACTTCCTGTCTGTGGCTGACGGTCAGGATGGGATTGTGGGTGGACGTGACTTCTGTCTTCCCACTGACTGCAATCCAGGAGGAAGGAGGAGGCTTCTCGCATCTTAGAAAGAGGAACACAGGAAAAGAGAAAGAGGAAGAAAGACAACGCTCTCAGTTCACAAGTGTTGACGGTGTGATCAAGACAGATGTGCGGTGCAGCTGCGGCATGAAGAACCGGAAGAACCTCTGATAGAAAGTCTCTTGGGAATTCAGTTTTTCGCTACAATCATCTTACTATGAATATTTTCATTGGAATTCTTTTTTTGCTGTGTGTTCCCTATCAGGATATGGTGACACTTGTTGGAGTGTTCCATAATTAGCAGTGTGTGGTCTTGGATGTGTTCCTTTTCCTGTCTGTAAATCATCCAAACTGTCTTTTCAAAAGGTCCAACCTCTCGTCTATTTTACACAAACTTCTGGCCATTAATTTCCATTATCTTATCCATGCCAATTCCTAATCTTTGGAATGTGGTTCTGGTGGTACGTGGTGATGGGTATTTGTCCGTGAACACATGCCCACCGCCCTATACCACTCCCTGGCTTTGACAACTCTCTCTGATTGCTTTTCCTATTTGGCAGAGACAGTGAGTCTTCTGTCTTCATATGTCCCACCCTGATCATGACAGCAGCATTTCTGGAACACACTCTCCCATGGCTCTCCAGGAAGAGTCTCTCACTCACACAGACATGCACACGCACACATACTTCATATACTTCTTTTAACACTGTACAGATTGTATATTTTATCTCATATTAACATTGACATTTGATCAGTATATGTGTTCCCTGGGAATCGAACAAACAAACCTTTTGCACTGCTAATGCAATCCCCCTACACTAACCCCACCCCTAAACCTAATCATCACAGAAAACGTTCTGCTATTCTAGATTTTCAAGAACGAGCATTCTGTATGTTTATAAGCTTCTTTCCTCGTGCGGAACTAACAATGTCAACACAAGGTCAAAAGTTACTGGTATAACTATTATTTTTGGGGACATTTAGTCCCCTTAATGTAGTGACTACAAAATCCTCCCACCCCACACACACACAGAAAAAGAGACTCCAACTTCACACACTTATTTGTTTCATCGCAAACATCCTAAAGCACAGTCATTCTTGATTCACACCAACACACACTCACATCCATGTACCCTGTGTGCCTGCGTACAGTATTGCAAACAGTCCATTTGAACACAGAAAACTCTTCATATAAAATCTATGCTGTTCTGTTTTCTAGAAACATGTTTGTTGAAGCTTTCAATGAAGAAACAGTTTATTACATCAGTCAATGTTTCAGCTACACTTTGGCTATCAGTGAAATCTTTACAGTTTTTAGAACCAAAACAGACATATTGTACAAATGATGTCAAGCAAATTTAATGTAAAAACAAGTACATTTGATATAAACACATACATTAGATATTACAAAATACATTTTTTTATCAGCGTTCTAACACGTTTGGCAATTACTGAGATTTACCATAAGTAAGTTAGTTGTATAAAATTATTAAATATTAGAATCATATATTACTCATAGACAATCTGTATAAAAAGGGAAGAGAATTAGAAGAGACCCGTAGAGTAGAAATCACAATCGCACACACAAATACTCAATTGGCCCTTCATACAAATAAAAACATCCACACACAACAACACAGACACTGGCATACAAACAGGATCTATTCAACACAAAACAAACTGGCTGTAAAACACAGCATCGTCATGGAGAGGAAGAGTGTGACATGAATTTGACATGGGATGACACAGAACTGTTGTTGTTCATTTCTGGCCCATTGGAAGTCCTACACAGCAGGCGTTCCAGGCCGAGTCTAGCTCGGAAAATAACAGAATTCCAAAAAAATAACAGAATTCCAAAAAATGATCCTTGGTTTCTCTGCATTCCTCAGCTCACGTCAAAGATGTAGTTACAGAATATGTCACCGTGTGCAATCTGAACTCACAGCTTTTTGTGGATGTTAGAACAGTAACAGACGATCTGGGCTTGGAGATGGAGAACTGGCTCATACATCCTTTATAGTACCACTTAAGAAACACAAAAAGCAAAAGCAGCACCAGGCAGTGTAGGCAATGTGTGAATGGGGATTGCACACTTGTGGCATGGGCTGCTGCAGGAGGGCACCTGTCTTTAGTCATGTCTTTGGTGTTGTTGCCATGGAAACCATCCTGAGGGAGAATTGGCAGTAGTAGTCAGTGGCCAGGGATTGGTGGTTAATCCATAACTGGGATGGTACTGGTTTAAGGGTTGTGATAGTCTATGAAGCAGGACAGGTGATCGACTCATTCATGGCCAGAGGGATTGTGGGTAAAGTGGGGTGGGGGGGCTCAAGGGGGGGAGTGTGGGATCAGGGACTCTCAAGAATAGATCAAGCTCCTGAGGAAGCGAACTGTGCCACGTTTGAAGACGGAGGGACAATTACGCTGCTGGGAAGCTGTCTCGCGTCGGGGAGGAAGCCAAACAACGAGAGGAAAAGCGCTCTGATTTTTCGCACAGGAAGCCCGTCTGCGCCTCCTGCCTGGTTGAGATAAGGCTGCCGTTCCCATGGCCAAGCTCAGGCCCATCCAGCCGCTATCAGGCCGGCCCGGCCCACAACTCCACTCTCCTTGCGCCTCCTCCACCGCATCGTCAGGCCAGCCGCGCCGGGCTGCTATAAAGAATAAGGGCCTGAGTCAGGATCCAGCCAGTCAAGACCTCTCAACAGAACGTACATACAATACCTTTCATTGATCATGTTTTATACAGTTGTTTCTTATGATCTCTTACACACTGTTTTAACTTTACTTGCTCTAATGACAGGTTCTCAGCAGTTCTAATGTACAAATGATGCTTTTGAGGAGCCCAAAAAATAGTTGGACACTTTAGCCATACTTAGGATGTATAAATGTCTTTGCATTGTATAACAATATAGCACAATAAATGACATTTATTTAAGAAAATGTGATGAACAGCATCTTTGTTTATGACATGTGAGCACTAAACAGTTATTCATTAAGCAGATGCTTTTATCCAACAACTTACAAATGATGAAACATCACCAATTGGTGATGTTGTTTTGCAACATGGTTTGATGTTTTGCAATAAAATATAGAAACTGAATAAAAATTAAATTGTATATATAAGTATGACAGTTGCCACACAAGTGTCTCTTTAGTGCCCAAATGTGTCCAAATACTTTTTGGGGGCAACTGTATGTACTCTTTCATGATTCAGAAGGAACAATTAAAAAATGATATCAGAAGGAATGTAGGATGTACAAAGTTTACGGTATTATTGCAGTGATATTTCATTTTCAGTTCCTTACAAAGGAGAGTACACTCAAAAATGTGCCGGGCTAATGTCACAAATCTAGCATGTCTTGATGGGAGTACAATAAATGGAAGCCTGATCTAAAAACAGACACGTTTAGAGTAGAACACAGTTTACAGCAACAAAGGCTGTGTCATACTGTGGAGTAAAACATTTAGGAAATGTTAGATTTTATAAAGCAATCTCTGGCCATTCGTTTGACTCAAAGTGTGTGTGTGTGTGTGTGTTCTTGTTTTTCTATCATTTTGGAAACTAAATGTCCCCACGAGGATGGTAAAAGTCACACAAACCTACAATGTGGGGACCAGTCAGCTATATCCCAAAGGGAAACGGATTATTAAACATACTAAATGATGACTATTTGAAAATGTAAAAATGCTTAATGGTTTCAGTGAGGAAAGTATACAGTCTACACAGCATAAAAGCCATTATATCTATGGAAAGTCCCCACAAAGCATACAAACCTAACGTGTGTGTGTGTGTGTACAAGTTTCACTATATTTGTGAGGGCCAAATGTCCTTACTAATATAGTGAAATGTCATGACAACCCTAACCTAAACTTAACCATTTATTGGTCCTCATTAAATAAATAGTATCAGTCAACTCATGTTTTTTAAATCTAATTTATATATATAATATAATAAGAACATATAATAGCCTGATACAAAATCAATAGACATTTATGCCATTACCTCACAAATATAGTGAAACAAACGTGTGTGTATGTTGAAGTATCTTTCTATATGCAAGTAAGCTGGAATGCATGTGGATGGGTGTTTCTCCTATGAGTAATGCTTGCTGAATTTTTCTCATGAGAACAGTGGATAAGTGGTGTGTCAGATATTGAAGAAGGCATGGCAGGATGCGTCTGAGCAATCACAATAATAAACAGCCAGCATTCTGCACAGGAAGTTCATTTAATCACAGTGTTTGATTTAGAGACGAACAAATCGTGCTTGTAAGCACGGAACTGGCCTCTTTATGAAGGGCTTTTTTCTGCACTTTCAACTCGGAGTTAAATTCAGTTCTGTGACTGTAGCAGGCACACACACTCCCACAAGTACAAACACACACACAAGGGTCTGCATCCACACCAAACAGAATAGCACACATGAAAGGCCTTCTCAAGCATCTGTTCTACAAACTAAGAGGAAACACATGCTGAAATAGACAAAACAGGTCTCTGTTCACAAAAACACACACACACCTATATAGACAAACGTCATATGTGCATTCATTCTAAAATCACATCAAACACTAAAACCAGGTACAGTGTGAAAAGACTGAACTGTTTAGATTTGACATGAGGATATCTAACTTAGTCTAGTGTGGGAAATCCAAGCCCAGCAAAATGACATTGTCTCACAAGTGTTTTTTCACCTGGATCAAATACTAAATTAAATGTGGCTGAATATCTGGCCCTGACCCAGTATTCTTCAGTGTATCCCCTTCCTCTGTGACCAAAAGGCAATGAGGACTCAGTCAGTGATGGGTTTTAAATTTAGAAAGTTCTTTGTAATGCTTTCACTTTTTTGAAACATGATTGTGTAAAATCAAACTTTTAAAGAGCTTGGAGAGGCCTGAAAGAAAACAACATACAGCTAACTGTGCTAAAATAAGGTCTAGACTGAACACCAATATTTTTATATGAAAAAGCCTTTCTATTTATTACCTACTTGCTCACACTATTAAAGGGAAAGTTCACCCAAAAAAAATGTTTTTTTTTTTTGCTTCTGATGAACACAAAAGAAGATATTTTGAAGTACGTTGGTAACCAAACAACCGTGGCACCCAAAGACTTCCATTGTATGGGCCAAAAAACACTGAGACATTTCTCAAAATATCTCCTTTTGAGTTTCACAGAAGAAAAAAGTCACATAGGTTTGAAATGACATGAGGGTAAATAGAAGAAGAGAGAACTATCCCTTTAAGGTTAGATTTAAAGCAGTTTTATTTGCCTTAATTGGCAATAATAGGCGGATTTCAAACATAAGTGTGTTGAATTTGGTAAATTGGTACCTGCATAAATAATGGAATCTGGGTGTTTGTGTATGGGTGGTGAACTTACAGGCCTTTCGGAGGGCATGGATGCCACAGCCACTGAATCTGAGGGGGCGGAACCGCATGAGAGGTGCAGTGCAGGGCTTGTCTACTGCCCCGCTGGACAGTCCCAGGCTGCCGCGTGGACACACTCTTTTCTCCAATCTGTGGCATCACTATGAACAGATTTACATAGAACATAAAAGCACTGAGTCTACAGGTCTACCCAAATAATCACTATATTATTTAAGTGATTAGGCTGCCTAACAAAGAAAAATAATTTTATATATATAATATAAAATTGATATTATAAGCTGATAATGTTATATTGTCCACCCACACCTTTTAGATAATTTGTACACCAATAATTAATCTTAATAATTAATGCTATACAGTCCTAAAACAAAGAATAACAGCTCTTTATGCTAAGTCTTACCATTTACCACCAATGTGATTGTGAGGTTCTGGAAAAGTCCATACTGCTGGATTCCAGTAAGTATAGTGTAGATTCCTGCATCCTCTTCAGCAACATCCCGAATGACCAGCGAAAACCCGTCAACATGGTAACGAGAACATCGCTCGGCTGCCACCATCCCATCCTTCAACCTAAGCAACAGCAAAATCTTTAAGATTCTTTTTGGAAGAGAAGCATGTATCTCTTTTGGAAGAGAAGCATGTATATGTATCACACATGGCCATATACTTTATGTTGTTTTTGTAAACAAATATATTACAGTAAACAAATACAGTTTGTTTAATATATTCAATTTTGTGAAAAAAAAATTAATTACGTCAATCCAGTTATCTAACAATTAGAAACCTTACCAGATGATTTCTGGTGCAGGGAATGCACTTAGTTTTGGGGTAAGGCGGAAGGATTTCTGTCCTGCAGAAGCTTGAACCACAGGGCCATCTTTGTACTTGAGTCGAATAAAAGGCTGGTCTGGGAACAGACAGACATGTACGAAGGACCATCAAAACAAACATGTGGAGGAGTAACTGAGGAGTGAAATGCTGTAAAATGTTAAACCAGGGGCCTCAAAAGTCAATAACCTTTGAAAACTCAAACTGAATTGAAGAATGTGATAAACTAATAACACTGGATGTGGCAGGTTCAGTGTGTCTGGTAGTAAGAGACCCTTGTGTTAACAGGATGAGCTAACAAGAAACTGGTTAGTTAGCGATCTCTAAAAGTTTTTGTAAAGATATCAAAAATGTTCTTGCAGTAATGTGATCAGAACTTTTTTAAAAGTTGCAAAATAAAAAAAATGTTTGAATAATGGTCTTACAACTATGACATTCATACACGGTAATACATTATGCATCTTTCATCTTTTTATCTTTCAAATAACATGTTTATATTTGTATATACTGTACACATTTCCAATGTTTTTATTGCTTATGGAAATGTTAGGGGAATGTTATTACAACCTAAAATTGCTAGCTAGGTATCAATTGGAGGTGTAAATTAAGCACAAAAAACAAATCTGGTAGCAGTTTTGCATTATATATAAAGCTTACATCTATATAACATATATACAGTATAAAGTATTAAATATGAAAATTTTCAGCAAGAGAAAACTCACCATAAACAATAACTGTTGTATTTGTGTCTCGCTTGGATGGACCACTTGTCACATGACATTTGTAGAGTCCTCTGTCTGCTTTGCTTAGTCTGGGGATGGTGAGAACGCTGTAGAACAACATGTTGGTTCTGCTTTTCGCTATGCGTTGGCTGATCGTGGCCGAGCCATTAGCCTGCAGTAAAAACAAGCAAAGTCAATTGTGTCACAAACACTCATTTTGTTCTGTCGAGAGAAATATAAACAACATGGTTTTCACAGGAAAGGAGGGCTACAAAACAGCTGTCCTCAGTAGAAAAACACTTTTAAACACTTTGAACACTTAATTTTAATAATAATGCCGCCTGTTAGCACAAACTGGGAAATCTTTATAAAACCATGCTAGTTAACTACAGAAACATTTTATTATCCTTTATAACTCAGGAGACATTAAACTTAATGGAAGTTTAATGTTTAATTTCGGTGTCTTTTAACTAAATATTAATATTATATATTCCAAAAATGACTGTACAATCAAGATTTTAGATTTAATCATTCTAAAATCACAAATTCATACTGGTAAAACCCACCTTTCCTGGGTAAGTCCAGGTAATGGACACTCTGGAGTTCCACTCAGCCGTTACAGTGCAGTTCAATGCTAACATCTCCCCCTGTAACGTGTGCACCAAACCTGTGCTGTTCAAATACACGCCCAGGATCTTATTCACTGTAAAAAAAGATGTTTCATTAATTTAAGAAGGTCCACACAGCTGGAAAATCTTTACATTTAAGCAACAACTCATGGTGCAACAACTGGCACCAAGTGCTCTACCTGGTCTGTGAGTCAAGAACTTGTTGGTGTATTTGACTCCATTGACGATGGTCTCACAGGAAAAAAGTCCGATGTAGAAGAACGTTGGGCTACGAATTGTAAAACCATGTCTGCTGTTCCAGGTGATGGTTCTATAATCAGGAGTTAACCGGTGGAGAGGAAACTGAAAAAAACAGAAGATAAATGGTCATTTAAACAGTTCAACATCTTCAAAATAAGCTATCACTTTAATTTAACTAAATATTTAGTTTCACTTCATTAACACTTAAAGATCTGCATTGTGACTTTTCAGTGTGTTTCCGCTCAATTGGTAAAACGCTGTGCTTGCAACACCAAGGTTGTTGGTTCAGTCCCACTGATGAAACATCTACCTTGAATGCAGTGTAAGTCACTTTCAGTTTGAACCTGATTTAGCCAGAATACACCAGGGTGGGTTCAACATTGCACCGTCCTGCAGTAATTCTTGGACAGCAATGATTTTGTTTACATGCATGTTCAATGGAGGAAATGTTTACAGGCTTAGAAGTGACATTGTGGAAGTGTCCTGCCCTTTCTCAAGGGACCAGGTGAATGCTTCCCCCCCGGTGTGAGTGATCAAACTCTCCTTGTTCTTAGCAGGCAATGCTGTGTTAGGTAAGCTTTCATTTTCAACCTTTGAGCACATGTCCACCACATTTTTAGAAACTGTGACCGATATAGCAGATAGTCTATGCGCAAATGCTGGTAAGTCTTACCAATCAAGGGTTGCATCATGCATTTAATATTCATGAGCAAAGTTAATTAGTCATGAGCAAAGCTTATTCGTTTCATTTTTCAGACAATTTCTACCTTACAGTTTTAGGTTGTAAGAATGTTTCCCTAACATTTCCATTAAGTAACAAACGTAAAAAAATATTAATGTCAATGTTCTAGGAACGTTCAAAAGGTTCAGTTTTTTAGATGCATTAATGTTATTGCTTGGTTACAGGAACGCTATTCAACCTTTTTTTAGAAACGTTCTAAAAACGCTTTTAAAAACATTCCACTAACAACTTAAGCATTACCTTTCTTTAATATATGATATATAACATAAAAAATGTTCTACTAACTTTACTGCAAGAACATTTTTTGATAACTTTGAGAGAAACTTTAGGAAACATTTAGCCAATGTTCTGAGAACGATCCCTGTTAGCTGCGCCACAACTGCCTTTACCATCTAATCTCATCTTCATCTTACAGTATGGTGCCAACTCTTCTCTCTAACATCACTCCTTAAGATGGCAGCTCTTGCGTGTGCAGTATAGGCGGGTGAGGATGTGGAAACGTGACTCCAGTCCATCGCTTCTCATCCTGTTACTACAGGATATAGACATTGCGGCTGGGCCCTCAGGTCAGTTTCTGGAAGGGCCCCAGTGGCTGCTTTCACAGCTTCAGCGAGAGCACAGTCGCCTGGGTATTGTTCCCTGTGCAAGAGCTGCACGATTAAAGATACACATGCCAAGTACAAAATCCTTGCAGGAAAAAAACACTCTGCCACAGTGTGACAGCCCAACTTTGAGAAGAGTGGAGGAAGCCTGTATTTATAGACCGTTACCTTTTGTATATCTTTGCACAGGGTCAGCAGGACATAAACACAACGAACAGAAATGAAATGTGGTACTTTTTTCAGCAGAAAGGAGGAGAGGGATGTCATATCGTTTGAATATCCTAAAATATTTTCCATCCTGCGTGAGATGAGCCAAAGACACTACGAGGGGAAACTGGTCAACTTGTTCCTTTCTGTTTCCTTACCTCGTCTGAAATTCATGCTAAAAATGCTTCAGGTCTTTCTTGGGGCAGTCGGTGCAATATTTAAAGTGATTCTACCTTTTAGCAGTGTATTTTATCATCCTACACTGTAAAAATTAAGATATTTACGGTACAGTTTGGGGTTCCACTGATTGCTACAATGGTGGAACCCTTTGGAGAATCTCTTGAAACCTCTGTGGGGTTTAATGGGGTTTCTGTAAGAACCTGGAGGAAGTCTTTAGCGATCTCAAGTTCCATGTGGAGAGCTGATCTTTTTGAAAGGTTGCCTAGAGGTGCTCCAAAGGCTGTATGGTCCAAGTGGCAGCTGAGGAACCTCAAATGGTGCCTCAAGAACCTTTTCCATTTTACATGGATATCAGCTTGGTTAAGATCTACTGCTTCAACAATGATTCTGATACATTTTTATCAGAGGTGAAAGCTTCCTTCCACAAATGTCTGTGTTCATTCCACCAGCTGTGGAACACATCAGGCCATGTGAGGTGGTGGGGGCACTTTAGACCTTTAGATCTTCAGGGCTGAGTGTTGTGCCAACAGGACAAAGGAAGCTTGGGGCGCCGCTCACTCTGAGTATCTGATGACCTTTGTTCACCCCTGCCCATGCTCACACAAACATACACACATCCGAACTGGCACCAACAGATGCTTTCCCTTATAACCTGTAGTGATGATCCGATAAGGACAGAGAGAGGATTTGTGAATGAGATTCCAGCTGGAAAATCAGCCACATGTATGGTGGTGGAAGCCACAGATATGAGAAGACAATGATCGGTCAATAAACTGTGATGAAGAACAGAAAGGTGGAAAGGTGCTGTGAGAAGGTTATGAAAAGTCTGTTTGTGAGATGGCTATAACAACTGGAGAAGATCAACACTGTGTCCTGACCACAAATAACAAGATAAACAGTTTAGGACACATGTAACAGAAAAAGACGTGATAATCCCCAGCTAAAAATTAAGGTTGTAAGAATGTTTCCCTAACATTTCCAAAAGTTACAAAAACTTTAAAAATGTTATTTTGGAAGTTCTAAGAATGTTAGATGTTTTTTAGATGTTGTTTTAACATTTTATTGCTTGGTTATAAGAACATTATTGAAATGATTTTAAATTTTGTAACATTTTTAAAACATTCCACCGGCCACTTAAAAGTAACATTTTTGATATGTATGATATATAATGGTAAAAAAAAAACATTCTACTAACATTACTGCAAGAACGGTTTTTGATAACGTTGAGAGAACTTTAAAAGAATGTTTAAGAACATTCCCTGTTAGCTGGGTCACAACTGTATACATAGTGTGACACATAAAAAAAGTGTTGATGTACGATGCAGATAAACAGAACAGCCAATCAGAGAACAGAAGAAAGTTGAGGTGCCTTTAGAATCAGTGGTTATGTCTGCTTGGATTTCAGACGAGTCTCACCTTCACCAATGAGACTTTGGCATCGGGGTTCGTGACCTTGCAGGGGAAGACTAAAGGCTCTCCCTCCCTCATGTAGACCACGTCTGGGATCTCCGATTGCACCTTCACAAACGGCCACTGGCTATCTGAAACACCAATACTGAGGTCAGGAACAAACAGAAGCACACACTTCCACAGCATACAGACAGTAGACAACAATCTATAGTCAGCAATAAATACAGAGAAATTGCTTGCTCAAACATTCTCTCTCTCTTACACTTTCGTTCCAGTTGCAATGTGCTTGTGGCAATGAAAGGCTTTGGGTGTTGCTCACCCCATTGTTTGGCGCTCTGGTGTTATTAAAGGAAAGAAAAAATCTCTGAACATTTTAACAAAAGTACCCCAAGGACTTCTGGATGCTTCCTTGTCGTGCTTTGATTCAATGTGAAAGACAAAGGGTGAGGCGAAATTGACATGGCCGCAGGAGCGATTGATGACCCCCAGGGGCCTTGTTGGCTTGTGGGCGCCGCACCTAATGACCTGGGGCACCTCTGTTCCGTACCTGGCCTTCCTTCCCTGCTAACGGGGAATGTTCTGAGAACATTGGCTAAAGTTCTCTCAAAGTTCTAGAAAGTTTTATAGTTTTATATAGAACATTATATATCAAACATCAAAAATATTATTCTTAAGTAGTTAGTGGAACGTTACTGAATTGAAAATGTTTGAATAACGCTCTTTTAACCAAGCAATAATGTTAATAAAATGTCTGAAAACTGGACATTGGTAACATTGGAAACAAAGGAAACATTGTTAATTCTAAATTCTAATAAATAAATGTTAATTCTTACAACCTAAAATTGTTCGCTGGGTGAATGCCTGGCAAGGGAGGATCCCACCAGTCATTGAGGTACTTCTGCCCTTCAAGATGCCCTGCACAGACACGCATCCTAACAAACATGAACACACCCCTGCTGCCAAGAAGACACTGTATCTTCTACCCTTGTTACCAACACGCCCCTCCCCACCAACAGCAGCACAGGATGCGGACAGCGGGGCTGAGGGAGATAGATAAGACTGGGTACCCTGGGAAAGGCTGCCCAGGAGCTGAGCCTTTCAACAGCTGAGCTATTTCTGTCCCCTGAGGTAGCACGCAAATTAAAGTTACAGTTCAAATATAGACAACCGTGAGGAGAGACCACTGTGTGTGCAAAAACAAATAATGCCAATGGGAAACAGTGCCAGACAGTCACTTAGTGGGATATGTTGCTTAGGAGAAAAATGGTGTTTAGATATTATTCACTCCCTCAAACTTCCTGTTTAGCTTTAAGAAATGGAAACGGTGAGTGAGATGGCCAGTTATTGAATGCAGGCTGGAGAGAGAGGGTTTTGTTGGCTTGTTGCATGTTTGAGCGTTCACCTGAAGGTTCTTACCTGTGATATAGACATACACAGAGGCCGGTTTGCGCTGCTTTTGAAGGTACCTGCAGCGGTAAGATCCAGTGTGCTGAGCTAAAGCAGGACTCAGTGTCAGACGACTACAGTACTGGCTGTTTTTCTTCCCGCATCTAGAGTCTTTTATCAGTTTGCCATGATAGATTTTTGGAACACCTGATGGCAAAATCCACTGAAGCTCCCAGCGTCCCCTGAAACATCAACTAGAAGTCAGTTATTGCCCCAGGTCCACTAGAAGATCACATGACCATCTCAGTGATTGACATAAAGTGTATTAAAATACATAATATACTTTCTGTATTCTTACCAACCGTAATTCTGACTAATATTTTTAAGTTATTTCCCTAACATTATATCTCAGTAATAAAAATGTTCAGAACATTTTGAAAGTTCTAGGAACGTTCAAAACGTCCAGTTCTTAGATGATGTATTAACTTTACTGTTTGGTTATAAGTATAAAATAACTTTTTTGTAAGGTTTTTAAAACAATCCACTAACAATTAACTTAAATACCTTTTTTGCTATGTGATATATAACATTAACAAAATTAACATCACTGCAGGAGATTTGATCATTTTTGAGAGAACGTTTAGAGATATTAACCAATGTTTTGAGAAAATTCCCTGTCAGTTGGGATCTTCATCATCTCTGTTAATCATGAAGAAACATTTGACTTATTCAATTGCATCATGTGACTCTTTCAAAATTCATTTGGGAGCTCACCTGCAGTTTAGCTGAAGTGTCTGGTTTCTCTCTATAATAAGTTCCTTCTGGGTAACATCTAGCACTGGAGAACTGAACCTTCCTTTTGTGTCTATATCTGTCAGAAAACAGAAAAGCAGGCTAGAGTCTGCAGAGTAATGTCATGAAAGCGTCATTAATTAAAATTTACCATAGCAAGTCAAAGAGGTGATATTAGGAACATTTAGGCGAATGAGTATATGAAACATAATGTGAAAAATTTGACTTTATTTTTTAACTATTATAAAACCAAAGGATAAAGTTATAACAATATTTCCAATGGAACAGTTCCACTAATACACAGTGTCTGCTAATACAGAGTAAGCTATATTTTAGGTGCTGTTTCATTACTTCTTAACATTTGCCCTTCATGTATTATTATTATTATTAGTGTTATTATTGATTATTTATTATCAATGAGATGTTGTTGAAGAGAAACTTCGTAAATCTAATGGTTCATAAAGGGTTTATTTAAAATCTGTGATGCCTGAGACCTGAACTCAAAAAACACTTTAGTGTGAAGAAACTTTCATGGTTCAACTGATAAATTAAAAAAGTAAAAATAAAGTACAAAAAGTAGTATTTAGTTGCACATGATTATTTACCATTAGTAAAAAGTCAATATAACAAATGTAGGCTAACAGACAGATTACCATTTCTCCATTTCACCACTTCTGTAATGTTTTTTTAATGTTTTAGGAATGTTCAAAACCTCCAGATTTCATACGTTGTATTAACATTATTGGTTGGTTATAAGAACGTTCTGTTCTGTTTTTTAAACGTTCCACTGGAAACTATAGAACAACGCTTTTGATACATGATATATAACGTTATAAACGTCCCACTAACTGTGATAGAACCATTAGAGAACGTTAGCCAACGTTCTGAGAACGTTATCTGCTAGCTGGAATATTGTATATTGAATAATTGTACAGGCAGCTGTAGTAATAATTTATGACATTGGTGTCAATATTGCTGTGTCAATATAACAGGTTAGTTAATATGCAAATTGCTATTACATTTATTAGGGCTACCGCTCTATTAATGCATACTAATGCATTTTCTTCTGACGACTCCAATTTTTCATATTTTACAAAACGAAAACATTTGTTGGGTGTTGGGCACTGGGTTAAGGGACTATCTAAAATTCAATTTAAACCTCACGTCATTGCTTAATGCAAACGGGACATACAATGCGTGTCAGCATTGTTTATTGCTTTCAAAGCATAATTTCCTTTCCATCATTTATACAGAACGCGGATGCCATGCGCCGTCCATACATTATAATGGCATTGTGAAAGGCCAATGAAAAGGGAAGTGAAGTCAAGCACTTTTTCCCACACCGATTTAAACAAGCTCGTTATCAGCCTGTCCACACGCTACGGTTCCCCAACAAGAGCTTTTGGCACTAATTACAGGGTTAAAAGCTGCCAAATCCAACAAAACCTTTCACGTCATATTTGATTACACACTAACCTTCCAGAACAAGAAAGCTTAAAGTTTGAAGATTAAAACAAATAAGGAAGAACTGTGACACAAGTGAATAAAAACAGGTTTCAATGTTTGCGGGGGATGCATGCAACTGAATTGAAGTGCATGCACCTGAAAGGCTCTTTAAATATAAGCGGAACGAGATGGAAATCTGTGCATTTATCTGTGCCTTTGTTATTCTTGCTTTGACGGATTGTCTTTCGTTTTTTAAACGGAGAGAAAAGATAGTTAGTCTACTAAAAATGGCTGGAAACCCATGAATCTTCTCAAATATCGTAGTCAATTGCGTTTGTTTTCTGCTGTAAATTGCTACAAACCATAAAGCAAACGAAAAACATCTAATACGTTAACATTAACCTATTAAAATAACTAATGAGAGTCAATGATTGCATTTGTCTTTAATAAATCTGCTTTAATATTTGAAGGATTTTTACAGTTTTGCAACCGATTCATTTCAGATATTCAACATTGTCCTATGCATTTTCCCAGTGTTTGCAATATTTTGAAGCCTGTCTACATGCTTTTGAAGCACGCAAGCAGGAAATCTCTTTAAAACGAGTTGATCCATTAATGGTTTTCCCATCCTGTGATGTGAGTGGTAAGCTGACCAATAAAGCAACACACTCAAAAATCACGCACTGTGTACAGTACATGGGTTCACCCTGTTTCCTCCCTGCCTGTGGGTCTGTTTTAGCTATAACACACTGATTAGGGCCGGTTCCTGCCTGCTCGAAAGTTTCCTCACGGTGGTCATGACCCCGCAGTCATTTCTATTAAAACTCCCATTTCACGAAGTGATCAGGGGCAGGAAATAACGCCCTCTCTGATTTAACCCGGGCCAAGACGGATGCCAAGCAAAAGCAGAAAGGTCTCCGTTATCTAAACAACTTGTCCTAGAATAAAACAAACCCCAGAAAGGATCACGTCTGATTTAGGGCGTTATGATTTATGCGTAATGCATCATTGACAAATTATTTTTTTTATTATCTAATGCAAATTAGACTAAGTTACGTTCACGGTTCATAGCAATGCCTGGCATCTTTTCTTTAATCTGCATCATTAATATTATAGCATGATCATGGTCACGTCGTACACGCACATCCTTTGCGCATTTTGCGCAAACTTCTGTTCATCCTTTCGTTTTGGTTGAGCACGGATCAAGGCTCTTACAATCATTCAAATTATCGTTAATAAGTTTAGAAATGATAAACACTAATAGGTCATTGGTAAAGCTATACGTACCTTTTGCCAGAACACGCCCGGACAGTCCAAATATGATCACAAATAATATATCGAGCATTCTTATGGTCTTGGTTGAAGGTCCTTGCTTGGAGATGAACACCTACAATGCAAACTGCAGATCCAATCCTCCAGAGAATCAGTCTCCAGACTCCTCAAACCCTTGTTTCACACGGACTACAAACTTCAGCAATGTCCGGAGTATATGAACTCTTGATGTAGAGGGACCAGGAAAGCATTCCAGTTAAACTCTTGCCCATTATGACTGTGGGCTGGGATTTATTCAATTCCCACCGCCACCGGAGCTTCGGTGACGATCATTGACACACCCACTACCCGCGACTGACGTGACCTACAAGGGCCCAATGCGCTCCACAGCTCCGGTGCAGCTCCTGTACTTCATCAATCACACAATGCTCATCCGTCATACAACGAATAAACAAGCTTATTGCGGTAAATCCGAAGGTGTGTTAAGTTATCCCTCCCTTGAAATCTCTGAAAGGGAAGAGCAAAGCTCTCAGGAAGGGAATTTTTTCCATAGGCTGTTGGAGAGGTTTAAAGAGTAGCCAAAAAATAAGTTAAGAAAGCAAAAGGTAAGACGACGACGGGTTACTTAATACGTCTAATTCATAGAGGAAAAAATACCTTTGAGCATTTTTTCGAGTTTTTTTTCAATACATTTTCGTGCATCAAAATACATGTTTTATATATTGGTGATGACTGGGGATACAGGACATCAGAAAGGTCTCTTTAGAATAAAACAAAGAAGAATTGCAATGAATTTGAAATAATAAAGACGTATTTAATCACATTATGTAGCACCTCTTTTTAATATAGTTCTAATTTGACTAATATAAAGTATCAACATTTTTCCAGTTTTGACATTTACATGTTTTGTCGGGAATACATCATAACTAAGATGTAGTGTCACATCACAACCAGTAGAGGGAGCGGCGTTTGGGTTTGGCGTTGCATGCCCCCAATGGAAGCTCGTTCCGTGGCTAAAAATCCATTGTGAATGATAACATAAAAACAATCAAATCACACAACAGTAAAATTAATAACATGAAATCATACAGAAATAATTAAAAAAGGATTCAAATTAATATTGGACCATTTTCAATCAATTTCACAGTTTTCACACAAATTGAAATTGGACAATAAAATGTATAATGTAGTACATAGAATGGAGGGTTTAAAATATCCTAAAACAATAAAAGAAACCTTCAATTAACATGAATAAATGAATGTATGCTATGCAACAATACACAATTTCTCACCCAGAGAACTCATTCCACTTCAAATAATGACACGCACCTGGAGTAACCTGTTTGTTAAAATATCTACACCAGCAGTCCAGTGTGGAGGCCTTAGAAAGTGTATTTGGTTTTTAGATGGTTCTCGAGAATTTGGGACATAAAGAATTCCAGCATGCACGGAAGCTGCTGGAAGAACATGGGCAGAGAATTCCAAAGGGTGAGCAACAGGAATTGATGGAAAAATTCTCCCGGAGGCGATGATGTTTGCTGTGAATCTAGGCACCATGAGAGCTGGGCTGGAGCCCCTTGATCACATGCAACTGACTGTGGGCAAATTATGATGTCACCCATTCTCTGGTGAAGGTATGTGTGTGTGTCACACCTGGCCTTTTGTTTGCTGGTGAATCCAGTCTGTGAACTTAATAACGCGGGTGTAAACTCCAGGCCTGTTCTGTCGGGCACAGCCCTCACCCCAACTCACAATTCCCGCTAAAAACCACCTCCGCCCACGTTCCAAACACACAAGGGGCCCCCCAGAGTCTCCCTGTGTGAACACAGAGGTGAATACATAAACAATGAACGTTAACATTCAAGCACACGCAGTGAACAAGTGCACACTCACTTGACAAGCATCCACTCCTCCCTGAATGTTCCCGGCACAAAGCATTCTGGGAGTGACTGCATCGTCGTACATCTTATTGCAAGTGTTGTGACTAATGATGTTAACTGTTGCCTCCTGCAGCAATGTGGCCAGCTCACCTAAAATAAAAAAAATCCTATGGTTTCAATTAAAAGCAATGCATTTCAAGTTCATGTCAACTGGTGCTCACTACATCTTTAATTTAAAAGAAGAAAAAATATCAGTTGTTTTCTTTTACAAACATATTGTTTCACTTTAGAAGACATTTAATAACCGACTGGAGTTATATGGATTACTTTTATGATTGATGGATGTTCATTTTGGAGCTTCAAAATCTCGGGCACTAATCACTGCCATTATAAAGTTGGGAAGAACCAGGGTATTATGAGCCTCGGATGCCTTGAGGGTAAATTATAGCATAATTGTCATTTTTGGAGGAACTATTCCTTGAACATCAGTCATGTCTGGCAAGCATTTGGTTATCAGACAAGCATGTGTTTTAGGACTGGTTTAACCAGTGGGTACTGTAAGGTTACCATGGCAAATATAAATACCAGCCAAAAACAGGCAGCATATCTAAACCGTGACTTTCCCATTTTGAAAGGGCATCCTGGGAATTTTTTCAGCAGGTGTGGCCAGAGATGATTAGTTAAGCCTTTAGTGATCTAAAGAGAGACTGGGTGAAATTTTCTTGCATTAGCTGCTATGGAACAATAACCAATTGTTTGCCCAGAACATTTTTCTGAAGTTTGTATTACCTTCCTCAGTCAGAACCCCCCATCCAGTGACAAAGCAGCTGGTTCCGGAAGTAAACGCATGAGAGGGGGCGGGTACACAGATGGGCTGCACCAACTCATTGAAAAAGACGGGGGCACTCAGTTCTAGAAGGGCAATGTCATAGTCGGAGGTGAATTGGTCATATTGCACGTGTAAGACAATGCGACGGATCTGCCTGGTGGCTGCGGCGTTGCTGACAGTGTTCATGACCCGCATGCCCATGTACGCCCTCCACGATCGTGCATCAGAATACCTGCCAATACATGCCCACGTTACACCTGGAGAATCACATATTTTGACAAACACATTGTATATATGTATAAAAAAGAAACCCTCACTTGATTGCATCCGAATCCTGAAAGCAATGAGCCGCAGAGACGAGCCAACGGCTGGCCACCAGAGACGCCCCACACACGTGGCCATAGCGCTCCATCTGAAGGCTTACCTGCCACGGCCATGAGCCCGCCTGGGCATCTGTTCCACCCACAATCTTTGCCCTCTTCCTGGGCCGTGTGCCACAGCCTGCATTAACAGCATAGCATTCGTGTGACTCATGCAGGTTGAAATTTCATGAATTGCTACATAGACTGTATGTGTAATTAAATTAAGCCATAGCAACTGCAGTACACACACACTGTCCACTAAGAAACTGGCTGTGTGTTGCATAATCTTTTTTAATGATAATTAATCATTTTACACCTTTATTGCAATGTGTAAAAACAAGAAAAAAAATCACTGCATGATCTGCTTAGAATTTTGAATCTGTGACATACAAGGCAAAACATAAACAATAGTAATAAACATACACTCAATTGTTTTATGCATGTTAGGCTGTTACATTTGTGACATCATAGAGTGTAAAGAATACATGTTTGCAGCCAGACATATTCGCATGCTCACCGCAGCGCAACTCATCTGAACCGTCTTTGCAGTCTTTGATGCCGTCACACTCCGGGTTGATCTTACTCAAGCATTTTCCATTGGCACATTTGAAGGAGCTAGCAGAACATCCTTTCTGAACTGCAAAGGATCAGGCATAAAATGTTAGCAAAATGTTAACAAAACGTTCTAATAGGGTACTGGTGTCCATTACTTTTTAAAGCCATCTCAGCTAACAGGAAACATTCTCAGAACATTGGCTACATTCTCTAAAAGCTCTCTAAATGTTCTCTCAAAGTTATCAAAAACATCCTTGCAGTAACATTTTTAAACGTTGTGTATATATATATATATATATATATATATATATATATATATATATATATATATATATATGCTACAGTTATTTGTGGATCATTTTAAAACATTACAGGATTAAAAATGTTAATAACATGTTAATAACATTAATAAAACGTTAATTGAAGTTAATAAAATGTTTAAAAAAAGTTCCTAGAACATTCAAAATAACATTTTGTAACGTTTTTGTTACTTAATGGAAATATTAGAGAAACGTTTTTTACAACCTAATATTGTTAGCTGGGATTGAAGCTAATCCCTAATGCTTTGTAGTGTTATTATTTTAAAATAAACAGCATAGCACCAAAAAATATCTACATGTGTAGATGATGATGAAAACAGTTTGCAGTGTTACAGATGATACAGGAAATACATACATGCATACTTGACTATAAAAACCAGAGGCAAAGGTAAAACGGCTTCACTCACATGCTCTTGTACAATTAAGTTCATCGCTACGATCTTTGCAGTCAATCACTCCATCACACACTGATGATTTGTGAAGGCAGATTTTGTTTGGGCACATATGGTAGCATTTACCACCTAACAGACGGGCAAATTATGGATCCACATAAAGAACTGAGACTGAATAACTCACACACACACATGTGCAGCACCTACCACAAACTTTCTCCACACATCTGAGGCAATAAAAAAACAGACGAGGTAAACAGAGATCTCTGAGTTTGTGTTAACGTGTGCTGCATTATGCTTTCACTGGATAAAATACACTTACCACAGTTCGTCTCTTCACCGCTGTCATCACATGTGCTACACTGGCTGTGTGGTTTACACTGCCCATTACAGTAAACCTCTCCTGGTTTACATGTGTCTGAGTGCAAGAGCAAAGAAGAACGAGGTTGTAAAAGACAAACAATAAACAAAAAACTGTAAAAATGTAAAACTCATGCACTTACTGCATTTTGCCTCATCCCGTCCATCTGAGCAGTCTTTTTCTCCATCACACACCTTTCTGAGAGGAATACACTTGCCGTCTCCACATCGGAACTGCCTGGGACATGCTTATGTAGAAGAACATTGAACCAACATTATTCATTATACGTTGTAAATACTTGCTTTGACATAATAACTTGATAAAATTATGCAATGACCCAGCTAACAATTTTAGGTTGTAAGAACGTTTCCCTAATGTTTCCATTAACAAAAACATTATTTTGAAAGCTCTAGGAATGTTTAAAACGTCCAGCTTTTTAGACATTTAGCTTGCTTATAAGAACGTTATTCAAACTTTTTAAAATCTGTAACATTTTAAAAACGTCCCACTAACAACTTGAGAATAACATTTTTGATTTATGATATATAACGTTACGTCTACTAACGTTACTGAAAAAACGTTTTGGTCACCATGAGAGAACTTTTAGAGAACATTATCCAACATTCTCGCAACCTTTGCACTGCTAATGCAATGCTCTACCAACTGAGCTACAGGAACACTGTATCCAAGCAATAATGTTAATAGAACGTCTAGAAAACTGGAAGTTTTGAACATTCTTTGAGCTTTCAAAATAACTTTCGGAAATGTTAGGAAAATGTTCTTAAAACCTACAATTGTTAGCTAGAAAACCAGCATTAATTAGCAAGAACCAGAATGAAAATTCACAGAAAGACACAGAACCATTGTACCAAAGCCTAAACCTACCATACTTATCAAAATCCATCCCACTATGACACTATGATCAAACATTGTTAATAAATTCACTGACCGCTTTCTGGAGAGAAGGCTCTGTAGATCAGGTAGAAACCTTTGTGAGTCAAAGACTCATCCGAGTGAAAGTGTAACAGGACGGGGGAAGAATAGATTCTCTTTCTGCTGCTGTCACCAATGGGGTTACACAGTCTACAAAAGGGTAGAAACATACATACAGAGATATGGAAGTCTGTTTCCTATGTACATTAAAACAGATGCATGCACAAACAAGCATACAAATATACATGCAATTATTCAGAAACTGAGGTTTTATAAACCAACTGCACTTTAACTGTCAGCTTTCAAGGTAAGCACACTGTTTTTGCAAGCAATTAGCATATTAAAGATGTTCCTGCTAACAATTTTTGGTTGTAAGAACATTTCTATTCCAAGTAGCCAAAACATTAGAAATGTGATTCAAAATGTCCAGTTTTTTAGATATTGCATTAATGTTACTGCTTGGTTATAAGAACATTTTTCAAACTTTTTTAATCTTTTAAATTTTTTTTAAATGTTCCTAACAATCTGAGAAATTTGATTTAATATATAATATACAACGTTTAAAAGCGTTCTACAAATGTTACTACAATAACAGTTCTTGATAACTTTGAGAACTTTTACAGAATATTCTGAGAACGTTCCCTGTGAGCTGGGAACATGCATACAAATATACATGCAATTTGGCATCAAAAAACATATAAACCAAATGCACTTTAATGGTCAGCTTTCATACTAAGGTCAGCACACTGTGTTTGCTATCAATTAGCATATGAAAGAAGTAGCACTCACTTGACGCCACCTATTTCCAGCCAGTCTTTCTCACAGGTGCTGGCGGCCGGCGAATCCTGAATGTCCAGCATCACAATGGTCACGGAGAGAAGGTATCCTGGCAACGGAGCCTAAAAAAAGAAACCGGATTCTCAAAGGATGCACTTTCACACAAAGCAGCGACCCACCCCACAGTTCCCAGCTCAAAGAGGGTGCATCACAGATCTCTCAATAGGGTTCATAGGGCATGCATGTTAACACCAGCGAGGAGACTCATGGGAGACATGGGAAAGCTGTTAGCCTGAGCTCACCCTGATTTTCCAGTTACAATCCACATTTGGAGGGTAGTAGGCAGGATAATAAGGGGATGTTACCGTGCCGTTCCATGCAGTGAGGAAACCGCCACACTCTATAGAGAAACAGTGACACGGACACCAAAGAATTCCAAACATTTAAATGGAATAATGAATAAAAGGATGGCATCTTATGCTGACCGATAATTCACACACCAGTTTTGGGTATAGCCTGGAAATAGGCTTTGAAGATGGCTCCTTGCCTCTGTCGACTAAAAGAAAATGTCACAAGCATGACGTTTCCAGACGACGTCAGCTTCATCACAGGAGACGTTCCTGATATTGGAAGACCACACCATCTGAGAACACGAGTAAGACGGCGTTTGATGTTTTGAAGCAGCTTACTACAACTACAACAGTTTGACCATGAAGCATTATTTGATGTACTAACATTGGAAATGACAGCACGATTAAATTTTCCTCATTCATTTAACTGCACATAGTTGAATACAAATCTCATTTGTACAGACATTACATACAGACATGCCGTTCAAGCTGTGTCCTGCCAGGTGTGCCTTATTATAGTCAAACCTATAGCAGTATTGTGTTAGCAGCAAAAATGTTGTGGGTTTTATTCCCAGGGAACAAACATACTTATAAAATATATAGCTTGAATGCACTGTAAATCACTTTGGATAAAAGTGTCTGCCAAATGCATGAAAAATAAAATAATATAAAATGTAACTGTCACTGGTTACTGTGTCATTGAAAACAAGACTTGTCATTGACTTGTCATTGAAAACAAGACCTGGTACAATACTGGATTCTACAAAGTATCTTTGTTTGTCATCCATGTAAGAAATATATGGGTTTGGAACAACATAAGGGTTACTAAAAGATGACATAGAATTTATGCAACATGTTTAATGCATATTTAAAAACATAAAAACAAAATTAAAACCATTAAAAGACTCCAATATGACATAATATGACACAATCAACTAATCAAATGGACAAATCATTCAACTGATAAGCTACAAATGCCACATTTACCTGGCGATGATCTTGTTCTGAAGCGGCAACAGGAAGTCATACGCAGACAGTTTGTTGGCAGAGCAGCTACCCGGTGTCGCCCCTTGAAGAGTGAGAATATCCAGCCGTACAACATGGCCGGATGGCACCCGAAGCCTCCACTGGTAATACGGCTTCTTCGGACTCACGAGACTGAGTGTGCGATTGTTTCCATACTTAGCATACAGGTCAAAAGACATGGCTGTTATCAAATGGAAATATGATCTGATTAGAACAAACGAATCAAGATTACAATCAAAATAATGACTGTAGAGGAGCTGTTATGATGGAAACTTGTATTCAGCTAGTAGAGATAGTACACTGTAAAACCTGCTTGAGTGATTACTACCAAGTTTACTCAGAAGATTAATAGGACATGGTTGCATCTGAATTGCCTTACCTACTTGTGGCCTATTTGTTTTCTTCACTCATGGTACAAGAAGCATCATGGAGGATACAGAAAAAGCTTCTTTAATCAAAGTTTGGCAAATCAAATGAGTCACTGCTCATTAATCATTTGAGTAAATTTAACAGGCTTTACAGTGTATTATGATTGTACCCTGTAGCCCCAACTGCCACTTGCCACTCTGCAAAGAGTTTGGGTTCTTAATCTTTTCTGCCTTGTCATCTGAATCTTCATCATCGTCATCATCAGCATCACCAACATCACCAACATCATCTGGATTCAGACCTGCAGACATAGAAACATAAGTAAAAAATAGGTATAAATAAAACAGATTCAAATAAAACAGAAATAAAAAGGATTATTATGGGAAATGCTGTTTTACCCAGCAGACGTAGTGTGTCCTCATTCTTCTCCAGGTAGTAGCGTTCCTCGTTCTTGCTAAAGAGGACCTTGTTGGTTCCAGGTAGACGGCGCTGCAGTCGGGCTGGATTCACTTTCCGGATTTCATCAGAAACAAGAGGAGGAGCAGAGAATTTACTCCAGTAGTAGACACACAGCCCTTCCACTCCTTCACTGTCAACAGGACAAATGACTTTTAACAAGACAGCAAAGCTTTAAAATAACTTAACAAAATAATCAGGCATTTATGGATTTGAAGAAATCTGTTTCAGTTATGGCAACATGAGAATGTGTTAACAGCATGTATTTTGACATTGAAACGGCAAATGCCTCTGACTAGCAAGTTTGCTGTTTTAGCAATAAGGCTTTCTCTATGGTCCAATTCACTGTCCAGAAAAAATCAAGAGATTGGCCAAGATGACCTTGAGTGACCCCACCAGAGCATGACTGACATCACACAATTTTTTTCAGGCAGATGGAGGTAAAATGATATCAACCAGTTTCATGCACTACGATAAAATATTTTCCTGCTGCACTGAGAGGCGCCACATCAACAAATGTCATAGATAAAGAAAGCCAATAATAAAGCACACAGATTTTCATGTTGATTAAGTTGCAAACATATCCTTCTCTAGGAATGGCCTTTTCAAATAAAGTGCTATCTTTTCTTTAATTCAGGTGAAGAAACCTGAGGGAATAATGCCTTGGATAAGATTAGGAGATTACTGGTCTTGACCTGATCTAATGGCACTACATCACATTTTTGCCCACTTTTTTCCAATTTTGTTATTGTACTAATATAAAATTCTAGTATTATCAGTTTTTTCAGCAATAGTTTATAAATCAGTTTAAAGATTTATTTTTGGTCCTGTACACTTTGCCCCATAAACTTCATTTGTAAGTGCACTGCACACATCTTTGTTTCTACAAACTGAGCAATAAAATCAATATTCTGTTCCTCTCCCAGAATATTCTTTTTTAAAAAGTAAAAAAATACAGTTCAACAATAATAGTTCAAAAAAAGTTTTCTATCAGTAACCATTTACCTTATATTTACAAATCCCCAGATTCTGAATAGAAATAGTGCAAGTTATGGCAAAGGTAACTAGGTAAATAGTTTAGTAATAGCATAAAGCTTGTGAACATTTCAAGAACATTATGCACTTGATTATTATACAGACTCACCTAAATGCAATAATTCCTGAGTGTTGGTAATACGACCTCCATGGTGATGAATTATACAACTCTGAGAACTTATATCCATGGCAACGGCACGTAAACCAACAGGAGGTAAAGAAATGACAAAAGACACTATGAAAAACAGGTTGCAATCATACATCAGTCATACTATTTCTGTTCTGTCCACTGTTCTATTTTTGCATGCTGTAAACAAACCAGGGATAACATCAACCCAAGGTCACCCAGACAAAATTTCTGCCTGTTTTTCTCTTGTGGTATGTACAATATTTTAGGGCATCATGGTGACATCATAGCCATGGCAGGTGTGACATCATTAAAGAAGGTGAGATATTGGTGGCCTGGGCAAGACCTGCAGCCTTGGCACAAAAGCACTGTTCTTCTGCGATTGGCTTTGAGCAACAAGAGCTTTGAGTAACAATAGCATCATTGTCCGGGACTCAATGTCATGCTGAAGTGTGAGAGGGAGTGAGCGGGAAGTGGGCTTAGACGAGCTATTATAAGCAAGGGCACACACTTGTAGCACATCCCTTTTACTCACTATTAAACAGGATTACCTGTAACACAGGTTATATTAAGGCTAAACAGGGCATGTCACAACTAACAATTTTGGGTTGTAACGTTTCTATTAAGTAACAAAAACTTTTAAAAAATTATTTTGAAAGTATTAGGAATGTTCAAAACGTCCAGTTTTTTAGACGTTGCATTAACGTTATTGCTTGGTTATAGGAACATTTCTTCAAATAACTTTGAATTCTGTAACATTTTTAAAACATTCCAATAACTAATTAAGAATGACATTTTTATATATCACATATAAAAGGTCTGTTAACATTACTGCAAGAACGTTTTTAGATAACGTTGACAGAACTTTTAGAGAACATTAGCCAACATTCCGAGAATGTTTCCCATTAGCTGGGTTTCTTGGCCATTTGCCCCATCTTCAAAATACTCGGTTTTTAATAATCTTGTGCCTAATATAATGACACAAATGCCAACCATTTCCATGATACTGGCACACACTGCTCCTTTTGGTCCAAGTGTGTGTTAACTCCACTTCACTCTCTCTCTCTCTATGCCCTACATCCTTACCTTCTCTCTCTCGCTCTCTCCCCTGGCCTACTATGTCCCCTGGTCTAACTTTCTTCTCTCTTTTGGCTGCAGCCTCTTAGCAAGGAGGTACAGAGCATCTGATTGTGAGTGAAGAAGTCCACAGACAATGTTTGTATTGATGGACAGCTCTTCCTCTCGCTCAGCTTGCCTGGGCTCTGTCCCTCTCACAAACAGTTTTCTTGTCCTCGGCACTGAAAAGCTGCGGCCCTCTGGGGGCCAGTCTCACCGCAGTGCCTCACACCAAGTCGGGCTCCAGTTACAGCTGGCTTTACATTTAAGAGGGCCATGGAGTGGCCGACGGCTCAGAAGGGCCGTGCTTAGAGCCTGCTTTACATTTAAAAGGCTGACAACGAGGTACGAGCACACCACTGGACCCGCAGCTCTGGCGGACTTTGCGTTTGAAAGTGCCAGGGGTGAGCTTCATCCTTGAGTGGTCTCTGGAGATCAGCCACATTCCAGAGAGATCACGGAGAAACCGGCTTTGTTGCTAAGTGGCACAGACAGACTGTTATGTATGGTTATGCTTACGTAATGGCTTAGCGCCTGAGACTGATAGCGGAACTGTGTAGACGTCGGGTCGGCCAGGTCTGGGGAGAAGCTGAGGTTGGAGAACTCAACGCTTCCTCCAAGGTAGAACACAGAGGAAGATGGAGAGGCTACAGACACAAGAAAACTCTTATTAAAAGATGAGATGGAGATAACATTTAAATACCACAAAGAAAATGGTACTTCAGCATAGACATTCATTCAAATTGATTATTTAATTCATTTAAAAACTAAAAATTAATTAAAATATGATCATTTTAATGACTTCACTTTGTGGAACACGCTGTTAGGTGTTAAGGTAAACTACACCTGTTGCTATTCTGTACACCTGTGTGAACTTGAGAGGAACTGATTTCATACAGCCACTAAAAATAACCTTTGGATCAGAATGTTAAAAGTTACTGCAACGTTCTGAGTGAAGAGATCGCTTGGTTTAATATCTCATATGTAATGCAATGATATTTAGACATTTTTAAATGTGACTTGTGTCCAAAAGTGTCAAAATCTTTTGCATATGTTAATAAAGCAAATATCAAAGCAGTACAGTGTATAAGCAGAGATTTTTGACTTACATGCAAGGAAATGGAGCGTCAGTGCAATGGCAGCTGAAAGTGTGAGGAGGGGGGCAGCAGTTGTCAGAGCCCACTTACTCCATGCCCCGCAACCTGCTCTCTTGCCCCCTGGGCTCTTGATGTCAGACCCAGCTTGTGATTCACTGGTATTTGCACTTGACGTCTGGATGGGCTTTGTCACAAAGTCCTGATAAACACAAGTTCAGAAGCTTTGCCTGAATATTGTTGATTCGACAAAATGTGCTGACACTTTAATATTTACCCAGCTGACACTTCTTGGTTCCCAGAACGTTCTGGAAACGTTATTTTATGGGTGCAAAAACAAACGACTAAAAAATAAAAACAAGCATTAGGGAACGATCATTGAAAATGATTTTAGGCTGTCTGAAAACACATTCTCTGAGTGTAAGTATTGGAGTTAAGATCGAACATTTCCATCATCATGCATTAAGCAATATGTGGCATGCGATTGCTTTCCTCAGCATCATTCCTAACATCTTTCCATGAGGAAGGGGTCGCGGGATTAGGATATCCTGGTGGGATTCCCTCCGCTTTCCCACGGCCCCTCTCAGCGGTGTAACCCTCCATCAATTTGACAAGCATATTAAGGAAATCCTCAACCATGACATTTAGACAGTCAGTCCACTCGTCTCACTATAAAGTTTACGTCTTAAGGATATATAAGCGTACACAAACGTCTATGCACTCTAAAAGGCAGAACAAATAAATGCATTTATATTTAATAATGATGATTATAATAATAACAACAATAATAAAAGTTAGAGATCGACAGCTCAAAAGCATCGTACGGTAACATTAGCTTTGCGCGATAAGCTCGTGAGCGCGGTGCTGATGGAAGTCGCTACCTGTGCAGGTGAGCCAGCGGGCGCGCACGGTGCCAAACCAGACACGCTGTAAACTTCGCAACTTCTGTTTTTAAGAAACGTCCTCATGACCGGGTCTCTTACGGCTCCTTTGCGGCGATACAGACCGGTAGCTCGGGCGGAGAAATTCGCCCGGAAATCTAGCTCCTTTGATACCCGGAGAAACCCGACCTGAGCGGGTCTGGCGCTGCGAGCGAGTCCCTCCGCGAA
Organism: Chromobotia macracanthus; assembly: GCA_036877525.1. Lineage (NCBI taxonomy): Eukaryota > Metazoa > Chordata > Actinopteri > Cypriniformes > Botiidae > Chromobotia > Chromobotia macracanthus. The sequence continues at coordinate 653,318 of JAZGTH010000098.1, read as the reverse complement.
CAGGTGCTGCACGGGACCCAGCATGCACCGCGGCACAAAGGGGGCACTATGAGCAGGTGCAATCCGCACAGCCATCCGTGCGACAGAAATTGTGGGCAAACTTCTCCCGTGTGCGTGTGCCATGGCCAACAATGGGCAGCGTGATCAGGGCATCGTTAAAGTAATCACGGGGAGGCATGGATCATGATGCACATGAATACTGTGCATTAGAAACAAGGGCGCATAACTGAAATAGTTGCTTAACGAGAATCACTGTGGCTTCAATATTTCCCTGCTGATGTCCCCGTGTCTCACGTTACGAGCCAGCGAGGCATGCAGCCTGAGAACAAAGCGGACCAAATATCCATGCGTGCTCCACACTGTATTGATTACATAACGACTCTTGGTCTAGATTGGGATATTTTGTCCTTATTAAAGTACTTCTGGAAAACTGAAGTGTGTGTGTGTGTGTGTGTGTGTTTTGGACATGGAACAATTACTGTACACACAGCTTTTTCATGTGCAATCTTAAGATGGGATAATAATGTAACTAAAACTGCCTCATTGTATTTTTAGAAATTAGTAAATAATATTAGGACTGTACATTCTAATAAAATGAATATCTGTATTCTTTATATTGTAGCCTTGTTCTTGTGTATTCTACAACATAAATATAATATTAAATAATGTTTAATATTAATTCAAATATCAATACTATACTAAGTATAAATATGTTCTTTTTCTGGTATACTTTCCTTGGTAGGTTAGAATTTATATGTAGATTTCTAACTACAAAAAATACAGAAAACAACTTTGTTGTTCAAGACAAATATACTGTAATGGTGTAACATGATTAACAAGACCGGTAAATAACACAATGTTGCTTTGGAACAGCTGTTTAAGTGAAAATGGCCTTAAAACTGTACTTCATTATGGTTTATTGGATGGATATGCTTGGCTGTGCATTTCATCATTTTGTGTCGGTATGTCTTTGGATCCAGTCTATGAACTTGGCCACTCTGGTGTAAACTCCAGGAAGGTTAGGCCTGCCACAGCCGGAACCCCAACTTACAATGCCCGTCAGAAACCAGCGACCACCCGTATGTGCTTGACAGGACAGAGGACCACCAGAGTCTCCCTGCAATCAAAAGTTGGTTATATAAGAGAGAGACAGCTCTAAAGACACAGCTCACCTTATGCAATAAAAAAGTCAGTGCCTTAATAATGTTCTGAAACCAGAGACAAAGCTTATGTTTGGTTCATGAAGCAGGATCCAGTCCAATGCCTGTTATCTTCTCTCACCCGACAGGCGTCCTGTTCTCCTGAGGCCACACCAGCACACAGCATGCGGGGCGACACGGGGCCGTAGCTTCTCTTGCATTCACTTTGGCTTAGAATGCTAACTTCTGCCTTCTGCAGGACTGTGGGTAGCACCTTATCTGAACATACAGAGAGACAAGCAACTGCTTTATGTTGTATAACAGATCATTAAAGCTACAATCCATAACTTTTTTGGTTAAAAATAAACAAGTACATGACAGATCAGCGTTGTCTTCTTACCTTGCACCAATTCGCAACAGTGACATAATAATGATTTATAATTTAAGCTGTCAGGTCGGATTTTGTGGGTAATGTCAGTTTGGCTTCATTTGACTTCAATATACATAAGGAAAAAAACATCAAGTAATCTGCAATTTTATGTTTCAAACAGAGATGGCTATAGAGAGGCAAAATTACAGTTTGCTACTTTAATTAAAAAGAACAATCCAGAAGCATCCTTATACATCAAGATTTTTTTTTGAGGGTTTTTACCCTGTTCAGAACGGTAGCCCCAACCAGTGACCCAACAGCGATGCCCTTCACTGAAGGTTTGGGAAGGGGCAGGCAAGCAGATGGGCTGGATATATTGTTCCAGAGTAATGGGCCAGGCCTTCTTAAGCTGAACAAGAGCAATGTCATAGTCAAAAATTCTTGCATTGTAGTATTCGTGCACCATAATGCGACGGATCTCAGCCACATGCTTGGCACTGCCCTGATTCAGCATGCCCAGATGAGCCATCCACTGACGTGGATCTGACAACCTAAAAACATCAAACATCACACATAACAGGCCTATAGGTTAACAAACTTTAAAATGCAAAATTGGTTGCATTAAAAACAACAACAGTAAGATGACACTTTATAAAGTCATAATTAGTGAACACTATGTATTGTACGGTTAACTGTACCAACCTCTCTTTGCTGAAGCAATGCGCTGCAGAAATAAGCCACACATCAGAGAGGACTGATGCTCCGCAATATAGCTGACCAGAAAAATGTAAGCTGACCTGCCATGGCCACTCCCCCTCTACAGCATTGACTCCTCCCACAATTCTTTGGTGTGGGGAGGCGCTGTCAAAAACACGCTTTGAAAGGGTGGGATTCCCACAGGCTGCAAACCATATGGGAACAGATCAGATTAAAGCATCCAAACGGAATGGCATGCTATGTAAGACTGTAAAATCACTGTAAAACCACTTACATACTTGTAAGTTTTGTGGTTTTACACTGTAAAACCACAAAAACACACTTACACCACTTACCATATCAGGTCTGCATGCTTTTATATATGTATGTTTATCTGTGTGCATATATAAATTCTTGCTGCTGACAGGTAAGCTTTATGAGCCAAAGCCATTTAAGTCTAAGAGCATTCAGAAGAAGAATGAATGGTGATCAAAGCTCAGCTTATCTCATTTGATCTCCGTCTGATTCAGTTCCAACACATCACACATAGCAATTAATGGACAGAGTTAACCATTACAATAAGGTCAATAGATCATAATAATACCAGCAGTGTCATCATGAGAACACTGGGGGCTATTTGGCTAACCAGTGAAATATTAAACATGGTCCTAAATGAATATCTGATCCTCTTTGAAGGACGTGATGCCTTATAATGGTATTTAGACATAAACCTCAAGTTCTGTCTCTTTTAATGTCTTTAGGTTTGTATTCAAATCTATTTTACGATTAACATGCTAGTTAACATTCAGTTATGATGTCATGACAGTAAAACTCACCGCAGTCATCCTCATCGCTGTGGTCGGAGCAGTCGGGTGCGCCATCACATTTTGCATTTTTCTTCAGAATGCAGACTCCATTACCGCATTGATAACTGACTCCAGAACAGCTAGTCTCTGCATAGCCAACACATCCATCACTGCACAAATAACTCATAGAGCTCAAAGGTTGAATTTTGCTTCAATGTTATAAAGACTGTACCCTGAGTACAGTTGGTCTCATCTTTACCACTGGAACAGTCCATCTCTCCATTACAGATATACAGAGGGTGCAGAGGCAAAGAGCCACTGCAGATTTTGGGAGGTTTAGCTGTCAGATGGACATAACAGTTAAAATTTTAAATATTACTAAATACTAAAAATAATTTTATTCTTTGTAATAACATTATTGCTAGTTTATAAGAACATTATTCAAAATGGTTAAATCTGTAAGTTAAAACGTTCCACTAACAACCTAATAACATTTTTGATATATATGATATGTAACACTTAAAATATGTTCTACTAACGTACCTGCAAGAACTTTTTGAGAACTTTGAAAGAATGTTAGACAGCATTCTGAGAACGTTCCATGTAATCTGGGAATACAGCTGCAACTAACCATTTACTTTCAACTTACAGGCCCCAAGTTTTCACTATATATAACAACTCAGTATGTTTGAAGTTCCTCTCACACTGTCCCAGTATTTATTGTTTTTGATTATGTATTGTTTTACAATTTTAAACCTAACAAACTTCTGTGACATGTTTTGCTTTAAAAATGTGCCTTTACTAGCTTTTCCTAAAATTGAATGCCAGGAAAATTTGATTTAAGATTTTGTTTATCTAATGCATTGACATCATAATGTCTTAATACTTCGAAGCCACTGTATATTTCCAGTCATGTACTGTGAAGAATAAGCTACAAAGTTGCTTACCAAAAGATAAAAATTCTACTGTGCTTAGTCTTACTCATGTAATCTGGGTTTTTGTCAGTTTTAATTGTGGATTTTAACGTACAACAGAAAATCTCATCGCTTTCATCCTGACAGTCGTCCACTCCATCACAGCGCAGGGCCTTCTCCACACACAGACCAGTTGTGCACAGGAAGTGGCCCTCAGGGCATGCTTGAAGAAAAAAGCAAGACAAAGGGTAAGACCAGGGTAAGCCTAATGTCCACTGGGTGCGATGAGTCACTGAACTGACATCACTTATTATTCATGTGCCTGTAATTCACAATGTACTGCAGCACCAATGATAAATGACTAGTTGAAATTGTTCTGCATTTCCTCTTTTTCAGCTGCATTGTTCTTACGCTGGTTGATATTGTAGCTGCTGTACGTGGCACTGAAGGGTTGGTCGGCATTTCGTGAGCTACAGAGGAAAACCACTTCAGGGTTTTGCGTGGGAATACGGAAGACGGTTGAGTGGTCAATGTAATTTCCACAGTATCTGTAAATCAATCACAGTTTTTTCTGTTCACGTCTTAGTTTTCACACTACACAATTATTTTGAGCCAGAAAAGCATTTTGACTTTAAAGCTGCAATCCGTAACTTTTTGGGGATAGAAAATGACAGATCAGCATTCAAAACGGTCTTCTTGCCTTACCCCAATTCATAGCAAGTTTATAATAATGATTTAGAAGTTGGCTTCAGGTGACAACACACGTAACCCTAGTTTGTAAAGTTACCTGCAATTGTATGTTTCAAACAGAGATGGCAGTAGAAAGGCAAAAGTTTCAGATTGTAGCTTTAAACTAAAACAACTGAGGCACATAAAATAACACTTACATAATCTCATTGACCTTCCACCAGCCATGTTCACAGTTTTGCGAGTCCTTTGGTTTCAGTATGTAGTTCTGGAACCTCAGAGCCACACCCAGAGTACTGCTGGACATCTGATCCACCAACACCAAGCAGAAAACGCCATGTGTCATGTAGATATAGACAGTGGATAATATCTCTGCCCACTACTAATCATAAAAACAAACACTGCGGATCTTACACTCGTCTATAGTAGCAGTACCTGGAACTTCCAGGTGCAGGAACACTGTCGGGGCAATAGATTGGGGTAGAATGGACTTGTTATCACTCCAGCATCACCTGGACCAGCTGGTAACGCTATCATATTAATACACTCTGTATGGGGAAGACAAGAGGGCTCATAATTACATAATACATACACAATACAACCATGTAAATACATACATACTATACATATTCAATTAAACAAACTCACGTTCTTCCAAAAGGGCCTGAAAAAGTCCACGGAAGATCTTGTTGCCCTGTGTAAGTCTGAAGGAGAGCAGCATAACATTGGACGTGGAGACCAGTGAGACTGGCACTGATACTGATTCACAAAACCTACAGAGAACAGATCCAAATCAAACCAATCGTCTCCATTTTTTTCAAAGACTAAAAACTCAGACAAAGGTATACAGTGCCCTCAATAAGTTTGGTGACAGTAATGGAAAAATTGCTCTGTTTGCTGTGGAGTCCAGAAATATTTTATGATTAAAAGATGAATATGAAGCAAATGTACAGAATGTGCCATTTTTGGACATTTTCAACTGCTTTTGTTTCCTCAGAGTCAGCTCCCTTGGCTTCTGTGTGTTCTCACCGAACGCAAGACTCAGACTGCAGAAGCAATGGCATTCAAATGAACTGATACTACACATTCCCTGTTTTTAATGTGTGAACAAATAATGCAACAAGACAGCTGATCACTCACAAACATTGACCCTAAACTTAGGAATGAAAGCCTGCTGTCCTTGGTGACTTGACTTTTTGTGACATTTGACTTGCTTTAATGACAAACCTGTACAGAATCATGCCTCTCATGGGAAGGAGCGCATCATACACAGTGAGGGCATCATAGATGCAGTCGCTGGGCTCAATGCGCAGGCTCCTCACTGTGAGTCTGATGATGGAGCCTGGAGCACTTGTTAGTTTGATGTGGCAGCTCAAGCTGCCCCATGAGGAAAACACGTTGAGGGGAACGGTGACATCAGGAACACCCGCGTACAGCTTATCCACACACTGAGATCCTGATGAGACAATAATGAGACACAAACAACAATTATTATACACAGAAAAAAGTAATAAAGTCATATTCAACAGCAGTAGAAATAAATCATACATAGTCCAAAAGAAACATTATTCAGAATGCAAATTTCAGCAACATTATGAATTTAGGAATTTCTCAAGCCTAGTTATTAGTTAAAATTCCAGCTAAATTGGAACATATCTTTGAAACATTTTGACTGACTCACCCATGGCTGTTGACGTGTAATCTGACCGTAAAGCAGCTATGAAGACCAGACAACATTGGATAAAATAATACCTCTGAAGCAATGGTAGGCAATTATTGACCAAAAAATGAGTACTAGAAACATGTGCACAGTATATATCATATACATATATACAATATACATAATTTAGCAGCTACACTAGCGGTGGTTGGCTGAAATTACCATTGACAAGAATAGAGTCAATGTCAACAGGAAGGCCCTGCAGGAAGCCCACGGAGGACCTGTTCTTCAAACTTGTGAGCACAGAGTCTCTGAGAATGGCACTCACACACTCCTCACACACTGCTGGGGTCTTCAGGTGTGGAACAAGAAAGATCATCCAGAAATGCACCAGCACACCCCCTTTGTTATTGTTACTAATGGGGTAACAGAAGAAAGAGTAGACACAGAAACAAGTGAGCACATCATAATCTAAATAAACGTTCTTTAGTAATGTTGACATTTGCTTTAAAGATCAAGTGTGTTTTTTGCACTGTTAGCATCAGTGGAATTCGATCATTTTTGAAAAAAAGTCCTTACCGAAAAGACAAATTTCACATATGCAAAAACACATGATCATGTGTTTCCTATGGAAATGTACCAGGGATTCACTTGTTACAAAACCACACATATCCTATCTAAACCTTTTTTTGCACATGTCAAATTTATTTGTTCACATGTCAAATTTATTTGGGCACATGTCAAATTTATTTGGGCACATGTCAAATTTATTTGGGCACGTGAATAACCACAATCAGATATGTGGTCTGTATGGTTTTGGAAAATTTTCATGTGAATTTCACGTGAAACTCACGTGAAACGTGTGATCACGTTTTTGCATGTGTGAAATTGATCTTCTGAATTGCATAAATGTCAGTTAAGACTTACAGTGGATCATTTACAACTAACTATACCTCAGATCAGAGATGATGGTTTGTTTGTACAGTCTGGACACCGATGATGTTCTGTATACACTGGTTATCTTAGTGGAACACAAGTATTAAGGTATATTAAGGAATGCAAATATTCTTGTCCTTGTGCTGCATTTACATTGTGTGTCTGTTTGACCGCTTCACTTACCACATGCTGTATGTGGTTTGCCATAGATACAAACTCACTAGAGTCGGCATGTCGGTACTCTGGTATAAACTCCACATTGGCGACACGGAACATGCCAGCAAAATACACACCGCTATTGCTCTCTCTCCGAACTACAAACACACAAACAGTGTGCACTTCATTACTGTAAACAGATCAAACAGATGCCTCAACATAACTTATATGTATTGCTTACATATAAAAACCCAAAGAAGTGACCACATTATCACCACAATGATAAACACCACCACTGTGATGAGAATGGCCAGATTCTGTAGATTCCACAGCGGGTTTCTCTTCTTTGGCTTTTTGGGTCTTCGTCTGCGTCTGTTGTATCTTCTGCATAGTTTATGAAGAGTCGCGTCCACTGTGGCCACTTCCACAGACACGTCAGCTACCTGAAACCACAGGTATGTATCACATTCAGATCTGATGTAACAAACTAACAAAAACACGCTCAGAAAAATGAAGACATCTGCTAATGATAAAACTAATGTCATGAAATGGATTATAGTGATTTTCATTATAATGGTTTTTTTTCACAAACTAAGACATTATACTTAGTTTGTGATACTCTATGTCTTAGAGTATCACAATATAAGTATAAATAATGATGTCTGCTCATCTTCCTTTGTGTAGGTTTTTGTTAAAGACTCCATGATGTCTTTTACGTTTCCTACTGTATGTAGGAATTATAAAAGGTCTGTCACAATTAATGGACTCCAAAGAAGAATAAACAGGAAATCAGGGTCTTCAGTTTTACTTTTAAGGTATGTTGTGGCGGTGTACTCTTATCAACAACAGATATTATTGCCACACGGGCTTAGAGTTACAAGGTAAAGGCACTCAGTAATTCTGAGAGAGATCCAGCTAGGTTACAAAATCCACCTCACTGTGAGTTAGCACTGACGCAAGTCATTTTCCGTGAAATAAATTATTACAGTTATTATCAGTTACTGCAACTGTTATCAATCTTCATTGATTAATTCAGGTCAGAGAACATGCATTTATTATGGCATTTAGCAGAGTTTACACGTTTCTACTTTGAGTGTTAAAGATATTGTACATATGCCCATATGGTAGAGGTATAGATATAATGTACTGAACTACTACAATTGCAGCAAAGCACTGAAACTTACCAAGTACTTAGTAATAACTTATTTTTAGGAGCATTTTTTAGTGTTTTGAATATTACCTATAAACAATAGCCAATGAATACGGTAATCATCCAGTATCATTAAATATACGAATGTACCACGTATTACCATCTGGTACAGCCACAGAGCTTTTTTGCAAAGGAAGTAAATGTGATTTAATATGGTTAAAGAGCAGATAAGTATTATAGGGGCAATATAATAGAAAGATCGTATGTGTTTGGGCAATTGCAGATAGGATCTAATGTGGAGCAATGCATTTGTCAGATGTTAATTTAGGACTTATAACAGGAAGTTTGCAGAAAGGTGAGTGCTGGTGCATGTGTGCATACAATGGTCAGCTGTGTCTAATAAGCGCAGCCCCATCACCGCACGTCCATTGTGTCGCTCCATCCATGCATTATTTACACGATGTCATCCCATCTCGGTCACTGTATTTAATTTAAGGCGAGATAACCGGGTCCAAGTCTTTATTAGAAAATGAAACCCTGATTTTTTACTATTAATAAAAACAGCGCAGATTGGGTTCGGGGCTCGTAGGAAACCGACTTATCCGTCAGTTCAATGTTATCCGCTCCACTTCGAAACGCAAAAACTTGTGAGGTTTATTGCTCATTTAAATCCAGACGGATCAAAGTGTCCATCACGCCCAAAATCACGTCCCTTTCACCCCAACACCGCGGTAACAAAAGTTACACTTGAGCAATATACAAAAATAAGTGACACAAATCTTAAAGCTTCTTACATAGTTTGAAGAACATCCCATATTCATTTAGGATGGTTTTACGTGGATTACAATAGCTGATGCATGGTATTTAAGTTAAAATGTGGTTGCCATGGTAACTTTTATAAGGATCTCCAGTAGCGCACGCTACTTACGCTGGCGGTCTCTTCCGGGGCCGCATCATCCTCGCTCCCTTGACCTTCTTCCCTCGCTGTTTCCATGGTATAAAATCATTCATTTGGACCTGTAGCGTACTGGGACCCTGTCCGGCATTGCCAAAATCTGCCGACTATCTTCTGGCCACTGCCTGTAAGCACGATCGGCGAAATGAAACCAAACGACGAGGCTCTGTCGACCCAGCAGCGTGTAACTTTATCCAGTCGGGTGTGCAGACAGTGAGCCCTGTGTTCACATACCCTATACGTTCATTCAGCCTCTTTGAACCCTAGAGGCTACTATAAACCCATGCAACTTTAGATGACTTCAGCCATTCGTTGCTTTTACGATGCATTTGAACGCTTCGTGTAGGCACAAGATGTTTGCATTTATTTAAACATGACAAATGTTACGTTTGCTTGCTTTAAAAAGGCCCCAGCCTCGGGCGGAGCAATAAAAACATGGACACGTTGAATAGAAATCATTGCCATCATAACAGATGCACATTCGGGTTAGCAGAGCAGATTTTGGACCATACGGGTAAAATGACATGGCACTTTTCATACTAACACTTTTCTGCCCCAACACCACCATTCCTTCACATAATAAACACATACACACACACTAATGTAGTTCTTTACACACCGAAGGCTACAAAATGAGCCTGTAGATTCAGTCCCTACTTCCTATTTGTATATATAAATATACATATTCATGTGTGTGCATTAGAAAACGACGCAAAAACAGGAGCTCCACATCAGGGCTGTTAAAACAGTCATGCTGTTTGTGTGGCAGGTGGAAAATGTTTCTTTTCCATCACTTCCGGAAGAGGGCGCTGCGTGCAAGCGAGTACCACAGGTGAGCGGGTTTCTTCTTCGGCTCTGCTAAAGAGAAGACCTGCTGCTGCTGGAGGCTTGTTGGTACAGTAACGTGTCTCTGGTGCAGAGGATGTAGAGGTTGATGGTGGGGAGGCACAGGATGGCCAGAATAATTCATTTCTGGAAATGCACAGAAACAACATGCAAACTCAATGTCTGTATTAAGGCTGAATCCATAACTTTTGCCTCTATACCGCCTATAACTCTGTTTGAATCTTACTTAGAGTTATTTTCTTAATGTGGATGACAAGTTTAAATTCGAAACAACTAATGTAAGAACAAGCGTCCAGCTCTGCACCATCTACAGTATCGATATAATGCCCATATCTTTCCGTTTACAGACAAACAGTTCCTGTGAAATCAGACCTGACAGCTTATTTTGATTGTGTTGAACACTGATCTGGCATGTACTTGCTCAGTAACTGATTTTTGTTCATTTTAACCAAAAAAAGTTAGTAATTGCAGCTTTAAAAAACACAACGTGGAAGACAACGTTGAAAAAAAAATGGGAAAACCACTTGCTTATTGTGGTGACTGCAGGAAAGCAGTTCCATCCAAAAACAAACCACTGTTGTCGTAGATTTTTAAAGTGATGTGAATTACGTTACTGAAACATGCTTAGAGCCAAGAGTGAAGGGATTGGGAATTTGACAGTATTTAGCTCTGAAATGACACACACAAAAACAGTTTGAAAGACAGGGCATACTTTTCATTTTGCCTCGTTTAGATTGTCTAGCGTTCTGAACCGCTTGCTTCCTCTGGGCTTCGGTAATCTCTATCCCTGAAAAGAGACAAATAAAACAATGAAACATTACCTTAACAAACATCGCTCTTTTGAAATTATGACCTGCATTAAAGAAAACAAGATATTTTTATGCTAATCAATACTTTTAGCCCTGAGACTTACCCATCTCTTGGTCCTCTTGTACTCGTCTGCGCTCTCGTTCAAACGCTTGCAGCCATCTCTGCTTATCTTGGTTCTTTCTGCAGCACAGCACACACAGCACCTCCAGGTTCTCAGAATGTCGCAGGGAGAACGCATTCTTCAGTAAGCCCAGATTGGGGTGTCGTCCATCAGGTAGGTCGATTGGCTCGAGGTGGTCCGAGTCCAAACGCCAGCGGTAGTGCAGCAGGTCTTTCCGCAGGATGTCTTTCTTACAGAACACCAGTTGGTGGTCAAACAGGAAGCAGCAGCGTTGCTGCGTCTTACCAGCCCGCACTATCTGCGTCAGCTCGCCTGAGTGGATAAGCTCCGAGCTCCGCGTTAACACATCATCTCCCTGTATGGAGATGGAAGACAAAAGTTTGTCTAAAATTTGTAAACTGCATATGACACTTGTGTTGACAAAATCAGTCACAATGAGCACATTTTTTAAAATTTGTTCTTATTTTCACATTCTCCATTGAAAAACTTTACAAATGATTTTGTAATCCGACAATAAAATGAATAAGCTACACCTGTCTGAAACATCACTCAACAGGACGATATTGTGGATTATTAAAGAAAGGATTTAGGAAACTACACCTCTCAGAAAATGTAGAACAGTTCATTCTGAATGTTAAACTGTTGTTTTTCAAGCATTGGGATCGCTAAACAAGGGCTTTATGAACCTATTTTTGTGAAAACCTTAAATTTGACCAAAATTAACATTTTTAATTTATCTTGCCTATAGCCCGAAATTAGCCTGTGCTTATTCTGACTGATTTTGCCAGCACAGGTCACATATTCAAATTGCATATTTAAATTCTGTCTACCCATATGAATGTTTAATCTGTTTAAATTTATATAATAAACAAATCAACATGGTACTTATTCCATTACACTTGCATGTCTACCAAGTCAAGGATCTTCATACAAAAACCTCAGAGACAATGGATGACACCTTAAACAGTTCTGATAAAGCGTCTGAACAATGTTGAGGCAATGTTAACTAGTGTCGTCACTAACCTCCCAGTGTAGGATGGACACCTGCCAGTGAGCAATAGTGTCGATGCTCTCAAGACGTCTTTTCCTCTCGTTTATCAGACTCGCTACGTTCTTCATCGTTTCATGTGCGGCACACACCCCTAAATAGTCACTGTGGACAAAAACATACACTATCAGTAAAAAATGTGTACCTGATACAACTTGTAGGACTGTTTTGTTTCCATTTCTCAGGTTTGTGAACATTTACAGAGTAATCACTGAATTATGAGCTTTTGATAGTTTTTATAGACTTTGCATGAAAAATTTCATTACACGAGTGATTTGTACACACAAGAATAAGATACCTGTGCTCTTTGGGTGTGTATTTCAAGAGTTCCCCTAGTTGAAGAGGATATTTACAGATCTTCTGTACAGGTGTGAGTAAGAAGCCAGCAATGGAGATGTCGATCATCTGCTGAAGGAGTCGACATGCCTCAAAAAAGTGCTTATATTTCCCTTGTTTCATTAAGCGATGTAACTCAGCACACGCTGCTGGGTGTGTGTTGCAGTACTCTGAGTATATAGAGAAACCTTCTCCCTGAGCGAGCGATAGAGAGAAACAGAAGAGAAATAGGAGCAATTTAAACCCATGACATGGTTCTTCAAAGTATGTGAATATCCTTTGTTTGTGCTTGTGTAAAGATACCTGTTGGAGGAAACAGGAGCCGATTTCACTCAGATGAGGGCTTTCTTTGTTGTATTTCTTTTCTAGGTCCTTGAGAAACGTTCTCTGGAACTTGTAGATGTCTTCAATGTTGCTGAAGATTGTCTTTAGCTGTGCTTCAGTAAACATTCCAGGGTGCTTCCTACACTGACGGATATATCCCTACAACAGATGTGTTCACTTTCATTTCATCAGATTTAATTTACAACCATTAAAATACACTCAGTGTTGCACTGCTTGCAAGTGTTTGACCAGCAGAGGTCAGTAACGAACAGCCGAACAGAAATCCAGTTCTATGTTTGGAATATATAGTACATGCATACAGTACCCTGGTTATTTACTACATCTGCAAAATCTGCAGTATACAGCAGTGCATACTGCACTGAGCACTGTATCCCACAATGCAATGCGTTTATCTCAACTTTTCATATCTGGTGTCATAAATGATCAGGAAGTAATATTTGTTATATCATGATGGAATTGAGGTAACACAACATTGATGATGCATTAACTGGACCTAATGAATAATGCAATGTGTTGAGGTCACATGACCATAAAGTAGCAAACTATTGCTTTGAAAAGTACATTTTTAATTTTGTCAAGCCATACATTTTTTTTTTAGTTTACTAAAATTGCATTTCAAGAATGCCAAGGAGCTACGTGCTAACCTAGGTGACTATCTGGGGGCGGAGTTAAAGATAGTATTTAAACTAACCTGAGTGCTACACCCACAAGAGATAATGTTGGTAGTTATCTCGAATTAAGACAAATTGTGGTTTTCATTTCATCTTAATCTCAAATTTAAATGACAGTTGTGCGACAATCTTAAAGATTGTCTACCCTGCAGGCAACATTTAAGATAAGGTTCCTTTGTGATAAACAGTTTATATAGACCAGAAACAGGGTGCAGATATAACTAAGGTACAGTAGAACCGTAACAGCTGCTCACCTCACAGATGTCTCTGAGGTGCTTGATGTAAACGCGCTCTGTGTCCATTATCTCTTTGACCACATTAGCTCTCATCTGTTCTCGGTGCTCAGAGCTTTGTTTGTGTGTGTCCGAGGGTGCAGACTCTTTTACGCCTGATGCGTTCTCCACACTATCACTGCTTGAATCTTCCTGATTCACCCGAACCTTAAACATCAACAGATTTATTATGGTTAATCTCCTAGGATCACATTACTTAATGGATCAATAAGCTGGTGACCATGATTTAGCACGATTCAGCAGGCTTTTAACTGATGGAGACATTGAACTGGTTAATCTTCTTCAACAAGATCTGATCAGATCACTTAAGGCCTCTTTGTGTCTGATTGACTCATCTTGTTGGATCTTAAGAGGAAACACAGCCCAAGATTTTATACACACATTATCTAGAGCTGAAAACAAAGCACCTTCATTCCATTCACTCTCATCTCTTTTAAACCAGTCAATCAACACATATAACCATGATGACACATATAGCATTTCCTGTTGGGCCACCCAGAGCAACTATGCAGCCTGTTACACTGCAGCCTTGTTTAAAGCTGGTATTCAGATTTGTCACAAATGATCCAATCACAACTGCTCAGCCAAGACACACTTCTAGTCACACTGGTAAAGTGACACACATCTCAGAAGCATCTCTTGTGACCATATGTGTTTGATTTGGCTTTTGTTTCACAGTCAGCTGACTGAGAGGGCCACAATGCCACTCACCCGAACAAAGCTGGAGGGAAACCACGCCTGACAGTCGCCTACCATCCCCCACCACCAGTCCTTCTCCTGAACATCCATAACCCGGATCACATCCCCAGCTTTGAAGGCCAGCTCCTGCTCTTCCATTGTGACATGGTCCCACAAGGCCTCCGCATACACTGCATGGCCTGAGTTTATGGACTGAAAGAAGGAGAGAAACAGAGATCGTAGTCAGTCTAAATGTATACAGGTTAAAGGTCAGATAAAAGACAAGAGAAAAGTGAAATATAGGCAGATAACATACAAACACGATTTAAAAAATGTTAAAAGACACAGAGTGAAAATGTGCAAGAGCTTGTTAAAGGGATAGTTTACCCCAAAATGAAAAAATTTCCATTTTTTACTCCCACTCATGTCATTCAAAACCTGTGACTTTCTTTTGTGGAACACAAAAGATCCACAGAAGAAAGATAAAGCAAAAAGTCATACAGGTTTGGAATTACATGAGGGTGAGTAAATGATAAAAAAAATATTAATTTTGGGTGAACTATTCATTTAAAATGGCTAAAGGTATAAAGGTGTAAACTGGACATTTTATTTAACCTTCAAAATCAACTTCATTATCTTGCACATCCCACCTGATTAAGTGTGAAAAGGTCGACTTCCGGTTGGAGGTATGGTGTTCCTTCTGTCAGTTCTTCAAAGCTACCGTCCTCTTCACTAACACTGTCATTCAGCGCTGGATTAGAACAACCATCTACAATTCAACCACACACACTGGCTGAGGTTCAAACAAATCAATATTTCCTCTCCATCAGCATAATCTCACAATACAGCCTCTCATCTTTTCAACTCAAGTGGGTGCACACACGCATATAAACAGAAACACACTCACCACTCAGCACTCTGTGCCCTCTGCGTCGTCCCATTTTATCCAGGCCGATAGGTGTGCTTTGGGAGAAGGTGCAGGGTCTCAGGCGGGCAGATACCGCTCGGTATGGAGGAACTCTGTGAGAAGGTACTGGAGGACGAGAAACCGGCTGCAAGGTACAAGCACAGATTAGAATTTAATCAGCAGAGTCCATCATGAAGCAGACCTTGTGTTCAGACAGGGTTCAGTGACCGTTCATAGCAGGACAATGACCAGTGAGAGGTTATTAGAGCTCAATTGTTTTGCATACATAACATTGCAAGCATAACATTGTTTTATTTCACTCCACAATTGGGAAAGAAATATTGAATAAATTCTATTATGAATAAAGAAAACCTACTTTTTGATCCAAACTAGTTTTTGTAACATTGTGACATAAGCAATTTTTCCAAAATTCTGATTACTTTAATCCCATTCTTATTATCGAGTTAAAATAATAAAAATGATTATGCATGTATAGTTATTTATAACAACCTGCATAAATTAAGTTCGATACAAATACCACCATAATGTCTAATGTAGCACAATTTAGATATGCAATTATTTGGAATGCAGTTAATAAGAGTTAGATTCTTTTCATATTACAGTAACGAGAACAGAAGGGTGATTAGGAAATGCATTAGAGAAATTATTGTCTGACGCAGTCTTTCAAGCCTTAAACAACAAAGGAATCAAGCCATTCCTGTGGAACAGAAGCAGTTACAGGTAAAATACAGAGTACTTACAATAATGCCCTGAAAATTCTTTAAAACCACATGACCTATGACATGAACCAATAACACCCATAACACCCAGAGGGCAAAATGGGATGTAGCAGGTTTAGATTACTAAAGAATATGCATCTTATTATGGGTTAAGCTTCTCAGATAGTCCTAAAGGAGCCATATAAATGATTTCATCAGCTACTTTGTTAAACAATAAATGAAATTAACTACATTATACATAGGGCCATAGGACCATTCTAAACCTTAGCAGCTCGATCATGAATATTAATTGTGGCATATTCACCCAATAGTTGAAAGGCAGGTGCTTGTGAACTGGTTGGCACAAGTATCTGCTGGGTCCTAAGAGCATAATTTTGGGTGCCCTTTAAGAACCACAACCAATAGTATGTTTTGGGCCTGACAACTTTATTGTCCTTGATTAAAATATTTTTGCAATTCACTTTCATGCCGCTAGAAATCATATACAAAAATGAGAATATATATATAAATAAAAATGCAAAAGGCCTTACAGAAGGCAAACTTTCAGTGTCGTCCTTCTGCTCAGAAGTTGGAGATGAAAGTAGGTCCACTCCTCCAATAACAGAGATGGGACGCTTCTTTCTGCTCTGGGTTTGAGTGCCAACATCACCATTTTCCTGCGTGTTATCATCTATGTAGCTGCCATTGCTATTGTAGTCCTTCTGGGAAGTGTAGTCCATAATCTCACACTCTTTGTCCTCCTCTGGGATACAGAACTTTGATCTGTCCAGCTGGCCATAGTCAGACACTGGCCGAGGTCTGGAGCGACCAGCCTTCTTCCTGGACACTACAGAAGTGGGCGAGTTACCAGCAATAGCTGGTGAGTTTGGTGTTGTTGGAGTTGTTGCCAATGGTGATTCTGTGGAACAGGTGGTTTTGACAGGTGAAGCAGCTGTATTCTCATTGCTTGTGTTCTTTAGAGCTTTGAAGACTAGATCTTCTGATGAAGCCTAGTGGAGAAACCAAATATCTGAAATTAGGATTTGCTCTGTTATAATCCGGTGATTAATACAAAATATTTACTGGACTACCCAACTAACAGGCAACCTTCTTAGAACGTTGGCAAATGTTCTGCAAAAGTTCTCTCAACGTTCTCTCAAAGTTACAAAAAACATTCTTGCAGTAAAGTTATAACTTTTTTAATGTTATATATCATATCAGAAATGTTATTAACATTTTAATGGAATTTTTAAAAAACATTTCAGATTCAAAAATGTTGGAATAACATTCTTATAACCAAGCAATAATGTTAATACGTCTAAAAAATGGGATGTTTTGAACGTTCTTAAAACATTAAAAATAACATTTTTAACGTTTCTGTATTAATGGAAATGTTAGGAATGTTCTTACAACCTAAAATTGTTAGCTAGATACACAGTGATGAATCTATACAAAATGAATGTGTCGTGAATGTAATGCAAATTTGTACAACAAATATTTTTTTAAAAATGCAACTGAAATTACATGTAAATATGATATCAAAGCTAAACATAAGGTTATAGAGACAAAAGTTTACATTACACCAACACAACACACTGCAACGCTAGGAACGAGCAGTGTTTGTTTGCCCATTTATGAGTCAATACAAGATGGATTCAAAAAGACGGATATTTTCTGACCTGTTACTACCAGACATCAATATCAAACAAAGCTTTGAGTTTCAAAAACATAACACCGTATACAGACAGAAACCAAACGTATCGATTGCAGGTCTGTCTGTACATGACTAATTGCTTGTTCTAGTTTGTAATGATATATTTGCTGGTCTGCCTATAGTCTAAGACCACTTTGTAAACCGGAAGAAAACAGAAATCTTACCTCTAGGTCTTCTGTTTCTCTCTTTGCAGAATTCCATAGACACTGAAAAGGGACACATTGAACCAGCACCATGATGAGAAACGTACAAAACTTAAACGCATACCCCCACAAACAAAAAATGAAGTTATACTTTTCCCACTGTGGCTTGTCTACTTCATTCTGTCATATTTCTTTATTGGATTTTGGGACCCGCGTACATTTGTGTCTAAGCAGGCTTGGTCTAATCGTTGGACTTTGTACCCAGGGGAGGAGACGTTGTCCTTGCTTATACGTGTCCAGCCTCAGGTTGAAACTGCACTGAAGCAAACCTGCTAATCGTATAAAACAGCTAATAATTAACTCTATCTGCTGTCATTGTAGAGTGTCACACAACTGAGCTGCCCACGTGACACTGCAAAGAAAAGATTTGTCATTTCAAAGTTCTGTGGAATGAGAGGTCAGTCATCCAGTGAGGTAGTCTAAGTAATAAGAGAGTCTTATTGGATGAGCTGATCGACCAATCAGGAGAGAATAATAAAAGTGAATGGCTCTCATATAATAGAATAAGTCTGAATTCAAGTGCTAAGCAGAATTTGTCCTGGATGTGCTACAATGCCATCTGAGATGGAGGTTATGGCTGCATCAGAAATCAGGATCACCTGTGTGATGACACTATGAGGCAAGACATATTTCAGCAAATGTGTTTCAAATCTTATGACTCCCTATGTCAAAGGTCAAGTTTTTTTCTTTGCTAATCAGTCATCTGACGTTCTGTCTTGTACTTTTAGACATATCAAATTCAGCCAGACAGGAAAGTACCTGTTCAGACTTGCCACTTATTGTCCATTAGAACAAAACAAACCACATTGTCTTGAGATGAAACAAACTAGTCTGCAGCAAATTCAGCCAAGCAAGGTCATGCACAAACTGGCTTTATACTAAAATACTTTCCCTGCTAATTATTATTGTTCATAATAAATACCACAGGCCAAGTCTTTATGCAGGACAAGACCATAAAATGCATGTTTACATCCCTGCTGAATAAAACAACACAAATGGTTTCCAATGATAGGATAGGACATCCTATCATTGCATTTGGACCGAATACAATGATTGGATGAACATTTTATAGTCCTGCGCCTTCCACAAAAGTTACACATATATAAATACATTTTTACCACTTTACTTAGAGATTGCTGTCAGAATGTTAAGAGACTTTCTTTCAACCAGCATAACAAAAAATGTTTCTGGAGCAAATCACCTACCCTGCCTTTAAATTCATTAGAACTTCTGTGATTGTTTCTATTGTTTTATATATATATATATATTTTAGCAGAGAGACCATTATTGGTTCACCATATTTTACAAATAGCTTACCTCCACAATATCGCCATTGCCTGTCTGCTTTTGGCTGGGCCTTGAACACAGAGGGTGCATTTGAGAGATGTGGTCCTTTGTTTCATTTTGATGGTACTCCATAGGTTCACAGTTCCTTTCCAGCAAACAGGCTGGAAATCTGGCTAAATCTGTTGAGGACATATCCGCACAATCACTCATGAGGGCTGTTGTTTTGCTCGGAGGCTCAAAACAGTCATCTAGGGCGGAGCCAAAAAAAGCGGTACAGGAGGGAGTGGGGTGTAAAGTTGGGATGTGTTGGTAAGTGTTAGCTTGTGTGCTCTGTTGGGCCTTACTGGGCGCAGGGGAAGGCCTTTGCTGACGCCCAGTTTTTGGAAAACAAGGTGTTCTGCGTGAGTAGTCATCATGGAGCTGACTTAGAGGTGACAGTGGCACTTTACAGGTGGGGCCTGGGCTGTTTTTACATTTGACAGACAGGTCCGTTAAACTGCCCACAAGTTTTCGCAAGTGTCCTCGAGTTCTTACGGGACTTTGGTGTCTTCCTGAACCATGGTTCTTCAAGTCAACAGATGAGGAGCTGGTGGCCCTCTGAAGAACCGTAGTACTGGCGCATTCTGGGTTCTGTGAGGTCCCTTTGTGTCTAAAATAACTCTTGAAGACATGGAGATTTTCAGCACTTTTGCTTAGTCTACTCTTAACCTTGATATTTTCTTGGGTTTCAAGATTCTTGCAAGATATAGCGGATTTCACGCTGCTGCTGGGAGAGCATTTGGGGATGGGCACACTGGTAGATGGGCTCTCTGGTTGTCTCTGGACTATGTCAAGCAAGGGGATGCGTCCTGCTCCATAAGCTCTGCGGATACTCTGAGAGAAGTGGGAGTTTCTTTGAAACCCACCTTCTGCCATCTCACAATCTTCATCTTCATCGGAAACTGTAGAAATTTTCCTAGTCGGGGATATCCCATTTGACACTTTTAAACTTTCCTTACATGTGCTCTGATTGGTTGTAACATCTCGTTTGGTTACCAAGAAACCACTAGTGTCCAAATTAACTGCTGAGGAATGATTTTTCTCCTGAGTCACTGCCATAGCAT
This sequence comes from Chromobotia macracanthus, assembly GCA_036877525.1. NCBI lineage: Eukaryota > Metazoa > Chordata > Actinopteri > Cypriniformes > Botiidae > Chromobotia > Chromobotia macracanthus. The sequence continues at coordinate 632,768 of JAZGTH010000098.1, read as the reverse complement.
TGCTCCTATTCTGGATTCCTTGAAGCACAGAAGAACGCAGTTTTTTGAAAGAGCCCATGACACGAAGGCTAGACAGTCCAGACCACGCCTGGGGTGTGACAGATGGACCTCTGAGAACAGTACTGTCCTCACGTTTTGTCTGGGTGGAAAACAGACGTACAACTTTAGGCTTGGTCTGGCCATTAGCAATCACAGGAACAGACTGGGCCTGAGAATTCAGTCTGTTAAGTTGGTTCTCCTCATAGCATGGCTCGGACTGGACAGGCTGAACCTGGTCCCTACACTCAGACTTGAGACTTGGATTCATCTGCCGCTCCTCTTTGAAAGATTCATTCTTTGGGTCATTGCTTTGAGAGGTGCCTTGTGAGCCAGACAAAGGAGCCTGCAAAACCAACAGGAAGTGGATATATAAGGTAACTGCACAGCATACAGTCATACAAACAGGTTTATTGTCAATGCCCTGCATTTAAGTCTTTAAATAAAGAACATAGGCATGTGACTTGAAGTTAAACAATAAAATGACCTACTGTTTTGTCTGCAGGAAATTTTACTTCGCACCTCAATGAAACAATACAACAACTGTGTAATCTGTTTTACATGCACTATGGTAATGTCTTGATAAGTTAAATTATATTAGAACTTTAAACTATGTCCTCATACTAACTCAGCTGATTACTCTGCCCTTGACCTGGTTACTCTGACCTTTGCAGAACTTGCTGCTTCAAGGCTAAGGGGTGTTTCCTGCAAAAGATATATTTCTTTATATCTGAGAAGAGGCCCCTCACCAAGAGTTTGGAAGTCGTAGCCTGGTGCGACATTACCTTTGATGAAAGGCTTTTGTGAGCATGACTAAGCAATGAAAATCGCTAATCCACTTTGATTAATGGAACAAATTGCTCAGTTTTTGGGTTTGGGGCCTTTGAGCTGTTTGTTGCTGGGCTTTCTGCCTGAACAGTATGCAAAGAGATACCATGTACTTTTACTAGATAATTTAGATGATTTGTCCCATTTTTAAAGAACGTATGAAATCATTTCAACCCTAGCATACTAACCACAAGGTGTAGTTCAATACTTCAACACCTACAAACATGTTCCATTGTGTTTAAACAACAGTGTGTTGAAAATATTTAACAACAAATCAACAAAAAGAATGGCAAAGATAACAATGAGTTAGAAAACAGGAAGTCCCAGCTTAAATTCACGCCATTGAACGAGAGAATGATGGTTTGGTCGGCATGCCCAAACAAACAGTCAGAAAAATGTTCTGAAATCACTGCAGAACCACAGGGTTTACACTTATCAGACAAGACGACCTACAAAATGACATTTTTTTTGTTGTCTCTGTATTTAAAGCTTGATCAAAATGAAGCAATTTAATAGAAAAAGTAATGATCAACTTTAAAGCTAAGAGATTTTGTTAAATGTTTTATAAAAAGTAAAACAAACAACACTTGGTTATCTAAAGTATGACATTTATACTGTTCAGTGTGACTTTAGCATCAAACATAATGGTTTCCACAGTATATAGATTAACAATACGTACCCTTTTGTCTCGCATTGTGAGCATATGTTGATTTCAGCTCAATCTATAGCTTAAACACTTATCTCTGTCAACTCCTGCTATACATGACCACTTAACTCCACCGAAGCATGAGGAAGAAGCTGCCACCTAAACTTTTTGTTTAACTACAGCTTTGAAAGAATGCAATTATCTTTCTGTCCAAGCCTCCCCTCTGTCTGCTCACATACACTGCACTACACACTGTCTCTGAGCTTAAAGTTGAACTTCTCTCCTGTTCTTCCTCATCTGCATCATCACTGCCGAGTCCACCACTGCGAAGTCGGAATTAATTAAAAGCTTAAAGAGAAAGCCCTCCACACAGCTTCCAGCTAAAGCCAGGCTCAAAATGAAACTCCTTAAACAAAAAGATAGACAAACATAAACACATACACGCCTACTGGAGATCCACTAACGTGCCTAAGCACACCCATAAGTAATACGAACAGATGCAGGCATGCTAACATCTGACTCCGTATTCTTAACATCACGCACACCTGTATGATGCAAACAGACACTTTCTCACTCCAGTATGAAATTTTACAATACTGGATTAACATGACTTCCTTTTGCCAGTGCCTTAAAATGATTGTGGTTTAAAAGATTATCCATACGATGTAATTGCTAACGCAAATGATGAGTTTGCTTTGTACAATCTGAATAATTAGGCACAAGCCCAAAATGACGCTTCTTGACTAAGGAATTGTCTAAGAATAACTCACCACACCAGTTCTAATAGTCTGCCAAGCGAGATGAGCAAGACTGCTGTCATATCACTAAGGAATGATGCTATCTGTATAAACAAGCCAAATGAAAATTACCAGAGCTACTATTGTGAAAAGGAATTCCAGGCATTTTTACGTTTTCTTTGGCTGACAAATGCTGTGCCACCCTATAGCTACCCAGACTCTCTAATTTATTCCATGTAAACGAGACCCTGGAGTGACAGAAAATTAGAAAACAATCAGACTAATTAGAAAACATCTAACTCACCCTTTAATGACCTTTCCACTGGCCGAAAGAGAGTCTGACTGTGAAAACGTTACAGGATATTAGCATTCTTCATCGCTCTGGTCAAGATCCTCCTCACTCAAACATACACGATGATGTGTGAACCCCATCCCTCTTCTAATCTGATTATAAGGTTTTATCAGTCTGGACTAGCATCAATATATATGTACTGTAATGTAGAGAGAGAGAGGGAGGGAGAGAGAGGGAGAGAGAGAGAGAGAAGAGAGAGAGAGAGAAAAAGAAAGAGAGAGAGGTAACAAAATCTTCTAAAATCAGTCTGACAAGTTTAGTGTACTGCACAACCACAGATGTAAAGTGGAGAGTGATTTATTCTTTTTTTTGTTTGGTTACTGATACCACCTACCATATTATGAACCAGTTCTCTTTTTTGTCAGCAAGACAAGAAAGCATAGTTAGGAGGCAGACACACCCTGCACGCTTCAGGCCTGGGAAGCGTCAATCAATGCTACATGTGAAACCTCATTCTTCTCACCTGTCTCCTGACCTGCATTTGTCTACTATGCATCCACTGCTACAACACACGTCAATATACTTTCACAATACTGTGAAAATACTAAGACTTGCTAAGCTTTATGGGCGTGAATCTCAAAACAACATCAACACAACAATCAAAAGATAGAAGCAAGTAAGGCCTGTTATATGATGATTTTTTTTGTCTGCAGTTCGTAACTTTCACCTCTATACCGTCATCTCTGTTTGAAACATAAAATTGCCAGCTCACATTTCAAATTATTATAAACTTACCGTTGCAAACCGGGGTAAGGTTAGGAGACCGTTTTAACACTGATCTGTCATGTACTTGCTCAATAACTGATTTTTGTTCATTTTATAACCCAAAAAGACTTACGGATTGCACATTTAAGGAAAAGTTCCCATGCTTTTTTTTTTTCCTTACTACTTGGGTGAAACATGACCCAGGAGTGTTCATGACAGGTTTACAACACTGACGAAATGTCAAAACCTTCCTTATCGCTGTAGGGCCACAAAGATCTTAAAGTAATTGCATAAACTCTAAATTTGACAAATGAATTTCCACCATTAATGGCATAAGCAATCTAAGCATTCCAGGTAAACTGTGGCAAACAAAGCAGGAATTTTAAAATAGCATACCCAAAATATTTTAATTGACAAATCCATGAAACACTTACTGTAAACACATCTGTGTTATATTAGGAAGTATAAGTGTTGGGCAGGGCAAGATTTAGCCATATAATTTATGGTGGAGCACCAGCCTTAGTTCAGGAGGCACACAATGACGCATAAAAGTTGCTTGTGCATGTCTTCTGATAACCAAACCCTCTCATTATGAGTGTGGAGGAGTGCATTTCATTTCATGCCTATGTGTTGATGTCTAAAGCAATGGTTTACAGTAGAGAAAGTGCAGAACTAAGTATTTTAACTATTATGCATTACAAAATAATTGCAGTGACATTTTCTGGACCCCTTCATCATCTATGACTTGTGTCAACAGCAGCACACGGTTTGCACATGGCAAACGTGCAACAAATCTTAGACAACACGCACACATACTGAGCATAACAAATGCAATAAATGTTTCTCACCAAAAATGTAAAATGTTATTTTTTTTTGCATGGTTCAAAAATCTCCTTCGGCCCTACAGTGCCACAAAAAAAAGCCCTTTCAAGCATGCGAGACCAAAACAGCTTTTCCAAGAAAAAAAAACTAAAGCTCTCGTTTAATTGTGATTTTAATTAACTCGGTCCCTATAAAGCACCCAAACCAGCCCCTCCTGCGTATCTCCCCACAAGCTTTGCGCTTTCTAACACCCCCCACATCACCATGACAACCAGTAGGGTAGTAAAGCATACGCGACACCCCCTCCGCGTTTCCTTTGAACCCAACTGGCGAGATGATAAAGAGCAAGCAAAATAATCATCCCAAACTTTTGAGCACGTCTCAAACTCGCATTAAACACTTTATATATGTCCATTTATCTCCTTTGGATAAACCACACAATAAACCGATTATAAATAAACGTGCATAATATCTTACCTTTATCATAGTTCTGGAGCGGCGTCTTGGCCCGGTGTCACAACAGTCGTGCGGCTTCGATCCGCCCGTCGACCGCGACTGACTCCTCCGACAGTTCAAGGTTCAATGAATGTCTCATATTAACTCATGCAACTCGTCGCAAATCGTTAGATAGCCAGAAAAGTAAAAATACAAACAGCCCGCAGCCAAAGATCCAGCAGGACCGGAAACTTTCCGTCAGCTGCGTTATCCGACCGCTCCCTCGGGCGCTTTAATGGCGCATGATCGAAACGAGCCGGGATTTGTGAGCTGAAACCGCCTTGGATGAAAGTTTAATGTTGGGTCTCTGTAGTAGGAAAGCTGTGCGCAAATCCGGGAGTCGTCTGCGCAGACGCCGAGGCGTTACGGGTCAGCATCAATGCACTTGTTGCGCCGATTGCTTCGGGGCGGAGAAACGAGCAGCCTGTTATAGGAGCTCTGGTCTGCCCATAAGACGCCAGCAAAAATCAAAATGAAAATGCTTCTGTATTCAGCTACACCTGTCACTTGTTTTGCTTTCGATAAGGGCTAGACAAGCGTTTAGAAAGACTGACTTTGATAAAAGGCAATGCTTTTGAATGCATCAGCAATGCATCTTATCTTCTGCCCAATAAACAAATAAAACTAGTGTATTTAATAGCTATGTGTAATGTTACTTCAGTTGTTTTTAGTGTGTTGTTTGTGGATGCAGGGCTGTTTTGGGTAGTTGCTCACTAAGTCCACCATCAAGAGTCTTTGGCTCCTGTTCAGTGTATATTTAGGGGATGTTTTGTGCATGTTTCATTCATAGGTGAAAACTGACACTTGGAAAGTAACAGTGCTTTATTCTGAGTTTAATCCGTTTAGCAAGCACCACTAAATTATTCTCCATTTTGTTCACTAATGAATCTACAAAGCACAAGTTGCTAGGTTATCTTGTCAGTTTTACAAAAAAATAATAAAACAAGAACATATATTGTATGTAACATTATTTTGTGAATTTAAAATATTTTCTTTCCAAACACAGATGCACAGAACAACAGCTCACATTGGCTGTTTAAGTAGCTGTAGAACTTTATGTTGCAAACAAGAGAAATCCTGAAAAAACAGTATCATCATCTTCATCTGCATACAGCCCATTAAACAGCTCCCCATCAGCCACTTGTAGCCACACCTTGTCTCCAGCCTCCAGGTCTAGGACCGCTCCCCCTGCAGCCTGATCCTCACCACCTTGGTAGCTGTCCATGGTGTGGATCATTCGCTGACCGTTCTTTATCAGGGCCACTTTTATATTACGTGAGTAGACAGTGATGTGATAGGTGAAAAAATAGGCTCCTCTGATGGCACATGTGAAGCGGCCGGTCTCAGGGTCATAGTGATTCTGGCTGTTATAGAGGATCTTATTAAAACGAATCGGTGTGTTAGCTGGAGGTAGTTTGGTATTTTCACTCAATCCAACTGAGAAAGCACTTTTTGGTATCTCAGGTATGTCTCCCTTTGGACCCGGTTTTCCAACGTCCCCTTTGGAACCTTTATCACCATGAACACCAATGCTGCCCTTCACACCTGAAGGGCCAAAATCACCCTTTGGACCTGGCCGTCCTGGAGGCCCTAAAGGACCCATTACTCCCCTGTCTCCCTTTTCACCAATGTCACCTTTCTGCCCTTCAGGACCTACAGGGCCCACGTCCCCTTTAATGCCCTGTGGTCCTGGCAAACCCAGCTCTCCCTTCTGACCTTTCAAACCCAGCGGCCCTGAAAAGCCTTGGGGCCCCATTTTGCCAGGTGGGCCCCTCTCTCCATTATCACCACGTCGACCCTTCATACCACTTATGCCAGGAATTCCTGCAAAAGCACCAACCATTTCCCTATTAAATCAAGAACTACTATATTTTAATCATGTGAATTCTATCCACACTACAAGAAACACAAGGTTTGAAAACATGAGGCTAAATTTTATAAGATAAATTGGATTTTAAAAAGGAAAAAAAAAAATTAACTAATTTTACCAATTTCTCCTTTATCTCCTTTTGGACCAGGTGTACCAGCTTCTCCACAGGTCCCTATGTCACCTAGAAATCAATAGAAACCTTTGTATGTGTACTGTATGAAACACTACATCATTGCATGTACATTTGCACAACACATGTTGGACTTTACACTTTAAAGGGATAGTTCACTCAAAAATAAAAATGGTTCCATTATTTTCTCACCCTCATGTAATTCCAAACCTATAATCCTTTATTTCTTCTGTGGAACACAAAAGAAGATGTTTTGAGAAATGTCTCAGTGGTTTTGTGTCCAATACAATGGAAATCAATGGATGCCACTGCTGTTACTTTAAAATTGTGTTCCCCAAAAGCAAAAAAGTCATACAGGTTTGGAATGACATCAGTATGAGTAAATGATGGAAGAAATTTCATTTTTGGGTGAACTATGCCCTTAATATTAAATGGCAACAAAGCTGTACAAAACATTCTCAACTGTTTATTTGTTGCTGTTATCTGCTCTTTCAGCTTAGTTCAAAAGGCACTGATTTACTGCAGTCTAAACGTATTTGCTTTTGTCTTACCTCTATCTCCTTTGTCACCTTTGGCCGCATCTCTGCCATCACGACCTGGCATTCCATTGTGTCCTGGGTCTCCTGGAATCCCGGGGTGACCGCACATACAGTCCTTATTCTTTCCAGAGACTTCCTGCTCTAGAGCGTTTACCAATACAACCAGAAAAAGCATACAAATTAGTCTACAAAACAGCATGATCATCCACCTCTGTAGCAGCCTAAAAATGCAGCTAAAGCCTGTGTTGTGTCTGATGGGCTAAATGTCCAAAAGCATTCAAAGATATTTTAGATCTGGTCAAACTAATCACTTCACACTGCAGACCTGTTACTTCATTGGTCAAGAAGTCATTTTCTAGATTACTTATTTTACCCAAATCTGTTACACATCACTTGTGTCCTCTATAGTCATTCTCTTTGTTTATTAGTTTAGCTAATAATCAACCTGGAACCTGTTTTTGCACAATCCACATTAGCGTTTTACAAATGAGGTAGGCATTTATTGTTAACTCTTACAATGCAGAATAAAGCTACTGTTAAATTAAACAAATGACAGCTGTTAAATGTAATCTTAAATGTAATCTGAGATCTTGTTCCACAAAGGCTTGATGCCAGTAAAGCAAGAATAACACGGAGCATCTTAAACTTTAATTTGCCCACTTTCATTTTCCACTTCAGTGACATTGCAAATGCAATCTAAGACTTGTGCTTGACCTTATGAATAATGCTGTTCCATTACTGAAAGCTGTATGCTTTTGAAATATGTCATGTCATATCCCCCACTCTTAAAATTACAACTAAAAGGTTTCTGAAATGGAAGTGATAGAAAGTTCTAAAGACTAGTGATTTAAAGAAACTAGTATATATTTTTATCAGTCTGATGTGGCAAATAAATGTGTAGCTGTGATTTTGTTTCAGACAGTAAGAAATGCTTTTGTCAGTGTTAATTTTATTTTTATTTTTTCTTTTGGTAAAAGCATTAGTAAAGACAGTTTACTACTAAAACAGAGATAGAGCTACTAAATAAACTAGAAAATGATCTGATAAAGTTAATCAAAAATGATGTTACAGTATTCTTCAAAGATTTATACAGGCAACTCAACACCCCTATTCAGCAAAACTGTTTCTTGGATGACTAGAGATCATTTTTACTGAGATGTTGCAAAGGACCACTGAAGAGCTTTAATTTTAAAGAGTGATGATTTGTCTTGGGAAAAAAGCTGTGTAGAGTTTAGAAGTTTAATGTTTATTTAAATAAAAACACGATTAACAATACATGTTCTGGTACTGATTTATTTAACATTTCCACAAAAACAAATGAATGAAACAAAACCAGGTTAAAATATTAGGAAACTCCTGTAATGTGTACACACAACAGCAATGAACAACACAAACACATACACGTAAAATATGAATCTGCATAGAGTACTTCTGCATTGGCATCCTTTATTTCACTTCTTGATTTATTATTATTCTATTTAAACAGGAAATGAGTTGATCACCCTGAACCAGCAATTACAGATGTAATACAGTATCAGCAATGGCTGATTTGTGGGTGTTTGCAAACTTTTGGCCATTACTGCACATTTAAACAGCGTAGACTAGTTAACTGTTACAGTTATTTACTGTTATTTGGTATATCAACATACAGTTTGTTTATTGAGATTAAGGCAGTTGATTACAACTTTAGTTTATTGGCTAGATACAATTTTAGGAATTACTATCGCTTAATACACATTTACAAATAAATAAAAACATTTTATAACAAGTTGAGCAAGCCAAAAACAAAATAGATTTATATAGCATGCTCTAATAGTTTGCTAAACCTTAACAGAATATTACAATAAGGCAATTTTCCTAAAACATTTACAATATACTTAGAAGGAACACTGCTTGATCTTAGCTGAGGTGAGAGGGTTTAAGGTCTTCTGGTTGTTTTAGGCAAGTTGTTGGGCAGCAGTATAGTTTTACATAATCTGGCGATGCATGCCATAACCAGTCATGCCAGCCTGAGACGCCCCACGGTTACTGCCCATCTGAAGACCAATCAGATTCTGTCCCTGGCGTAACTGCTCATCAGAAAACTCTCGCCGATTGCTTTGAGACTTCCTGTTGGACAAATCATAAAGCGATCAGAGTTTACAAGACACAACAAAACCCGCTCACAGCTCCAACAAGTCAGTACTTCACACAACACTATAACTTTGTCATGTATTTTGTATTTTGTCCTGCTCACCTGTGAAACCAGTCTCGGTTACCACGGTAAAGTCCATCATCTTTTGTGAGAGCCACGCTTCCCAGGGCCATCAGAGTTCTTTGGACAGCAGCCATGTCTTTTCCTTTGACCAAAGAAACCAACAAACACTGTGACTTTGGCTGCACACCAAGATGTGTAGCTTGTATTTTAAGGCCCATTCTCTTCCAGTAATTAACAAGGGTAAACTTTGTAATATGCCATGCCACTAATTTGGACATAGAGGAACCATAAAACCTCCATAAAACCTCAGTATAATGTTGTTACTGTACTATACCTTCCCACAAGTCCACTGTTTGAAAAATGTCTGTGGTGATTACTCCATAGGCTTCAGCAGCCTGAAGGAACTGAGAGATCTTTTCCATCTGCTTGAAGGCCATCTGAGTTTCTGGGATCTTCTTAATAGGCTCCTTACCACGCGGATACAGACTATTAATGAGTCTACAGAGGATCTGCAGACACATATGACAATCAATAGAGAACGAGGGAGTATTGGAAGTGAGAGATAAAGATAAAATGAAAGATGTCTGTGTAGCATTGTCAGATTAATATTTGTAAGTCGGTCTGGGTTAAATTAAGTGACTTACAGTGCCGTCCTTTAGCCAGTTCTGAAAGTTTTGTTTCCCTTGCTGTGGTCTTTCTATGTTTCCTCCACACTGTGTGATAATCCAGTCCACCAGACGAGACTCCAGCTCTGTGTCATATTTCTGCTCAATCTTCTCCTGGACCTCACGGCTCAGTCCATAACTGGGTCCTCTGTTTGCCATAGTTAACTGAGTTTACTAGTTCTTTCCCCTGTCTATCTGAAGACAAAAAAAATGAATTTAAATACAATAGACAACACACAATATCTGAAGCTGCAGCACAATGGATCAATCACTAGAAATTTCCCCCTATGGCTTAGTTTATCTATTCTGTCGTTTCATCAAAGTCATAGTAAGAACATTTTAATTTTCTTTATTTAATTTAGTTAGTTATTTATCATTAGTATTTCTGACCGGTTGGTGTTGATCGGGGTGTGGCCCAAAATGCGTGACTTTAAAACGAAAGGCGTTTCCATCTACACGTATTGCCAATATATTAGGCTATATTATTCTACAATTCCTATTTTTTTAACTAAGTCGAAAACGCAGACGCACAAACTGTTTTGCGCAGACTAAAAACTGCGCAGACGCGCAGATTTAGACCCAGTTACTTTGAAACTATGGCGTTTAAACTATTATTGATCGTAATTTCAAGCTACATGCTGAATAGATGTTAAATACATTTTGTTAAGGACAGAAATGAATTAAGGAAACCAACAGTGTCCACTTACCGCAAGAAGATGCGCGTCTTGTCCTCCACCGCAGCGAGGTCAAACCCTTCCTGCGCTCAGAGATGCTGGACTGAAACATCCATGCAGCTGACGATGGGCGTGGCTAGAACCTCCGCCCGGTTTACGTAATCTTGGAATCGTACTACCCTACTATGATCAAGGATCTACTCATTAATATTAATTAGGCAACGTTTCGATACGTGGTCGGAACGTAATTAATATTCATAAGACGTGATTGCGCTGTAAATTTGAGCGACTCGACAGGCGATGGTTGCAAAACCGCTTTCGAGGGATCAACAGAATCAGCAAAAACGTCAGAAATGTCAAAACAAACAAAAAAACAACAACAACAACAGCAGCCATGTTTTGCTCTCCTGCTTTCGGTAATAAAGAACCAAGCCCTTTTCAATTAGATTAAGATCCATTAGTGACGCATCCAAACTCTACAGAGGAAAAATACGGTGTAATATTGTGTAGTGTGTAATACACAAGAAGAAAATAATGGCACTTCTCAAATAATTACTAAATGTTCATCATTTTAATTTATCTTGCGAAAAGCTCTGTTGACATAAAAAATCTAGTTTCTGTTATGTTAATGTCATCTGAATGATGTAGGATGAAAACATTACATTATTGTACAGCTGTTTGGCCATGCTACCTTTCTTTTGATACAGTACACAAAAACTGTACTATGAGCTATTTCACTCTATTTCACTCATTAGCAGATAAGAAAGGTCAGTATGGTTGTTAAAAAATAAGCTCATGGGTTAGGGACTGGGGGGTGTAGAGAAGCCCCGGCCCACTGAACATAATCCAACACTAATCATGCATGTTAATAAACAACCAAGCAATTCCTGAGGCTGTGGCCCAATACGTCCTCCAAACAAATGGGCAGAACTGAAAGGTCAGCTTTGATTGTACTGGCTGGGACGTTCATGTGGATTCATTTAAATGGTACACGCAATGCTAAACGTATGTTTTCCTTACAAAACATAATTAATGCATTAATAAACACAGTATTTAATCACTGATGGTTGTGTCACAGAGCGTGTATTGGTATACAGAGGCTTTATTTCTATAAAACAGAATGACATTTTGTTAAAAAGGCCCATCTGCAGACTACAGTAAATGGAAATAACACAGCAGCTTTACCGAGAGGTTGAATGGCACAGATTGCACAGAGTAAACATGTAAAAGACATCTGAAAGATAAATACTGGAAAGGCATGAAGGTTTAAGGGTTTGTCCCAATTTCATTCGGCAGTTAAACTTTTCCACATAGGCAAAATGGGAAGAGTCTGATTGGCACAGTGAAGCAGAAGAGGATTTTAAGGCCGGTTGCTTGGTAACCCCATCCAAATCCATGGATCACACCAGAGTAGTAAGCTTGTCTATGAGGTCATCAATGGTGTAGACAATAAGTTTGATGTCATCTTTCTCAGCCATGCGATGCTGGCCATGGCGGCGCAGGATGATGTCCACGTCGGGGCTCAGCACACGCTCGGCCACCTGCATGGAGATGTGCCAGGGCACGTCCTCATCCTTCAGGCCATGAATGAGACGCACAGGACAGGTGATGGGGATGGGGCTCTGCAGGATGCAGTGGTTCTCTGCCTCACGCAGAAGGTCCATACTCACGGTGTACATGCCTTCCTCTTTAATCTTGGTGGGAATCGTCCATACACCCTTGTCCTCACATTCTTTCCTAACCTGAATAACATATCAACCATTGGATCATACGCTGATCAGTTACCAATTTAAACATTTCTGGATGTTTGTCATTGTGATCTATTTGTTTGTAGATGATCCTGCATCTCACCTCTATAGGAAGTGTCTTAAAAGCTGTAACAAAATGATCTGCTGCTGTGGAAATGCCCACCAATGCTTTTGTCTTCTCTGGGCGGGCGATAGCAGCCAATAGCATCAACCAGCCACCCATACTGGAGCCGACAAGAATCTACAACAAATGTTAGGAGATGGTACTCACACTCTCGATTACAAAACTCACAGCCAATGAGTGAGTTCCAAAGAAAGTACTTTTGTAAGCAGTGTTCAACGGCCCAATTATTAATATTACTGATCTCTAGTGGTCACTCTTTTAAATGTCCGAACAACAAGACTTAAAGGTAGGACAGGTCATTTCAAAGAGGCTAGCAATAGCCCTCTATTTAAAGTGCTCTCCAAAGCCACACCTTTTCCAAAATGCATGAACTCATGCATAGTTTGACAGGCAAGTAGGACATCCTATCATTGCATTCCAACCAAGTGTGTCAAACAAGCTTACCTTATGGCAGCATTGGTAATAAAGAATAATCTCCGTAGTATTACAAGCTATTTTCAGTCGTACCTGAGGCCCTTCAGCAAGCTCATCTAACATAAATAGGACGTCTTTCTTCCAGGTTCCAATAGTGCCTTCTGCAAATACACCCTCAGAAGCTCCATGGCCCGAGTAGTCAAACCTACAATTAAGATTACTGGTGTATGTATATATATATATTGCATAACTGTATTTATAGACCAATGACAAAAGCATACCTCAGATAGGCATGGCCCAATGATTTGCAGAACTGTTCCAGGGCTTCTGCCTTCTGGCCATTCATGTTTGAACCATAGCCAGGGAGAAACACAACACCAGGGCTCTTTCCCTTCACTCTACGATACGCTAGCTTTGGCTGATCTGGGCGTGATATATACTGCATTGAAGATTTTGGTCTAACTCCTGCAAACAAACACACGACAGCCGAATGAAATGCGTTACAATGTAGTTTTTGTAGTTTAATGTAAAACGTAAAAATCATTTGGCAATGCATGCAGCACCAATCCCTTGTCTCATGAGTCTTAAGGCGTGCTTTAGCATTACGCCTGAAGTTTCTGAACAAAGCACGGGTAATATTTTCAAGCACTCGCCCATCTTTTACATTCAACGTAGCGCACTTCCTATGCATTTTTTTTATTGTTATTATTAATTTATTATCAACTCTCATATCAGTTGTTCAACTTTATAAAACCGAACAGTTATGCAGCAGAAGCAGCAGCGCTCTTCAAACGCTTCTTAATGCCACACCCCCTTCATGTGTTTTTTAATAAGCGCCAAGTTTGCAACCTCTGTGTTTTAGTTTTAGTTTGCTTGTACTGACCCTGATAAACCATCGACCCAACTTTACCCACAACTCCATTGCCTAAACTCTGCAGAGGTCCTCCCCGACAGATCCTCCGCACCACCGCTGCCATGCTGTTTCCACCACCCTCCGCACAAACAACGCGAGAATACCGGGGTTGCCAAGTTTTGTAAAATCCCTCAGTCCACGTTTTCTGTGTTGCCAAATACACGCCGGTGTAAGTAGCCGCATGAGAAGGTGAGATTAATTATATTCTTATGATTATGATTATTTTTTACAGGTTCGATAAAATAAGTTCTTTATGTAAACAATTGAGCAAAATACAGCGTGTTTTTCTGCTGCCACAAATGGAAAGTGCGTGAATTGTTATTTCACTGTCATATATTGTGATATATTGTGCTATTTACATAAATATGTAACACAGCGTGATTACAATGTAATACAATGTGCTTCACAAAATTAATAACTTATTCATAAAACAAAACAACATGATAATAACTTTTAACTAAAAGCAAAGGTATAAATTAAACTGTTATAAGCACCCAACGATAACAGCAAATCAAAAGACAAAGTACAACATTTAATGACTAATAACTACTCATTGAAAAACATATAATTTAATACAATTATTTTAAGAATAATAAGAAGTTATTAAAAATGTATTATTAAAAATGCATATGCAGACAAATACACAAAGAACTTCGGATGTATTCATATAATTAATGTTATGTACAAATTCCACTTGGTCCTACCAATTTCACTAGTTTTTAAAATAATACAGTTTGGGTATATCTATGGTACATAAATCTTTCCTGATATGTCTCATCATAGTGTAGAACAATCATTGTCTGTTGTTCTTAATGACCAAACCTGAATGGGGAAGACAGGGCCATAAACAGGCAAATAGACTTAAAATTTAAAAACTTAAATTTAAAAATATTAAGCCTTCAGTTCTAGTGATGTAGTATTTTTAGTGTTCGATGTTGACGATCAGCACATCCCAGAATGCTCAACACTGGTTTCTCATTGTGGCATCAAAGTGCCTCTTTCCATCCAGATAAAGCATAGACTCTGTGGATGACCAAATAATGAGTCACAAATAGCATATAAAATAAATTATGTATGTATAGGTGTTTATTCTATAACATCAATTTCACACACACACACACACACACACACACACACACACACACACACACACACACACACACACACACACACACACAGGTTTACTGTAAGGGATACTTATAAAGATTACTTAGTTATTTGTGATGTAAGGACCAATGAATGTCTCAACAAAGATAGCTGTTAAAATGTGTGTGTGTGGAATATCAGACCTCCATAGCTCTGTGGTACGACAGCTGGGACATCGTTCTCAACACGGAAAGTAAAGTGAAACACATTGGTGGTGCTGTGCTGCCGGGTCAAAGGGTCAAGCACCTCCGACTGAACTCTGACCTGGATGTACATACCTTCTGTGTAACAAACCTGATAAAGAGAACGTTGCAGGTCTGTTTTAGTCTATGTGATATCTGAATTAGCCTAATAGCCCAAGGTTACTAACCTTAGAAGTCAGCATCAGCAAAGAACCAATTTCTACTGGCTTCTGAAATAAGATGTCATCTACTGCCACCACGGTTGGCCTGCATCCACTGAAAGAAGGGATAGAAATACAATCATCGGAAGAATGATTATCATTTTTACAGAAATAAATTGCTTCTCCACTTACGTGAATGCACAAGCATTAGCCCGACCCAGTTCATAGGCCTTTCTCATCAGAAAACCACCAAATATCCGGTTAAATATATTTCTTTCCTGTGTGATGCAAGAACCAAATCAAAGCCACACAAATAAAGTTTATTTAGGTTGGATTATGTGTCACTGATTATTGACACCAAAGAGGTGTGAAAAAATATATACAAATAAAGTGCACCAAAACTGTTGTGAATACTGAATAAACTGCTGAAAAAAAATACTGAAAAACATTATTAGATACTGTATAGGTTTGCCCTTATCTATATTATACAACCACTGATTTCTGTGTCATGTGATCAAAACATACTGCAGCAAAATGTTTATTAATGGTGTACATGTAAACTCTCATTTTATTGACAGACCTACATGTTACATAATAGGACATAATCATGTTTTGTGACCAGCAGCTCTTCTGTAATACTTCCTCACCTGTGGGTGGCAGATCTCCAGTCCTTTCATTTTGGCATCTTCCATCCACACCGAATTAGGTGGCAAAATGCGACTTTTAAAGCTCAAACGTCTACAGGAATAAAAAAAGTTTGTTTCAGGAAATACCTTTATAAAAAAAAAACGCCTAGAGATCTGTGTAGTTCTGATAAACTCTTACTTTGGGTCCAGAGTGTTGAGGAACAGGCTGTGAATGAGGTTTCTCTCCTCAGCTGTAGGAGCCACTTTGAGAAGAGAGGCTGTGCTCAGCTCCACTCGCCGCTTCTTGTTAACTATGTGATGTTAATTTAGTATTAGAAACAATTAAGAGTGTGGTTGTAAATGATCTAACAAATCAACAATAACAAAACACAAACTACTGTAATGTATTTTTCCTCTAATTATTGTTGGTGTGACAGTTTGTTGCCATTTATCTCTACTAAAAGGAACTTGAAACTTTTCTTGTTACTTTCACTGACTTGCAGAGGCGATGGTTGATAATCAATAACAAAAAGTGCTACTCACTCTCTCCCTGTTGAAAAATTGCCTCTTCCTCTGGTCCCTCTGGTTTCAGTGGATTTACAAAAGCTGCCCTAAAGATACAATAAACAAATACATGAAGTGACAGACATAGCACACCAATACACATACAGATTGTACCAGTGGCCTGTGGTACCTCTTGTTTTCTGGATCTCTGGCCACCATTACAAATGTGGCATCTAATACATCAGTGTACACCCCATCAAGAAACTGAGAAAACAGTGATTTTTAGTTTAATGAGGTAATACAGAACATACATATTTAATAAAAAGCCAGAGAAAGAATACCTGTGACATGTGCATTTTAACTTCTATTGATGTTTTGCCAACCCATGTCACATGACCTTTGAACTTGATATTACAGTCTGGGTAGATGATTTGTTTTCTCATGTCTGTAAACATTATTAATTAAAACTATTAATTTGTAATATTTAGTTATTTAAAACAATTAAACTTTATATTTATTTAAATAACTAATCAATTCAATTCAGGTGGTAATAAAATACGTAACTGCTTTATATACTAACTACTTTATATACTAAAATTATTTTGTCGGAGGCAATTATGAAGAATACCGATCTTGTCCACTAGGGCTGTGACAATAGACAGTGGTGATTTTTTCATCCCTTTATTCCATGTGTGAGAGTAACAGATGAGTACTGTGGGGACATGATTGGAATTAAAAACTGTTTTGATTTGAGTTATGATCTGTAACCAGGATTGCAGTGTTCATGTTTTCACCCCCAAAAGTAATTAAAGCACATCTGTTGTACCTGATAAACAGTCCAAGTCCTCCAAAATCCGACCTAACCTGTGGGGGAAAAACAGTATTTGGCAAAGGCAGAGACATATTTTAAAGATAAGAAACATACTGCATATACAATGTTCAAATCAATATAGAATATACAAATCAATATAGAAATGTGACATACATATATTGCATATTCTAGTTTTATGGTGTCTGACACAACATCTTTTATGTTTATACAAACAACCACCCATTTATAACGATAATGTATGTGAAACGTGGGAGGAGCACAGTTTAACTCATGAATATTAATTAAGGGATGCAACATTTGCCCAGTAGTCATTGCTGAAATGTGGGTAAATGATTGCTACATAGTATATTATTATTACATGTTGCTATGTATAATAATTATTATTATACATAGTGCTGTTATGATACCTGACACTGTTATGAGAGTTGAGGTATTTCTCTCTTAAAGCTGGTTGGCTACCTAGAGGAAGGTGAACCTCAATTTCACTGTCCTTCATTCTTTTTGCAGGCAGTTCATCCTGCCTTTGAGCGAGATACTGGCTTAGTGATGAACGCTCAGCCATGGCTTGCTGATGGTCTCTGTTGGAATGGAAAAAACAAATATTGTAAAAATCTCATTTCTGTGCAGTTAGACTTCCACTTTATGTATGGTGTTGAACTACTGTGTCAATGTTTGGCTGCTATGAAAAAGAAAATGCATACAAACAGAATTATAACAGTTAATGGTGCACTCAGTTTTTTTTATTTATGTGGCATACTGACACCTAGTGGTGCGGATGTAGTATCACAGAAAGTTTTCAGTCACAGATGCTACTGTAAAAATGCACCATTCACATTCAGCCGTGTCCAAATACAACGGGTTTACAAAACAGAGTGAGTAATATTTATATCATATCAAAAACAAAAGCCACCCACTTATATAGGCTACTGGTATGACGTCACCTCAATGGAGCATGCATACTTTTGTACATATTTGCCATGCAATTATGTATGCAAGCTTTGGGAAGGGAAATTACTGAATGCATTTTTATTATGAAATGTTACACTACGTTAATAGTGTATAATAATAATAAGCTACATCAGTTACATACTGCCAGATGGTGGACGCTCCAACTACCTCCCTCAACCTCGTGCGAACTTAAAAAAAATACAAACAATTAGGCAAAATCACATAAAATGCATTTAAATAAATAAATAAGATGAGAAATGCAAAATGCAGTTATTATGGTATACGACACAGCAAAACAGAAACCAAAAGGATTTAGCAGAAAGGAATGTAGGCTAGACTGCTCGAACAGGTGAGACATGTAAAAACAACAAATGTCAAAGTTTCAGTGTCCTTAAATAACAACAGCCATATGTAAAACAAACGTACTCAGAGTAATAAAACGATATAAATAATACACTTCCATTCAATCATTTGACGTTTTACAATTGCCCACTACAAAACTTCCGTGACAATCTCCGTCAGCGTCAAGATCAGACCCGATTTATCAATGCACAAGTAAACGTAAATACGGATAATCGGGTTTAATCACCGTTTACAATTACCTTCAGCCATATCGCACATTTTGTTTCTTTGCCAAGATCTGTGACCCAGAGAGAAATGTCTGCACATGAAGGGGACTGCAGACTTCAGCACCCTGTGGCAGAATAAATGCGTGGACGATAAAGCGCACGAAAACTTACTGTGATGCGTTTCGATTAAAAGCTCAACTCATTTTTTTTTATAAAAATGAACTGTAAACGTTACATTAATAACATGGTGTGTATTACACTGGCGGAAGATAAAATGTGATACTTACCGAGAGGTCAACATCTTGGTCTTGACTTACTGCTTGTGTAATAGCAACCGGTTTTCATTCAGATATAAACAGATGTGCACGACTCTCCCACTTCCCGATTTTGGCGACGTAAGAAGATTTATAAATATGTACAAAACATTAAGAAATGGTTCTTCTTATGTATTTAGGTATATATTTAATTGCACAAACGTTTTCATTTCCGTCAATATGTGTGGACGGGTATGCAAATATATTTTAATATAGACAGATCTGTCAAAAGAGTATTATGTTAATTAATATTTGAGTTTAAATCATTGAAAGTTATTATAAGGGTTTATGTTACAAAAGGGTCTAAGGGTGTGACAACTACAGAAGAAAGCCCATATATACTCACTGTTTTGATCTCAGCATAAATAAAAAAGTCATGTATCAACAAATCTTGTAATGCATTATAATCAACCCCTTTTGGTTTTTTTTACCACACTTGCAATCTTTTTATCACTTGATGCCAGTCTCCATAACAGCCAACCTAAAGCAATCAATTACCAACAAGCACCACAATACCTAAAAGATTTCAACAAGGGCACCAGCAGAGAATATATTTGTGAAATCATGTACACAACAAATATTCCGTGTTTGTTCTTTAGAAAATGACCAATAACTGAGCTAATTAAGAAACAAAATAAAACTGCATAAAACAAAATACTTGTTATATAAAGTTAAAAAACATATGTAGCCTATGTTGATAAATACTTTTTGTGCACAAAAATGTTTAAGACATGCATTCATTCGTCAGGTTTTTTGTCAGTCTGGCAAAAGTTGTGATGTAAACGGAAACATAGACACACATCAAGTTAATCTGACTTTTTCGGTAAAAAATGAACATGTTAACCTCACACAAAGATCATTTCTATATCTTCTTTGGATCATTTCCAAACTTCTATATGGACATCTGTTCCTTTTATCTTTGTCTTTATCCATATCCCCCAAAGTGTAAAATACATTCTGGCTTTTCATCTCTTTTCAACAAGCACAAGAAAAACATTTTGTCATCAGCAGGGTCACACAGTCTGTCCACTTAGGTACACAAGTCTAGAAAACCTGGGCCTTGAGTGCAAATATGGGAATAAATATACTAATAGAAGTATCAATTAGTTTTAGTTATTTAAAAGTGTATATCCAGCTTCATGGTCAATGGAGCATACACTCTTAAAAACTCTTAAAAGGTTCTTCACTGTGATGCCATACAAGAACCATTTTTGGTTCAAAACATACCAGTCAGTTTGAGGTTCCTAAAAGAACCACTTCTTTCTTAATTTTTATTGTCTAAAGAACCTTTTCCACTACAAAGAAACATTTGTGAAACAGAAAGGTTCTGCAGATGTTTCTTTATAGAACCATACAGCCAAAAATGGTTCTTCTATGGCACTGTTAAAGAGTGTACTCAAAAAGGCTTGACAGTTCATCTGTACGTGAGGTGAGTAGAAAAATAAAATAAACATTAGCCTTAACCCTTAAAAACAGCCACAAAGACACTTCTCCTTAAGTGTCTCCCCACTGTTACTGTAAACTGCAATAAAACATATAGGTAAAATGTATACAATAACTGCCGAAGGCTATATAAAATGCAACAATAAGTTGAAATAAAAGCAGTATTCATATATACGGTACACACGCATATATAACCATAGTAGTGGAAATTGAGTCTTGAGCCGAGTCTTTGGCAGGAATCTCGTCCGATCAGCACATCCCAGAATGCTCAGCTCTGGCTCCTCATTGTCTCATCAAAGTGCCTCTTTCCATCCAAGTAAAGCATGGACTCTACAGACAACCAAACATTGTGAGTTGTGATAAGTTCCATGACTTTATATGACAATATTAAAATGTATATAAATACAACCTCTTACCTCCGTAGCTCTGTGGTACCACGAATGGGACATTGTTCTCAACACGGAAAGTGAAATGGAAGACATTGGTGGTGCTGTGCTGCCGGGTCAATGGGTCGAGCACCTCTGTATGAACCCGGACTTGGATGTGCGTCCCTTCTGTGTAACAAACCTGCAACAGATCATGACTATCTCAGTTTTCAGGACAAAAGCTTGCATAAAACAGTGTTATAGTAACATAACACAGTGATGTTTAAAGAGCTTTGAAAGCAAAAGTTAATTGCCTGTGAGGACAGCATCAGCAAGGAACCGATTTCGACTGGTTTGCGAAATACAATATCATCTACAGCCACCAGGGTTGGTCTGCATCCACTGAAAAACAGAAGCGCTGCCATTTAAAATTATATAAAGAAATGACTTGCTATAAGAAATATTCAAAGGATAAAAATAAAGAATCCATTAATATAATAAAAAACAATTCACTTACGCAAATGCACAAGCATTTGCCCAACCAAGTTCATATGCCTTTCTCATCAGAAAACCACCAAATATCCGGTTGAAGATATTTCTCTCCTGTGTGATGCAAAGGCCAAATCAAACTACTGTTATTAATAATAATTGCATTACACAAAAGCGCCAACTGTGCGTGACATCACAAGCGTGTAAAAGCAGTTACAGTGTATCAGATTTTGAAAATATATATAATGAACCATAATGAAAACAAATAAATGAATCATAAGAATACTGTAAGATATTATAGCATT
Organism: Chromobotia macracanthus; assembly: GCA_036877525.1. Classification (NCBI taxonomy): domain Eukaryota; kingdom Metazoa; phylum Chordata; class Actinopteri; order Cypriniformes; family Botiidae; genus Chromobotia; species Chromobotia macracanthus. The sequence goes on along the minus strand of JAZGTH010000098.1, from coordinate 610,989 downwards.
CTAATCCATTTAAAGTAGATTTTATCAATGTTTTTTCTCGTCAATGGTACTGATTAATTTCCCATCCTCACCTGTGGATGACAAATCTCCAGTCCTTTCATTTTGGCATCTTCCATCCACACTGAATTGGGCGGTAGAATCCGACTCCGAAAACTGACAGTTCTATGAATGAACAAATATTCTTAGAAAATGCCCATACAAAAGCACACAGAAATGTACAATAAAAAAAAATTGAAATATCTAAAATTTGTTTTATAGACAAAAATATAATTGTGTTAAACATACTCATTTATTTTTCATTTAAAAATGTTTTTGAAATGGATGACTTGGACATGTATATCTATCAAAATCTTACTTTGAGTCTAGAGTGTTGAGGAACAGGTTGTGAATGAGGGTTCTCTCCTCAGCTGTAGGAGCCACTTTAAGAAGAGAGGCTGTGCTCAGCTCCACTCGCCGCTTCTTGTTAACTGTTTGATGTAAGTTTGGTAAAGAATTAAGTAGCTTTAGGAATCATATGATGTAAACAGATCCATCACAAAGGAAAACAACAGTAACATGTATTTCAAACTGCTTAGTGACAATTAAGCAAACTTAGTGACAAGTTTTTTTCTAGTAAAAGGGGTTCCAAGAAGTCAAAAACTTGAAACATCTTTTTCATTTGTACACATGACTACCTTTTGATTACAAAAAAACACATGCTTACTCTCCCCCTGTTGAAAAATCGCCTCTTCCTCTGGCCCCTCTGGTATCAGAGGGTTGATGAAAGCGGCCCTGGAGAAACAATCAAAATACTGTGCATCAGCTCACAGATATAACACATCAGTCATGGACATATTTATCATACCAACACTTACACATACCTCTTGTTTTCTGGATCTCGGGCCACCATTACAAATGTGGCATCTAATACATCAGTGTACACTCCATCAAGAAACTGAGAAAATAGGCCGTTATTGCTTAATGACATGTACACAATAAAACACATGTTTTATTAAAAGACTCAGAAAGAATACCTGAGACATGTGCATTTTAGCTTCTATTGAGGTTTTACCGACCCATGTCACATGACCTTTGAACTTGATGTCACAGTCTGGGTAGATGATGTGTTTTCTCATGTCTGTACAATAAAGTAATGAATCATTTCCATTCATATATATATACCATATACAACATATGATGTTTTTAATTGGGCTGTGGATTTTAGCTGTGATAAAGTGAGGTATAAAGTTGTATGAGGTTATACCGATCTTGTCCACAAGGGCGGTGACAATAGACAGTGGTGATCTCATCAGCTCCTTATTCCATGTGTGGGAGTAACAAATTAGCACTAAGGAGACAAGAATGACATGTGACATGTGAGAATAACATTTACATGCTTCTTTAAGGGTGCTACAGTCATCATATACTGCTTTGTTCATGTGGTTACAGCAACTTTCCATCAGTCATTACAGGGCATCTATACAGTAGTACCTGCTAAACTGTCCAAGTCTTCCAAAATCCGGCCAAACCTGTCAGAGAAAAAGCATTTAAGCTCTAAAATTGATAATGCTTATTTTAGACTAAAAACAAATCAGAAGAATTGTCCAGCACCTGACACTGTTGTGATAATTGAGGTATTTCTCTCTTAAAGCTGGTTGGCTACCAAGAGGAAGGTGAACCTCAATTTCACTGTCCTTCATTGTCTTTGCGGGAAGTTCATCCTGACTCTTAGCAAGAAACAGGTGTAGTGATGTACGCTCAGCCATTGCTTGCTGATGGTCTCTGTACAACATTTTTTAATTGTGAAAAAGTATGCAGTACATCAGAAACATATATGCTTCCTCAGAAGAAATACACAGTCAGAATTTAATATACTGGAACATAATTAATATATGAAACATAATTACAGTAACATACTTCCAATTGGTAGATGCTCCAACTATCTCCCTCAGCCTGTTGCGAACTGTGAATAATAATGAGGAGAAGGAAGCTTGATAAGATGTACTGAGACACAATTCATGTACAGAAGAGTTTTGTACAGGTTTAGTATGGAGAAGCTTAACAAGCTCTGTATCTCCCAGAAAAGAATATGGAGACACAGATGAACATAATCAGCAAGGATGGCTTTGAACATGAATGAAAACTAAACTGCAGGAACAGGCTGGACAAGGTAAAGACATTTGAAAAGGAAAAACACATGAGCCACGTGCACATGTACCATACAATAACAGCTGTATCTGTTAAGCCATATGCAGAGTCTAAGCAAACATCACAAGAGCTTACATGAAGATCCAGGTGGAATTAAAAGGATTAATAAACAGGAAAATAAAATGTTCTTCAATTTACCATTGCTCACAAGGAAATATTCGTTTCCTGTGGAGACATAAGTCAGGACACATTGATTGCAATGTCCTAAATTCTGAATTTATGTATTTTTCGAATGATTAAAATGAAAAATTTTAATTACAGTGAACGTCATCCAGTTCTCCGCTAAATCAAACGTCATTTCACCCAAATGGGTAAATTATCAATCATATTTTAAACCAGGTTATTGAACAAATTCACGTGCCCAAAACTAAACCACTTAATAAAGGAGCAAAAACATACTTTGCAATTTACATGCTATACAAATATCAGTAGTGTGCAAATGTTTCAGGCAAAAATAGTCATAAACTGCTTTAACTTATTAATAAACGTCATGCAATGTTCAGCAAACATGTAAATGGTGTATATTTTCTAAAGACACACTAAAGTAGCACACTTTTGCACAGTACTCATTTGCACAGTACTCATTTGTGTAAAGGTAAATGAGGGCGTAAACACTACATAGGTTTTTGTGTATGATGAAGTTAAGCATATTATAATCAGCAAACTGACAGTGGGTCTTTGACTGAGCTTTGCCTGAGATTGATCTGTTACCTTCAGCCATGTCAGGAGCCTTCCCTTGTGTGGACATCCGACCCACTGAAAACGTCCTGCACATTACTGATGCAGCAGATTTCAGAAGCCTGTAAACAGAGGGGAGTACGCTGAAGAAACACATCAAAGAAAGGAGTGATTCCATAAACTAAGAAATAAAGAAATAAGAGACTTTGCAAAAACTATGCAAAAATGCCTCAGCCTGGCCACCCTTGAATACAGTACGACTCACATGTGAGGTCTTACACAGAGAAGCGTGAGAGAAGATACAAACGCAACGCTCACCGCGGAGAAAACATTTTCTTCTTCTTCTTCGTTTTCTTTCTCGTTTACAACTTTGGACAATAACAGCAGAGATTTTCTTCACATATACAACAGCGGTTGCAAATGACCGCTTTCCTCACAGTCTCTTCTCACTTCCTGAGTCGTGGGCGAGGCAACGTTACCGTATTAAACGTTATAGGGGCGCAATCACAACATAACGGTCCACGTCCTACCGTAAAACATTATGTTTTAATGTCACCGAGATATTAAAGCGTTAATAAAAACTAACATTGACATTATTTCTCTATTATCGTGGTTCAAATTTCATTACGACGTAACATAATTGTGCGCTGTTTTATTTGCAGCCGTATACCGTAAAACCTGCTTGTTATTTTGCCACGATCACCATGTAAAAGAGTGGGGCATGACGTAGTCTAAACCGACAGATACTATTGGTCAGAAATTGGAGAAAATGTTATTATGGTAACCAATCCCCTCCCCCACCGGCCAATATATATACCCGAGTTCATAAACAAAGGACTTAAAGCCAGGTGACACCAGCCGGGTGAAGCTGCTGCATGCGAGTCTCTTATAGGAAAATCCAGACTGACAGCGGAGGGCACAATTCTGGGAAGCGAATGAAGAAACACCTTTTGCTTCACTTCACATATAGAGGACTAGTGAGAAAAGGGAAAAAGAGTAAGAGAAGAAAATGGCCAATTTTAATTTGCGTAAAGCGGAGCCCAAAGACGTGCCTGACATCTTGCGACTCATAAAGGTACGCTCGTTTAACTGCATCAAATGTATATTTACATCACAGTATGCTGTGTAAAGGGAAATGTCGTTTAAAGTACCACATATGCATGGATGTATAGATTATTAAGATACTGTCCGAAATAAACGTATTGAAAGTGATGCGCACAAATTATGCAATGTGTTTTAGTTGAGCGACTTTAAAATAGTTTCGACATTTATGCATTACTCGGATTGAACAGTGGGGTGCCTCTGTTGTTTGCATGTAAACAGACTCTAGGCCCACCTCCTGCAGAACTTTCTCTATTTTACATCCAGTGGTCAGCTGACGCTGTCAGTGGTCCTCTGCATCTTTGCTTGACTCTGCGTGTTTGTTGTGCAGGAACTCGCTAAGTATGAGGCAATGGAAGACCAAGTTATATTAACCGAGAAAGGTGAGATGGCAACAAGTCAGCTGTGCAATCTGATCGATCATCACTGACAGTAACGGGGATTTGGTTTCAGATCTGCTCGAGGACGGATTTGGAGATCGCCCGTTCTACCACTGCGTGGTCGCGGAGGTTCCGGCTGAGCCTGAGAAAGTCCAGGGTAACCCATCAGGACCATACGACATTAAATCAATTCGTGACCATACACGTTTACCCCTTTTTTTAACATGACATGTTTAAATGGACTTAAATCTGCAATCTGTAACGTTGCCTCTCTATCGCCCTCTCTGTTTGAAGCGTAACATTGCAGTCTACTTTGCGTATGTTGATTTACGTACATCTCCTGCGAAATCCCACCCCCTCAGCCTACATTATAAATCATTATTATAAATTCACCGTTGTGTCCTCACCTCGCCCATTCACAGTTTTGAACATTTACCTGTTATTTGTTTGCTCAATAACTGGGGTTTTTTGTTCTTTTTAACCCAATAAAAGTTACGGATTGCAGCTTTTAAAGTAAAATTCTGTAAGGCACCAGTTTTCATGTACAGGTTATTCAGTGATTGGATTTGCCATGTATTACTTCACCTATGATCCCTGGATTGGCAAGCTGCTTTACCTTGAAGATTTTTACGTGATGAAAGAGTACAGAGGTGAGCTTGGGTGTCCATAACATGTCTCTAGGTTAAACTATGTATTTCCTGAATTTACTTGACTTGTTTCATGCTTTAGGTTTTGGAATTGGCTCTGAAATCCTGAAAACCCTCAGTGATGTAAGTTGTAACTTTTTGCATCATTAAAGCTCTAATTACAGACTCTAATCCATGCATGAATCAAAACAATGTGTTATTGCTGACACAACAATAAAAAAATATACAAACTGGTTGTTTGTATTAAATACAAAATAAAGCAGCTGTACTGTGCTTGGTTTGTCAGGCTAACAGTGTTATGCATTACCTGTGTTCCCACATTAAGCAACCATAAATAGCTGTGTTTCCTCTTCCAGACAGCTGTGAAGAATCGATGCAGCAGTATGCACTTCATTGTGGCCGAGTCAAACAAGGCATCCATTGACTTTTACAAGCGCCGCGGGGCTTCTGACCTCTCATTGCAGGAGGGTTGGCGACTTTTCAGAATTGATAAGGAGAATCTCTTGAAAATGTCTGCTGAAGAGTGAACTGGCCTCAAGATCCAGTGATGTAGAAGGGACTCGGGACAGTTCCCAGCCATTTCTCAGTGCAAATATTTTGTTTTAACTAAAGTAGTTTAGTTGTGGGCATTAATTGTATAAATAAGCAGCAATCACTTGCTTGTATTTGATTTGAAGCTAGTTTTCATTATTCTTTATTCTTTGGCAAAGATTGTTACTACGCTTTTCTACGATACTGTTGGTACGATATTCTATCATTTGTACGTTTGCCTAACTTCTTATCAGTAGTCACATGTATTCTGTTTTGATGCATTAAAAACAAAAAAAAACATCTTATATTTGATAGTATGCATAAGCTTTTCCAATCTGTTCAGACCTGAAAGTCATAGTGGATTAATTAGTTGAGTAAAGCAGCATGTAATTGACAGTTTACTGTAAAAGAGCAATGCATGGATTTTATAACTGTAGGTTATAGAGGACAAAATTCCTTTTAAATTCCAGACTAAGCCAAGTTCATATTACATAGGGCAAGCCCCTACCAATGTGTAATGTGAAAGCTAAAGCTTGTGATGATTTAAAAAACATAAGGAAGTTTGAAATGTGATCTTTGTTTAGCAGTGGAGGAAAGGAGCACTTCTGCAGTGCCCATTTGTGAGACCAGTAATCTTAAAGTAAACAGCCATTTTGGAAAAGTAATAAAGCTCTTTTCAGTTTGGTCCAAATCATTACTATTGATCAGTGGATACTGAACACTGTAAATAAATAATATTGAATTCATTAATAAATACTGTAAATACACAGTAAGCCAATTTACATACAACACAGAACACATTCAAAGACAACAGCATTAGCAACAAACATTTAGGTAAATATAAGGTAACAGTAAACTTGCTCAGCACTGTGTTGTTTGCGAATTTCAATGAGCAGGTCTGTTCATCGATAAAGAACTGAATCCAGGTGGATAGCAAAGGTCTTCCCTTTCAACAGCTCCTCCAAAACAGAAGGAGCGCCTCCTCCTTCTGCACCCCAGAAGGAAGAGAGTTAACATAGATGTTACAGCCAAAATTTAAAATGATCAAAAAAATCTGAAATAAAAAAGAACTGTACCATTTGTGAGATATAGTCCAAGAAATCCAGAGAAACCTACAACCCCTACACTGGGGTAGAACTCAAATGAAGGGTTATTCAAAAACTTGTATAAAAAACTTGTAAATTAAAGGACTAGTATAAATATATGTGTGTTTGTGTCTATACCGCTCACGCCGATCTTTTGTGAGGTATTCACACCAGACTCAAGACTCCTGCAGTAAGACTATGATTAAAAGAGAGTCAAATTCAGGGTATGTACACGAGATAACTGATAATTCATCAGAATCTTAATGAGTATTATGTGATCCTGAAATTGCCAAAAATGAACAACATAACTTGCCTGTACTTTCTCCACAGCAAATTGTCTTTTCCTGGTGAACACGGTGAAATAATAAAACAGTAAGCTATTATATATTATCCAAATATTAGTCACAAAACTATCTTTGATGTATTTATTTAAATAGTGTTATATCCAATCATTTGCTTTTACCCAAAGCAATTTACAGTGCATTCAAGCTATATATTTAATCAGTATGTTTGTTCCCTAGGAATGGAACCCATCATCTTTTGCGCTGCTAATGCTGATGATGCAATGATGTACCAACTGAGCTACAGGAACACAATAATTCAAAAAGATATTCCTAAAATCTCTGTCCCTAAAAGTCAAATGCACTTTTTTATGATCACCTCACCGAATACTTTCATTGTGGCTGCAGGGGAAGGTGACTATACCTGACACCATGACACATAAAGTTCTGCCGTTTTCCTCAAATATGCCATACTCTGCTCAATATAACCAACCTTAGTATATTGTAGTATAATATAAGGTATATTGCAAAACCCTTATGTAAACGAAATATATTACCTCTTTCTACCTCACAACACAACTGTTCTCCAAAGGAAGTACCTCACTAGTCACCAGGGTGGTGGTATTTTGTTTGGCCTTGTTTTGGCCTTTTGTTTCAGCAAATACGGTAGCGGACATCAGACCAAGGGCTCCCGGCACTGCCACAGGCAACACCAACTGAGAAAGGAAGGGCAGAGAGAAAAACATGAAACATTAAACTCAGAGGGTTTAATGTCATGCTTTTTTTACAGTCAGCATTTGGCAGACTGTTAATGTTATTAAGAGTTAATGTTTAACTCAAACCTTCCTCAGAGGGAAGTCAGGTGTATTTAAAGGCATATATTCTAACATATAACTAAAAATAGTATAAAATGCAAAAACAAAAATCAAGCAAGTTTATCCCAGTAAGTGGTATATCCCAAGATTTTAATTTAATAATTAGTTACGTTATTAGTTGCTTTGTTTATAAGGCAAAATTATGCATTTCACATAATGTACATCTTCACATAATGATCATCTCTGTGCGCTTTTAACTTAATTTGTGCATTTCATCGAGTTGCATAATTATCAACATATAAACCCAATATCACAAAATAATAATTCGTGTTTAAAAAAGGTTTATTCACCTTCGCAAGTTTTTCAACATTTGGCAAGTCCATGAGGACGAACGTCTCAAAATATCAAAACGAGCGAAATAAGTCCACTTATTAAACCATTGAAAACTTGAATTTATTTATTATTTGTTTTCATTCATTTATCGTATGTGTAAGTATAAAAAGGACAGCTCATCATAACGTCAACAAGCAATTTAACAGCTTACATGAAAACTAAAACTATGAGTACAATCAAATGCATCACCTGATGATTTAGACATTGTAAATTCAGTAAAAAAAATCATTTCACATTTATCATTATCACAATCATTTCCTTTTATCGTGGATAAAAATCACAACAAAGGAGGGATCAAGCAAATAGTTAATAAGTAACTGGAGGGGGCACGATCTCAAAATCTTTTGGAGTGAGGGGAGAGGGAAGAACAATTCCAAACTTCTCTCTCAATATCTCTGTGATTTCTTCATCTGAAAGATCTTCCTTGGTTTTGGTAGTGTGTTGTTCGTCCTTTGAGGGCAGGCTGGTCACAATCAGTTTGCGACCCATGATTGTGATTCTTCCACTGGGCAGTAAGAGCGAACAGAGGGACTTGCAGAAGAAAACCGAACTCGTGGAGCTCTGATGGTAGTCACACATGGCTTTGAAATCATCTCTTTCACGGGGCTCCAGTGTGAACTTGTACAGTTCCTTCCAACACTGGCCTTCAGTGCTCCCCGTTACTTCAGTCTCAGTGTTTATTTCCATGAAAATGAAGTTTCCCTGAGATCTCAGGCGATACACTCCATGGCTCTGCACCTGGGCACTATCTGTCTCAAGAGACACGGGGAGCTGAAATCCTGAACCAAAGCCCACGTCGCAAAGCCACCTGTGGCCATCCAGCTTCACCATCATGATCAAATGGTCGAAAGGAGGTCCGTAAACACCGGTAAACCGATTCCTCACCTGCGCGGAGAGAATAGTGACGTCAAAGCCCAACTGAGAGAGGAACCAAGAAAAGAGCCCATTACTCTCAAAGCAAAACCCTCCGCGCCGCTTGGAGACGATTTTGTCATAAAGAAGCGGCAATTCAAGCCCGACTCGGTCTCCGGTGTGAATCGTGAGGTTTTCAAATGGGACCGTCAATAAGTGATTGAGGTGAACGTAACGCAGCGTGTCCAGTGTCGGGGGGCATGGGTCCGAACAGCCGATACGTGCCAAATACTTTTGAACATCCATCATTTTACCAAGATCGCCGTTAGTTTTCACGAAAAGCCTTTAATGCAAATTCTGCAACTGGCGAAGAGGTGCAATCCACATTAAAAGGCTGAAACGTCAATAACCTTTCTAGCATACTTTCACTTTCGCAGTATGGAGGCTCCCACAATACTTCTCGGAAGGACAAGGGTCGCGCTTACGAATCTTTCTCGTGCCATGACACCTTCATATTAACATTATCATAACTGACTGCAGTCTTTATTACACGATTCCAACTACATTAAAAATATTTTTCAAGTTAATACGCACTTTAAATGTACTCTGTGATATTAACATATCCCCTGTTTACTTTTGTAAACCCAGCTTTAGGTAACGCCCTCTTTTATGACGTTGACCAATCAGATCTTGCAGCTCTGTTCGCGTTCCAGTCAGTCTAGCAACAGTCCGCCAATTTACTAAAGCTGCATGCTTCCTTTATTCATTCATGTATTGACAGTTGCTTCTTTAAAACAATACTATGTTCATTATTTGCATATATATAATATATAATGTATGCATATATAATGCAAAGCATATATAAAATATATAGCATATATAATGCATACATAATGTATGCCTTATAATGCAAAGCATATATAAAATATATAGCATATATATAATGCATACATAAGGTATGCCTTATAATGCAAAGCATATATAAAATATATAGCATATATAATGCATACATAATGTATGCCTTATAATGCAAAGCATATATAAAATATATAGCATATATATAATGCATACATAAGGTATGCCTTATAATGCAAAGCATATATAAAATATATAGCATATATAATGCATACATAATGTATGCCTTATAATGCAAAGCATATATAAAATATATAGCATATATAATGCATACATAATGCATGCCTTATAATGCAAAGCATATATAAAATATATAGCATATATATAATGCATACATAAGGTATGCCTTATAATGCAAAGCATATATAAAATATATAGCATATATAATGCACACATAATGTATGCATTATATATGCAACCCCAAAATCAAGCCATTTCTTCTTCAGCTATTTCTCAGCATTTTGGAGTAGAAACATAACAGTAATATAATTAGAATGCTTCATTTACATTACATGGTCATTGAATATACATGTTTCACTTTCTCACTCAAAGTGGCTTAAAACAAACGAGCAAGTCTCTTGTTTGTGCATTTGCTGTACTGTAAGAATTGTGATTTTTCTGTAGATCACACCTATAGAAATCATTGCTAAAGAAGAGCTTCTTAGGGACCGGAAAGGCCTGCACTTGCCTATTGATCATCTTGACACAATACTGGCTCTTGGTAACTTCAGTCAACATATTAATTGGATGCAGTTTTTAGCCTTGGGATGCAGCGCTTTGGGTGGGGTAAGTAGTCCTCAACAACCAATGACATACAGTACATACACAATCTTGTGTGGTGGTGGCTTTACTTTTTTATTAAGTCAGAACTAATTCTATTGATTGCCTCTTGATGGCAGTGTTGCATTTTAAATCTGTTGTTTTACTTTTTTTGCACAAATGAAACAGAATGGGAGTGTGATAATCATAACTGTGGTGTGGTGGAGAAAGTGTAAGCTTAAGACAAAACCCTCAGTACCGCTGTTCCCCCAGACCATCATGTCTGTACACATACATGGCCCATCTGGACGGAGAAATTCCCAATGAACAGATTGACACAAACACACACACACACACACACTCATGTTTCTGCTATTTTAGATCATTTTGTATGATTTATAAAGCATGGAGACCTCATAATGTCCCCATAAGGTCACAATTTACTGGTATTACTACCAGTACTATTTTGGTTCCTATAATGTAGTGACTACCAGGACACACACACGTTTGGACAGCTATCTTTGTGAGGACTTTCATTGACACAATACTGTAGCCCCTTGCCTAACCCTTACTGTAAACCTAACCTTAACTCTAAAACCAAGTCTTAGGACACACACACACACACACACAACATTTTGCTATCTAAATAGGGACATACCATACATTAAAATTTTATATCCATTAGCCATTATAATTACTATAGACTAACCATAAGAAAAAACGTTTTGTACATTTTTACATATGGATAATAAAAGAATAAAATGAATTGCTTTGACATTGTTGCTCAGGGCACTTTCATGTCTTGTTACTACAATTTGCACCTGTGAAATTTACAAAGCCTTCTGTTTATGCCTCTCATTTGTTAGAACTAAAAACAGTTCTAGTTTCGAAACTACTGGAAAAAAATGATTGAAAAGGTGCATGACCTAAAACATCACATAAAGCAGAAAGGTTAAATAGATTTCAAATGGCAAAAAGCTTGAGCAGAAAACCAAATCATTATTGTCTGCTCATAACAAAAAGCTGTACTCTGTAACTGTTGAAACATTACCTGAAATTAGTTATCCATTTCTGAGCATTTAAGCCCCGAGTGATGTTGTTATTATGTGATTTGCCTTTGTTGTCATTCTTTACAGCACACAAACAAGATTTTCAATAGTGTTCAAAGAAAAATGATTTTAGCCCTAGCAGTTTTTTTTTTTTTTTGCTTTTTTATAGCATTTTTATAAAGCATTTTTTAAATGCATTATTTAAAGTTATGCCTATGAAATCAATGTATGTGTACTTGTTAAACTTTCTTTAAAGTTGCCATGAATCCCACAAATCATCATGATAATACAATCTTATTACATAATGGACCCCATAGGTGGTATCCAGAATTATTTAAATGGGATTAATTTCTGCTTCATGACATAATGACATGGTATGTATCAACCTCTTTATAAGTGTTTAAATCACAGTATTTAGTTACTGTTCATTCAATTACCATCAAGGCATCAGAAGATCCTGCTTTGAGTGTTTTTCAGCACTTATAAATGCTGAAATGAAAATAACTGATTGACCCCCTTGTAATGAAGTTGGTTTTATGTAACATTGAATTACACTTAATTTCAATGTACATTCCTCACAGAAGAACATGCAAATGTTGCTTTCTATATTAAGCAGTATAACAAAATTTTTTATTAAAAACAATTTGATGTCAGTTTGATGTCAGTCAGGGGAAAACTGCTAAAAGACAAGAGGAACATACATAAGACTTTTAGGTACTTTACAAGTCTGTGTGTTCATCAGTTACTGATACTGCCACTCCAACATTACCACACTGTGTCCTTTTTAGCTCTCAACAGACACAAAGAAGCAGATGTCGCTAGATAGACTGAACAAGTTATACACATGTGCATGACATCATCGTTTTCCACAGATTTGCGTTTACACAGAAACAAAAGTGCCATTGTTTTCAAAAACGTGCACTTTGAAACCCATTTTTCTAAAGGACCCCAAAACATCGTATAAACAAACAGCCATGTTTTTTTTTCCCTTAGAGAACTACAAGGAAGAATGGTGCAACCTTCAAATTTTACAGGCCACTGCAGCACTGAGAAGTCTAAGTAGAGTCCAGGACAGATGGTCCACGTATGCTGACACAAGACTTCTTGTTGCTGCCTGCAGCATCACAGTACGTGCAAGAACTCTAGAGTGCAAAACACTCTATATTGATCCTAGTCAATTTGTTCTGTGTGTTTTTTCTGTATGTTGTGATGGGATTGAGTGGAACCTTAATGAATCCTCAACATCTGAAATCTACATTGTCTAATGCTGTAGCAAAAATGAAACTGAAAGTTGAATTGTGTGATCAGCTTGTATTGCTTTCAGTTTTGATTGGGATGTACAGATTTCCTATTCCTGCTACCTGTTCGGGTTTTTCCAAACAACGCCACTAACCACTGGGGTTTTCATATGTTTTCAAGAATGTTCTTACTATTGCTTCCACTGTGCTTTCCATGTCTTAGCCAGGAAACGCACATGCACACTGCTTACATTAAAAACAAAGACAGAAACTGGATCACATTATTGCCCTTGTTTTGTACCATACATTTGAATTAATACTTACCTTTTAGAAGAATGATGAGTGGCTGTTAGTCTAATTTAGAATCAAACTGAGGTACTCTGCCATTACAGACCAGATTAATGAGGGTCATTCTCTATATTTTCTCTAGCTCGTCTCTGTAATTAACTGATTGACCTTTTAGCAATCAAGCTAATTTTAGACAAACAGCTCTTCCTTAAAATAACAGCGAGATGGATGTTGTTCACTATCCTATTATCAATTTATTTTATTTATGCAAGCATTACACAGTCTTCTAAAATGGTTTTAAATTAGTAACAGATTGTGGCATGATTCGCACACAACATCACCACAGGACACCCAGCTAACAGGGAATGTTCCCAAAATATTGGCTAACATTCTTTAAAGGTTCTCTCAAGCTATAAAATGTTCTTGCAGTAATATTAGTAGAACACATTATTAATGTTATATATCATTTATCGAAAACATTATTCTTAAGTTGTTAGTGGAACATTTTAAAAGTTACAAAATTAAAAAAAATGTTTCTGATATGACTTTCTGATAACCAAGCAATAATGTTAATACAACGTCTAAAAACACTGATGTTTTGAAAGTTCCTAGAACGTTTTTGTTCTTTAATGGAAACGTTTAAAATTGTTAAAGTTCTCTGCCACCAATGCACTTTTGAAGGACCAACATGTAGTAGTATTTGCCCAATCATTGCATCCGGTACGAAATTGCTTACCGTACCTTTAAGAGAGTGGACACAGAGTCAGCTCCCTTTCAACTCTCACAAACAACTTTTCTAATGAGGCTGACGTTCTGTCTTTACAGGCGGTAAAATGACAGTCATGCCAGTTATGTAATGAATGACTCATTTTTGGCAGCACAGAAATGTCGACTTGTTTTCAAAAACAACAGTGCTTCCTCAATGACAGACATTTAATGGCCGAACACAAGCACACTAGATGGTGTGAACGGTATGTTTCAGTCATAAGATCACAGCTGCAGGCAAAGGGGATGGAGCCCAAGTTCCCGGTTGTTCGAGGCTAAATGACACTAATTATTCAAAGTTAATATGGCACTTATCTTAGAAATCCAAGGAAAATGAGAGTGTTAGGACTGTGGATAAAGCCTGAGGTTGTAATAGAGAACACACATATACCATGTGTCACTTTAGTGAGAATGTGCGTGTATGGGTGTAACTACCCTAAAATGGGAAAAAGTTGAAATGTTAATTTAAAGTTCAGGAGAGGAACACTGTGAAAGAAATAAACAGAAAAGGTGAACCTGATCCCACAGGAAAACGGGACATTTTACATTTTTTACATTTCATATGAATTTGTACGATGTGAATCGTACAGAAAACGTGTTTAAAGCATGAAGGTGCACCCTTAACCCCACCCGTGAACCTAACTCTTACTGAGACAAAAGCAGGTTGTACGAAAACATACGAATTAGCCATCAGATTGCTAAATTGTGAAAAAGTGAATGAATTGTTGATTGCGTAGAAAATGTAAAAATGTACTGGTAATTTCAGCCAGGACATCTGTTAATTTTACGGACATGTAAAATTTTGTCCGTAAAAGAAAACACTTTCTGTCTCTAAAACAAAACACTTCTGTAAAAATAAACATTATGGAAAATGTATTCATATTAATACACTACATTGTGCCCTGTTTTACAGATTTTTTTGAGTGTAACATATTTCTATTTAACAGAATAAGACAAATTACAAGAAATTTTTCATGATGGGCAATGCATGTGGAGGTCAAAGAGGCAATGCGTTTAATCTGAATGACAATTTAAAAGAGACTGAGCAGAAGATAGAGACTATCAATGTCAAAATGTATCTATGAGGTCTTTGTGAAGATTAAAATGAAGTCACTGCCTGTAGGAGTCATACAGGGTGAGGGACACCCCCAACACAGTCATTGTGCAGAGATAAAAAAAACCTTGACGATGAACAAAACTTTTATTTCTCAGAAATGAAGGTTTCTGGGCACTAATTTACAAGTCTGTGACCAATTAAACCCAGAAGCGGAGCTTGCACAGAAGTGTTTGAAGTTTTACATGGACGCATTGAACGATTCAATGTCACTAGCATAGAGAAAAGACGTATAGGAGAGCAGACAGGGAGGAGAGAGGCGGAGAGAGAGAGAGAGAGAGAGAGACTAATCGGATTACAGAGGCTGAGTTATGTTATTTCTCATCTTCTGGAAATGTCCAGCGTTTACTGTCGATGCTGTTTGTTGGGAACGGGACAATAACCTGAAGTTTTTCCAGGAAAGAAGTTGCGACAGTCTGGATTTCCAATTACATTAAACTGCAAGTAATTCATGCCGGGAGTTTGTCTACGGGTATTGCTACAACTACATTACTGAGCTATACATTCCTATAGGATGAATTCATGAAATTACGGATTGGACAATTACAATCTACACGGGGCGAAATGATGTCGCAAATGTTTGGAGATTAAACTTTTTTTTAGCTTATCTGATCTGCATGACTGTAACATGTCTAAATGCATCCGAAAGCGACCCGGAGGAGCTTGAACCAAACGGGGTTAAATGGTGCTGATATCAGACAGCAGGGATGGAGGTTCATCTCCAAGAAAAGTCAAACCAATCAAACACACTACAAGTATTGGAAACCCGGCTCAAATCTACCCGACTATCGTGGAGACACCACCTGACCGAGCCAGCGGCAGCAGTGATGATGATGATGATGATGAGTATCTCGGTTCTTCGGATGGGTATGATGAAGACGACTTCGAGGAACTGGAGGACTTCTCAGAGCTACCGGACACCAGGAGCATCGCCTCGGATGACTCTTTTTATCCACCGGACGGAGACTTTGCTGAATCCGAGAGAAGCCCATCACCGGAGGGTCCCCTACCGCCGTCCTTTCACCGGGCATGTTGCACCAACAACGCGCTGGCAGTCAGACTCATGATCAGACAAGGCGTTACAGAAGAGGAGGTCCACGAAACAGACCAAAACAAGAGAGTGAGTGGCAGACGAATCAATAGCAGACACAGAAAGTTGTGACATCCCAGCTCACACCTTTAGGTTGTAAGAACGTTTCCCTAACGTTTCCATTAAATAACAAAAACGTTACAAATGTTACTTAGAAAGTTTTAGGAACGTGCAAAACATCCATTTTTTAGACGCTATATTAACGTTGTTGCGTGGTTATTATAACGTTGTTCAGATTTGTTTGATTAGAGTTATTTCTCATATTTTTTAATTCGTTTAAAAACGTTTCTAAAACGTCCCATTAATAATGGGATAATGTTTTTAATACATGATATGTAATCAAGAGCAAGAACGTTTTGTGATAACTTGGAGAGAACTTTTAGAGAACGTTAGACAACGTTTTGAGAACGTACCTTGTTAGTTGGGAAGAAATCCCGTCCAAATACAGACAATTAACTTTTAGGAAGTCTTTAGGAAAACAGCACAAATACTAATGGTCAAAAACGTGAACAGATGAATAATAAATAAATAAATGCTCTTTAAAATAAGCTAAGAATGGCCCTTCTTTATAATGACTGACTGGCAACTATAGCAAATTGTTCATTTCTGTGGCATAAACTAAAGTCTGTTGGCTATTTTGAGTAAAAGGGACAAACTCCAACATGCTGTTTAAATAAATAAGATTAAAGAAATGTCAACTCAAGCAATTTCATGAGGTTTATAATATTACAGTGCCCATATTATACATATCACATGCATAATTAAATAATTTCCGCTCCTCTTTTTCTGCCACCAAACATAACTGCAAAAACAACTACTGTTTTCAAAGAGCTCTCCCCTGTCTGTCCTTGAGTGACCAGCGTTGCTGTGTTAGTCTGTTAGGATGCTTACACAAAGTGAGGAATGTTTTGACAGCAGCACAAAACCGCAGTGCTTAAATAAGTATGACTTTTCTCTACAGGTTAAGACTGAAGAAAGTGTTTTAACTTTACATTACATCACATGTAACAGTAGTATGTAAATGTAATTAACAGTACTAATACAACAAACCTGTTTGTAGGAAACTAAAGTTTAAAATGTGTAATGTTGTTTATTTGGAGATTTGGGGCTCTATAACCTGCCAAATCTGGAGCAGGCATTTTTATAATACCCGAGATAGCCCAATAAAAGTACTCCATTGTTACCTGGTATAATTGTGGCAGTCACAATAAATTCTAAGGTATTTAAAGGCTAATTCACACTGCCTTGACAAATGCCTGCATTAACACACGGATACAATCCAACAATTGTTGAAAATTGTTGTCTGTTGTCAAACTTTGCAATCACAGTTAGACAACTGATTGTACATGAAATCTAAGCATCACATTTCAGATTTGATTCTGGCAGACTGCTCCGACCTTTAAGGCATGTGTTCTGGGTTAATTACAGTACAGATGTTAAATGTGAAACAGATGTTGTGCAAAATGTATGCATGTAATGTGCAAATAACTTGGGGGCTTGGGGGGTTTAATAACGCAGCGACACACAGTGTCCCCAAAAAAAAGTTTTCCTCTTTTTTTAACAGCCCAATAGTGGTAATTCTTCACAAAAATGAGGCCCAGTGTAACATCACCTCCCAATAGTTCAAAATTCCTCATGTTACTCTGTTAAACTGATTTGGCAGAAGGTATGTAAAAAACGTAAAATCTATAACTGAATTTAATAACAGGGAGCTGATATGACGCCAATCCAAAGATGCTATAATGATTGATAACATTAACACTAACATAAACATTAGTGTTTGAACAGCAACTGTGGCATCAGTGCTGTGGAATGCCTTTGAGGTGTCTTGAGTCGTATTCACACATGCTCATCTCTTATCTTTACCTCCCATTCCTCTTCTGCGCAGCAACACGCACAGGATTTCCCCACTAATTGTTCCAGCATGTGCTCTGCTCATCTGAGACCATCTCTGCATGCTGTAATGCCGTATATACGGTCATTAGCACATGAGTCAGTGTGCATCACACCCCTTCCTGAACCGAATGACATGGCAAAACTTGTAAAAGCTTAGTTATATGTTACTCTGGCGAATTAAGTTGTCTTACAACATGTTATTTTGTAACATAAATGTAGGTTTATCATTGTTAGAATTTTCCAATCAGTTGAACATAAAGGATTTCTTTTGAGTGACCTGCTTGTATCATTACAGGAAATGCGACATCTGTATTTTTTAAAAAATGAGAAGTCATCTGCATTTGCCATTATATACATGTGCATGACCTCTAACATCCTGTTTATCATGCAACTCATGTTAATATTGCGGTAATCTACTTATATCTACAAACTCATGGCTGGATAACGTTTGTTAACGTTTGTTTGGTAAGAAAAATCTATGCGGTTCTCACTAAACCATAATACCTCTAAGCTGCAGCAGCAGATATGACTGGCCTAGCAGGGAAGCTAAATCAGACAGCTTAACTGACAAGCTTCTGGCAGATACAGGCCCTTTCACTTATACACCGCTGTGCAGGTAGAACGTTCCAGTTGATGAACGTGTCAAGATCAGTTTGCGCTCAGCTTTGATGTAATATCAAGTTGTTGATGGGACATCTGTGGATGAACGTTACCCATTGACCTGTTTTCTGGCACCCTTAATGACTCACAGCCAGACTGACATGATATTATCAAATCCAGGCCAGCTTGTTCCTGTCATATTTTTGTAGGCCAGCTTCTGTTACTAAGGGGCTTGTCTTATTTACAAACCCTGTCTTTTCTTCATCACTTAAATGTTATTGGTGGACTAAAAGACTAGTTTAAGACTATGGACTGTGGAGCTGTTATTATCAAAACCTATAAGCACTTTGAAGTGATGTTGTAAGATAATGGTTTAATACTTATTAGTATTAATATAGTACAGTATTAGTGTTTAATGTAGTACAGCAGTTAAGATTATACACTGCATTTTATTCCATATATGCAAGGTAAGCTGTCCAGTTCTTTTATTAGAAGTATCACAGAGGCCGTATCTTCTTTAGAGCTGAACTAGTCAACAAATCCTTTTAGTAATTCTTCTTTTAGTTAATGGCTCACAGGGCTAATCCTTTCTATTTAAAGAACTAACAAGGCCACAGATTACCACAACACGTCTTTATTTATATTAAAACCAAGCTATATCTGACACAAAGATGTCAAATAGGAGACAAAGTTTCTGCCTTAAAGCTTAAATTTAGTTACATTTAAATCTTAAACTGTTGTTCATGAAGATAAAATGTACAGTGCTCAAAAACTACTGTTTTAACCCTAAGAAACCATAGGAATACCTGGTCTGACCCCAGCGAACGACTTTAACCTGGTGTAGTCAGGTTAACTCAGTCATACTAAACAGTATTTCTGACTCAAAAACCCAGTTCATTAGATGCCAAAATAAGTTAATGTTTATATTAACATGTTTGTTCATTGAACTTTGCAGACTTTGAGTCCCTCGAATCAGGACAGGAACCAACATGTTATTCCAAATTGATATGCATGAGATGCTCTGAGGAAAGCCAGTGTGTTTATACAATGACACAGTTTACATTCAGATTTACATTTAGTCATTTACTAGACACTTTAAGCAACCTATAAATTAGGAACAAAACAAGCAATTTGTCCTACAAGAAATGGTTGGGATTCTGAGACAAACATGTTTTGCTATCACAGCAGTGTGTTTACAGGTTTTGGGGGAAAAACAGCCTATGAATGACATCCATAAAGCTGTCTCTGCATATTAAGCTAAGACTGGAGAAAATATTTTAACATCAAAAAAATGTTTACATCTTTCCTTGTAACACACAAAAACAAGCATTCACACCGAGGCCTGACATGAAACAACTGGAAATGTGTCTCTCCTTTTGTCATAAGCGTGTAAACTGAGCATGTCCTGGGTTTATTTTTAGTCATCTGCCTCCAGCTGCGTGTCCAAGCGATGAAAGACAAATGACACACCGTTCACACCGCTACTGTTCACACTTAAACAGGGCAATACATGTCTGGTGAGATTAGGACCATTCACAGTTCATAACTCACACGTCCATCTCACCGCTAAAAGAAGTTTGGTATTAGACAAATATGTGTATTTATTTGACTAACAAATGTGTTCTACATAAAATTTTAAGTGGACCTTATATCATTTATGTATATGCATTCCACACCTAAGCAAAGTGTCTATTTATTATGGCATGCATATTAACAGGATGCAACATTTGCGCTGAGCGTGTAAGCAAGCAAAGCTCTGAGTAGCAAACGCAGATGCATGTAGACTTTTGCCACTTAGCATATTGAGCATGCACGTCAGCTCACTCAGTGGCTGGACTGGCAAATGTGACAATGTGTACTCATTTTGGTTAGATTATGCAGACATGCACTGAAAGGCTATTTGTCAGCACAAAGTCTTTAATAAAATAACATAAAATACATGAAATAACCATAACTTCATACCTGTTTGTTCCAAAAGGGCTATGCCACACTTAAAGAACAAAATGGTTCTCACATACGCTTGAAGACAAATATTGAAATATTGTATTGAAGATACACTTGGAGACAAAATGACTGATTCTTAGAGACAGTGTTTATTCTTACCCAGAGTCACTCACTTCCCAGAATAGCTGTGGGCTGAGCTGAAGTGTGTAACTAAAACAGCTTTGATAAATCATACTACTGTTTCTTTAAAGGAAAGCCACAGAGGTTTACCCTGAAGTTACAAATGATTTCAACTGGAAACATCAGTTGTTTCCAATGGTAAAACACATCTTAATAGTTTTCCTTTCAAACACTAAGTACATTAAAGGAAACATACAAGACACTACTATTAATTAAAGATTAATATTAATATTGCATTTCAAATAATAATTTAAAGACAAGCCAGGTTTTCTGGGTAAATTCCAAAATATTTTAAGGCCCTCCCCAGATTTTTTCTACTTCATGTTTGTCTTTTATCTCTCCCTGATCTGAGTTTTGGCCGACTCCGTTTATTAATAAATTTGTTTCAAAATAGAGATTTTTCCAAAGATTTTTCTAGGTAACAGTAGTTATCCTAGACTGTTTGCTATTTTCAGTATCTAATCTGGCCTTTTTCCCCCCCTTACCAACTAACACGTCCACACTAAATTCCTCTTGCCCAGAGTGGAACATTTTGACAGTAACCTTGTGTGTATGTGTTGACTCTGCAGACTGGACTGATAGTGGCATGTTACCAAGGTTACATAGACGTGGTGATTGCACTTTCCCAGTGTCCTTACCTGGTTGTGAACTGGCAGGACAACGAGGGCAATACAGCCCTCATCACTGCTGCTCAGGCAGGTAAGCCCCACCACCATCTCTGTTGAACAATACCGCTGGTTACTTTACGTACTTTTCATTACTGATGTTGAAGTAAATAAAGCCAAACTGACCTTTTTTTTGGGAAAATTGGACCTGACAGCTCCTGACAGTTATTAAAAGCTTACCATTGGGAATCAGGGTAAGAAATAAGGGTAAGGAAATTGTGTTGAACACAACTAATTTGTGTTAATTTTTTACCAAAACAGTTATAGATTACAGCTCTAAATGTAATGACCGGCAAAGTTCAAATAACTAGTCTCTCAATGTTCCAAGTGTGTCAACATTTCCAACCGCTTTGAGTTCAAAAATAATAATAAACTGCTGAGTGCCTTAGAAAGGCTGCATTTCCATAATTTGCCTGAACATTTGCAGGTCACATCACAATCTGTAACTACCTGCTCAACTACTTTCCCGGGCTTGATATTGAGAAAAGGAACTGCCACGGCTTCACCGCTCTGATGAAAGCTGCTATGCAGGGTCGAGTGGAATGTGTCAAAGCCCTGATGCTGGCAGGTACTCAAGTCTCTCTCATTCTGTAGCCGACTAAATGCTGCAATATAAAGAACTGAAGTCTGATACCTATGACTAGCCACTAAACAAGGCTATGCTACCCACTGAAATAATCACATCATGGCAATTTTAAAATTCATTTTACAATGAAATAAAAATGATTGTTATTAACCGTTATTACCCTCATGTTGTTCTGAATCTGTATGCCCTCCTTTTTTGTGGAGCAAAAACTATCATACAACTCCTCCTATACTCTTATTATATTAATAAAGGCACTAACAAGAGTTCCTTGCAGAGATGCTATAAAATAACTATTTTTGGTTCCCCAGTCAAAGAAACATTTATTTTATACCTTCTTACAGTCTAAAGAAACCTTTTGCACTACAAAGCATCTAACATTTACAAAGATCTGTTTTTTTGGGCTTATGGAACCATACAGCCGAAAAAAAGGTTTTGAAACCTTATTTTTAACAAACGTTTGGAACAAATGAGGATGAGGTAAACAACGGTTCCCATTTTGGGTGAACTATTATTTGAAAGTTATTTTGTATTATAAATTTCAGGTTAGGTTAGGCTATTGCAGAAGTCTCCAGTGAGGTCCACAGACCTGCGGAGCTTGGCACCAACTCTAATTAAGCAAACGTGAACTAACCTAATCAAGGTATTTAGGACTACTAGAAACTAGGGACTTCAAGAACATGGATTGGAGACCAGTGGCATTTTGACTACAAGCTAAGAACAAATAGAGCTTTGCAGAAAAATGAACCCTAACTGCATTCACAGCAGTGCATTTGTTTTGTCCATTAGGAGCTGATCTGGAAGCCAGAGACAACGGAAGGAAGTTTACTGCACGTGAGTGGGCCATCTTCACGAGCCGCTATGAGACAGCCTTTGTCATGCTCCGGCTGATGCAGCAACCGTGTCCCGAGCAGTTCTCTGGCACTTACCGACCCGAGTGGCCACTACTGCCTGCACTGGTGGCCAAAGCTCAGGCACCCAAAGGCTGCATTCAGAAGATTTCAGAAGCTGTACAGAATTTCTTTGACATCAGTAACGTCACTGAGGCTTCAGATGACGGCGTCTTGGATCACATGGTGCGCATGACAACAGCACTGGGAAGTCCGTTTATTGCACCTGTGTGTCGGACAGTGTGTCCCGGCAGCCCGCCTTGCGTGGGAAAACGCCGGTATGCTGTTCAGGAGATACTGAAAAAGCAACGTGGCAAGCAGCTTAAAGGTCTTGGGCCTGAGCGCCTGGACAACTACAAGCGTCTTTTCCAGAACTCTCGGGTCATGCTGGTACCTAAAGCCAAAGATCGCCGCGCTAGTCTGCAGCCCCAGGCCCTTACGAATGACTCCGCCTCCTCCTCTTTAGCCCTCCGCAGAAGCAGTCTGCTCCCCTTACACCTCCTCAGGAGGAGCAGTGTGAGGCCAGGTCTGGTGATCCCCAAGGTTAGAATTTCAAAAGCACCTACGCCCACTTACGTGCCGGAGAAAGTGCGTCGGAAAAGCAGCTATATAGATGGACATTTCCTCCAGATCCCTAAGTGGAGATATAAAGAATTGAAAGAAGAGCGGAAAAAAGCAGAGGAAGCAGAAAGGAAATGCCTGGAAGCTGCGACAAAGCGACAGCTCTCTACAGGCAAAAGGAAATAACCGTGACTCTAGTGTGTGCAAACATACTGCAAATATGCTGTGCAAATATACTTGAAATGCAATATACTTGCATTTCATTTCCTAATATACTTGAAATGCAATTTTGATCTTGGATGCAAATATTGTTCATATTTTATGTTTTTTTTAAAGATGTTTTAAAGATGAATGTTTCTGTTCTAAAGATTATGCTTTTTAAAACAGGGTTGTCTTAACTAAATAGTTTGATGTGGACAGCTTTCAAAAATATTTAATCAGTTTGTAAGAAACTAAGCATCAGCAAGCTAGCCAACCAGCCACAAAGGTCTCAAATCAACTAAAATGGCACACTACTAAAATAAGGTATTCATGTGTTTACATTAGAAATAAGGTTACTCTCAACCTTCAGATACAGTTATCTGAAGTTCCAACAGTAGCATCTTGAATGTATTTAACACAAATATAACAAACCTCATGCAACTGTTTTTCCAAACACTGTAGATGTTGGATGGTGTTTGGGAGAAGCAATACCTATAGCGCAGAAGCATTCTTTTCAGTGGCCAATGTGAGAACTACAATCACCAACAAATAACACAAAACAGAAATACTAATAGCCATAGTTCCGAATCTTTAAGAACCCTATATATTTTACTAGCAATTTGTACTATTAAAACACTCTTAAATTCTTATTTATGCAGCATCGCCAGTGGTCACTTTTGCTCATTGGAAACTCATTTGACAGTGAATGAGTTCTGGTCGTGTTGTCTGCAAATTGCTTTGTGTGAACGCACCTTAACACTCTGAAAACGTTTAATTATCCTCTACTAAGAGATGTTTTACTTCTCTATCTCTAACAGTTTGATTTATGTTGGAGCTGACGACAGCAATATAAAACCAAATTATTGAAACATATCAAATCTCAGGTATAATAACAGAATTGACCGTTTTACATGCAAATGAAAGTACCTTTAAGGAATGTGTGGGGATATCTGAAATTTCATCTCCACAGCACCATTGTGCCTCAATGCCCAACAGTCAGAATACACTCACAGATGCACTGTGGACAGCTGATTTTATACAGCGATCAAAAACAATGCAGTGCAATGTTATCTTAAAAGATTATCAAACTCTGTTTACACTGCTACTTTGGAATAAAAACTGCTTTATTAAACATTGACTGTACGTGTGACTGTGCATTTGTTGAATTTTGAGTAATTGCAGGCGTAGAGATGAAGTATGAGCCTCATTAAGCGCTTAGGAATATTGAGGTCAGTGGTTCTGGGGACTTACCGGTCCTGCAAGGTTAGCATTTCTCTCAGGACAACACAAAGCTGTTTTAAGGTCAATGACATGCCCTCTGCTGGAGAACTGGAGCACTGATCTGGGAATTGTGTAAGGCTAGTTAGCCTATCAAGAACAAATACACTGTAAAAGGGCTTGAATGTCAGATAGACCTCAGGGCTTGGGTCACTTTGAACCAGTTTTAAAGACAGAGTTCATAAATTCCAGATGCCACGGTGGAAAAATACAACCTTGATCTGAAATATGACATTTCGTAAATGCCACTCAAACTTTCACCTCATCCGAGAGGAAACAGCAGGCTTGGCCAGCTGGAGTGCTATTGGCATTTATGGCCTAAAACTAAATAAGTCCTGCCACTCTGAATCCCTGACTATACCGTGGGAGAACTTGGACCTGGAAGAAAATGGAAGTCTATTGGGAATGGCATTGCACTAAGATGAATGTTAAAATACAGTTTCAAACTGGGGCAGTTGTGGCCTACTGAAAATGGACAGTTGGGCTTGTAACCCGAAGGTCACCAGTTCAATTCCCAATGCTGGCAGGAAACAACTGAGGTCCCCATGAGCAAGCCTTTTGTATGGACAAATTAATTTACACACTTATGTAAATTTACAAGACAAAAATTACAACATTTGCAATAAACACAGAGCATTCCTGTAACAGGCTAAGAAAACCACATGGCAAAAATTTTTTTTCTTTTTTTTGTGAGTACAACTTAGGAACAAAAAAGCGTGCATTTGTTTTATATTAACTCTTTATTTAGATAGCCACACCTAGTACCTAATGCCTAATATACAACATTCATCAACTTCAAAAAAATGATTTATACAATTTACATCTCTCAGGAACTATTTGTAAAACAAAATTAAAACACAGCTCCATGTGTCCCTCATGAAATGAACGCACAGAACATGTTTTTGATTAGTCATTTGCAATGCCTTTCAAATTTCAATGATCAACAAGAAAAAATAAAACGCTTGTCAAGATACTAATGACAAAGCACATCTGCAGGCACAGAATTGGGGTGGGGGTACGGAATGCTTGATGGCAAGAGATCCCTGGCAACCTGAGCAGGCATTTGGGGTGGTGTGGTCCTGATCCTGTGTGGTGTGCCAGGGGTGGTCCAGGACGGGGTGAGGGCTCATTTGCGGGGTTGATGGATGTGCTGGTTGATGTGATGGGCTGGAGGCAGCTTCTGCACCGAAGGAACAGGTTTCTGATGGGCAACCTGAGCAGCAGCAGGGGTGAAGTCTTTATCCCCCTGAGAAGAACCAACAGCGATATAGTGAATTACAATTTGTGCTTGACGCCTGACATGGTTGTTAATTTTGTGAATCTCTGACAGTGACCACAGGGGCAGAAAACGTTTTTTAAAAACGTTTATTTGAAATAAACACAAAACCAATACAACTCTCCCTTCATTGCTCCACCCTCAAAATAAACACACTACACAACACAAGCAACAACTAACATCTGGTGCACATGCCCCCTATTGCTGATTGGCTACCTGAGTGTTATGGTGTTGTGGTGATTGGTCCAATCAACTTTGTTTTTAATCCCATTTACACAGCCAAGGCTGTGCAAACACATTTTTTAACACCAAACACAGAACAGACATATAGCAAATATATGGGTAATTCTCAGAAGTCGCTTACTGCACCATTAATGGCTATAAAGGAATAATTCAATCCAGAATAAAAACTGCATCATTATTTACTCCCCTCATGTCATTCCAACATCGTGTAATATGTTAAAACATATACTGGAACAGCATAAGGATGAGTAAAGACATTTTTCAAAATTTTTGAGCAGGTCTGAAAGTGAAACTTAATGAAACAGAAAAGAACTCATCCAGAAACGCTGATATTCAGCCAGCTGATGTTTAGTGAGGACATAAATCCCACATTCCAAGAAAGAAACACCACAGACATGCTTCAACATCCCTTTAATCATGTCACATATAACACAGCAGATAAGTGAAGCTTCTAAGGGAGATTACAGGGTAGATGGCCCAGAACACTGTAATGAGCCAACACTGAATACAAGCTTAGAGTCTGTTTACATTACACATCTAATAGGGAAAATATCACAGAGACTGAGGTAAAATGCTCATGAGCATTACAAAGCACTTCAGAAACAAAAGATTCTATTACCACTCACACAAGTCATATGTCCATTGTTATCCTTACAATGTCCAGGGTCACTTTCAATGGGTTATGGCATGCGTAATCACACATACTCAGAGCACCGTGTCTATGAAAATGCTCCCTCATAAAACACTGCATGCTTACCCTTGTAAGCATCCAGAGGTTAGTTTTAAGAACATTTCCATTTCATTAGGTAACAACACACATATATATATATATATATAACATATATAATGTTAATTTTTTTTTACTAACGTTATGGCAAGAATGTTTTTTGAAACTCTTCTTTTCAAAACAAAGTTTTTTTGAAAACTTTTGGCAACATTCTGAGAATGTCCCCTGTTAGCTGGTATGCACAGATTGACGCGTTATGTCACAGACTCCATCAAAACAGCACATTAAAATCCCAAGACTCGAACAATCCCAAAACAGCAGACGGGATTAAGGTCAGCCTAGGCTGGAAACGGGCAGAGAGAGTTGGCTCTTTATGACAAGCTGTTAAACCCTGCACAAACCCAATACGAAGTCTCCAGATTATTGAAATAACCCCAATAAGTAATGCAAGACAAACACAACATTCATCTGTGCAAACTGTCCATCTGTCCAGATCTCAGGCAATCGTTTCTCAACACGCAGCTCAGTTGAGTTGGGATGTGAGCAAGTTTAAGATGAATTTGGCCCTGCCTTTGACTGCATATGACAGCTGTGCTTCCCCCAGGCTGAATGAAGTCTGTAAAAGGGTTAATAGGACATCTGGTACAGATGGGCAGAGTCTATACTAGGTTAAAATGAGCAAAATTAAAGCATTTTGCTCTGACACAGACACTCTAGTTTTTGTACACAGGTCTGTTTGTTCTTCCATGGACTTTTCCTCCCAAATATGATCTTGTGGACTCTCTTTTAGGTGGATCTCAGTCCATTTAATACTTAATTTTTGGAACCTAGTCCACCAGAATTTACGTAATTACAATGTTACAATAATTATAATTACCCAAGTAAATATGTAGTCGAATGTTGCCAGCTTTTGCCTATGCCAGCTGGACACAATCCACAAGCCAACATCAAAAAAATGCATCTCTGTGAGAGGAATAAGCTTATTCTTAACATAACTGACACTTGGCCTTCGAATATGACATCATGATCAAGTAAATGGACTTACCTTAGTGACAACTCCTGAAACTATAACAGGCAGCTTTGGTGGGCTAAAGACGGGAAAATAAAAAGAACAGTCACAAACCAAATGTCATGAACAAACAAAACACTGTTAAATGCCAGTTCATTTTAGCAAAACAGATGACAACATAGAAAAGTATTGCTAGAGCAAACCATTTTCAAAGAGTCAAACAGAAAGTAAGCTTCTATTTTTATTTCATTAGTTGTTTTTACGGATCAGTAATATTTCCAAAGGAAACCCGTGCAGGAGAACACAAACATCTGTGTATTCTGGTAATGAATAAGACCACTCATATTTCTGAGGAAAAATACCTGTGGATTTCAGCCAAAACAGACTCTAGAGTGCTGCCTTGTGTTTGGTCCAAACACCTTTAAACTGAGTTTATTGAAGGTAAAGGCCCAAATTTTACATTTTTTATGTTTGTTGGTTAGGGTATTCAAGTTCTAATCTTACGGACCAATTAAAAGCAAGTTGTTGAACTGTTTGGAATATGGAATACAGACAGACAGCAGTATATCTGCCTCAAACTCTAAGATTTCTCTTCCTTTATCTAAATCCTCTCCTTCAAAGAGAAGCTTGTGGCATAATATAACCAAAATCACTTACAGGCTTGTGTTGGTCAATCTCACAAGAACATGTCAAATAATTTGCATATAGAAAATAATATGCCTGATGTCTGCTTCGCTACAAACTGTCAGGTCTATGCATCATCAACGTTCACACAGTACAAATGCATATCCAGTTAACAATTTTAGGTTGTATAAATGTTTTCCCAATGTTTCCATTAAGTAACAAAAACATTAAATGTTATTTTGAAAGTTCTAGGAACATTTAAAATGTACAGTTTTTTAGACGTTGAATTAACGTTACTGCTTGGATAAGAACGTGATTCCAACAGTTTGTTTTAATTCTGTAACATTTTTAAACGTTCCATTAACAACTTAAGAATAATGTTTTTGATATATAACATCAAAAAACATTCTTCTAGTGTTACTACAAATGTTTTTGATAACTTTGAGAGAACTTTTAGAGAACGTTCTGAGAACCTTTTCTGTTAGCTGGGTATTTGATGATTTTATCAGTGCCAGACTGACAGCACTCAGTGGGGCTGCGTGAAATCGGTCTGCGTTGACTATCTAACTGAACGCTTAATCAGACATCTGATGCGGCTGTCAGCACACTCCGCATCAAGACTGAGAGGAACTGCCTTTCCCGTCCGGACGCTCAGCTAATGGGACGTAATGCTAACAGCGTAAATTAAGCGCAGTGCTGATGTAAAACATTAGTGCATTCACAGAAAGCAGAATTATAATGATAATTATCCTTCTAAATGCATCTCAACAAGGTATGCAGTCTCACTGATGAGTAAAACAAGATTATCTATGTTTTGCAAGGCCAGGCAGGGGATGTATTTGATATGAGAAAATTTATTCATAAGTATGAAATGGAGCGAATTCTCCAGGTGTCTTTATCTAAAAGACAATAGCAACCCTGTTTACGTTACCGTTACGTTACCCTGTGAAACATATTTCCAAGTGAAACTGGATATTTAGAGGAAAAAAATTTAGGAATTGCATAATGCTCAGGAACTACAGGAACACGGCATATAATAAAATACACCCTTTTATTTACTATTAAAAAAAATAACTGTTAAAGCTAACTGCCATTAAATTTCCTCATTAACTACTGGCAAGACTTGCTAGGCTTCTTAAGTAATTACAGTACAATACGTACAGTATTACTTTAGTAATTTATGTATTATTTAGATGACAGGTTAAAAAGACAAACCTTAATAAATAATCAGATTAGAGTTTGTCTTCAAGTCCTGGTCACTGTGAGTAAACAAGCATGTGAAAACTAGAGTGAGAAGATGAAGGGTGTGAGGGAAAACCAGGTGCTCCAGGCAGGAACCGAGGTACAAAATGGCCTATAAAAATACCAGAGGGACAGTGAATTTACCATCACAATCAGAGCACAGAGCAGAAACATGGCTCCGGGCCTGCGCAAGCCGTCAGCTTCAGAAATGACTCTCATTCATTTTCCAAAGCCAAGCATATACCTCAAAGCACAAGCCAGAAGAGAAGGTGAATTCTGATAATTGACCTTGACTTCATAGAATTATATGTTGCAAACAGACTCATGTTTTTAAAGCTGCAATCTGTAACTTTTGCCTCTCTATGGCCATCTCTGTTTGAAACATTAAATTGCAGGTTACTTTACATACACATCATTTCCTACATTGAAGTCAAATAAAGCCAAACTGACTGATTTCCTGGGAAATCAGACCCGACAGCTCATATTACAAATCATTATTATAAATTTATCGTTGTTAATCGGGCTAAGGTAAAGAGACCGTGGAACTGTACGTCTCTTCTCCCGAGGCAGGTAGTGGAGATACAAATGGGGAAAAATTTATTGCAGCATGAGATACATACTGATGTCTCAACATACTTAAGGCTGAACATAAATGAGGGCAATCTGACGTATATGTGATGCTTCATCTATAATGCTTTGAAATCCAGAATGTTTCAAAGTTTGAAGGTTTCTTGCTGTGAGAGGGCAAGAAAACACCAAAGAAAGCTCAGAAGGAGGGAGAGAGACTTCAGGGATAATCCCCCTCTGAGGCATAACAGTGCAGCTCAACAAACAGAACCTGCCCAACAGCTTTATATCTTTCAAAAGAGACAACTGTATAATTTCAGATTAAACAACCACCGCTTTCTAAGGGCACAAATCTTATAATGTCCTGTTTTCATTTTGAGCACAGAAAGCAAAACTGCTTCTGAGGTCAAAAGCCAAGCTACTGAAACCGCAGAGTATGATGTAAACAAATGAAAGTTTATAAGGTTGAGAACAGCCCCTACAAAAAGATAAAGGTTACCTATTTAGGCTATTCTGCCTAAATGACTAAATGTAAATGTATTTCTTTCCTAGCGAGGCCATGCCAAAGTTACTATGTTGTGATTATTTTGTGTTCTGATAATTATTAACTCCTCCCAGAAAGCTAAGCTATGAATTGTTTATTATTATGAATTGTTATATTAATTGCTATGAATTGTTATTAACGATCAGTGCACATTTAATTAAGAGCATACAGTGTTTTAGCCATATTCATTTCTTTGCAATGCCATTCCTAACCTGAGGGTGGCAGCAGTGGGCTTGCTTTTAAATGAAGAAAACAGGCCAGAGATATTGTTAGGTCGTATCTTGCTAATTTAGGTAATCTCTTTGGTGGGAAAAATACGCTGAAATTGAGTTATTGTCAAGGTTAAAATCAATGACAATAACTCTAGGGGGGATTTGATTTTTCATCTTGAACAAATACGTTACGCTCCAGTAAGCAGAAATCCTTCTGGTATTATTGGACAGGGAGGGCCACATAGATGGATACCTTTTATTCACTAGAAGCATGACTGGATACTAAACTAGTGGTTCTCAACTAGTTGCGCTTCAGGACCCATATTTTACATTAGAAATGAAGCTGGGGCCAAACAAAGTACCAATATTATTTATCGTACAAAAGTAAACTAACATGTCCCTGACATACAACAATGTAAATATCTACTGAATAATGATTTCATACTGTATTGCCAAGTGTATGAAATCAATACTGTAGTCTTTTTTGCGTATATAGTTTTGTTCGTGGTTATCAAGATTGAGATTATATAAATAATCAATTTGTATTTTGCTGCCATTAAATGATGACTGACATTTTATTCTTTTCAATTAGCATTGCTTTTTCTTGCTCTCTGTAACCCGAGTACAACAAACCTGTGACTCATTGGTTAAGAACCACTATGTTAAAATACGGTCAGTGAGAATGAAGGGCTAAGAAAGGAAGCAAACACATTCAGAGAAAGATGGAGAGATGCTGTGCAGTTACACAGTCAGTTGCTATGCAACTTTAGGAGCAAGACGATCGTCGCAATTAACAAGTCGGCACAGACGCTCGCTCGCAACTTGCTGTTGTCATGGCATCCGTGTGGCATAACTATTGTTTATCGATGAGCTAAATCAAGGAGGTAAACAGCTTTAAGCTCTCTTCTGGACTTGGAGGCGTAAGCAGTGTACACAAATCAAAACTGCAGTGTAACCCATGCTTACAATCTAGAATTGTTTTTGGTTTTGACATTGTGAAGCACCATTTTAATGATTTTTTAAGTGTTTTTTTAAGATTTGTCTGTGGCTTAAGTGTAGTCTGCTACTGTACACAGTAACAGATATACAGTAACAAATATACAGGTATGTTATATAGGTACACGTACTTTGTAAATCGAGGACAGATCAATCATACTTGTTGTATTTTCAGAAAAATGGAACTGCAGCTACAAATGATGAAAACATTAATCTTACATGACAGGAAAGATCTGACAGAAACTGTAGACTGTAATTTTGTGAAGTTTTCCATACACAGGCCACGGGTGCAAAAAACACACAACACTGAAATGATGAAAAGATTACTATAATATTAACATTATCAAGTAACAATTTTTTTTAAATTAAAATTAGCATATGTTGTTGAAAGTGAAAGTTAAGGCTTATAGATTTTCTGAAGTATAAATTCACTTTATACCATTTCTACCATTTACTTTGTAAAAAACATCAACACTGATTTTCGAAAGATATAAGGACAAAGAGAAAATAATCATTGTTTTTTTTTTACAATTGACTCAGATGAAGGTCACATTTTAGGATCCAATTAAACAGAAAATCTAAGTAATGCACAACCAAGTGAAGAAACAACACAAACTTTACCACTGTATCAGTGAAGGGCAAATCTGCATGTCTTAGGACAATAGGCTAGTTATGTACCAGATGCTTCATCATGTTCTGTCTCACTGACGGACAGAACATTTGAAAAGTAACATCTGGGATAACAAGACCACATACAGCTAGACCAAAAGTCTTCTGACAACAGTGATGCAAATTTAGACAGATTAAGTGAAACAACACACCCAGAGCCCATTAACCCAATAGCATTAGTACACTCTGCTAAACAGCGGAGGGAGGGGAACTAGCATGGAAATAATTGTCATCAAACTGTCCATTTTTATTTTCCTTTTCCTCCATCGAAGGTCATCGTGTCATTTCACAGTAGATCGTGGGGTGCTCTTTAGCTGGGGCTAAATTGCGGTGTGGTTTTTCCAGGATAGTGGACGAAATTACTGTAAAGTGGCTAAAAACTGACTACAGCGTGTGAAAAGTTGCTAGTCAGGCTATACATGTCTACAAACAGCTTCTGCTGTAGGGTTCAGTTAATGACCTGAATCTGCCGTCACGCTCTCATGGAAGCCATTTACAACATCTCAACTACTGACATATTGTGATGCACTAATACTGCAAGATAAACTCATTATTTTAATGAAAACGACAAAAATCCATCAAATGTCACCGACTGAGCATATCTGACTCAACATTACCATATGTTTTCTTTGACCTGAGGCACAGCCTCAGGAGCAATCTGTGACCTCAGGCCCAATACAACTAAAACCCAATATAAATCAGTGTTAGATATGTCAGTGTCAACCAGCTAGAGACTGCTGGGATTATAAAGTTATACTACAGCAGGACCAAGGAAATAAGGTTGGGTTGGTTATCATGGTGCAGGTAACTAAACCTGTCTCCTGTCAAACAGCATCTTTCTCATTGATGGCCATTCAAAGACACTGTGTATTGATGAAACACACTTTTGCCAGCAACTTATAAATCACAAATATGTCATACTATAAAAAGTCACCATGAAGCCAACCTTGGACGTCTGAGACCCCTAGTGGGCCCTGCCCCCCAAAGAGAAACATTTCACTAAGGTAATTATAGTGTGCTCACCTCATGTCAAAGTTACCATCATTATGGGTTTATGAACACTATAAACCATTCACAGCATCATCATAGTCATAATTACAAGTTGCAAACTTAACTTTTCTTAGAACTTCTCAGAAGAACCAAGATAACAACAGATTCTGGGTCATTTTATTAAGTTATTTAATTATAATTAAGTTATTTAACCTTCTGTTATTCAATATAGAGGAAATTAAATTGTTAATTAAATTATTAATAAAATACCTCTTAAATTATTAAGAGGTATTTTGAAGTAATTGACTGCAAAGCCATACGTGGAATCACTTTGGCATTATGAGCTGTGGGACAGAAGCTAATAAATGCTAAACAGCTCAAAGCAGAATCACAGTAATTCTGACACAATGTAAATGCAACATTGGTACAACCTCTGTTGGCTCTGGTGACTAAAAAATGCTGCTAGATGCAACACTGAGCACCCATGAGCAAATAAGGCACATTTTTACAAAACATACTTCTGTAGCATCCTGCACCAGCCGAGCAACAGCCAATGAGGTGACTGGATTGCTGATGAATAGCTTTCTTCAGGTACCTCCTTGAGTAGGACGGGAAAAGCAGCTCATCATTATCAAGTGTACGGACCGAACAGTGAGCTCACCAACACGTCACATGGGCCTCTTAGAGCCATTTAATTTTGGCCCCTGATCTGTCTTAGAAGACCAAATTATTTCTGACAGCTGCTCTTAAGACAGTCCCACCTGGCTCGCTGCAATGAATGTGCAATTTTTGCCCACCAGAAGCCAGAACCGCCTCACTGCTAACAAAGAGAATAGGGGAAAAGAGTGATAGCAAGTCTGTGTGTGTGGCATATTCACTGAGTGGGCCCGCTTAATAATGCAAGTCTATAATAAGGAATCAAATACAGAGCAGGAGCTTCAGAAGACCTTTAATCATCCTGGAGCGCTTTTGTTTTGTGTGGCTGGACAACACATCGCTTTTTAAATTGGAAAAAACAGCGTTTTCTTTACATAATATTGGTTCACACTGTAACTTTACTCCTCAGCTGCCAATAAAGGTTGAGTTATGCATGGCCATTTGATTGTATTCTGATCTGACTAACAACATTCATAAATCTGTTCACAGCTGTTCACTTCTATGAAGCGTTGTGAAGAAACTGTTTGTTGGTGACAGCCCCTAGCTTTCACCAAGGAAACTAGGTGCGCTTGAAACTGGCCTAAACATACACAGATTTCTTAAAGAGGTTTATAAGAAATAAAAACTCACTCTCACTTCATTCCAACCCTATGATTTTCTTTCATGTAACAAAAGAGATATTATGCAGAATTTAAGTGCCTTCTGAGTGAACTTCACTTTCAAAGTATGAAAATAAGCAGCATCAGCAGTATACATAATTTCTCATTATGTTCAATGAGAGAAACAATGTCATATGGGTTTGAAACAATATGAGTGAGTAAATGTTTTTTATTTGGACAAATAGTAATAGCAAGCTAGCTTTAAAACATAACATCAGCCCTTTCAAAGCGCTCTCCAAAGCCACGCCTCCTCAAAGCACACCATAGTATAATACGCAAGTAGGACGTCCAATCATTGAATCTGGTCCGAACATTTTATGGGCCCGTGCCTTTTACAGAAGCTAAATATTGATTTAAATATGTTTATACCCCTTTATTTAGTGATTGCTATCAGGATGTGAATGTGAGACTTTTCACAAGCATAACAAAAATATTTCTGGAAAAAAAAAAAAAAATCGCCTACTCTGCCTACAATTTGATTCACTGACTAGTCATTCAACCCACCATGCTAGTTTAATTTTTTTTTACACACCCCCAGAGGAAAGTATAAAATACATCTTTCTATTGTTAGTTGCGGCTCCTCACTGAAGGTTATTCATCTTGTGGACTGGCCTTGGTCAACTGCAGCTCTTTATTGTAGCATTAAAGCTCACAACAGGCCTTGTTCAGAGTTGCTAAATGACTTCTTGATTTAGAAGCAATTTTTTAGGGCTGTATTGTGAAGGATACTGTGATGTTTCAATCTATCCCTGTTATCAAGCTTCGAATTGCAACCATTGTTGTCCAATGCCAAGCTGTTTGTCTAACACAATAAATGCTGGCCAGAGCCTTTTTAATAGCAGACTCGCACTGTAAAGCAGCACACATCTGACTCACATGTGCTTATGTAATAATTGTGATTTAGTGCTTTCTCAATGCAGTTTATGCAGATACATATATTAAAGGTT
Source organism: Chromobotia macracanthus (assembly GCA_036877525.1). Taxonomy (NCBI): domain Eukaryota; kingdom Metazoa; phylum Chordata; class Actinopteri; order Cypriniformes; family Botiidae; genus Chromobotia; species Chromobotia macracanthus. The sequence goes on along the minus strand of JAZGTH010000098.1, from coordinate 574,661 downwards.
ACAGACAACACAGGTGGCTCAGATGTTATGAGAAAATGTCCCCTGGGCTGACAAATGTTATATGTTTATTCATACCATCTCTAAAATTGGGGGAGGCACAATTATTCTGATCTGGTGAACAACCAATAATGGTTAGAAATGGCTGATGTCCACATGAAAGCAGAGCTGCCAATGGCCAATATAATGTTTAAAGGAACAGTACACTTAAAATTATCGTTATTTACTCACCTTCATGCCATGTATATTGATTACTTTTGTAAAGGCTGTATGTGCTTTTTGGCACATCAACATATCAGAACCTCTTTCCATATTTTCATGTGTTCAGCTGAAGAAAGGAAGCCACACACATCTGGAATGGCATGAGGGGGAGTAAACAATTTTGGGTGACCTGCTCCTTCAAAAAAAAATATGCATATAACATTATAATAATTTTGTATAATTACATTTATAAAAACACATATACTTTTAGATATTTTAGATAAACTGAATGAACGCTTATAAACAGTATTTACTTAGTAGTCATGGACAAATGTAAAGAAAAACATATATAATTATTTGGCAGCAGAAAAATTAGATTTTTTTTAATAGAGTCAAGGAAGAGGCAGAGCTAACACGTTTCACAGATGGTGTCTAATCTAATGAGTTAATACATCAGCAGATCAGTAATCATTCTGCATTTGTAGTTAAAACAAATGAATTCACTGTTGAATAGAAATGATGAAATTGGCTAGTATTTACCCCTTTAAGAAGGGGTGTGTTTAACTGAATTCGTTTTCTGACATCAGCCATACTGGTACTATATTTTTCCATTTATCAATAATACTTCTCAAAAGACATTTCCAAATTCCTCACCCTAGTGCCACACTACGTCTAGAAAAGACGTCACAGTAACATTGTATAATGTTACAGTGACATGCGGGAATAAGCTGAAAGTCAAACTAACCCTTCACAGAGTCACAGGATCAAATGAACAAACAAAATAAGCTTTGCACAAACAGCTGAACACAAAAAAACTCCACAGGAAAATGCAGAGTTTCCTCTTGGCCTGCCAGTGGAGTGAGAAAATGCCAAAGCTAATACTGCGGGTGGAGGGGAAACACATTGTAACATCAGTTTCTTCAACACTGAAACCACATTTCACCCTCTCCTCTGAAATGGCCTCTCTGTGGCCAGCCTCCATGGTTCTCAGGGAAAGGTCTCAAAAGTAGCTTTAAGATTTGTTTAGGAGATAAACACCTCTGAAGGTTTCCTGCAGCAGGTTGAATGAGCTAAAAGGAGCTCATGCGCAGACCTGCTGTGCCTGCGCAGGCAATCAGTCATCTGGTAAGGGGTTAAAGGGCGCAGCTCACAGAGCCAATAAAACTAGCAGATGCAATAATGAACACGTGGACACAATTAGGTCATCTACAACAACACAACATGAGGGTGAAAGTGGAAATCTCTGTTTGCAAGACAGTAAAGTTTTGCATTGCAAAAGCACCAGATGCGAAGCATGACACAGTGGCGCTTATGCAACTAGCAGTTAGATGGCTACCTAGCAACAAGCTGGTTATTTACTGAAAGCATTTAACTTAGACTCGAAGAAACAGGGAACATGCGATTATATCCACCTGTCACCACACATTCATCACTGACACACCCAAGACTATGACTAAGTTTAATGATTTAGTGCTTTTGCACTTAACAACAGCAAACAATACTTTCACAGCCCTAAAACTTTTTGTAAAAATAGCAATAAACTAGAAGTGGACTAGTTAAAAACAGATTGCCATATGTATTTTAGTTATATGATGCTGGTTATGAATAATCTGGCAGAAAACACTTTTCAGGGAAAGTATGATTATGATAATGACAAAGAGCGATATCATCAAAATAAATGTTCTGGTTTAGCATGGGCTGCTTAACCAAAACTTAGCAGAGGTGGTCTAAGCTAATTTAACAGAACGAATGGCCTTGTTTTCACAGAAAGTTCTCAGTCTTTCCCATGTGGGAACCATACACCTGTGTCACAGATCAATTTTTGTTCACCTTGGACTGAATTTTACACAGGTCTGCAGTGAGAATTATGCGGTTAGTCTTTTATCGTTTATCAAGTCACTTTTCTTGAACACTCAAACATTTTTTGCCATTTGGCATTATACAGTTACTGTACTTTATAAATTAAACACATGAAATACTGACTGGAGCTGAAATAACTTTACTATGCAAGAGGACAATCCACAGTGCATCAACAGACCAGCACTTAAGTGAAACTTAAAGTGCAGGAGAACAATATTAAAATACACCGTTTAACAGTTACTGCTGAATGCCGTGACTTATTTTTTTCAAAACAAAAAGCATAATAGGATCAAAGCACCATGTTCTTACAAATATCAATTGTTCAATCAATAAAAACTGATTCGTCATTAGTTTGAGTATCATTCCTGGAAAACGTGTGCGCTTTGCTGTAAGAAACAAAATCTTGTCAAAGCACAGAAGTGTGGCGTAGGCCTTACAGCGAGAGTCAGGAATTGAAATGTGACGGCCGTTCTTACCTCTCGGTCTCGTATTCTTTACTGTCTTTATCCTCCTTCTTGTCGGCCACTTCAGACTGATGCTTCTGAACTATTCTCATGCCTCCAGCCTTAACTATCACAACATGACACAAACACAAGATCAAGTTTATTTCCTGACATTGGTAGGATATAAGAATATAAGAAAAGCAATCACAGATATGTGAATCACTCTTTAGTGTACATGCATATGTTATCTTTTGCCTTGGCCTGCTTTTAGCTTTAAGGGCCATATGTACCCGTGTACTTTACACTGCACTGACAGATACGCTGGCGAGGTTAAACAAACTCAAACACATTTCAATGAAACATAAAAGAAAAAACTGCGTGAGAGAAACGAACATAGTGACATAATCAGCTGTGGTGGACGAAAATGTTATTTTTATCTTGTGTGAATAGTATTGCACGCAAGAGCTGAAGGACTATGGTGACATGCAGCTTGCAGGAATTGCACTTCCCATCAGCTGATTCCTGCAACAGATTCCGATGAGAAAAACAACCAGCGGCGGCGGACGTGCGTTACCTGCGGGCGGGTGTCCAGCTTTGGTCTCGGTTTTCTCTTTGGGTGGCGATGACATGGCTGCGGGTGCCAAACGCTTCTTCCAAAAGTTGTTTCGCCTTCCTGAACGTCCAAACGATCCCGTGCTGAAAAACAACGCCGTCGACTTCTTCAACGTGGCTTTTCCCTGCCCATTGTTTGGCAACGGTGCGTGATGACGTCGCCGCCCCTTCCCGACCAATGGGAGCGTTGCATGAGACGCTACGCGCCGCCTCTTCGCTATGGAAAGTCAGTGGGAACAACCTGCGCAATCCGAGGAAATCAGGAGGCTTCATCTGAGGCCTGTGGCTCCTCATACGAGCCTAACAGCATATTAGAGGCACATTTTATTAAAAGACAGCAAGAAGTTTGAATAAAGAGGCTTAAAGCTGCAATCCGTCACTTTGTTGGGTTCAGTATTCAAAAGTTCAGTATTCAAACCTCCTGACCCCGATTCCCAACATTCCCAACATTAGGTTTATAATAATTATTCATAGTTTGAGCCGTCGGGTCTGATTTCCCGGGAAATTCCAGATGTAGGGGGTAGGAGGTGACACACAAGGCTCAAAGTAACAGAAAAACATCAATCAGCAACATGTCTGGTGGTCAGGCCAAAAATATCAACAGCCTGTAACCTATTCTGAGTGGTACAATCACTCCAAGAAACATTCAGAATTCCATGATCTATCCTGAACCTTACGGGGCTTCAAAATCCCTCTCAGAAACCTATGGCTACATAAGTCATTTGAGCTAAACAAAATCTGATCTAAGCATTTTTCAACATCTTTGTTCTGACAAGTTCAAAGTCAAGTTCTGACCTTCACAAATGCCCAATGAAAGCAGTTTCTCTTCATAAAGTCTCATATGTATATTTGATTACACTGTATGTGGGTGAGCTGGTGGTGAGTTGGTGTGGATGAGATCAATCATGACCACTAGAGGGGAGACTAATGCTTGGATAAGAATTAGTGCACACTATTTTCTCAGATGCATTTTATAATGCAACAAGCGGTATGGAATGGCATTTGGCCTAGACTGCTGCTCATGCAAAACATGCATTTACAAACTGGAGGTTTGTTCAGGATAACCCGTAACATAATCCAAAAAAGCCCAAATTTAAAGTGAAAGTGGTGTGTTTGTCAATGTATGGTAACCCATACTTGAAATGTGACCTCTGCATGTAACCTATCCAGTGAGTAGTGAACACACACACCTGGAGCAGTGGGCAGCTATCACTGCAGTGCCCTGGGAGCAGCTGGTTGGAGTGCCTTAGTCATTTTTTGTCAGCTGTGGGAATCGAGCTTGCAACCTTTGATTTACAAGTCAGAAAGTAGGAACACTTCCTCCCATGTGGCTGGTAACGTTCATTCCTGTTTGTAGCATCAACATCAGAATTGTTAATAGTACATGTGTGATTTGTCCAATGTAAGCATAGAAGCCAGAATCCCATTACATATATCAGAGGATATATATAATTGGCAGCAGGAAGGTGTTAAGTGTTCTTGGACTAATAAAAGTATTAAATGCATAAATGCTTTCATAAATTATTAATGAATAAATTAAATTAATAAATAAATGCATTTGCAATTCTCTTCACATCAAGAGCAATGATCTTTAGCTTACATGCTTCAACACTTCACATCTGATTATTGAATTGAATTGAACTGAATTGAATTCACATCTGATTATAATGAAGATTATAATATATTAATCAATACTTAATAATTAATAATTACAATTGGGACTGCAATGTTTGAACTCAACGTTTGACTCAAAACCTGTAATGAGAAAGAAGAGAATACAGTTAGTTTTGAAAGGAAATAATACTTACCAATGGGAGCGAAATAATAAAGCACGTCACATTAATATAACATTAAATGAAAAATCCCACCCAGTCCAAAATGAATCCTATCCAAAATTCATTTTTCCTCCATGAATGATTTCCTTGTTTAACTTTGTTTAAACTGAAATTGATTTTAGGCCAAGTTTATATTTTGGGGCTCTAATTTATGAATACAGCAACAAGACAGAAGAAAGATGGGTTTTAAATTCCTGCTGTATTTGCATTGCTGCAAAATGAATCACAGTATTGAAGTGAAGAACTATTTTCATGCCACATTAGATTATAATCCCGCAGTGTGAGGTGGCACAGACTAAAAATGAAAGTTTATATATTGAACACTTAATCATTGTGAGCGTTCAGGGGCAATAGAGCTATTCTGCACAACCTCTGAATTTAATTTTACAACATCACAGAGCCAAAGGGACGAGACAGCTGGGGTCTGCTGCTGATTTTTCCATTGCAATACTTTAGCCAAAACATTTGCCAGCATTCAGACGTCTGTATCTCAGACTTCAAGTCCGTAAACAACAGAGGTTAATCTAATTACTGAAGTTATGAAATCTGTAATGTTGCCAAGTCTAGACTCACAATACAACAGACTAATACAATTATATGACTGAAGATAAACTTTAAGTCTAGAAGCCAAGATGAGATGACTTCTGTGAAAGAGAAAACTGTATTAAAAAATAATTTGTTATTCAATTCAAAATGATGACACATCTTATAATACTGCCATGATGCCAGACTTCAGACAACAGGTGCGTGAATTTAACTTTTCAGTCAGTCATGACTACTGGATAAGAATTTGTATTTTTTTTGGGTAACACTTTAATATGGTAAACACATATTCCTTATTAACTACAAATTTTGCCTCAATAAACTCGTAAGTTACATCTTTTTAATGCTTAGTAGTTGAGGTAAGTAGTGCAGGTATGGGGTAGGATCAAGGGATGTACAATATGGTCATATGTGCTTTATAAGTACTAATAAACAGCCAATATACAAGCATATAACTTGTTCAAAGTGTGAACTGGTCCCCATACTACAGTGTTACCTTTCTTTGTTTTTAAATCATATTTAAAGACTGCTGGGAGAGATGTCCATTTATATGTCAGGTAAAAATAATAGTAGATTTAAACAATTAAACTTCAGTATACAATTATACGTACTAGTGTACAAATGTAGCAAACAGACTGATATTATCAGCTGGCTTGAGGACAAACTTTCCTCTATATGCTTCACACGCAATATTACATTAACTACACAAATGACTTTTTCATGACTTTTTATGGCCTGGAAACATTACAATATACTAATTACCCAAAGACACAAGAACAAGTAATTTCTGCATACTTTGTGCCTGGCCACACAAAATTTATAGTGTAAACTGTTACTAAAAGGACAGATGTAATGACAAAACTCTTACTGACAGGAAATAAACAGAGGTTGTCTCCAAAGACTACATTTAAGATGTCTGATCTTAATCCCCATAATGCCTCAGCAGGCATAAAACCCCACAGGAGAGAGGAGCTGACTGTGCTCATCACATAACACGCTTCATGTTGACAAAATCTCTCGATAAGAGTGATAACAGGTACGGCTCTCCTGCCTTTATGAGTGTGTGCCCATGTGTGAATTGTTAGGGTTCCAAAACCAAGCAGTATGCCTCTGCTGTACATCATGCAAAGCCTGCTGGGAATGTAATGCTTTGAAACTGTGCTCACTTCTGAGCCACAGATTACAGGAGGGTTTCAAACCCGGCATCTCCTGCTTTTGTTTTCCAGTTTCCCAGGAAACTCTCCACAGCTTGTTCCATCACGTTGATAGGAAATCTGGACGACTGTTGCTTTGACATCACCGCACCCAGTTGGAAGAGATGACGGATGAGATCAATACAAGGAATTCTGGGTATCCGGACAGAAGCTTGTTGTGTTGTGAGCCAACCTCGTAAATATAAAAAAGTTTAGCAGCTGACAAACATAGACATACAATGCTATTAATAAATTTCGTAAACACAGTGCCCTCCACAAGTATTGGGACAGTAAAGAAAAAATTGTTCTGTTTGCTGCAGAGTCAAGAAATGTTTTATGATTAAAAAATGAATATGAGGCAAAAGTACAGAATGTCACATTTTGTTATTTGGCTCAACACGTAAATGTTTTAACAGTTTAGTAGAACAGCAGAGTTTCATCCCTCTATTTAATGTATACCAAAGTTAAGGGTCAATTGGCTCACAGTTCTGTTTGTAAGTGATCAGTTGTATCCTGTTGCATTATTTGTTCACACATTAAAAGCAGGGAATGTGTAGTGTAAGTTCTTTCCATTGCTTCTGCAGTTGGAGTACGTTCGGTAAGAACACACAGAAGCCAGGATGAGAGAGACGAATGACAGAAAAGCAGTGAAAAAGTGACATTCTGTACATTTGCCTCATATTCATCTTTTAATCATAAAATATTTCTTGACTCCACAGCAAACAAAGCACTTTTTTCTTTACTGTCCCAATACTTGTGATGAATGAAGTATATAATTATATACACTGTAAGTGTTAATTAATTAAAGAGAAATGTCATAAATAAATTTGCACATAAAAAACAGCTCTAAATCGCAAAGAATTATTTATTGTTCTGACATCAGAACATCATCCAGATCCAGCATGATTATCTATGTAGCTTAGAAGAACACAACTGGGTCCAGGTCAGCATTTTCAGTTTCATTTTCTTTTCTTTGTTGAAACATGAAGGTAAACAGAATCGAGTTGTACAAGTCTTTTCTGGTTTGCTTTCAGACACTGACATCTGCACATAAAAATTATATAGATCTATATTTATATTCATCTTTATACATTGATCATTCTCTATTAACATTTCAGTGTAGCAGTTCATCACCTTGTGGCAAACGAAACAGCAGAAGTCACCTGTCAGAAACAAAAGCTCTCAAATCAAACACTGACCGACATACAGCACACACTCAACTAACACCGAGAGACAGGTTTTGTACATCTTTGGAGGGAATTAAGCTTGCAAAGATTTTGCCCTCCTGGTAGTATTCCAGTGTTTTTTAGACGTAGCTTAATTCCAGTTAAACACACTTACGAACACAAAAGCAGGTACAAATTGAAGAAATAATTTAACTTAAAAAAGTCTCCAGTGCTGATTTAAGAGATTTCAAAATTTGGCACTATGTTAGTTATCATATCAGTTAATTTGCACAGAAAACTCAGATAACGGTCTAAAGCAGACAGTTTTTCTGCAAACATGGATGATAGACAGCCTCATTAGTTTTTTCACACCGAGTTAAGAACAAAATCTGATTTAAGTGAAAATTAAAAAAGAACCTGTCAAAAATTCATTCATTTTTTCACACTATTAATTAAGAAAAAAAAAATCAGATTTAAGTGAAAACCAAAAAAGAACCTATGTCAAAAATCGACATTTTATTTTTTAGGCAGTGAGAAAGCACTTCATTGATGAGGAGTGTGGAATGATGGTCTGGTCTTCTTTTTTTTCTTCTGCTTTAGTTGCCGCACACATTTTTACATTTTCAGAATGAACAACACTGGTCTGTACATCTTTGCTCTCTAATCGATTCTGCATTTTAGGAAGGGGACACTGATGGTTAATACACCTCTCCAAGTATTTTTTTGTTTTGTTTTTTTCTTTGCACTGTAAAACAATACCGGGAAGAACCGGGTGGACTGTGTAATCTTTACACAATGCATCTTTTTAATGTACTCCAAATACTGTACATCGACAACTTAAAAAAGATCAAATAAAAAAATAAGCAAAAACAGAAGAAAAACAGATGGGGAAAAATTCCTTACTAGTTAAGAGCCTTTGATCCAGCATGATGTCAAATGGATGAAAAGAACGCTTTAAAAAAGGTGAAAAGCTGTTTCCGTAACTCATAAACTTTTTCTTGTGCTTACATACCTCTCCTTCTTCTGCTATACTTGTGCAGTCCCTTTTTAACCTACACTTTTCAAACACCTTTCAATACAAAGCCACTTTCTACTCCATAGGTTTAGCTTTTGCTTTCTTTAAAGTATGTGCTTTCTCTCATCTCTTATGCACTCTCTCTCTCTCTCTCTCTCTCTCTCTCTCTCAAGGCTGTCTTTTCTTTCCCTCTCTTGCATGCTCTCCAGCAGCGCCCCCTCCTTTTGCTCAATTTCACTCATATTCACCATGAAACCAGCTTGGATGAACAAAACTTGCTGAGAAATGTTTTGTGATATGCATGCACATGCAGTTTCCCGACATCTTGACATGCCCCGCCCCCTCCTCCCATTGGCAAGGCTCTGGAGTCACAAGGTCCTAAACCCAAGAGTCTGGAGAGGCGGGGTAGTGACTCGTCTCGTAGTTGAGTTCACTATAGGGACGGGCAGCAGAATAAAAGTCCACGTAGTTCCCTGTGGACTTGAGTCCCAGATGCATACTCAGATCAGTGGCAGGAGGTGGGCGATGGACCTGATCCTCAAAAAATGGTTCCTCAAAGTTCCTAGTGGAGTTTTGGTAGATGGGATATGCCTCATAGTCTTTGCATGGGGGCTCCTGCGGTGCAGGTGGAGCCGGGACCTGAAACAAACAAGCATTTGTAAGTTAGTTCATCAATATCTCATATTAAAGGAGCAGTAAGTGATTTCTGAGAAATGTTGTTAAAAATTTAAAACAGCCAATCAGCAGTTAGGAACATGTGCAACTGCTGTTAGTCAATGCCTGTGTTGTGTAGCTTGTTTGTTATTTTAAGGGCTGGGTTTGTTTGGATGTTATTTAGAAATTGCTTACTGCACTTTTAAATCTGAGATTGAATAAAGAGTTAGATTTTTGTTCTAATTCCTAAATTTGTCAGTTCATCTAAAAATAAACATCCTGTATATAAACTCACTTGTTTCAAGTTGTTTCAAGCTCATATGACTTAAAATGACAAAATGATATGTTAGGCAGCTGTTGCATGCCTTCATAAGACTACAGCATGCAACTACTTTGATACTTTATGTTCCTGTAGCTTAACTGGTAGAGCGTTGTTAGCAGTGCAATTTTATCGGTTCGATTTGCAGGAAACACAAGTATTGGTAAAATGTATTCCTTGAATACTCTGTAAGTCGCTGCAAATAAAAGCATCTGCCAAATAAATAAATAATACATTTATGGTGCCTTTTTGAAGCTTGTCAACCTACAGTCCCATTAACTTTCATTGTATGGAAAGGAGCAGCATAAATTTTGTGTAAACACCTCCTTTTGTGTTTCACAGAAGCTAATAAGCCATACGGTTTGTTTCTAGATTACAGTTTTTTTTAATTCTGGCTGTTCAGAGCACCTTTCGATAACGGAGTGATCTGAGGCAGAAAATGAGATGTTACTAATTGAAAAAGATCCAGCGCTGAATGCTCTCCAGCTACAGAAAGGAAATATCCATGTGTAAGTCAGGCTTATCAGTGCCCGGCCTGCTCACAGCTGCTCATTTGGGAAAGCATTTCTGTCAACTGAGTCAACATACGGTGTGTTTCTGAAGACTGCCAGAGACATCTGGCCAACTTTTTCCATACCAAACCCTGAAAACTTACAGCTAAAGAGTATAGCAATATCATTATAAACACTGTCAAGTAAAAGTTACAGATATTGTACAAATATTCGATAGCATTTCAAAGCATGTCTTTGCAACTCATTAGCATAGCCTGACAGCACCGAGTCAAATAAACAACATCTGACGAGGCTTTGCAACAACGATTAGATCTTCAGCTTTTTGTTTGCCAACACTGTTCCAATTTGCTAGATAGACAGCTGTCTTACACTTAAAACATACACTAATGAGTTACTCTCACATAGCTGCATCAATAAAAACATAGACATGTCCTCTGATTTTGATGAACAAAGGACCTTCAGCATATGAGACACATTTCACACGTTCACACACAGAGTTGCAGTCCCAGTTTGACCACGGTTAGTTAGATCTGGTTTTGGTTGATTCCCCAGCCAATAATTTCAGGCTGTAAGAATGTTTCTCCAAAGTTTCCATTAGGTATCAAAAACATAAAAATTGTTATTTTGAAAGTTTTAGGAATGTTCACAATGTTAGAAAGTTATTTCTTAGTTATAAGAACAGTATTAAAACTTTAATTCTGTAACTTTCTATTAACGTTAAAATGTTCTGTTAACTACCTAAGAATCACGTTTTTGATATTTATGATATATAATGTTAAAAAACGTTCTACCAACATTACTGCAGGAATACTTTTTGATAACTTTAAGAGAACATTCAGAGAACATTTAGTTAATGCTGCCTGTTGGCTGGGTCAGTGCTCACCTGGTTGTGTTTGATCTCTTCATTTGAAGTTTCATACGAGTTCCGGAACAATGTGGATGTCCCACAGGAGGTTTGAACTGTGGGATAAAAGTGCTTTTTAAAAGCATTTTATGACTATGAAACGTCCTTAAAAATGAACCTTGTGTTGACTGTGAAACAAAGCCATCTAATGTGTTAGAATACTACTGCACACTTATAGTGCAGAGCAAGTTTCAATTGAACAGCCACTGCTACAAAGTGGATTTGAAATATTTACTGTAAAAACTAAAACAGAAAATTAGTTAAAATAATCAAAATTAATCTACTTAAAATAATCACGGCATGCTTTCCATACTGTTTTACTAAATATACATAGTTTAATATGATTTCATCTTTTCAATGATATACACCAATATTATAAATCCTAATAATAATAATAAACAGCAATTCACCTACACAAATGTTTATTTAAACTAAAACAGTATGACAATATGTAAAAGACACACACAGAAACTTCATGAACAGTTTGGCGAAAGGATGCCAATGATCCTCCTCCTAAAGTTAGACGTACCTGCCATTGCGTCTTTTCTGGAAGTGTGCTCTCCTTTGTTTCCATGGTAACCGGCGTTGGTTCCAGTGGAGTCGTAGTCGCTCTTCCTGTCCTTGAGGCTGATCATCTCTCTGGGTGAGGCAGGGGCGCTGGCTGCAAATCATCACACACATTATTCTTACTGAGCATCTGGAGACACATTGGTGTCTTTTTTACACTTTCCTCAGCTGCTTTTGTCTGTTTCTCTGTCCTTGTGTTAGTATATCCAATTTGGATTTCTTACCCCTTTCTTCTCCCTGATTCGCTGGTTGTGTCTGAAACCTAATACAGCTGTCGAATCAGTCAATGACTGCATAAGCATTGTCTATTAGAAAGTACCTTTTAAAGAAACAAAGTGCCTTTCAAGGCACCATAATGGTCCCTTCCCAAATGGCACACTTGGTGTATACTTGCAATCTTGTGAAGACTTTTATGTTTGTGTGTCATGGACCGCAGGGTATCCCATTTATCATTTTAGGTTTTAGAAGCAATTCAAATATTTAATTACTGTATTATAATTGAAATACAAATGGCATTTTTTCACTAACCATTATAAGCAGCAAAGGCTACTTTCAAATACTAACCAGATTAAGTCACCTTACTAGACAGGAAGAAACATACAGTAACCACTGGATTAGTATGTGTCTTCTCTCTCTGTTTCTTGTCTTTGTTCATGGATTTATGCCTGCGTGATGCTGGACATGCAGAGGTGTTCATTATTTATCATTAGTGCTGTTTAACATGTTAGCATGAAAGCTACTTCCAACAGGTCATGAAACAGCCAGCTCCAATTTAACCAGCTCTCCAGAGTTATGAGGAAGCGTTACATCAATAACAACTCATACAAAATTACCATATTTGCCCTTGGAGAAGCATGCTTTGAAAAACAGTTCAATTATGACAGAAAAGTCTATGAAATTATACATAAATGTAAAGTGTTTTTTACATTTTTTGTGTTTAACTAAAATGAAACAAAAATCTCTTTCACGTAAATCAGAAAAATGTTCACATAAATCTTTTTTGACAGCTTGGATTTTTGTGGTAACCTACTAGTTAACCCCACCCACTGAGAGATCTTATTAGTTCAATATCCCACTCCTCATTACTAATTAATCATCATAGATCTCCTGATTGGCTGTTTCACATTCAGTGTGGACAAAATTACATTTCTCTGTAACTTGGTTAAGATGCACGCAAGAGACTTTTTGCACCTGTTTCATCAAGCAAAAATGAAACAGTTAAATGATTTCAGGTTTCAATTTTGTTTGTAGCACAAACAATGTTGGACAATTGACATGTGAGTGTTTAATCCTTTTTTTGCCTTAGCAAGCACTACACTACAGAACAACTACATGATATATTCTCCTCCACTGCTACAGACAGAATCATTATAAAAACAGTGTTCTTGAAATATCTGAACCATATAATTCGATTTATATTCAGGCAGTTTGACCTGATTTCTTCCTCTGTCTTAGACTGATTGTTTTCCAAGTTCTGTATCTCAAGTGCTTCTTCACAGCTGCGTGAAGGTCACAGAGATCAGAAACGAGTCTTCCTCTGGGCCTAAAAATCTCCTTCCGGCCTCAATGCTCTAACAGGATCAGCACCACTCCTCTTCCGGCCTCCCTTCAGCCTGGTCCAATAAAGCCTGGATCCCTGGATAGTGGGCAGCAGCGCTATCTCCAAAGCACACAGCTGCCCAAGGGCTCGCAGGCATGGAAGACCCTTTCTCCAGCACAGAAGGATTTAAACACACCCACATACACACATGCAGCACACACACCTATTACATCTCTTTCCTGACCATAAGACACAAAAGCAAACACACTAGCTCATTCACACAGACACACAGGTTTGTACAGCTATCTTTATGAGGACATTCAGTGACACAATACAATCTCTAGCCCCTTACCTGAACCTTACCCATCTCAAGTATACATAAACACACACACACAAGCACACACACTAGCTTATACACACACAGACACACTCCAATTTCCACCAATAAAACACATCATAATTTAGAGCTCTACTCTACCCACAATGGCCAAGAGAAACATTAGCATGCTACTTATTCTAATTAAACCCATACTCAGATTATAACTGCAAGTACTTTATTCTCCTCTAAACTGCCTTGATTTGACTCTTAATCTAATCACTGGTCCTCCACATTGCATCATTTTGCAAAAAATGCACATAACTGATTATCAGTCTTAAGTAATGACGAGCTCTGGCTCAATATATAACTGGGGTACAGATTGCTTGCTCACAATGTTTGATGTCCATTAAAAATACAATTGGAATTTGATATTAAAGCAATAAGCCACAAGAAGCTTTGGTTTATAGTCAATTTACAGCTAAGGGTCCTTCAAAATTTACTATAAATCACAGTTTTGTTGAACTTCTTGCCTTTATGGTTATTTCATTTCACAGCAACAAAAATGAAATGCTGTTGATAAAAATATTATTCTTCCGCCATCAATGTAGTCTTCTGAATCAGCAACAAACAAACACAGTGGCGCAGTAATACTGATGCAATAAGATCAAGATTTTAAAATAATTTACAAAGGCTTTGAATGCAGCTCGACCAATCAGAATCAAGAACCGGAATGTTATTATTCCGTTTTAGAATTCCACTTAAACATCAGGAATGAACTCAGTTGTACTTTTAATAATAACCTTTAGAGCTCCACATGTCTCATCAGAAACAGTCATAGCTGGCAACTCCAAATCATGGCTGTCGTGTTCTAAGTATCTCTGAAGGTCTTGTGGCATTGGAGGAATCACCTCCTTGGCACATGACTCTAAGAAATGAACATAAATCCGTGTAAAGGGTGTATAAAAATGTTACTATGTAGTTACGTTTATGCCAATATCGTTAATATGGACATAATAATCCGACATAAATTCAACCTCACTGAGCTCCAGCCTCAAACACATTTATCTATGTATCCTCAATGTGAGGTCAACAGAGACAAGTAAATCACAGTGTGATTTAGGGCAAATCACACTGGTTTAATTTTTTCTTGCCATAACTTTTTCCCTTCAAGTGGCTAGATTGATTTTTAAATGTCAGGCCTATTTAACATCTTCTCTCATAATTTGCAAAAGCTTAATATACATTTCTTTTTTTTAATTATCTTGACAACGTAAAACACAGATGGAAACAAGCTTTTTCAGATTATTCACTAGTTTTCATTAAAGTTAATGAGTTCAGGCAAAAATAAAATATTTAATTTGCATATAAATTTGCATATAATGTCATCATTCACTCATCCTTGAGTTGTTCTATATTAATATGCTGCCATGAAACACACAAAAAATGAATAATTTAAAAAGAATTAAAATAATACATGTAATAACATGAATAATTAATTGAGAATAAATGTTATTAAATAAATAAATAAAAATGTAACTTATAACTTGTTTTATTATCTATTATTGTTAAACGTATTGTTTTACAATTTATTGTTATATTATTTCTTTGTTTATTATTGTTTTATTGCATGGAAAGTGGGTGTGGTCAAGATGAGAATGACTAGTGGAGATATATTTTTCTTTTTTTATGTTGAAAGTTTTTATGTATGTTCCTAAATTTGCAAAGAAAAGGTATCAGAAGTAATATCAGAGTTAGGATGTTATTTATGTTATTGTTTGGGCTGTTTTGGCTCTGGGTTCTGGACCTGTATCTTAAGTTTATTGTGTAAGAGATACAAGGGCCCTGATGTCACATTGTAATGCTGTAAGATGAAGAGCACAGGGACAGAGTTCAGTACACTAACAATGCAATATTGTGCTTTCCCCCTTCACGCACCTTCAAATCCCTCCTTATCTGCCCAACTGTGTGCTGTGATCTCTTGCAAAAATCTGCTGTTCTCTGTTTTCCACAAACATACTGTTTATTTTATTTCATATTTTAGAAAAACACTACAGTCAACAAAACAGCAGGAAAGCAATTGTAGGCAAGTGGCTGACAGGAAAATTCACAGAGATTCAACTGAGAAAAACCAAACAGTCACTAAATCAATTTCTTAAAAAAACAGCTGAAAGAAAACATGTTACAATGATGTAGCCACTGCTTTACACAGTGTTTCTGAATCTACAGCACCTCATTTAAACTTATTAAACTTATTAAATTAAACTTTATTATGAGTTGTAAATTTGCAATCTGAAGGCTGGCTATTGTGAATTAATTTAAAGTCAAGACTACATTTTTCTTTTTGCATCATCTTCACTGACTGCACGCACAACAACACACAGTGTGGAAAGAGTCGTCCAATTCATGTCTGACTCTTGTAAGTTAGATTTTTTAATAAATGACTATTTAATATCACACATTCTTTGTATGAATCAGTTTAAGAAATGGATTCACATCTGACTCACTAACTTAACCACGTTATCTAACTTAAGCACGTAATAACCAAGTCATTACTTTCAGTCATGTCCAACACATCAAATCTTTATTGTTTAAATCTACATTGTTTTCTGATATATTCATTGGGAACCAATTACAGGAGGGGAGGGGCAGCTTTGAAACCTGTGTGTGTGTGAACATTCGATCATACAGAACTACCCTTTGCTCCACATATTTATCTGATGCAAAAATGTTGTGGAGACTTCATTCCTTCACCTTCCAGCCATTTAAAGAGCCATTAGCCCTAAACGTCCCTTTTCTGCAGCTTAACCTCCTTTGCCAGCACCCTTCACAAAAGCTTACTGTGTGAAAAGTACTTTTTTGCCTCAGCGAGATGCTAAGTCCACCAGAAAAGGTATTACAGCCACAACCAGCTGGTCATGAATCCACTAACCCTGTGGATCATTAACCCAGAGTCCCATGATGCACTGAGCAATCCCTATCAGCTTAACAGCATTGTATCAGTTTAATCAGTGTTAAAGAGAACACACTTCAGGCAGTGTTACCTATGAAGTTGCCTTCAATTGTTGCTTTAAACACTAAACTGCAGAACTGGAACTGAAGACTTAAAATAGCAATCTGTAACTTTTTTTGGTTAAAAATGAACAAAAATCAGTTTTAAAGCATGACAGATCAGTGTTCAACACAATCTCTTAAGTTTATAATAACCATTTATAATTTCAGCTCTCTGGTCTGATTTAGTAAAAAGTATTCTTTTGTAAACAGAAAAAAGATAATCCGTCTGCTATATCATATGTCTGTGTACTGTAGATGGTGCATTTAATTTAAACTTGTCATCCATGTTAAGAAAATCACTCTAAATATAATTGTAACATTGTAACATCATCATTTATGTAATGACATGCATGGTTCAGACCTTGAAAATGTGTATTTGTTGGAATTTTTTTTCTGTCTTTTAGTTAAAACTGCTCTGGGATGTTTGGATTTGGGGGGGTTGTGTATGTAAAAGCAAAAAGATAAATAAGGAAAATGTACTGTTCATTGTTTTTTTTTAATGTTAAAAAACGTGTGTGTTTTTTAACACTAGTGTTAAAGTTAACTTCAGGACCACAGAGAGCAGCCAGCTTAAGGATAATTCAGCAGGGTGAGAAGCATATACTCACCTGAGCGGTTGTTGGGGGAGGTCCTGACCGGAGATACTGATGGTGTACGGGAGGATGAGTACGGCCTCTGTCTGTCTCTCTCTATTGTTGAGGCCGAGCCAACAAAGTGATACTGTGAGTAGCCGTCCTGGAAGTAAACCGAGAAAACAGACATTATAAGACAGCACAAGTGAAAGGTGAATGTGTCTTTGACATACTTCAAAATAAAGTATTTTCTTTTAAATACAACATTGTTGGATCACATAATCATCTGCCACAAGCTGAATGTTAAAACAGGTATTTGTTTCCATTAAAACAAACAAACAAACATACAAATAAAATGTTTTACGCTTTGTTTATCGTGCTATGTAACACCTGTCTGGTGTTACATAGCAGAATAAATTCAATAAAACTGATCTGATTTGGAATAAATCTTGTCATTGCAAACAAAGATGTCAAAACAAATGACTGACTGATCACTGCAAGGTTAAACAAAATCAAAATGTGATCAAACAGGAAGTGACTTTTCACAAATACTGCTAATTTAAAATAATGCAATTCCACAAAGCCTCGGCAGATAATGTGTACATGATAGATTGCACCTTCTCCAAAAAATCACTATGCAAAGGTCAATATGTCATCCAGACATAATTATATTCCTCAGATAATAATCAGGCCCCTGTGAACCATCAGAACTGAACCCTGTTCAACAAGAAAAAGAAATGATAAAAGATGCTGAGCAGATATAAACCAAAAAAGCAAATCAAGCAGAAAGACACAAACTCCATTTTTATAAAATAAGAATCAGTTAATTTTGAGGCATTTTTCCCTTAATACGTTTTTCTGTGTAATAGAATCTAATGTACTCAGAAAAGACACAAACATGTTTGTCTAAGTATCTGTCTTAATCACAGTAAACACCTTTTGATATACAGGGTACTTCCTGTGAACAGCACTGTGCTTACTCGAGATCTATGTATGCTACATTAGCCCACTGTTATTCTGTCAGTTTGGTTTAAGGCCTCCTGCTGCGGAGTCATTACAAAAATCAATGAACGAATGGAGGTACAGAAATCAATGAACAACTGATCTACAGTCGGTGGCTGTGGAGGATGGCTGTTTGATGTGTGACTGAGGCAACCTGAAAAGCTGATGGAGCAGATAAACTAAAGCCATTGAACACTGCCCCTGTGACACATCACCCAAACCATAAATCAATGGCTGCGCTGACTGTGCTAAGAGATCAGAGCTGAGTTTTTGATGCACTACACAACTAAAAAGTAAAATTCATAAGTTATCTGTAGTCTACTACACCCTGAAACTGCCTACAGGATCGTCATCATTAAATATAACTTATTGAAATAACTGAGTGGCTTACATTGGGTTTAAAAGTAGTGATACAGTATTATGAGCTTGTTTCATTATTAATAAGTATGAAAAGTGAATGCTTTTGCTGGATAAAAGGTCAAGACATTCATTTGGTTACTTTATGTAGACATGTATGCTACAACAGAGCTGTGCACCAGAGAAAACAAAATAAAGCAAAGATCTCCAAACTCATACAAGAAAAATCACAGATGAGATCTTTGTAATATCTCAATTATTTCTTTTAGACAGCAATGAGTTTAAATGACGAACAAATGTTTAATGACGAACAAATATTTCTCCTGAGAAAACACCCAGAAATCTTACAAATGTCTGTGTTAGAGTTTAAGAAGAGATCTCAATAATGTCTCAAACTGAGCTCATATATGCCATGTCAGGGGAAGATTACACAGAATAGGTCAATAGAAGAACTGACCAATTCTGTTCTGAAACTGACAAGGTGAATTTCATGCTTCAGTCAATAGAACAAGTTTACTAACAGAGGCAACGAACTCTACCCCTGACATCCCATTTGCCCCTCTGTGACATGCTTTTTGTAGCAGAGGTGAGGACAAAATCAAAGGGATGGTTTCCTCAGACTCTGGGCAGTTCAAAGCTGTCCCACTTTTCCAGTACGGCTGAACTCTGCCAGCAGAAACCTCCACAGCTCTACAACTGTTGTGTCTATTACAAATAATGGCATTGGACAGGTATTTGAAAGCTCCAAGGGGTGTGAAGAGGAGCCAAAAAAACGAGAAAAATGCCACTTGTCGCCTGATGGCTAAAGGCCTCTACAGCTGGGAACTTTGTCATTCCTTTAACTTGTGTTTTTTTTGGTGAACATTTAGGTTCCCAAGAGAGAAAAATGAAGACTTTTACCTTTCCTCTTTTATATGATAGACATACGGGTCGGCTATGGATAAAAGACAACTGGACGGATGGATACACCCTTTAAAGTCAGGCATTCTACAAATGGCTCTGTCATTTCAAAACAATACTTTCATGGAAGAGTGAGTTTCAATATGATTAAAGACTCTAACTGCATACGTTCATCATGGATCGTAGCTTCATTCTTTCTTTATCAGAACTGATGGAATAATATGTATCCGACTGATGGATTTTCAAAGATACATTGAGGTGAGTGTTAATGAAGCAACTCTAAAATACTGACTCTTAAAAGACCAAGCCGACCATGCGAAGATGGGTCACTTATGGCAACTTGCCCACCAATGATTTCTCAATAATGCTGCTTGACAGTCACACAGAAAGAAAAAAACAGGTGTGGAAATTTGCACTGAAGCAAGCCATTGGCAAGGACTCATTATTATACCCCCAGAGGCGGAAGGAGCTCAGAGCGACACTCTAGCTGTGTTGGCTCCCTTGGGTCTTTCAGGCGATTGACTATCCTGATACTTCCTGTTAGATAGACTTGGGGGGGTGTGACTGTAGAATTGCGTCTTGGGAAGCTGCCAAGCTGAACCTAACACCTCTCAGCACAACATGAGTGAACCTTCAGGCTGATCAATGGCATAAGAAACTTCTGTGTTCTCCCAGGCTAGAACTTCACTTCATCTTAGTCCAACTCTAGGTTGTGCTGACTAAATCAAGCCAAACCCTTTTGGGCCTTTTTTTACAAACACGCACCTAATCAGTAGAGTTAGAATCGGTCTGCACTTCTCCAAAGTCATAATTTGTGTCTAACTTTAACTTTAAATGAATTTTACATATGCATTGAAAATATTTGAATGTATGCAGTGTTATTACTGGACAAATGCAGTATGCAGTCTAAAAACTGTACGTTCCTTGAACTTAATGTAAATATTACAGAAACGTTCTTACAACCTAGAGTATGTGCAATACAATGCACATACTCAAACACTGGATGATTTGCATTTGTTGTCTGCGTACAGAGCTTATCAGCAAATGGTTGCAATAGAATATTAAGCGATTGTAAAATGCTATAACATAAAACTGCTTTCATACTAACAAGCAGCATTAAAACTAAAAACATCACAGATGTTATCTGGGCACAAGGCCATCGCGTTTCACCCAGGGAGGTGTCTAGCAACCCAATTTTCTTGTTTCCATTCCCCCCTCTTGTCTTCGTTATTCTCTTTTGCCTGTGTGTCAGGCCATCCAATACAAGAAGAATCGCACCTCAGGTGGCCAGACTTATCCAATTGACACCTTTCATTTCCAAAGGAGGGAGAGAAAAATGTGTCCACCTGGTACAACCGTCATTATGCACTCATGAGATGAGAGACGGGGGTTCTGCAAATGTTAATAATAGCAATCTCTTTCCTGCTGCCCTTTGCTTAATACGATCCCCTGTGACATTTCCAGGGCTCAGCTGGGCTGGCTGAAGAAACAGGTTAGTTTGAGAGATGTTTGAAAATCTTTACAAAGCCCCGTCTACTCCACCCTCATTTTAGAGAGAGGCCGGTTTTCCAATCCTAGTGAGCGGTCTAGCCCACATACAGCTGATATTTAATAATTCACAACTGATTTGAATTGTGCCTGCTGTTGTCATGTTGCTTACACAAAATTATAAGCATAAAAGTATATTACACACAAATACATTTAACTTACATTATACATTTAAACATACATTATACTTTAACTTACAAATATGCCTTAAACATTATACTTATTATTTTTTTGGTACTGAATTATAATCTTTTCTCTTGCTTCATCCACCACTATTTTGTCTACTAAGCCCAGCGATGATGGAATGTTCTCAGAACACTGACTAATGTCCTCTAAAAGTTCTCTCAAAGTTATCAAAAACTTTCTTGCACTTTTTTAAGGTTATATGTCATGTATATCAAATACATTATTCTTAAGTTGTTAGTGGAACATTTTAAAAACATTATAGAAGTAAAAAAGCTTGAACAATGTTCTTATAACCAAATATTAACATTAATAAAATGTCTAAACAAACTGGATTTTGCCACAGAACGCATGTAGGAGTTTGTCGCACAACAAAAATCAAAGACAGTAATAAGCAACATTGTACTTAAAGACTTTAGCCTCTCTGATGATGCGTTTATAGCTCAGGCTGTCCTCCACGACCTTGACCGTGTCACTTTATTGGTGTCTAAAGCGTGCGGACTGTTGTTCGATAACCTGCCTCAAGGCGGCATGCAAACACAGCACAGTTATTTAGTGCAGTTCGCACTGCACATGATGTGAATGATGTAGTCTCCTGTTCAATAATATTCATAGACATTCGGTCAGCTAACAAAATGGATATTGGCGTTCCATCTAATTATTCCCTTTCATTATAATGTGCCTGCAACCTTCATTTTGTCTAACTCTTTAAATATTTAAAAAGACAGAGGGTAATTAATAGTATATGTGCTTGAAATTGAAGCTTGTAATAACATTCGTTGTGATGGCAGCCGCTCAGCGGGGTAAACTTATAAACATCCATAATTACATATCATTAGAGAAATTTAAAACCCTGCATCAAACCGGCATTGTGAATCTAGACTGCTTATGCCAGCATAGTTCAGGGAGGAGAAGCCTTCGTTTGGAGGACTGTCAAGGCATTTCCGCACACACACTTCAGAACTCATCTCGCTGGCTCGTGGCCTTTTCAATTTTTAAAGGTCAATGGAGCGTCCGCCGCTATTTCCACAAGCTGTAATTCTGTGGTGCCTTCTCTGCTCAGTGAAGTTGGCGGAGCCTGATAGTACAGGGTGGAGTCTGGGAAGTTCCGCCCCACCCAGCATCATATCTGTCAGGGTGAAAATTGCTCATCAAAGGACAACAGTTCAGACTCAGAGCTTGGGGGCTTCTCAGTGCGTGTAGGGGGAAAGTGTACCACACACCATCCTCATACAAACGACAAAACTTGATACTTGATACTTATGATACTTCTTTTTACATGCCTTTGGTGCTTGTGCATCTTTTTTAAAGTCTAAAGGCTTCAGAGAGAAAGAAAGTCATATCCCAAACCCATGGCACAGGGCCCAGTAAATGGTGAAATAAAAAGGCCGTAGTTACTACTAGGTTGAATACAACCTAATCAGTTTCACGTAAATGGGTTAATTCCCAATGCCCTTAATTTAATTTTCCCTCTCTATTTATTGGATTCCAAAAGTTAGTTAAAAAAGATCTGTAATTAAAAATATGACTGTTTGTTTTTTGACCGCCTGCTTATAATTGCAATTCCACAAAAACACCAGAGTGCACACACATAGTCTTTTTTCACCAATCTATTTGCGAATGCTGTGCGGGACACACAATACGCTACTCTGATTAAACCCAGCGCTAGTCAAGGCCAGAGTTTGCTTGAATAATCTGTGAGAGAGACGTGATGGAGCGCTGAATAGAGACACACAATAGTAAGTGCGCTAGGTTCAACAAACACTTATTGAATGGAAATATCTCTTCAGCCTGGCGGTAACTGCTCAATGGAGCGCTCTTTGCTAGTCACCATGGATTAATGTTCACAGTCGGCTGCAAGGTGTCGTGTTGAATAAATAGCAGATCGCACATCTTCCCATGTTTGTGTGGGAGTACAAAAATGCTGTCCAAATTTTTTTCATTCCAACTATTTTCTCTTAAAGATCAAACAGATACTAGGACAGGAGTGTGAGATCAGTTAGCATGCTAATTAGAGTCTTCGGGTTGGGACAGATGAAGCGGCACACAGCTGCTGTGAGTGCAAACAAATCTCTTACCTTTTTATAAAGGCTCCGGAGATCTCGGTACTGCCACATGCTACTGAGAACCTGAGATGCTGCCTTCACCACTTTAGGTGAGTGTCTGAGAGAAAGAGAGAGAGAGAGAGAGAGAGGATAAGATCAAAAATACATTCCACAGTAACAAAGCTGAAATTTCACTAATTTATTATATTCAGAAAAAAAGAAATGATATGAGCAGGTCTGTTGAGCAAAAACAGTGCGTCTGTTGTCAACATTTGCAAACCTGTGGAATTTGATAAAACTTTGAGAGGATATTGCTAGAAAATGTATTTAACGAGCACTTTCAAAATGATTAAATATATCAATAATTACATATTTTTGCATAATATCAATATACAATAATAACAAATATTTATTGGCATAAATCCATATGTTTATTACAGTGTATTTAGGCAAAAAGAAAGGCAATGCAATATAAAAACACAAATCTAAGGTTTCCGAAATACACTGACACAAGTAAAAGACAGCTGTGTTTACAAAACACTCAAACTGTAAGATTACACACACAGCATTTAAATTTAACAGCAGAAAATGAAAACCCTGGTACTATTGTTTCTTAGATGACTGTTCCAATGAAAGCATTTGATGTCATAAATGTGTTTCCTTTGCTTTTGTTGCAAACATTTCACACAGACAGCGGCTTTTGTTATGATTAACAATGCGCCACAAACAAAAGAAGCCATCGTTCGGCTCTCAAATGTGACATAAATTGTTTGACTCCAGCTGATTTGGTGGAACAGCTGTGTCTTTTGTCTTCTGTCGAGCGGAGTCAATCCATTTCTGCTCAAAAGACACAATGGAACAATTTCCAATTGGCACTCGAAATGAAGTTGGAAAATCTTTGCTGTCTTGAAATGAACATGACTTTAATAGAGGAAATGAATACCACTCTTCTTTCATCTTTTCCTTCCTATAAATGAAGAATTGGACTTTTAGAAGTAAAACAGTACATTGGATTTCTGTTGTCTCATATAACGTGGATAACAAAATGGTTAAATCTTCAGTTGTGTCAAGCCCTGTACAAAATTACACCCTTAATCTTTGGTGTTCTAAACTTTCCACTTATACAACTAGAGACTGGACACCGAATATTAACGAATGTCACAATATGATGGCTGAAACCACCATGATGGCTATTGTTTGCTATGCGACATCACCTGGTTATATTCATGCATCATACTGAGAAACAAGCACCCAGCTGGTTTGTCCCTTTGATAACCTCCCAGCAGGAAACTGGAAGCAGCTGTCACCTCCATATTGGTTCAAACGGGAAGCGCACAGGGTATGAATAGCTAATGTAAATCAGTTGCATGACGTGTCAGTTTAAAGTGGGTCGGACAAGGAAGTTCTGCTGGACTTCTGCAGAACAAGACATGTCATCTCTCAATCATGTCAGTCTGGCTAAATGTATGTCTTTGAAAAAGATTTCTAAGGCAGTTAAGGTAGTAACAGTTACGGATAGGTAAGGCTTGATCAATAAATGTTAGATTAGATTCTGATTGGATGTTAAGGTGAAAACTGATTGGATAATTGGTGTAAAAAATTTGATACAGTGCAAATCACTGCAGTAAAGAAAATGTGCCTGAAATTTTGTACTTTTTAGTATGTCTCTTTCTGTTTAAGGACATCCCAACTTAAGCCGGAATGAACTTCAGCATGTTTGTGCTCCACCATTATTTGAGATTGTTCCAAACAACATCTTGTGTTCCCTAAATGGAAGCAGGGAAATCTGACCTTTCACACATGCTCACCAAAGTCATAAATGTGTTTATTTGATTGTCGACCTAGAACCAGGGTTGCCAGGTAAGCCCAATGTCCAATCAAAACTACAGAATTATCCTAATGACTATAGCCTAAATACCAAAAGTCAAAATGTGCCACTCTTATACCTGAAATACATATTGTACAGTCACTGATATGCGTTACACACAATTTGGTCTTGAAAAAACGCTGTATAGTAGTACACAGTACAGTAAAAAGCTTCAACACTAGCATTTCAGTAAAATACATTTCAAACCTTTAACCCAAAGAGAATAAAACAACCTGCAGCAACAGTTTAAAAGCAGCCCAGTTTTGCTGGAAAAACACAGACTTGGCAACACTTTCTAAAAACCATGAAATTGCTGGTGTGTGTTATAGTACTATACAGCCAATTCAGACTGTCTTAGAGTGATTTTTACCTCAAAGTTTGTCTGGGCTCCGTGACAATCAATACCCCTTACCATGTAAAATCACTGTAACCTACAGCCTCTTGTGGTTTATTGCTTTATTCTGCTCTGCTACCTGCTCCAACAGTGGACAGGGTGAATGGAAACTCTCTGTATACAGTAACGAGAGTGAATCTTCTCTTATACAAGTTTTACTTTTCTTCATTGCACCTCAGCAAGCACTGAATAAGCGACTCCTTGCTGACTGCATCCTGAATGTATATGCATTATATCTGAACATCTGTAGGCTATGTGGCCTTGAAGCTAATGGAATGCTTACTGAGGTCTGACTCATCCTCTTCATCTCTTTTAAAAAAGGAACAGGCATAAAAGAGGAACCATTTACCTGGAAAATAATAAAGTTATCAAGAGCAAAACAGCCAGTGGCCCATGCAAGCACAAGGCCAGACAAAGTGTGATAAATGAGCCTCGTAAAATCACAGCCATGGCTTAGCGGTTAACATACATACTCCTACACACTGAGCCACTTGTATTGGACAGTTGAATTCGAACCCTGGCTTCAGGCAAGATTTGATCCCTCTTGGACTCCAGATAGTTTTCACTGGCTGAGAGAATTTTTATTAAGTGTTGTATTTGGTGCCTGCTTAGAAAATCCCTTTATGATATCATCTCGATAATGTCTTTTATCTGTCGCATATATTAGAAAACCAAAGCTCAGTAACTAATTAGCCTTTTGACCTAGCATACCACATACTGATTACTTACTACATGCAAGCTGAATTAAAAGAAAGACTATTGTAGCTGAAACAAAATATGGCAATAATGGTTTTCCTTGCTGTGCGCTCTGAATGTATATGTATAATCTCCTACCATTGTGCACTTGAAGCTCATGAAATACGTTATGAAGTGTGACTCATCTCTTCTAAAAGCTGTTGGCACAAAACAGGCATTATTAACAGCTACCTTTTGGGGTCCAAAGGGGATAAGATTCTGTCCTAGATTCTGTCTGTGCATCATCCCCTGTCATTCCTCTCATGGTCTCTATAAACAGAACTGGAAAAGGCATACATACTTGTCTCCTTTACTTCTAGCAATACCGATGAGCTTCTCGATGCCACCAGCATCTCGTAAGGCCTTGGCGTTCTCCATATTCTTGGTGATGACCTCATGCAGGGCGCAGCATATAGCCGTAACTGTGTCGTCACACATGGTTTTACCAGCTGTGCTGTTGCCAGTGGCCCCGCTAACATTGCTCCCACCCGGCAGGCGGTAAATGAGGTCTCGCATTGCGTACTTACCTGGGGAGAAAGTGTGAGCGAGAGACAAAGACAGAAAAGAGAAAGAGAGAAAGAGCAAATGGGGACATGGTGATTAATGCTGAAGTAATTATGATAGTCAGGGTCACATTTTTCACAGTCAGTGTGACTATTGTGCTACAATTGATTCTTAATTTGGAATATAATAAAACAAGAACTGTGACAATTCCAGACTGTCAAATGTGTCAGAGAGACATCACATGATTTCTATGAAGGGCTTGTTTCACTGACTGCAGTGCGACTATGACTCACGCTATTTGAGAAAAGGATTCAAAATATGAGAAAACTCTAACATTAAAAGAACAGCAGGAGGTGTATAATTAAAACTGACTTGACAAAACTCACACAGCACTGAGACAAACTTGACCTGAAAAATATGAATATATTCTATGAGTGCAATGTGATGGAACATGAGACAGATTTGTACCATAACTCACTTATCTTAAAATCACAGAGGTAGTCACAATCATAATAATGGCTACTGGAAGTGCCCTACAAACATCAGGATTGTCCATAATGCAGGAATAGCCAAATTTAATTGATAAACACGAGTTTATTCTGGTTTAAGATTGTGAGCAGCATCTACTGTAGATATTCAGTTTTCTGATGGTGAGCGTAAAGAGAGCATTAGATTTACACACAAGTTTCAGCAATTTAAAGTATAGTATCAATTTTGAGCACACGAAAAGATAAACTACACTGCTCTAAATTCCATTTGCGACAGCACCGTAATCATTTCTAAGTATTACAGTTTTGGTATTTGAGATTTTAGATTCTGCTTTGATAGAGTCCCTGCACAGACTCGCAGAGGGACAGTCCAGAGACTGATGGGTCTTGAGGTCTTATTTTTCATGAAACTTATGGATTCAGAGTGAAATAACCTTCAGCTACTGTATCCGGTAAACACGAAGAGAAATCACATCATCACGGGTTCTGGAGGGCTGAGATAAAAGACTGAATCGTCTATATTCAAAATCCTCCAACGTTACCGTCAAATATTGTAAACAGCCTCAGGTAACCCCACTAGCAAAGATTACAAATGTCTACATTTTTATTTTGTTGGTGTTTTTTATATGAAAAAAATGTAAAAGTGATTTCTGTATGTTGTAATCCAGTTTTAAAAAAAGAAAATGTTTGTTATTTTCAGATTTCTCCAACCATTTAAACATTTTGACCTTTGAAAGGCATAAGAGTCTCTCTCGTCCTGGCAGCTAATTATTCTATCACAGAAGCGCATGGCTAATGAAATTAATCTAACACTGTTCAATTCTTTCCACTAATTCCAAATGGTCTCTAAAGGAAGAAACACAGACATAATTTCCAACATGAAGCATATTGCAAAAGGGCTTCATTTTATCATCAATAAGCTTCTAGTTAATTGGTGTCGTCTTATCTCGTATCCGCAGGCGGAATGGTCTGGTTTTTTGTGTCAGTTGACATTATGGAGACTGTCCAATGAGATGTGAGATTTCTCTGAAAGGTGAACTGTGGGAAAAGCATGATCTTTACTGAATACAAAACAGTTAAAACTATTGATCAGTAATAACATCTATGCTATTGTTCGTATAATCTCCAACAGTTGAACAATGAGCTCCATTGTTACACCCAAAGTGAAATAAATGGTTGTTCTGGTGCATTCATTTGAAGTGCCTGTGTTTCCATAATTGTCAGTTACAATCAATATCGTCTCAGTTTTACTTGTATAATGAGAAAAGTTGAAAGTCCTTCAGCAGTGCGCAGAGTTATGAAAATACATAGTTTGACAGGAAAGCAGGACATCCTATCATTGCATTCGACCGAATGCAGTGATTGGATGAATATGGAACATTGTCGGGCTGTACACACTATTACTGTGGCATCACACAAAATGTGCACAGTACATGAGCGGGTTTTTTAACATTGCTACAACTTTATAGTATCATAAGCCTCAATGCTTTTCAGAGACACACACATACACACACAAAAAATACAAACACATTACAGAACAGTTCCATGAGACAGGTAAAGTGTGGGATATGTGAGTCCAGTTTTAGGCTTTAATATCAACATGAGATGTTATGATTATAAATAATGACATGTTTAGTACTTTTAAATTGCTGATTATAAGAGCAATCTGGATGAGGTTAATTCTGAAGCCCCTTTAGAAGATCTCACAGTCATCTCCAGCCTTCAACATCAGAAACAGCAGTGGAAGAGTGAAGAGGGTTTTAAATAACACAATATCACACTCCTCGTGATAAATAAAGAGTCTCTTTATGGAACCAGCTTGATGGCTGTGTTACATGGCTAGGGGTAGCAGCTGTATATGACTGGAGGCTAACCTTGACTCGCTGGAGTACCTCATCTACAGGCTCTCGGGAGTACGAGGGCTTGCTGGTAATCAGAGGTAAGTGGAAGCCCTCCAGCCTATGAAAGCCCTACAAAACAGGCAATCAGTTGCAGGGCCCTAAGCTGTCATGAGCTCCAGAAATACACGCGACCCCTCAGACACTTACAAAGAAAGACAGATCCAGCAACACTCCATTATAGCTGCTTTTATGCTCTAGGGCTAGGTGACCAGTTAGCAGAAAAACACGGTTTGGAACCCCTTACAGAAAGGCCACATCAGTTTCACGTTTTTCACATGATCTCATGTGGACAACATAAATTTCACATGTGCAAAAAATCACGATGGGAAATGCATGGTTTTGCAACACATTTATGTGAATCCCTTGTAAATTCCCATGTAAATCATGTGAAACCCATGTGATCACATGTGAAACGTGGTGACGTGAAAAACTTCACACATCACATGTGAATAACATATCACTACGTTGCACGTGTGAGCACACAGGTTGTCATCCTATAGGTTTTTACACAGGATTCACATGAAGTTCCAAGACCACACATTTGATCACGTGTTTTTGCACACATGAAATTCATGTTGTCCACATGTGATCACATTGTGTTTTTGCACAAGTGAAATTTATGTTGTCCACATGTAATCACATTGTTTTTTGCACATTCATGTGGCTTTTCTGTAGCTGAATCGATCATTTGTCTCTTGTCCTTTGGGAAAAACACATACAGGTGGTTGACAAGGTATGCAATGACTACAATAGCATTGTATTTTTTATATTAAAGGGGACACAAATAAAATGAAAATAAAATTAATATTCTCTATCAAGGGAAGTTCAAAGGAAGTCTGTAAAGCATTCCATGAAGCTGGCCTGAGGGATCTTGGCTGGGTTTGAAATGTCACGCAGTAGTGAAAGGCTTTGGGCAGCATCTTTGTGAGCTTTTATCCTGCAATAACATTTAAATGGATCCACAGAGGGCTTTTTTACCAGCTGAACAGAAGGTTTCAAACCCTACTGGCAGAAAATGGCCAACTCAGAAATAAAAGGATAAACAATGATGCATTCAAAGCCAGACCTTAAAACAAAATTATTCTTAAAGGTTAGGAAGCAAATTAAATTGGAAATCAGCCACCGTGGCGATTATTCGAAAGAGGACGTTGCGCAGCGCACCTTTCAAGCGCTATATCTCTCTCTATTACCACCTTTAATGTCAGTCGTATTGGATTACAAGCAAAGGCAACTTCTGAAGACCTGGCTTCATTTTTAAAAGAGCCACCTGGTGGAAGAGAAGAGAGAGATGGGGAGATAGCTCGAACAGCTGGATTTGGCTCTCTCTTACGGCTACCTATAAACAGAAAGAAGATAAGGTGGCAATTTTCTTACATGTCATTATTATAAGGCAGCTATTGTTGTTTGAACACCTCTGTTCATACTAATGAATGACAGAGGAAACAGAAAAGGGAGAAAGGAAAAAGAAAAGATTGAAAAATGGCCAAATGGATACAAGAGGGGGCACTGGAGAGATTGAATAGAAGGAGGAAGTCAATTGGTCACAGCCACACACACACACATTTGTTCAGCTAGCCCCTTACCCTAACCTTAACCACCCCAACTAACTGCCTAAGCCTTACTCCAAACCTAACCTTAACCTAATTCTAACCTTAACCCTAAAACAGCCTATTAAAAGGGTGTCAGAAAGTGAGTACCAGCCAATATGTCTTTACTCGGATGGTCTAACTGGTCCTCACAAAGACAGATGTATAAGCACACACACACACACACACACACACAAAGGCCTGCCGACAGAACTCTCCACCTTTTCTTTCTCTTCTCGTGTAAGTGGGCGGCAAATATGAGTCTTCTGGTCATCAAATCCTGGATGAAACTTTCAATGATGGATTCGAACTTTTCAAATCCCTCTCCATCAACTGAAATGTTGAACCTTGAAAACAAGCCGAGTAAAACTGTTTCCAAAGTTACACCACAACTTCAAACATTTCCAGCAAATCCACCAAGCTTTGCCTTCAAGTCCTTGGAAGAACGTGTCTCATTGTGGTCTGTTTACCTACATCAATTTTCTCCTATTTCAACGCCTGGAGAAGTTTTTCACCTAAAAGTTTGGTGAAGAACCAGAACCATTCAGTTTACAAATCACACTAGTGTGAAGCTCACCCAATGCCATGACTAACTTCAGTCTGCCTGCATGCACGGCTGCCATAACTGATGTTCTGGATGTTGAAGCAGCCTGAAACTTTAGCTTGTGGATTAGAGACATTACATTTAAAAATTCAGCTACTGGAATAAAGCTGGATCAGTACTCAAAAACCACTAAGAAATCACAAGAATCCATATGTCCCCATCCAATTTTCCACTGGATTCTCAACTTAAAGCTGTTTTGAACAATGAACAAAAATCAGTTATTACGCAAGTACATGACAGATCAGTGCTTAACATGATCTCCTTACCATGCCCCAATTTACAATGGTAAGCTTATAATAATGATTTATAATTTGAGCTGTTGGGTCCGATTTTCTAGTAAGTGTCAGTTTGGCTTCATTTACCTTCAACATTGCTAATGAAAAGTACGTATTACAGGTAGTAACCTGCAATTTTATGTTTCAAACAGAGATGGTGGTCGAGAGGCGAACGTTTTGGGCTGCAACTTTAAAGTTCTTAAAATATTGACTTATTTTGCTACTAAGTTTCAACACGTGAAAAGCCAGAAGAGATGTGATAGAAAAGACAGAAGTGACTGATATCGCTTATATCAGTGAGGGTTGTATTAACGTTCCCGCAATTCAATTTAATCCAATATGCAGTTTTTAAATAAGCTAGTTTCACAATGCAAATTTTGAAACAACACCTAAATATGCATTATTAAGAATTTTTCCTTCGGTCCTTGTTGCTTTCCGAATTTTCTCCCAGAAGACTCAGTGAGAAGCCAAAATTAACACTCCCCCCAAAGGCTTTCACCCTCCTCCTTTCCTTAGCAATGATGTCATCAACCTCAAAGCCACAGTGAACTGAGACAAAAAAGGCAATAATAAAAGAAAGAAGGTCATAGCAGAGACAGAGATTTCATTTCTACTGTACCTAGGATTATGAACACCAATGAGATTTAAAGATTACATTTTGTGTACATAAAACCAAAATGAGTCCTCTAAATTCTCTTTTAAATGCATGTTAAAAAAACTATGCAAAACTGAGGCATAACAACAAAAGAACTACTGGTTAATCTCAAGTTTTTTGATCTTGTAATGTGTTGTGTATCCACACACAGTATTAAAACTCTGGGATAAAAGATACATCTTTGAAGCTGTTTTTCTGAATTCTTTTAAACAGACAATCAATCTTCATTCTAATACGGGATCAAACAACATGACTGAATTGGCTATTAACATACAGCCAGTTTCTATCCCAGAGCTAAATGTTGATGAGGACTGTTAAATGAGCTCAAATATAGATTCAGTGATCAAGCATGTAAAATAAATCATGGATGAAAAGAAAGACAATCACAGAAGACAGAACAAGAGCCTTTTAAATATTTTAAGCCTCTTTTTGGCATCTTCATTATTAACAATAGAAGCATAAAACTATGTCTAAACTTCTTGTTTGGCTATTGATCAAAATAACTTTCTCCGCCCATGTGGCCTAGATGACATCAAGTTTCATAGGCGGAACAAGTTAATATATTTTGAGAAATGATTAAAAAGACAAACACCTTTTTCTTTTCGAACAATTTTCACTGATAAATCATGTATTTAGTAAACAGAATTAACGTGAACTCTTTGTTCTTCTATTGGGAAATAATGCAAATAAATACTTGTATCAAATTTTATCTGCGCAGACTGGTTTTAGACAATGTGCAAATCTAGGTGGTCTGCAGGTGGCAAACCAGTTGTTTGGGGAGCTGAGAGGCCCTGAAACCAGCAGCCTGAAACTGGGAAGCCGTTGCCACGGAGACAGCGAGACTCACCAGGGAAACTGAGTTTATTAGAGGGTAACATCAATATTCTGTAGGTGATATCACCAGGAGAATTTCAGACAGTGAGAATCTTAATGTGAGGTGAGGAAGAAAGAAAATGAGGTCTAATTAAGCATGTGACACTGAGCAGAACCCCAACTGGGACTATTAGCCACAGTGGACCACTCCCTGTCTTTTAGACTTAGCCCACCCATGCAGAATCATGCAGCATGCATGCAATTCAGAGGCAATGCTCAACATCTGCATCGGTGTATGAAGATGAGGTCAGACAGCACACAGCTTCACTGACACATGACTGCAGGAAATTATGTTAATTATAAACAGGTCATATTCAAGACATGTATAAATAAACAGGTGAAGGTATTATCATGGTAGACAGATACAATTATACTATATTACAAGGGTGCAGACTCACAGCAGCCTAATTCATCATTGTGTTATTGTATTGAAAGTAAAAATAAATCAACTAAATACAACTACATGTGTGTTTTATTATTAATGAAGTGTTAAGACACAAAAAGGCTAATAAGGTATAAAATATAATTTGTTGGATTGGATTCATTTGTATTGTAGAAGGCCCCACCCACAGTGAAATCTCATTGGTCCACACACATTATTTTGCTTTCATCGGGTCTTTAAATCTGGCCTAAAAATTTACTTGAAAGTAATCACATCACATCTGGGTGGAATACACTGTAAGAGTGTATAAAGAAAAAAATAAAGCAAAACAAAAAACAAAAATACTTCCTCAAGAGCTATTTGCCAAGACAAGAATGTGTGAGAAAGCCCTGATGTCTGCTAACCAATTTAAAACGATGAGTGGCAAGGACTGTGTAATAATAAAATAACAGTTATCTTCTCTTCACCTGAGAGCTCTGTATGAACAGCTCTCTTTACCACAGTGCTTAAAACACGAACGATTGAACTGCATTACAGGGAAGCCACACACACCCCTCTCTTCAGTTCCAAGTTCCACAGACCCAGTGGCCCCAAACCTTCTGAAACAAAGTCCCAGCTAACAGGAAACATTCTCAGACCATTGTCTAATGTTTTCTAAACGTTCTCTTAAAGTTTTCCTTTTTAAAGTTATCAAAACTTGTTCTTACAGTAACATTAATAGAAAGTTTTTTATAGATCATATATATCAAAAATGTTATTCTTAAGTAGTGTAATGTTTAAAAAGTTAAAGAATTAAAATAATGTTTGACTAACGTTCTTACAACCAAGCAACAATGTTAATACAACGTCTAAAAAATGGGATGTTT
Source organism: Chromobotia macracanthus (assembly GCA_036877525.1). NCBI lineage: Eukaryota > Metazoa > Chordata > Actinopteri > Cypriniformes > Botiidae > Chromobotia > Chromobotia macracanthus. The sequence continues at coordinate 540,193 of JAZGTH010000098.1, read as the reverse complement.
TGAAAATTCCTAGAACTTTTAAAACAACATGTAGCATTTTGTTACTTAATGGAAATGTTAGGGAAACATGCTTACAATCTAAAATTGTTAGCGGGGGTGAGATCACAGCTACCCACAAAAATCAAAACCACCTATCAAATCACAGGAAAGGGAACATACCGATTAATTCTTTATTTCTGACATCCAAAGCCATGTTTCTGAGTGCGGTGGCGACTGCACACACCACGCGGTCGTTGTCTATCCTCAGCAGCTCCACCAGGATGGGCAGTCCCTTCTCTTTCCTCACTGCTGCACGGATGTACACGGACCACTTCAGAAGATAAATACAAAAGACAAAAGTTAATAAGCTAAAAGTTAATACAAAAGTTAATAAGCAAGTACATGACAGATGAGTGTTCAACATCATCTCCATACCTTACTCTGATTCCCAATGGTACGTTTATTAAAAAAATTATTTATTATTAAAAAATAATAATTTAAGATTTAAAATGACAGGTCCAATTTCCTGGGAATTGTCAGTTTGGCTTTATTTGACTTGGAAAGTACATAAAGTAACCTGCAATTTTATTTTTCAAACAAAGATGGTGGTAGAGAGGCAAAAGTTACAGCAGCCTTAAACTGGCCCTAAATTTGATAGGAACAACAGAAAGTACAGGAACTGTTGGAAATAAGAGAACAACAAGTCAGACTCAAACCTGCGCTGCCCACATTAGCACCACAATGCAATGTGCAGGAATGTACACAAACCACTAAGCTACAGCTCTGACAAAGATATTTTTTCGAACTATATATAACTCTTTACATCAGCAGTTTGTAGAGACCCCACTGACAATAAAGTGAATTTTTCTAGTTGGATATGCCATAGGAGGAAATTATCAGTAAAGTGCCTCATTTTAGATCAGCACCCCGCTGACAGTGTAATCACATTCCCCAGGTTACGGTGAAAGACTAATACTAGCTAAGAGATCTATGAGCTTTCTAGGTACGACCCCTGCTGTGGGATCAGCCTCTATCAGTGACATAACGTCAGCTCAGATTAGACTCTCTGCTAGCCGGCCCTTCTGCTATGACAGTGGAGAAGACAGCATACGCTTCAGCAGGCACCCCCTCGCATTCCTTATTTACGATGACCTCTGTATATGTGTCTGTGCAAAGAGAGATAAACACAGAATGAACAAGAGGCTCTGTTACAAAATCTACAGAGCTCCCTACCTCAGCAACATTCAGCATTGCATTAAGCATCCAGTATGTTCTGATTGTTAACATCACGCCTGCCCAGCTAACAATTTTAGGTTGTAAGAACATTTCCCTAACATTGTAGTAAGTAAAAAAAAACACTGAATTGTTCTATAAACATTCAAACATCCAACATTATTGTTGGCTATTAAAAGTTACTCAAACATTTTCTTAATTCTGTAACATTTTTAAAATGTTCCACTTGGAACTTAAGAATAACATTTTGATAATAACATTACTGTGAGAACCTTTTTTGATAACTGAGAGAACTTCTAGAGAGTATTAACTTTCTGAAAATGTTCCCTGTTAGCTGGGTGGTTAGCATACGGTGTTAAAGTCACCTGCCTGTGTATACGGACGGTGAACAGACGGTGAGGGCACTCACTAGGTTTGAAACTGAGCCAGAGAGTGAAAATAAAGAAAGGTGTGATAAAGATACTTATACTAGGTGTAAAAGTTTACACCTGTTGTTAACACCACTTGCAACACCATCTGCAAAAATCAGTAAAACTTTAATTGCATTTGTACTGTAAGTGAAGCATATAGGTAAAGGGCAAAAAATAAATATCCAGAAAAATCCAGAAAATGTAATTATGACTGCAGCAATCGTCACGGCCAAGCACTCTCCACACTCCAGCGTTCCTTTGATCCTTTTTAAGTTAAGGGCTTTGTTCCCATTTCCTAGAACACACAGCATGGGATTTGATAATCCCACTGTCCAAGATGGACTTTGACAACATAAACAGAGAGCTTAGTTCACACATATTAGCACCAGGCTTAGTGTCAGCTCCTGTAGATGAACAAACAAAAGAGCCAATTACAGGAAGCAGACAAAACGGGCTCTTTCTTCCCTTTGCTTTCCCATCCGTCTGCTTCTCAGGCTCTTCTGCAATCTCTGTCTAACAAACAAACACACGTTTGCTCTGATGTCCTGTAGGTGCAGAGGGGGTTCATAGGGTCATTTACCTTATTGAAGGGTTCTAAGCCTGTTATGGGGCTCAACCAATCCAATCTCATTGCATGTGTATCTATCTGACAGTATTGATCTGGCAGAGCACACCGGGCGGATCAGAGCTCTTGTGTAACAGGGGTGAAACAAGCTTTTGTCACAGACAGACAGCGAAGAGGAAGTGAGAACAAAGGGAGAGAAAGCGAGGCCAAGAGGGAGACCGGTATTGGTTAAAACATCTGAGGTGGGCAAGTAGAGTCAGGTCAGGAAAATGTAATTTCACACCATTTCTCCTCACCCTGTTCAATGAACACACACACACACACTGGATATCTGTTCTGATAGCAGTAAATTCCGCCTTCACTGAAAATAAACTAAGCAAAAATTCTGGGCGCTGGAAAAAGAGCCATCAAATCATCATCCCAGCTAACAGTTTTAGGTTGTAAGAATTTTTCCGTAACATTTCCATTACATAACAAAAACATTCAGAAAAACATTCAACATACTTTCAGAGTTTTAGGAATGTTTAAAACATTTTTTAGATGTTTTATTAATGTTATTGCTTGGTTACAAGAACCCTATTCAAACATTTTTTAATTCCGTAACATTTTTAAAACACTCCACTTAAGAATAAAAGTACTTAAGAATAAAGTTTCTGATGTATATACCAATTCATATATATATATATTTATATATATATATGTGACAATGTTCCCTGTTAGTTGGGATGTTGACATGCTATGGACTATGACATTACAAACCAGGTTTTAAGTTTTAACATTTTCACATTTTATGATGCTTGCCTGCAGAAATGATGTCAGACTGATGCTATGGTGATGTGGGTGGTAGTCAAGATGTTGCTATGAGGTAACTAAGGTGTTCTGAATGAATTTTAGCATGTTGCTACAGTATGTAGTTGTTTGAGTGTTCTGGTTGCTAGCTGGGTAGCATACCTCCCTAATGAAAGTCAAAAATACCTCAATTGTTATTCTGGAACCTAGTTACAGTAAATCAGGCAAAAAGTGCTGAGCCTAGACAACAGCACACCCCCTTCAACAAACTGCACAATCTGATGCATCTTTCATGTCTAGAGCACTAATGGTGTGAGGCGAATTATATGCCAAACTTTAGTCTTAAAGGCAAAACCCAGTTTTTAAAACACCTAATCTTTGTATAATAATGTACAGGAGAAGAAAATGTCCAACAAGGTCTAAATTTACTGCTATTACTATACTTGTGGGGACATCTGGACATTGTTATTGAAACCACAAAACATGACCAATGATAAATGCTGAAAAATACCAACAGATTTTGTCTTATCTCCAACACGGCCAGGACTCACCTTCCAGCTTCCTGCAGCCAGGTTCTGCAGTGCCCCGGCAGCCCCCTCCAGCGTATCCGGATTGGAGCACTCAGACAAGAGGGTGAGGTAGGGCTTTACTATTGATGGATGCCACAACATCTGTATCCCCTTGGGAGGCTCGGCAGTATCTGGCAGCGGGCCGACACCATCCCACTAGAAGAAACCGGAATAAAAATAGTCAGAGAGCAACCCAGCTAACAGGGAACGTTGGCTAACATTCTGTAAAAGTTTCAAAGTTTTTAAAAAACATTTTTGAAGTAATGTCAGTAGAATGTTTCTTTATAATACATATCAAAAATATTACTTTTAAAAACATTACAGAATTAAAAAAGTTTGAATAACGTTTTTATAACCAAGCATAATGTCAATACAACGTCTCGTGGACGTTTTGACCATTCTTAGAACTTTCAAAAAAAATTTTTTACGTTTTTGTAACTAATGGAAACGTTAGAGAAACATTTTTACAACCTAAAACAAAACATATACAGCATGAACAGATCACTCATAAAATATCTGCCTGAATAGTGTTCAGTTCGATTCTCACGGGCTGCCGCCAGTCTCGCAGGTTGACCTACTTTTAGTCAGTGTGACTCGTGAAATACCTCAGCATCTTAAACTAGCTCTGGCACTCTGCTTCACTCCTGCATTCACTCTCTCCATTATTAATGAGTCTGCTTTCATCTCCCCCTTCATTGGCTTCTCTGAGCAGATCTCTGTTGTTCAGTTAGCTGCTCAAGGGTGGAGAAGAACCCACGAGGCTGCTGCTCTTTCCATGCACTGAGTGCAGGAGAGAGGCGGCTTGCTTTAACTGCTTTTTTCAACACATTCAAAACATCTCACATATATTTACATCATGTTTGCTGTCAAACACACATTTTAAGGCAAGAACAACTTGTGTTTCAGTGTTTCTATAGCTCAATGTGTAGAGCATAGCACCAACAATGCCAGTCACGGGTTTAATTCCCAGGTAATGCATGGAGTGATCAATGTATACTTGAAATGAGTAAACAAATGACTTGCATTGAAGATGGGACCCGAGCCATATTTAGTGACCAAAATAATAGACACTTGGGTCCTGTAAGCAACTATACCATATACCCTATATACCCTAGTATACCCTTTACCCTAGAAGAATACCCTAGAAACTGTACTGTAAAAACTGTAAAAAACAATACTTAGCACCTTAGCAACCATGTATCAATGTCCTGACATTCACCCAAATACTTTAAGCACCAATCACCACTTAGAAAATGTAAAAACCTAGTTTGATTTAAGCGAGTCTGTAGGCTTTGGCATATAAAATGAAATTGTACAAATGACTTGATTTCAAAAAACAAACCTTTAAAACACAAGAGGTACTATTCATCTGAAAAACGACCTGATCCTAAGGTCTGTATTGAACTATTAGAGCATAAAACAGCATCAGAAATGGAAAAAAATGTTCTTTTGACTCTTATCTTGTCAGAAAGCTTTAAGGATAATGAACGTTCTGTAGCCCATTTCTCAAAGTAAACTCAGAGAGTGGTATCAGTGCTCAGTGGGTTGAAATTTCTCTGGTTTACACACTCTCCTCTCAGTCAATTAGCTATGTTAAACACCACTGCCCTGCACTGGCAAAGCCTTGGCTTGCTCTGGTTTCCTGGTCTACCTCGCTGCCACTTAGTGATAAATGATTTAACAGAGTACATTAGCCTTCTGTTGCCCGGAGGCTCAGGTGTCCTCTTTCAAAGTGTCTCAGTTGAGGAAATTCCGGCACATGATACGAGAGGTCACCTTAGGTAATGTGGAGAAACATGCCGCTATACAGTCCTACAGAGACTGATGACTGCTTTCTCCCTGTGTCCCTGCCTTTCCATCAAATCTGCCCTCTTATTGGACAGAACAGAGTGAACTCAAATGACCAGATCCCAAAACATTTCTTCCAACTTATGCATGAGCTTTGAGGTAATAAACTGAGGGAAGTGCATTTTTAGATGTCCAAATGAGAAAGACAGTGAAAAATGCATCCCCAGACTGTTTAATAAAAGAGACTATGCACTCATACCCTCAACAGAGAAACAGCTTTGATGTATTATTTGAAACAGACAGCTTTAAAAAATGTAACACTTCCTTGCTAGGGATTGTAGCTAAGTTGGCTAAAAGTTCTTTTAAAGTTATTGGAAAGCGTTCTTGTAGTTGCGTTAGTAGAATCATTTAGTGGTGTTTATATATATATATATATATGTATATATATATATATATATATATACATTATAGTGGTGTCATATATCAAAAACGCTTTTCTTAAGTTGTTAATATAACATGTTAAAAACGTTACAGAATTAAAAAATGTTTGAATAATGTTCTTATAACCAAGCAATATATCATCTAAAAACAGGACATTTCGGACATTCCTAGCACATTTAAAATAACATTTTAATAGTTTTGTCCTAAAGGTTATGTCCTAAAAATGACTTAATGGACATGTTAGGGAAACGTTCTAACACCCTAAAACTGTTAGCTGGGATGCAGGTTTAATTTCGTTAGCATCAAAGCTAAAAAGTATTACAGCACTGACTACAGTATATAATCATCTATTAGCTTTATGGCTGCTCTGGATCAGGACTCCAGAGGGAGTCGAGTTACGCAACCGCTCTCCCACCTCCACACAGAGGAACCTGCCTGATTTCTCCTGCTGGAGATTAATGAGGAGTTTCCTCTGCTGTGGACGTGCCGCCTGTAAAAAAGGTTGTTTTTTCCCCCTTCTGTCTGACGCCCACAAATGCGTGATTTATCAGCCGTAGAATGTGTCACTGGGGAAAGACACTCTGTCTGACGGCGCTCCTCTATGAGGGCGGTGAGCTTTGCGCCTGCATAGGAATTAATTGATAAAAGGACGGCAAATGTAAATACATTATTTATAACTCGGCGAAACAACTTGGACGACGAAGGATGTGAAAGGAAGTCTAATATGCTAATTATGTTGTTAATATGTTGATAGGAAATGTCAAAAGGCTTACTTTCAGAAGTGAAAAGTTTTTTTTTACGATGAAATAAAGCTCTTATCTCTTGGGCAGCTATGAAAGTCAACAGAAAACGCCATTCGCAAACGTTTCACTTTGATGATGTACCATATTTCTGAGTCAAACAGGATTTTCAATGAGAAAATAAAAAAGTAGGATGGGGCTGGATTTTAACCATCAGCAACTGATTGGATCATAAAAGTGGGTGTTTCATACACCCACTTTTATATATATATATATACATTATAGTGCCTTTTATATATATATATATATATATATACATTATAGTGGTGTCATATATCAAAAACGCTTTTCTTAAGTTGTTAATATAACATGTTAAAAACGTTACAGAATTAAAAAATGTTTGAATAATGTTCTTATAACCAAACAATATATCATCTAAAAACAGGACATTTCGGACATTCCTAGCACATTTAAAATAACATTTTAATAGTTTTCTCCTAAAGGTTATGTCCTAAAAATGACTTAATGGACATGTTAGGGAAACGTTCTAACACCCTAAAACTGTTAGCTGGGATGCAGGTTTAATTTCGTTAGCATCAAAGCTAAAAAGTATTACAGCACTGACTACAGTATATAATCATCTATTAGCTTTATGGCTGCTCTGGATCAGGACTCCAGAGGGAGTCGAGTTACGCAACCGCTCTCCCACCTCCACACAGAGGAGCCTGCCTGATTTCTCCTGCTGGAGATTAATGAGGAGTTTCCTCTGCTGTGGACGTGCCGCCTGTAAAAAAGGTTGTTTTTTCCCCCTTCTGTCTGACGCCCACAAATGCGTGATTTATCAGCCGTAGAATGTGTCACTGGGGAAAGACACTCTGTCTGACGGCGCTCCTCTATGAGGGCGGTGAGCTTTGCGCCTGCATAGGAATTAATTGATAAAAGGACGGCAAGTGTAAATACATTATTTATAACTCGGCGAAACAACTTGGACGACGAAGGATGTGAAAGGAAGTCTAATATGCTAATTATGTTGTTAATATGTTGATAGGAAATGTCAAAAGGCTTACTTTCAGAAGTGAAAAGTTTTTTTTTACGATGAAATAAAGCTCTTATCTCTTGGGCAGCTATGAAAGTCAACAGAAAACGCCATTCGCAAACGTTTCACTTTGATGATGTACCATATTTCTGAGTCAAACAGGATTTTCAATGAGAAAATAAAAAAGTAGGATGGGGCTGGATTTTAACCATCAGCAACTGATTGGATCATAAAAGTGGGTGTTTCATACACCCACTTTTATATATATATATATACATTATAGTGCCTTTTATATATATATATATATATATATATATATATATACATTATAGTGGTGTCATATATCAAAAACGCTTTTCTTAAGTTGTTAATATAACATGTTAAAAACGTTACAGAATTAAAAAATGTTTGAATAATGTTCTTATAACCAAACAATATATCATCTAAAAACAGGACATTTCGGACATTCCTAGCACATTTAAAATAACATTTTAATAGTTTTGTCCTAAAGGTTATGTCCTAAAAATGACTTAATGGACATGTTAGGGAAACGTTCTAACACCCTAAAACTGTTAGCTGGGATGCAGGTTTAATTTCGTTAGCATCAAAGCTAAAAAGTATTACAGCACTGACTACAGTATATAATCATCTATTAGCTTTATGGCTGCTCTGGATCAGGACTCCAGAAGGAGTCGAGTTACGCAACCGCTCTCCCACCTCCACACAGAGGAGCCTGCCTGATTTCTCCTGCTGGAGATTAATGAGGAGTTTCCTCTGCTGTGGACGTGCCGCCTGTAAAAAAGGTTGTTTTTTCCCCCTTCTGTCTGACGCCCACAAATGCGTGATTTATCAGCCGTAGAATGTGTCACTGGGGAAAGACACTCTGTCTGACGGCGCTCCTCTATGAGGGCGGTGAGCTTTGCGCCTGCATAGGAATTAATTGATAAAAGGACGGCAAGTGTAAATACATTATTTATAACTCGGCGAAACAACTTGGACGACGAAGGATGTGAAAGGAAGTCTAATATGCTAATTATGTTGTTAATATGTTGATAGGAAATGTCAAAAGGCTTACTTTCAGAAGTGAAAAGTTTTTTTTTACGATGAAATAAAGCTCTTATCTCTTGGGCAGCTATGAAAGTCAACAGAAAACGCCATTCGCAAACGTTTCACTTTGATGATGTACCATATTTCTGAGTCAAACAGGATTTTCAATGAGAAAATAAAAAAGTAGGATGGGGCTGGATTTTAACCATCAGCAACTGATTGGATCATAAAAGTGGGTGTTTCATACACCCACTTTTATATATATATATATACTATAGTGCCTTTATATATATATATATATATATATATACATTATAGTGGTGTCATATATCAAAAACGCTTTTCTTAAGTTGTTAATATAACATGTTAAAAACGTTACAGAATTAAAAAATGTTTGAATAATGTTCTTATAACCAAACAATATATCATCTAAAAACAGGACATTTCGGACATTCCTAGCACATTTAAAATAACATTTTAATAGTTTTCTCCTAAAGGTTATGTCCTAAAAATGACTTAATGGACATGTTAGGGAAACGTTCTAACACCCTAAAACTGTTAGCTGGGATGCAGGTTTAATTTCGTTAGCATCAAAGCTAAAAAGTATTACAGCACTGACTACAGTATATAATCATCTATTAGCTTTATGGCTGCTCTGGATCAGGACTCCAGAGGGAGTCGAGTTACGCAACCGCTCTCCCACCTCCACACAGAGGAGCCTGCCTGATTTCTCCTGCTGGAGATTAATGAGGAGTTTCCTCTGCTGTGGACGTGCCGCCTGTAAAAAAGGTTGTTTTTTCCCCCTTCTGTCTGACGCCCACAAATGCATGATTTATCAGCCGTAGAATGTGTCACTGGGGAAAGACACTCTGTCTGACGGCGCTCCTCTATGAGGGCGGTGAGCTTTGCGCCTGCATAGGAATTAATTGATAAAAGGACGGCAAGTGTAAATACATTATTTATAACTCGGCGAAACAACTTGGACGACGAAGGATGTGAAAGGAAGTCTAATATGCTAATTATGTTGTTAATATGTTGATAGGAAATGTCAAAAGGCTTACTTTCAGAAGTGAAAAGTTTTTTTTTACGATGAAATAAAGCTCTTATCTCCTGGGCAGCTATGAAAGTCAACAGAAAACGCCATTCGCAAACGTTTCACTTTGATGATGTACCATATTTCTGAGTCAAACAGGATTTTCAATGAGAAAATAAAAAAGTAGGATGGGGCTGGATTTTAACCATCAGCAACTGATTGGATCATAAAAGTGGGTGTTTCATACCGGAATTGAGTCAGTTTACAGTCCATCGTGAGGAACTACGGCTAACAGCCTGTTTTGAGGATGCTATCTGACCAAAGAGGTTAGAGGTAATGCTTTTAACTTCTTCCCCACCTGGTCTTGGGACTTCTTCTTCTTTTTCTTCTTTCCCCAGCACCCCGAGGTCTCGCCGTCCTTTCCAGAGTCGCTACACAGGAGACCATCCAGTTCGTCCGTACCCATCTGCTGTCCCTGAGATGTTTCAGCTGCAAGCCGATACGAGAGGTTCCTCAAGATGCATACACAGTTTTCTATGGTCTGAGAGCGAGAGAGAGAGAGAGAGAGAGAGAGAAGAAAGAGAAAGAGAGAGAGAGAGAGCGAGAGAGAGAGAGAGAGAGATAATGGACAGGTATTAGTCTAGCACCACTGAGCTCCTGATAGAGCCCATCTGGCCAGAGGAGCAAAATTTCATTCATCCAACTCATGCTGGTTTTGAGGCGAGAGGTCAAACACGTTTATTTGCCTTACACAAATGAACTTTCATACATTTCTTGTGTTGTCTTTTAGGCAAATAACAAAAACATTTATGAAATTGTCTGATGCCTAATGGGAGAGTCCCGCCCCAAGCGTGTCATTGGTTAAGCCCAGGTTGCTGTGACAGGTTGGTTGGAATTCTCAAACCCACAGATCAATTTGTTGCCAACACCACAGTGTTTACACTTTTCAGGGAAATTAACCATGCATGGTTTACTTACAGTTTTCTCTGAATATTAATCTAGGATAGCAGAAAGTATTCTAACTACAAAAATATTGGCAGCGGCAAGCATTTAAAAACAAAAGCAGCCATTATGTTCACAGTCTATGAAACAAGACAAGGTTATGTCCTACAGTGCTTAACTTGTACTCGCTCTCTCTCACCCCATCACTTCCTCTTTCCTCAATCTCTCTCTCTTCTGCTGTGTATTGTTTTGTACGCCTCTATCTCCATCTTTCTCAGAGTGTTGGATAAGAGTGGGCTGCACTGGCACTAAGTATATGGAAGTCCTTAATTATATGTCTGACACGGTCTACCATTTTAAATGTGATTAAAGGATATAGCTGCAGATGGGGAAAAATGACCGGCCAAATCCATTGGCTCACACTCCATTTAACAGGGTATTACAAGGAGACACAGCAGAAGAGGCGCAACGCCTGACAGTGGAAAACAGAAAATAAATGCTCGGAAAATGATGATGAAAAATGAGCACTTTTCTCAATCTCCATGTTTTTCTTTTTCCGCCATTATGGAATGAGAAGAGCTGTGCCCTGCACAAACAAAAATAATGACTGTAATCAGAAACGTGCTCTGCGAATTACATGCTGGCATTTTGTTTGTACTGAAACATATTGACTTACAAGGCCATGTTCACTATGCCTGGCAGAGCCGACCTTGATTTCTCTGCATTGTTTTGGGGAAAAGTTCTGGGAGTCTAGAAACATCGGGAAAGAAGGAATATTGCATCTGGAAACTTTCAGGGCAATGTCACCTCTCTTACTGGCAGTAATCTGGAAGGTCTCAACATTAAGCGTGGAAGTTAACAGGTGTCACACTGATCCGTTGATGGGGGAATCTGACCAACTGCAGGCTAACTGCGCATTAAGAATTTCTGCTGGCCACTGGCGGCAGGCTTTTAGCAGTTATAGGTCTGCCGGGCTGTCGGCTGGTGAAAACATCAGAGGGTAACTGCCATAAAGAACCAGGATGATTAAGGTGATTGCCCTTTACAAGCCTGGTGTGCTGGGTGAAATAGTTGCTTTTCTGAGCATTAAAGAGCAGGGATGGGGGATAAAAGGTGCTTTGTGTGCTAAAAGGAGCTAAAACGGACATGTACAGAAAAGAGGAATAGCCATAAGCTGCTGGAACATTTATAAGAAATAATGGGGAGAAATGGGCACAGTGATAATGACACCACATACACATAGGTATGTATATATGTATGTATGTATATGTATTCATGTGTATGTGTGTATTTAATCTATAACTTTCACCACTCCACTACCGTCTCTGTCTCGGAAAATAAAATTGCAAGCTACTTTATGTACTTTTCATTATGTATGTTGATGTCAACTGAAGCCAAACTGAGTTTTCCCGGGTAATCTGACCCAACAGCTCAAATTATAAATCATTATTTTAAACTTAATTCTGGAAATCGAGATAAGGTATGGAGATTGTGTTGAACAGTGATCTGTCACGTACTTGCTCAATAACCGATTTTTTAACTGAAGTTACGGATCGCAGCTCTAAATTGACAGCCCAATGTACAGATAAGCTAAGACCCAATATTGAAGAAAAATTCAAGTCTCTTGTTTTTATTAGCACTGTGGGGAACAGAATGTGTCACTGGGAAAAGCAGACAACAGCAGACATGGGCAAACTGGAGTGATCACAAATGTGAAAATGACCAGAGAAGAATCATGTCATGTTTCAGCATCAACACACTCTGCTCCTCAACTCTCATTAGGAGGAACACATCCCCCATCACCACCAAGCTGCTATCAGTGGATCTCCCTGACAAAGAGCTGCCAGTTAAATCAAGATTAAAGAATGAATGGCATTTAAATAAGGAAGCTTTTGCAACCTTCAGAGCGCAGCCAACCACAAACCTGTTTATTTGTTATAGACCGTTACATGCACCACTACCCGCACACATTTGCACTCACATATAAAGTTTTACAACAGGTTGGTTTTATAACTTTAGGACAGAGAGACAGAAATCCTGAGAGGGAGATAAATTCCTACCTTGCTATCAATCTCGCTGCTTCCGAGTGAAGTCTGGATGACAAAAAGCAACGTGTCAGTCAGACCATCACATTCTCTCATCCGCCTTCGAGCTTCCTCCCCTGCTGAACTTACATTCCTGAGAGAGAGAGAGAGAGAGAGAGAGAGTGGCATAGGTCACTGATTAGTGTGTTAAATCAAAGAGATTCATTGTTATGCTCACCATAGCCATACAGAGTCACTCCAGGGATATGGACGATTTTTTTCCTGTACCACAGTCACAAACTAAATGCAAATGTGCATATCTCACGAGTATGTGTCATTCATATAAATCGCTCTAAATCCCCCACCTTTGACACATATTAATGTCTGAACGTTTCAGTCTTTAGGGGGAGAGAGAGAGACTGTCACTGCCAGATATCAGACAATATATGTGAGACAGTGTAACACTGGGCTTACAGAGAGATAAGAGATGGATATTGACATCATATCAATCAGACAATCCAATAAGTATTTTAATTATTCAGATTTTTTTTTAATTAAACAATCCTGTAATTTTCCGAATGGAAACAGTGTGTTGTATATAAAGGAACAGAGGGAAAATCCCAACAAAAAACCGAATCAGATTAAAAACATATTTTAAATATTCAATATAGAAACTGGGTGTGATACAGAACTATAATGTGTGTATGTGACCACTGGTGCTAATTGGAAGTCTTAAAGGTAACACATGAAAGAAAATAATTTTTTACGTTTAAAAAAAAAAATCTTTAATTTGACTATCCAAAACGTGTTAAGCCACGTTTTGTAAGACACTTACTGTCAATATGCAAAAAAAATACATAAATACAAAGGGCCTGAAATTTGCTTCTGAAAATCTAGGTGTATGAGCCTTACAGATACTTCGATAAAACTTGCCAGCAGCTACAAAATAGTTAGGTCCACTACTGAAGTATTTCAGAGAAAATACCTGTATATCACAGACAGATCTTAGGAGATGGAGATTACAAATGTGACAGGTTGTCTATAAAGTGATAATGGCATTATGTATTTTTAACTTGTGCTGTATCTTGTTACAAGTGTTGCATTTATAAAGTCAACTGAGGGGCAAAATTACATCATCAGTCACACTTATAATGAACTAGGCCTAAAACACCATTCACATATCTGTTCAACACACAATATTATTAACAACAGCAGTCCATTTAGAAGGCTGTATATCAACTAAAAACTCCCATGAGTCTCCACACCGCAGCACACTGAATTACCATGGGGAAACGTCTCACTCATATAAATTGCAATGGGAAACAGTATCCATTATCACACTGGACTATCATTTCTGTATTCAGTAGAACCAATATTAATTTCTATGTACAATTTATTGTAATCGGTATGGCTGGAAAAAAATGCATCCATTTATATATAAAGATACCTGAAGAAAAGCATTGGATACATAATTTAGCTTGCATATGAGGCACCCAACTTATCTGTTTAGCTCCCTTAAATAATTAATTCATAATTAAATTATAATTAATTAATTAAATAATTAAACTTTCCTTGTGTTCATAAGTATTGCTTTCATTTTGTTGTGTAAGTACTCATCAAAAGTCACACGAAGAGATGCAGCTTACAAAAACATTCATATCACAACAGACAGGTTTTATGACATGCAGAAATTACAACTTCCACAAGCACCCTGAAAAAGATGAAAAGATAGTGTTAATGAGATTTGTTATTAGAACCTTGAAAATTGTAGAACATAAATCTTTAACATATACTTCGCAAATTGTAGCAATCATATACTGTAATTGGTAAAGCAAGATAATGTCTCCTAAAGGTCTAATGTTATTTCCTTTTCAGGCTGTGAGTTACTGTAATAGTGAAAGAGTTTATTGATATCCATTATTTCTTTCATTTTTGTTTGTGTATTGCACACTGGGAAGTTATTAATGGACTTGTAAACACACGCATTGATCTTTTTTATTGCCTTTGCTGGTATGATCAACTGCATACTGTGAAAAAAGTGCTAATGTGCAGTTGTCATCATTTATATATATTTAGATCTATGAGATTGGATCTTTTTCTACCTGATCGAACTCTTTACAATGAGTTTTGTTGGTGTAACCTGATTTGGTGGATTCAGTCATATTAAATAATATTTTTTGGCTTGAATGAAACCAGTTAATTTAGATGACATCACAAAGCCCCTTATAGTCTACCTGACAAAACAAAGTGTGAAAATATAATGAAAATGTGCAAAGATGGAGACAGAACATATGGTGTCCTGTATATTCATTTATTCTCAGCAATTTATTTCTGATTTTCCAACATATTATATTATATATATATAATATGTTGATATTATAAATCCAAAAATGGGTAAATGGCAAAATGGGTGACAATAAGTACATTTTCAGAAAATGTATTATTTCTTGACATTCTCCATTAAATAACTTTAATGATGTATGATTTGTTCGAATCTGGCAAAAAATAAATGAGCTTTACCTGTGTGAAGCAGCAGTCATCGAGAAGAGAGCAGCAAAAGAATGGCAATGGCAATTTGTCACGCATTATTAAAACAAAGGAAAACTTTAGGAAGGTACATCTCTCTAAAAATGTGCATTAAAATGATTTTAGATGTTTAACTGCTTTTTGGAGCATTTGGATCGCTATGAGTGCTTTATGAACTTCTGTGAAAACCTCAAATTAGACTAAAATTGACATTTTTCACTTGTTTTGTCTGTAGCTCGTAATTAGCCTGTGCTCATTTTGCCAGCACAGGTCACATATACATATGACAATATATCAGCAATAGGCTTTTAAAAATAGAAAGCCCATATCAGTCCACTACTGTTTAAAAAAGTAAATAAAACAGATTTCAATTGCTCCTCAGTGTAACAAATAAAACTCCACTCAGTTCAATATGAGTGGAACACTTCACACAGTCATGCCAAAACCCGGAGTCTCAGTCTCCAGCATGAATCCATGCTGCTCTCACTTAACGGAGGGCTCATTGCAGCCCTTTGTGTGGGAAATTAAACATCCAGGCACCACAAGGGCCATATGGGAAAACAGTTAATCAAAGGTTATGCTAATGCACATCAGACTGAGAAGAGCTCTGGGCTATGAGTTAGTTATGTGGAAGAGACAAATGATAAGGCATTACAATTCATAACCAGGAGACTAAGACTACCCAAACCAGATGCCAAAAAACACAGCTACTATGCTCGTGGTCATATTACCAATTTATTTCAAATTATTTTAAATTCATCTCTGTCACTGAACAGTCTGTGAAACATGCTTATATTTTGAGACAAAACTTCCAAAATTTCCAGATGGAACGCAGGGATAATGTTGCTTATGCCCAGGGAAACATATAGGTAGAAAAGTGAACAGTGGACAGAATAAAGATTATTTTGCGCTGGAGAAAGAAGCTGTAGCAGCTTGAAAAGTTTCTTTTACTTCTGGAAAAGACAGAGGGATTTAAAACTTTATGGACACAAACAAAATCTCTACAGGGAATGAAGGCTTGGCCGCACACATTATTTATTTAATGAGTAGCATGATCTTTGATTCCTTGTGTAAAATGAAATTTGGTCAGGCTAAAACCTCACCAAGAGGTTTTTATAGTCTTTTTAAAGTTTCATAATGCATCCATTGGAATAGAGAGATTCAGAGATCAATCCTTCTGGTGTACAGTGAAAATATTAGTTAATTAATTAGTTAGTTAGTTACCTATATTGAGAGAGCAGGTTAAAACACATTCATACATTACAACACACATTAATGTTACTGTGAGAGGTTTTGTTTTTTAAAATGGCATGCAGACATTGTCCATATAATCTGACATACATGACTGAAATCTCCCACAAGGAAAAAAATATGGCCGCAGTCTGGCAGAAATTCTAGAACAGCTAAGATTTCTTATTGCTTTCACCTTTAATAAGATTTTTTTCCCAACCATATGAAGCCAGCAGTGACTTACAATAACATTATAAATCCAGGAGCCATACTGGGTTATTAAACAGTTAAATGACTCCCATTAATAGCACACAGGAAACATTAGTGAGAAGAGAGAAGACCCCAGGGTTTGTGATCCTTTGTAAACAAAGACCATAGGCACCTACTCCCTTCACTGCCTGCAACCTGCAAGAGGTCATATAAGCACCAATTAAAGTTCTCTGAATCCCAATAGCCTACTCCTATTTCCTCTTGGCCATCAGCAGCGTCTGAGATGTGATCAGACTCTTTCAAGTCAAAGAATAATGGCCTACGGAGCCCTGTTATTGAGGCCAAGCACAGAGATGATTCAACCTAGCTTACAATTTTAGGTTGTAAGAATAATTCTGTAACGTTTCCATTAAGAAACAAAAATGTTAAAATGTTATTTTGAAAGTTCTAGAAATGTTCAAAACGTTCAGTGTTTAGAGGTTGTATTAACATTATTGATTGGTTATAAGAACGTTATTTAAAATTATTTAATCTAACATTTTTAGAACATTCAACTAACTACTTAAGAATAACGTTTTTAACATATTTAATATATATAATTAAAAAAACGTTCTATTAACAGTAACTGCAAGAACTTTTCTGATAACTTTGAGAGAACTTTGAGAGAACGTTGGCCAATGTTCTGAGAATGTTTCCTGTTAGCTGGGACCTCTGATGGTAAGTGATGGATGTGACAGAAGGGAAGCCGGTTGCGCTCGCAGCTTGGCGGGGATGTAGACAATGCATCACGCAGGACGAGAAGAGAAAAAGAGAAATTGTTTCATTATTTTCCAAGGTGTGTCACACCGGACTGATATCGGGGCGATGAGAGAGGGTGGCAATTAGAGGGCGGCGGAGGCTTGATTTATCAGACCATCATTTTGATGGAGTATTCCAAAACAATGAAATTATTTAATAAATCCACTGGCTGGGGCTGGGCAGGGAAATCTAATGCTGACAGGACAGAAGTGCACAGCACTGATATTGTCTATAAAACACTTTGGTGTGAAAACCTGGCTGGTGGAAAATGCCTACAGATAAGCCTGAAACAAGTGGTTTACTGGTGTGTGTTTGTGTAGAGTATGGATGTGTGTAAGTGTGTGTGAATTAATAAACACTGAAAGAATAGCGCATGTTACAGTACTACACAGCTCTCTGGAATACTTGATTCTGATTGGTCAATCACAGTGCTGGGCTTGTTGTTTTTTCTATCCCATATAAATAGCAATTCCATTAAAAATAATAGCATTGCAATTAGTGTTATGACTAAACTGAAGTCACATGTTTTGAAGTGGTCAAATAATTCACCATGAATTTTCAAGCGTATTTTCCACAATTAATGAGTCCCTTTAGTTTTTATTTGCTTATTCATTTAATTCACTTTCGCGCACCCCCACACTATCTAATTAACTGGCACACTTTGCTAGCTAAGTACTCACTGAACAAAATGAGTGTTGTTTTAAAATAAGCACACCTTAAAATTTCTTTACAAAAAACATTATAAATGGTTTGAGGGGACATGGGGGATTCTCAGATGCAACTGAATGTATGCTGATAAAAACAGTATATATTAAATTAAGCCTTTTCTCTTTCATTATAAGTTGAATTTCTCATTTTTGAATTAAAGTCCAAATGTGTTTACAACATCTGCAGGGAAGAAAAAACAGAGGTTAACAAATTGTCAGTTTGGATTAACTGTGAGGCCTTTCATGATGGCAGCAATGTTGAGAATGAAGATATGCCAGGGCCCGTGTTGGCTGACTCCATGGGTGGGGTTGTAACCATGGTTACAGAGGCCAAATGTCAAGGTGAGCTGGAAGCCCCTGAACATCTGGAGTACCAGCAGCATGATTTTCTGTACTGTCAGTCGAAAAAGTCCTCAACAGCTGCTTAAATCCTGAACAATTACCAGCTGTGAGAGGAGAAAACTACAAACCTGTGACTGCGTGCAAACAGTCATACTGCTAATGCAATAGATGACTCAGTGTTACATTAGTCACATCCAGCAAAGTTCAGCGCTGCAGGTACGAGGTAACCTAGCACATAACAAAACTCACAGTGCAATTTCTTGGAAAAAGTCGAACAATGGAAGTTGTTTTTGAAATCTCCACTGCACGTTTATTCTTCCCCACAATCTCACCACATGAAACATGACTCAGAAACAATTCTTCAATCAACTATTTTGGGGCAGCTGAGATGAGAGAGAAATTTTCTAAAGAGGGCTTGTGGGAGTGGGCAACCGTTCAGGTTCGATGAAGAGCCTGCTGACAGCTGGTAAGCTGGTGAATCTAAACAGTGTGTGAACCTATTTAAGTGTGTAAATGGCTGATTCATTCATTCACTGGAGTCTGACGGAATGAAAATCCAATGTTGTGATGCCTTTTTGGGATGTCATAAGGGACTGTGCTTTGCGACTATGAAAATCTCTTTCTGTAAGATAGATTTTTTTTCTGTGGAGACCCGCAGGTTTTAAAAATTTGATTCCTGCTTGTGGAAGTGATTTACAGAAGCAGTGTGTCAAACTCCCATCGGGAGGAGGCTCAGTTCCAAAAACACTGCTTCACTGATTTTCAATGGCTTGCCTGAGTGTTCCAGCCTCTGAGGGAGAGAGAGAAACACTCTGACAAATATCTTCCAACATGAAGTGAAATATTTAATATCAGAAATTGGGAGAAATTGTCAACATCCAAAGGAGACTGACACTCAGGGGAGACAACAAGAGTACATGTGACACATTAGCAAAAAATATTTTAGTACTAAACAACTCTCTGAAATACTGTATTCTGATTGGTCAATTGCTGCATTATGCAGCCAAGAAATGTAGCATAATAACCCTATGTGTGATCGTTTGTCCCTGACAACCAGTTTCCTACACTGTGCTACAGTAGTTTCACTGTAATATTCTTTCATAATCAAATAAGTTCAACTCTAATCAATGTTTCACATACAGGTTTTTATGTATTTTGTACTGTCAGTAGCCATTTAACAAGTATATAATAACATACAGCCCTGATTGTCTTTCCAGGGTTTATTGGGTCTATTACAACAACCAGGAGACTCTAAATGATCCCTTGCCTGTTTTAGGAGCACCTGACATTTTTAAAAGTACAATACGCACTGTAGTTTAAATAAACAAAACTAACTTTTTTTTTAAAAACAAGTGGAAAACAAGTTTTGCATCTAAGTTTACTACAATCTATATTCATCTTACGCAAAAGCTTGGCTGTGAACAAGATACTAATTGATAAAAATAGTTATACTTTAAGGTATATAAAATGAGTTATACTTAAAAGTATATATTTTAAGTAAATATATAAGTTATACTTTCAGAAACAGTTATATTTTACAAAACACTCATATACTATACACAAAGGACAACTGTGTGTAATGAATAAAAGCACACACAATGTTTTTTTTTTTTTGCTGCTGATCATTATGTTGATGATTGAACTTTGTCTATGTATAATCAATGACCACAATCACTCTAAAAATACAATCACTCAATAAGCATGGGATTTCACATTCTGAAGCACATATGTATAATAGAATAATAAATGAAGGATGATAATAACCTTTTCACAGTTCTCCTACACGAAATGATTATTTTAAACACAACACACTGCCTTGCACTCCAAGGAGTCATTTACTGCTGAAATCATATGCAGATTCGTTATTTAGAGACAATGAAAGTCAAATGGTAGGACGAATGTTTATATTTTTGCATATTGGTGTATGCAGGAGCATACAGTGTGTCGATAATTTTCTCTTTGATAAAAGATTTACCAGGAAGAACTCACTTACCAAATGCAAACATACAATTAAAGTCAGCTAAGTTCACAGCTGAAAAAGTTTGCCAGCTATGCTGTAAAAACGTTTGATTCCTGTAGGAAATCTTGACAGGGAATCTGGAAAAGCAAACAAAGGAGCAGGTTCTTCAGTTTAAAGTAGTTTAGTACTGCAGTGTTGCTATGGATACGAGAATAAAGCTGTACTGATATTCAGCTCAAGAGAATCAACACTTTATTTTCCAACCAACTCTTCACAATAAGAAGCCATGTATAAATCATAATATGCCAGATTTGCCCTCCACGTAAACATCATTATGCTTTATTGCATAAATCATGAATCAGATACTTTCAGATGAATCAGATATGTTTCTCTCACAGAGCAGAGACAGGAGAGATACAGTAAATCTTTACTCTCCATGACAAAGCCATACTGGTTTGTAATGTTTCAGATTTTACCTGCAGGCGATCTAGAATTACAAATGAACAAAACCGCAGTAGCAAAGAAGAACCGGCTGTCAGTCTTGTTTTTCCATCATTTCAAATTAAACAGGAACTGCGTAAACTTATAATACAATACTTTCTGTTTCCACGTTCACAGGAAATATTTTTCTCTGTGGTTCAGTACAGCACAGTTTCCCAGCCCTTCCTCTCTTATGTACCCCAGCAGTTCCATCAGTAGTGCTCAAATAACCCTTTATCAGCACAAACCAGAAATATGCTTCTATTAAAGCCGCAATCTGTACCTTTTGTCCCTCTGTTGCCATCTCTGTTTAAAACATAAAACTGCAGCTTACTTTACATACTTTTCTTTATGTATGTTGAAGTCACATGAAGCCAAACTGACATTTCCTAGAAATCCGGACCATTATTACTGGACCATTATTACCAGCTCATTATTATAAGCTTACCATTGTGAATTGGGGTAAGGAGACAGTTTTAAACACTGATCTGTTATGTACTTGCCCAATAACTGTGAAATAACTAACCAAAACAGTTACGAATTGCAGCTTTAACTCACAAAACAGGGTATGATTTAGCACTATTTAATATTACACTACTAAAACACTACTAATATTATTTAATAGTCAGAAAATTGCTTGAAAAACTATTACTAACTAAAAACAATCACAAAAACAAAACCACAAAAACAAAAAAACTCTCTGCACTGGACTCTACTCCAGAAATAAAGAGGAGCTAGTCTCTCATCATGCCACCCGCTACCATAGAAACAACTGCAATGTGCAGTTGACAATCTGGTCTACAGAGAGATTCCTGCAGCATTACAATCAATGGATGACACAGGTACCATATGCTATGCTTTTTTTATAGGTTTTGTTAACACATCTGGGTAATCGTTTCTCAGGTATGTGTGAATGAAGTCTTACTAAAGAAAATTATTGAATAAAGATTATCCTCTGTGCATCCATAGCCAAAAACATTACCAAAAATGATCCAAAGAAGTGTCAAACTAGAATGAAATGATAGGAGTAGATATGGCAGTATAGGTATGGATGATATTTTCTTTCATTTGTTTAAAAAAGCCCATGAAATCATTGGAGTTCAGTTTTCGGAGAGCATTTGATTAGATACAAATCTGGGTTGTGCAACCTGAGTCATCTAAATGCCTGTTTTCCCATAAGAGAGAGGCTTTTTTTGAGTCAGTTTTAACTATATAATGTAACATATTAGATTAGGATTATTATTATTATTATTATTATTAAGATTGTTTATTTGCCATTTGTACAGGCACTGGAGGTAGAGTCAGCAGTAACAAATATGATAAGAACAAGACAGACAAATACTTCACATTGATGAAAGTCATATTATTGGATTTTAAATATGTAAAGAGTCATAAGTTAATGTGCTCATGCTTTAGAATCGTAACAATTTTCATTACAACGGAATGAAAATTTAACCACAGAAACCTTTTTTTTTTTTCAAAAGAGCACAGAAAATGCTATTGTCATGCCCCTTTAAGGACAACACAAGCCTGCTGTGCACACACACTCACCTCAGACAGCCCGTGGCATTTCGAAGGACTTGGGAAGTGTGCATTTGAAGCTTGCGGTCCTCCTGATGCGGAGAGACGTCCCAGGTGGAATGGGGTATAATCACCGTGTTGGTCAACACTGCTAGAGCGTCCTGGATTATAGGCATCTTCAGAGCATCACATGATGACAGGTTCCACAGCACACCTACACAGGAAACCAGATTTGCACAGCATTTAGCATAGTAAATTAAGGCACAGTTGGAGAGAGAACATCCTCTCTGTGAGGGTACGTGTACTGCCAGTCAAAATATAAAGAGATAGAGATAAACCACTTGTAGAAACCCAAAAGGGAGAAACTGCAATGCTCAAAATGGGTGACTATTAGAAAGGAAGTCCCACCTTACAGATCAAAGAGCCAATCAGCTTACTGGCATAGAGAGCGTCTTATCTTACTACTGCACATAGCTGGACCAACCTTAAACAAATAACTGATATCTCCTGAAAAAGTGAAATGTATGATACCACTATTATAAAGTTTTTTGGTGATTTGATTGACTTTGAAACGTAAACTCAGCTAGCCATTTTTAGGATAGCAGTATTTTTCATGGACCTATACCTGCAGGATATTTGAATAGATAGCTGCCGGGTGGTACTCCTAAAATGTCCATGGTGTGGACTGACTTGCCTTTCAGGAACTTTGGTATTGTGCAAGAAAGAAAGTGTTTTTATATTACTCTGTCTGAGGAATAAAAAAATTACAGAACATTGTTGATTCTGTGGTTGAGTTGCCCGAATCAGAGTTTGACAGCATCTCGCACAGACTTAGAGACCCACAAAAATATACTACAGCTGAACACCTGAGGAGAAAAAACATAATTTGACAAGGAGTAGATCCTGCAGTCTCACATTATGTGCCGGTGTAATAGCATTTTACCAAACTACTTCACAGTTGTATTCACACAATTTGTTTTGGAAAGAGATCTCATTACAATACAAACCGTGTTAGCGAAGACTTAGCGATACAGATTACCAGATGCAATTCACATAAAACAAGAACTTTCTTGAAATGCGTGACTCTTTATATTATATAGGAGAAACTCCTTTGAAATAAAGTCGAAAAGATGAAACTGCACATTTAATTTTTAGCTGGCTAAAATTAATCACACCCTACATACAACGCTAACTTTTCAGACTATTATAAACATGCCTAGACTAAATTAAATTAGACTGAATATCTTCTGCTCCATGCAGCAGGTCTCTGTTATTCTTATCAGTTCAGCCATTAGAGATTTCTGAAAGTCATTCTTGCAGAAACATCATATTTGCCCGAGACAGTAATTTGATAAACAAACAGAAGCCAAACAACAGAGTAGGCGGTGGAATCATTAGCATTTTAATTTTTGTTTAGCAATGGTTAATGACAAAAGAAGAAACAAATGAAACACCTTTTGGTGTCTAAAATATTCATGTGTTTTCTAATATGCACAGTTCAATGGTGGCTAGTCTGTCGCGGGAATAAAAAGCTCTGTCCCTTTATGACACGCCCAGTTGCACTGTTTGTGAGGAAAATAATGGAGTTAAGGAAAAACCGTAAGGTTGGAAAATCTGTGGGATAGTAAAGAAAAGCCGACATATGTACATACATTTGCAAAGCATCTTTTATGGTGTTTCTCAATTAATATTTCACAACCCCAGCTAACAATCACAGCTAATATTCTCAGAACAAGCTAGTTAAGTTGTTAGTGGAACATTTTAAAAATGTTACAGAATTAAAAAAAGTTTTAATGATCGTTCTTATACCTAAAACGTAGTTGTAATACAACACCTAAAACAACTGGACATTTTGAACATTCCTAGAACGTTAGGCACACATCCTTACAACCGAAAATTGTTAGCTGGGATACAGCAGTGGAGTCCTCAGATATTGTTGGCCAACAACAAGCCCTTTTAATACAGTACAAGTGAGCCTAACAGTCTAATGGCTGTCCACTTTAAGAATGTTAAAGAAAAGCTACTGTTTATTTGGAAATTCATGTCTGTGTTTTTTTGAAGCCGTGTGTTGCATTAGACTTTCAAACCTGCTAATTACTGCATCTCTTCCTCTACTTCCCAAAGACAAATTTCATAGAATTCAAAGAAGCACGAATAATAAAACTAATATAAATGAAACATTAATGAAAGCTAGGAAGTCACACGTGTTATTTTCACACAATCTCAAAATCAAGCTACAGTATAAAGTCCTGCTGTCTGGTGTTGTCCCTGTGTATCAACATGATTAAGGGCTTGATCAGTTTGTAAGCCAAATAAACACGCAGCCCATCAACACAGAAACTCCACAGACAGAACTGCAGCAGGAATCACACATCTATTTAATACAGCATGCAACCAAACAGTTTGGCTTTGGCTATGTTTACAATTGGATAGAGGAATACTACATACTGCACAGTATGTACTGCCTACAATAGTTTCTGATTGAACATGAAATTCCATGTGAGCAATCATTCTGACAAAGATGATTGCTGATGGCACCACATGTTACGAGCCACCAATCTGAGCTGTGACATTAAAGCCAGTTGACGTTTTACTGAAGTCTTCACGTTTTTGTTTCTTCTTGTTATTTTTCAGAATGCACAGATATTTTTAATGACTGTTAAGGAAAAATTATTCTTTTTGCTTGCAAAAGAATGTATATACAGTATTTACTGTAACATGGTTTTTACTTGCAAAAGAATGTATATACCGTATATACTGTAATGTAGTTACAGTATACACCAGCTGTAACCAGATCTAAACATAATTGTTTAATCAAAAATAATAAGAAATATGTCATTCCATAGACCCTCTCCGCATTTAAGGAACTTACTGTTTCTTTCTATCTGGGCTAATATCCAATGCAAGACAAAACAATAAGGAGGGCATTTAAAGTTTCAACAACAAGAAACTTGTAGATAGTCACCTTATTGCAGTCAATGCCAAAACATCCTGCAATTAAGAAATAACCAATTTAGCCATGCTAGGATGGTGCTGATTAGCCTAACCTGGACTCATCAACATCTCACCCAAGAAAGCTCACTTACAGGAGCGGTAATTTATTCTGACAGATGCTAGGTCAGCAAGGAAACAGCCAAGTTCAGTCTAAACACTTTTACTTAATTGTAAAAGAGAAATGGATCTTTATAAAACTTTGCATATCTCTACAAAACCATCCAAATAAATACTTTTTGATTGCTCAGTCGAGCATTACTGTAGCATGCTTCGGTTTATAAAGTTCTGCATATGCATAACCGTAACTCTTTGTAGCGAAATGCATTATCTAATTAGCCAAAATATTTAATAAACAAACAAGGGAGGGGTACATGTGTGACTGACTTTGAATTCTGTGCAAATTACTGTGAAATTGTGCATTCAGTAGAATGATGTAATCAAAGCAAATGTTATATGAACTTTTAAAAAAAATTTAACAACTTAAGAATAATGTTTTGGACATATTATATTTAACATAAAACAATATAACATAAACATTTTTACTAACGGTATTGAAAGACTTTTGATAACATTTACTTTTGATAATTGTTTACTTGCTCTCATGTCATTCCAAACCTTTTTTTATTCTTCCGTGGAACACAAAAGAAGATATTTTAAGAAATGTCTCAGTGGTTGTGTGTCCATACAATGCAAGTCAGTGAGTGCCACTGTTATCTGGTTACCAACGTACCTCAGATTTGTGTTCCGCATAAGCAAGAAGGTCATACAAATTTGGAATAATATGCGGGTGAGCAAAAAATGAAAGGACTTTTATTTTTGGATGAACTATCCCTTTAAGTTTATTGCAAAAATATTCATATATATATATATATATATATATACATATATATATATATAAATATATATATATTTTTTCACGTAAATAAAAAGTGCCTTATTAACCATATATAACGTGCAGTGCTTATTTTGTGAATGTACTACAAATAAGAAGTTGGTACAAATAAAATACATCATATCACTAAGATTCAGAGAGGAAAGCCAGAGGGATGGAGGGACAGAAGAATAAGTATATATGCAGAAGTGTGTCTTAATCTGCCCTCCTGCTGTGTAGATTGAAGGGCCTCATGGGGGGCTGTTCTGCTGGTAATGCGCACAGCATTCTGCTTAAAGGCACTCTGTATCACTCAACACTGCCAGAAATGTTGAAATTAGCTGATGTCAACAGAGGAGAACGTCTAAAACCAGTGATGACAAGGAACCGCAGGATGTGCACGAGGCCCATTAGATTGGAGACAACCTTCAGATATTCATGAATCCAGTCAATCCAGCTATCCTGATGTAAGGCACACAAAATATGTCCGGCTAAACTCTCTTTTTCCATTTCCTTACCTTCGCCTGTTCTTTACTGCTAGGCCCATTTCTCTCTCTCTTTTTCTTTGTCTTCATCTAATCTGGGAACTACGCACATCACTTTGATAATCAGAATAAATCAGAATGAAGAGGTGGTGGCTGAAAAGTTGATGACATTGACCTTGACAGCTTTTTGCACACACACACACACACACACACATACACACCGTCATCAGCCCTTAATTTCAAACCTGGAGAGGATTGTCTGGGGCTGATTGCAGGTGGAGAAAGGGTTCATTCTGATTGTTCTCTGTACTATAAGTGCGTATGGGAATTGTAAGGAATTGAATGATTTTAGTTCCGATTTTGAGTCCACTTCACATTTCTGGATTCTTAACTCCACGAACTAACAATTCTTTCTGAACTTGAAAAAAATAACTACATTACATGCTTAACAAACCCAACAATACTGCTTATGTTTTATTTTACAATATTTTGATGTTATTACTTTCGACACAGAAGTCTGTTAAACTCTAAAAAACGCAAAAGAATTACTGTGTTGGAATGTTGTCATTATAGCTGCACACATTAAAAACATGACATGTACATACATACTAGCTACATACTAACTTTAATATGCTACATACTAGCTTTAATATGCTATACTAATACTAGCTTTTTAATATGATACACCTTCTTATAGCTGTCATTCATTTCTAGCCTTTTGTTCCTCAATATTCTCCTTACTTTTACTTTCTGAAGACTCTGAACGCAGAATGCATTCTGAAGAGGGAATGAGAATCTTGATGGCTGAACTGAGAGGGTATCCAATCAGAGAGAGAGAGAGAGAGAGGGAGGCTTGTTGCTAGAGCACTACAAGGACATAATTGCCGTCAGTGGTGACATTGGCTAAGATGAAATCTCATGGCAGAGAGACTGCTTCATTTCAATTTGTTTCTCACTGTATAGTGAAAATTTTCAAGCAAACCACTGATGACATTTTCACTTCATCTTGTGCAAAACGGTGTCTTGTTTAATTAGCAGCTCTTGCTGCAGCAGGCGTCACTGTTAACATTGCTCAAACATAAGGATGGTTTAATACTTATGGCTGGAGAGTGTTCAAACCCTTAATCCTATCCCAGCCAACAATTTTAGGTTGTAAGAACGTTTTCATAATGCTTCCATTAATCAACAAAAATACTGAATGTTCTAGGAACGTTATGGCCTTTTTTTGAAACATTTCACTAACTACTTAAAAATAATGTTTCTGATATATATGATATTTAACATTAACAACACAAAAAGTTCTACTAAAGTTACTGCAGGAACGTTTTTGGATAATAAGTTTTAGAGAATGTTAGAGAGAACTTTTAGAACAATTTTGTTTGATTATTAAGCAGGGGAAGAACTCCCTAGCAACCATATAGCAATGCCTTAGCAACCACCCACAACACCTGCTGCAGCAAAATATAGTTGTTTACAGAGACTGCATGCTGAATGGCCAATGCTTGTGATTTACTGCTATAATATGTTCACAAATGTTTTTTAATAGTTCCAAGTGACAGAATAAGCAGATTCTATCACAATTGAAAACAAACAAAAGACAAACAAATATATAAATAGATTACTATAGATTAAAATCTATAAGATGACATGCTCAGACACTCACTAGACTGTAAGCTAGACTCTAGGCACTAGAGCACTGCAGCAGCAGGCAAAAAACAGAAACTGATGAGTGGAATTTAACTAAGCTAGAATCCTCCCTAATTTCAGCTTACGATAGCACTGATTAGTGAAATTTAAACACCTCTCGCTGCCAAAGGATTCAGACAGTATCTCAGGGGACATTCTGTTGTCTGGGTTTCTTGCTAGTTTCCTGTTCCTGTAGACCCAAACTCCATCTGTTCTTCACCGGCATGTGATTCATAAAGGAACAGGCTCACACACACACACACATAGCCAAACAGTCCCCATATATCTTTTAAGATGAAACTTCTAGCTCTTTGAGAAATCTATACGTCAAAATATTTTATACCCTTATTCTGTGTGTGGGATAAAAGGGATGTACAGCATAACATTCCTTCACTCATAAAACATTTAAATGGCACACATTAAAGACTGCAATAACTGGCCATAAACCAGATATGAAATCAAACCAAAGACTAATTGTACAAGTTATGGGGTTTGAAATAAATAACATTGTGGAGTACTGAAGAAACATTTGTTTTAAATCTACGCATGTAGGAATAGTCTCATTTTAAAGCAGCAATTCATAACTTTAGCCTCTGTACTGCCATCGCTGTTTAAAACAAAACATTGCAGGATACATGCTGAGTTATTTTCTTAATGTGAATGATGTTTAAATTCCAAACAACTGCGGTAAGAACACGCTGCAATCTACAGTACCTGGGCATACGATATAGTAGCTGGATCTTCTGTCTGTTTGCAGACAAACATTTCTCACGAAATCAGATCCGACAGCTCATTTTATAAATCATTATTATAAACTTACCTTTGCGAATTGGGGTATGGTAAGGAGGTCATGTTTATCTGCCATGTATTTGCTCAAGAACTGATTTTTGTTCATTTTTAACCAAACAAAGTTATGTTTTGAGAAATAACCGAGAAAATAACAGAGTTATCTCTCTTTTTCTTTCATCAACAGGTCTCCTCCTCTAGGAAAAGCCCTGCACAAACTTGACGGCCTGCAGAGCTGAAGCTGGCAGGTGTGAGCAGAACACTGACACCTGACCATCAGGGCCGGGTTGCTCCTGGCAGCTGCTTCATCTAACTACATCTGCGTTCTTCATGTAAAAAACAGCGTGTTTCTACAGCGTCAAATGGGCAGGCAAAACATGACTGGGATTCGTGCTTAGCTTGAGAATCCTCTGGGCAGCCAGAAGCCTTTAAGCTTCCAGCACGATGATTAATTTGTGACAGGAAGTCTCTCTAAGTGCCCTGTGTGCCCTGTTTTTAATTTATATGTTAATCTGAATTCAGCGCGAACAGGCTTTTCCAGCATGGCGCAGTTCCAAAGTCTATCCATTCCTTCATACAAACAATTTGGAAATGTGTTTGGGAATGCAAAGCCTCGGGGGATAAGGTGTTTTTTGGCAGGTGACTTTTTTTGTGTGAAATGTTTTTTGTGTATCATCTCTGAAAGGTGAATAATAAAGGAATAGACAAATGTGGGGCATTATTTGCAAACAGCAAAATTACTAGATGGAAAAGGACATTTCTGTAGATTTAGCTTGCATTGAAATAAATCAATCAATCAATAAACACACACAAACATGCTTCAAATATACTCCAAACATTAGAGTAAATTAATAAATTCTGAATGCCCAAAGTATACATAATGTAATAACATATAACTTTATTAAACTTTCATTAACCTGGCCACAGTCAAGGCACAATGAAAGCATGCAAACTGCACTCTAAGTCTGAATTAAATACAGAACTACTTCGCTGTGCTGTCAATCCCACAATTCCCTTGTGCGAGGCTGTTGCTCACAGAGAATGAATTGAAAACGCCCACGCAGCTGTGCTTACTCCACACCCGCAGACAAGTACAGAATGACAAACTCGGAATGAAAATATAAATGAATGAAAAAATAAAAAGTCAAACTAGTTGAGATCTATGCATGACTGTGCAGAACCAACTGCTTTTACAATCAACACAGTCTGGAAATAATAAACCAAAACAGAAATGAAGCCATCTAATATTCCAATATTCCAAGTTGCTTGTTCACTGAATATCATAAGTAGTCACTGAAACACCTTTAAAATATTTCTTTAGACAAGCAAATTTAGGGTCTCCATTCTTATAATTAAAATAAAATGTCACCCTGTCTGTGTTTAACTGCATGGCTGCTCTGGTTTAGGTGTCAAAACCTTCCCATTACTCATTATGTTTAAAGGACACTGAAGATGATGATTAATTACTATACAAACAGAAAGACCTGGCAACTTCTCTGGCACTTGCAAAATGATCATTTAGGAAAAGTATGTGATGAAGGAAATTTAATATTATGGTGGTAGTGAGTCTGGCTTCATACCTGTAACTAGCTCTCTGACCTCCACATCAGAGGTCTTCCGGAGCAGACGCACCAATGCAGGGATTCCGCCGCAGTTCTTCAGGGTGATTTTATTCTCATCATTGGCCTTGCCGTAAACAAGGTTCCTCAGGGCACCGCAGGCGCTTCTGTGGACTTCAGCCATCCTGTGATCCAACAGGTCCACCAACAACTGGATGCCACCCTGCCTCCGAATCTGAGAGACACAAAGAAAGAGGGTAATGAACTGGGTATGCAGTACTTCTCCCTGATGTCACCAGACATTGTATTTATTTACACAAGCTATGGTAGTATGTGGGATTGTTCTTGTCTTTTTATGATTTTTGTTGCTCCAACTCTGCTCACACGTGTTTCTGTAGCTCAACTGGAACATAATGGGTTCGATACCCAGGAAACACATACTGATAAAAATGTATAGCTTTAATGCACTGTAAGTCACTTTGGATAAGTGCCATTAGTGACCTCTGCATTTAACCCATTACTGGTGAGGAGTGAGTGTGTGTTCATACTGCAAGTTGTGAACACACACACAAACGGAGTAGTGAGCAGCACACTGCAGCGCCCAGGGAGCAATCGGGGTTAGGTGCCTCAAGGGCACTTCAGTTACTACCTGCCAGCGCTGGAACTGAACTAGCAACCTTCTGATTACAAGCCCGACTCACTAACCAGTAGGCCACAACTGCCCAAAAATGTATAAAAGTATTAGAATTTAGTAAAGTAATAAAAGTATTATAAAGTAATAAAGTATTATATTTTAATGATAATTTCCAAGACGTTCTATAATACCTGAGGAAAGCCATCTGTTAGCTTTGAGATTCATCTTGAAATCTGAGCTGTAAATGCCCTGAATTAAGATAATTTCATCATTCTTCTGAGATTGTGTTAAGATATCAAACAGCTCACTGTCACCCCATGAGATCATTTAGAGGATAAATGAAATGAACAAACACAAGACATTGAATCTATAACCAGTGTATTTGAAAAATCAATACTAAAAAGAGCTGGTGAATGAATCTCACTTTGGATAGCTAAACAGACTGAGAGGTGCCAGTAAATCTCTATAAACAGAGTTCTGCTTATACTATAAAGTCAAACAGAGCCAGGCAAGTTGTTTAAAGAATCTGAGGACATACTACATTCAAAGTACCCTTCTTGGATATAGTTTGACAGCTCATTCTTGTCATACTTGGACACTTGCAGAGTAATTTTGAAAATTTGACAACACTAGAGCCAAATGATTACAAAAGACTCACACCTGTGTCTAAATGCAGATTCAGGAAGTGATTGAACCCTAAGTTTCCCATGTCCTGTCCTGCTGCCAATGCAAACACCCTGCTGCATTAGTTTCAGATGAGTGCAGAGTGGATGAGAGGAGCCAAGTCAGGCAGATGTGTTTTTGAAGAGTATGTCACTACAGATCAACAGTCTGGCTTTACATAAGCACTCAGTCCAGTGAAGACGACACCAACCTGTTTCTTTGTTCAATAACAAGATCCTGGCAAAATTCAGCTCAAATGATGTGGTTTTGTATAGCTGGAGGAGGGACAATCTCGCTTGGCTCGGTACAAGGCAACCGTGCCTAGTGTGATTACACCATAAACATCAGTTCAAGGGGGAAACTCTATCCAGCTAATGATTGTAGGTGATAAGAATGTTTTCATTAACGTTCCCATTAAGTAACAAAAGTGTTAAAAAATTTTTTTGACTGATCAAAACGTCCAGTTTTTTTAGACGTTGTAACATAAAATGTTCCCATAACAATTTCAAAGTAACGTGATATATGCTATATAACGTTATATAAAGTTCTAGTAATGTTACTGCAAAATTGTTTTTGATCATTTTTTAGGGAATGCTAGCCACCGTTCTGTGAAACAACAAATTTCATCTGCAGATAATTTTGCACAATAGACCACAGCCCATTAAAAGAGCAAAAAAAAATACCCTTCTGGTTTTGACATAGTTAGAAGTTATTTAAATATATAAGGACTAAAATACATGCATTTATTAACACAGTTGATATTAATAATAATCTATTTCGATATTAATTAATAATCAATCAACAATTTAAACATTTATATCTAGTCCATTGGAGGTGGTATTTCCTGTAAATAAATGCTGTTTCCTTTAGTTTTTGTTTGTTTGTACATATGACAGGTAAACAGAATCTCTTCCCGAGAGGACACCAGTCATGTATGTTACAACACTAAAGCACCCCCTGCATTACTTTCATTCATGTGTTGAGATTCACACTTGTGAGGCTGTTCATAAAGGAAGTAACATTATTTATTTTGATCACAGGCTGTTTAGAAACAACAGCTGTTTGTGAGTGGGAACACAACACAGGAAACGACTGGGAATTCTTCCTCAGAATTCTGCTATGAAAGCATCAAAGACCATTGAGTGGAATATGAAACAATACAGATGAAGTAACAAGAGACTTCCCAGCTAACAATATAAGGCTGTAAGAACTTAAAAATAATGTTTTTGAAATATATGATATATAACATTAAAAAAACATTTTACTAATGTTACTGCATTCTGATAACCCTTAAACATTTTGATAACCCTTGAGAAAACATTTAGAGAACGTTAGCCAGAACGTTCCAAGTTAGCTGGGTTTTTGCTTTCTTTGCACTCAGAACAGCTCAGAAGTGAATTTAGCAGTAACTGTATCATCTTAAAGCAGTGGAGACACTGAGACATTCAATTAGGGGCTTGACTGGGCTGAACGGAAGTCCGTTCCTCTCAGCCCTACAGCACACGTGTAAATGGATATTGACAGATTAGATTTTCGAACTTAAAGGGCTGATAAAGCTTAACTTTAGCCAGCGGCTGGCTGCACAGGTGACAGACAGGAGTTTTACTGGAGCCACCAGCTATAAATAGTGGCCAGATGAAGTCCAGACCCAGCGAACAATTTAAGGTTGTATGAGCATTTCCTTAACATTTCCAATAAGTAGCAAAAACGTAAAAAAAATATTATTTTGTAAGTTCTAGGAACGTTTAAAACATCCAGTTTCTTAAACAATTTGCTTGGTTATGAGAATGTTATTCAAACACAATGTAACATCTTAACGAAAGAATGACGTAAAAAAATGTTCTACAAACAATACTGCAAGAATGTTTTTAAGGATTTTAAAGGAACTTTAGAGAACATCAGCCAACGTTCTGAGAACGTTTCCTGTTAGCTGGGAAAGTGCTGCCTAAAATGCTGCACTAATCAGTATTCAACTCGCCTCTGCTGTGTGGGAGATACCAGCTTGTCATCTGATAGCCAATCTCCAAGTCTATAGCAGTGTGTGTTTGTGTCTGTCTATGTGAAGTTCATTTACATTTTCTTCTGTTGTAAAAGCCTATATGAAATGGCATTTAATAGCCATAATATAACACTTTGAAGTAAAAGAGGATATTAACTAGAGAAGTGTTGAGGAGGACATAGAGGCTGAAAATGACAACAGTAATGCCTTGTTTGTCGTCATATGCTGTTACTTTTTATTTTGTGCACCTTACTACATTAAATGTTAACCAGCATTAAACATACTTAAATTGTCAATAGTGGCCTGAAAAATACCTAAATAGCTACCTGGCTATTGGTTAACTTTTATTTTCTGTAAAGCAGCTTTGAAATAATATGTATTGTGAAAAGCATTATACAAATAAATGTAAATTGTAAATTAAATTATTATAAACCAATAGCCCTGCATGGCCTTGGTGATGTCAGGTGAAAAAGAAAGTTGTATAGAGGTGCAGGAAACAAAGACAAACATTATTTTCTTTGAAATAAAGTGCAATATATTAAAAATATTACTTATTTTTTATATTACTTATAAAAATATTACTTTTGGGGCAGTTGTGGCCTACTTGTAACCGGAAGGTTGCTGGTTCTGTCCCAAATTCTGGCAGGAAACAACTGAGGTGCCCTTAAACAAGGCACCCTAACCCCCGATTACTCCCCAGGCACCGCAGTGCTGCCCACTGCTTTGGGTGTGTGTTCACGGTTTGCAGTATGTATGTTCACAACTCACTACTTCAATGTGTGTGCACTAACTGGATGGGTTAAATGCAGAGGACAAATTCTGAGTATGGTTCACCATACTTGGCCTGCACGTCATTGTACTTCACATATATAAGTAAGATGGTACTAGTTTAGTCAGGTGAGATCGAATCCACCACACAGGCACGTTATGGGAATAGATAGACAACAGGGAAAGGAAACATTACGAAATGGTTTAGTTCATCATAGATCAATATACAGTGACACCTTTTTGAAGTCATTTCTTTCAGTTCAGAGATGCTGCAGCCTGTCTATTATGAAATAATAGTTTGAAGCCTGTTGGCTGACTGGTGTATTATGCGAGAATATAAGAAAGCCATTAACAGGCTTAGAACCCCTTTGCTGCAGACTGGTGTCATTTTTCAATATCTACTCTAAAATATGAAAGTGTTTATGTATCCGTATGTTGAGTAAAATGAATGGCGGGGTGAAATAACTTGTTCAGGGCTCTGGGGCCATCTGCTACAGCACTGTCACATATAATTAACTCTACTATATTACCAACCAGTCACACACACACAAATGCTACGGTACAGCCTCTGCAAATGTGACCTGCTATTGAAATATTATTTAGTGAAGCAAGAAGTGTAACAGTGGATTGTTAATGGCTGCCATCAGAGTTATCTCCCATAATTCATCTGTTGCTCTCTGTCTTCTTCCTGTGTGATGGTATGTCAGGGACTAACACACAGCATTTGTGCAGAGGTGAATATGGTTGTCAGGCCAACAGCGTGACCGTTTCTGGCTCAGATAGTCTGCTGCCAGCCAGCAATAAGAAGACATGTCATAAAAAGAAATGACGGGGTTGAACCTCTATTGAAATAGATATCAGTGTCAAAGCTTTGAAAAGGGAAGCTTCACATAACCCCAGTGTAAATAACATCTGTACCCAAAAAATAACAAAACAAAACAGCCTACTGCATACAGTTTGTTAAAATAAAATTAACAGTTAACTATTAAAATATAATTTAAAGATGTAACAATACAAATAAATGATCTAATTATATTAAGTTTTCACTCGGGTTCAAAGGATTTTTGAATTTATAAAAGGTCATAAACAATGAATGTAAAGCTTTGACCTTTACAGTAACCTCTGATATGATTACTGTAAAATTAAATGTTAGTGACATGCTTTAGTTTATTATCAACACAAAGCAGCACACTGTAAAGTAATTGAATACCCAACACCTCATAAATCACAATAACATACAAGCTAAAATAGAACAACCTAAATTTCCAAGTTTTTAAACTGATGAATGAATCGAAACAAATTCTCCATTTTGTCCTAACAGATGTGACATTTTTCAAATAAGGATGATGTAGGTTCGAAGGGGTCCTCATTGCAGGCTAAACTAATCTGAGTATCACTGTTTGTTTTTTTCATTAAAAATCATTTAAAGATTGTCAGCTAGCTTATCTCCCCCTCTGCTGCTGTTTTGTTCCCACAGATTTATTCTCCAAATTTAATTTCCCCATCCTCCAAGCCTCTCTTAAGCCCCTGGGACACAATTACAGAGCCGCTGTGTGGAGAATAGCTGTCAATACGCTGTTATTCTCTGTATTGTTCGGCTGCACTATTAGTGCTTAATTACTGGTGCAATGCAAAACACTCTTATATTTCGAAAAACTCGCTGCTGGGAAATCACAAATCAGGGACCTGGCATTAAATTTCAATAAAGGGGCAAATTATCTGTCAACAGCATGTACAAGAATTAATTTCACAGAACAGCACATATCAATACAAAAATATCTTTTCATAAGAATCTACCAACAAGAATTTTCCCAGTGTATCAAAATGAGAAATGTGCATTCTGAATGGCCATGACATTATGGCTACAAAATACGGATATACAGAAATCAAACTTATTTTGGCCAGTATCACCTGAAGATGTAAATCTTTTATGGTCTTGTTTAGCATTTACCATTCCAAACTTAAAAAAATACATTTCAAGGCTAGTGAAAAAAAATCAAAGCACAAATAATTTAGAAAAACTCTTTGATTTTATTACATCTTTATGTCAGAAGCTTCTAACCTGCAACTGACTCTAAGCAGGACTTACAGTCTGATCAGTACCTGGATGGGAGACAATCCAGTACCTGGATGTAAAAGTCAGCAATACCCAGCTAACCAGTTTAGGTTAGTTTAAAAAATTTTAAACAAAAACGTTTAAAATGTTATTTTTGTTCCAGGAACATTCAAACATTTTCTAGACATTGTATTAATGTTATTGCTTCATTGTAAGAATGTCATTCAAACAATTTTTGTTCTGTAACATTTTTAAATGTTTCACTAATAACTTAAGAATAACATTTTTGATATATAATGTTTAAAAAATGTCCTACTAATGTTACTGCAAAAACATTTTGAACATAACTTTGAGAGAGCTTTTACATAACATTAGCCAATCGTTCCATATTTGCTGGGGAGGTGCTTACCCTATGGTCTATGGTCTATCCTATGGCGCTTACCATGGGTCCTAACACCCTGTATAGTGCTGAGAACATTATACAGTAAAAGGCAGTGAGCCTTTCTCAGAATGAGACTGTAACCTGGCCATCCTGGTCAAATTTGCTTACTGGCCTCTATCAGTCATTGCCTTCTAATCCCCATTTACATGGATTGGCTACATAAATCTCGCTCCGACTGACAGCTGGTGAATGTTCTTGTGTGCTGCGGTTGCCATTACCTCATTCAGTCGGATGGTGCACACTGATGATGGTTGAGAAGATTTCCCACTATAAACATTACATATGATCATTATCATCTGTGAGGTGCAGTGTGTGGAATCATCATTACCTCAGCTTTAATCTTATTGTCTCCAAAGCACAGATGTTGGAGATAAGCCGCCGCGTTGGACTGAACTGAGGGAAATTGGTGCTGCAGCATCTGAATGACTTCAGGCAACTCTGGGTCTCGCCATCCGAACTCCCTAGAGAGAAACGCAGAGAGTTTGAGATTCTTGCTGTACAGCAGGTTGTTACTACGGCGGGTTGCCAGACCCATGCAATTACCGCGAACAACTCTAACATGAGGAAGTTAAAGTGAAATAAATGTCTTTCCTGAAACTGTTACAAGGAAAATGGTTTCCATTATTGTGTTATTGCTCTGAAAACAGGGGTGCTAGCAGTTTATGATTGTGGATGTCTGTGTGTGTGTGTTTTTGTGCACCCCTATGTTACAACCACTAGATTTTCTCATTTTCACTGATGTTGTTGAAATTTGACTCAAAGATTGATTGTACTCTGAGGGTTCAGGTACGTGATAATGTACAGAGTCCTACTGCGGTAATTCTTCTCTTACTGTAACTCTTACTGTAATTTTGGTGCCTTGCACTGTTATATTGATAACAACGTGATAATACTGTGATTATTTATGTTAAATGTATTGTATTGCACAGGTAAACACTAATTACATTTTCTTTAGAATCTACACAAAAAATGTAGTTCATTTCAATGTGCTGCTACTGTAGTTATTAAACACATGCAAACACATAAAACACATGCAAATAAATGCAGACCAATCATCCCATTTCTATTTTTAGGACTACAGCAAAACATTCCAGAATCTATCACATGCATGGCAGCCTTTGATAAACATAGGACCTAAACAAACAATTTTTATCACAGCGAGACTGCATTTGATCGAGATAAGGAGAACCACAAGATAGATTTGGCACGTTGATGGTGTCTTAAGCCCTTAACCTGCCGGCTGGCCCGCTCGAAGGCAGATGGTGTTTCCCGGCTAAGCAAAACAAGCTGATAAGCATCAGTCACTGTGCAGTTAAGGGCCTATTTCTCCTGAGGATCAGCCGTCCTGCCAACCAACTCGTAATAAAAATGAAACCGATCAGCTGATAAGATAAGCATTGTGCTTTCTGATTAATTAAAACATGGCAGGGATTCCGAGTTGGAACACAAATGGAACACAAATGGAACATTGGTCATGTGCTGCATTAAATCAGGGCCGAGCATGCAGGTTTCCCAGGCGCTGTGCTAAATGCTGTGAATTGGGGCCAATTGACACCATTAGAATAGTTTCTTCTCATCTCCCCTCCCACCAGCATGCAGAACTTCACACACAATGTGACAGATCTGGGGCAGAAGAAGTAGTCACATAGGCGAGCATGTGTGTTTTATCGCTTTTAACAGACATGGAAAAATAACTATGCATGATCACACAGCCACACTTGTGCATACCCAAAAACACACAGGCACACAGAACAGTCACCACGGCCCTAATGCCCCATGTCATGCTCAGTGAATGTGACAACTTGCTAAAGAATGGTTTTATGAATTCCAAAAATGCTGCATTCTCGTACATGCATTCTCTCTCTCTCTGTTACTACATGCATTCTCTCTCTCTCTGTTACTACATGCATTCTCTCTCTCTCTGTTACTACTACTACTCTCTGTTACTACATTCATTCTCTCTCTCTCTGTTACTGCAACTCTCTCTCTGTTACTACATGCATTCTCTCTCTCTCTGTTACTACTACTACTCTCTCTGTTACTACATTCATT
This sequence comes from Chromobotia macracanthus, assembly GCA_036877525.1. Classification (NCBI taxonomy): domain Eukaryota; kingdom Metazoa; phylum Chordata; class Actinopteri; order Cypriniformes; family Botiidae; genus Chromobotia; species Chromobotia macracanthus. The sequence goes on along the minus strand of JAZGTH010000098.1, from coordinate 500,828 downwards.
CTCTCTCTGTTACTACATGCATTCTCTCTCTCTCTGTTACTACTACTACTCTCTCTGTTACTACATTCATTCTCTCTCTCTCTGTTACTGCTACTCTCTCTCTGTTACTACATGCATTCTCTCTCTCTCTGTTACTACTCTCTCTCTCTCTCTTACTATATGCATTCTCTCTCTGTTACTACATTCATTCTCTCTCTCTCTGTTACTGCTACTCTTTCTCTGTTACTACATGCATTCTCTCTCTCTCTGTTACTACTACTACTCTCTCTGTTACTACATTCATTCTCTCTCTCTCTCTGTTACTGCTACTCTCTCTCTGTTACTACATGCATTCTCTCTCTCTCTGTTACTACTACTACTCTCTCTGTTACTACATTCATTCTCTCTCTCTCTGTTACTGCTACTCTCTCTCTGTTACTACATGCATTCTCTCTCTCTCTGTTACTACTACTCTCTCTCTGTTACTACATGCATTCTCTCTCTCTCTGTTACTACTACTACTCTCTCTGTTACTACATGCATTCTCTCTCTCTCTGTTACTACTCTCTCTCTCTCTCTCTCTTACTACATGCATTCTCTCTCTGTTACTACTACTCTCTCTCTGTTACTACTACTCTCTCTCTGTTACTACATACATTCTCTCTCTCTCTTACTACTACTTCTCTCTCTGTTACTACTACTCTCTCTCTGTTACTACATACATTCTCTCTCTCTCTCTTACTACATGCATTCTCTCTCTGTTACTACTACTCTCTCTCTGTTACTACTACTCTCTCTCTGTTACTACATGCATTCTCTCTCTCGTTGTTACTACTACTACTCTCTCTGTTACTACATACATTCTCTCCCTCTCTCTCTGGCACTCTTAATAAACAATCTATAATGCAGCCATGGGTAACAGCTGCAGGACTGCAGGAATTCCTCCCCAGCGAACAATTTTAGGTTGTAAGAACATTTGTCTAACATTTCCATTTGGTAACAAAAACATTAATAATGTTATTTTGAATGTTCTAGGAACAGTTTTTAAACATTGCATTGACGTTACTGCTTGCTTATAAGAACATTATTTTAAAAAATTTAAACTGGTTTTAAAACATTTCACTAACAACAACAAGAATAACGTTTTTGAAATAAATGACATGTTATAATGTTAAAAAGACATTCTACTAACGGAACTACAAGAAAGTTTTAGACAACTTTGAGAAAACGTTTAGAAATCATTCCCAGTGTTCTGAGAGTGTTTCCCTGTTAGCTGGGTCCACACGTCAGCCAATCAGGAAACAGCATCTCATACTTGGAATGTAATGGATCAATGGAAGTAGCTAATGTGAGTGGACAGGCATTGTCATGGTGTCCATCCCACGGCCTGCAGTCTACCTTGGCCAGAGGATTATTTTTAGCAAATGTTAATAATGGACTCTCAAACATAATCGTTTCTGTGTGTGTATGTGTGGTGAGAGAGGCCATAAAGGGAAACTGTCCTTTGATTCTTTAATGGACATTCAGTAAAATAACAGGGACCTGGCAACTTCATTATGCATTTAAAGTCATTAATACAAGTACTTAAGACTGCCATAGTGAATAAAGCTGATTTAATCTCAAGTTTGTGGTCAGACACTGAGTTCACTGACAAAGCTGATTTATCCCACTTCAATCAATACTTCCACCTGATTGTCTTACAACTACACAACCTTCAAAAGGCAACAGAAGCAGTAAATAAGAAGCTTGAGGAGACAGAAATGAACCGAAACATAATTAAGTCTGCTACAAAAATTCAATATGTTTTGTTGGCCAAATGGCGGGATTTACACGCACACACTCAATGCATATATGAGAAACCAGTGACCTAAATACAGTACTTACTATGCACAGCTGTATTCTGCACATTACTCTACACTTGCATCTTTCTATATAATAAATATATATAATAAATTGGTAATTATATATAAATTTATTTATACGTTTATATATTTATATATAAATATATATAATATATATATATAATAATATTTATGTTATATATTATAACATAAATTTGTTTTTAATTCTATGTATTATGTTCAAATGTATTTAAGATTTAAGTATTCCTGTTTTTTAAATATGCAAACCGTTTATATCCAATACAGAAATGAAATAACTACAGCAGACGTATAGTAGCAGAGCACAATACTACATAATGTGCCATCACTGCAGCACTGTTTCAACAGGTTTATAATGAGATAAGAGCCCACACACTGCCTGATTAATTGATAAGCTCAGGGAAGCCGAAGAATAAAATGTTGCTTCATTGATGACATCACACCTAAAACAGGAAAAACTCTTGTGGGCAATAATCACATTTCTTTTCAGGAGCAGGGGATGGAATTCAATTTTAAATTAGCCAATTAACATGTCAGAGTTCCTCAGAGAGACACCAGACTTCCATCACATTGGCACAACTGAGAAGATGCTACAGCAGGGAGAGAGAGGCTCATGCTGGCCAACTGTACTGGAATAAAAAGTGCTATCATCTTTCTCTTTTTATAATACACAGCTTTTCTCTTGTATAATACACGTTGTCTACAGCTCTTAAAGAAGGACTGTGGGGCTATTACGCAGCTCTTGAAAGACAACATTGGATTTTCTGATGGTACTTTCAGATGTCTACATATAGGTTACAATGGGCATATTACTCGATTATCACTATGCAACATTTACTCAATCTAATTTGATAGGACAGGCCATGTTCCAGCAATTCAACTGCACAACATAGCTCTTGCTCATGTGATATTGCTGTAACATCAATATCAATATTTTACTTCACAGTAAATGTAACCATAATGTATGTTTTAAAACCATAACCAATGTTCTAACAAGCTCCCTCAAAACACACACATAAGCAAACATTCATTCATTCATTTAACAATGTAAAGATCAGCATCCCAGCTAACAATTTTAGACTGTAAGAACGTTTCCCTAATGTTTCCATTAGGTAACAAAAACATTTCACGTGACAGGGAAATTTGAATCGTCCAATTTTTAGATGTTGTATTAACGTTAGTTACTGCAAGGTTTTTTGATAACTTTCAGAGAACTGTCCTGAGAACGTTCCATGTTAGCTGGGATTCCTGCTGTGGTGACAAAACTCTGTCAAGTTCATTAGGCTATGATCTTGAATTAACCTACAGGCCCTACAGTCTTCCTATTCTAATCAGGAAAAAAGTAAAACAATTAAAGAATCAAACTCCTTGTCAGTAATTTAATTAAGCTGGTGTATATGCCATGTTGCACATTAAAGTGCTGCTAACAGGGTGATATGAAGTTTATAAACCCTGCCTTGATGACTACTGATGGAAGCAGCAGTCTCTAAAGACCCATGTCTGAGATCACTCAACTGCTACACAAACATTGACAGAACAGGTCCAGATCCACCTAACACCTTATCATCAAAACTGAACTGCAGTAATTAGGTGGACGATAAGCACAATAGAGGCATGTCGATAAGTCATTACCCTATGTCACACGGTTATTATTATAGTGACATCACATCAAAGGGAAATGACACGTTATGCAACGTTGTTTCTCTTGTTTGCTTTTGAAACAGGGAACAGTAAAAGCAAAAGGTGTGAGGATTAACAATTGCAATGCTTGTCACTTGAGAAAAAGAGATCCAGACTTGGACATACTCCTTTATATGACTGTTCATATTTTGATAATCATATTTCTTCTTAACATTTGAACAGATCATTTTATGTCCAAATAGAATTATAGTAGTTCCAGCACATTTTAACAGTATTTAGTCATTCTTTAAAATTGTTAACATTTTAGACTTGACCAAAAACTGTTAAATAAACATAAACTCTTTTATCTTACACTTAAAGCCACTGTTCCATTCCTTTATGCTCTAACTCGATAAGTAAACAAACAAGTAAACAAATTAACAAACGTTTCATTTCATTAAGAAATTCAAAAATAAGCATAATTTACACAATTTATATTTATTCCACAAAACAGACTTTCTGTCCAAACACCTTACTAGTACTGTATTTATGAATGCATACTATTTCATATTCAAATTTATTCCACTGATTGTAAATTTAAGACTCTCCACATTCAAAATGTAACTTTATTGAACCGGGTTGCATTACGACATGACATCATAGTAACACAGCATATTTGTGCTTCTGTCTTTCCAACAGGACAACTTTAAAGAGAGGGACATCTGAGGACACAATCTGAGGTTAGGGTGCATCGGTCATGAAACATTAACTGAATGTTCCTGAAAGCCCTGGATGGATGATCTCTAGGGCCTCGAAGCATCAGATCAACTCCATCAGCCACAATGCCACTATTCTGATGAAAACGATCACATCACAGTGACAAAAGAGTGACAAAAGAACAACATATCCTGAATCCTGGTAGATGGACTTGTTAGAATTATCTGGAACTCTAAAAGTTCCAGCATCAGTGTTCGACTCCCTCTGACTCATGAGATGAAGGATGACAGCTGTCCCTGAGACGCTCTCCTATGAGGCTTTAAGATCAGACAGCATCCAAGGAAAAACATGTCAATTAAGGAGGATGGAGACAGAGGGACAGAGACAAGAGGACAATTATAGAGGGACAGGCACGGACGCACCACTGGAAACAGTAGAAATGCTATTTGCTTTTACATGGGAGACATCAATACACACAAATACAGAGCTGATGAGTAGACACAGTTCACAACATAGTGCTCATTAAAGACAGATGTCCAATTAAAAATGAACTGACATCCATGAGTGTGGGAGCTGATATCTGAAATACATGGTACAGATGAGACCTGAAATAGATTGTACAGGTGGGATTAGATTTACATTTATGCATTTTGAAGGTGCTTTTATCCAAAGCAATTTTGTCAAACTTTATTTTAATTTCATGTTGTGTACATACACATTACATTTAACAATTAACCAGTTGTGTTAAAAGTTTAACTAAAAAAGTACATGAAGTTAATCATTTCTTAGTGGTTTGTATGCCCCTTTTTACTTTAAAGCATATATTGTTTTACCACAAGCTGGAGTTTCACAAATTCATGCAAAACCTGACGATCTGGGAATGCTCCAAAAAGAATCCTGCATGCTTTAATTTAGCCACACGCTCACATATAATCAGATAAGAAACAACTAGTACAGTATTCTAATTATTCTACATACGGTTTAAATAATGAATCTCAGATTTTTAAAATGCTCTCAATCATTTGACACCTCATACACAAGATATCTAGTGTGATGATATCAGCATCCATGTGGACTATTGAACACCTCATATTAGCTGACCACAAAATCCTTGCCGAAATACACAGAAACACTTTCCCCTGGGCAGATATAATAAAAAACAAGAAAAATTTATCTGCAACTTCTACAAAGGTCTATAAAGATCAACTGATAAGGTCTATAAAAAAACGGATTTAACTCCTGCAAGATCTGGGGAACCTCAAAGCTGAGATGCCATCTATTTGTCCCAGCATACATCTGGAGGCTAAACAAAGCTAAAAATAATCCCGGCCACTAAATCTCTATAACAACATGACTGTGCAACAGGCTCCCATGGGAACTGCATCTCAAAAGACGTAATGGCCTATGGTGCTATTTCAAGTCTTTTCTATATATAAAGCTGCTAAAAACACAGCACCTCACTTTACAGTAGACGCCTTGTGCGAGATTGCAACCTGTTAAGAAAGCATTGCTACAAAGCTCACTGCGACACCTGGTACCAAACGTACTACAGTCTTAGATAAACAGCACATGCCTGTTTAAAGCAAATATTGCATGGTTAATTACGGGCAGAACCCTCCTGCTGCCTGCTCATATTTCTATCAGAGCTTGTGTACAGGAGCTTTATTTGTGCCTCCTTTATTCGTGATGCAGCGTATTTCACCAAGGTTGGATCTGATTCCACTGTTCCACAACAGCACGTGTCTCATGTACCACTGCACAGGAAATAGAGTGTTAATGATGTTAACGCTTGTTACAGCCAAAAGCTCTCGCTCTATCTCTGGGAGTCTTTCACTGCCTCTGTCTCTCTAACTCTCTCTATCTCCCTCTCTATTGCTCTCCCTCTCTCTCTATCTCCCTCTCTGCCTCTGTATGTCTCCCTCAATCTCTCTGTCTCTCACTCTCTCTGTTGCTCTCCCTCTCTCTCTATCTCCCTCTCTGCCTCTGTATGTCTCCCTCAATCTCTCTGTCTCTCACTCCCTCTGTTGCTCTCCCTCTCTCTCTATCTCCCTCTCTTCCTCTGTATGTCTCCCTAAATCTCTCGGTCTCTCACTCCCTCTCTGTTGCTCTCTCTCTCTCTCTCTCTCTCTCTCTCTTTGTGTCTATCACTTCCTCTCTGTCTCATTCCCTCTGGATCTCTTTTTCTCAGTCTTATCACAGTAAACGTGTTCTTTCAACGTGCCACCACAGTACAAAGACAACGACTTCCTTTTTACTTTAACAACACAAGAAATTAAAAGAATAAATAACTGTTGTGCTAAAAACATATATTAGAGCTTTGAAAGGTGGCAAATACAGAAAAATGAATATTCATGTTGCTGCTGAGGTTTTAAGCATGGTCATTTACATTTTCAATGAAAAGCTACATATACAGAAATACAACCTACATGACATCCCTGCTACAATCTGAAGAAAAAATAAACTGTACATGGACTGAGATGCTTCCATTAACTCCTACAGATATATTGTTGGGGGATGTGTGGAAAAGGTTGCACGCTGCCTCTCAGAATGAGTGATTTATTCAGAAACCGTCTGCAAAAGGAGATCTGTGTGTGGGTTTTTGTTTTTCAGTGTAAACGTTAGCCAGCGCAACGTTTCAGTTAAAACAAGGGCTTTGTAGACTACACTTATCCTGGGTTACTGCCTTGTTGTAAGTTAAACCACGTTTAACCCAGCAACATTTTAACCATTAATCCACTGCTTTTCTCCCTGGATTTTGGGAGGGTTAGCAGACTTTAAGCATCAACAGCTAGTTTTTAGCAAAAGACTAAAACAAATCACAAACAGCCTCAGTGTTTACCTCCTTAAATATTCATGAGCTTTGTGCGGTCTCCGAAACTTTCACCCCCCCACAAAAACGAAACTGTAAACAGTACGTGCTAAGCTCGTGACTAGCATATGAATGATGCACGACAGACCTGTGCTTTACGTGTGAAGAACGACTCGTATGTTGCCGCTGTGGTTTGGAAGTGCAGGAGCTGAAGAGGAACCAAAGAGGATCCGCTGATAAGAGGCTTTTCATCATTGTGACACAACCCTAAAAGTGGAACCAGACTTCTAAAGGCCCTTTCACACGACACACATTAAACCTTCATTGATATGCAATACATTCATGCATGTGTAGATGCTTTGATCTACAGTTACTTGCACAGCATACCAAGCATATTATTAATCAGTACATATGTTCCCTGAGAATCAAACACATGACCTTTGCACTACCATTTGAGTCTATGGCTGACTTCCTGTTTGCAAACTGTATGTGTGTGTGTCTTTCACAGCAGCAGGTGAGTCTGTGTGTGTATATGTGCTACAGTTCTATCATTTTTCAAGCACTATTTACACAGAGACAGATGCACTCGCCTCTCGTTGCCCCGTGTCAAGGGATTTGCCCAATAACAGCGTCATCCCTGATGAGATGAGCTGTCAGAGGACCATATGGACGGCTGTCAGTGCCACACTGTCTGTCTCAAAGCTCTCAGCTGCAGACAGCGTCCCTCAACACAATTCCTGACCTGACAGATTTTAGACCGACAAACAGAGACCTCAGATGCAAACGGATCGTGCGAGCCAACTCCGATCCAACATCAAAAGGAAACAAGTAAACATACAGCTGACAATCTCAGACAGGTATTTAGCAGCCACACGGCACACAAATGTGATCAAAGGCTGTTGGATTAACTGGCTGGTGGGAGTGTACGCATTAAAAACATGTTGCAGGTTGCAGGCAGTCCTGCGCACAGAGCGCTGCAGAAACACGGGCTTGTTCAAATGTAGTTTGAGGGGGATTAGACTGTGCAAGCACTTTACCGGTGAGAAGCGACTGTATTCCATCTCCTTAAGCCAGCTAAAGGTTATATTTGATATGCATACATTTGCAAGTCCTCTTCATTACAGTGTGACGAATTATAATGGGTACACAATTACCTAAGAGTCATAACCAGAGCTATATTATGCTATATTATGCACAATACAGCGGCGTGGGCACCCTCATAATTATTAAAACAGACACGTGTGTCGTGGTGAGCAGGTACATGCGTCAGATAATGCAATGCATTACATGTAATGAAAAACATGTTTTCCATATTCAGCACAGCCACAGCTTCGTTTATCAGTATTTTTTATTTGTCAGTCTGTCTCATAAACAAGTATAAATATATTTATATTTATTACATTTTTTCCCTGCAAGTACAAATCCTGCACTTAAGCATTACGCTGTTTGCTGTCAATCAATGGTGAGTATGTGAGGAGGGACAATCTGGTTGTCTGGTGAAAGACCAGTTTGAGAAACCTGTTTAAAACCAAAAAAAAATCCTGTTTTTTATTTTTGCAATTCTGGTGGTTAAAGGTAGTGGCACAGAAATGAAACCCTCCACCTTTCAGACTGATTTTTGAGCATCTTAAATTTATATACTTAACCCACTGGGAAATTATTTTTTCTTTTTTTTTTGGGCAAGCGTAACAAAGTTTAGTAAAATTTATGCCAGAAGAAACATAAAAAACACTACTTGCCATTAAGGTAAGAAAATAAACTGTAAATTCATGATTTATTCTTTTAAAACAAGTCTTATCAGATGATATTTTTTGAACAAGGTGATAAGATGAACAGATGATCTGCTTTAAATAAATTCTACTGTTACCTTTTGAACAATTTTTAGGCATTTTTACAGGAAAATAAGACAAAAATACCAATGAAGGCAATTATTGTTCACAGCAACTTTCTGTCTTTCTTCAGCTGGACTAATTTCACTCTCATCTTCAGTTTTTGAAGAAGCGAGGGTGAATTAAAAGGTGTTGGTGGGATAGTGTTTTATAATAATACCCCAAAGTGGAGTCAGGACAGCTTTCATGCCCTGATTCACATACTAAGTCAATAACCCACAGGGATAAATGCATTATGGATTAGCTTTAGCTATGTAGCACACAGCTTGCTGAAGTCACATCATATTAGCATGTGTGTGTGTATTTACATCCTTGTGTGCAAGAAAACAGTGAGAATATGTTGCACAGCATGCGTAACTTGATTGCCACTGCAAAATGCTTCATCCCGCAGAGCGTTTTTTCCTCGTCTGACAGTCCTGAATATTATACGGATATAAAGGAGCCTGTGTGAAATCCATGCAGCTTATTAAAATGGTTGGCTGGGATTGCAGTTCTACAGGTGAAGTGATGAAAACCACAGGACTTAAGCAGTGCAAACTTGAGCACTACCCAGCTAAAAGTCTTAGATTGTAAGAACCTTTTCCTAATGTTTCTATTAGTAACAAAATGTTAACAATGTTATTTTAAATGGTCTAGAAACATTCAGAGTTTTTAAACATTATTCAAAACATTTTTAAGTCTGTAAGTATTTTAAACATTTCCACTAACAACTTGAAGACAAGAATGTTTTTGATATACACACCCATAAGTTGCAGATATATATATATATATATATATATATATATATATATATATATATATATATATATATATATATATATATATATATATATATATATATATATATATATATATAAAATGTATGATATATAACGTTCTGAGAACATTCTCTGTTAGGTAGACTCTGCGCTGTCGGATCATCAAATCAACACATCGTTAAAAAAGACAACAATAGGACAGCAATAGGATGTGAAGAAACGTATGGAGCGCAGAAGCCTCAGACATACACGGAGAGCAGCTTGTGGGTGGTACACATACACACGCGGTTCCTGTCATGGAAATCCGAGCAGAACAAATCAAAGCAAGAGCAAGGAGACTTTTGTGCAGCTCTGTTGGTGTGCAACCGTGTGTGTGAAATAAACATTTGCTTTTCATTTCGAGACGGGTCAGAGAACTGATGGAGAAAGACCTCTGAAGATATTAGCAGCTCCTTGAAGGAGACTGAGCCTCAGTTCAAAGATAACTTAGGCTCTTGTATTACTCTGCAAATAGCTCCACCCGGGTTTACAAATGGATCCTCACGTTCCTCCTTTGAAAAGCTTTCTTCATCCTTTTTGGGGGTTGATGACCAATTTCAGAAAGCAGTCTAAAATAAATAAAGATAGAGCAGGAATACGGATTGCCATCTTTTGTGGCACAGATGTCAAACAAAAGACTCGTGATCGCAGGGGATGCGTGGGGCTGGATTAGATTGCAAAGGAGCTGCAATACTGCTGCAATACTGACAAACTGCCTGCCTTTCGTTTACACCATGCTTGATTAATAGTGAGTAACGGTGGAGATGAATAAGGGGTCTTGGGGTCAACCATGTTCATGTTAACAGCCGTTCAGAAAATTAATTGAAGTGGCCATTGGTTAAGAGCCCTGCTTGCTGTATAGCTTAATTTTAAGTATTTGTTAAGTATTTGTTAATTCAATAACAGAGGCAAGCAAGCATAGAACCTACCATGTACATTAACAAGTACATTTAGGCAACATTATGGATTTATGCCCAATGGCTTGGACAGACAGAGAGAGAGAGAGAGAGAGAGAGAGAGAGAGAGAGAGAGAGAGAGAGAGAGAGAGAGAGAGAGAGAGAGAGAGAGAGAGAGAGAGAGAGAGAGAGAGAGAGAGAGAGAGAGAGAGAGAGAGAGAGAGAGAGAGAGAGAGAGAGAGAAAACTGTAGATGCAGAAATGTCATTCAAACAGATTTATCGCATTAGATGGCAGTAAACACCAGCACATATTTGTCATCATTATAGCATGGCCCTCACAATCAGAACTAATCTGCTCCTGCAATTTGCAGGCTCAAGGCTCAATCAGCATTGCTACATTTTGTTGGTTGCGGCTTGATTCTGTAATTTGAAATATTCTGAAAGTTGAACAAATGAAAACAAACAGAGCACGTAACATGCAGAACACCTCATGTTTTGTAATGTGGTTAATTATGCTTCTTTCATTCCATGGTTATTACAGCCTCGCTGAGTCAATGAATTGATTTTACATGCCTGATTTAGCTCATGTTGTTGTCGAGACAATGTCATTGTTGAGATTATACATGGTGAAAGCTCAACCTCTCTGACCTTTCCACCCTAACATGTTATCCGAACGACCTCTGCCTCCGAACACAAAACATGCTGCCTCAGAGAATTCAATATTCATGCTTGAGAAGGTAGAAATATGATTTTATTTAGCCATCATGTTTCCATGATCCAAACTGGGAAGTTGAGGGACTGTCAATTAAATTAACCTGCAGCAACATTAACCTTCCAACGTTGCATAGCTTGTTGCATTCACTGATCTGCTTCTTGGAATCCATATATTATAGCAATACTATACCAGCCAGGTATCCTTCATAATGAGTGACTGTGGTAAATCTATTTAAAGCTGAAATCCATAACTTGTGCCCCTCTACCGCCATCTTTATGCCAACATAAAATTGCAGGTTGCTTTACATACTTTTATTTAGGCATGCTGTCAAGTCAAATGAAGCCAAACTGACATTATCCGCAAAATCTTACCAGACAGCTCAAATTATAAATTATTATTATAAATTTAACATAGCAAATTGGGGTAAAGTAAGGAGAGCGTTTTGAACACTGATCTGTTATGTACTTGCTTAACAACTGATTTTTGTTTATTTTTTTAACCAAAAAATGCTAGAGATTGCAACTTTAACAGTAGTTCTATTGTTCTATTTGTATCTATTTTTTGAGTTGTCTTCAGATGAAACTGAGTCCTAAGTTGGCCAAAAAACTGAAAACGTACCTGGCAATAGTTTTTAACATGTTCCTTGTTCTGTCAGCTCTATAGAATAAATACCTTATTCCATGATGTTTTAAAGGAAAAAATATTGAGAATATGAGTAAATGTGAAAACGAATTGAACTTAGCACACTTTGCATTTACATTGCATGTTATAAGTGAACTGCATCATTGACTTGACCATTGAATGTTAACTCAAATCAGACTGAGACCAGAATAGAGATATGAAACATAAACAAACTGCTCTCAGTAGCCTTAAATGAAGCAGGTCGCTGGATGAGGTGCAACACCTGAGAATAATCACAGTCATTTCCAATAATGAGGAAAGCGAATGCCAGACAGAACATGCATTTACACCAACATCAGCTCAAAACTACAACAAGTTTGACAAATACTAATGAACATTTGACAGAGGGTAATTATCCTAAATACCAGGTGCAGACAATGAGGCCTCTTCATACTTCAACTAATAATATTAGGCTGTAAGAATGTTTCCCTAATGTTTCCATTAAGAAACAAAAACATTTAAAATGTTATTTTAAACGTTCAGAAGGAACATGGTTATAAGAACTTTACTCAAACTTTAATTTTGTAGCTCTTTAAAATGTTCCACTAACTAATTATGAATAATGTTTTATATTTATGATATATAACATAAAAAAGGTCTACCAACATTATTGCAAAAGCATTTTAGAGAACTTTTAAAGAACATGTAAAGAATAATGTTCTAAGAATGTTCCCTGTTAGCTGGGTGCTCTGCCTAGACAAAAAGAAAAAATATAGAACAGCGATAATTCACAACAACTGCTGTGTCTTGCTTGGTTATTGCAAACACCCCCCCAAGCGCACATTTCCATCACAAAGCACTAGCCACACTGGAGTCAGGGGTGCATAATGTTTTTTACTGTGTGTTTACACTAAATCAACCCTCTTGTATGCTGCATCAATGTCAAAAATGTTCCTGCACTGCAACATGGCCGCATGCTGTGCTTATCAGTACAACCATCATTCTTAATAATACAAGACATCTCAGGTGCCTATTAACACCTCGGTCAGGTTAGAGGTTTCTAAGTGACTGATCTGAACATAGATGTGAGTATAATGATGCTGTCAAGGTCACGGATGTGCGCGCCATCTATAAGTCTTCTTGAAGGAAACCACAGACAGGTGATTTGTGGAGTCAAGTCAAGGCTATGTTAACAATAGCACGACTAGGGTGGAGGTCATGAGTCAACAGTGTTTGATTCTATACTGGAGGCATTTGTAAAGCTTGGGCTAGATATGATCCCACAACACTACATCTGTTTCTCCCAATCTCTGTTCTGAACCCTTACCTTATAATGTATAAATCTGCTGCCTATTTTTTGTAAAAGCCTTGATCGCACACCTTCTGTATGAAACTAAAAATGCTGCTTAGGTGGGCAGAACACTTAGTTTTGCAATATATCCCACCTCTCTCTCTTTCTCTCACTCACTAATAAGGCTGCTCATTTAGTATTCTCAAAATGAAGTGTTACACAAACTTGTGACATTAAGGCATTTATCAAACTGCTCAGGAGTTTAAACACTGAATAAAAAACACCAAGTCATATGTCAATAATTTAAAACGTATTGCTTTTGAGCATAAAGGTAATGGTAGCAATACAGGTGACCGTAGCAATCAAAATACCACAGCCTTGCAAAAACCAGCCCAGCACCACTGTACTGTATATAAGCAGCTTAATGCATGAAATTGCTACCCTTTAACAGCGATGCGAATCTAAAGGCTGACCTCCATTTACACAGACCCTCCACGCAATAATACCAGCCAGCCTTTCAAGAGCACTGCAGGTTTCTCTTAATCTATTAACCGTCCTTAGCCGACCACTCAAGAGCACCACCTTTCCCAGGTCTAAGTGCCCTAGTGCAAGAAGTTTTCCTGTAAATCATAGCCTGCATTTATATGTCAATGCCGCTCCCTCAGTAAGCATATATTTGTCCCTGGCTTCACAAGGACAGCGGTGCTTTTGTGAAAAACAAAGAACAGCAAAGGCCCCTCTGTGCCTGAGTAATAATGACTGTGTCGAGAAGGAGGTTTTTACCTAAGCTTTGATCAATAGGAGGGGTAGGGGAAGGGCAGACCCCTTTATTTTCTGATGGCAATCCCTCCTTCTCACCAGTTCTGCAAGTATACAGCAGCAAATCAATAACCTCTCCTCAATCATGCTCATTTATCTTCATCCCTCTGTCTTCATTCTTCATCGATGTTCTCACCCGCTCGCTCTGTGAACTGCAGATGGCTCATAACTCCATTTATCGCTCCACATCAGAAACTGTAATGTGTGATAATGTCTAGCCAAGACTTTCTCGCAAAGTCTGTGCCGCAACCTTTTCACCGCAGATGCCTTGGCATCCCAGCCCTAGCGCAAACAGGCCTGGAATTTACCATACGCATTAGCCATATTTTTAGCCAAATGATGATCGTGGATTAGCATAACTAATGCTAATGCACTTTTAATTTTTTTAATCACAGCGTGTCATTGACAGATTTTACATTTGCAAATTGAACTCGCAAACATCCGCCTTAAATATATTTTGAGGCACTTGTTTTAACAGCCTGTTAGTAGCGGCAATTACGGATTTCACAGAACTCGGATAGCTAGTGCGCTGTAGATAACAACTGAGAAAGTTTTGACACTTTGAGAACAATTCCGTCGAATCTGTATTTAGTGTTACACAAAGCGTTGTCAATAGTGCACACTCTTATAGTCCTGTTTCTTCCTGATTCCTGATTTTTAATTGTATACAAAACTGAGATTTTGCTGTTACAAAATAGACATACACATCAAAGTTTTTATAGCTTCTTATATTATTCCACCTATTTCACTGCAGCTTAAAATTGCTGTTGATATAAATATAAGCGACAGAGTCAAATAGGTTGGGTTCCGGAAACAGAAAACCAGAAGTAAGGAGCTATCGTCAGTATTTAGGAAATCTGTGAAAAGGTCAAAAACAGTGTCTTTACGTCACTTTGAATAGAATAACTTTTCACCCAGGGCCATGCTTTGCCCTTATAAATTCATGCAAACAAATCAACACTTTTCAGAATTGATTCACGCTTGCCATGGGCTGAAAATGTCTAAACTTATCACAGGTTTCAGCATTTGTGCCAGTGTGCGGTTAGCATATACCTGTCTTCCTACATCATCTCTGGCCAGAAAACACCAAAATAGACTAGAAACAACCTTCATTACTTTAGTCATCACTTGCTTACAAACTATTACCATGGCAAGCCATGCCATGGCCATGGCCAATGACAATTTATGATCGGATTTAATGTGTAACCTATGGAAAGAAGTCCTAATGCTATCCACTTTCACTCCTTTACCTCATCAAGGGCTTTGTTCACACTGCACACAAATCTAAATTGGTTTTCAAATGCATTCTTTATAGGATTTCAACATTTCAGAAGTAAAATATGGTGTGTACAGACAGGGTCGTCAATTATATTTTATTGGTGGCTATAGTAACAATGCAAGCTTCAGAGAAGCCCAGAGAATTTCTCCTGTAATAAAAAAAGCAACCTTTTTTTTGCTGTTACCAAAAACTAAACAGATTACAAAACAAAATGAAAATCTGAGCCAACAAGGATTTTTGTCTTACCTGCAAGAACAATTTAGAGAGATTTCTTCTGTATCACTCTATTAAACTTGACCTTTGTTGTAGCTGTTGTTTTTGGAATTGAACTAAACATGATTTGCCTGAGTTCAAGTTTTATATTTAACCACAGCAAGTGCACTAAACACAAGTTGAAAAACTAACGTGTGAACAAAACACACAGTCTGTAGTCATCAATTCTGCAAAAAACAGCAACACCAAATAGCACACAAGCTCATAAAGGCTACTGCCAGACTGCAGCAGCCTTCATTAGCTCAACCAAGATCAGCTTTCAGAAAATGCCTGCAGAAATATGTCACCAGTACTCAGTACTAATTATCTGTCCAGTATTTCAGCATCAGTTACTTCTCTCAGTGCAACACTAAGAAGATAAGCGGCCACTTTACAGTAACGTGATCAACTCTAATTAAGAGAAGAAAAATGAAGAGAAAGAATGTTATTAGTGAATTTATTAATTGTATCACACATAGCAAGCTGACCCCCTCAGAAATGAAGTCTTTGATTATAATTGAATGGTATTGAAAGAAGTGAAATGTCTCCAACATAAAACACAAAACTCCAACAGAAGAATTTCGAGAAAAAAAATCAACTGAAGCCTTTAATTCAATGTTATTTGGTATGTTAATAGGGACGGGTGTGAAGAACTCAAATTTAAATATTTAAATATTTATTTGAAGACGTCAAGCTCACAATTGGTTACTGCAGTTTGGCGCTTGTGCTCAGTACTAATTAGTGGTGCTTGCTACGACAGGGTTAGGGTTAGTGATTTGAACAAACCCACAATCCCACAGTATATGTGCTATAGATATGAATAACACCTCAATTCATGCAGATTGTTAAGGAAAGGTGTGTTATTACTTCTTCTAAGCGATCAGACTTACAATTTTACAACTTACACACACACACACACACACACACACACACACACACACACACACATATATATATATGTTTAGAGAACATTAGCCAATGTTCTGAGAATGTTCTCTGTTAGGTGGGGAGCCATCACACAGAACATTTGCATACAATAAGCCTTGCCACCCCATCTTTCTGAATGCTCCATTTTCAAAATCCAACACTCTTTCTTAGGCCCCTAAATTTCTGCTCTCAAAAGCCTGTGTCCTTGAGCTCTCGCCAGACACTATATAAACTAAACTTCTTATTATCCCTTGAATGACATTCCATTATCGTGAGCATATTGCCACAGAAGCCGCAAAATCTTCCAAAGGACAGTTTCTTTTTCATTTAAGTCTTAAGTGTTGGATAAGTACATGCTCTCTGTCATATTTTCTATTACCTTGCCTGTCTGTGTAGCGCCAGTTGTGATGAACAGGGACTATAATCAGTACAGGGCTGCTGAATCATGACTGTTGACGCCTGTAATCACAGATTAATAGATCGACTGACCAACAGCTACATTTCACTGAGTTAAAGGTAATGGAATTCCCTTTACCCAAACTGATCTTTTTAATTGCATCAGGTTCAATGCATGCAGCACACCCAGCTAACGATTTTAGGTTTTAAGTTTGTTTCTGTAACGTTTCTATTAAATAGCAAAAATGTTAAAAACACTATTCCACTATCTGCTTAAAATAACATTTTGATATATGATATATTAGCTGTATATTAGAAAAATGTTCTACTAATGTAACAGCAAGAATATTTTTGAGCAAACTTAGCCAGTGTTCTGAGATTGTTCCCTGTTAGCTGGGGCCACGGCAAACATGCTTCAAATGCAAACCACACATAAAAGCTATAGCACTGACATTACACTAGCGTTGTTAGAAAATCCTTCTTTTAATCAACACAAATAAACAGGGAATGACTGTACATGCCCAACACCTACAGTAAAACCCATACAAATGCCTTTTCCACCTGAGATTAAATCAATATGTGTACATTTGCTGTCTGGCATGAGTGCTATTGTGATTCATACTCTTATAAAGGGTATAATAGCATGTATGCTCACCTGGGGTCCTTCTGTATGCTGTCTATGGAGGGAGAGCGTGCCAGGTTGCCTTCCGGTGGCAGGGCAGGGCCTGACTTGCTGTAGGGAGACTCCACAGATGAGCAGTACGGCAACGTTCGGTAAGAGTCGCTGTAATTGGCACCCTGGCTGGAAGCATAGCCACCTCTGGGAAACGTCCCTGCGGCATTCTGACTTCCTGTTCGCTGCAAGGGTACGGAGTCAACACCAGGGGAGGATGGGGCTATGGCAGGAGAATAGGGACAAAACAAGAAGTTCAGGATCTGTTCACAGAACTGGTTGACTATGTCTAGAAGAACAACGACAAGGAATGAATGACAAGACAGTCAGAAAGGCAGATAAAAACATGAGCGAACGAAAGAACGACAGATAAGGAAAGATGAAGAAAAAGAGGAAAGATAAGAGCAATAAGAAAAACATCCATTACACTTCATAACAAGTACATAAGACTAGTTAGCAATACTAGTCAAAACTAATGTTAAACAACTCGAGTACTACTAAAGATAAATCACTACAGGGTCCAACATTAACCACCCGCCAATGGTGGGAGAACTGAGAATATGAAACATTTCGTACTGGCCATAAAACTGTATGTGGCATAGTTTTATCTAAAATATATTTTCCCATCTCTGTGACAATGAGATTGTTTTGTCTTGCCCATTAGCGTCACTGTGTCAGTCGCAGTACATGAGACGAGTTAGTCTCTGTCTCTTGATAAAACTGCACCTGTCACAAAACCAAAAAGACCTTCTGGGATTCTTTTCATCACGTTCATTTTGTGGCTTCACACAGAGGATATTCCACATATGTGCAGCCACATGGAGATCTGGAATTTTCACTGAAGTAAAAGTTGTTATGGATATGACAAATGAATTATATGGATCACACAGATGTTTTCCTTAGTGGATGGTATGTTTGTGGTATATTTGAAGTGTGCACAGCATGTACATCATTGGAGGTCAAAGTATATTTCCTGCAGTTTGATATAAACCACACTGTAGCTCCTAATAAAGTTAGCAGCCAACTGGCAAATAACATTGATTTATCAACATGCCAATTTTTGCTTGCATTTGGTGCTTTGCAAATTATATTTTTAAACCCTGCCTGAGTACCATTACTTTGATTTGTAAAAATTACAGTATGTAGAAATGAGTCAAACACATGACTCAGTGTGACATCTTTTGCCACTACACAGTTAATAATTTTAAGTTCTAAGAACATTCACCTAATGTTTCCATTAAGTAACAAAAAACATTAAAAATGTTGTAGAAACATACAAAAACTTACAGTGTTTACAGATGTTGTATTGACATTTCTGCTTGGTTGTAAGAATGCTATTCAAACATTTATACTTCTGTGACATTTTTAAAATGGTCCAATAACAGCTTAAGAATATTGTTTTTGTATATAATATATAAAAACATTCTTGATAACATTTTTGATAGCCAATGTTTTGAGATTCCCTGTTAATTCCCCTGTTAAATTCCCTGTTAGCTGGGAAGCATCACATTTTTTAATTGCTGTCTGATGAAACTTACCACTGTATCTGATGCCCGCCATTTTAAATTCTCAAGTACTCATGTTCATCCAAAATCAAAAGCTTTTTAGCACACATTTATCCTCACTTATTAGTACACAACACAGAACACAGATAATATGGAAATGGATAATTGAAAAAAATATTAATCAACAGCTGTAACATATTGATCAACAACAAATAAAAAACACTTACTGGATTTAAAATACTAAACGTTGAACCAGCTACTTGTTTCTGGCAAGCATCTATGGTGTTGTAACCCAATCTAAAGCCTGTTATTAATAATTCATTGTGATGTCAAATATGTCAAGCTCACTGATTTGACTTTGTTTTGTTCAAGCTTTGTGTTGCAGATGTTATCAATGAAAAATGGAAAATTGTTTTAACATGCATGGAGAGACAGTCAATGCAGCGAGAATCATGCTGTTATGATCCAAGAGAAAAGATCACAGATCATATGATTCTCTTTGATCTCTATTCAGTCTGACCAGCATCTGAAAACTACAGCCTTGCTTCCAAAAGCAGATCACTTTAACTGCGAATGTCTTTGGTTTTTAACAGTGAGGGCGTTGCTACCATTTTCTAAAAGTTCTTCCACCGTTTTTGAAAACGTTCTTGCAGTCACGTTGGTAGAACTTTTCAATGTTATATATCATGTATATCAAAAACGTTATTAAATTGTTAGTTGAACGTTTTAAAAAGTTACAGATTTAAAGAATGATTGACGTTAACATTCTTACAACAAAGCAATATAATTAATATAATGTCTAAAAATTTTGTGTATGTTCTCAGAACATTCAAAATAACATTTAAAATGTTTTTGTTACTTAACATTAGGAAACGTTTCCACAACATAAAGCGGCAGGCAGATGCCGTCCGCTAGACAGCCAGTCGAGTGCCTCATAAATTTAACCAGCAAGGTGATCAATGGCAGGGTTCTGGGTCTTTACCACAACAGTGTCAGCGAGGCCGTAAAACACGACTATTAGTCACCAAATACAAAGTGCATTCTGGGAAAAAGGGTTCAATGTATCTTCACAGACCATCCGTGACTCTTTAGCTTCCTTTGGAGAAAATGGTGCACTTGCTCAGTGTAGGCTAACGATAATTAGACAGAGTGTGAGATTAATAGAGACTGCTTCAAATAGACAGGAGAGAGAGAGCATGAATAAGACAGGTAGAGAGAAAGCTAAAAACAGAGGGGTTGTGGGGTGGGGGGATCAAATTATACTTCCTGTGCTGGCAGATATAATGAGAAGCTGGTTCAGTGACCAGACAGAGCTGAAACACAGCATAAGATTTCACATTAACCAAATCAGATAGACCTCCAGTAAAAGCCTTATTTGCACCAACCCCTTAAACATCTAGCAACCAGGGAACGTTTTTAGAATGTTGGCTACTGTTCTCTCAAAGTTCTCTCAAAGTTCTCAAAAAATGTTCCTGTAGTAACAGTAGTAGAATGTTTTGTTTAATGGTATATATCATATATATCAAAAACATTAATTCTTAAGTAGCTAGTGGAACGTTTATAAAACATTTAAATAATGTTTAAATAACATTCCTTACAGAATATTTTGAACAGTCCTTGTACAGTAAAGTAAGGTAGATCACTTTAACTGTATGTTTGTTTTCTTAACATAATGAGGTGGCACAGTATTCATTGCGATCAATATAAAAATGGAGGCATTCAGCTCCGGCACACAGCTTGTCATTATTAGAATGTAAAGTTTAAACTTCACATTTTAAGCTATTAGTCATGGTTTATCAGTGAAAGCCCTGCTGAGTTGATTCGCAAAAGCCTGACCTGCTTACAAATGCCTTAAGCAGGTGAAATCTATCTGTATGTCATTAGTTACCTTACAAAGAGCACTAATTAAAATAAAAGCATCTCGTGAAGCTCAATGTAACGTGTGTGATCTCTGAGTGTAATCCTGAGAGATCAAACAGTCACACTGATGCAGTGAATGACTGAAATCGTATTTTAATGACCTATTGTTCTTGTAATCATACAATTGTCTTCAATTCCAATGTGTATCTATTTCTTCCTGACGGTTTTACAATCCAGTGGGCTCAATTCATTAATATGCGAGTTCATTAAACAGTTGTGCCAATTCTGCACACAATATTTCCGGTCAACAATCGGTTTAATTCATTAACCAGCCACTATCCATTTTAACCATGCACTACAAGCTTGAAATAAAGCTGTTTTATTTAAATTCAGCGATGCATTATTTTCAGCACGAACACACCACCTTCCTATGCAACTGAAGCTCATATGTTGTGCCTTATTCACAAACTCTCTATTTTCCTATTATAATTAGCATTGTGATATCACAGCCTTTGAAAACTACTAATTTTGTGGGCGCGTTTGCAACTGATCTGCATAATGTCTTAAGCAATTCGCAATGAAACAATGTAAATGCTGTGTCAGAATGAACGCTAATACGAGCGTGTACGCTGTTGCAGCAGGCCACCGCGCAGACATTATCGCTATGAAGCGCTGCCTCTGGAAAATGACCTTTACGTGACCTTCACATTCTATTAGCTTATCTTATCAGAAAGAGTGTTTATTACGTGACCTCACACAGTACTACACGGACAAGGGCTTTCCTCAGCACAGCGGGAGATAAAACACACACATGCTGACAAAGACACGCACAAACCCACAGAGAGCACGAGGTGGATAACATCTCGACAACCGACTCGCCTCGCCATCTATTATTTGTCATCATCTATTGTAAACAACACGAGACCAGAAAGTAATAAACTGCCAAATATGAGACTGCATATATTTTCTGTATAAATGACAAATGGCCCTATAAAGAGTTCTGTGTCTTACAATAAAAGCAGGTGTTTATTAACTCGCAGTAGGATTCTCATACCTTTCCATCTGTGAGACAATTTAACAGGCAGTTCCAGCATCAACATAATACATTTCTGTACAACTTTATAATCCTAGTACTCTGGGGATCAGACTAACAGCTACTGCAGACGGTTTTTCATAGCAGTGGTGATTAATTTGACTAGATCCACATACAGAGTGTATGACTGGTCTCTGTCGGTAATAAAATTGCACAATGCCTGGTATGATGGCTGGTAAATACTCTGGGGTCACATTGTGAGCTCACCATACCAGCAGAAACACTGACAGTGTCTCTTAATAATATTGTACAGAGGCTGTTAACGAGGGCCACTAGCTGATAATGTGCTTCACTGATTTCTGCTATTTCCTGACAAACCCTATTTCCAGGGTTGGACGGTGTAATTCTGTATTTAACTCACAAACTAAGCTGTACTGTGTTCTGCTTCCTTAAACACTGCATGCAGTCTTAAGCCAGTTTAAAGGACACTTCTGAATTACAATGACCTCCCCAGCTATCAATTTTTGGTTGTCAGAACGATTCCCTAATGTTTCCATTAAGTTATAAAAATGTTGTATTAACGTTACTGCTTGGTTACGTTATTCAAACTTTCTTATTTTCTGTAACATTTTAAAAACGTTTTACTTACAACTTAATGATTTTGATAGACACAATAAAAAACTTTCTACTAATGTTACTACAAGAAAGTTTTTTGATAACTTTGAGAGGACTTTAGTTAGCCAATGTTCTAAGAATGTTCCCTGTTAGCTCGGTCTTCTCCCCTAATCAGTGCCTTCTCTTTCTGAACTGTAATCAGCCAATACAGATGTAGAACATCAATCAAAAATGTTATCTTAAGTCTCTCCCTTGCATTTTTTATGTACTAAAATGTTTATAATGAAACTGTGGTGCATATAAAAGAAAATGTTTCCATATTCTTTGTGTTCATTTAGTTACAACATTTGTGGAATGTGAATTTTACCATATATCTGTGTCTTGCATTCAAATTGGTAACACTGGTTTATGACGATAAATATTTAAAATATAAGAGAAATGGAGACCTTGACATTACTAACTGCATGTTTTGAAGCACAGAGGGTGAATATGAAACTCTTTCAATCTCATTTCTCATGGATCACATCAAACACACACACGCACACACCTCCCACCAAACTCCATCCAAGGTTTCTAATCTCCTCTTGCACAGAGGCTTTGAATATTCTATAGGTCTGATAATGCACCTCTCTTTCAAATTACCTGACCTTTCCTATACGAATCAGGAGAGCCAGCCCGTCCTTAGTTTTGGCATCATTAGAGTCAGTGCTCTGCTTCAGTATAATGTGATCATAAACAAACTGCCCGTTCTTTTTTTTGCCACACATTTTATTTCTCTGCATAAAATTGCACCCTGCCAAAGGTCACACCCACTCAACAGAAACGTATTAGAGGAATGATTTGGTGCACTGCCATGTGATATGTGCATAACAATAAAGATGTGCATTACAATAAAGGACATACCCAGCTAACAGGATACGTTCTCAGAGCGTTGGCTAACGTTCTCTAAAAGTTCTTTCAAAGTTATTAAAAACATTCTTGCAGTAATGTTAGTAGAACTTCTATCAAAACATCAAGCAAAACAATATCAAAACATATATACATAAAACATATATTAAAAATGTTATTCCTTAATTTAAGGGTATCAACAACGTTGATACAATGTTACAAAAAACGGGATGTTTTGAATGTTCATAGAACTTTCAAAATAAAATTAACGTTTTAGATACTTAATGGAAATGTTTGTACCCGAATGAATGTGGGTTATCCGACTTCAATTAGTCTATTTGTTTGTTTAAAATTACATCATATGCCAGCATAAGGAAAATTTTACTCTCGCAATGCAATTCAGCCACGAATGCCACAAGACTGTGTTTATGCTTAAATCATAATACCCAGGATTTTCCAATAGACACAACCATGTTATTTGGATAAAATTACATGATGTGCTCTAGCTGTTGTATGCAGTGCTAATGGGTGCAATGTCTGAAGAGTTCAGATCCGAACGTGCATCTGTTACGTTGCACCTGCCATTTTACCTACAGGAGAAACATCTTTGAAAAAAATTGCTTAAATGTAGGGTAGGCAATTTAGTATTAGTAGCTCAATCGGTAGAGCAGGGCAAGGATTCTGGGTTCCATTCCTAGACAACCCACATCCTAATAAAATGTATATTAACCAATGTAAATCGCTTTGGATAAAAGCACCTGTCAAATGCATAAAATCGCCTCCCCCTCAAAAGTATTATTTTAATTTGTCTGTATCAATCTGTATCAAACACTTCCCTGATAAGTGGATACAGTGGCTGTGGTTTATTTCCCTACAATTCTTGTGCTTAAATTACTTTTTATTTACACTTTTGTCTTATCCTGTTGCTTCAGATGGCAAGCCAGCTTGTCATTTCATGTCTGTTAATTATCTTGTCTTTATTTCAGAAGTTGCAATACAACAGGCAACAAATCTTAATAAAAAGGTAGATATCTGCATATACTGTAGCTTAGCCAGAATTTTTAATGGGAATGAAAACGCTGCCAAGGAAACTATAATTATTTTTCGTGCATTATTATGTATTGTAATGTTTTCTTATAATGTTTTTAATCCTGCTATGCCATTTAATTAGGTATAACTAAAACAACATCTTTGATGTTTTTATCTGGACAGATTCATTCTGTACTGAGATCTGTACTATGTACAAAAATACAAGATTACAAATACAAATACATATTTTATGCTCTATGAACTCCCCCACCAGTGAGATGGGCTCCCTCATGATGCTGCTCTCGTGTGTGTCTTCTAAAGAGAAAATCTCCAAAGAACAGCCAAAACAGAAAATATTTTAAGTGTTCTATCTTGTTGATGGTGTAGTGAACTGGAACAGGCTACTATATTCAGTTATAAGTTAAACTGCGCATTCATTTATTCCTGGGAATTCTAATAATCTATTGCTGGGAATTTTATTGCTGATCTGCATAAATTATGAGTATACTGTATATACAGTGTTGTGAACAATTAATACATCCTGAAAGCTTAGCAAAAAAGAAAATGCGCAGGTATTGCAGGCATGATAGTGACCTTGAAAAATGAGGTCAGGTTGCAGCTCGGTGGGTGACATGCTCCGAATTTTGCGACTGTGTTTTAATGGTCGATAACAATGATTTCATTGGTGGTTAACTAATGGATTGTTTGAAAAGCAATCTAGTGAGTCACAGACTTCTAAGCACTGTATATACAACAATTGTAAATGTGCTTAATATACAACTGTAAATGTGCTTAGAGATCCACGGATTCCTCCTCCTCACGGAAGTGCTCGGAAATCCAAACATTCCTCTTTTTGTGCATTTGCTTCAAACCGCACAATAGCTGAGATATGACAGAGCTCCACTCCCTTTTTTCCACTTCAACCTGAAGTGGCACTTTAGACTCCAGAACGGAGGCTTGCACAGTTCCAGGGGTAAAATCAGGGCCTTCTTCTGTTCCATTTATCCATTCTACAGTCACCCGCCAGCTCTCACTGGGGTATCACAGCCTGTTCGCTCAACATACAAAGCAGACTCAGGAACAGAGAAGAACAGCTTAATAGTTTTATGCAAAACAGCCCTTTTTGTGCCATATTAGTCATCCTTTATGATGGAATTCAATGTAAAATGACAGCGCCACTATGTTTTGGTAATAGCAAAGCCACAATCTCTCTCCCTTCGCAAAAGTGTGGCCCGTTATACAGGGAAGCGAACAGGAAAGCCCCCTCAACATTTGATAGAGCACTTCCCTCAAGCTTGGGTTAATTCCTCGTTCGGTTCCAAAATGAGTCTTTTCAGCACATTCTGAACAGCATATGCTGCTCTCGCTGTACTCTCACACAAAGCCTAATTAACTTTATGAAGTTTGAGTTTCATAGCTGAAAATGTATGAGGGCTTCTGCAACAGTGCAGGCCGCAGAATGAAAGGCCATTGAGAGAATAATCATATTCATATTATCTGGAGCTCTCTGCAAGATTATACATGATTCCCAGACAGGCAAACTTGTGCTGAATACAGTAGTTCAAGAAAATTAGCTTTAAAGGGAATCATAATGTACTGTATTAATATTGTTACCATGTTAATGCAGAGTTCTTATATGATGCTTACGTTTAAAATGCTTTCAACACATTACTATCATTATTAAACTATGAATCTCATGAAACCTGTCAAGGACATGTGCAGGGTAAACTCCACCCCCAGATTTCTGATTAAAATGTAATGTTATATTAAGCCTAAATAAAGACTTTTTGTGATTATCAACAAGTACTGTAAACAATTACAGTAATACAACTAATATGTTGTAAATTATTTAAAACAGCATAAATTATATGCTGCTATAATATTTTAAAATGTAAATATAATTGTTGATTTATATTAAAGTAATGAACCATTGTAGGGAAAATGTGTCATTTTATTAAAATAATGTCACAATGCAACAAATCTGGGTACTAACATAATGCTTCATTGTTTTTATTTGAGATTTATTTTCAATTTAATCCAGACAAGGCCATTTTGTTACCCATCAAAATCATCATGCACAGCATTTTCAAAAACAGATCAATCTTTTTCTTACATCTGCAATCTCAAATAAAAAAAAATACAATTTTTGATATAATTTTATTGAACTCCTGCATGCGCAAAAGTTGTCATAGAGAGCACTGCACCGAGACAAAATAGCTGCAGTGCCTCTGTTTTTATATCAAAAAGTGTGAGACTTCAAACAACTCCAGTGGAGAAAACTGCCATGCGGTCCACTTCTTCCTCTCTAATCTTCTCATGAGAGTATCAGCCCTGAAACGCCCTGATTGCCTGAGTCATTTCCACCTGAGGATGTCAGACAAGACAGCCTTCAAAAACAATGACATCTGTCTCTCTCTCTCACTCTTTCTCTGGAGAGGAGCCAATGTACTTTTTGAAAGAAATGTCTTAAGAAGAACAGAGCTGCTACATCTCAGCTAACAATTTTAGGTTTCTTTTTAGAACGTTTTCCTTTTCATTTCCATTAAGTAACAAAACTGTTAAAAATGTTATTTTCAAAGTCTTAGGAACATTCGAAACATGCAGTTTTTTAGACGAATTACACTTATAGCTTGGTTATAAGAACATTATTCAAACTAATTCTGTAATGTTTTTTAACATTCCACTAACAACTTAAGAATAATATTTTTATAAATTATATATAACGTTAAAAGGTTTCTACTATCGAAACTGCAAAAACATTTTCGATAATTCTGACAGAACTTTTAGAGAATGCTCTAAGAAAGTTCCCTGCTAGCTGGGATGTCAGTACTGTGACTGTGATGGCTTTTAATATCCATACCTCAACTGTAGGTCTAATGAGCCACTTAGTGAGCAGAAGCAACAGAGCAGAACAGCATAAGAACAGCAAGAAAACTGAGGTCAATGAAAGCAGCCAATGAGACTCGTAACATCAATCAGAAGACTGCGCAGACCCTCATTAGTGACTTCACTAACCTCTTCTATGCTCTCAGGAACTTCATCTGCGAAGCGACCTTGATCACACGAGAACTCAGACTTGAGTCGCTCTGTTCGTGTGCCTGTTATGCGATGAGAGACTTTGTCAGGCACATCAATGTCATGAACGGTATCGTAGTTTTAGACACCCCGAGCGACAGCTGGAATCTGCTGCTGGGAAAATGTCTGTTTATTATCAGGGTGCGACTGCAGAGCTTCAGGGCGGAATGACTTGTTTGTTGTGTTAATCTGCCATATGAAAATATGCAGTAAAAGAGAAAGCACACTGTTAAAAAAAACTTTGCTGCCTTAATTTTTTAAGTTTAAACAACTTGGCTATACAAGTAATTTCGACCTAACATTTTAAATCCTGACTGGTATAACAAAAAAAATAGGTTAAGCAATTTTCAACTATTTCTTATAAGTTACCTCAACTCCAAACACATCAAGATTACAAAGAGTAAGTTGAGATGACTTTCAACTTGAACAAATTGGCAACCAAATTGATTAAACTTAAAAATTTAAGGTAGCAAAGTTTTTTTACAGTGCAGAGAAAAGTGAGAAAGGCACCATATGGGTGCCTGTATTCATAAACGTTGGGTTTTCTATTAACATATTAAATTCTTGATGATGTCGTAATAATACCATAGTTGTGACTAAAATGCAGTTAAGAAATGACAATAGAATTGTCATTTTTGTATGAAATACCCTTTGTAGTGAACTACCCCTTGTAGTTCTCAGGCAGTGTTAAATAACTCATTATATAGTGCCAGTTCTAATTCAGTTTGTTAAGGGTGTAAACAGCTTTAGTTTATATAATGAAGCAGCCAGACAGGCACTAGAGACCTTATTCACGTGACACATCTTCATGACCTTTAGCTTTAGCCAGAAAACAACTGCAATGACACCGATTTAATTGCTTCATCCACTAGTTTAATTGTGTAGTAAAGACAAATATCGGACAACACGCCCTTGTTGGGCTTTGCTTATATAAACAAGCCAATGCGCTCCATTATCCCTTAAAAACACAGTAACATTTTGAGGGTGAGCAAATAAAAGGACTGTGATATGTGAGTGCTCACAGTGGAGAAAGCCAAAAAAGAGAGAGAGAGATAGAGAGAGAGTCATTTTTAACAGTGCTGATGCCGCTGTACTATCAGTTTTGAAAAGGAATAAAATCCCTGAGGTACTTCATAAGCTTCACTTCTTAAAGGTCACTGAAAAACCGCAGCAAGTGTAAGAAATTACCATCATAGACCCTCAATTAAAACAGACCGTATAGATTTTATCTGCACAGCTGAGCCAGGTGAGAGCGGTCACAGGAACATTTTTGCATTGGGGGTGTTCTCCACACTCAGAGTTACACAAACCCCGTAACATAAAAAGGCAGGTAGGTGTTTTTTACAGAAACATTTTTTTGTTAAGCTGGCTGAAAGTCTTTGACATCCTGATAGCAATCACTGAGTAAAGTGGTCTAAATATATTTAAATCAATATTTATTTTTTGTGGAAGGCACAGGACCATAAATTGTTTGCCCAATCATTGCATTTGGTCCAAATGCAATGATAGGGTGTCCTGCTTGCCTGTTAAACTATGCATGTATTTATGTGTGTTGGAGGAGGCGTGGTTTTGGAGAGCGCTCTGAAGGGAAGCTTCAGAGCTAGATTGCTTTTGCTAGCCTCTCTGAAATTGCCTACCCTACCTTTAATCAATGAAATAACTCATTTTGCTGTGACATAAAAAATATCACCCCACTACAGAGACATGTAGTTAACAATAAATAATTGTAGAAAATAATTTTAACAATAATTTTAATATTTTTAGCGATGTTAAAGGCCAATATTGCCAAGCAAGATGCAGGTAATCACACTCAACCTCTCACTCTCTCTTTGTCACACATGCACACACAACCTTGTTACTCCAGTAACTGCTTAGAGTGAGTTCCAAAATAAGCAACAGAAAGAGTATTGCAAAATTACTTGCACAATATCTTGACACAAACAAACGTACCTACAATAAATTTGGCATGAACAAAATAATTTGTCTGTGGACTATTGAATTATTGAAAATTGATGCACGGCCAATGTGTAACTGCTTTCACACTGGCCAGCTACATCAATATTTAATATACTTTGTGATACATCACAATTGAAAACATCACAAAATGAATATCACAATTAACATTCTCTCTCTCTCTCTCTCTCTCTCATATATATATATATGATGCGTGTGTGTGAACCGAGTAATCTAGTGTAGTAAGTGTAGTAAATCTAGTGTAGTAACTGTAGTAATCTACAGTACATACAGTATTTTTTACAGTCTCTCCCTTCTGAACTAGATCTACAGTACAAATTCTCAAAGATATTAAGCACTAAAACAGCACCAACAAAAAATGAGACTAATGAGATTAACATGCTACACCTGACCTAACATCAAGATAAGAACAATGCAATAAATAGAAACAACTGTTGAAGTGTTTTAATGTGATATGTTAAGACACATGAAACCCTTCTAGTCAAAACACACACACACAGATACAAACACAGAATGTTTGATCTGCTCCAACTCTAAGATTAACTCTAATGAGGTCACCACTCTGTGAGCAAGAAGCGTGTCCGATTGGGATAAACGCTCTCTAGGGATTTGACACTCCGGCATAAATCCTGGAGGTTGGTTACTTAGGGATTAACACACTTTTACACACACATGCAGAAACACTAAGTGTGTACAATAAACTTTACCTGTGTTATTCCGGTAAGTTCCAGTATGGCCTGGGGGGAGTGGATCTCCCTGACTCTGGCTCAGACTTCTCATTGGGACTTTCTGATATACTCTGTCCTCATATATAGGGTCAATGTGGTGCTCGGGGGACTGCAGGGGCCTCAGTTCAGGGGCCAGGTGGGCATGCTGGCCGCTGTAGGAACCTCGAGATCCTGTGAGAGGCACACAACACACCGTATCTGTTGGGTTTTTAATTACTTAAGTGTAGCAGTTCGGCAAACAACGTCCCATATGAATGAAGGACAGCAACAAAGCAGAGTGATAACTTGATCTGGGATCATTACACGGATCCCAAACTGTACATATGCTGTCAACAGCTGTCAATCAAAACTTGTTAAAGCACCTGAGAACAAATTATCCAACTAACAATTTGAGGTTGTAAGAATGTTTTCCTGACATTTTCATTAGGTAACAAAATGTTGAAAATGTTATTTTTAATGTTCTAGGAACATCCAGTTTTTAGACATTGTAATAATGTTTCAAGAATGTTATTTACCCTTTAATTCCCTTTAATTCTCTTTCATTTTAAATGTTATACTATTAACTTAAGACTTTTTTGATATATGATACATGAAAAAGTTCTGCTAACATGAAAGCAAGACCTTTTTTGATAACTTTGAAAGAACTTGGAGAGAACTACTAGAGAATGTTAGCTAACAATCTGAGAACGTTTCCTGTTGGATGTATAGTCAATACTTTCTTCCATTACAGATGAAGACTGCATGCTAGGCTCTCCAGAGAGCAACAAGGAGACATAGGAGGTTTATAAACTTTATGAAGGAAGAGCATTTCTGCTTGAGATTCAGTGACACACTCATTGATCCACACGCTACATCTCAGCTCTGCAGCAGCCTACAGGGACGTCGCACGCCCACACATCCAGATCTTTAGAGTCACTGTGATTCAGGATTGGACGTCTCTCAGGATCTTCCCAGCTAACAATTTTAGGTTGTAAAAATGTTTCCCTAATGTTTCCATTAAGTGACACTTAAAAAATGTTATTTTGAGATTCTAGAAATATTTAAAATGTCCTGTATATAAGCATTGTATTAACGTTATTGCCTGGTTATATGAATGTCCTTCACAATTTTTCTCAATTCTGTAACCTTAAAGCTTTCCACTATTTAAGAAAAAGGTTTTTGAGATATGATGTATAACGTGAAAAAGTACTTTTGATAACTTTTAGAGAGCTTGGAGAGAACGTTTAGAGAATGTTAGCCAACATTCTGAGAACATTCCCTGTTAGCTGGGTTGGCAGCCAAGATGAAGGTTTTCATTGAATGACAAACCAGCAATGCAGTAGAACAAGATGCTTCCTCAAGCCGAGGACAACATGTATATGCATGTTAATCCTTCAACCACAGCATTAGCTGATCTGCTCTGGTGCACCGCTGCTTCCCAGGATGACATAACTGTGCAAATGTTCAGAAAATAAGACGCTGTAGATAGAGAGGGTACGGCGTGTAATCACCTTATCACCATTAGGCAGGCAAACCCCCGATTCCTAATCTGATTCCTTGAGTGCTCATAGAAGATCCATTGGGATGCATGAACAATAATTGAATACAGGGAGCTCTGTGTCTGCTTTTACAACTGAGAAATTCATATTTTCTTCATTGCAGACAGGCAAGATCTATAGCATGAGATTCAGTCAATAAAACATGAAGGTTTTTAGATAACATCAATACTACTGTTGGGTGATCTTCTCCACACACGATAATTGAATACGAACAGATCTGTGTCAGTTTGCACAATTGAGAAGTTCATGTCATTATGCGAGCAAAGATGTTTATGTTAAGCAAAGAGTTAAGGAAACTCTTAGGCAAAGAGTTTATGGTAAAGAAATACGTTTGCAATAAAAACAATGAACCAATTTAAATAGTCACAGCAGTACTATTTCAGCACAGTTATTGCCTGGTTAAACTGTAGTATGGGTGCTTAACGAATGAGATGCAAACCTGTTTAGCGTATTTGCCCCGAGAGACAAGATCAGGTGGGGAGACAGACAGGAGGACAAGGTGAGACATTGAAGAAATAGTGAAGAGGGAGAGACAGAGTGAAAGAGAGATAGAGACAGACAGATAAACAACATTCTGTCTGAACTGATCTTCAGTGAAAGCCCCAAAGAAGTGTAAGCAGTTTCTCAGCAGGAAACCCACAGATTTTCACAGCCAATTCAGTGGCTAAACTCCTTGTCCAGGTGGACACTTTGGACTGACAGGTCAGTGGTCCTGCACAGTCACCTAGACAAACTAAAAAAATTTAAATTCCCAGCTAACAAAAGGTAAGAATGTTTCTCCAACATTTCCATTAAGTAACAACAATGTTGAAAATGTTATTTTAAATGTTCTAGGAACATTAAAAAATGCCCTTTATAAATTTTGAATTAACTTTATTGCTTGGTTACAATAATGTTAAACAAACATTCTTATTCTGTAACTTTTTAAAACAAACCACTTGCAGCTTAATGCTCTTGATATGTAATATATAGCACTAAAATAACACTGAGACATCGTTTTTTGATAACATCGAGAAAACTTTAGAGAACATTATCTGAGAGCGTTCCCTGTTAGTTGGGTCCCTGGAGGTGCTAGTTTGCGTGCAGGCACGAGTAACATCCGTTCAATCCTTCCTTATACCAACCTCCTTCTAATGATGAAACATTACATCTACAAGAGAAATCCACATGCCTTTGATAAAGCTGGCTGAATAAATAGGTTTGCACATCTGGGTACAACTCAGACAAACATTCTGAAGTACCTCTCCACTAATAAAAAGCAAGTGTTAATAGCACTTAAGGCAGCTAAACATGCAGTGTACTGTGTGATCTGCTGGCTGTCATTAAGGTAACAGAATCTGACAGATGCCATGTAGTGTAAGATTTAGCATAGCATGTAGTAAAGCTCTCTGCTGTTCCCCAGCTAACAATTTTAGGTTGTAAGAATGTCGTAAGAAGGCCTTAAACTTCCTGTTTCAAAAGAAAATACATCGACATCTGAGAAAAGAAATTGGGTAAAATTTCTGTAGTACACAGTTGTGAGTGGCTTTCTGCTGCAAGTTATGGTCTTATATAATTCCTACAAAATTACTACCGTAAACTTAATGTCTTTTGAAATCTGACATGCTGTAAATAAAACTCAGCACATTACAATGAACAACAGTAAACTACAGAGTATATTGTCTAAGTGTTCTATGAAAACAGATACTCTTTCGAGCTCTGCAATTTGATTCTCCCTCAGCACTCTAAACAGGTCTAAATTTACATAGCATGTTTGTACTGATGTTCTTATGACGTAAGACTCTCTGTCAGGAGTCATTCTGGGCGCACCATCTCAAGTCAGACGGGACAATAATGTGTTTCCTCAAAACATTGTGTTTCTGTGCTGCTTTCATAACTATGTTACACTCTCCATCTTGTTTTTCTGCTTGTCTCCCTTTGCAAAAATACCACGTGTGCTATGAAACTCAATCACAGTCTTCATAACTCCCTCCGCTCTCAGTAAGAGCCTTTTCCTTCCTCAGCTCTCTCTCACTCTTTTCTCGCGTGGCCTCCGGGTTTAATGACACACATCATCAGCCCTCGCCAAGAATCCCTCCAAATGCTACATCATGAAAGACAGGCTCACCGAACGCATCCAACACCCTGGAGAAATCAGGGAAGCCTTGCGAAAACTGTCTGCTCTCTTGTCTACGCTACGAAAATTGCCTTCAAATCTAATCCGTCTTCGGTTAGCGCACTGGTGGCTCGGAATGGGCGTGTTTTTCGACCTGTGGAGGTTCAGCGTGCTCGGAACGGGCGTGGATTCCCACCGTACAGATACCGGCAAGGTGTGCGGCTGCTGAATGACTTTAATCAAAGAGACAAGTGGGGTGCCAGTGATGACTCATCATGCACTCAACGACAGTTTGGCATCGGCTTCCTGTTTCTCTTTGCGACCCAGTTCCATTTATAGGGTTTGATGCAGGACTTTCAATGTGGCAGGCTGTAATCAAACAACACCCTACACAGGCCCAGATTGGCTATTAAGCGGGTGATAAGAGGTCCCTACTTTAAATACCCATGTGATTTTTATGCCTTACCGCATAAAAGGTCTCTGACCCATAGATGCGTAAGATGTGCGTCACAGGCCTTGTATTGTGCAAATAATAAAAAAACAAAATGTTAACAGGTTAAAGCAAATAAAGATGCTATTTAACCAAAAACACTGAAAGGTTTACAAGCATTTTTCTTTAAAAGTATTCAGAGAATTTTCTAAATACAGAACAATTCAGAAAAACGTTAAGTTAATACGTTAAGCGGTAAAAATAGCAACACTAATTACAATCGTTGGCACATAGTAAATGACTGATTCATTTAATTGTTATACAACATATTGCAGCTCTTTGATGTCTCACTGCGGATAGAAAACAAGTCTTTATATCAAAGTACTGCATTTCTTCAAAGGAAGAGCCTCAGAATCTAGACTTCAGGGTTTGAATGTGGGGATCAGGGAGGTAGGAGTATGGAAAGCATAAGAAACACATGCCTTGACCTTGACACTTTGTGAAAACTAATATGTGTGTCATATGTTTCTGTCTGCTATAGAGTCATGTTTATTGACTCATTTCCCGTGGGTTTTTACCCATTCAAAACTCATTGATTTTTGAACTCTGATGTTGACCTTGCTTGAGTGGTAGACATGAGTAAATCAGTAAATACATATTTATTTAAAAAAGCATATTTCAACACAAGCAAGGATTATAAAGTCTCTCAAACATGTTCAGAGTGAAAAGCAGTCACCTAAATGTGCATTCGCATGCTTTCAGGCTGTGCTGAACGTAGGCTCCACTTGCCAACTCTCATTAAAATAAATGACTACCCAGCTAACAATTCACTAATGTTTCCATTAATTTTTCTAAAATGTTAAGTTCTAAGAATGTCCAAAACGTCCAGTTTTTTAGATGTTGTATTAACGTTATTGCATGGAACTACTGGAACATTTTATATTTTTAATTTGTAATATTGTAAACATTTCACTAACAACTTGAGAACAATGTTTTTTTGTATATGATATTTATTACATTAAAAACTGTTCTACTAACATTACTAACTTTTTGACAACTTTCAAGGAAGCTAATGTTCTGAGAATGTTCCCTGTTAACTGGATACTCGTCGTATTGTCACTTCCAATCGTCAGTGTGAACACCACTTGATTTTAATGCTTATCAGCGTTTCAGACAATCTGCCACAAAAACCAGTATTGTTGCCAAGCAAGTAGTTTTTGTATATGCATCTCCCACTGTGTTTAACAGCATGTCTGTAGACTTGGTGCTTTTGTATACTTTACCCTTAAACTTGTTGTTGTAAACACTCAAAACTATTTGTTGAAATTCATTGATAAGTGCAGGTAATTGTATTGTGCTGTATTCTTGGCTCTCTTAAAAAATTCCACACAAGTCCTCAAAGAATCACTGACACATTGTTTGTTATTGCTGTGACCCATAAATCCAGTTGCCCAGCTGAAGGAGTAATCTTGTAACTCACCAGCAAGGTTGCCCGGTCTCTGTAAAGTGGCAGTTGCGTAGAGATCGTGGGAAATCTTGTACTGCTCCGACGAGTGCACAAGCCTTTTGGTGGGTGAGAGAGTGGCGTAAGTAGACACTCCTGCGGTCTGCAGCTGCTGATAGACAGGCGACGCGTTATTGGATGGAGACGCAAGCCGCAGAGGGGAACCTAAAGTGTGTGTACCGGGCGATCCTCCTATGCCCACTGCGTTGATAGGTGAGCTGCTGCTGTAGGACTTTGCAAGTCTCCCGGGTGAGGGCTTGGGGGAGGCCGAGGAGGGCAGGCGCTGGGTGGTGGCGTAGCCGGGCGTGTCAGAGGCCGAACCCAGACGCTGCAGTTTAGTCGGGGAGCCGCTGGCCGCCGTGGGCTGCATTGAGTTCATGGGTGAGCTGACACGCTGGGCAGGCAGGGTACAGCTAGAATAGTACAGGCCTGGCCCGGATGCTGCAGACGGCTGGTGGGAATCAGACAGCAGGGCACCGCCATGACTGTGGGTCTGCACTGAGTCACCTGCTGCAAGCTGAGCAGCACGGTTAGACGTCACCTGTGAGGAGAACACAATGATATTATATTAAAACAAAACATACCCAGCTAACAATTTTAGGTTGTTAAAACCTTTCCAAAAATGCTAGGGACAAAACAAGTAACAAAAGTGTTCTAGGAACTTTCAAAGTGTCCAGTTTTTAGGCGTTGTATTAATTTTATTGCATAGTTTGTGACAAGAATGTGACATTTTTTTATTCTGTAACTTTACAGTAATTCCACTAACAACTTAAGAATAACGTTTTGATATATATGATATAATGTTACAAAAATTCTATTAGGTAAACTAGATTACTTTATATTCAGATAGTTTTTCAGGAAAAATGAGGCAAGGACATAAATTCTCCTTTTCAGAGCCGTTAAAAAATAGGAATCATTCCTATGAAGAAAACAGATGTAAGGAAACCTCCTGAACGCATTATAAAAAGCCTGTAAACTGGAGTTACTGCACATGCATTTACAACCATATGTTGCAAAGCCTCACAGGATCACGGCCTTTATGTCAATGGATGTTACAACGCCCGTAATTTAGAAGGGCAGGCGTGCACAGATACACCCAGGCAAATTAATACCAGCACAGTGCCAGCAGTTTAGCAAAGCCCACGAATAAACATTTCTTCCTTTGGATTGCTCGTAATCACCATGACGATTCCGGGTGATTACAATGGTTCCACTCTTACTCATTTACAGAGAGCATGAAACCTGATTATTCTTATTCAGAATAAATGAGGTTATTTTTAAACTGGCAGTCAGTGCAATTTCCAGTGGGGATAAAAAGCTTCTGCTTTTTCTTCATTTGAATATTATTACCTTATATCAATGCAATGGTCTGAAAAAAATGAATAAATATAAGCCAAAGAACGATAGAGAGAATGACTGAGCAGAGAAAAGGCTGATATTAAAGGGTAAACTCTGCTTTGTTTGACACACTGCGCACTTTTCAAAACAATGCTTCTTCAGTGGTCTATTTTATCACCTCAATTAAAGCAAAGAAGCCAAAGAACAAGTTTTCATTATAGAGCTCCAGAGTTGACTACAGGGTCAATTCAGATAAATGGAACAATGGAACTATTTTTTTCATTGAAATTAATGTCTTGAAACAGCCCAATTTACTTACATTCACTATATGGTTCCTATGGTGACTTTAACTGTGCATGTAGGACATTTTTATCAAGCAATCGATTTCCTATAATTTTAGAGATCGATTGTTGTTAAAAGGTTAAGAATGTTTCTTTAACAGCAAAAGATGCTGAATATGTATGGCTTGACATAATCACAGTGGCCTTGTTTTTGATTGTAGCATCTTTTAAATCAGCACGCTGGTGTTACACATCTGCAACACATCTGTTAGCAGAGGAGATAAGTGATGTTCTCCTTGTTTCTTTACAGCAGTGGTTTTCAGCTTTTCTTTTCAACTGTCAACTTCACTTGAAAGAAGCCTCAAGGCACCGATTTTACATTGCACATCAATTAACAATAAAAACAGCAGCCATATTGTTTATTGTACAAAAGCAAACAAAAAAAACTAAAATCAAACCCCGAAATGCATCTTTTATTAACCTAAAAATTTTATTTTAAAAAACTATGTAACTACATTATGAACTACATTATGAACTACATTATGAACTACATAAGACCAACAATATCCAAATTAATCACGTGACACAGGCTGAACAGGATAACAGTCAATTACGGTTTCCAAATGTCTCCTAAATTTCAATGGTTTCCTGCTCTCTGCAGCCAATAATTAACTAACAGCCAACAATTCAATATTTATTTTGCTTTCCTAACCATGGGCAGTTATATGGTTATTTATTTATATTGTATTATAGGTTATAATTGTCTTTTCACTGTCTTTTCATCTTTGACCCTATCAGAACAGACATACAACCCAGTTTTGAACTAGAGAACAAAACATTGACACAAATGACTGTATCATAAGAGAACATTTATGAGTTACAACTCTTATCTTTATTTTCAAGATTGTACTGTTTTTTCCAATAAGACTGTAATGATTTAGACTAACAGACTGACTATGCCAAAAAAATGCTTGTGGAGATTTCAAAAAGGTGTTTAATAACTTGATATCATGTTATACTGAGGTGTGATGAAATTAAACCATCAGTTCTCTGCCAAATGCTCCATCCATCCATCCGTCTCTCTGAGGTTAAAACTGCATTTCAGTACAGAGAGAAGAAAACACCTATTCAAGGAGATAGTTGCAGCTTCCTGATGTGGTTGAATTATTTAGGGAACAAGAGGTTTTATGGTGTTATAAATATCTACATGAAAGTACCTAACCGATATGTTGTGTTATATAAACCTATCCTGAAGCAGACGAGCCCTCTTCAGATTACCCTCCACAGCAGCAGCCCCACATTCTAAAGCTCTCGCACCACACATAAACAGCCAGAGAGAGAGAGAGAGAGAGAGGAAGAGTTTGGAAACACAATGTATTATTTGCTTTTAGCAGGGAGAAGTTATTCTTTGCTTTCAATACAAAGTTATTCTCTTTTCTTTACGTACTGAAAACCTGCATCAATTAAAAATCAGAGAGCTGCAGAAGAACATTTGCAGAAAAACCCCCTTGACTTGACAGAGCTGAGAACGCAGGACATCTTCTATTTAAAACAGTCCTCTGTGCCCAAAACAGAGGCCTGTGTGTTCATTAAAAGTGTCAAAGGATGGAAGAGGCGGCTTGGACTCGAGAGAGAGAGAGAGAGAGAGGCAGAGCAAGTGAGTGAGAGAGAGAAGGAGAGAGAGAGAGGCAGAGCAAGCGAGAGATAGAGAGGGAGTGTCTCCCTCTGTGTGTGTGCAAAAAGCAGGAATTGCGAATGTCAGCTTTATCGAGACCATCCATTCTGGCAGCACTTCTGTCATTTATATGCTGTAAACATCCAAGATCCAGTTAATTATCAAACATTCCATGTTTATCCTCTGAACATTTATGGGACATTTCTAGCTCATAGCAGCAAGCTGGTAGTGAGCAAGACTTGTTTAAGCAAATTAAAGTTGGTGGAAAAAACAGCCCTGTGGGGTTTACATTAATTACAGTCTCATCGGCCGACACAACTGAACTCCCCAGATAATGACAAAGTTTGAAATGCACCCACTCCATCTGATGCAGCACCAGTAGTTACCGGCATGCTAACCTGACAAATACTTCAGCTCCTCTGTTTTACTTTAATCAAGTACGATCATTTTTCAGGCAGCAGCTTGAAACGCAATACCAGGTGAAAATTCAATCCAATGGAGTTGTTTTGTGCTAGTCCCAAAAAAAAGCAGAAGGCAAAAGCTGGGGCAAAAGCTATGGCATCCAAGATGCAAATTCACAAGAGACTAACAGCACAGAATAGAGCCGTTAAGCCAAAATATAAAACACACAAAAAAAACAAGGACATATTTGTAATGGATCAGAGACTGAACTGTGTGGTAAAGAGAGATGGAAAGGCTCACCTGGTTATAGCTGTGCACGGCTCCTCCGGGCTGACCACTGGAGCGAGGTGGAGGCTGAGGCTGCTGAGATTGTGCTGCGGTTGTGCAGTCACTCAGGGCCAGAGTCTGGTTACTATGGTAGCTGGAGGAATACTGGAGGGAGCCCTCTGGGTTCGAGCTGAGCTGCAGTGAGCTCTGAGACAGTAGCCGCGGTCCTGTGTGCAAAGCGTGAGAGCGAGAGAGTCAAAAAGAGAGAGAGAGTGAGAGAGCAATTTCAGCGAGGCAGCGATGCAGCCCTCAGCCTGGCAGAAGTGGCATACATAATTTATTAGAAGGGGAGGAGTGAAGCAGACAGAGAGGAAAAGAGAGAGAGAGAGAGAGAGAGGGAGCGAAAGATGCAAAAGACGAGGATTAAAAGAGAGAACCCAACAGCAAAAGAATGAGAGGAAAGTAACCAAGAGAAAACAAGGCACGTTAGGGAGGGGCACGATGACCGTTTAACAACTGACTAGTTGATTAGCGGGTCAGCTTGTATCAGAATTTTTTTACGTGTGGGCATAAATGTGTGTGTGTATATAAAAAATACAAAATCT
This sequence comes from Chromobotia macracanthus, assembly GCA_036877525.1. NCBI lineage: Eukaryota > Metazoa > Chordata > Actinopteri > Cypriniformes > Botiidae > Chromobotia > Chromobotia macracanthus. Next base: position 460,425 of record JAZGTH010000098.1, on the reverse strand, counting down.
AACTATATAAGCAAGGGCTGGAAATGTCTAGGTAGTAAATTTTAAAGGGTGATGGTTCAAAATGTAGATGACTTCCATCTTTAATTCATATTATAGCCTGCAAACAAATTTCATACATCAATATAGTGGGATTTTCTGCATCTATGGTTTAAAAATATAGAATATTTTTCCAACTAGTCTCCCCAGTGAATCACTGTATATACCTATACATTACAGAGTACATATGGCAAAATAACCAAAATGTCAACTTCTAACCAGGTTATAAAGGTAATCAGCAGCAGTGTGGCATTTTAGAGAAAGGCTTGGGGCAAACTAAATTGTATCAACAATTCAGTTTGTCAAGATGCTATCAGCCCTGATGTAGCCTTCAGCAAGACCAGGTTCAGACCATCAGTCTACATCAGAGATTAACTTCCCCCTGAAACATACTGTGAAAATAACGATTGTCTTTTCCTCCCCACCAAACACAGGCTGTCCCTTTAAAAACAGCTTGAGTTAAAGTGTCTCGGGTTTCTCCAGAGAAGGATGTTATCGGTGCTCCCTGCACCACACAATAATCTATGGCTCCAGTATCAGACAGATCCATCAAGCTGGTCTGGAGAGATAAGAAAATTGGTGCATTATTCCAGTCCATAATAGCGTGCTGCACCCATTTTTGCTTTCATTGATCCGAAAACCCTGCACAGACACGAGGGATACAGTAGAGCCCTGGTTAGCCTGAAGCTTTTCCTGCTCTGGATCCACCTGCAAAGCGTCATCAAGGTTATCATTCTTGGCAGCAATGCTAACCAAAGTCATGAAAAGCTATTATCTTATAGCTATGAAAAGCTGCTTAATCATTAGCGATTGAGTATTATAGCTTGTGCATTGGCTAAAACCAATACCGGACTTTCACACCTTTTGACCAACAATTTTCCATAATATTTCTCGATTACTGGATTAGGTTTATCATTTTATGAGGTTTGCACTCAAAAGCGCATCAAATATTTAGACAGAAGCAGTCAAGACAGAAACTGACTTTGAGATTGTATTAATTTCCATGACTTTTCCTGGAAATAATTATTAAATTCACTGATATTTCCAGAACAGAGTGAGCAATGGCTGAAATAACACATTTATATAATACGAATAAAAACTCAAATCATATTACTGCATGCGTGTGACATTACTATGCTCTCTTTTAAGTATTTATATGCATGTATATAACATCATATATATGCATACATTATATACATTATTTGTATGTCTGTGACTGCACATTGCCCTATAGGAATCATTCTCTCATCATCTGGAATTGCATGTTAAACCCACTGCAGTTACAGCATCTGACAGCAGTGACAGTAAATACAGCTCCTCACCTAATGCAAGGCAATTACACGGCTCTCACACATCTTACTTTTTCCATCCTCCCAGAGAGATCTGCAGCTCTCTCTCTCAGTCGCCTCTTGCAAAGTTGTTGGATTAGTCTGGCTGAGGATAACATCTCTATACATGTAAAGTAGTGGTGCTGAAACTAACATCAAATACTGTAGCTGAGCAGTACTGCATACTGTATCACAGCAAATGCATTCCACCTCTCTAATGTACAACAATCTAGTTCTGTTGTCAAAGGGGTCAACCAGAAACATTATCCTGGACCACTGGACAACACAGCTTATAACTTTAGTTTGTAAAACATTTTTTTTGACATTTTATTAACTTTATTCCATGGTTATAAGAATGTGATTCAAACATTTTTATTCTGTAACACTGTTCCACTAACAACTTTGGAATAACATTTTTGATATACAGTATATGATATATAATGTTAAAAAAAGGTCTACTACTTTTTTGATAACCTAAGGAGAACTTTTAGAGAATGTTAGACTGCAAACGTTCCCTTTTAGCTGGGAAGGAGGGCTTCCCAAGTTCCTCTCTAGCAAACCAGCCATATAAATTTTTGTGATGGCCCTGCTCCAAACACCAATGTTTTCTCTGCTTTTAAAAGCCTCTGTGGTGACGTGCGCACAGAAGCGCTCGTCTTTTTCCATTTCTTAATCAACAAGGCTGTAAAGTTGCTTCTTGGAGAGGTTTATGGGCCATTTCCTGCTTCTTTCAGATTAAACCATTTCCAAAGAGACCAAATTGCATTACATAAAACGGACAATGGAGGAAAAGCCAATTCAAAGTGGATAAATACAGAAAAGCTTCAGCTGGCAGAAGCTTCACAACATTTTTCTTTTACGTTTTACGTCTGGCAGGCCTTCATCCAAAGCAACTTCCATTGCAACACATTAATGCTATAACAACATCCCAGTGTCCCTGGGATTCGAACCCATGACCTCCAGGTTCAGCTACAGCAGGCTGCAATTAACTTGTTCCATTATAGAAGTGCACACAGACGTGTATAAAATATCACCAGGGGTACCACCTCTGTGTTTTGCTGCTTAGGTCAATGGCCTGGGCTCTATCTCACCAGGATGAAATATTTTATGAAGGATTTTTTATGTTCTTTTTACAAGGCTGGACAGGGCAGCAGTATCACGCTGCATTGACACAGTAGACTAATTTGAGGAGATAGAAGGACATAGAAATAATGGTTAGATGAAGTCTAACATAGATGGATGGTTTCAGCACTAAAGATGAAGCTTTTCACTGGAGGGACTGAAGGTATCACATGTAGACATCAATTGTATTTATATGTCTGGGATGTTTACATCGCTGATGAATGGTGAATGAGTCAAGGATGAGCTACCGTTGACGAGTTAAGTATCTGGGTCACATAAAAGTCCATATTGGACAACTTCACAAAACTCCTATTTTATTCCAGCTTACTATCAGATAAATTAGTGAAAGGCACTCTTTCCTTACAGCTCAGTGTAATTTCAGCCATCTATAGTAAATATACTTGCTTTTGATCCATAATTCATACGGTTATGTATGGCTGCTGTATTTTCAAGCTCCACTTTAAGGTGGGCATGTATATTCAGTGCCGTTATCTGTTTTTTATTATTTTGACTTTAAAGCTGAAATTGGATTGCAAAACCTATGGCATTTTTCTCCTGTCACTAACCTTGACAGAACGCACAAAGTTAATAACTTATTTAAAAGCCACTTTGAACTCAGAAAAAGATAAATGAAACACAATGTTCTGTGAGAAGATTAGACAGTTTACACTGGACTAATATATCCTGAATAAAAACACATGCTCAAGCTTGTGAGTTCTTCATCTTTGTGGAGAAACAAAATGGCTCACATTAAATTGCAAAACCCAAATCAGTTTTAAATCAGTCTGTGGACAAACATAGAATTGCTTTAGAGTGCCATTTTCACCTAAACCTGTACAACATAACATTGAAAGTAACTTATAACTTAAACTACAGTCAGTAAAACTGAACTTGCAGAAGAATATTTCACATTGAAAGAATATTTCAACTCACAACATTTCAAAAAACATTTCAAACATTTTTATAAACATCTGTTATGTTTATAAAACATTCCACTAACTTCTTAAGAATAACGTTTTTGATATGATATAGTCTACTAACGTTACTGCAATAACATTTCTTGATAACTTGACAACGTTTTGAGCATGTTCCCTGCTAGCTGGGAAAAGGAGGATATTTCAAACAAGACATGTTTTCTGTGTTTAATGTTCTGACGCACTTTCTGTTCTGCATTCAGTCTTAATTTAACACATCATGCAGACAGATGTACAGTGGTTATACAAATGTCAAAAATAAACGTTTCTATATAAATGCACAGAATAACATTATCATCAGCACTGACAGAGTAAAAACAATGCAAATTACATATATCGTCACAGATGCTCCCAGTTGTTCAAAATGCAGATAACTGTTGTCTATCTTACAGGCTTGGATATGGCAATGGCTGTTCCCTGTTTCTTTTCTATGTGTCAAAGAGATACTATCACAATTATTGTTCCACACCATTTGTCCAGCCTACAAAAACAGCACAATTTACTTATTTTACTATGGCAACATAGTAGAGGGCACAAAAGAGGGCACATAAAAAATTGTTTTGATGAATGTCAGAAGAGAGAGAGATCAAACTGTTAAAACAGCAGGGTGTAAAAAATGCAACATGATACCTTTAACCCTTTTGTAAACTTTAAGTCAACAACAGTTTTGGTGAAACCTTTTGATCGACATGGAAGAGGAAACAACGAAGACAGTTTTCCAAATATAACAACTATAATTAGAAGAACGGCCATTTTTGAGATTAAAAATTATATGTTGTGTAATTGTGTAGCGAGTCAACAAACATCCTCAGTCTGAAAACCTTTTTTTTTTGCAAGGCTGTCCTGGAAAATTAAATCACTGCAATTACTACCACAAACCGACATACTGCATGATGCTCTGTTTAAAGCTATGCATTTATCTTCTATATGCATTTTTAAAGCTTATTTCTCCTTTGCAACTATTTTTATATGGCACTCTAAAAATTCTGAATTCTGATTGGTCACTTACAGCTTTCAGTAGACATGTACTTCTAAATAATGATCACTGCCTGTTGTAACATTGTATAACTGATCACTCATTGGGGCAGTCTGTGTTTCCTACACATCTGCGCTTGTGTTCTGTCTCCTGTATCACTCTGCGGTCAATACAAGAAGGCTAATAATATAATGTCAACATAAATCATTAATTCATGTCCCCGTATTTATTTATTTATTTGTTACACAGCTATGCAGTGAGCGGGATAATGTACAGTCAGCTGTTAAACTATATAAGATCAGGTAGGATTAGCCGTATGTTTTCTTAACGGACACAAACTAATTGTCAGCAACACTATTGAATGAGCAAATGTGAGGGTTACTCACTGTCCTGATTATCCAAGATTCCAGATTCCTGCAGGGAACGAATACAGGAATCCACCAGTTCCAGACCTGTATTCAATTCCTCCTCGATGTCTTTCTGTCCGTCTGGGAAACAAACAGTGAGGATTGAGTTTAAGGTTAATCAGTCTTAAACAATTAGCATTGGTTATTGACACCACAGGTACCTTCCTAAACTTCATCTGTCATACTCGGGCTCTGACCTCTGACTTCTCCTCATCACCTGCTGAACCAGTAACCAAATAGGCTGAACTTAAATGGCTATTTAGATGACCCAGTTAACTAGTATGCAGCTTGGTCTGTGTTTGATCTGACTACCAACTGTTCCAGGGTCAGTGTGGTGTGGTGTAACCAGGGGATAATGTGTTACACAAGCTCCTTAACACAAAAGATTAACCTTTATCTTCACTGTTTAGTGTGACATAGACATTAGTCACATTATACAAAATTACTAAAGATAAAGTGCAAGCATATGCACAATACATTATAATGTAACATTACATTCTATCTCCATTTAAAATGCTTCTTACATAAGCAAATTCACAGTTAAACTGAATGTATGTATATATTTTATATAATTAAAGCTGCAATCCGGCTACAAGTGTCTAGTCTAGTCTAATCCACAAGCGTGATTTAGTTGCCAGATCTTTTTCTTTCTGTTTACTGATATGACGTAAGTCAAACTGATATTTCCTGCGAAATCGTACCTGACAGCTCAAATTATAAATCATTATTATAAACTTACCATTGTGAATCGGGGTAAGGTAGGAAGACCATTTGAACACTGTTGTGTACTTGCTCGATAATTGTTCATTTTTAACCAAATACAAAGTTAGAAGGATTGTAGCTTTGAATATGCCTTTTTGAAACTATGTTGATTGATTTATCCAGATCAATGTCATGCGCAAAAAAATCATTTATAAAATGACATTTACCTTGAGTGCTCCAGTGATACTGATCATCGGCTGAACTGCAAAGAAGAAAAAGAAGAACAAGGTTTTAACTGAAGTTGAATCCATGACTGTATTTCACACACAAGCATGTCGGGTTTTCATGTTATGAGGACATTTCAAAGATACAATGTTTTTATACTGTACAAACTGTATATTCCATCCCACTACACTAACCCTACCTTTAAACCTAACCATCACAGAAAATGTTCAAAATAGATCATTCTGTATAAGTTTGTTTCTTCATGGGGATCAAAAACTTCTGGTTCACTTGGACATTTGGTTCCCATAATGTAGTGAATACCAGGAAAACACACACACACACACACACACACACACACACAATAATCAGACATATAATGTGTGCTTTGTGATTCTGAAATTCTACACCACTGTCCAAGACAAACAGAAGAAAACAGCAGAGGTGGAAAGCTTTGATGCATTGATGTAAGAGAATAATTGCATGACCCCAAAACACAAAGACACCTCATTACAACATGCATCATACAACTGCGACTAAAAAGAGGGTGTCACTTCACATGGATGCACACTTGCCACCTGCTCTCCCAGATTTGGGACTAAAGGTTAAACATGGTAATGCTTCCCACTCTTTAGACTATCATTATTATAAGGATTTCCTATTCAGCTTAAGGAAGAATACAAATAACATGCAGGAGCACAGCAGGAAAGAGTCTGGTGTAGAATATTGGATTTCCTGGCCCATGATCAATGTTACTGGAGTCTGACTGTGCCAGAGGACAGTGAGAGAAAGCAAGTCATGGGGGGGTGGGGAGAGGGGTTGGCTAAAATCAGCACCTTTGCGGTCGACTGCCCAACTACTGTATCGATGCCTTTGGGGATAGCAGGATTTTACCCATGATGCTTTGCTGCAGCAGCCTGACAAACTGAATGAGGTGTGGTTGTGGACTTGAGTGTTTCCTACACCTGAAAAATCTATTTATCAGCTCTGAGCACTGGAGATCTTTGCTGTTTGGCGTCATGGAAAACCTTGGGTGTGTGTGCTGAAGAAACTGTTAGCTTGCCAGGCTGCAAAGCTCTCATAATTTAGCATTTACAGCTAGTTCAGATTTTAATTCAAATTGTATATTTTTGGCATAAAATCAATGAGGGTTTTCGAGCAAATTTATCGTTTCAAATATCAAAGATAATTTTAATACTCCTAAATAAAATATTTCCCTATTTTACTGTAAAATAAAAATACACGCTATAAAAATATATCCAAAAGAGCTGGCTGACTCTATCAATGAATCAGACTTCCAATGTTACAGCGTTTTATAACAGTTTGACAAAATCTACTTTGAGTTGAGCTGTTTCTCAACAATGGCCTGTATGTGTTTATAGGCAAAATGATATATCTTCTGTAAAACTCTTCCTCTGCCCAGTACTGTCTTTGTCATCAGCCAATCACATGCCTTCGTTCATTGAATTTCTCCTGGGGTTGCATTAAAAAGTGGGTGTTGGGAATATAAAAATGAGGAAAGGAAACGACTCGTGTGACATTGGAGTGACAGCAGATATTTCCAGTGTGTGTCCTTGTTCAAGGACCAAGAGGACCAAGCCATAAACTATAAACAGCCAGAAAGACATCCAGGTCACTCCAGAATGTAAAGGAATGGTCAAGGTCACAAAAGAAGACATAGCAGGAATATTCCATTAGAGAAAGTACTGTACATAACAAATCCAGTGAGCATGAATTCGCTCAATACTGCATTTAAATACACTGAGACACTGAGGCCAGGCAGATGACTGTGTTATGTATGTAGTGAATACGGGAGCAGGTAAATAAAAGATCAAATTTAAGATTGTGGGATTGAAAGCTGCTTCTTATTTATGCGTTAAAAAAGCGTAACTGAATGATTTTCCTAACGATTGATTGTGTTCATCATTTTTGACTGCCTACATTCGTCTACCACTGCAGACAGAATACCACTGAGCCTTCACATCTATAAACATACTGTGGAAAATATCAAAAAGACCACAAATCTTACTATAGATTTGATCTTGTCTTCACTTTTAACATATAACAATAAACAAATAACATTGCAACTGGTTTGGTCTCATTCATGGACCAACTCCAAATGATCAGTTAAATATTATGAGACGGGTATTTCTGAAGACTAAGTATAAAAAAGACTTAAAAGTCTTAAAATCATGAGGTAATGGTTTGAATCAGCCTGGCGACTAGAAAAGTGTTTTTGACATACTTAGTAAACCACATGCATGTCAATGTTGCAAAATTTTTATATATGATTTATTTACTTTCTATAATCCCATGACATACGTTTTGAAAATGTTCTGGTATTTGTTTATTATGTGTTTCGTGTCACAGGGTAAATCAAAAATCTTTTCACCAATACCTTTTTTCTTTAAAGCTGCAATCTGTAACATTTGTTGGTTAAAAACAAACAAAAAACAGTTATTGATAAAGTGTATAACAAATTAGTGTTTAAAACTCTCTTTACCGTAGTTTGGCATCATTTAACTTGCAACTAACAACATACATAATGTTAGTACATAAAATAATCTGCAATTTTATGGTTCAAACAGAGATGGCGACAGAGAGGCAAAAGTTGCATATTGCAGCTACAAGAATTTCATATTACAAATTCAACATTACAAAGCAGTTCCACAGACCTGAAAAACCCCTCAGCAATGCTGAGAACATTCAGAGCTCAGATGCTTGAGGAAACATTAGCTCTAATGAACCAACACTCAAGACGAAAGAGGAAATTCTCAGCTGACAAAAGCTGCGTGTTTATACAGATATCTCACCTTAAATAATGCATGAGTCTGGAGTTTGAATAATGAAAATGTTGACTTGTTTGAATGTGAAATGGTTCTAATAATCAAAAGCTACTTACGTATTCAGCTGCGGGAACGAATAAAAACTGTAAACGAGTCAGAAATCAAATAGCGGCTTGGAGTGTCAAATATGTGATTTAACAGGAATGTTTTTGTTGTTTTGTAAACATTTAGGAGGAAACATCAAAAAAAGTTACGTCAAATCTTGTAAAATGTGAAAATATTATAAAAATTACAGAAATTACGACAAAACAAAATGTCATGTCAGTTGTTCTACAGTGTTGGTTGCACATGCATATAGTAAATGCAGGTATTTAATATTAATAAACAAAAGAGTGTGTTCAGCCTGTAGCTGCTGTTGAATATTGCAAACGTTAATATTACAATCAGTATAATAAGTGAAATTTTACTGGTATTTTGGTTTTGTCAACCCAACATGAAACCCCACAATGTAGGTCATTTTTGCAGACAGCCACTTCCCACAAGGACAATTTAGACAAGAAATTTCAAGCATGACTTTGTGAGACAGTTCTGTCCATCAGAATAATAATTCCACGCCTTCCCTTAGAACATCCTTAGAATGTTCAAAAAAACATTTTTAATTTTTTTTTTGTTTGTACATTAAGTTTTTGTTGCTTAATGGAGATGTTAGGGAAACGTTTTTACACCCTAAAATTATTGGCAACACCCTAAAATAGCTGGGTTTATAAAATGCCAACTATTTTATAGCAGGCCACGGTATCTAAACCTGGTTGTTAAATTTTCTAGAGAAGTAAAAAAACAGCACTACACTTCATAACAAGTACCATGTTTTAGTCTAAATAGATGCTTACCTTAGCGCGGCACTAATAACCTGTCTCTCAAACACACTTCATCATATCAACAAACCACTTCCATGTATTATGCCAGTCAAGCTTGTGGTTTCAATTTTTAAAAACTTTAACATACCACAAACTCAGTGGCCTAGCAGATTTCAGCTTGAAAGGCTGTCAGACACCTTCTGTTCAGATGGATGCGCCGGAGCCAACCAGCAGGCGGCGAGGCGTCCAGAACCTTCAGCGTGATTGAGAAGCCTGCAGACCTGTGACAAGCTTTTAATTGCAACCTGTTGGCAAGCGCAGGCGAGCACATGGCCAGAGATGGATGCACGCTGGGATGCATGCATGCAAGTGTCAAAATGAGGCACGGGAGGTGCATTATGGGACGTCAAGGTTTGCTAAATGTCTGCCTGAATGGCAGGGCATGGTCTGCTATGAATGCTGTTTGTTCCATTCTGTCCCTGTAAATACTTTGTGCGGCTGAGCTGTGATGCGCTGCACCATCTGTGGTCTCTCTCTCTCTCTCTGCCTTCATCACCTGCCTGACCACAGTGTGTGTGTGTGTCTGTATGTGTGTTTGTGTGTTTATGCAGGCTCTGGCTGTGGTTTATGAAGACATAGCACAGAATTAGAGATTTCTAATTCACTTTAGATGGATCTTAAAACCTTCTACACCCCTTTGCCAGAAACACAGCTTGTTCTTTTCAAAAACTCTAGTTAAATTGCTGATTTAGCACTGCTAAGATAACTATCCACAGAGCCCTCCAAGCATAGATGTTTGCATGTTTTTTAATTCGTTGTACCCAAAAACAACGAATGTTTGCTGTGAAACATACTTTTTCAAATGAAATCGAATAAAACACATGCAGTCAAAATAACAGATGAGATAGAATTATCGTTAAACAGATTTAATAGTATGAACTGCAGTAAAACGGCATGGTTAAATCAATAACAATTACTGCAGGACAGCGTGTCCATTTGTTATGCATATAGGATGGTACAGAATGCTATATTAACTTCCATTTCAACAGCATTCATAGTGTGCAAAAGGACATCGGACCATTATGGGGCCTCTTAACAAGAAAGAAATGTATTTTTATCTAGCAAAGCCCAGTGATTCAGTGTTAGTTGCTTGCTGGACATCTCTGGCTACAAAATCCCCAGCTAACAACAAACGTTCTGAAAATGTTGGCTAACATTCTCTAAAAAGTCTCTCAAAGAGATTTATCAAAATTGTTCTTGCAGTAACATTATTAGAACATTTTTTAACATGATAGCATATAAGATGTTAGTGGAACATTTTAAAACTTTAAAAAAATGTTTGAATAACATTCTTATAACCATGCAATAATTTTAATAAAAATGTCTACAAAATCTGGACATTTTTTTAGAACTTTCAAAATATGATTTTTAACATTTTTGTTACGTAATGGAAACATTAGGGAAATGTTATTGCAACCTAAAATTGTTAGCTGGGTCTGAGCTGCTGAATAAGATACAAACCTCTCATTCATGACTCGGTGGGAATTAGCTTCAGTGGATTTGCTCCTGAATGCTTCATTAGAATGAAGCCCTGCTTTTAACGCAAAGCAGACAACTTTAATAACCTCTGCTGTCAGTTCAATTGAGCGGGGCATTTCTGTTCCACAGCAGAAGGAGAAATAAGAAAACCAGCCACACACACACTTGTACCATCTGCAGAAATGGTTAAGGGTCTCTGTACCCAGAACTGTACACTTTAGAAAAGTGGAACTGAATATGCTTTGTAAAAAGGGCATTTCTATAAAATACTAGCTTTGGTGACTTTATGTGGCTTTCCTTGAAGTCCGAGCATTTTTAGTGTGTTAGTTTTGAAAGGATTAGCACAACCTGACTTTTCTTTATACTTAGCTGAATAGTGGTCACACACGGCATTAAGAATGTAAATATTACTTCACACACAACAACAAATACAGGCAACAGGACATGATGTCAAACTCTAGCTTCTATTTATAATAATACATACACATAAAACATTAATATTAAATTAAAAAATTTTGTGTCACACCATGTAGCTTTGAATGTTGTGTCCTTATATGGACCCAATTCATCAAATGTCCAATTCATCAAATGTCTTTCTAAACTTTGGTAAGCAGTCAAAGTTTGCGTTCACATGCATATCAATGGAAGTGAATTGGGCACAAATTCTAGTGTGACCGCACCTTTAATTAAAGGCACAATTGAACAGAACAGTCAGTGTTTATTACAAGGCTCAGTGCTGCACAACAATCTGTGACAGAAAGTCCCCAAAAGTTCAGCAGAATTCAAACACCTGTTATCCACAATCAACACATCCCCATTTTTGGATGTATTATAGACTTTTTTATTTGTATATTGCATCATAAATTAAAAAAAAATCCACAAAAGTCACAGATTCTATGTGGATGTTGTACAATTTACAATTAACGGATCAATTTTGTTACATACCTTCATAAAACCTTTCATATTGCATGAGAGATTCGCAATTGACAACACGTTTGTCATTATTTGTTGTCATTATTATTATTGCTTATTACTTTGCAAATGCTCAGATAGGACTTAATGTATATAACAAAAGTTAAAAGCCTACAGATAACCCAGATCTGTCACACAGGCATCGCAGGGCAAACATCAGACTAAAGCAATAATGACAAGGCTGAAATGTCTTCCCCCTTTAGAAGCAATTAAAAGCAGCCTGCCACACTGCACTGTGTGTCTTTAAAAGCGGTCGTATCAAAGAAAAGACAGAGCGCATCACTGGATGACTGCTTCAGAGAACAATATTTCCTAAACTGAAGTTCTATACATATTTCAAGAACTCGTTACGTGGGAGGTGTGCAGACACGCTACAAAGACTGACTGTTTTAGTACACCTCATTTTTCAGGACTGACGACCATCACTATCTCAGATTTACCGTTCAACTGGTTTAGAGTCACCTGACAGACGGCACAAAATCAAACATTTTCAGAGAGGCTAGCAACAGCAACCTAACCCTCAGAGTGCTCACTAAAGCCACGCCCCCTCCAACACATAAATACAGACATGGTTTGACCGGCAGGTAGGACATCCTATTGTTACATTTGGACTGAACGCTATGGTTGGACGAACATTTTATGGTCCTGCACCTTACACAGAAAATATGTTTCTGGAAAAATCACCTTCCCTGCCATTAAACCCTCCAGATAAATAATTTCTCTAACTGCATTTCCAAATTAGTCATTTGTTAGTGTTTTACAGTATGTTTCATTTGGCATTAGCTACCTTCACATTTGTGGCTTCTCATATTTTGATCTTCCTATATACATCACACTTATACACACTTTGTATCAAGCACTTAATTTAGACATAAATATAATTATCTAAACACACACTGACAGTTATGACTATTATGTTAAATTACTGTAATAACAGGCTATTGTGTTATAAGTTCATATTTAGAATACACTGCAGTTAAATGCAAACCAATCAGAAGCTTTAAACTGATGACTCGTCACTGACATATATAAGCCTCATGGTAAATGAGCCACAAAAACAGTCCACTCCATCAAAAGCACTGAAAGTAGTCAAAAATCCCCAAAAATCCTTTATTATCCTGCACATTGCTAAGTTCGGAGAGGATGTAGATATTCTGAAGAGGAAGGAAAGCCATGCTTGACTGCTTCACTGCCTTATGGCAACCCAAGATGAACAATGAAGTTTTAATTTTAGATCTAACAGGCAGTCACACAGAGGAACTGCATTTGTGTGTGTGTGTGTCTGATCTTGTTTTTCTACCATTGTGGGGACCAAATATGATGGTTAAAGTCACACACACCTGCAACTTTATATTAAACATACTAAATTATGCTTTTTTGAAATGTAAAAATGCAAAAAGGTTTCTGTGAGGGCTAGGAAATAGAATATTCAGTATTCAGAATATTCATAGAATATGTACAGTATAAAAGTCATTATGTCTATGGAAAGTCCCCACAAAGCATAGAAACCTAATGTCTGTCTGTCTGTGTGTGTGTGTGTGTGTGTGTGTGTGTGTGTGTGTGTGTGTGTGTGTTGTGTGTGTGTGTCACAGTGAGGGTCCTGACTCATGCTGTACCGTAGGCGACATATATGCAATTACCTATGTAGTGATCCTTTTATTTTATGACTGTATACCTATTGCAGTTTATTATTGCTGTTACATACATAAAATATGACATCACCCAGCTCGGTGATGCAGGGGTGTGATTGTCACCACAACTGATAAATGTTTTGCCTTCATTTCCTAGAGGAAAACACTTGTTTTTTTATTTGTCAGTGGATATGTATTAGCAGTCAGGGCACATTTTATGTTGTGATTTGATTAACCTGACCTGTACTGTATAATGCTATTATCATCCATTTCTCTCTTATTTTTGGCCCCTGGCTGCTGAAGAGATGTTTTATCACAGGCAGAACACTTATTCCATTGTTACAAACAGAGCGCTGCAGAACTACGAGGGGCTGTAATAGTATAACACAGGGGACTGCTTAGAAAAAGTTATCCAGCAGGTCAGTGTTTCCCAAACTCTATACAATGGCAGCCCTAAAAAAAAAAAAATCCTTCATTGATCCTTCACTCAGAACTCGTACACATAAACAGTCACACAAAATATACTACAGTAATAATGCATATTTTGTATAATATTATACACAGTGTGTTAAAATATTACATTCATGAAGCATATTTAATATTGCATACGGCAACATTCTTATCACACAGGTTAACTTACAAAACTGAATAGATTTACTTAATATTTAGAAGGCTGTGTGTAATTGTTACTTGTAACAGTGTGATTGTAGGTTGTATTAGAGAGTTTGAGTCATTCATTCACCTAAAAGTCTGTTCTTTTGCTATCATATAAAACCTCAATATTTTGTCAGGAATCACAGAGATTAATTTGTGTTGTCTGTATCTGCTTATTTTACTCTCAAAAACACGGCACCTGTGGACTTTTATGAATAGCTAAGAACCCCGGGTTCAGCTAAAAATCTTCTTTACTGTTCTGCTGAAGAAAAACAATGTTGGATGGCCTGAGGGTGAGAAAATATTTATTTTTGGGTGAATTATCCCTTTAAGCTGGAAGTCTGTTAACTGACCACCATAAAGTAGATTAAACTCAGGCGTTAGTAAGCTTAATGGTATATTTGGTCTTGATAAATAATCCCTAAACAACATTCCACCCCTCCCAACATACAGACACAGTCCTAGTGAATCAGTTACAGAAGAATACTCATTTCTGACACTTACACACACCCTCATACATCAGGGCACATTTTCTTCCTCCTACATGTAGCTTATTTCAAAGGAGGTTGCTCACTTTTTAACTCAGACCCAAACTTTGAATCGTGTTGTTAATGGGCTCACATGCCCACACCACAGAGGAACCATTTATCTCTATTTACTACCTCATTAGTGTGATTCTTTCCCTTACAAATTCCATTTCAGGTCACAGAGGGAGTGATGGAGCGAGAAAGAGATGAACTGGGGTCCCTGTGCGAGCTGTCAGAGCATGTGTGAGTATGGAGTTAACTTTAACTACAATAAACGTACTGCCGCACCACAGGTTGACAGTGTTATGAGACATTCCACCCTGTGTCATGAGCGCATGCATACAGTGACTTCAGAAACACACACACATGGCTTCAGTGTGTCTATGGGATGGTCTCAGAAGTGGCTAAGGTTGGAAGTTGTGAGTCGATCTTATTGTTATACAACAGCTGGAGTGCAGTGTTTGCTCTAATGGATCCCTGAAGATAGGCTGGGTTTAATCTAGGGCAGTCCTCACACGCTGTCTGCCTGGCAATAACTTAAACACTGCTGGATGTGGGAGGGTGTCTGTGTGTGTGCAAATATGTGTGAAAACATATATTAATATAACTATATGTATCCTGTAAATATGTATGTTTGTCTACTTTTGTTGGTGAGGGGTCCGCAGGGTCCAAAATAAACACACAGCAGGTGTCAGCTGAAAGTTTCTTTCTGCTGCTGGTTTACTAAAGAAAATATTTCGATCTACAGGCATACGCTTCAATGCATGAATTTTTTTTGGCCAAATGCCAAATGTAAAAATTGTTTCACTGCTAGTTTGACTATACAGCAACAATTTTTTTCCATGATTTGAAAAACCTTTTGATCTCCAGGCTTATGCCTAATTGCTTGGATGTTGTTTCTTTGCACAAATATAAATTGTGACTAAGATACCAAAATGTTATATTTTAATTTTTTTAAAGTATGAGCTGGACCAGACAGTGAAGAAAATTCCATCAATAAATGTCCAGTATATATACAGCAGAATCTCTGTCAAAACCTCATGAAGTTAGCAGTGAGAAACGCAGAATCTTCAGAGCTGTGACTAAACTGATTTAACTTTACTACCCGTATTTCATAATTTTAATGACTTTACAATTATATTAAATGTAGAAAAAAATAACAATAAAAAAGAAGAGGTGTGTCCATGCTTTTGCCTGGCTCTGTACACACACACACATCTGGCACAGTGATAAATCGTTTAAACCCAGCGTGTACTGCCATCATAGTGTGTAATTCTGAAGCAGTGGTGCCCTCAGTGTCTGTGCTCAGGGGACAATGTGGAAGTAAAGGGAGTTTTAAGAGTGAGAGGCTGATCTGAAGCGACGTGATCACTGACTGTAAAAAATCTGGGACATTGTGTCTGGACTCCTCAGTCTCAGCTCTGGCTAACAGCACACACTCACAGGTAAGTTGGTAAGCCACGTCATACCCACTTAAAGGAGCCTCCACCAAAGTCACTACATTCAGATCAAATCCACAGTAACCCAGCTAACAGGGAACATTCTCAGAACGTTGGCTAACATTCTCTAAAAGGTCTCTCAAAGTCTCTCAAACATCCTTGCAGTAAGGTTACAATTTTTTTTTAATGTTATTTATGATATATATCAAAAACATCATTTTTAAGTTGTTAGCAGAATGTTTTAAAAACATTACAGATTAAAAAAATGTTTGAATAACTAAGCAGCAACGCTATCAAATGTCTAAAAAGCTGGATGTTTTGAGCATTCTAAGAACTGTCAAAATTACATTTTTAATGTTTTTGTTACATAATGAAAATGTTAGGTAAATGTTCTTACAACTTAAAAATGTTAGCTGGGAACCCTGATAAAGAAAAAGAAGGTGAGAACAAGTATGAAGAATTAAGGTGTGGAGAGAGTGAAATGAAGAATTAGTTACAGGTCTGTGTGACATCAGCTGTGTTCTGCTCCTCTGAATGCTTGATTTATTTTGGAAAATGTTACACTTGGAATGCATGGAAAGTCCAAAATAAGCCATCATAGCTTCCAGCAACATGAAACAGCATTCACAACACATTTGACGGCAGCGATGTGACATATTTCTGAGAAAGAGAACCTTAAGTCGAAAATAAGGCAGAAAGGAGCTTGAATCTATCCATCAGGGTTTGACTGAATTGTAAAATGATACAATTCATTGATTCTTACGTTTTCCAAAGGAAAGTGAGACGTGCTTTTGTGCACAAAACTGCATTGTCAGGTTGGATCAACAGCTGTGCATGACAGGAGCCACACACAGATTCAGAAAATACAGGCTGAAAATTCAGCTATTGTAAATCTATGGATTATTTTTTCATCAGTTTATTGTGATTGCATACCTCTTGCCAACAAGCTGTTGCAGAGTGAAGTACACATTGAAGACTTCTTAGGATTTGAGGCTTTGAAAAAGTAATAATGACGCTTGCCTCAAAGGCAGAGAAAGTCATTTACATTTGATAAAAGCACAACAAGCTCTGACAACAAACTCTTGTTAGAATGAACTGATGAATCGAGCACAATAAGACCAGGGACATGAAAGTAAATAGGGTCAATTGTGATCTTGTGTTCCAGATAATAGGGAACATTCTCAGAACGCTGGATAATGTTTTCTAAAAGTTCCCCAAAAACAATCTCGTAGTTCTTGTTGTTATAAACTTTTTAACAGTATATAGCAAAAACATTATATTCTTAAGTTGGTAGTGGAACATTTAAAAAATGTTACAAAATTTAAAAAATAGCATTCTTACAACCAAGCAATAATGTTAATACGACCTAAAAACTATGTTTTAAAGATACCTAGAACATTCAAAATAACATTTTTAGCTGGGCTGGCTTTCCATTTTACCAATGCATAAGTCACACTCTTCAGCAACAAAGACAGGCAGGATGGTGTTTGGATAAATGACCTGCTATGCTCACAGCGCATGTCATTAATCTCTGCTTTCCCCTCATTCAAATAAACAACACCATTAGGACAGCGGTCTGCCCATCAGTGCACTCATAGTAAATAAACCCGCTGTGCAGTTCGAAATGTAAAAGCAAGTTTATGGGTAGGCAGGCAGTAATGATGTTTACTCAAAGGCTTCTAGTTTGCTCACGCGGCTATCAAGGGAAGATCACTTATAATCAGCCTCTAAGCCCCTGAAGACAAGCATGCCATCTTTCCTCTATGGAGAAACAATGGCTTCAGTATTTTATATTGATGCACACATATATAAGCAACGTCTTAAATGTCTTCCAGAATGGCCCTCTTACACGTAATAAAAATTAAAGTGAGCCATTCAAAGCAGCCACATGTGGCTCTGTGGATCATTCGGTTCTGCATGACCCCTAATTGCCCAATTAAACACGCTGTGGCATTGTTTCGGGTTTATCATAACGAATAAATAGTCATGAAAATTAAAGGGCAGGGTGAGTTACAACCAGGTTTAGGGATTATCTAGCCATTTCTGCAAGAAATCTATGGACATTTTACATTGCGATCAGGCTCAGTCAAAAGCCAGCCTCTTTTCAAATGTCGCTTGGTGAGGGCATTAGCAGTGATATCAGTGAATGAAATAGCCAATAAGATCTTCACTACACAAGCAGACAGATGTTGAACTGTACTAACTATGAAGACCTGTTTAAGTAATGCACACGCTACTATTGGCCATACTTAGTCACTATAGCAAATATTAAATTAGTAGCATGACTCCTCCCACACTATTTGTGCTACACATATATTATACTTCCCGTTGTGACGATAGTGTACTATTCATTTTCTAAGAGGGGGGTGAGTGGCTTCTCCAGGAAGTCTCCTTTTTGCTCTCTATTCTTGCTAATTTCAATTCTGACTAGGAGAAACAATTGAGATATCAAAGAGATCTTATTTGTGACATTTCTGTTCTGTGGGACATCACCACTAAATAAAATGATGAATTTAACTAGATCTGACAATACATCATTTAGTGTGTTGTGCAAAAAGTATGACAAGCAAAAGAGACCGGAACAGTGAGAGACAATAGCTGAGTGAGTGAGTGAGTGAGTGAGTGAATAAGAGAGAGAGAGAGGGAGAGAGACAGAGAGAGAGAGAGAGAGAGAGAGAGTTCAGCCAATAGATGTTTAGATGAACATGACATCACTGATAAACTGTGCTGTTTTATGCACGCAGCCAGCTGTATTGTATTCACTATTCAAAAATGAAATGACAGCTCGTCTTCATAATTTTACCCTGTCAATCAAAAACTAAAAATCAATCTGTGTACTGTGTAGACCATAAAATAAATATGCAAATGAAGGCTCTGACTCTCGTCAATCGTGACTGCAAAGACTCTTTTCTTTGGTTCCATTTGCCCATTTTTGGAAATGCTTGTGGGACATGACAGAGGCAAACTGCTAAACGCAGAATGGAAAAGTCGCCTCAGTTCAAGCATTCCACGCTTCAATAACCTGTAAACAACAGACCTGCATATTCAACACTATTTATGTTTGTTAATTTTCAACAGCAGCAGTAATGGACAAATTACATTGTAATGGTTTCAGTTGCCCTAATAGGCTAAAAAAACAAGTGTGAATATATTTTTTTAATTATATTTCTATTTTTAAACCAATTTTTGAATGTTACATTGACAAAGCACTGAAGCTGTGAAACTTTACCAGTATTGGTATCCGAATTTGGTTGTGTGAAAACGCTACTTGGACTAAAAGAGACTTAAAAGAGTAGATTATGCAATAACTAATCAGAATATATGTATACATATGAATGTATGTCATAAAAACCTAAATGCCTTTGAATTCTATTAGAACTTTTTAAAGGGCAGTTCACCCAAAAATATAATTCTTCCATCATTTACTCACCCTCATGTCATTCCAAACCTGCATGATTTTTTTGCTTCTGAGGAGTGCAAAAGAAGATATTTTAATGTACGTTGGAAACCAAACAACAGTTTGACTTCCATGGTACGGACACAAACCACTAAGACCTTTCTCAAAATATCTTCTTTTGTGTTACCCTGAAGATAAAAGTCATAGGTTTGGAATGATATAAAGGTGAGTAAATGATGGAAAATTTTACATTTTAGAGTGAGCTATCCCTTTATATGCAGATTTACATGAGCCAGAAAGCAGCTGAAAACCTGTGGCCATTTTTACTGATGTAGAGTTCACACTCACAGTTTGTGCTGATGTGGTCAGCTCTTTTGAACATGTCCACAGTAGTCATGGTTTGGATGCCAAATCTGAATGATCAGCAGAAAATCTGGAGTGTGTATCACAATTGTGCTTTGTTGGCAATAACATTGGAATGAGCCAAGAAATGAATGATGAGTGAAATAACGTATGCCTGTTGCACCACTAGAATAATAAGGTGTAATGCAAAAACAAACATCCAGAGTTTGAAACTGGCAAAAATGAACTGAGGCACTCACACACTCTGCATTACTGCATGTCCTTCATCTACCCCTGCTGTGTACCCACAAGGCGTTCCTATTTAATCCTTTTAGCAGTGGGAATGCAGAATGTGTTGAATATAGATTTGTACAATTCCCCTCAGGTTCACTTCACTGCTGGTGTGAAGTCCCAGACCATGAAGAAAACACATTCACTCACACAGCAGCTTGAGTGTGTACAGTACATGTGTGTATTGATACAGTGTCTTCTCCATGTCCTCAATGCTGCTACTGAAGAGGATGCTGTTGTAGTGCTGGAGTTTGCAAAGTGCTGTATCCCAGCTAACCATTTTAGATTGTGAAAACGTTTTGCTAATGTTTCCATCAAGTAACAAAAACATTAAAAATGTTATTTCTAGTTCTAGGAACATTAAAAATATCCATTTTTTTAAATATATTTTGTATTAATGTAATTGTTTGGTTAAAAGAATGTTGTCCAAACATCTTTTAATTCTGTAATATTTTCAAAACATTCTACCAACAACTATTTTATATATACACACATATACGTACACACATATATAACAATAAATATCTTAACGTTACTTTAAGGATGTTCTCAAAACTTTAACAACTTTTAGAGAATGTTAGCCAGTGTTCTATGAATGTTCCTTGTTAGCTGGGATATTTCCGTGACGTTTACACTATAGCCTTGCGGTATCAAAGTGTCAAGAGTAAGTAACACCATTAAATTAAACCACTGCAGGGCTTTGCTGGACTCACTCATGGCTCTTTGGTATTTTCACTGCCATAGAAGTAACAAAATACTGTGCTTCACACTCTCAGATGACCAGCACTAAACTGTGCTCTGTTAAGGTCAAGTCTAGATTTCAATGGAGTCTAGCCAGAAGCAGATTGTGTGAATGTAATGGGTATGTGTGTCACTGTTCTAAGAAACAGTGTATCAACTACAGGTTGGATTTAGGCTTGGGCAATGTAACTAAAGAATGATCTATATTTTTTTTAGCTCTTTAGATCTATATTTCTCTATGTGCTCTGTAATAACTTAAAAAATTGATTTTGTCTTAGGGGTCACCCTGACATGCTTTTCAGATGGTATTGAAGGATTCCCTTCTGTTCTTATCTCTGATTTGCTGCTTTTTCCTTCCCTAATCATTCATTTCAAAAAACTTTTTAAAATTGTAATTTAAGAATGGCAGAAATGAATGTGTTGGCACAATTATATTTTTGCATGCAAATATTTGAAAAAAAGGCTGTTGATTCAAAGTTTTTTAAGATTATGAGAAACATCATCAGAAACATCAGAAATTTTTAAAAGACGTTTACTGTAGTTAAACACAGCAAATGACCGCAGGGCGATTGTTTATCTTCATATGCATTTTCAAAGCATTTTAAAATAAATGAGGAAAACATGAGAGTGCATGCCATGAGAGTTATGAATTGATTCACTGAACCTGAAGGTTTGACTCGGGCCCTTCCTATTTCTCTCTTCTTGACGGCATCCATTTTAATCTCTCTATCCCCTGCGCCATCTCAGCATAAGAAAAGGCACTGAATCAAACTCAGCACCTCTCTCTATCCCTCCCTGATGAATTCTGTGTGTAATATTTAATATCAGACTCAATTAATATCTCCATAGTCCTTACAAACACCCCCTCACAATTAATCATTCTAGAAGCTCATATCTCATTGTCAGAACATAATCAAATAAAACCCGTTCTGAGTGTCTAAGAGAGAGACATGGGGGTTAGACATAATGCAGATAGACAGAATTTGCCACTGGATTTGTCATTCGGCCTGTAATAAAATAAAATAATGGAGGAAATGCATTACTGTTCTTAGATCAGAGAGCTAGACCTTAATGAAAAGGGGATGGGGGAAAAGCTATTGAAGCAAATGAAAAGCTAAGTAACTAATCAAAAGGAAGCAGTAATGTGCAGTATGTAGTTAACATGTAGCACACTGTTAAACCTCACTGAAAGTTAAACTGAAGGCCCACGTGGTCCTTCACCCTCTAGTTGATCTCCTCAAGCAGGAAGATCAGAGGAATTCTTCTCTACGTCTGGCTTCCCATTAACACACTAAATAATTGTGAGGGTCACATTTTGCCTGCATTGTGGGAATTCAATTTTGTCAAAAGGAAAATAAAGCAACAGAACTCAATGGAATGTCCCCGCCACGATGTTAAACCAAATGTGTGTGTGTGTAGTTTGGTAATACTTTTAATGGCCAAACGTATGGATATTTCTTTTAAAAAAACACTGTGTGAAGACAATGCTTAAAGCCTTCAGCTCCAACTGTGCCCAGGTAAATGCAGCAAGACTACAAACTTGAAACAGCTTCGAGCAGTGACACATTTACACCACAGTAGCCAATAAAGCTCTAAAATATACTCAAAATACAACCCTCATCTGGGCAGAATAAGAACATTCATGTAATGTAATTCACTGCCAGTGGAAAACTGCGGGGTGGAAACTCAGCATTTTCAGTATCCAGTCCTCCTGGGCCACAAAATAACGGAGCAATAACAAATATAAACAAAAAAACCTGCAGAAAACCACTTCTGCAAGCGAGTTGTGCAATATAAAATGCTACAGGTCTTGTCTTGCTACGGTACTCTAAGTTTATATAACATCATCCTTGTAAAATTCTCTTTTTTTAACAAAACACTTTTCATTAAACAAATTCTCTGCTGGAAAATCCAGCAGCCAGCTGTACGCTACAGTACAGTACTAACAGACCACCTACATTATAAACTGGAATTATCTTACTGTACCATATTGCTAAATTGTATTATCACATTAACTTCAGTCTAACATAATCTACTTCAACAGTATTCTTCAGTTATCTGAAATGCTGTTCATTACCAACCATCAGCTACTGATTATAAATCAAGAAGATTATACACACTAATCATACAATTCTCAAGAAACAAACATATATATAAAATGAGAAGCCTGTCATTTTAAAAAGGACCGGCAAAGCCTCACACATACATAAATAAAGATCTGGCATCACAATTTGGCTGTGGAAAAATGATGTGACTTCAGATGGACAGAGAGCAGCACTGGTGAGCTTTTAATTAACTCATGAGCACTGTTGGCCTCAGTCGTCCCTATTAATCACTTATTTTTCATGACTGCGGGACTCACAAGCGCACACACGGCGCAGCTAAACCTGAGCATATGCTTCCGGCTGTGTTATTAGCCAAGTGCTCCATGACCTCTCTGAAGTTCATCTCTTACTTTAAGCTCATTTCCACTTGTGTTTGTCTTTCAGTTAGTCTTGCCCATTAGTGCAATAAAATCATTAATCTTTCATGATTCAGGCAATGGTGGACCTCACTCGTAGGACGTAATCAAAGATTACAGATATTAATAAGATGCCACAGTTCAGTTATTTGAAATGGGACAAAGTGTAACACTCAATATGGCCGCTGCCAAGAAAGTCCCGCCTTTAGAAAAGCTAATGACACTAATGATTCGTTGGGGAGGGGCTCTATACAAAGTGTTGTCAGGTACTTGCCAGCCTTTCTGTATGCGAGATCGAGCAGATAAAATTCTAAATTCTATAGAAATTGGCACAGTTTTGGCACAATTTAAGCTTAAGAAACATAATTATGTCATATAGTTGATGTCAGGTTTAATAGTTGGTCAGGAATATTGCTTTTATTGTGATCTTAACCAGGTTTTAGAGATATCAGTCTTCCTTATTCAAGTAGATAGGACTTGGTCTTGTATGACTGAAATAGCTGCCCAGAGGCATTAAACATATGGCCACTGGAGTGTGAAGACTTTCCTTAAAGGGACTTAGACGTAATTTAACTAGCAGGTTTCTAGAGATCATGCAAGGTTTTAAATGAGATCCTTCTGATGTAACCTCAAAAGTAAAAAAAAAAAGTCTTCAAAAACATCTTTGCACGGTAAATAATCAGGCAGTAACTGCCCACATCAAATTGAGCTACCCTGCAGAAGTACATGATCTCTCTTGCAGTATAACAAGGCAACACTTGTTAGCATGCCAAATATTTTAAGGCTTTCCTCCCCAAGCACCATTTTGTAGGCAATTCTTATTCATGAAGGCACTGAGGGCACAATCAAAACTTTATGAGGCATTGATTGCTATTCAAGAAATGGCTATGGTGACTGACTGGCCCTTGAGTTGTTGGATTTTGCACAGCCCTCATCCTCACGGGACAGACAGACAAATCTCAAAGACCTCAATGAGAGAGAAAAACAAACAGACAGTGGAAAAAAATGAGAGAGGGATAGAAATAAAGAGAAAAGCCCTTTCGCCACCACAGAACTGTTCTTATGAAGATAAGCACGAGGTGCCACACAGTGAGCCATCACCTGGACCACGAACAACAGAGAGGAGGAGAGAGCAGGAGCCAGAAAGGAGAGAGAAAAACAGGTAAACGAGTGTAAGCAGGCATGAGGGACTGAATGGTGGCTGTGCTTGAAGTCCATGTATATCAATATCTCTTATTTTCTCCAGTGAGACTGCAGTGGGGAGATTGTAAACAAATCAAAAAGGGCCTCAGAACAAAGATGCATTCCCTGGCAGGGAGAGCCCGGCTCATTTCAAGTCTTTCACAGCATTTTCACAAGCTTCTCAACAGGCCTTCGATCAGGCAAGAGCAGAAGACAAGGGCAGAAAACACATTCGCACCTTGAGCAGGGTTCAAAAGTATGTTGAACTTAAAAAACCTCTAGATGTATGGGGATATGTTGAACTGAGACCCTCATGGTGGTTTCCATACTCCACAGTGACTTCCTCTTTGACTCTTAAAAAGTGCTTTGGGCATGATAGAGGTGTTAAGCAGAAGTTCAAACACATACACACTTGCTCTGGGTGATTGTTTACTGGCCTAGCTCTCTGTGGCTGAAACATTCTGTAGATTGTTGCACACCTCTCCTTACCAAGCTTCAAAATTTTAGGTAACATTCATGTGTGTGGCCCTAACAAAAGGTTTAGGAGAAATATTTTTTATATTTCTTGAATGAAAATTAACATAACCATGACAATGACCAAATAGCAATTTAATGGCATTTGATAGAGGGCAGATGTATGTTTCAACAAACAAATAGACATTGAGCCCTTTAAATTACCTTTAACCTTCAAATTTCTGTTTTGGTATTCATGATGTATAGAAAAATAACACAAATTTTAGCCAATTAAAATGCGGTTTAATTGCTTTTGGTAAGCTTGTTTGTCTTGGCTCATTAATGGCTCTAGTTAGCATAGATTTTAATCTGAATTTCACAGCATGTGCAGACAGAGTGGAATTGTGTCACAAAGACAAGGGAGAATTGGAAACAGAGAGAGAGAGAGAGAGAGTCCTCTGAGGAGAGCTACAGTGAATTGCTCTAACTTTCATCAATAGTCTCTCTCTCTCTCTCTCTCTCTCTCTCTCCCTTTATACAGCCTCTCACCATCACTGATAACATCTGTCAATAGCAGACATTCAACATCAGCACTTCTCCACTCCTCTCATTATGACATCAATCACCTACTATGACATCATCCTCCTATGACATCAATCATTTCCAGCGCCTCCGCTCTTAACTGTCTGAATTGCTGACTGTTTTATCAGCCATTGGATTTCTTGTTTCTTTAGGGAGAAAAACCCTATAGTGCAGAACTTATTCTAGTTTGCAAAGAAACAAATAAACAAACGCACAGCTGGAGAAGAGCCTTCATTAGGGGGTTGATGATGTATATTCCTGCAGCTGTACACTCTTTGGCTCATAACAGACGCATCTACTGTATACACAGTCATTAAAAAAACTCCCTGTCCTCTTCTGCCTGAAACAACAGCAGGCGTTGCAATCCAGTTGCTCATAACTATTGTTTTACATTTCCTGAAACAAAGACAAAAGGGAGGGGTGAGTGAGGAGTTGAGTGGTTACCAAAGTGTGGTTGATAGTTTGTTCTAACCTAGGCCATACTGTTACACCAATAATGTCTTAAAGTGATAGTACACCCAAAAATAAAACATTCCATCCAAGATGTAGATGTTTGTGACATCAATATATCATCAAAAGCCGTGGGTATTCATTTTATGTTTTTTGAGAGACAGCGCCTGCAGATTTGCATGTTATGAATGACCAAGCTAAAAATCTTTTTCACTGTTCTACTGAAGAAAAAAGTCATCTACATCTTGGATGGCCTGCACATTTTCATTTTTGGGTAAATAGTCCCATTAAATAGAATATTAGGCAAATTATAGATACATTTTGCTGGAAAAATAACACAAGCTTAAAAATGCAAATCATTTGATTTGTGGTGTCATTAAATAATCAATACAAGAGTTCTTGAAAATTAATATTTTAAGAGTTTGGAGTTAATTTAAATCCCTAACCCCATGTGTGACCAACAGAAGAAATGTGGTGTGTTCTTGCTGCAGGCTTCCTCAAAGCAGGAAAAAGGTCTTCTACACAACAATGGGCAGTGAGCCAGCTGAACAAGTGAATGACTCGAACCAGTCTGGTGTCTTCCTAGAGTCACACAAACAATGCACAAGCGCCCAGATTTATGGAAATTGTGTCTCTCTTTTTGGCACCAAGACTGGCCTTATCTGGACTCTGCCAATATCTACTGTTTAGACAAGATAAGTAAGCATTTGCATTTCTAATAAGATTGAGCATGTCCCATCGCACTTGCCATAGACGTTCGCTTCGTTCCACTGGGAAGGAAGCGGTTGTGGGTAGGTGGGCGGGGCAATGCGGTCACTACCCCATCTGGACCCCACTGTGATGTTCTCCCCAACAGAAGGAAAGCCAGGCCATACTATCAGAACCACACAAAAACACCCATTCTCACCCATTACAAAACTGTAATCACATTTCTCAGCTTGCAGGATCTTTGGCAGAGGCCTGCTGGAGATTACAGAAGCTTCTGTACGGCACGAGAAAACTCGTGTTTCTGTTACAACTCTATCAAATACTGCAATTATTGAATTTGCTGACTGCAAACCCACAATATGACCTGAACAGATTTATAGAATAGAATTTCTCAACAACAATGGAAAAAGATTTTCATTCTGCTATTAGAATTATCTGTCACTGTATTCATCCATATGAGCTGCTGAACCAGTAGAATCTAATGGCAAGAAACCTAAAAGAGATAAAATCATGAGGACAAAACTTCACGCTAACTTATTCTGTTAAGTATTTGTCCTTTAGCATATGCTTATATAACTTTATAACTTTGTAACTATATAAATTTGTAGTCTCACAAAACCTGATCTTCAAAATGACAACAGAAGGTATAGACTCAATCTCAGCTTTCATTGGCTAAGAACTGCCCAAGAAGCCATTCGACCAATATGTGAAGCAACCAGTCACAATTTGTTTTGTACAGCCTCATGTTTCCAGGTGGACTGTTAAAGAATGTGACACACACGTCTCCTGGACATCCTGTAGAATTCAACCAATCAGATCCCAACTTCAAAACTCCTGAAGTGTTTCCAATAAAGTGTGCCATATGCATCAGACATTCACCCAACGGCATGACATCTGAGGCTGAACTATTAGCTATGACAAAAGCAATTGTTAGCATATATATATATATATATATATATATATATATATATATATATATATATATATATATATATATATATATATATATATATATATGTTTCTGATATCTCCCTATAAAGCTAGGGTACCATCTGCCTAAATTAGCTGAACTTACAGTAGCGAGGAGAGAAAAATAAAATGAGGACCAGAGCACTGGCCCCCTGCTCTTTTCTCTGTGTGAAGAATCACTGAGTAGTGAATTATGATCTTCTGAGAACCAGATCACCACAAGAGATACTAATGAGAGAAAGAGTCAGAGAGGCCATTCAGCAACATTATTACAGGGGACAGAAGACTTTTAGCCTCTTTCAAGTCATTAAACAATGTTCTGTAAAAGGGGTCGTCAGTTTTAAATCTGTACCATAATCCCCCCAGTAATAGCCCATGGAAGCACTAGGAAGAGTGCTTATCCCCTAAATTCAAGTGTGCTGAACAATAAAATACCACTAGCTAATAATATAATAGCTATGGTTATCGTCAATACACGAAAGTTTCATTTTTAACAAAAGTTTAATAGTATTACAGTCATAAACAGCCCCAAGCGACAAGCCAGGAGTTAAGCAGGTACTACACTAGCTAATGCACAAAGTTAAAAACACTTGCTAAGATTAAATACCCTTCTGTGTTTCAAATAAAAGAAAGCAATTTAAAGGGTCATATTTTATTTTCCCCTAAGATCCATTTACAAGGTTATATGAGTGTAAACTCTCACCCTTTTCCCCTTTTGGTCGTGTTTGTTAAAAGTGTTTTTTTAGTGAAAAAGGAGTTTAGAAACTCAATATCAAAATGTCAAGGAATATTTGACATGACATCAGTCTTTAAATTGTTTAACACAACGAGGAGCAATAAAATCGAATCAACAATTTTGCCTGGTTATAAGAACATTACTGAATTTTTTTTAAATCTCTATTTTTTAAAACGCTCCACTATATAATGTTTAAAAAAGTCCTACTAACATTACCGCAAGAATGATTTTGATAACGTACTGAGAGAACTTTACACTTGAGAAAACATTAGCCAACATTCTGAAAACGTTCCCTGCAGTGAGATTTGCAATCTACTGTATGTGTGTGTCAGGCTGATAGGAGTATGATCTCATACACTGTGCTGCTAACTGGAGTCCTTCAGCCAAATAAAGGGACACAAAAGGCCATGTTTTCTTCTCACGCCTCAGTCTACGGGAATTAGCATATTTGGTCAATTGTGAAAGTGTATCAGGGCAGCCATGCAGTCGCATGCCCCTTTGTCAAAGCATGTGTGAGTTAAAATCATTACATTCGCTGGTCATCTGCTCGTTTGATACCAGTTTGTAGGCCAGCTTGCATTGTTCTGTATGTGTTTGACCAGTGAAACAGCAGGCAGAGTCAGGCTATCAATCTCTTCAGAGTACACAGCCAAAGCAGGAGCCAAATGTCACAGTATCAGTGTGAATGTAAAGTCCACTAATGGCCAGAGGCTGCTGCAGTCAATCTCCCAGTCTATCTCTGTATTTCAACTCAATCACTGCAATCACTTTAGCACTTTAAAACACTCTTCTTCTCTAACTCAATCTGGCTCCCTGTTCTTTTCACAGCTCTTGGCTCCTGATGTGAGGCTGTCTAATTAACACTGTAAGTGTAATTCTTTTGGTCACTTAACTGATGTATGTGTAATTCTATTGGTCACTTGATTGATGCAAGTGTAATTTTATTGGTTAAAATTATTTCTGTCAAATGCTTTAACAAAAATACAAATCTTATGTTTTTGCTTTTAAATGCTCTGATAAAACCCTCAAAGGCTTTCATTGTTATGTGCATTTCTGTAAAAATTCATTTTTTATTGTTTTAATTTTTTAGCAGACTACATCTCAGTTTAGCTAACATGTATTTACTGGTTACTGCCACTTGCTGTTATTTTATTACACTACTCTGAAACTCGTATAATGCACATATGAATAAAAAATACGTAAATATTCATTCATCACTGCCAAGATGGTAATAAAATTGCGGTGGTATTCTTAATTGACTGAAAGGGTTTATTTTATGACATACAGCTACAGTAACACTTGGACAACCAATCACCTGAACCATAAATGTCATGTGATTACTCTGAAGCCAATGGAAAGTGATGACAAGGCAGCAAATGAGTGAAATAATATAGGCTCCATTTCACACAGTTAAGAGCCGTCCAGAAAAGTCTGGATAACATGCTGCATTATATGAATAATATGCTACAATACACCTACAATACCACAGAGAAACTTATATGTTGCCTGCAAAACACATCTTGCTCAAATACACTGTTTCTTTAAATAGCCATCAACATGCAGAATGGTAGTTGGAGCATTGATCTAACTGCCCCAAGCTAACCAGTCAAAACTCGACCCCCTGCTAGCGAGGGTGTGTGTGTGGGAGGTGGACAAATCAATCTGTGGCTTGGCAGGAAAACAGCTCTGTATGTACAGTATGTTTCCACTGTACATGTGTGTGTGAGCAGATTGACTCCTGATTAGATGATGAAGTTTCAGGCTGCACAGGGATGAACTCAAGCTGCCTGGGTAAATACCAGTACTAATGGAAGAGGGAAAAGGGCTCCTGCACAACTGGAGGAGAACTAGACCTAAATGAACTCATCAAATACGTCTTACAGAAGGTTTTGCAATAGAAATAAAAGGCTCTTATTAACCTAAGATTTTATGTTCGGGACTAACTTCAATCAGCTTTCCAATATAACCCTTGACCCCCTGTTAAAGCATGTGGAACAATAGCGCATGTGAAACAGATGTTCAAATGCTAATTCAAGCACTTCAGAATCAGAAACATATCAGGTCTCCAACCCTACAGCAAACAGAGTCTTTAATAACGCATTTCTCAAGTATATACAGTGTTCTTTGTTTCTTAATTAGTGTGGCCAGCCGATCTGTACTTATTGATCTGCTGACCTCATCAAATCTGATGTTTAAGCTCACAGTAGATCTGAACTTGATGCTGCAGCAGTAAATGATGTTGAGCCATTCTGTGAAAGCGACCTAATGCTTGTGTTCATAATGCAATGAATGTATCTCACAAAAGAAAGAATAGCACACCTATACAGCAGAACTTCACTGTGTCAGGCACGGGGGCGTCACTAGGCCGTTTTTAGGGGGCCCTAAAAATGTTGCGATTAACTCCATAAACCATGCATGATTTGTGATCACCTCAGTCCCCTTTAAATGTAATATAAAAACAGCGGGCGCTTTAAATTTCAATATAAAACATATTACAATACATTGTGGGCTGAGCCCCCCTAAAATGAAAATCCTAGAATCGCCCCTGGCCAGGCACCCACGACCAGCTAAGCATACAAGGTTTTGGAGGCAAGTCCTGGAGCTTGACTCAGTCACCTGACCGGGTGCGTCTCATTTGCATCCACATACCACAGAGTTCCACCACTGACACACATCTCATTAAAAAAACATGTGTAGGGCTGCTGGAGTTAGGTGTTAGGTGAAACTCTCCAGACCTGTCAAGAACAATGTCAGGTGATATTTCATCCTAAAATGAAAAATACACACACACACACACACACACACACACACACACACACATATATATATATATATATATATATAGAGAGAGAGAGAGAGAGAGAGAGAGAGAGAAAGAGAGAGACAGAGAGAGAAAGACAGACAGACAGATATATATTTAGATTTTTTCTTTATATGTGATCCAGACATTTGCGATTTAAAGCAACAAGCATTCACATGCACAATTAGTGAAGACTCTACCTCCCCAATTAATTGTGTCCATGCCATATTCCAGCATCAGAATGATCTCTTTGAATCTGGGCAACAGTTTAGTTCCATAATGAAGAATCCTTATAATCAGCCCAATGGGTTTAACAGGCCCTGTTAGCCTGCTGGTCTGTGTGGCACCCGACAGACGAGCCCTTCTGATGGACGGCCTGGGAGAGCACACATGAGAATACTGTAGATGACACACACTCCGGGTCTTTCTCATTAGCTACAGGATCTGTGTACACAGAGAAACCGCTGACCACTGTGGGCTTTACAAATGCTGACATGTGCCCCCCTAACTGACCTTATGGTCCAGCAAGCGCTCGCATGCGCCACATACCCACATGCAAGCTCTCTCTGTAACCAATGTGGCTACCGATCCCCTGAAGAAACAGGAAAAATCAATGTCTTGTGTTTCACAAACCACTGCAAAGTAATGAAAGTCATTCATTACATCAGCCTGCAGCCAAAACACTTTATACTTCCTCTAAGCGTTTTACACCAAACCATCTATTAGGTTCTTTTCTCTTTACTCTCATCACATGCAAATGATTGTGTTTAAAACACAATACCACATTAATTTAGAGGTCAAGATCACTTCTCTTCCTCAATTATACCAATTTAGGTGTAATTTACATGGTAATGGTGACCTTATCTACTCATCAGTACTTGTTTGTTTGGCCCAGGTAATGAATTAACATTGGGTCCAGTGGTAACCAGCTAAGCCTCTAAACCTTTGACTACACCACTTGTTACAGCAAATTAGATATTTATAGGCTGATATTTGGCTTTTCAGATGCAAACACGGTGCTGAAATTAACCTACAGCCTTTTTACGAATTAATAAACATTAACAATAAACAAATTTTTACATTATTTGGTGAATTTTCACATATTGTTGTTAGGGTTCCTTATAGATAAATACAGTTTTTTTAAGTATTTCAGAAATGTATTCAGCAATTTATTTCAGATTATATATTATTATATAGAGAAATTATGTAATTATATAATAAAAATGTTTTCACATTTTTTTGCACTGGCTATATAAAATGTCACCATAAAGAAACATCATAAAGATAATAATAAACGTAATAAAGGACATAACCTCCCAAAAGTATGTCTACTCATGTATGTTCAGTGTACAATGACAATTCCACCATTGTCATTGTGTCTTTTGGTGAGGTATAATTGTAGTATAACTGAAAATCAACTTATTTGGAGTGTCTGCACTTGGTGTCATTTTCCTCATTCTATAAGTGTAATTCCTCTCATCTCGGTCCCTTATGCACACACACACTAAGAGGCTTATGATGACATTATAAAGAGAACCATCAAAACTTTCTGATCGGCATTTTCTCAATGGATGCGGCATCTGTCTGCACTGTGCTCTGGTTAAATTCTAAACAATCATACCTAATTATGGCTAAAATCACAGCCGTTTCTACTATTAAATGTTGGTTTAATAACACAGACACACAAGCATTATTTCAATACCACCATACACAGGTGCTAACACAAGTTTACCATCACATCCTGATCTAAAAAAACAAATCACAATTTTTACAAAATCACAAGTATGGAAATTAGTTCCAGTTTTTTTAGTTCCATTTGTTCCTACTCTTGTTTGCCGTCACATGTTCTTTTGGATAATAACTTTGATCAGCTTACGTGTTATGCATGATCTTTGGTGTTTGAAAGATCAGCACAGAACTTCTGCCAAAGCAGAATAGACATTCATGCTTTCAGCCAAAGCAATTCACCACATCACATTATTGTGTTGGAGCACCTGATTGGCAGCCCATTATCCAGTTTGAAAAATAAAACATCGCCTTTTGCCCCAGAATGACAGAGGTCTCTGCTCTAAAACATGTCAAAGAACAGAAACCCAGCTAACAATTTTAGATTGAAAGAAAGTTTCCCTATCATTTTTATTAATGTAACAAACATTAAATGTTATTTTTAAAATTCTAGGAACATTCAAAACTTTTTTTAGACACTGTATTAAGATTATTGCTCAGTTATACAAACATTTTTTAATTCTGTAACATCTTTAAAACTTTCATCCAACAACTTAAAAATAATGACTTAGATATTTGATATATCAATTAATGTGCTACTAATGTTACTGCAAGAACGTGTTTGATAACTTTGACAGTACGTTCACCAATGTTCGTAGAACATTCCCTGTTAGCTGGGAAGGCACCGGCAGAAAAAGTGTGAAACAGCTTTTATTTAATATCCTCACCATAGGTTACAATTGTCCACATTTAGAGAATAGAGCCCTGCACACACAGAGCAGACCAAACTGAGATAACAGATGTTCAACAAGAATAATGCAAAATGGAGCCAAGAATGCTTGCACACAAATGCACAAACAAACAAACTGGTTAATGATGCTTCTCAGCTGGCTGTTACCCAACAGAGAAAGTGTAGTAAAATGTAGGTAGAGTTGACCTAATGCAAAAGTAACAATATTAGTGATCTACATATAATATCAAAAGGGCAAATAACTATAATGCGAAACAGGGCAAAATTTAAGGCATTGTGTAATGTGTTGATATTGATATTGCTTCGATCTGATACAGTAGTGATCTCTTATGTGTATGGGCAAAAAATTTTTGACACTTTTGTCAATTTCACTTTTCATCTTCTTTTGAGTTGCACAGACAAAAACGTTGTATAGGTTTGGAATGACATGAGGGTGAGTAAATTATGAAAAATGAAAAAACAATCGCAAATATAATTATTTTAAAACCCCAAAATAAGTTTTAAAACCCATAAATAAGTTTTAAGGTTGACACAGAAATAACATACTTCCAGACCCGGAATCACAGTTTGTTTAAAGCCCACCCTGATACATAGAGAGTAAGAAAACTTGGAAGATGTAAATGGGTTGGAAGATGTAAATGCACACACAGACAAAGAGCTAAGATCTGTGGGGGATTGGCTGCATACAGCACACATAGTCAGACATGTTATTCAGAGATGACCTTTCTCTAAACATTCCCTGCTTTTCCCCAGGCATTGACAGAAGACAGATGGAGGGAAGTTGGATAGGGAGTGGAAATAGAAGCGTTCCTCTGTCTTCTACATTAAGACACATACATGCCACACTTGATGTTAAAGGTAGGGTAGGCAATTTCAGTAATGCTAGCAATAGTAAGCTAGCTTTGAAAGCATAAGTTCTCACCCTTCAAAGCCACGCCTCCTTCGATAGTTCACAGAGGTATGCAAATGACAGGCAAATAGGACATCCTATCATTTTCCTATCATTCTAACCAAATACAATGATTGGACTAACATTTTATGGTCCTGCACCTTCCATAGAAGATATTAATATATATAAACATATTTAGATCACTTTACTTTGCTATCAGGATCTGAAGAGACTTTTAATCAGCATAAAAAACATGTTTCTGGAGAGAATCACCTACCCTGCCTTCAAGATAAAAGGATTTACATCAGCTTCATAACTCCTTATGCAAAAGCAAGAAATGTTAGTCAAATGCTTCAGTTTTCATCTAGCATACAAGGGGCCCAGGTTTGAACCCTGATCTAATATATAACTGACATAAATTGACCATAAATTTACATAATTGACCAAGCAAAATTACAACTGATATTAATATCCACTTTTTCTACCCACAATAACTATACAAATGAATCATCATATATCCAAAGTGCTACATTCTATAAATGCACCTATGGTGCTCGCAATGCTGTCTAGTTAGTCAGCTTCCTAGTTTTGGAAACACAGCCCACAAAGCCCAAATAGAAGACTGATATAAACAAAGAAATGACAGAGAAACAAGTCTATCACTTTCTGATGTGTTATCTCTCCCCAGAGTTATTTTAAGACCTTCAACATCAGAAGATTGACTGTCAAATGGAAGCAATGTCTCCTGACAGAATAAAGACTCAAAAAGGTTATTCAGTCAGAATATTTTACCATCCAACCTAATAGAAAGGGGAAAGTTATGACAGATGAGAGCTGAATATTCGATGAGTGTATATGTGAACCCAAAACCATTACAAGCTGATGCAAACTCATAAGCAAGGTGTGTATGTAAATGTGTGTTTGTGTGAGAATGTGTATAACTACATTAATAGGAAGGGTGTGTTACAGACAGTAAACTAGACTGATCGAGTGGCAGACTGGATTTACTGCGGTAAATGTTGTGAACAACAGACATTGCTTTACCTACACACACTAAAAATTATTTACAAGACTTTCTGTGTGTCACTACAGAAAATATACAATAAAACACGCAACAAGAAAAACTATGCACCCATTTTAAAACACATGCACCCATTTACATTTTTCATTTTCAGTCATAAATCTCTCAATTAGACGTGACACAAATGTAGGGACAAGTTTTCAGTGTTAAATCAGAAAATTTGGCATTTTTTTACACTTTGTGTGAAACTTTGTCAGCATGCTGAGTATTTTTACAATGTTACAATTTCTAGCCTATTTCATGCTCAAAAATAACCTTCTTAAGGCCAAGAAAGTACCTGGGCTTAAGAATACCATAACCTATAGAGTAAAAGCTTA
This sequence comes from Chromobotia macracanthus, assembly GCA_036877525.1. Classification (NCBI taxonomy): domain Eukaryota; kingdom Metazoa; phylum Chordata; class Actinopteri; order Cypriniformes; family Botiidae; genus Chromobotia; species Chromobotia macracanthus. The sequence continues at coordinate 424,378 of JAZGTH010000098.1, read as the reverse complement.
CTTTTACTTTGTATGAATTTGTCTACATGAATATGTATGAATATGAGTCACTGAATCGACTTCTACCCAGAATTCCCTGGAGACTCTTGACACTATTTTCAGTCAGGCTAATAAGTCATTTCCATCACTAGTTTGATCTCTCTCAAACCTAATAATATGCAACACATGGTAGAAACATACACATACCTATAGAGCCAATCAAAAAACAGAAGGCAACACTTAAGCAACTTCGATGAGGAATTATAATATATGCATAACTAAATACAATATGTTCAATAAATACTTACACATATTACCACAGTTACAATTCATTATAACAATTACTTGGTCATGGTTACACCATTAACATAATAAGACATTATAAAACATGACTACAAATGAATGAATGAACGAATAGTAGATAGATGTTGTACAGTTTTCATTACTCATTAAAAAACTGTTACAGTAAATGTGTGACTACAGTTAATGTGTAGTAATACCAGTACATTTTGACGTTGTGGGGATGTTTTTTTGGTCCCCATGAGGAAACAAGCTTATAATCGTATGATCATTTTGGAAAATGTAATAGCAGAAAGTTTTCTGTGAGGGTTATGTTTGGGTAGGGTTAATGTAGGGGGATATAATATACAATTTGTACAGAATAAAAACCATTACATCTATGGAATTTAAAACATGAAAATCCAACATGTGTATGTGTGTGTGTGTGTACAGGTTTGACAATAATTGTGACGACCCAATTTTTGAAAATAGAAAAATTTTAAAAACAGACTTAGGGGGACATTTGAATTGACTGAAAGATACAACTGGCCAATTAGTGTTTTTCCTAAATTGATAACTAATTAAAAATGTCTTTATCTTAGTGTGTGTGTGTGTGTGTGAGAGAGTGTGTGAGAGAGTGTGTGAGTGAGTGTGTGTTTTCATTTTAGCCCTCCCGAGCAAATTAAAGCGCTCGGACACACAGAGACTTTCTGTCTTCTTTCCTCTCTCACTAAAAGCCCCAAAACTATTCACAGCCACCAGGAGACTCATGGAAGGTCAAACCGCTAAGAGATGCACATAATTAACAAGTGTGAGGAATGTGAACTAAAGCTAAATGTTGTTAATTGCTATTGAATTTCAGGGAAGTTAATTGGACAATCACTTAGGGAAGCCTACAGGAAAGACTCACAGTTACGCTTTAAATAAAAATGATCAGAGGTCACAGTTTTCACTTCAATTCATTAAATCTATTTTATGCATGTGGTTTTCTGAAATTTTTCTTTGCTAAAGAATTTTAACAGTTACTAGATGAAAAGTGTGTGTGTGTGTGGGTTTACTTAACCATATATTGGGGACAAATCTGTACCCAAAAGTCAGCAACATTTGATAGATTTTAGCAAAACTTCCCTTTTGGGGACATCATTATTTACAAATGCTATAAAAATATAGTAAATACAGTTTTTATAAGTTGTTAAAAGGTTTTCTGTTAGGGTCTGTGTGTGTGTGGAGTATGTGGTATGTGCGTGTCTGATGATGTGTGCTGGGCTCAGGTGGGGTTCCTTCATGCAGTAAATATCGGTGGTTCTCTAAGGCATAAGAAGAAACCTGCTGTTCTCACATGGAAACTAGCCTGACCCCGGTGCCCTCGTGTGACAGAATGACATGCAAAATGAATGCACAGTAGGCATAAATGCATGCACATCCACCCACAACAACCCACTCTCACATATACATATACATACATCTTCCACATACAAATGCCTTTTGGAATAAACATGCACAAAATCACAACATAAGTTCAATTACAGAATATTCAACAACTTTTCCCTCATTAGTGCACAAAGTCAAAAAATGTGTCCATATTTCATAACCAAACGCTTCATCCTTCAGAAATCTGATGTAATTAGAGGGTTAGACTGGTTGAAACATTAGATGTCCACAGCCATCACACACCCACACGGTACATTAGCATTACCTGATGCTGCTCATGCTGCCACCTGTCTCAGATCCCAGTTTGCATCGCTCCAATTGAGTGGCAACTATCTGACGCTCCGCCTCCAGCTCTCTAGTTAGTCTTTCAAACTGAAGCTCCTAGGAAAGAGAGAGAGATATTCAGATGAAAATGTGCCTCTTGCCCATGGAAAAGTTGTTGTCATGATGCTAGTGTGTTGCCAGGGTGTTGCTATGCAGTTGTTCCGAAAGGCTACTAGCCCACCTCCAACTCTCCATACTATTCTAATCTTTAGATATAGCTTGGATCCCTTGAATAAGTATAAGCAATTATAATATTAAGCTGTCTACCTAACAAGTGACACTAAGTATATTCAACGTCACATGTCCCATGTCCCAAAGTCATTTTCAAAGTCTGCTGTATATTCCCATGGAGGAGATATTCTGTGCTCTTTTCTAATTATAATCAGCTCAAAAACAAAAGGTGTTATTTTAATTAAATGAAACTATAGCCCCATAGAGAAACTTTGATAACGTGTAGCAGTGTGCTCGCCGGCTATAAATCAAACCGGCAGACCTCCAGCCAGGCCTGTGAAGTGATAATTACTGTTAACGCCCCAGCTGGGACAGAAAGTGCACCATCAGCTCCAATATAAACCTATTCCAGAACTGGACGGCACACATAATTGCTGAGACCGCCAGCCCCAGGTTGCCCTCTCCAGGCAGCCAAGCCACGCCAGGCTGGGCACATCACCAGACAAGAGCTTCCTCTCTAACGACACTCTCTTTGGAAGCTTTCATACAACTTTTGAGTCCTCAAATGGACTCACAGAATCACAAAGCCAGTTTTTTCTAGAGGAATAAAGAGATGCGTCTCAAAGTGTTTCATTCCTGCGATTCGCATCAGTGCTGAAAACTCATCTTCTTCAAACAGAGGGGGATGAGGATAAAACAGGAACTCAGGAACCAATCAGACGCTCCTCTGCAGGAGTTCTCGTCACCCTTACCTGTTTTAATTACAGGGAGTCAGCAAAATCGATTGCTGTCTGATCCGTAGCCACATGCATATGGGGTCGTACAATAGGAGGGTTTATTGATCCAGCTCTGAAAGCCATTTGTGGGCTGAATTAAATGATGGTAGGTCTCACCAGCCTCTATTTTCACATGCCAAACAGCTTTTTATCCCGTTGCAATCCCAAAGCATGTTTCTTCACCCATACTCAATCACAGACAGCCAGCTGTCTGCCACAACACACACCAACAAATCACAAACCTGATACAAAGCCTTTCCTCTCCACTCCTTTTGCCTTCTCTGCCACTCTCCGTTTTGCTTACGCCTGTGCATCTCAGGACACTCACAACACAGAAACCCAGCTAACAATTTTACGTTGTAAAACGTTTCTCTAACGTTTCTAATAAATAATTAAATCGTTATTCTAGGAACATTCAAAACGTCCAGTTTTTTGAATGTTGTAAACAATTTTTTTGTTCAATTTTCTAATGTTCTTAAATGTTCTACTAATAACGTAAAAATGACATTTTTGAGATATATGATATTTAACTTTAAAAAAGTATTCTACTTACTTACTGCAAGAACATCTTCTACAGTTCTAAACTTTTGCAGAACATTTGTTGAACATTACCCAATGTTCTGACAATGTTCCCTGTTAGCAGGAAAGCGTATACAGAACCATGGAACACACCATCAATTCAGATCCAGGAATACTTCATTCTGATTGGTCAGTCATGGCAGTGGGCCATCAAATCTTTTTGCATCTCTTGTTCAATTATGTTGTTATGACTGTTTTCTCTGTTGAAGTTTTAAGCTAATTTATCAAAAAAGTTACTAAGCACATAAAACAACTGAAATTCAATAATTCATCTCCATGTAGTTGTTTATTCAGTAATTGACAGTGTAATAACAAGGAATAAAGTACAGCCAGCTGGTTATTATCATGAATTAATAGATTGTTTTGATCCTGTATTCTGATTGGTCAATAGCTGTAAATTAATTCATGATAAAGCACACCTGTGACCATTTTACAGAGCTCTTATTTGCATCATGGTGCAAATCAACATTCTGATACCGTTTAAATATCAGGGACCATGTCATTATGGTGTACCTGACAACACTTCAGCTGTATAGCTTATTTCATTACATTCATAAAGCACATCTTTCCATACCATATTTCTTAATTAAACACAAATAGGGTGATTAGGACCCCAAAGTTAAGCAGAAGACTATACATTATTTCTATCCCACATTTAACTTTGCTAATAATTACAGACATTAAACTAAATACAAACATCATCATATATGTCTGTGGCTCTTGTAGCAGATCTTTAAAATAATGACATGTATAGTTCTCCTATAAGGAGAAAGCAGAACTACAGCTAAAATGTACAAAACAACAAAAACAAGCTAATGCCACTTTAGACCTGTAAACAAGTTCACAACCTTTAAACTCACCTTTCAAGTCAGCACAATTCACACCTTCCCTCTGTTCTCAGCCCGTAGCAAGTAAAGAAGCTGTACCTGCCCAAACACCACACGTCAGACAGACCAGAGGGAGAGTTCATGGTAACTGCAGCCACCATCATTCCACTTAAACCTTCCCATTAGAAAAAAATTCCTCAACTCATTACCGGCACCGCCGATCTGCCAGCCAGAGCTACTGAGCACGTCATGCACACAACAGAGGCGCAGTCAGCTACAAAGGTCTCCATGGCAACAGAGGAACCAGAGCCCACCCCCCCATGGCTCTAAATTATTTATTCAACAATTCATCGTCCAAAGGACCCACCCACCAGCCGATCTGCCAAATCAAGCCTCCCCCAAAAAATGCTCTCCTGTCCACTCATCTGCCCCTTTTCACAAAACTATCTGTGTCCCTACCATCTCAAAGGATGTAGGACTGGCCTCCCAGCTAACAATTTTAGGTGGTAAGAACGTTTTCATAACATTTCCATTAGGTTACCAAAACATTAAAAATGTTATACTGAATGTTTTTGAACTGATCAGTTTTTTGGAAGCTGTATTAACATTAGTTCTTGGTTATAAAAACAACATTTAAACTTTTTTTATTCTGTAACATTTTAAAACGTTCCACCAACCATCTAAGAATTAAGTTTTTGATATATGATATATATATTAAAAAAAGAACATTCCAGAAGAAGAACAACTTTTAGAAAATGTTAGTCATTGTTCTGAGAACGTTCCCTGTTAGCTGGGCTGGAATTTTAAGTGCCTTTGGGGTGAAATGCTAAATGCCTCTTTTCCTCCATTCTTCCCCTTTCTCCATTTATCCTCTGGCACACTGAAAAGCCGGTGAACTTTTACATCCTGTTCCACATCAATACGAGCCTGGAAGTCAGCGCCTCATAGAGAAATGGATGTGCAGAAAAAACTCAGAACTATTAATCTAATGCACTGCGTCGGAATACGTTTAAATACAACGGACGGAGAACTGAAAGTATTATCGGAGGGATGCCAGACCATTTCAGTGGCCTAAACTTCTCAAACCCTTTTAGCAGTACAAGATATTCATTCATGTATTTATTTAAAGGGCCCTTCACTGCCTACTCCTAAATGACCTGTCTAGCAGCACTCTGCCAAGTAAATGAGAGATATTTTTAAATCAGAGATGGTACTGCCTTTAAGCAAGTCAATCCAGACATTATAAAATGAGTTTTTAGCGGTTTAGTTGCTGGAGCAACAAGCCAGAGAAATGTTGCTGACCAGCTGCTTTGTGATGTCTCATATAAGACAGGTCAGCGATGAAAGCCAATTGATTAAAGGTTCCTGTGGCAGTTGTCATGCATACTGAGCATGCTGTCACCCTCTCTGCTAATCAGCTCCTCTCCTCCTTCTGATCTCTCCATCCTTACTGATGAGCTTGAGAAGATGGCATGGAATGAAAAGAGGAGAAACATTCTACTGCAAAAGAATTAAGATGCTCTTTTTGCTAAAGGGTGAAACTTAATATCACTATATCAGTAATGAGTGTGAGATGCCGTGATGCAGTCTTACACATTTGCAGTGCAAGCAAGTAAATAGAGAAATTGAGTTGTTTAGTGCTACAAACACACACAAACACACACACAATGGGTTTTCATGTTTTATAGGGACATTCCATATACATAATAGTTTTGTACAGACTGTGTATTCTATCCCCTAAGCCCAACTCTACCCCTAAACCTTTTTTTAGATTTTTGACCATCCTGTATGACTTATAAGCTTGTTTCCTCATGGGGACCTAAAAATGTCCCCACAAGATCACAGTTTACTGGAATTAAATACCAGGACCAGACACACACACACACACATAAACACACTTACACACACACATTTGGGTACCAAAACTTAGCGAGTATGAGTATTAGAGTATGACTCACAGTTTTCAGCCCACAGAAAGATGTTTAGCTTTTACTGACCTCTATGCCTGTTTGTATTATTTTAGTTTATTTTAATAGTCATGACTCAGCGCTCACAGTTTGTAAGTTAAAAGGCACCCAGTTGGACACAATTCAACTTTAAAATAATATTCCTAACAGCATGCTAAACAATATCCAGCCCAGGTGACTGTGCAGACTTTTGCTGTGGAATCCTGCAGAATGCATTTAAACATTGGTAAAGCATGTTAAACTGAGCTGAGAGTGTTACACTTTTACTGGTTTCTTAGGCGTAATTAAATCAGCCTAAATATTTAATAAACAAACACTCGTGGGGCAGAAAATGTTGAGAAAATTGTGAATGATGGCCGTTTCAGTTCTGCATAAATCCACTGAGCTTTCCTTAAAGTTCTGCCGACAGTAAATCTGTCCTATTGATTCATTAAAAACAACACAGCAGTGTTTTTTTCATAAATCAGACATCATTGGATTCGCTGTCCATTCACGGTTCCGTGCATCCACAGAGGACAATGCAATAGAAAGTTATCTATTTGTTATCGATTATATATATATTTATTTTTTGCTACATTCAATTTTTTGCAAACTCATGTCACGTTTTTGTGCTGTAGGGCAGTGAGAGAAACTACATGTAACTATATAACTAGATCTGAACCCTATACAACTTTCTACAAAAGCACATACAGTTTCAGTGTATCTGACACCTTAGGAATAAATTGCTCTTGTGTGGACCCTTTTGTAGACACGATACTATGCAGACATGCTTTTGTTTGGGCTATTCAGTGCAGGTATCGAGTATCCTGTTCCGGCCCCTCAGGGAAACCACCTGTATCCCCCACTGAACGAACAATAGGTCATGTGATCTTACGGTTGAGCGAAGCCTTCCATCTCTCTCAGGTGACACGTTCAAAGCAGGATGAGAAGTCTAAGGTCACGTAACCTGGCGTTCAGTCACAGATACAGATCAATGCCTTTCTTACTGGAGTGTTGCCCTTGGCAACCAACTTCAATGCAACACTAAGTCATGTCGGGATATCCATCTATAACATAAAAGCAGCTGCAGGTGTTACCGAGCATGTCAAACGCGACGTGCTGGAAGTTCAACTTTATACTATAAAAACAGACTATTCACGAAAACAAGAAAGTTACTGTTTATTTACCTCCTCCAGTGTATACTTACTAGTGGTGACTCATACAGTATTTCCAGGCAGCAGTAAGGTTCAGGATTACACTGGTGGAGGTTAACTGTTGTGTAAAGACAGCATTTCATTTACTTCAGCTCTTTGCTGGGAACTCATTCAGGGTTAACAGCATTTGTAGCACAGCTTTCATGTCTACTAGACTGGATTAAGAGCGTCTCCCTAAAAAGGCCAAAGGCAGGTGTTCTTATGGCAATGCAAGGAGATTCAAATTACAGTAAAACAAAACCAGATTTGTACTAAGAAAATTTAAGTATATAAAGAATGTTTATACAGAATGCAATCCATAACATTTGCCTCTCTTTGTAAACTGACATCTGCCGGGAAATCGGACCAGACAGCTCAAATTATAAATCATTATTGTAAGTTTACAGTTGCAAATCTGGGAAAAGGAGACTGATCTGTTTGAACACTGATCTGCTATGTTCTTGCTCAATCACTAATTTTTGTTTATTTTTAACCAAAAAAGTTACAGATTGCAGCTTTAAGGACTACAAAATAATGACTCAACACTATAAAATATGACTCAACACTTTTTTTAAACATAAGAAAATGAACACTTTGGGAGCCAGGATACAAAACTTGCAAGGGCTTTTTCTAATTAACATATTGCGACCGAAGTTGACTTACATACATTTCCCTGAGGTTCTCCGTAAGTTTTTAGTTGGTATATAATGCATTTTTGAAGATTTGAAATTTGTACATCGCTAAAGCAAGTCTATGAGAAAAGCACAATCAAATAAACATTACATAAGCTGTGGAAATAAAGTAAGACTATGCTAAACTGCTACACCAATGCATATTATCAGTGCAGATTATGGCTTTAACATCTATTCTGGTAAATCCATCCCTCAAAGGTGTTTCTTACCGAACAATGAACATTTGGTGGTTTCAAAGAAACACACACTGCCCAGCAAGCAGGGAATGTTCTCAGAACATTGAGTAATGTTTTCTACAAGTTATTTCAAAGTTATCAAAAAAACATTCTTGCAGTAACATTTGTAAAACCTTTTAATGCTATGTATCATATCAAAAACGTTATATAAGTATTTAGTGGAATGTTTTAAAAACATTACAGAATTATAAAATGTTTTAATAAAGCTCTTATAATCAAGCAATACTGTTAATACGTTTAAAAACTGGACGTTCTGAACATTCCTAAAACTTTAAATAAATAAAATTTGTGTTACTTAAGGGAACTGTTAATGAAACGTTCTTACAACCTAAAGTAGTTAGCTCAATCTGTGTATTTACAGTCTCTCACTTTGTGTCTTCTGTTTTGGGACTGTGCTGTTTGACTAAGGTATCCTTGACTTTTAAGTGGGTGGATCCGTGTCACATGATCCAGTAATTGCATTGCTATATAGAGAAAGAGAAAGAAATGCAGAGAAAACGAGCAGACAAAGAGGATGCTGGGAAATGGGAGCGAGAGGGTGCTAACATGAAAGACTGAGAAGACAGAAAAGGGAGAGAAAGACAGAGGCCGCCATCATCAGCATTCTATGATGTATGGCCCAATTAAATCAGTTCAAAAGTACAAACCCCGCCTGCCACATCTGTTATGCAGCGAGACCAAGAATAGGCAATTTACCCTAACACATACATAAACAAACTACACTGGGCAAACAAGCTTTTTCCTTGCCGGGGGAAAGAACACACTGTGTGCTTTTGAAAAGTCTTACCCTCAAAAAAGCACAAAAAAGGCAACACACTTAACCTTTACAGGCAGTGCCGAGGGAGCAGGACATGAATTAGTCTCCCTCACTATTTCATGAGAAAATTTATCTTCTGGAAATATCATAAGAATGATGTATGTTTAATGTGGCGGGAGGGACATAAATTAAGTCAAAGACTTCAGACTTTTAATAGAGAAACGAGAGCTGAAGGACCAAACTTTACTCATACTAGGGATACACCAAAATTTTGACAATAGTTATTTTAAGGTCATACTTTCTCTACTGTAAAATCAATTAAATAAGATCTTTGTATGAGTTGTTGTATATAGTTAGTTTATTTCAAATTTTCTAGCAGTGACATGCAAAACAACACTGTTTAGCTGTTCTTAATGTCAGGTCAAACCATCCAGTAACTGACTGTCTGGATATTCCTGATGGAGTGGCAGAGAGTTCTGGAACTTACACAGTTATCCTAAATGGACAGATTTGTAAATATCTGTAATGAGCAACACAGTACCACTGTGGGATACTGGTTAGAGAGTCAGACTTGTAACCAGAAGGTCACTGTTTTGATTCTCAATGCTGACAGGAAGCAACTGAGATGCCCTTGAGTAAAGCACCCCCAAATGCTCCCCGGGTGCCACAGTGGCACCACTGCTTCAGGTGTTTGTTCATGGTTTGCAGTGTGTGTGTTCACAGCTCACTGCTCCAATGTGTGTACACTGACTAGATGGGTTAAATGCAGAGGACAAATTCTGAGTATGGTTTACCATACTTCCATTCACTTTACACAGGCTCACAAGACATAAGAAGCATTTATTGGTTGTCTTTCATATAAATTTGTAGAGCATATAAATGTGACCACTTGGAAAACAGCAGCATGTTCCTCAGACACCTTCTTAACACTTCCTCTGAAGGTACCACAAGAAAGACTTCATGCTCCTCTGAGGGCAGACTCGCGACAATACACAGTAAACCAGAACTTTAAAATGTCAGTGACTAAATGCCTATTTATACCATAGTTGTGCCTCTACATCAATGCTGACCACATGAGTAATTTTCGCATGGTCTCCGGCTCTTTGTCTCACTGCATCTGTTCACCCGATTTGGTTCTGTGACAAACGTAACATCATCGATTCCTCAGAGATGATTGTTTTGATGGATCGCAGCCTTAGAAAGACAGGTCCTCAGTCTCTAGCTCGAATCATTCAGTAAAACTGAGAAAATGGAAAAGGTCAACTTAAACGAAGAAAACAATATAACCGTCACAGGAGAGAAATCCTTTTATTCAGCCCCTTTGCTCTGCTTTTGCTCTGATCGTGTGAAATGTAAAGAACTGCACAGCAGGTGCTCTCTTAAAGGTGACGGCAGGTATAGAGAGTGAGCTCGGGAATGGATGGATATATTTGGAATAAGATATACTGTATGATGCGCAAGGCTGGTCTTTGAAGGAATGTTCAAAAACTCAACTCAAAAACTCAAGTTTTTCAACTTATTTCAATATTAAAAACTAATTCTGTAATGTTTTCAAAACATTCCACTACCAGCTTAAAAACAACATTTTTGAGGTATAATATATAACTTTGAGAAATGTTTTTGTTACAAACTATTGTTACTGCAAGAACATTTTTTGGTAACTGAGAGAACTTTGAGAGAACATAAGCCAATGTTCTAAGAACGTTCCTTGTTAGCTGGGAAGGTGTCTGTTTTACTCACTTAAAATGCACATTTATAAATGCACATGAAAAGCTTTAGGACCTTATTACATCACACAATGTCCTAAAGAAGTGATACAAGCTCTCTACATGTAAATCTGAGATTCTGATTTAAAATGACAGGCCTATCCAAAATGTGGCGTTTTTTTTCCCTTTTATTTCAACCCACCAAATAAACCCACCATGTGAAATGCATTCAATAACCATGTCAGTATAACCATACCTTATTCCGCACTGAAAGCGTTTGTCAGCTCTTTTCAAAGTAATAAAACCGAGACAGGTGATTGGCTGTTGTGCTGGCTGTTTTCACCATACAACAAACCTTCTATCACTACACACACACACACACACAATCTGACATTGAACAGGCATTCTTTACATTCAACAAAAAGCAGCCCTTGTCAGATTGACAGTAGAATTAAGATATGACATACAAAACCTTCGCTTCCTCAAGCTCCATCCTACGGCTTTAAATGAATTATGTGCTGGAGCCTCATCTCCCAATTCATAAAATGACAAATCTATGACACACACACACTTACATACACGTTTACTTATCTATGTAAATGGGGACATTTCATAGACTTCCATTGTTTTAATACACAGCTAGTTATAAACAATTTAACCCAACCCTAACCCACACGCCAACACTAAAAAAAAAATCTGCATTTTTACAATTTCAGAAAAACTTTACTTACAATTTTTTATAGCATTTTTACAAATAAAGACATCCCTAAAATGAGGTTCAGTTCAGATTTGCTGACTTGTGGGTACAAATTTATCACTAATATCTGCTTAAGTACACACACAGACCCTCCATCCTGACCATCAACACAACACTCTTGCACACACAATATTCCTTAATTGTCATCAAAAATCTATTCATGTATAAAACAAGCACTGGCACGATCAACACAAAACGTGTGTGACTCATTACAAAACTACAAGCAATTCTTTATTAAAGAACCTGCCTCCTAACAACATACTTTATAGGCTGGTTCTATGTCTAGTTACATGTTACGGATGACACCAGCGCACACAGAGAAATCTAATTCAGTTAGAACGCTCTCATTAGACTTTAGTATGGTGCACAGAAAGCGAAGCCCGGCACAGACAAGCTCATAATTAAATCTTCACCATCAAGAATGCAGTGCAAAGAACATGCGCTGCAGGAGAGATATTGGTCTCCCGCTAATTCCACATCATTTGAGTTTCACCTAACACAACGTATTGCCGTTTACTAGCATGCACAATGGCATTTCTAATCAGTGCTCTGCTTAAGGCTTCTGAAGTGATGCTGGAGATAATTTGTTAGAGAGACAAAGAGCTGCACACGCAGCTACAATCTCTAATTTCTATTTGCCAGTTTGGTTTCATCCAAGCAGGGCTTCTCTTCATAACAAACCATAAACAAATACCTCTGCAAAGTCACAAACACTCACAAGTAACATAACATGTTGGGATATGAAGTCTGTTTTCACATTTAGATTGCAAGGATACAACTGAGAAATCGTTAATAAACTGAACAAAAATTATAGCTAAAGAACAAAAATTATATTATTTATTCTCTCTCGTCTCCAAACCCTTATGCTGCTTTTTTATCAAGGAACACAAAGAATTTTTATGAATATTTTTGTCCATACACAGTTTATAGTGACATGTCAGACTACTGAAAAGACACCATTAAAGAAGAGTAGGTGATATTTTCCAAAAACATTTATTGTTATGCTGGTGGAAAGTTTCTTCATATCCTGATAGCTCTCCAAAATTGTTTACCCTGCCTTTAAGCTCTATCAGTCCGCATGACTCCTGTGTGTTATACTATTTCTTCTGTAGCCATATGAAAGCTTTGTGTGAAGAACAGAATGAATTGTAAGAAAACTGGTGGTGTTTTGTCATGTTTTGTAGCTTAACTATACTATATACTAGTCTATATACTTTACACAGTTGATGAATGATGACATTAGCTGCCTTACGAATTTTGAAATGTTTTGAATGACATGAGTAAATAACAAAATGAACTTTCTGGGTAAACTATTCCTGTAACAAATTAAGGGTATGACCTTTGAAAGACTGCAAATTAATCTTTTGTAAAAGTCAAAATTAAAACTTTTTATTTAATCTAAATTCCTTATTTCTTATTCTTGTCACAAAATCAGGCTAATGACCTTTGTAGAATTGCAAATGAACTTCTCGTAACAGTCCAAAAAAAAACAATTAATACACTTTTAATTTAAAAATTAATAACTTTATTTTTTTAAAGAACCAGTCTCATCTAATCCTAAAATGATACCTGTAGTGAATTTTACCCTGAGTCGAAAACTGTAGCACAAAATTCACATGCAGAAAGGAATTACGGCACCTCTAAGCTGTAATCAGTCGCACTTGCATTTAGAATAAGACCTCAGAGACCTGGGCCACGACAGTTTGTCACGTAGCTTCAGTCTGTGAGATGCTTTAGAATGTCGTTCCACTGACAGAATGCGTAATGTCTCTCGTCACGGCCCTGATATTCATGTTCAGCATCAGCGCTAACGATTCGCATCCATGCAGAACTGTCGTTTCTTCTTCTTCCGCCCATTATATGAAGCGGCCGGACCCAGCACTGGTTCTTTCATGTGGGGGTCAAAGAGATTATTTGAGTGTTTGAAGTGTGCCAAGCGCTAGTCGAGGAAAAACCCTAGTTCCTTTGGGACCCAGTGGCTTTAGACTGCAGTGAAAGCGATTGTGTGGGTGGATTTAAAAATGGCATTTATCTGTGCTATGCGATGACATGTATGAATTGTGAGTGACAAATAGTTTAACAAAAAGCCATGGTTTGGGGCGAAGTATGTCTTGTTGAAGCTTTGCGCAATGTAAAGCATGTACTGTATCTATGCAGGCATAGAAAAAACAAAACGCTTCATTCAAACCTTGCATCATCTCTTGACTCAAACGTTATCTCATGACTCTAGGTGTAAAACAGACGGAGACTGTGGTAAATGCACAAATACGCTGAGAAATCCAGAAGCTTTCAAGTAAGTGTGCGGCTGCCTATAATAAAGCACACGTTCTTTAAAAATTCTCTCAGTTATCAAAAACATTCTTGCAGTAACATTAGTAGAACTTTTTTAACATATATATCATATATCAAAAACATTATTCTTTAGTTAGTTAAAAACATAACAGAATTTAAAAAGTTTAATGCTCTTATAATGAAACAGTATATAAATACAATGTAGAAAACTGGGGATTTTGAACATTCATACAACTTCAAAACATTTTCATTACTTATTGGAAACATTAGGGAAATGTCCTTACAACCTAAAATTGCTAGCTGGGTTGCTGTGGATCTGTTTCGAAACCTGCCTTCATAGGCACGTGACCTAATAAGGGCAGCATCCAAACCGAAATGTTACCGATTTGAAACTCTAAATAGGCTGCAACTTCCAGCGCATACCAAGTAAAGCATATGGAAGGCTCGACTTTATTCAAAATACCTGCAGAGTCTGACTTAAGGATGTTACTAAGCTAACAATAATGAACTTCTAAACAGCACACACAACATTAAGTAAAATAGCTTATTTTTAGTTAGACTTAATTACCTATTTTTAAACATATTTTTATTGCTACTTTTCAGAATTTAATTTAATAAATGTATAATCAGCTTTTCTCTTGAGCTTTGGATCAACAATAACTGATGCATGGTATGTGTGAGACAATCATGATGAAACAAACAAGCAATACACAAAGTTGTACAAAATTCGACATCATTACCTTGAAAAGCATGTTTCAATAAGACTAATCTTCATCAATTTCACATGCTATGGTCTCTGGGTAAATATGGTGAGAGACGTGAATATGAAGGATGACAGGTTTATCATCTGACTGAGGCAGGTGTGTTTGTGGGGGGTTTACAATCAGCGGTTTGCTGAAAGATAGGACAGCAAAAGGTGTCCCCAGAGGTCATTAAACACACACAGACAAACAGAAAACAGCCTCGGTCCGCTGGTGGCAGGTACTGCATGTTGACAGGGGCTCTTCATCTTTCTCTGACCCCAGGACACTCGCACCCCTGACCCTGGCTGGTATTACATCAAACAGACACAGGTCATCAGTCTAAGCCCTCATATACCTGCCACCTTTTAAGCCAAATCAAACACACCTCAGTGCCACGGCTTTCCAGCTGTGTGACTCAGCCTTACCACTAACCGCTTATAGAAAACGTTTACTTCCTGTAGACCTGAGATTTTTTTTCTATAAGACAACAAAAAGAGGTAAAATACATTCTGTTACACAGCATTTTATTTTCTTAAAGCTAATTGCATTATGAGATTTACATAGCATGTATTTAATTGAAAAATCATTGGCTAATTACAGTTACAATGGGCCAATGGCTGCCTATCATGTTTGCAAACGGTCTGCTAATCAGCATAAATTGGTCAACCTGATGGAAACGGATGGACTCATTTCTGTTTATAGTGACCACTATATTGTATTTATATGGTTGTATTTGCAATACAACTTTACAATGGAACTTTACAAGGGAACTTTACATGGAACCACACTTGTGGTGGCACTTTTTACCATCTGAATGGCACAGATTCCTGAAATTAAAACTAGAACAGATGTTCTAGATTGTATTATTTGCAGCATAATTACTCATCTCCATTCTGTCGATGGAATCAGAGCTGATACGCTTCAAAAGCCCGGCGGGTGGCAGGAACTGATGGGGCTGTTTCACTGCTTTCTTCAGTTACTAAGCAGCGAGGTTTCAGCACCAACACACACTGATTCATTATGCCTGCTCCTTTTGACTCTCGAAAACCCCCAACACCCACAAATAGAGACCACATGAAGAGGTGCCAACAAACCTGATGTACAAAGAAGTCTTTTAAGGATCAACAAAACAAACCTTCACAGACACAAAACAGTCAATTGAAAAAAAAAACATTTCAAGAGGAAATTAGAAATTCCTTTTAATCGCATAACAGTTCTATTTTAACAGGAGAAGAAAGGAAGCGTAAAAAATAAACAGCTCCATTGCAGACTCTTTATGAATACAAACTTCAGTAGGAAGCATCTAAGAGACCAGTTTTTATGCAAGAAAAAGTGTGGAGAACACCATGCAAAAATATGAAGAAAGAGAAGGAGGACAGTTGAAGGAGAAGATAGAAGCTGGAGATGTATCCTTTTTATAATTTGTTGTGCATAACAAAGCCCTCAAATTTTCTAAACATAAAATGATGAATATTTTGGTATATTGTGGTATATCGTGACGCAAATATTCACGATATACCACAGCTAAGACCTCCCCAACTAGCTTCTATGTATATCACAGCCTCTTCTACCCTATTAGTTAAACACATAGGGTCAGACTCTTAGGTGTGACTATTTATCTGTGATTCCTAATTCACTGAAGGTCATAATCTGCCTTATATTGTTTAAAGCAAATCGATGGCTGGTCTTCCATGCTTGAACCAGAAGAATGACATCATCCAGATCAAGTATAATCTCAACTTTGAGTTAGATAAAAAAAATGTAATGTACTAAAGTAAAGATTTACAAATACACACAGTGGTGCAATGTTTCCTTGTTCAGTGAGGCAGGTGATTACAAACATGTCTGGACTGATGCATGCCACGAGGAACTTCAGAAAAACCCTCGCTGAATTAAAAATGGAAATGTATGGGCAGGTGTTAATATAAACTGACCCGCGCTGTAAGCCCGCACTGCAGTTTTACCAGCTGTTCATCAACACATGCTGAAACTCTTCTGTGTGATATGGGCAACATTTATATACATCCTCTTTCTGGACATCTGCAGTATAAACACGGTAAATGCAGAAACTATGAAATCGCACCTACAAAATGACCCCAGAAGCTCCAACTGGCTCCAAACTCCAACTACTATGCGGTCTTCACAAAGGCAGGCACAGGCAACAGGATTTTTCACTCTGCTGAAAAATACTAGCAAGTTGATATTATGGATCAAAACGAGGGAGAAAGATGAATCAGACATTATGCCTATTGAAAAAGATGGACCAGACTATATGCCTGTAATAAAAATATAGACCTGCAACATTATTTTGAAAGTTTTAGGAATGTTTAAAATGTTTAGTTTTTTAGATGTTTTCTTAATATTGTTGCTTGCTTATAAGAAGGTCAGTTAAACATTGTTTAATCGTGTAACGTTTTTAAAATGTACCACTAAGTACTTAAGAATAATGTTTTTAATATGTGTAACATTACAAAGATACTTTTGATAACTTTGAAAGAACTTTTAAAGAACGTTAGCCAGTGTTCTGAGAACATTCCCTGTTAGGGTTAGGGTTAGTGTTCTGAGAACATTCCCTGTTAGCAGGGTTATTGTCTTCATTCACAAACCAGCGATCCAAAGAGTTTTACACTAATACAATTACTACACAGTAGATTTCAAAACACACTGTGGTCTGACAAATCAACTCATATGCTTATTTAGTTTACCTAGGTGGCAACTCGACTGATATAAACAGTATATTGAAATGCAAGTTCCAGTTTAAACGTTTTCAAATGTTTGTGAAGCAACTATTTGTTGTGAGGACTTAAAGCTGCGTGACTCTACCAACAGCGTGCCATCTAACCGTTGACACTGGGCCTCACACAGATGTCACGTTTCATCTGTTCACGTTAGCCTGGCGCCATCAGACAGAGGTTTTGTTGTTTAGCGGAAGTGACAGGTGCTGTTATCATACTAGCGCCCCCTCAAACTAACAACGACTCCAGGGCCAAAATTAATTATTCTTATTAATCAATGAAGCACTGCAAGTACTTTAGCCCCAGGCTTTTTCACAAATCAAAGAGATCTGTAACTACATTAACTTTCTTCAGTATCACTAAATAATTTCTTCAGTATAATGAAAACGTTAATTAATCTTTATTTACCGCCATATTGGATGATTACACACTTGGAAATACACTAAAATACGGCTTTGTTGTTCAAAAGCAAAGTCCATTAATGTACGAATTTCGTTCTGGAAGGAAACTTAGACAGAATGAAACAACATTTCATAATTTAAAAGCAGAAAGTCAATTGACACAGAGGTTAAGCTGTATTAGAGTTTTAATGAAACCATGTGCACGATAAAGCCTTCACCAGACGCCAAACAGCAGCTGACACGATGAGCTTGTTACATTGACTAAATGTCAATGAATCAGTTTGGGAGCAACGTTTAACGAATCACAGTTCTCAGACGTCAACCAAGAACATAAACAGCTGACCACACTGACCAATCACGTTCTCCCTTCATTATTCAAACGCATACATTTCTAGGGACCAAAAAATATTTGCTTGTTATAATCATAAAGATTTTTATTTCCTAGCAAAACATGTTTGGTCTTTTGCATATTCATGAAGTAAACTTCCCTAGCCCAGGGGAGCAAACAAAATGCTGAAGTCTGGCAAGAAAAAAAACAATCGTCTTGAACTGTTAATTATTGTTAATGAGTAAAAGAAAAAATCTGCTTACTTTCTCTAAAAACTTCAAATGCTTGTTTTCTGAAGAACAATCCTTTCAAATAATTTGATATTCCACCATTAAAAAGAACAAAATATGAGGACATTGTAGGCAGGCAGCTTTAGGACACATGAAATTCAGTGTCCAGGGTTTTGCTTATGATCTGATTTTCTTAAATGTGCAAACACTGGCTCTCTTTTACCCCTTGGGCAAACAAACACCCAAAACAAAGGTTTTGGAGACAAAATTTGTGTCTTCACACATGCCTTTAGCCTTACAGGCTTAACAGATAACAGAAAATGAAGTGTTCAGATGCTAAAGATACAAGGGTTTGACAGTTTATGCTAATGCTGTTTATGAATTTGATTACACTGTTTGGGTTTGACCAACCACACGTTCGCCTAGAGATAAAAGTTAAGATAATGTTAATGACTTTATACTAATGTAAATTACAGAGAATGATTCATTTTTGCACTTTGCTGGTTTTAAAATGATTTGTGGCAAAATTTGAATATTTAATTCTATTGCAACATAGAAAAAATGGCCTAATGTATGTTTCTTACTATAACACTTTTATCATATTTGTGGGCCAGTAGAAATGTTCTAGGCCTGTACAAATCTGAAGTACTTGCCCTGCCAGGCCCACAAAAAAATGTAACGTAATGCAATGTGTAACATGTAATGCAATGTAATGTGTAATGTGTAATGTGTAATGTGTAATGCAATGTAATGTGTAATGTGTAATGTGTAATGTAATGTAAGGTGTAATGCAATATAATGTGTAATCTCTTTAATTTCCCTTTCACTTCCATATGACGGCAGAAATTTCAGCCTGTAACTTTCATACTAAATAAACAAATGGACTTGGACAGAACAGAATACATGAGACTGATTAAGAGAAACAAAACAAAAGACTGAATCTTGGTCTTGTTCAGAAAACTAAACTGATCTGAGCAGTAGCACATCAGTGTCACCTCAGAGTGACTTTGTGAGACGGTAACATGCCATTTCATCTATTTGCTCGGCTGGTTTCCATCATAAGCATCTTTTTCATTATGTTAGTCGCATCATTGCTAATGATACAACAAGGATGTCTTCATGACTCACTGAACAGCCAAATCATAATATACTGATTAAAGGGATAGTTCACCCAAAAATGACAATTCTGTCATCATTTACTCACCCTCATTTCATTTCAGCTCCTTCTGTGAAACACGAAATGAGATACTTAACAGAATGTCAAAGCTGCTCTTTTCAATACAATGAAAGTGAATGGTGACCAGGGGCCGTGAAGCTCCAAAAACAAAACCTACCAGTAATGTTTACAGAATGCAGAGCTATCATAACGTTTTGCTAACATTCTAGCAATTTCTTTTTAATATTTTTGCTGTAACATATTTTTTAACAAACAAGCAATAAAATAAACAAATACAAAAGGGGAAATAACAGCACTTTAAAATCCAATAAATCAACATGCTTGCACGCTTGAATTTGCTAATGAATAGCAATACAGCCTAATGATTGGTGCATTTGTAAAGTAAATTACTACGGCAACGACAACAGACCCATTAGTGCAGGCTGGCTGCTTTTTTTGGAGAACACAAGAGCGCTCTGGGAGAACCGCGATGATGAATGCGACGCGCTAGAAGATAAATGGGCTGTGGTGTGTGCCAAGGAGGATGAGATTTCCTTATTTGAGAAACTCTGTCAAATCAGGATTCATCGTGCCACCATTTATTTCATCTCTGGTCAGCAAGCCAAGTGTCTTCCCAGCTAACAGGGAACGTTTTTAGAACATTGGCTACTGTGCTCTAAAAGACATCAAAAAGTGACATTAGTAGAATGTTATTTGAGCGTTATATGTCACATATCAAAAGCGCTGTTCTAAAGTTAGTTAATGGAACGTTTTAGAATAAGAATTGAAATGTTTGAATAATGTTCTTATAACCAAGCAATGTTAATACCACATCTAAGGAACTGGACGTGTTAAATGTTCCTGGATTTTCAAAATAGCATTTGTAACATTTGTGTTGCTTAATATAAATGCTAGGGAAATGTTCTTACAACATAAAATTGTTAGCTGGGTTTTCGCTGGAGGTCTCTAGAATGGGAGAAGTGAAGAGGAAGGAAACCTCTCAACACCGTGTCCCTCAGAGCTGAGTTCAAAACATCGCAGCAACTCACAGAGCGAGTGATGCTGCCAAAGGCCTGGATTCAGCTTTCATCTCTGTTTAATGCATCGGCATACGTTTAATCAGCATAATCCCCTCAACACCTCATGCTTATTAGGAGCATGAAGCGAGGCGCTCCACTCCAATCTTAATAACTGTTTTTGCATCCTCCTTGCTAATTAATTTTTTGATATTGCTCTTAAAGCGCCATGACTTTAAATGTACAGTTCTGCGTGGGTAAGCTTGTTAGACTCATTTTGAAAACTTATGGGAATAAAAATGTCTCCATCCACCCACAGTTTTGTTGCCTATGGGTTTGGCCTATACAGTAGATGCATATTAGCTATAGGAAGCTGAGAGGGGCGATACGGAACGTTTTAGGCTGAAATATGGTGCATCAGGTTTGATGTCACTGACATCACAGTGAATGTGTGATGCATCCTGATGCAGCATATTTAAGAACAAAATCTCATTTGTATATGGAGGTACAAATGAGATTTAAAGCTACAAGATTTTCAGTGAGAAATGGCTTGACATACCAAACTTGACAATACTGTAAAATGGTACTCTTATAATTACAGAGACAATTAAACTTGTACAGTACTTTAATTTTCCAATATATAAGTATATATAAGTAACAAAAATGTTGAAAATGTTATTTTGGAAGTTCTAGGAATGTTCAAAACGTTCCAGTGTTTTAGATGTATTAACTTTTATGTTGGCTGTTTTAGTTCTGTAACAACATTTTTGATCATTTTGAGAGAACTTTGAGACAACATCAACCAATGTTCTGAGAGCGTTCCCTGTTAGCTGGTCTCTCCCCTTCTCCAATCACTTTCTTGTATGGAAAAGAGCAGCATCAACAGCCTGGTGTGCCAAACATCTCACTGCTTATTTTTACTCTTTCATGAGCATCGTAGGATGTGGGAATCCTGTCTGTCTGAAAAAATAAACTCCAATGCAACAGAATGAACCAGAGCTTTTCAGCAGAGTTCAATACAATACATGTAGCTGATACTGAATTACTGAATCACAAATCAGTTTTTTTCACACAAAACACAACAGGGAAAGCTTCATTTTGCAACTCTCACATGCTCTTACATGTTCTGCAATTAATTACCTGTAAAAACATTTAAGTATTTTCTATTTCTTTTTTTCTATTATTAACAAAAGAGTATTGACTCCACTTCTGAGATCATTCAGTTCACACTTAGCGAACATTGTTAATGTGAATTATGAAGTGGAGCTAAAAAAATACTGGCTATGAAAAATGTTAAAAGATGAAAGTACAGACAGACATACTGCATGTGAAAAGTTGCTCTCCACAATCAAAGCGGACAAACTGAAGGCTGGTTAAATTATTCTGCAGGTCACTGATGACCGTGGGATGTTCTGAGATGAGTTTTGGAATATTTATTTAAGTGAAAACTGTCAGCCGGTCTGTTGTGAGTCCTTTAGGAGGTCTGTCGGGTGTCTCAGAGGAATGTCTGCTGAACAAAATGTCAATGCGCCACCCAGATGTGTGACACGGATTTGCCGTAAAATTTTTGATCTAATATTCGATGCAAAATAATTAATTCAAAAGGGAATAAAAACGCTCACTTCTAAAGTAACTGTCATTTTCTTGCATTCTAAATCGCAGCTTTCGGATAGTAGAAACCAGCCGCCAGGGAACAGAGAGTGGCTAATGTAATGGCTCTTTCTTCACCCTGGAAATCTGCTTTGGTGGATCTACCAGCAGAATATTGTTATCGAAGGTTAATTAAACAGCTCCAGATAATGAAGCCAGTTCCCAACACCAATACACACTACACAAGACCATCTTTTGCCTGAACTTTATAAAGACTCTCACACATTGAGCAATGAGCTCTTGCATTGAATTTTGTATTTCCCAATAGTGTTTTAAATCAGAGGTCTGGATTTGTCCCCATAATAGGCCTGAATCTTATTTCACACTGTGTTTGCTCTGGATGTGACAACACATAGCGACATATCTAGATAATTCTCATTATAGCTAGAGAAACTAGCTAAAAAAAAGCACCAGTTGCTGCCCTTATTTGATGGACATCCTGTGGTCCTATTTCAGATGTGCTCAGGTCCTCCAGCTATTTTATTTCCAAATATCATACAATTGCTATTAAAGGTAGGGTAGGCAATTTCATAGAGGCATCCTATCATATATACTTTATGTTCTTGCACCTTACACAAAAGATATGTATTTGTAAAATATATTTAGATCACTTAGTGATTAGTATCAGTATGTGAAGAGACTTTTAAACCAGCATAACAAAAACTACCCAAACGCATAAAGCCACAATGCGACACCAGTCAGCTACAGCGTAGGCACTATTAGCAGCTTCAAACAAGCGTTTTCTCACAGCATTACTCACACAGCCTGTAGGGTTGGTCTCATCTCAGTGTTCTGAAGACACAAGCCGGGTATGTCACTCACAGCTCAGCTCAGAACACATCTGTTTACCGCAAATGAAGGGAGTTTCAAGGTCTTGGTGATTAAATCTGGAGAAAACCAATCCTGACACCTTATTACCCATAGTGCCTTTAGTGCAGCGCAGTCTCCTGCCGACGGTTCGTGTTGATTTCATGCCTCATTACGCATTCCTGTTTAATGATGCTACCATTCCTCATAGCAGACACTGTGAGTGACCAGGTGCAATATCAAATGGACACATTCCAAAAAGGAACATTAGTATCAGATCCAGGGTGCTCGGAAAACTCAGAAAGGGAATGTTTTGTGTGCTTTGAACCAGTAGACACAAAGCTTAGCTTTATCAAGTGACAGTCAAAACAGTAATGAAATGTCCTGCGGTTGGTACAAACAAAGTTCATAGTTGCATTTAAAGCTGCAATCCATAAATTTCTAAATATTTCAAATAAACAAAACTGAGTTATTGAGCAAAGACATAACAGATCAGTGTTCAAATCACTCTCCTTATCTTATCCTGATTCACAGTAGTAAGCTTATAATGATAATGATTCATAATTTGATCTGTCTGATTTTCCAGAAAAGTAAAGCAAAGTATAACTTGCAATTTTTTTTGTTTCAGACAGAGATGGTGACAGAGAGGCAGAAGTTACAGATTGTAGCATTAAACTTATATTAAACGTTGCTGGATCTTTATACTTTTAGTATTTGTTTTAACCTAGGCATGTCACGTAACAACGCTGTTGGACACATCTGGTTAATTTAATTCTGGTTAATAGTTAATTTGTCAAGCCTCTACCAAGTAACAAATAAACTGGCTCCAGATCACCAAAAAGTACCAACAGTAACAACTACGAACAAAGCAGTTAACATACAAACAAAATGTCTGTTGTCACACTATGTAAACAACAGATACAATGAATAAATGTGTATTAACTGAAGAAAAGCACAAAAGAAATATTTTTTCCAAAAGCACAATAGCCCAGCGGTGAGACTAAAAGCCCACACTCACAACCAAAACAAGCAGTAGCTGTATTTTAAGTAGAATCTGTTTTTCCCAGCAGGTCTCCTCTGAGTGACAGGGAGGGGCTGCCTGTCATAAGAGGTGAGGAGGAATGACTGATAAAGAATCTGAGCCTTGTGTTTTCCTCTGCGAGTTACCCAGCAGTGCAAAGAGTCTCATTCTGGCTCTTTTCATTCAGAGTTCATTCCGCCCCCGAGCAAGTCACACGTGTGCGCGCACACCCGGTTGACAGCACGGAGGTTGGCAAATCTGACAGAAGTAAGGAAAAATTGCTAAATTTCCAACATCCGGATCACAAAGTGCCCACGAACTTCTAAGCTGCTCCAGAGAGGATCCAGGGTCACTCATCTTAAGAAACTTTTCAATGCAACTCCTAAAAAGACACTATATATTTTTTTTATATCATAAGTGTGGATTCTTGCTGGAATTCTTATTTTGTGCTTTCCCCCCATTCCGCAGTCTTGCTTAATTTAGTGTTTGCTGTCAAACTGTGTAGCTAGATGCTCCTTATGGAACGCTTAAGAGTGAGCAGATGCCTCATTTAAAGGTAGCGTAGGCAATTTCGGAGATGCTAGCAATAGCAATCTATCTTTAAAACATAAAATCCCACCCTCTCTTTAGAACGCTCTCCAAAGCCACACCTCCCCAATACACATGAATGTGATACAAATACATAGTCTTACAGCCAAGCAGGACATCCTATCATTGCATTCTGATCGAATGCAATGATTGGACGAACACTTTATGGTCCTGCGCCTTTCACAAAAGATATAAACATATATATATATATATATTTAGATCACTTAGTATTTGTCAGGATGTTTAGAGACTTTCAACAAGTGTAACTAAAATGTTTCTGGAAAAAAAATGGCCTACCCTGCCTTTAATTTGGTGTTTGGTGTCAAACTGTGCAGCTAGAGGCTCTTTACGAAGCGCTTAATCGTGAACAGATGCATCATTCAGGTGAATTAATGAACTGTTTTTAGCAGGAGACAGCATTGTCCTAAGCGAGCGGCAATCCAATATTCTGCAAGAGGATGAGAGGAAGTGTGTAGCATATTGACAAGAATGTCCCACTGTCCCAAACACATGCTGGGGCTGCTGATGTTATGACTGGAGACCTTTCACTGTGACCTCCTAAATGAGGCAGAGACGGATGGTTCAAGACATTAAAAATGACCTACAGGCACGGAATATATGACACGCCTGCACTGATGTCTGTAGCATATGTAGAGGAATTTCAAGAGATGAAATGAATGTAGAGAAAGCCCTAGGCAGACAGAGGAGGATGAAGGGTTCTCAGGCCAGTGTTTGATTGGCTGTAGGAGGGTATTCAAGTGTAAAGCTTTAAAATACTCGCCACATTCAAATAAAGCAAATTTGCACACTGAGGTCAAACTGTGAAAAGGTAAATTGTGTAATGCTCTCAAATGACTATAAGAAAACCTCAGACTGCTGGAAGACTGTGTTGACAGCTGAGGCACGGACATGGCGGTTCACAGGACTCCCCAGCTTACAAGGAATGTTCTTAGAATATATATATATAATGGACAAAAGAGGTTTTAACCAAAGGATGTTCACACAGAATATTTATTTGATTTAGTTATTAGAAGTTAATTGATAAATAAAATCTATTTATGACATTATTTTTGAAAGCATCCCCACTTTACAGCATTTTTAAACAAGTGGCTAAAACTTTTCATAGCACTGTAGCTTTACAGGCAGGTTTTGTCAAGCGCTGCCACAGTTCTTCTGGTTTTAGTCTGTCTAGGTTTTTTCTGTTGGTTCATAATGTAATCACAGACAGACTCGATGATTGTGAGATCAGATCTCTCTGTGGAGCACTGGCTGTTGTCAGACTCCTTGTGAATACTAAAATCTCACTGGATTATTACAATTAATGACTAAAAGAATGTTTGGAATGTAATTTTATAATTACTACTGACACTACAATAAAAGATATACATAACTTGCTTAAAACCATTTTTGGGTATGAAAATACTAATATGCCTAAGACTTTTGCACAGTACTGTACATCAATATATCAAAAATGTTATTCTTAAGTAGTTAGTGAAACATTTGAAAAATGTTACAGAATTAAAAAAATGTTTGAACGTTCTTATAGCAAAAATGTCAATACAATGTCTAAAAATGTTCCTAGAACTTTCAAAAGAAACTTTTAATGTTTTTGTTACTTAATGGAAACATGGAACTTAATGGACAATGGAAATGTCTTTACAACCTAAAACTGTTAACTGGGTCCCCGCAAAGGATTGTGGGAAACATGAGATTGTGAGAGAGAGATTGGAAACACAAACGGGTTTTTTTCAGGATTAAAGTCTGCAAGCACTTCAAAGCAAGCACCCTGTTTCAGCTACTCATCGTCAAAACGCAGGCCTTTGACATATATAATAAAACCAGCTCAGGTGGATACCAACGTGCATGAGGTTTTGCAGAATGGAATTATAATGTAATTCAGTCACCCGGGTGGCAGTGAGGCAATTGATACAAGTTAAAATTCATTACGTGACATTGAGGAATTGGCCCAGAAAGTTTGTTTTTATGCGTGTTTTATGGTCTGATGAAGAGTCGGCAGCTGGAAATGTCACCAAAACAGGCAGTCAATAAATTGTATATTTTCTGGAGCTGTGGTGTGCTGTTTTTTTACAGGTTACAATTTAACCATGCCTTGTGTTTTTGCTTCCTGAGCAACACGATGGTAAACCAACTAACATAACGATGTGTGTGCCTCACTTAGAAAGTAATGAGGCAAAAACAAGGGAACTAAAGTAGTGGTTTTAAGCAGCACATTAGGTAAGACACATTCCAGACCTCTGGTGAAGCACCGTTCTGAGGTAAAGTTCATGTTCATTTAGGGAAATGGAAGTTAACTGAATCACTAATGAGTGGAGAAGGTACAGCTACATCATGAGGGGTCTGAAAAGCTTGTGAATTTGTCCTTTCTTGCCTAATGGTCCAAAAAAATGAAACACCTAAAAATTACTGCTGTCAGAGCAGTTATTGATATGACAGTATATCAATACTACAACTGCAATAAAAAACCAACACATCTGATCCAGTACTGACCTAACTTGATTCAAACATGTCTAGTTCCATATTTTTATACAGACTATTTTATAGTGGTGAATAAATATATATTGTTATACGGAAATTAAGCCACACTTAAATTTATGACGATCATTGAATTAAAACTAAATATCAAAATGCAAACGAATGATGTTAGATCTCATCTCAGAAATAACTTCACTTTTCTAAGCACTTACTTTCGACCAGCTGGTGCCAAGATTATTTTTAGTGGATGAGTGAAGTGAGTTCCGCTTAAGTTTACACAGATGTCCAAGCACAGGAACCACAGGTGGAGTTCCCCACAACAACTGTGGAATGTTCCAATAAGTTTGACAACCATAAAAAGTGCCAATTTTGCCACGTTTAACTGTAATTGTAAATCTAAATGACACTTGAATTAACATTTTCATCTAATGCAGTGACATTTGTGCATTTATAAGTGTGGGTAACAAGTTTTTTGGGAGCCATTTCAAGTTTGTTACCAAATATAATTCCTACTAAAATATGCAGTTATTGAATGTTGTTGCTAAGCAATGGGAGGCATCTACTGTTCTCTAGAATAAAAAACATTTATAAATCCAGAATGAACTGTTGTGGCGTTTCTATGAAGCCGGCAGTTCCCAGTGGAACCTGCATTGCTTGTATGAACACTCATATGTGAATTATTTGTGCATGTTTAAAAATGTAATGTTTACAGCTGCATTTTAGAATTATTCTGTGTATTGATATGAATTATGAAAATTACAAAGCCAGTAATTATGGATCATGAACCTTAATTACACCATATATCTAATGTTTTATTGCTAAGTGATTGCTGTACGCCATGTTAATGATCCATTACCGCTCTTGTTAAAATGCATGTTATCACAAAGAAATAATCTTTACAGCATTACTAATAATCTGATATATATGACATAGTTTAGTATGTGAGTAAAATTAAAAATGCTCCATTATCTTCCCCTCTTTGCCTCATTCACACATTCACCTATTTGTTCTTTTTTCATATGAATATGAATAAATGTGTCCCGTGCTGGCAAAATAAATCGGGATGATAAAGGGTTAATTACGAGCTACAGACAAAACAAATGAAAAGTTTCAGTTTTGGTTTAATTTGAGGTAAGGTGAGGATGTTCTGAAATTCACTGCTGGGGATCCAACTATTAAAGAACCCAATGCCTCCACCTCTCCTGCCTTCCGTCGTGCCTGCCCTCACGTTACACATCAGTGCCCTTCATCTCCATCACAGGCCCGCTTGAATTACCAGCTTACGCATTCATACACATACACAGGTGGAAGAGATGATGTGTCTTGAGCTTTGTAAACACTGACCACAGTTCCAACACCATGTTTCAAAATGTGAAGCGAATAAGAATGCATGCCGCAAGCAGCTGACTCCATTACTACCTGCCAAACAGAAAACAAAACACTTTCTGGAGACAAGTAGCAGGTATATTTCTTCCACAATGTCTGAGCAAAACTGACTAAAATATCCAATTGTGGACCTGCTGAAGCTCTTGTCTCGACACAAATCAGACCAGACAGTTTCATTCCCCAAAAAATGTTAACCTTATTACGAAATCTGTTATGTACAATAAGTTGGCTGGGCATACAGCTGCTGTCAGGGCGTTTTCCCACAAGGTTCAATTTAGCAGTGAAAAGCAGCATGTCACATAATGAATAATGGGCTAGCTGTCATTATAAAATGGTTATTTTTGCATGTATTGAGTATTCTGTGTTCTGTGTTCTACTGGGTGGTGTCACAGGGGTCCCGTGTGATGTCTGATGGAGAGCTTGACTGAAATGGGTCAACACAACTGTGTTACAAACAGTCTGAGGTTTGTCTTTGAGTACATGATCTCAGCCACTGCTAAAAATTGAACATCACAATGGCTTCCAAAAGGATCTCAGATGTCCACAGGTCCTTTACTGGATTTAAAGCTATCTAATCTATCTAATCTTCTATCTCAAACATGCAACTAAAGCAAGCAATTCAGAGGTAAAATCTAAACACAGTCCCTGTGAGAACATTTCCATAACATTTCCATTAAGTAACAAAAACATTAAAAATGTTACCAACATTTAAACATTTTTAAACTCTGTAACTTTAAAACGTTCCACTAACAACTTAATAATGTTTTTAATATTTAATATATACAATTTAAAAAACGTTCTACTCACGTTACTACAGGAACTTTTCTGATAACTTTAAGAGAAAACTTTTAGCGAATGTCGGACATTGTTCTGAGAATGTTCCCTGTTAGCTGGGGCGCCTCTGTGACACTTTCAATATTACTGATTGCTTGAGTGGTCATCATGTCAACACTTTATGGGGTCACCTTTATGCATGAATAATGACAAACGGGGGAAACCTGTTTGAAATCAGTCATTAGTTTCGCATTTAGTTTGGTGCTGCTAGTTACACTGCGGCTTTAAATGCAAATGTAAAGCTTGAGATTAGTTGGTACAGCCAAAAAAAGAAAAAGATATCATAAATGGCATAACAGGTGTCCTGAGAAATAGAGCGTAGGAGAGCTAGAGAATATGAAACAGTAAAGGTTATGTAGCATTTAGATATGTGTGAAACAATGAATATAATCTAATTAAAACATCATAAAAACAAGAAATCATGAACAACCAATCCTACATGATATGATCATGTCACGCTGGTACACGCTGGTAAAAAATCTGCATTTGTTCTAAATACAGACAGAAAAAACAGGAAATATTTCTCTGCAAAACACAAATATAGGAAATGTGCTTGAAAGTGTGACCGCTAGAATAATTGGTTCTCGAAAAACATTTACACCTGCTAAAGAAGAAACAACTTCAGAAATAACTTACAGCCATAAGAAACAACAAACAGCTTCCAGCATTCACAAACATGTGAGGTCACAGCGCAATCATGCGAGGTCACAGCTTAATATTTCTCATACAACAAATGCAAAACCAAACTGATCTCCCACTCTCATTCTTCGTTTCCTGTGACATCACAGTGGAATTCTGGGAAATGTATAGTGATTTACAGTGGTTAAAGCTGAAAAAACTCAGACTCCCTGTTGACGCAGCTGACTTGTGATTTAGCCTAAAGGGTCCATATCTGTTCTCCCTGAAGCGTCAAGAAGGCGCATTCATTATCGGCCTGGCAGGGACATAAGCCTGAGTCATGGGCGCATCTATCAAAGCTTAGAGGTGAGAGATTAAAGACGCGGTTGCCATCTTACCTCATGGGCAAATGGAATGCTGAATCACAAAATGTTCCACTGCAGCTAAACCCAGGTAACAATTTTAGGCTGTAGGAATGTTTTCCTAACATTTCCATTAAGTTACAAAAATGTTAAAAATGTTTTGAAAGTTCTAATAATGTTCTAAACATACATTTTTAATTACATTCTGTATTACCATTATTGCTTGCTTAATTCTGTAATGTTTTTAAAATGTTCCACTAACAACTTAAAAGTAATTTTTTTGATATATGACATATATATGATATATTAAAAAATCTGTTCTACTAACGTTACTGCAGGAACAGTTTTTGAACACACTGCAGCTTTAAATACAAAGTTAAAGGGCGGATGCATGTAGAACCAGCAATCAATAAAAAAGTAGGTTACCTTATTGTTGAAAAAAAAAAGGTTTTTTTAGAGTTTTTAACAGATTATTTGTTTAGGTACAGAAAAAAACACGACTCCATAATTGCAAATAGAATTGGAATTATTAGCATAATTACATTAATGCAATTTGTGCTTTCATCATTTAGGAGCAATTACCAATGTTTTATCTTGAGCTTGAAATTCGCATTTAATTTGTTGTTCTGAATAACTGACAGGGACTTCGACAGTCAGTTGTAATTTATTGTTTGTCTGACTTCATTACTAAGTCAACAGTTTTTGGTTTCACCCCTCAGTTTTCTCTTCATGTCTGAAGCAACACATACACAAAGATGCATTATCAAAGAATTGGTTAGTATTACCGAAATACTATTTAATTTGCATCTGACAACCCCAGATTGGGTTTGGCCTGCCGATAAACCCTTTTCAAAGCCTAAAACTTTTACTCCTGTGTAACATTAAACCTGCAAGCCACATTTAACACGCACAAGACAATAAGATATGAAGTAATAGGCTTCACAAGCGTTCATTCCATGACTTAACTAATTAACAGCAAAAAACATTTAAGAAAAGATGATTATGATCATAGCCTGTTTAGTTAAGGTTAAATTAATAGAGCCTTTAGGAGACACAGAGATTAAGAATTAGTCAGCCTAAAAGGTCTTATTAACACAGAAAACTAATTTAAATAGCATTTTTTAATTTGTTTAAGGGATTCGTAATGTTGTTGTGTTACTGCAGCTTGTGTCAGATGTTTTTAATCACATTTTAGCTGCTAATACACAACAGAACAGGGCACGTTAGAGCAGATATCCAACACTCTACTGATGACTCACAGGCGACCGCAAACAGATGAATAATGAATCAGTGATTGTGTCCTCACAACATTCACAAACATTATCACAACATTAAAACAAATACTACTTCCCTCAGACTTCCTGCTGCATGTAAACAAAAGCTGTCACATGAGGCTTTCATTCTGTTTCTGTTCTTTAGCTTTATGACACTTGGAATAACAGTCCACAAGTTGTTTAGATTACTTGTATTGCACCCTGTTGTCCTATTTGGAGCTTGACAGCCATAGTCTCCATCACTTTTATTGTCCCGCCCTTCACCCAAGTCTTAGAAAAATATTTTGGAGAAGCATCTAATTTCCCAAGATGTTTATTTATATGTGGTGTGTCAATAGGAACTATCAATATTAGATAATATATTCAGAAGAATAAATTCAGAATATCTGTGGCAACATCTCCAAGCTGCTTGAAACTAAATCTCACTTAGATACAAATATCATCTTGAGACAAAAATACTTTGGTGAAGCATCTAATGTGACTTTGGCGCGGCGCTGTATGTTCCTCTGGCACTCCATGGAAGAGAAACTGCATGTGTTTATCAACATGAAGACGACTAAGGAGAGTTTTCATTGCTGCTTCAACTAATTCTTTGAGGGTAACAATGTTTGTTTCAAATGTAACAAAGTTTCAGAACAGCGCCAAAAAGATGAAGACCCTGCAGGATTCACATCGGCCCAATAAACTGACAGGTAATATTTTACCCATGTTGCAGAGAATATGTGATGTACTGATATCTGACAGCCAATGTCTCTGGATTAATGTAATTAATCTGTCAGTTGTGGTAACTCAAGGTTGGCCTGTTAATGTCTTGGTACTAATCTGCACACAGCTCTACCAATCCTTCAGTAAAGCGCCTCAGGGATTACAATACATATGCCTGGTGCAATTATCTTTTGTGTTTCTGACACGCAATTTATTGATGGCATTTATATGAGCATACAATTAGGCGAAGAATGACAGAACGTTTGTCATGCGTACAAACAACCACGGACCAATCACGTTTTCTCAAATGGGTGTTTGAATGCAACTTAACGTACTCATCTTGATAAACACTAAACGCTTTTGATGGCCAGTCGACAGAGCACGAGTGTATTCATGTAGCACAGCATTAGTGTCAACGCAGACATGGATGCCACTGAAATGCATTCTGGGATATAATTAGCACCTTGTAACTGCATGTGTGGACACTGCTGTTTCATTTACCTGACATAGTGAGATACTTGAAAATAGAAAAACTGGGCAAACACACGCAGCTACTTAAGTACATTGTGTACCTGCAGCACACGCAGGTACACAATATACTTAAGCAGACAAAACAACAAAAAATGCATGTCTCCAGAACAAACACCAGTTAACTTCTTCTGTTTCGCCCAGATCTTGTTATTAATGTTTCTTTTGAATTCCTGCACTGCTCTACATTACCACAGTAGAGAGGAACCTTAAGCAAACAGCGTTACCAGAGCAACCTCATTATGGCCTAAAAAGACATACTGATTAGTGACACCTAGGCGCTGCACCTCTCCATGCCCCCATCAGTGCTGCTGCTGATGTGTGTGTGTTATTTTTACCCACCTAAGCTCGGATACAATGCAGCCAAAGGCCAACATGCTGTAAGCGTGAACAGCATTTCTCTGATCAGCCTCTTTACTGTCTCTGCTGAGAGAAGCAACATATAACAGGTGCAAGCCACAAGGCATCAAGACACAATGTACCTGAGGAGTCAAACATAATACAGGGCTGGTAACAAAATCCATTTCTAACACGTCTCTAAATTTATGCAGGTCTAAGCTTGTCTTTGCAAGCTTAGGTGGAAGGTGGAAGAGGAAAGTAACAGAAATGTCTCAAAACATTTTACTTTAGTAATATTCCACACACGAAATTTCAAAATAAATGTAAAAGTGGAATGTGATTTGATCCATTGGGAACTGTATATAATTGAAAAAGTTTGAAGGGGTGTTAAAAAATTAGAGGGATTAGTGACTTTAGATGAAAAATTATTGAATTTTGCTGACTACTAAAACTTTTTTCTTTGGAATAGCATGCACCAGTTAATCACACACAATAAGACCAATAATGTGGACTTCAGTTCACACTATTGCCCATAATAATGTGGAAGTACAATTTAGATTTCCTGTTGACTTAAAATCTGGTTTAAAAGCTGATTTCAGATTCTCCATGAGTCCACTTTAATATGTTTGCCATCTAGTGGCAAGACACTTCTTTGCAAAGCTCTCCTGAAGGAGTTTGTAAATGTGGGACATTTCCTGCATGGTTAATTTCTAATTAAGATGATATCAATTTAATAATGATAGTGTACATGAAACAAGCAAACATCCATAAACATAATTTAGCTTATACAATGTCCTTGCACACCTCACTTTCCTGCTTCTCTTATCCTACATTACTTAAACTTTAATGACCATACACACTTTTATGCTTGTATAGTTGATGATGATAGCTAAAGGACCACCAGAGCTGATTCTAGGTCCATTTTAAAGCAGTCACGTAAACCACTGCCTTCTAAACTCCATTAGCTATTCGCTGACTATGGCAAGTAAACAAACAAAAGCAACAGAAACAATGAACACACCTGAACATAAATCGTCTTCCTGCTAAATGAAGCTGCACAAGAATGTCACACTTCAAGGAGTTCCACACGCGCAGGATTGCTGTGCCCAATCTGAGCAAGAGCAAAACAAAGCCAAACCGTAACCCATCTGATTAAAAAACAGACATCCACCGGCTGTGAGACAAAAGGCTGCTCTAAGGGGACATCCCAGCTAACAGGGAACATTGTCAGAATATTTGCTAACATTCTCTTAAAGTTCTCTCAAAGTTATCAAAAAGTAATGTTACTTGACTGTTTTTTAAAGTTACATATTATATACATATCAAAAAAGTGACTCTTAAACTGTTAGTGAAACATTTTTAAAATGTTACAAAAGAAATATTTAAAGAAAATTTTTTAAATGTTTTTTTAAATGTAAAACCAAGTAATAACGTTAATACAATGTCTTAAAAACTGGACATTTATCCTAGAACGTTCATAATAACATTTTCGTAACTTAATGGAAATGTTAGGGAAACATTCTTACAACCTATAATTGTTGGCTGGGACACAGTCCAGTGGAGACAGACAGGTCGAGATGGAAGGGTGATTTTCTCAGCAGAAGCAGCCTGCCTGTGCTCTGCTCGCTGTAGTTATCCACTCAACACGCTTGACAATATTATGCTGTTTGTCCCTCAGGCCTCTAACCACATGTCTCCTCCATGTGTGACATATTCATTTCCCTCTCACACAGCACGTTATAGAATGTGCAGTAACTGGCCTGTTGTGAGATTATGCTACTGTTCACGCGAAGGATGTGTGTATATATGCAATATAGTGACAGCAAGCATGCGGGTGAGCCAGACTTGTATCGTATGACGCAGTCTGTGTGTAATACTGTTTACCAACAGTTTGTCATTGCCCATGTCTATATCAAACTAAATGTCACGTTCAGAAGTGTTGAGGATCTAAATGCATCACAGCATCCATGGCGAAACATGCCACCTTTGTCAATTATCCGGTTTAAAAGCTGCAATCCATAACTATTGCCACTCTACCGCCATCTCTGTTTAAACATAACATTGTAGGGTATTGCGGAGTTATTTTCTTAATGTGAATGACAAGTTTAAATTCTAAACAACTGCTGTAAGAGCAAGCTACAAACAGTACATCATCTACAGTACCTGGAAATGCAAAACAGTAGGCAGATCTTCTGACCTGACCGTTCAAATTATAAAACATAATCATAAACCGTTGTGAATCAGGGTAAGGTAAAGAAATCATATTAAGCATTGATCTGTCATATACTTGCTCATAAACATATTTTTGTGCATTTTTAAACTGAAAAGTTACAGATTTTAGCGTTAAAGCGGTACAACCCTGAAATTGACATAACTGAGACCACAGTCTACCTGATCATCTGAAGCTTATTTTAGATGAATTATTACGCTTCAGATGAACCTGTATTTACCAAGCACACGGAAAAATGCTTAAACAACTTCCAGACAGTGAGTCAATGACATTTACAGTCATCAAGTGAAGAAATACTCTCAGAATTGACTGACATAAAATATATTGACATAAGTGAAGCTTCTGTCTCTCTGGTGGTCTAGATGCCCTTTAACATAAAACATTGAATATCAACACAATTCAGCATTCATTAAAACAGAGAGATTGTCACAATGAAGTATGATAACTAAAGTTTCCTTAGTGAAAATCAATAGCATTTTTCTAGTGCTGGATACACAAAGATCCTACAAGTCTTTCAGCTTAGATGAGTGAAACTTTAGATGAGTGAAACAAGCTCTAAAAAACCAATCAGAGGCTTTAGACATTTCTAAAGGCCAAATGACACGAAAATTGACCTTTTTACTTTGCCAGTGTACACATTCCTGATCTTACTGGGCATGATTCATCTGTTCACATTATTGTAAAGAATGAATTGTTTTAGGATAGTTAGAATTTCACAAATCTTGCCAATAGCTAATTTACTGCATGTAAAAAGGTTACATAAACAACAGCAAATAATGACTGAATTGGAAAGCATAACCAATAAGATGTCAAGATGCTCTCGTGGGTGAACTTGACCTCTGACCTCCACGCCCTGGACAAACATCCTCCATAAAAAGTGGGCGTATTTTTTTCACATACATATTGTTCCACTCTGACACACACTGCATTATGCAAGTAAAATGTGTTGCATATGGCACGTTGACTGCACAGTTTTCTTAAAGCTGCATGTGCTGCAGTGATCTCTGCAACGGACGGCCACGTGTGGTACTGCTGACAGTGCCCTGTTTGTGAGTCACAAGTCATGAGCATTTATTAGACACCTCTGAGTTTTTCTCCAGTAATTCAGCAGCTTTGGAGGATGTTTATCAGACAGGTTTTGTGTAAAACGGGGGAAAAAAATCATATAAAAAATCTCTAGCAGAACTCCACTCATCTAATATCAAAATAAAAGCCTGCCTTTCATCCGAGACCTGTCCCACGCATCCACTTACACCAGCTCGATTTGATGCAGCCCCTTCCCAATCAATCTCTCTGATCGAGGTGCTGCCTCCAATGTAAGACAGCTTCATTTGTAAGATTGCCTAACAGCAGCAACTTGATTGAGACGCACAATTGGCAACTCCTGTGGGGATCACACACACATCACTTCAAAGAGAATACACAAGGATGGTCATTTGCATGACATAAATATTTATGAGCTCTCATTCTCAGTCTTCGCTAGATACACAGATCTTGTGGACCGCATGTCTGATATAGGTGCACCTGATACAATTGCCTGCTTCACGGGCAAAGCGAATCGAGGAAAAGAGAGACATATTAAAGTATGGCTAAATAAGATAGTAATGTATTAGCTAGTCATGGGTAATTTAGCTAGTATGACTACATTAGCTAGTAAATTAGCCAGAAATTATAGCTCCACTAGCTAACTAATTGGCTAGAATCAAGATCATCTAATGTGTTTACTTACTGTATACAGTTTACTGTACCTTACTGTACACAAGACCTTTTAAAAACCAGCTAGAGGGAGTGACACTGAATGTTACTGGATGCATGGGGTCACAGGATCTACATAACAATAGTGCATAACAATCTAAAACCAAACTTTACAAAAGAAGTTACAAAGTTTTTTTAAGTAATTTGGCATTTCAACACAAAATGCGACGCTAAGGCCAAAAATCTGTCTAATGACTCTAACATGCCGTCTATATGCTAATTAAAGCACCACCGCCAAAAATGTAAATGCTAAAGTCTACATCACTAACTGTTGTCAGAAAACCAGTCAACATTTTGACGCACTCCTCGCGGAGAGCCACCAAGGCACGTCTTTGCAGTGCAGCAGGTGCTACATGGTTTCCGTGCTCTAAGGGAATACATAACAGGGTTTACTCAAGAACGCACAGAATCAGCGATTCGCTGTGGAAGTGCATTACCATTTTGATGGCGGCAGTGATGAGGACGGTGATTATGATGATGGTGCTGTTTATGGTGATTGCACTTGCGTGTAATCCCACAAGCCCCCGTTCAACTTGTGCAAGTGGTGCGGCAAGAGTTCATTCAGGGGTAGTGGAGGGGAATTTGGAGATGACAGGGAAGGAGGTCATAAGAGCATCGTACCCCTAAGATCTCATCAGCCATTTATATCCACCGTAGCAGGATTTCAAGTCACACAGAAGAATAACGTGGCTATAATTCACATTTAATAAACCATGTAAAGACGTAAACAGCCCCTGTATGTGAACTTGGGAAATGTCAAGGGAGTTTGTATAAACCTTAAACTTTTGTGAACTGTGTTTGCACTGATATCACGGGTCAAGATTTAAGTGGTCACACTAGTTCAAAACTGCAAGGTCTCAAACAGGTACATCTAACAGTGAGAAACCAAACTTTATTTAAGGCAGTGTAGGTGTTTTTTCCAGAACAATTTAATGCTGGTTGAAAGTATCTTTACATCCTGATAGCAATCACTAAGTTACGTGGTATAAATATATTTATATGCCTTCTGTGGAAGGCACAGGACCATAAAATGTTCGTCCAATTATTGCATTCGGTCCGAACGCAATGACAGGATGTGTCAAACTATGTATTTGCATACCAGTGCGTACTATTGTAGGAGTCTCAACTGGAAGCATGCCTTTGGAGATCGCTCTAAATGGAGGGCAGGATCTTATGCTTTCAAAGCTAAGTTGCTTTTGCTAGGCCTTTCTGAAATTGCCTACCTACCTTTAAAGTCCACTTCTTTGATTCAGCTTCTCTGTTCTAATCAGAAGAATTCACCATGAAAGGCTTTATTAAATAGGCACGGGCCTGCTGATATGTGAAGGGCAAACATGTGCCGGAAGTATGAAAGGAGTTTGTTATAATGAGGCTGCACACAGTCTGTGCTTGTCTGAAATTGCACAGAAATAACCCTTCCATCCTCACAATGAAATCTCAGGGCTGCGAATATAATGGCTTAATTGCCTGTGTGATCAGAACAGAGCAATATTTTTGGTGGAAAACCTGACATGAATAAATTCAGCGTCTTTGGAAAAAATATTTTGTGGGTGGGTTTGATTTCACAGTACAATAATATGTTATTTTAAATGTAAGCTATTATTACATCAGGCTTTCTTCTCTTCTTAGGTTAAAAGTCAATGGATATATTCTGTTGAATTAATTCACAAGAAGCCACATCATGATCTGTGGGTGTAGTCTTGGCCATGAAGTGAAATAAATGTAAAGGTTAGAAGCTAGTTGAAGAGAAGACTTTATAATTCACTGACTAATGGAGACAGGGCTTGTTAATGGACTTTTGTAGATTAGCAGAGAGTAGGTTTAGGTCAAGTTTGAGATCAAATTGTCTCACTTAAAAGAAATAAAAAGATGCCCGCTATGGAAACTGTGAATGCCCATTTAATAAAAAAAAAAAATAAAAAAATTATGGTTACAGTATTATCACGGTATCTACTGAAGTAAAAAACAAAACCAATAATGCTATCAGTTCATCGTTACTTTTGTTTATTTAATGTAAAACGAGTGAAATAGCAGCACCTACTGTGTTGGAGTGTCAACCAAGTACCAGTGTTGAATTATTCATAATATTATCATATGTGTAGTATTAAAATCATATCAATAATCATGGTTATTAACACCATGGTTATTGTCCATACCAGTATATTTTGACACCCCGAATCAGTACTGGAGCTCAGCTCCAACTAAAGAAACAATGTGAATTTCTGGTCTTCACTGAAGAACTCAGAGACTGTAAATTTGTTATATTAAACCAGTGATGAAAAATTATTTTATCTGCATCTTATTTATGATATGTTTAATTCATCACAAAACTGCAAGAAAATTGTGACAGTATTTGGCTAATACTTTAACTCTTTTATAGTATTTTAATTGTATTTATCAAAAGACCAATCAAAACCAAACACGTAATCCTGATGTCAAGAAGACAACATGAAAAACGTTCTTGAGCTAATCATATAAAGGAAAGAATAACATGCGTACAGTTAAATATGTCAGACTTTGACAGACTATAAAACACACGTCCATTCCTCCCATAAAACAAGATGAACGCCAACACATAGATAAAGTTCTTCATATACAGTCAATAGGGAAATTGACTAAATAATAAAATAGTAAATGTGTTCCTAATAACGTCATTTACCACTTGTAAACAACACTATAACCAATGTAACTTACACCAAGTGTACTAAAGATTAACTACATTAACGAACAATGTGCTCACAGTAACTCATTTTAAATCATGCAGAAGTTTCACAAACACACATGGAGCTAAAACATTACTACCATTGATTTACACAGACTCCTCATAATGAGTCTCTCATACACTCATTTATTAACTCAATTACCCAGAAACCTCAACACTGTGCTATTACAGATGCTCAGTTCTGGTCTAAGATACGCTGAATCAGCACTTCCTGATTTTAATGTACCTTACATTAAAGCTGCGCAATAAGCCATCAACATTTCAAAGTTTCCTTAACATACTCATTCTCATATGAGCACCCATAGTGTTTGAATAAACGTAATGGCTAATTTTTTTTGATAGATTGGGCCGAAGTGCCACCTGCACAATCGTACTGGCTGTTCCAGGTGGGGCAGCAATGGCTGTCTCATAATGACTATGAACTAAATCCATCATCGAGTAAAACCCAGGTGGCCTTTTACTGCTGAGCTGGGGTTTGGCAAACATGAAAAATGTAATCAAATACAAATTACAACTATTATATGTTGCATACTGTAGTGTCAATTAAATCATTACCAAGACAGATTCCCTAGGTGTAATAAGCTCCGCAGGCTGTGACTTTATGGCATTCTCCAGATTTCCCCTTTGACTCTTCATTTGCATTCGTTGCAGCTGCACTAGATTTGTCCTCTAAAACATTTCCTCTGTCATACATTCATCTTCACTCATGCAGTCACTTTCCTCCAGCTTTCTTTTTTCACCTAAATATTTCAGGTTTTTCTTCACCTTTAGCACCTGACCTTTAAATGGTTTAATAATTTAAACCATTAGCACCTGAGCGTTAACTCAACAGCCCCACGGCCTGGACGGCACAAATATGAAACAAGACAAATTGCACATGACAAACCAAAAGTTTGAACATGAGTAACTGAATGTATGCTGCTCATAATCTTAGAAACCTTTTAAACTGATGACAATTTAGACATATAGACAGACAGACAGACAAAGAGAGAGAGAGAGAGAGAGAGAGAGAGAGAGAGAGAGATGTATGTCAAGCGTTTGCACTTTTGTATTTGTACCTTCAGTTAAACTCTACACACCTATATGACTGAACATGAATTATGTTCCCTTTATAGTTAATAACTCGATACCTCTCGACAAGCGCTCACTGTAATACAGAATGGTCTTTCCTGC
The DNA here is from genome assembly GCA_036877525.1 of Chromobotia macracanthus. Lineage (NCBI taxonomy): Eukaryota > Metazoa > Chordata > Actinopteri > Cypriniformes > Botiidae > Chromobotia > Chromobotia macracanthus. The sequence goes on along the minus strand of JAZGTH010000098.1, from coordinate 383,339 downwards.
TTTTATCACTCCCCTTTTAATCTTTGTCTCTCAGAAACTGTAAAGTCGAGCAGTAGTGTTAATATGACAAATGTGTACAGATAGCTGCTGTCTGCTCATAAGTCATAGCCAAGACTGCACAGAATTCAACAGCAGCATAAAACCTCCATCCAGCACTTTGCCTTTAGTGCTCAGAGGTGAACAGGGCATGCGAGGTGTGTCTTACTTGCTCTTTGACGGATGCCAGTATGGCTGAGGTGGTCTCTGTTTCAGGCCCATCTCCATTAGAAGCACTCAGCCCTGGGCTCGGCATGGCGGCCTTCTCCGGTTCAACAGGCTGTTCTGGAACTGGCATGTTTTCTAGAGAAGATAAAATACATAATTCAGACCCCCTCCTTTTTTACCACATAATGCATTATTAATCCACACAATCTGATCAAGAGTAGGTGGCTCAAAACTAAGGCCATCGCTACAATTGGTTGGGCCTGGGATAAAGTTATAAAGCTGGACCTACGTACCTACCTGAACATGGTTGCCATTGGAAGAGTGTGCTTTTGATTATTAAAGGAACAGTTCACCCAGAAACTATTTTTCTTCAATCATTTACTTACCCTGATATAATGACTTTTTTCCATCTGTGGAAACACAAAAGAAGATATTTTGAGAAATGTGTTTTTTTGTCCATACAGTGAAGTCAATGGCTGCCACTGTTGTGTGGCTACCAACATACTTCCAAGTATCTTCTTTTGTGTTCCTCAGAAGGACGAAAGTCACACAGGAATGACATGAGGTGAGTATCCTTTTTAATGTCGTTGTTAATATTTTTGCTTGTTTAATATTTGCATCCAACTCAACTGTATATATATCTTTTTTTAGTCATGTCATTTAATCTCTTCAGAGGTCATTTATATAATATACAAGAGTTAAGTGTCCCACCTCAGAAAATCACAAGTAGATTAAAAACAGAGAATTCATAAAACAACAAGCCCTTAATGTTTCTTCAATCCAGCCTATTATTGACACTTTTAGCTTTAAAATCCCCACAGTTTATTTTCAGTAGCAAATGAACCATCGTCCACATAAAGAAAACCCAAGACTGATACAAACTTTCAGGGGTCTGTATTGATTAGACAGAAATTCCACATAATAACTTGACATTAGCTGGACTCAAATCAGGATAAATGGTTATGTAGGACAATCTCTGGGTATTTTATCTCACTCAGTGGATGTTGTGGCCAAGCCTGCCAAGTCTGTTGCCTTGTTAATTAAGATGAGTAGCCTCATCTGACGTGACAGCATGCCTGCACCTAGCTCTCCTAGATTTGATTATGCCTACTTATACCACCATTTCCTCGTTGTTTACCTCCTGTTACCAAGCTTCCTTTCACACATGGTTATATAAATCCACCCTGAAGGCCTCACAACATCACGACTACGGGAGGAAACAGAATCTGTGGCATTAATTCAGAAGTTCAGAAACAACTGTTCCCTGGTCGTGAATGTCTGAGATTTCATGTGGGTGCTACAACCACTCAAATGCACCATCATCACAATCTGCTAAGTGAAGATATAATATTGAGGAGATCTGACATATCAGGTGATGAGAAATGACACAATCCAACTCTTGTGCTGTCTGGACAATCACAGACTGACAATTTTACTGCCTGTCGGCTCTCCTCAGCTGGTTCTTGCTCTCATTGTGACCTTCAGAAGAAAGAGTGACTTATTGTGCTGTAAATTATTTTTACAGTTGTTGCTAGTACAGGTCATACGACTCATGAAGAATGCCAAATATCAATATGAAGAACATTCAAAACATCCAGCTTTTTTAAATGTTGCATTAAAATTATTGCTTGGTTATGAGAATGTTATTCAAACATTTTTATTTCTTTAACGTTTTTAAATGTTCCACTAACAACTTAAGAAATGATTTTGATATCATATGTAACATTAAAAAAGCGTTCTACTAATGGTACTGCAAGAACTTTTTGATTAACTTTGAGAGAACTTTTTTAGAACATTAGCCAATGTTCCGAGACCATTCCCTGTTAGCTGGGTAAACACCCGCGTAACTAAAGAATAAACATTCAGGAAATAAGTTCTTTATAAAAATAAATCTACTGGCTATCTCAATACTTCTCTATCCTGAAATCCACAGACTTTTTTACGGCATGCAAACTAATGCCTGCTGGGTGATGTTTCATTTTTGAATGATACAGATCATTTCCTTTACTGTGGTTTGCACTTGCAAAGGTACCATCTCAATTACAAGCCCTGGGTAGGTAAATGGTGCATTTAAATATCTCTGAGGGCCTCTGCGGTGGATTGGCCTATGTCAGCCTTCTTCAAACAAATCAACAGAGAAGATGTTCTCATGCCTTAAGCACCGAATGTAGCTTATCCAATTAGCCTTCAGTCTAAAGGGTCATTCCAGAATGTAAACACAGGGTTAAAGATCTCCTGAAACATTGCAAGATCTTCACAGGGTTGCTGAGGTATTACTGTGATCTAATAATCATTCGCTTGGCTAAACACAACAGCACAGGAGTGACTCTTGCTCCGTCATTACATTTTTTTAGCATTCCGGGCCTTAATCAGGTCACAGACCAACACTGTTTTGTTATCAACATGAAATCTAAACTGACCCTTATGTACTTTCCTAATCTACGTTTGTGGTCTTATTCAGTATGATTAATCAGTGCATGTTATTCAAAAGACAAAAGAAATAATCATATTTTCTCATATGCAATAATTGCTGCCAAAAATACATATATTTATTAAGCAATAGCCACACAGCAATTTAAGCATTTGGCTACTGCTGAAGTGAATGCAGACTTTCTTGAATCTTGCCAATAGTTAATGCTGTAATTTAAAGTGACTTATGTTGATGTAATAAAGGTTCAATAGGAGCATACAGACATAGATTTGAGAATACGCTTCAACCTCTGTCTCAGACACCAGCTCAGCTCCCATCAGGTGAAGTATCCAATAAATATGTCTCGATTCTTGGGACAAAATTTTGATAACACTGATATCTGGCTTTATGATTTCAAGGCCCTTCCATTGTTTAGAAACATGTATATTCATTAAAAAATAACCAAACACTAAGATATATTTTGATTTTCTTTTTTTAATGCTGTCTTGTTTTAAATAATTTTAAGTCATCTTGAGGCCCTCTGAATGTTGAGAAACACTAGTTTTGTACAGGGGTGCCCAATCCTGCTCCTGGAGAGTCAGTGTCCTGCAGAGTTTAGCTCCAACCTGCCTCAACCCACCTGCCTGGAAGTTTCTTATCTGCCTAGTAAGAGCTTGATTAGCTGGTGTGTTTGATTAGGGTTGGAGCTAAACTCTGCAGGACACTGGCCCTTCAGGAGCAGGATTGGGCACCCCTGGTTTAGAATGATCTGCTAAGAGACAAAGAATAGAGAAACAGCTGCATATAGCTAGTACTTAAAATACGAAAAAAAGTCTGAAGCACTGATGCAAAATTCCAGAATGTTTTTGTCCCGAAGGAGCAAATCCAGAGCTCCTCAATAAGCTTTCTGAAAAAAGCATGTCACACATTACCAGGCTTGAAAATGAACCCACCAGTCTTCAGCCAAACTATTTCAACCCCTCAGTTTGCAGTTTGCAAGTCCCTGGCAGTCTCATTAAAATGTAATGCCCTGTTTGCCACACTAGGATAAACATTACTATACCACCCTAAATAACGCTGCTTGTTTCAGGAGTCTGTTGTGTGTTAAACAGTCTGTTTGTGTTAAAAATAAACAGTTGTTTACGAGTGTGAAGGGATATTGCACCACCTGTAAGATATATAATGCTGTCTGTATGAACTCTTTTTTATCATCACATTACTACTGTGTTAATCAAGTCGCTTCAAATCCTCTATATCAAGACGGTAATGTTCTTACTGGACCCCAATCCACTTACAGTACTGCACGCCATGTGCACTCCCATTCTGTACTTAAGTTCAAACCTCATTATAATGTCATGGTATTAAAGAGTCTAGTTATTGCATTAAGGAACATTGTGTTAATTCACTTCTATTCACTAGCCCTAAAAGGGGCTATTGTCATAAGATTTTGTCATCTTACAGCAATCATATTACAGTAACATATATCATAGTCAGATTATAGTTAACATACAGTTAGCATTTACATTTATTGTAGCTCAGTTGGAAGAGCATCGAGTTACCAACGCAAAAGGTTGTGGGTTTGATTACTAGGGAACAAATGCACTGACAAAATGTGTAACTTGAATATACTGTAAGTCGCTTTGATAACAAATGTCTGCCAAATGCATAAATGTTAGTGTAAATTATAGTTATATTTTATAGTTAATTAATTATATATTAATTATAGTTAATGAACATCTGTCCATCATTTACTCGCCCTTATGTCATTCCAAACCTCTATGACTTTATTTGCTTCTGAGAACCAGAGAGAAACAGTGGCACCCATTGAATTTCATTGCATGGACACAAAACCATTGGCACATTTCTCAAAAGATCTTTTGTATTCCACAGAAGAAAAGTCATACAGGTATGGAATGATATGAGAGAGAGTAAATGATGGAAACATTTTACTTTTTGGGGGAACTGTCCCTTTAAGAGGCCTGTTAGGCAGGGTCTTGGAGAAATGTGTAATGACACAGTGGCAACATGCATGACAGCACATCTCATGAAGTTCATGTGCTTCAACTACTGACATCATCTAATAAGCTACTTGGTGCCTCATTATCAAAACACACTACAACATCCATCCATGAGCACTGCCACCCAAACAACTCCAGCTATGATCAGAAAACACAAGACACAGAGATCATTGTTAAAACACTCCAGTCAACCTCATGATGTTATTTTAATGAAGTCCTTATTAAAACCAAAAAGAGAAATAATACAACTGTATTTAAGAATGACACTAAAAATTTTAGGAAAGAACGTTACCCTAACGGTACAATTAGTAACAAAAACATTAGATAATTAACATTCAAAATAATATTAATGTATGTAAAATATTATTTTGAATGTTATAATGTTCAAAACATCAATTTTTAGATGTTGTATTAACATTATTGCTTGCTTATACATTATTCAAATGTTTTATAATTCTGTAACATTTTTAAAACATTCCTCTAACAACTTAAGAATAACGTTTTTGATATATGATATATGATTTGATATATGAACCTTTTAACAACCTTGAGAAAACATTAGCCAACATTCTGAGAAAGTTCCCTGTTAGCTGGGCAGACAGAGTACATCAAGGCATTCAAAGATAATTAGTTAAACGTTAAGATAAACTTAATGAAAAATAGCAGTTAATGGGTCTTATATGAAGGAAAGAGAGAATTAGTATGAAAGGAGTCACACAGGGCAAGTTAAAAATATGAAAAAAGGAGAATGAGAAACAAGAAGAGAGTCTGGAATATTTGACAGGAGGTGCAGACAAGCCTGTTGTCACCCTGGTTAAAATAAGGCTGCCAGGTTGTAACCGTCTGTGCCCGTCTCATCGACATTTGGCACTTTTAGTGGTAAAACAAGCTTTTGTGTTGCTCCAGGCTAAACCCTGGAGCAGTCTGGCAGGCCAGTGAATAGAAACTGATTGAGCATTGGAGTTGTTTTCCAGCCTGTTTGATGGCTCAGCCTGGCTAGAAACCAGGGATGAGAAAACAGCCTCCAGTACATCCAGCTACAATTAAATGCAAACATGCCAAAAAGAGGTTTTGATTGATTTCGACATAATTTTGTGCTGTAACTTGACACACAAATGTCACAAAAAAGACACAAAAACTTGTCTTAAAACAACACTCATGACACAAAACTGGAAAAGTAAGATTGGCCTAATACAAAGCTTAATACAAAGAGTATATGTGCATATAATAACAATTAAATCAGTTCAGACAGAACCCACCTGAGTACAAACATTAAAGTTTCTGTTAAGTAAATGTTCATTAAAAGACCACAAAAACAGCTAGAAAATGCTGGAACAGAGTATAGAATTGCCGGTACACCTTTTCTCAAGTCACCTCACACTGCTTTATTGTCACATCTCTCCTGCGTGGCAGAGGAAGAATCGAAATATATCATATTTTCTTCCAGTGACAGGTCAATATGATAAGCTCAGCCTACATATATTATTAACACTCCAGTCAGGACAGTAACTCACCACCCACCTGTGGTCTCATAAAATGAAGCCCACCAGCGTTTTATTGCTGATTCTAGCATTACCACAAATGCAAAGGTGGCTAACTCTGTTAAAGCCAACATGTAACAACATTTCGGCTTGTTTTTTGTTTGAAAAATAGGCATTTCAGTGGTGAAATGATTATTTACATTTTGAGAAAAAATTACACGGACAAAATTTGGAATAACATGCACCTACATAATGTGAACAATAAGTAATATGTATTAAGAAGGAAAACATGGTCAATTTTGACACTAAATAAACAGTGTATTAAATCTATTGCCCAGGAGACAAGAATAGTGTGCTATTATTTATGGCCAGCACCCTGTCTCTCTCAGCACAAGCCCTTTCCTTTTGTCTGGGCTAAATGTGTCAGAAAGGAAAATCAGCTTGCTCTCTCTCTCCCCCACCTCCCACTCTCCTCTCCCAGTCGTTTCCCTGCATATTGCGCATGTCAGTTGTGCATTGGTTCTGGGCAGGATGTCTGGCAGCCGCGCTGTCCCTCTACCCACGCGGTGAATTCCATCCCAGTGTTAATGCTACAGGAGGCTGGCCAAGCGGCCACATGCAGCAGGCATGGAAAGAAATAAACAATGCAGAGCGATCCCAGCAGATCCTGGAAGCCATCGTACTTGATAGTCCACCCTGCAAAGAGCCTTAAATTCCCAGATGGGAAATATAACCAGTGAATCATTCCACGGAACTAAATTAAAATATATGCGAATTCATTCGCATATAATAGTGACGTTTTTAATGTAAAAGATATTTTGTAGGTACATGATGTTTATTTACAGTACATCATTACAGCAATTTTATATATATATATATATATGATATTATGATTATATAATTGTTGTAGAAATTATAATTATGATATATAATTTTTATTATAATTATTATATAATTATATATAACATATATAATGTATTGATGATATATATAATGATAAAATGAAATATCAGTATCCATCACATGCCTGGACTTTTTTTTATAAATCTTATTTAATATTTCTGAAATTTGGCTACAATGGCTGTTAGATTGAACAAACAAACAAACAAACAAGTTAATTAACTAATAAATGTTGAATATTATTAACGGTGTCAAAAATAAAGATTTTTTTGCCATATTGCCCAAATAGTGGTCCAAAATTGGTCCAAATTGTGACAAACAGGGCGCATAATATATTTCTATACTCTGTCACTTTTTACCAAAGTAGTCAGGTCACATGATCTGCTGTTTAACACTGTGTATTTGCAGGGCATCTTTAGCCCGGGGCGTCTGCCATGTAATTGCTGTTCCTCTGACAGGTGGTGTATTTCAGAGCTACCTGCTAGAGCTCACTCGTGAAGTCTGTATAATAACCAGACACTGGGTGAATGCAGTGTAAACCAAAACGCCCCTCTCCAAAGCTTCCTGTTTTACTGCATGACACTGCAGGGCACTGAACGTGCTCTCCAGCCAAATGGATGCCCTCCGGCATTGTTTGATTCGTCCGTTTTCTTTTCCAATTGAGAAACACGTCAACAAACATTGTGCTCCAGTCAAACACATCCAGGGCTGAACTTGAGTCATGATGTCGGAGTAGCAAAGTGACATCATGCGTGTTCTAACTCCCATCACCACCTCCTAGGCAATGCCGTGATGTTGTAGGGTCTTGTGGTCCCTGCCTAGGTGCTCTGGCCCATCATTGTCTTCAGGCTATTCTACTTCACTTCCTCAGCCTGTCTACACTAAAACCAGCATTAATCAGGTTTCAATCCACTTTCTTTTTTTGTGCATTTTGTTATACCAAGATGCAAATAAATTTCCCAAAATGCATATTTTATACATGCATACAATGGAGTTATGTAGTTACTGATTGACTGTCAATATCACAGCATATCCACCTTGGCTGTCTTTCCTTAACACCCATTTATTTCCTGATCTAACCGAATGTGATAAACTTTATCACATTCACATCAACTTTTCTCTCATTTACACACTCACACAGTGTGGTTCACACACTGAACCAAACCTCCGAATTAACATGGAAACTCTGCCCATTCTTTAAGTCTAGTGCCACATTCTGTAGTGGTCTGTAGTGTTGTTTCAGGATATAGATTTTACACTGGAATTTACAAGTACATCAAACACTACCAAAATTGTTCATTGCACAAAATTGAATTTTGATTTAAAATTGTATTGAATCTAGGCAGCCAATGCCTCACTGCACAAAGCACACTGTGTTTGGCTGAAACCTTGTTTATCGTTGCTGCAAGTAAACCAGTGTTTAATGTAGCCTTGGTTGTGTTTGTTTACCTTGCCTAGTTTTATTGATGGTTTTCTTGCACGAGGGCCTGTTGGTATCTGCTTAATATTGCTAGCTTCTATCTAGCTTCTAAGCGACAAATTAATTTTGGATCAAAATAGCAACCGTAGATACTGATTGGATGCATAGCCTTTGATATCAGCATCGAAAGATATGGAAGTCATTTTCCTCTCCCTTTTAAAAATTAATAAGCTTATTTATTTTGCTAATCTAGCTATACAGTTGCAACTTATTATTTGAATTAACTCATCAAAAACAGACCGTCCCACCAGTTGAGAACCCACCGTCTAGAGAAGCCTGAAATATTCATGATTTTGTTTTTATCACACAGTTGAGTATCGTATTCCTTTAGCATTCCCCTATCCACTAGATTCATGCAGAACAGACCTGTTTGAAAAAACAAATTGAAATCTAATCTATACAGCTATTAATGTCACATCTCTGAAGAGAAAAACTGTCTGATGCCATTATTATTTCTCATTGCACTGCAAACCTAATGTAATAAACACTCTGGCATTTCATTTCGGCCTGGCAATATGTAAAATAAACAAAATAACCTTATCAAGCAATTGAGCCATCTCATACATGGCTTTTTTTACATGCATTGAAATGCATATATTTACTGTGAATCTGATATGCAACAGTGTGTTTCGGGCCTGGAAAAAGGATCTTAAATCCCAGCAGCAAACGACGGACATGACCTTATGGGTTTGATAACACAGCAGCTCATTTTAATAGCACTACAGTGCACATACATGCATTTGCATACAGGTCGACATGACATGAAGTTTCTACAAGGGTTACTGTATATACTGTATGCTTCATACACACACAGAGCTGCTGCACTGATCCACAGCATGAAATCCTGAATATGCGATGAAGTCAAATCTCCATAAAGAGATGGGACACAAAATATTTCCTTATCCAACACAAAAGCAACTATAAGTACGCTGAAGTATACTGTACCATACTGAGAAATTACATTACAAATTAAAGCTGTAATCCATAACTTTTGCCTCTCTATCGCCATCTCTGGTTGAAACATATAATTGCAGGTTACTTTATTTACATATACGTTTAGGTATGTTGAAGTCAAACTGACATTTCCTGCGAAATCCAACTTGTCAGCTCAAACAACTTACCGTTGTGAATTGGGGTAAGGTAAGGTTATTGTTTTGATATGTACTTACTAGCTGTTTTTGGTTTATTTTTATGTTATGGATTACAGCTTTAAGTGATGAGGAAGGGTATGAAAGAGTTGGTTAACAATAATTTGACCAAAATAGACTGAGAATCCTGCATGTGAAGAGACAAACCCGTTTTCTTTGTTTGCTATTTTCTGTTGTTAAATGGGCACTTATACACTGACCATATGGCATTCCATATGTTTATATACTGGTAACAAACCTTCACAAAAATGCCTTTTTTCAATAATATATATAATATATTTACAGAAATGGTTTTCAATGTCACCATAAACTCAGATATATACGTATTATTACATATTTTGCAATACAAATACATATTATTTATATTAATATATACATATAGCCTACATATTTACTATGCAATGGTAACATTCTCAATCATACTTTGGTATAAAAGACCCTATAAATAAACAAATTGAGCGAGTTCATGTAAATGTACATAATTTACTTTAAAAATATTTTTTCCCCCACATAAATACTAATAAATTCAGCATACCACTAAAGTGTAATTTATATCAGAGCTTTCAGTGCACGGATGTTACCGCAAACCTAAATATATTCAGCCGTTTTTGTTGGTTGAGCTGAGACACCCTCTGTGTCAACTTACTGCATGGATCATTTGGCAACTGCAAATATAACGCAGTTGAAACATCTTAAAGAAAAAAATTCTCTTTCAAGTTATACACAGTAAGAACTATTTCGGAGGCACGGCACAACTTGTGTTATACATTAGAAAGAGACTTCCACAGGGTTTTAATCTCTTGTGAATTTGCCTAATTAATTGTCCATGTGGTCACTGCAGAAATGATTTAAAAACAGCCATGGAAGATTGATCAGGCTTAATTGCAATCAATTCATTAGGGAGTTTCACTAAATGAAGCAGTAAGTTTTTAATATCATTCTGCTTTTTAATGAAGCTGTCACTGATGCATGTTTTTGGTTCGAGGCGAGATGTTTTGATCCAAATCTGTAATTTTCATCTCTTAGGTTTTTGAGAAACAAGCTATACGTCACAGATGAGATTTGGTACTGCGGACTGAAAACAAAGATAAAGCGAGAAGCAAGAGCAGAGAAAATAAATTTGTATAAAACTGAGAAACAATCCCAATGTAATGATGAGCCGTTCACACGGGGATCCATTTGCAACTTTATCAGAATAATGAGACAGGCAAAGGTCGAGTACCAACAAACAGGATTAATAAGGGCAAGGCAGAGACATAACATGAGGCAAGGGTCGAGGCAGGCAGCAAACAGGCAAAAGGTAGTATAAACTAGCTCCAAGGTCAATATACAGATAATAAGAACACAATGGAAACTGCTCAGAATTGTAGCCGGGGCAAAACAAGACTTCACAAGGATTGTCTGTAAAAACACGGATGTAAATATGAAGGCTAATAGAGTTCAGGTGTTCAGAGTTCAGAGGTTAATCACAGGTATGAAGCATGATGGGAAATGGAGTCTAATTGGAATGAACACCGGTTACTACTCCGGTGATGGTTCCCTCTGGTGGCACGGAGGAGGTGGAGCAGAGACCTCCTCTGTAACACCCAATCATAGCCATTAATTTGTATTAGACAAATTTTATCCTAGTTTGTCCATGTCCAAATTCATTTTAAAATCCAGCAATTCTGACTGTCCAATCTAATTGACGGCTCTAATTTTCCATTACCTAATGTCAGATATTAAACTCAAAGATATACATATAATTCAGTTTTCAGTCACACAGAGAGGGGCTCTAAATCCAAGACAGAGGTCTGGCAGATGATAAATTGTCAGGTGTCTCCATCTTCTGTTTCTGTCATTTGGAATAAAGGACTGAAATTCACCCTATGATTGCCAATGATTTGAACTGAACCAATATAAGCACTTTTCTGCCATCTTTTACTCTAGACAATAGTGCTGTCTTTGAAGGCTGTACAATCACCAGTGAAAGTCATATAGGACAGCATCCTAACCGACATGAGAGCATAAAAGTAACAACTGATTTCAATAGTTTGATGTCAGCATGTTGCTAGCATCACATAAAAACACATAACACACACAATTATTACGCAAAACAATCAATGACACTCTTTACCATTTCAAAATCCGACTTTTCTGTGACAGCATCGTGATGTGAACAGACACAGGAATGACTGGACATCTCCTCTAGTTTGGCCTGTTATGAGGTACACAGTCATACTTCACACAAACTGCCGATATAATGAGAACAGCCATCCGTCTCTGATCAGCAATAAGCAGTTAATGCACTTATTTCTTTCGATTACAGCTCTAGTAGAGATCATGTTTAACTTAAAAAATAAGTATGTGAGAGATAGAGGTAAAGTTGATACAATTTATCATACTGCTTCAGTATGCTTCAGTATCTAAAACCATCTTTTTCCAGAGTTTTTTACACTGAAAAGGTGTGTTTTATCAACAAAAATACCTTGTTTTGATTCCTGCTGATTTCAGTATGACAGCTGCTTCAAAATCAAGCAACCCAAACGCCCTGAAAATCTACACCTGATTCTATTTGAGCTTTTAAATGGATCACACGTCGTACCTTCTTGAGTGATTCATGCAGTGGTGAGCTTGCTGAACTGGGCCATGCTTATGAGTCTGTGTGATTGAGGCTAGCAGGGGAGGATCAGGTCTTCACTTCCACCAAAGGATGATCTCGATAGGAACCGGGCCATCCTACGGTAATATGCCAGCGGTTGCACTAATTTGTCTAATCACTGTTTCATCTCGTTTTCAGCGTATGTGTAATAAAATTAAAGTTGGGAAATTAGCACAGCTAGAGTGCCATCTCAATCTCAATGTGATCCGAGCTTTACGAAATAAATCGGAGTGGGAAATAATTTCACGTTGATAGAAGCCTAGCCATAACATAAGAGACAGCTGCCAGCTTTTAGTTGTAAGAACGTTTCCTTAATGTTTCCATGAAGTAACAAAAACAGTAAAAATGTTATTTTGGATATTCTAGTAACATCCAAAATTTGTTGTATTAATGTTAATGATTGGTTATAAGAACATTATGCAAAATTGTGTTTCATTTCAAAGATTTAAAATGTTTATAAAACATTCCACTAACAACTCAAGAATAACATTTTTGATATATATGATATATAATGTTAAATACATTTTATTAACATTACTGCTAAAATGTTTTTGATAACTGCATTTTAGAGAAAACTTTAGAGAACGTTAGCCAATGTTCTGAGAATGTTCCCTGTTAACTGGGTATGTCGGCAACAGCCCTGCCATTCATCATGGCAAGATTGTGTCTAATCTGTTTGTTACAAACGAATGTCTCAAATTCACGCTGAGCATAAAAGAGGCTCTTCTGGCGTTCCGCAATAAGCCCTTCTTCATAATAACGGGTGACGCTCATCAGCCATGCAATCATAAGCACCAGTAATTAGCAGCTGTGCGAGACGGCAAATCTTAAATTAATTCCCCTGATTACCACATTGATTATTTCATTTCATTGGCGCATGATGGCGTCAGAAAATTTAAGTGAGTTTTAAGCAGTGGATGGAATGCCACCATTGAACGAAGAGGAAGCGATTCTGATTTGCATTCCTAAGGGCCCATAGATTATCATTCCACTTCCTCTTTGGCTTCCTGTTAAAATGCACTTGTACTGTTGTGGGTGTTCTAATAGTTCCCTCTGAGATTTTCTTTACTCTCCAAAGCTGTTGTACTAGGCCAGAATACTAGATGATTTCATTGTGCATTGTGGTGTCTCCATAAGGCTTTGTCTCCCTGAACAGATCAGTAGGAAACATGGTCCAAAACTGGTCCTATAATTCACTTTTATTTTCATAGAAACCCTGTACACACATGACAGTCTGTTCCTGTGTTGCTCTGTCTCCTTTGGGAGGTTTGTTGATGACAGTTGTGGTGGGGCTGATTACACACAACAACGAGACGCCTTACTTTACTGTACCTGCAGGAGGCAGAGAGACATGCACAGTGACATCAGAACATCCTAGATGATGAAGCCGACAAGGTTTGCATACTACTTCTGAAGAACAGACAGATGAAAGACAGAACAACTGAGAAAAAAGAATGAATAACAAACAAACAGAAAGAATGACAGATAAATTGACAGGTAGAATGACAAAATGATAGATAGAGCAACACATAAACAGAATGACAGATACATAGAACAACATATATACAGAGTGACTGATAGACACAATGACAGACGGATAGACAAATAGACAGATGGAACAATGGATAGATGGAATGATGGATTGCATGACAAAAGACACAGAATGACAGATATATACAAAACAACAGACGGATGTAATGACAGATATATAGAACAACAGACAAAATGATAGAACGATAGATAGACATAATGACAGACGGAACAAACAAACGCCAGATAGAACAAACAAATGACACAGACAGACAGACAGTTATCAGCCTGCAAAATAAACACTAATGTGTCATTCACTGCCATTGTTCTGATGTGCACAAGATAAATAAAACCTCAATCTCACAACATACCTAATCTGCTATTGGACTAATACGGTTTTAAAGTACGGTGCCTTATTAAGGCACCACGCTAAAATACTGATAATACAGAATAAAACATGGATTTGGAAGAAAAACAGCAAGAGACAATTGAGGTTGAGGATGGGTGAAGGACAGCACTGTTGTGGGAGGTCATCAGGGCTGTGTAGTCAGCACAGCCTTTGGAGAATATAATGTGTTTTTCTCGCCTGTGACAAACAGGAATGAGGTGCATTATTATCTTCAAGGTCAACATGATTGTAGCACTAAAAGAAGAACTCAACCAGATGAGCCTGAATTGCCCCTATGTCCCTTTCCCACCCTTATGTCTCAACACGCTTGTTTAAACAAAGACAGAACAACCCCACATTCTCTCTCTCTCTCTCTCTCTCTCTCTCTTTCTCTTTCTTTCTCTCCATACAAAAATTGACTTCAGTCATAACCACCTTTTACCAGTTACACAATTTAACAACAGTAACTTTTTTACATTATCTTCTACATTTACATATATTCATATTGCAGACACTTTTTCGAAGTCATTTAAAAATGAGTTACATCACAAGCAATCTGTCATATCTGTGCAAAAGTTAGATTAAACAGTTATCACATTTTAAAGACCAGTTCAGAAATTTAACCAATTAAAGGGAACAGGTTAAATCCGATCTAAAAGATACCAAATTAAAAATTTAAAGCTGCAATCTGTAACTTTTGCCTTACTGTCGCCATCTCTGTTTGAAACATAAAATTGCAGGTTACTTTATGTACTTTATGTATGTATGATTGTCTGACATTTCCGGGATATTAGACCCCACAGCTCAAATTATAAATCATTATCATAAACTAACCACTGGGTTAATTTTTAACCCAAAAAGTTACGGATCGCAGTTTAGAAAGAAAATTAAGCCCGAATAGGCAAATCAGTTAAAACATAATAAACGACAACGATAAAAAATTTTAATTCTTAAATTACCAAAAATACCAAACCGTCCAACATGATTTATTATCATGACATTTCCTGTAATGGCCCTCTCCATGGAACACTGACCAGTGTGCTCTTTCAACAGATACTGTATGAGGACCCAGAGTGGCCAGTAAACCCTTTGCAATTTAAAAGGCCAGTGAGCAGGACCTGTCACTGTGATGTATTTGTCACAGACTGTGTAAGTCACAGACTGCTCACAGACCCGATTCAACAAACAAGGCCCTAGAAACGCATTCAGATCTTCCCTGTCTGACGGCAATGAATCCATGACGGTACTGTATGACCCAGTATGGCTTTGTGTTCTAGACTTTTTAACTGATTGATTTTCTAGGGATTGATTGGGCTGTGTGGTAAAGCCCTGAGCTGTGTTTGTGATTAAGGTAATCATAAATAAGACCCAGTTTGCTAAATAACCAACAGAACTTGAAGGAAAAACAATTGATGATGTTTACACGGCTATTCACTTCCAAGTTCGCCAGCGTACAGATGCATACGCTAACCGAAAATTGATTTTTTTTTCTTGATCTGTCCACCACTCCACTGTTGTTAATATAAAACTAAGCCTTCATCCTCATGTCAAAAACTCCTGCATCTCATTTTGTCACAACAGTTCCCTCTAAACACTCCATCACATCTCCCAGTGGAGTCCAGCCCGAAACCCTGTCTCACTGGTGGATGGATGTCATGGTAACCATGCTGCTAATGGTTGCTACAGTTTCCAGCTGACTGCTCTGCTGAGGGACTTCCAGTGGCCAGCTCTACAACCAGTGTCGCCGACAAGCTAGAGAAAGCACCAATGTTGCCAGTTGGATTTCCTGGACCTGCTTCTCTGGCCAATGACTGGTCAACAGATAGTAAATGCATCAAATTCAATGCAACAGAGTGCATCCTAACTTTTGGGTTTGATTAATTCTTTTTGCAGAAATTTTGGCCCATTAACAATTTTAGGTTGTAAGAACGCTTTCCTAACGTTTCCATCAAAAAAGTTAAAAATATTTTGAAAATTAACATTAGTATTAACATTATTGCTTGGTTATAAGAATGTTTTTCATTTTTTTTAATTCTGTGATGTTTTTAAAACGTTCCACTAACAACTTAAGAATAACGTTTTTGATGAATGGTATATAATTCTGTTAACATTACTACAAGAACATTTTGTATAACATTGAGAGAACTTTTAAACTAGCTAATGTTAACTAACGTTCTTAGAACGTTCCCTGTTAGCTGGCTACAGTGAGCTTTTATTCCTTCTTTTGGGCTCAAGGTGAGGTTATATAACTGTAAGCTTCCTACATAAATGTATATGATATCTACTGTATTTGAGCTTAAACCTGGCCTCATTTTACCCACTCATCTCTGGTCAAATCACTTGACTAGTTGTATAACACTCCTATCAAGTAGAGCCATTTTTGCGCTTCGAGGGTACGGCACAAGGGGATCAGAAGGGGAGAAAAAGGCAAACGCTTGGAAAATGGTTTCATCCTTGATAATTACATGCAGTGAAGCGTGACTGCGCAGCCTGCACCCCGGAGAGGGCTTAGATAATCAGTACACCACTGCACCCTCTGCTGGGGGGAAAGGGTTCAAACCCTGAGGTCATCCCTTCTGCAACAAACCGACCAATCAGATAAAAACATCATGTGGGTAGCATGTTCTTGTTTACATAGTATTAGGTCATGCTAATGTATTCCTATCATTATGCAAGAGAACATGGAGGACACTCTGTTACGCTGAGTTCCTGTAGCTCAATAGTAGAGCAGTGCGCTTGCAGCGCAAAGGTTGTGGGTTCGATTCCCAGGGAACACATGTACTAATCAAATGTATCATCTTAAAAGCATCTGCTAAATACGTAAATGTGAACGCTTATACAACTTTTGCATCAAAGCTCCACATCATTATAATCGTGAGATGCAACCTCACACCCCAGTGTTAAAAATAAAAGCCTGAGGGCTTAGAATATAATATTGTGTTGTCAGATTCATCTTTTATCCTTTCTTGACATCTTTTTCATTGCGTAGAACCCAACTGTCTATCAAAGGCACGCATCTGATTTCATTTCCACAGGGCTAAATATAAAAGTCTAAAAATAGCACGCTTGGTGATGAATGCTTTCCGCTCAAAGGTGTGCAAACCAGCAGAGATGTGCCGTTGCGCCTCTGTTCTCTCATCGTGACGGGACAAAGGCACATTCAGGAATGTGATTCAGCGAGGCATTCAGAAGGATTTAGTTCTGAAAGAGGAGAATCCACAGAATAGTTTGATTAACCCTCTCTTCCCTCAGTGAGCGTTTGATTCTCAGTGCTGTTTGATTCTTAGACCTTTTCTTCCTTCTTTCCAAAAAAATCAATATGGTGTGAGGCACACTAGAGTGAGAGAGAAAGAGAGTGAGAGAGAGAGAGAGAGAGAGAGAGAGAGAGAGAGAGAGAGAGAGAGAGAGAGGGAGAGAGAGAGAGAGAGAGATGACTCCACTGACTCAGCAAATGATGATCAGTTGGTCATAGAATTATTTCCCTCCACAGTATGAAAACAACACTATATAAAGCAAACGTTCTATGATTTGTGCAAATGAATTCACCAAAAACGTACACAGCTTAATAAGCTTAATAAGAAAAGCTCTTTTGCCTACTTTACCAAAAAGCAAAAATTAAAAACATCATAATTTAATTGACTTGTCTTATAAAGTGTGCATCCTTCCTTCCACTGTCACTTTTATGTCTCTGTGATTCTGCAAAATGAATTCCTATAGGGGTCATGTCATGAGGTTCACTGTACTACAAAAACAAACTGTTAATTTCTAAACATCCTCTCCAGTCCAAAAAGAGCATTTATTGTGGCTACTCTTCAAAAATCTGTGAGCAGCTTGTTTCCAAATCAGGATGTGGTGCTCATTTGATTATCTCTGCCTCCACAATGTGCCTAATGTTTGCAGTGAAAGCATTAAGAGACATCCACTACCCAGCTAACAGGGAACATTCTCAGAACATTGGTTAATGTTCTCTAAATGTTTTCTCAAAGTTCTCTCAAAGTTATCAAAAATATTTTGGCAGTAGTGTTGGCAGTTTTTGTTGGCATGTTTTTTAATGCTAATAATGTTAATGTTTCAATGTATATCATATATATTAAAAACGTTACTCTTTAGTTGTTAGGGGAACATTTTAAACGTTACAGAATTTATAAAAGTTTGAATAATGTTCTTATAACCAAGAAATAATGTTAATACAATGTTTTTGTTACTAATGGAAACGTTCTTACAACCCAAAATGTTCATACAACCTAAAATTGTTAGCTGGGTAAGATGCTTCAACATTAAAAGTGGTACTTTACTTTTTTGTTACTGTATTATTACTGTATTTTACTGTATTAAAGATAAGCAGGTTGAGTAAGGTTCCCAGCTACTGGATCAAACATATGGCTGTATTCTAGTTCTGGGTGTTGATACGTTATTTCTTATGCAAAGTTCTTAGCCAATCATAATAACAGTGGAAATTCACACTGAGGTCTTAAAGGACAAGCAGGAGCTAAACAAAGTGTTTATTTTAGAGGGCAGTCATAAAATAGAATGTTTTTCTGTGAAAACTTTGCTAACATTATAAATCGAAAGTTTATTTTAAAAAAGCATGTCATGACCTGTTTAATGAGTTTTAAATGACTGTTCCTTGCTTCTTTTGCTAAAAATATCTAAATAAAAATTTTTAAACAAGACAGTTACTTGAGAAGCACCTCTCCGTTAGGCCTTTTTTAAAATTTGTTTGGTGTATTTTGGCTTATGGCACTGTCAGATTCTTTCATAATCAAGTGAAAACCATGGGAAAAAAATCTGTTTATATTTTTAAAATGATAAATCACAGATGTGCAATGTACCGTACACGCATCAATTATAGCTGATAAATGGAAAAACCCAACGAGAAAACTGGCGCCATCATCTCAATAAACTCTTTGTTCACCTGCAGAATCACGTCTCATGTTGAACTTGTTCCATTCGCCAGCAATGACCTCACCGATTTGTGCATCTGCAGAAGTGACAGTGTTTTTCTAAGCTTGTCATTGCCCACCACTGAATGATATTTTTTATTAGCTAAATATAAGCATAATTCATGTGACGGCCCTTTATAACCTGTACCTGCCATGTGTCGCTGTAAAGAACACATGGGAACGTCTCCTGAGGGAATGAAGACACATGGCATCAAATAAAATGAAACCGTCACTCATAGTAACCCAGAACCTGAGATGTGTCCTATAGCTAACAACATAACCCTCACCTAGCGCTCCATGAAATAAATAATTCATATCAAGGGAAATAAAGACGACTGCTTCTAAAATGCCAGGCTTTTGCTCAGTTAGTCTTTGGAGACCTTGATAGCAAAACTCATTAGAAATCTTCACAGTGAAACCTATGACAGCAACAACCAGATCAGTGGCTATAGAGGTACATTTATTACACAAGCAAACTTCTTCAATCCATTTGTTAAAATGAATCATCCAAATAACTGACTATAATTACACTGAGACATAACGCGTGAAATTTGCAACGTCCAATGGCGTTCGTGGCTGCTGACCTGGCCACGTCTATCGTCATCTATTAACGGAGGCTTGAGAGATTAACGGAGGCTTGAGAGATAGGCACGAAACCCATCTGTTAATATAGTGTATATCTGTGAAAAGAAGTTCGCAGATTGTTTCATCACCGAACACATGGTGATTTTTTAACAGGCTGCCATGTGAGCAGAAACCAACGAGGTGGTACGGAAAATAACCAAGAGTTGCGCCTAATGGCGGCAGACGGGTAGATTTCATTTTAATATCTGGCCAAATTCTCTGGCCCAGTAAAGGCAAACAAGAGTGAATCTCACTGTTATCTCCACCACTGTTTGCTTTCAGTTATTGACACACAACAAGCAAGATCTTTTGATAAACAGGGTCTCTGAGCTGTAGACATCCCTCATCCCATTACCATGCTGCAAGCAGTGTACCTTTCATGCAAAAGCATGACATTTGCAAAGAGCAGCACAGATCGTTGAAGATTACATTACATGCCTTTGATTCTGTTTAGATTCAGCAGACAGCTCAGTCAATGAGCTCATTTACAGATGTGATCAGGCACTCCATAGAGAGATCTGCCAGTCAGCTCAGGAAGTCAATACAGTATTCCCCACTAGTGGAAAAGCTTCATTGCCACCTCTCCAGGGCTGTAAAATACTCACACCAACATGCCAATTAATGGCTTTGTAAACAACAATAGATTTGACATAATGGGCACTCTCACAGCATGCATCACAGAAACAAGGCAGATTTTCAGCTCTGCATAGGACAAGAGTGGATATACTAGACAAGACGTATAAATAGTGTGATCCATTGTCTACAGCATCCTGTGGCCATAATCTCTCTTGATGATATTGACACACTACCTTACAAGAGCTATCCCAGCTAAAAATTCTAGGTTGTAAGAACGTTTCCCTAATGTTTCCATTAAGCAACAAAAATATTAAAAATGTTATTTTGAATGTTCTAGGAACGTTGTATTTACGTTATTGCTTGGTTTTCAGAACTTTATCCATTTTTTAATATTCCTTGACATTTTTAAAAGGTTCCACTAACAACTTAAAAATAATATTTTTAGAATATATTAAAAAAAGCTCTCCTAGACCTTACTGTAAGAATGTTTCTGATAACTTTGAGAGAACTTTTAGAGAACATGTTCTGAAAATGTTCCCTGTTAACTGGGATAGTGTTTATATTTTTGGTAGTCTTTTGTAAACGCATGGCAAGTAGTCACAGCAATGTCACTTTAACCTACATTCAGGCTGGCACTGTTCTGGAAGTGGACAAAACTGAGCTGTGATATATATATATATATAGATCTCTTGGCATTTAAAAGGGGTGTTTGTCTGGTCAGCACAAACCCAATTGAGCTACTTTGTAATAAATAGGAAAAATATAGAACCCCTTTAGATTTGATCTCAGATTCTCATTTCTTCTGACTTCATGCAGTTCTGGAGGTGAAAAGTGCATGGGGGCCTTTCCAACATTTAAACTCTTTACAGGGAATCATGAGCGCATCTAGCATCCACCTGGCACGAAACTGGCGAGCTTTGTGTTCAAGAGAAAATCTTTGCCACATCCTTAGTTATCCGCCAATAATCCGCCACCCTCCATCTCAAAATTGGGTCAATCAGCAAGTGATGCCAGAATCCATCGTTAAACCGATCGCGTTAAACGCATTAGGTCCTTCATTCTTCACTCAGCACATTGATGTGATGGTTACGCATTGCTCTACTTTGTTCCATCCTTAACCACAATGAAAAGCATCTTTAACAGACGCTGTGCTGTCTTGAAATAGTGCATTACAACAAACACTGACGTGCAAAAAGAGTGCAACGGAATGACATTGTGCACTTACCAAATGATGTCCAGGGAACGACGCACTCCTCTCCCCGCTTTAAATCCGAAATTCAGCTGGATAAGGATCCGAAGGTCATGCCCTGTCGAGTTTTTTGGGGGGGAAATGAACTGATGTCTGGATGTTGGCACAGTGAGAAACAAGCATCGGCTGCTGAAGAGCGAATCACTGCGGCGCGTAACGGAGGCAACGGAGGCAGAGCGCGCAGTGATGCTCCTTTTTCTGTACCACCAGCATCCCAACCTACATCCACACACGGGCACACAAACGCTGTGCCCATACACAAAGCACCATCTGCTGGCAGTATTTAGACACGTTTTACGCACCTGTTCTTTGGCTTGAATGATTTTGTTTTACTATATGGATTTGTTGTGGAATAATTATTCACGGAGGAGTCCTTATTTAAGGTTAAATGGCCGGAAAACATGCCACAACGTTTATTCCTCGCAGAAGCGCAAAAGTACTTTATGACTGAAACATTGGGGTAAAAATAGGAAAAAGAAATCAATAAAACCTTTCATGGCTGCATACCATTATGTTTAGCTACCTATAGCCTGACCGTCATGCATGTGACGGCCCTTTTTAATAACATCCATATGTTTACTGTTTATTATTATTATTTGCATATTGTTTGATATTTTGGGCACCGTTTTAGACGTCTTTCCTAATACATTCTGCATGTGTCTATTAAATAATAAACATTTTACGATTACATGGTTCAGTCAAAAGGAGGATGCTGTGAAAATATGTCTTTTATGTTTAGGCATGTAATATATATCACCTATCCCATGACACATGCTTATATGAGCACTTTTAGTCGAGATACAAGAGCGCCCCTGTCCCACGCATGCGCAGAACAGCCGGCCTTCTCAATTCAGGTGACATCATTCTTGTGGCTCCAAGCGGCGTCTTTTGTGCCGCTGATGCATGACTTTCCTATGAAAAAAAACGATGTAGTTCCTATTCACAGTAACGTTTAACATATCTGATCGCTAACCCTGCACCAGGTCCATTAACTTGTAGGAAACATTTTGGTTTAATTGCAGTTTTTATCTAAAATTACGTGTGTCCATCCTCTGCACGATAAGGTACATGTTTAAATTGCTTCCTTACCTGCAAAACCCATCCCACGACTGCTGCGTTCATCGCCCTTTGAGGTTAAAAATGCTCGTACTTTAAACTTGCTTTGAACAAGTTTAACTCTGAACATTGTTGATGGGAACTGATCTTGGCAAGTGAACAAAAAACTGGTTTATCTATAGTTTTTTAACTTATTTTGTGTGTGCCCACCTTTTGATTGCTGTGCACCTGCCATAAACTCACCCCTGCTTGCAGGGTTTCAGTATAGGGCTACACAATACATTGAAATATCGCAGATTATTGCTTACCACAATATGCATATCACAATGGTAGATAGAAGAGAGGCTGCTATCAGAAAGTTTTAGGAAAGTTTTCTTTTCCCACGTACATTTCCCACGTACACTGATACCAAACAGTAGAAGGTTACCCAAGACTAACAGAAGCTCAGTAGCTCTGTCATAGCCATATGAACATTAATATTTAAAGTATGTACATTCATCAGCAATCTACAGCCAATAATGGCACATTATGCAGAAGTAAGTGGTAAGCAGTTGGATTAAAATAAGAATAACTTTATTCACAACTACAGCAACACAACACAATCTATTATGATTGTGGGAATAACAGTACAGTACAGTAGAGCAACCCACCATCGTAAAGCAACATTTCTAAATAAAATATTAAGAATATTAGATATTTAAATAAGGTGTGTGTGTGAAGAATAAAGTTAGGTACACACTGGCAGGCACACATGAAAAGCTATATTATCCTTGAATATTTAATTGTTTAGTAATAAAAATGGAGACTCAATGTCGGTAGATTTTGTTAGTTATTGTAATCACTGATTGATATTGCTTAGTATTGCTTGTATTCTTTTTTATTATTATTTTATAAAATGTTTCAAGCCACTGTACCCTGCTTATTTAATTAAACTGGTATTATTTTACTGGCATAAATACAAAGATAATGCCGGTAAAATGTAACAAACAGATCTAAATTGAAGCAAGCTAAAGCAGGCATTTTTATAGCATGCTCTGAGTCAAGCTGTAATTCATTTCCTTGATTAATACAGTGTTTCTATAGCTCTAATCAAACAATGAGTCATGACCAAATCCAAACATGTTGCTTGTGTATTACATAACAAAACCGAGGAGGAAACAGAAATGATAAAATCATGTGCACAGAAACAAACAAAAATAGTTTCATTTATTAAAATGCAATGTCTTTATTCATTTGTTTTAGACTAATATATGGACTTAAATTTCACATTAAATATTTGTAGTAAAAGATAAAAGACACATTACTCAACCTTAAGTTGAACCATAATAAAAAAGCAGAAGTAAAGGTCTGAACTTGGTGATCTTTTAATGAAGACAAAATATTATGAAACAAACTATTCTCATGACAGAGTTTACTGGAATCCCATTTAGTTTTGGTTTCTTACTTATCAAACTCGACATTTTCTCACTTGTCTGGGCAAGAAAGTCACAGATTTGGTTGACAGAATTACATGCATTTCCTTGATTCTTGTGTCTGTTCAGCTGTGAATTTGAGCTGACAGAAATATGTCACAAAAACAGAATCATGAGAGGGGATCTATCCCCTGAGTTATCCCCTCTCTTTCACTTCTTGTGTCTGCAAATTATTTACAATATTGTATGCAAAGAAATGTATTGAATGAATCTTTAAAAAGAAAAGACTCAGGTGAGGTCAAATGTAACAAACATCAGTATGTTGATACAAAATGCAGTGATGTACGTTCGGGGTTGCTTCACTGACTGTGTGCACTGATTTGTAAACCCCAAGATGCAGTGAAAAATCTTAGTGAGCACAAAGTAAGATCATCTGTGCAATGGATGGGTGTGTATACTGTGACTCACAACTGCTGAGGGGTGGAGTCTCTTCCCTTTTTTTATCTGAACCGCAGAACACAGAGGGTGGAATCCAATGTCCCATTTCAACATAATGACAGAAGAGTCACAGCATTGAAATGACTCTGACAAAATGGCCGTTCCAATTGTATAAATCACCCCTAATAGTCCAAATGTAAACATCAACATTCAGGAATGGTTCGGAAAGGCTCCTATTTTCATATCTTATGATCAGGGCTGTATATTTTTTTGCACATAGCTCTGGTACAACAGTGGCTGAATGTTTATTTTTTTTAGCACAGTCCACACAATTCTAAAACAAATATAAAATGTTTGTTACTTTTCTGAAAACAACCACAAGTTATGCATTTCTTTATGTGAACCTTACACTGTGAACCCCCGAATGTTCAAAGTAATTAAATAGGTAAAATAGTGTTCACTTAATTTTAATAAAATATAATTCTGCTAAAATATTTGGAGTTGCTGTGACATTTTTTTAGTTAAATAAATGTTCTCTTAAAAGTTTTACATTTTATTGTACTTATTTCTGTTTGTTTTAACATTAGCGCATGTGTCTGTGATACCACACAGTTTTTAAGCTTTAAGTCACACTCAAATAAATTGTGCTTGTATCACATGCTATATTATATAATGTATATATGATATAATTTATATGATATAATTCAAGGCACATTAACATAAAAAAAAATTCAGTTAACTTAATAAGAACTTTAATCAAAAGGCACACTGGCAACAAAAGGCAACTGATTGCTTTAGTTTAGTTTTTCTGCATATTTGATCTGCATAAATGTTTTCAGGGAAGCATGTTCTTTATTCACCTAAAATGGCAGATTGCAGGGACAAAACGCTTGCTCTGTTTATGCCAACATCAATAATCACAATCCAAATAATTTTAGCATTCTTCTGTGGTTTAAATGTTTCACAGTGTTCATAGTGCAATACTTTTATTGTGAAGTAGCTTGTTTTTGTCTCTTTTGAGAATAAACAGGGCACTGTCATTTTAATTGAATATGAGTGGTACAGCAAAAACACGAAACACAATCGCTTCTGCTGTGCTCTGTTCTCTCAGAAATCACAAATATAAATATCACTAAAAAACACCCAATTGCCCAATTAGCAGTTTTTTTTATCTAAACCACAAAAACATGTTTAAATAATGTGTACTGCATTTAGTTTAAGTTTAAGACTATTTCCAAAAAACCATAAAGTCAATGAAAGTTGATATAGAATCCAGATCTTCTGCCGTCAGTCTGACAACCAAGACTGACGAGAGGCGAGACTGACAACCAAAAGAACAAAGCAGTGTGGATAAAACAAATTAAAATAAAAAAGAACCTTCTTGAAGAGATTTTTCTTTTAAATACAGGAACTGCATTCTGCCAATGCTGCCAGTGTAAAAAAAACACAATATAAACCCATACTGCTTATGCACGCAGTGTGAAGAGTCTTATTCACCAACCTGATCTCACTGAAAAACTTAACTATTTAGTTGGCGGCTTTGTATGATATTTGTATGATGTGAGTCATACAAAAATGTACAATTTTTTAGAAAAAAACAAGCATGAAGGCACACCCCTAAAGCCAACCCTTACTGGTATGAAAGCAGGTTGTACGAAGAAGTACGAATGATATTGTACGCATTGCTTATACAAATTAGCCATCAAATCGCTAAAATGTAAAAAGAGCTACGAATTGCCATGATATTGTGTTGTATTCAAGCAATGGCCAAGAGTAATTTATGGCATCTAGTTACAGTTATCTGCAGTTAACAGACTATTCAGCTTTTTGTTTGCAACATTTCCTAAGGCCCATTGTTTATCACTGAAAAATCTTCCAAATCTATCCAAAAATTCAGCTGTATGAACAGAACGTTACACGGTTTTCCACAATAAGCGCAACTTCCGAAAATGTCAAAATACAGTGATATTTTTTTTTCTTATTTTGTTTCACCTCATGCCATTGAACACTTGATCAACAGATGTCATCAGCACTAAATCTCTTAATCAAAAAATGTATTCGCAGTGTACCCAGGCCACAATGTTTTTATCTGAGAAACGACTGCTCACCAATGCTCACAGGTAACCAAACCAGGGAAGGGTCCAACAAAGGAGGTCAACAAACATCAAGAAGACCCTAAGAAATTATGAGAAGGCACCATTCCAGCACTCTCAGAATCATTCCATCCAGGTTTCTATTCTCTGTACTATTTATCCTGTGCTGCCTTAAATGTTTAAGTTCAATATGGCTGCATTTCAATTTACTATGTTTAATCTTGACTGGTGTTAAGCTGTTTTCACTTATAAAGAATTGCTGAAAAATTGCTTCTTTTGATAAGTTACACCAGTCACGATTTAAAATATTAAGTTGAAATTACTTGTGAAGCCAAGCGAATTAAACTTAAAAATTTAAGGCAGCATTTTTTTTTTACAGTGTGGAAATGCTGAAGTCTATCCCTGCTTATCTCAAATAAAATCAGTATTGAAAAATCCAACGTGTTAATTTGTAACAACATCATCATTACTGTTGTTAACCGCATGCACATGCTATGACACGAAAAGCAGCTAAAGCTGTGCTACAGTGCAGTTATAAGCCATGCAGAATTCCACAGAACTAGAGTGTCATATGCTTCACCCCTTCTGTGTTTGTATATTTCATATTTTGAACAATTTAAATAAGTGTTATGCTTTCTGCAGCCAGTAAGCGTGTGCAGCCATGTTTAAATCCATTCCACATAAGATGACCAAAAAAATCAATGCAGAAATTGCAAAAAAAGTCTTTGAATTACATCTGGGCCTTCAGTTCACTTCACTTCAGAAACAGGTTTACAAGAACAAGCATGTGACTTACACACTTTCCCCATATCATTAGCAATCTACAGGCAAGGTACAATTTGTGAATAGCCTTACACAAAGCAGACAAATACTCACCCTCATGTCGCTCTGAACCTGTATGAGTTTTCTTCCAAGGAACAGAAGAGGAAAATTTGAAGAAATGTCTGCCCTTTAGCTCAATTTTCAGACGCCAGTTCCCCATATAATAAGTCTCTTTGGTGTAGGAGGGTGAAAAATGTTTCTGTGCCTGGTCCAGGACCTTAGTGAATCAGTTAGGTTGTGAAAACTGTTTTATGTTGACCTTAAGACAAATGTGCATACTTGCAGTTACCAGTTAATTTGGAAAAAATGTTAGAAAGACAAATGTCAAACAAAATTACATACATTTACTTGTATACTTTTTTTATGAGGATTGAGTGACCATGTTTATAGAAACCTTTTCTTTAGAAAGAAATCTGACTTTACAATAAACGTTATATATTTATTAACTCTAGTAAAATGCCTTTCAAATAGTTGACCACCTGATCACCTATTTTGCCTCATGTTACTCAAAACCCAAAAGAAACACAAAAAGCAGTGCAACCCTTAAAACTACAGTTTAACTACAAGGCACTATAAAGGAAAACTCCAGTACAACTACATTACAAAACTGTGCTGTCTTCTATAAGGAAAATTTCATTTCTAGAAGAATCTTTAAGCTTACATAATTCTAAAAAATACACTAACTGTTAAAACTGTGAAAATGACAAAGTACCATAAGCCTATATTCAAATGCCTTATGCACAATATAGTCCACATTTTTTAAAAACAATCAAAAATTTTTAATCATTCTAATTGCATTTGAAGGAAAACTGATGTTTATGTAGGTGTTAAATATTATTTTTGGCTCTTATTATTAAAACAGACTAGGGCCTATGTGACCTGTGTGAATTAAACACTGAGCTCCTGTTTAATTAACCAAGCCTTCATAAACCCAGTGTACAAGTCATGAAGCTTAATAGATTAACTGATGTATTTGTAGTAATACTGCATTCTGTCTGACACACTTCTAAAGTAGTTAATATGCAAATATTTGTGGCCATGAAAATATGCATAAATGTTTTTCCTTTTCTTTTGCCTTTTGTAAACTAACCAGTGATCTAATAACCAGATCTTTCACTGATATGTGAAATTTCCCCATCTTCAAAACCAAATTTTCTTTTTGAACTTTTTGTTACTTTTGTTTGTATCACCTGTAGTTTAAAGAGAAACAACACTGTTTCAGTGAAGGCGGAGAAATAGTTGGTCAGTGAATCATTTTTTTAGAAGCAAGTACAGTCTTGTCTGATAAGTCATCAGATGTAAACAGTGATGGATGGCTTTAATTATGCAGCATCTTTGTTCTCTGCTTGTGAGACTCTCATGTGTTCTTGCATGACACTTTTGGCCTCTAACCTTTGAACCAATGTGTACCAATATTCTCACCATTATGTCCATGCCAAAACATTCTGATATCATAATTAAACATTAACATATTTAAATGTGTTTCAATGACTATGCACGATTAACAGTGCTTAGCTGATCACGAAAAGTCATGTCTATAAACAATGTCTATAAGTCATGTCTATAAACAATGTCTATAAGTCAGGGTATAAACAATGTCTATAAGTCATGTCTATAAACAATGTCTATAAGTCATGTCTATAAACAATGTCTATAAGTCAGGGTATAAACAATCTAACTGTAAAAATGCAAATTTTAATGGAAAAATAAGGTAAAATGTTACAGTAAAACCTGCTAATTAATTAACCTTTTTATCTGCAGTAACAATTTGTTAGATTTAAGGTTTAAAATCTATTTTATGGTGAAACACGGTACAAAATAATTGGTAGTAAACTTGGTAATTAATATAACAGCTTTTTTAGTTGTTTTTTTCTTATTTTTCTCATTTTATTACATTTGATATAGCTTTATTTTAATGTATGGATCTTTCAATTGTTAATTACTGTAATTATTTTAAAGAGAAATATATACCCCACCCCAATTGTTGTAGCTCATTGAGTAACCTTTATATTTCCCTTGGGTAAAATGGGTATTATCTTTAACTACTGTAGCTGTGCCATTGGAGCACTCGAATAAATTGAATATATTAATGAATATTATTTATTTTTAAAGCTGATCAACATGTTTAAAAGAGAATAAATGATTATTTACAATGCCCCTTAAATAATGCATGACCTGCCTAAAAACATGTTTCAAAAAATTGGCAACATCTTGATTTTAAGATGCGCAAAGCATTATTAGGCCTCGTTTGCCATTAGTTAGTTAGTCTCAATTATCAGATAAGTGCGGTTTCATTAACATTGCTGTATAATTCAATACAAAAACACTTTAACAGTCATGCATTTGGCGTGCTGTGGTTGAATGCAATCAGACCAGAATGACTGACACCGTATAGTCGTCATGTGGGAACCGGGAAGGCTCCTCCTTTCGGTGCACTATCCTCTCCGCTCGGTCCAAACTCACAGACCATGGCTTGAAGCGCTATAGCCCGTAACATGCAGAGAGAAACCGAAAGCGATCGACCAGTGACGGAAGTTTAATCATTCCCGTGGACTATGAGCGTTTCAATGACCTAAAGGCGAACACCAGGAAACCTTTGGAGTTCATTAAATGACTGAGCACCAAGTCGTTTTCATGTGAAAATGAATGTCATAAAAACATCTATCCAGCATGAGACGAGACTGCAGTAACTGGTTCGGTCTGCATGCGAATATGGCCCAAAAATGACCAATGGTAAGTTCATGCATACAGAAATTTGTCGCTGCCCCAGTATCCAAATCCAGTCCGTGTTGTGCCGCACAATGAAGAAGCGCAAATGCCAGCTTTAACCTTCCCGGTCACGGCTTGGATATGGTTTGCGCCAGACTGCAGTAACATGTCTCATTTATATAGCTATAGTTACCAGGGAATTATTACCTTGTCAAAATGAAACTCAGAAAGGGTTTACGAGAAAGCACGATTATTACTGAACTGGAGGTTCATTTGTAAGGGATTGCGCACGGGGGACATTTGGGGAGAAATTCCGGGTACTTTTAAAGCGCGGTTGGGTAGCTCTCATTCGCTGTGGCTCGCTGATCTGGGTGCACACGGAAACTTTATTTAACACTAAAAGGGACCATTATAAGAGTACTTCTTGTAATTTTTTCCATGCTCTTTTTATTCCCAGCATCTTTTCGCCAGTTCTGTTTTGACGCTTGTTATACTACCTCTTGCGCTTTCCTGTGAAAATGCCAATATAGAAAACAGGGTCGCCGAGGATTACCGCAATGTCATTGAGCCAAAACTAAAGCATTTTGTAAGTATTACTACTTTAATGTGGAATAGAACCGCTCAGGTTTTGGTTTATTAGTGTCCCTTAAATAAATACTCATATACTATATATATACTATAATATACTATATACATAATATACTATATATATGTATGCATAGATATATATAGTACTATATATATATATGTACAATATATCTATGCAAACTAAGGTACTAAAATTATTACTTTAAACAAATGAAACCTTATTGTAAAGTGTTCTTTTTTTATAATTTCTTTGTTTTCTTTTTTCTCAGAAGGCCAGAATTGATCAACTAAATTTGAACTGCACACCAACAATGTTGCAGGAGCCAGAAAAAGTAAGAAAACATCTATGCATTTTTGACTATTAAATAAAGTCCATCTCTGTTCAAGAATCTCCTTATGTGTGAGTCTTGATTTCCGCATTAAGCTGAAAGGTATCAGCCACGACTCAATTCTCACACGTGACAGGCTCTTATAGGTGACAGTAAGAGCATTGCTCCTGAAACGTGACAGATTTGTTATGGTTTCTCTTTGAAGGTCTGAGGACTCAGCTTCTAATTGTTATTCCCTCCCTACTCCTTTCAAAAAAATGGATACTGTTACATTATAACCCTTACACACAAACTAAAGCGCAAGGTCAGCTGAAGACTGCTATTCATTGGCATCAATTGCACATGAACTGGACAGATACCCAGAGAGTTTTCTAGTTGAATGAACGTATATGAGGACACGACCTCTTTCCATTTAAGCAACAATGCACCAGAGACTGTGCTATGTTTTAAATAAATTTACGTATGAAGGGCGTTTGTCAGATTTGACACAAAGCAGACACAATGAATGTCCCACAAAAAAAACAAAGAGACGCAAATGTAAATAGTAACAATGTTGTTATGCAACAAAAACAATGATCAGCTGAATGTCACACAGTGATACAAATATTAGCTTGATGAGGTTATAGCTGATCTTGAAACCGTGGCTATTAACCAATCAGCATCAAGGAAAGGTGTTACACTGAATGCTGACCATGGTTTGGTTAGGGGTTAAGTGTTAGGATTGACCTATCAGAGATTAGCAATCAACTTTTTAAAGCTGCAGTCCCTAACTTTTGCCTCTCTACTGCCATCTGTCTGAAACTGAAATTTCAGGGTACTTGCAGATTTATTTTCCTGTTTTACATGACAAGTTTTACTTCTTAACAGCTGCTGTAAGAACAAGCTACAAATGCGGCACCAGCTACAGTACCTGCATATGCCATTTAGTAGCCAGACCTTCTTTCTGTTTACAGACAGACATTTTTTGCAAAATTGGACCCAACCACTCAAATTATAAATTATTATAAACTTATCACTGTGAATTGGGGTAAGATAAGAACCTTATTTCAAACCATGTACTGATTTATCATGTACTTGCTCAGTAACTGATTTTTGTTCATTTTCCATTAAAAAGTTACACACTGCAGCTTTAAGTACGCACAAATACATCTTTTATAGCATTATTCATTGTTCTGGGTTAGCTCACCTGCTTGTTTCCGATTCACTCACAGACACAGTCCATCCTCCAAAAAATCTGCCAAGTTAATAGACAGCTGAGAAGGATTAATCAGAGAACGCAGTCAGCTATAAATAGACAGCCTGATATTCTTGGTTTACCTCACCTTGTGGAAGACATAAACAATTCTTTGAGTTGCTGGTGCCATAGAAAGGTAACTGCCCGAAACAAACAGTTTGAACTGAAACTTCACTTCATTATTAACATATCACCTTCAGTTTGCTTACCAATCATTTTACATCTTTTTGTTTGTTTCATTTTGGTATGGACAGAGAGAACATCCAACACAACAGTCATTACGAAAGAGGAAGCTTTGCAAAGTGAAACACTTTCTTGCCACCTTACAGACATACTTTGAACAATACAATGCTTCTCAGTCAGTCAACACGGAACCTCTGAAGCGTGGGAAGACTTTACAAGAGACTTCTAAGCAAACAGGTACTTGGCCTCCATCCATCTCATAGATCTATTACAACAAATTAATGAAAGTATGAAGAAATATCTGGACACACCATGTGTCATTCAAGCTAAACGACTTCTGAAGCATGTGACTGAAAAAGATGTGAGTTCTTCCATTGTTGTGTTTTTGCAGAGAAATAAGTGCTACAAAAAACTCCTAAAAACATTAACGTGAAAAATGTTTTAAAAGCAAACTAATATGCATGCTGATGTTTCAAAATGTTGTAGAAAAACTAACCCTACCTTGACAATAAGGTTATTACCATGGGTTTACTGTCTTACTGTCTTGTTATGTACGAACAATTAACCATACATAAACAGCATTTATTAATATCAGTTAATGTTAATTTCAACATTTATAGATATTTAATTAAAATTAATAGCTAATACATTAACTAATGTTAACGAATGGAATGTTGTTGTAATGTTTTACACCTTTTTTCTACATACAGAATGTTGTATTAGCCATCATATGCTAAAGAATTACTGAGGGTACAGAAAAGATTTATATATCTTTCCACTGTGTTTTCATATTATGCGCTTCGTTTCATGTACTGGAGCAGCTGTACAGTTCTGTCTACTTTCTGCCTGCAAAAATCTTTATAATGAAGGTACAGCACTATGTTACTGTGTATATTTTTAAATAAAAACATGACTCATTTCTAGTAAAGAGCTGTTTTCCCTATTTCTGAGTAAATACAACGTGAGTTCTGTAATTTTCTGCCTGCAGTTGCTAGAATACACTGGTTTCAGAGAAACTGAAACATTGACGTAAAAAACAGCGCAAATTAACACAACGCCTTATTAAATAAACAGAAGGACTAACCAAAGTCTGTTTCACCACTTTTTATTTATGTGGGTTTAACTCATGAGCCATTCGAACAATTCAGTCCTTCAACGGCAAATGATGTCATAAATCAGGTAGCTGGAATTCAGAGGACATAACGTATGCTGTCAGACCAGCACCAAAGTAGTACAAGCATAGCAAAGTGCAGCGTGACACTCCAAACACACCTGAACTCAGATCAGCAAGAGACACGAACCTTTTGACCATCTCACCCTGGATCGCAGTGCTACAGCAGTGATAAAGCTCTGCAGCGGTAGAACATTGATGTAAAGCTACTGTTTGTGTGTAGTATGGTAAGTTTGTGAGATGCCGTTTCAGTTGCTTTTACATTTTGAATATAATGTGTAATGTTACATTTTTGTGTAATATTCTGGATAAATTAGCTCAACCAAGGTTGAACGGACGCTGTGATGAGCTGTACGTCTAATAAATGTACGACAATGACAATTTCCACACAGTACTGAATACTGTTAAAAACACACAAAACAAACAAGAACGTATAAAAAAAACTTAAATACAAAAGTGGATTGTTCAATGTAAGAATTATTTTCAATGTATTTAACCTAGGAAACTTAGAAAAACATAAATAATTTTTTAATATTTTAAATTAAGTCAAAGCATTTAGTTGGTTTTCAGTCTCTACCTACAGCAATATTACGATATTGCTCCGTGAACCAATGAAATGTTGCATGTTATGATACGGTCCCCTTTTAAGGCCTTAACTTGTTTAACTAAAGATCAACAACTAAATTTAACATCTGAATTTTTGAATAACTATTATGGTAATATGCTAAAATAATACTCCTTTCGCAGTAGGACTCAATCATATTGCACTTTCATATATACATATACATATACATATATAAAAAAAACTGAGAAGAGGAGGGGCCACATGTACAGCACAAATGTTCTAACCCTAACGGGGGGGACAGGAGTATACAGCATTATGGATACAGTGAGTCAGTCTTTCTGTTGATATTACGATCAAATGTACATTCTTTTCACCCCACACTCACAGCAGAATTTGGCCCAGTCCACTGGGTACTTGGTCCCACACTCATGGCAGAACTTGGTGCCTGTTGTTGAGCAATTGACATCATTCCTAATAAAAAAGTCCAATAAATCAAATGTTAGTTGCCCATTGTGGAGCCAATAAGCTATACATCTGATCAGTACGTGTGTTCCCTGGGAATCGAACCCCCAACCTTTTGTGCTGCTAACACAATGCTCTACCAGTTAAGCTACAGAAACTTTTGTGACCCTGGGCTAAATAAAGACTCATTTACCTTAAGACTGAACGCTGAAATAAGGACCAACAAAGTTTAGGAACACATCTTGGAAAAATCACCTCGACCACATTGATGCACTTATTTTGGCACACTTGATGTGTAATGGTTCTGGATGGTCTACAGGCAGCACATCTGAATTTGTATTTATCATCATGACATTATCAGAATAGAAAGCACATGTTTAAATAAATAACTGAAGACTTTCCAACTTCTTTTTAAGTATAAGTACTTTGGTAATCATCAAAATAATCGTCTTTGCGTGAATTTAACTTAGTGTTTATCTTCGCTTACAGAGAAATACAGAACAGAGAAAAAGTATATAATAACAGTTGGTATAAACGCTGGAGGCTGTAGCGGCCAAGAGTTTGAGTACTGCATTTTTCTTTCCTGTGTTGGTGTAATTTAAGACTGAACCCTTAAATAACGACCCACAAAGGAGGTAGCAACCCTTTTACGTCATGGACATTCAATGACAACTGTAACACAGACACTGGCCGAAAGCAGAAATTCAGGAAAGCATTCACATACCTTGATATACAGTTGTCTGCGTTTTGGACCTTCTTCTTGTTCATTCCCATTCCAGAAGGGGGACTTTTTATGGAGCTCTGTGAACCCAAGCTTTTGGGTTTCATGTTTGTTCTGCAGGCACAATCATAATGGCAATGTTAAACTCATCTCTTATGGAATGGAAAACCTCAGATCAGGATTAGGCAGTAAGCTGGTGTCTTACTCAGACGGAGGGCTGGTCAGACCAGAAGAATTGTTTCGTAAAGCAGAGTATCCTGATGAGACGCTTCTCACTGAGCCAGTGGACAAGGTTTTGCTGCTAGGAATGCCTGATGATAAAGAGAGAGATTTGTAGTGACATTTTCAATTGCTGTGTGTACCATAGACTGTGAAAAACTGTGAAAGGGTTTTCCAACATCTGCATTTTAACATAATGGTGTAGCTCGGCTAACAATTTCAGGTTGTGAGAATGCTTCCCCAACGTTTCTATTAAGTAACAAAAACATTTAAAATTTTACTTTGAAAGTTCTGGGAATGTTTGAAACTTCCAGTTTTGTAGATGTTGTATTACCATTATTGTTTTGTTATAAGAATGTTATTCAAACTTGTTTTTAAATTCTGTAACGTTTTTAAAATTATTCCACTAAGAACTTATAATATAGTAATGTTTAGTATATGATATATAACGTTAAAAAACGTTCTACTAATGTTACTACAAGAACATTTGTTGATAACTCTGACAAAAGAAAACATTAGCCAACATTCTAAGAATGTTCCCTGATAGCTGGAAGGTCAATTATGGTTTAGAAACCATAATAGAAACACGTTAATACTTCTTACGAGCAATTTCAACATATGCCACAGTGGATGTAAGTTAACCTTTCGTAAGTCAACCAATGCACTATTTGTTACTGTTACTAATTTTCCTTTTTATTGATGATGAAATCGGAAACAAACTGCAGGCCAGATTCAACTCAAATCTCGCACATTGGCACCAAGACATAATGTGATCACAGTGACCCTTGCTGATCTCAAGTTAACAGCAACGCCTGCTGATGACATAAATATTAAATATAACATTCATCTCTGTGTATCAAAATTGAATACATACCCGTTCCAGCAGCTTGCCCATAGGCTGAGCGCTGTGGCAGTCGAGAAGTGACAGCGGGTACAGCAGGGGAATTTGCCTTCTTTGTTGGAGGAGGTTTGTACTGCAGACAAAAGGGAAGGTATTGTTTATATCAATCCAGTCACTAACATGGGCCAACAAAATTGGACCATGTCTTGGCAAAACCACCTCGACCACATTGGTGCACTTATTTGGCACACTTGTTGTGTGATGGATATACATAGTCTACAGGTAGAGTGTCACGACCAAGTGTGGTTTTGCAGAGAAATACAGAATAGAGTAAAATTATATAATAACACAGTTGGTATAAACACTGGAGGTTGTAGTGGCCAAGAGTTTGAGTACTGCATTTTTCTTTCCTGTGTTGGTGTAATTCATATTTAAACAGGAAGTCCAGGTGGGACATACAGATCAGTTTTGAACCATGATTTGTTACTTGCTACTGCTAGTCAGCAGTAGGTGCAATTAGGGGGAGGAACATTTCTGTGCGAGAGCCTTTTGATAAACTGAGTGTTGGGAGTCATCAGGATTTTTGGTCCATATTCCTGGTTGGGTTCTGACAGAGGTTTTAAATGTGTTTCTTCCTCCGGGTGTGGATTAGATTTTTATCTTTGACAAAACAACCCAATTTGCTCCGAGATCAATGAAAAAAATTTAAATGTAGGGTAAGCAATTTAGGAGAGGCTAGTGATAGCACCCTAGCCTTGAGAGCAAAAGATCCCACCCTCACTTCAGAGCGATCTCCAAAGCCACGCCTCCTCCAACACATGAATGCATACAGTTTGACAAGCAAGTAGAACATCCTACCATAACATTCAGAACGAATGCAATGATTGGATGAACATTTTATGGTCCTCCACCTTCAAAACTGAACTAGTATTGTTATTTTACGCCAATTCAAAGGACCTTGTCACAGAAGAATTTCAGTAATGGTTTAGTCTAGGCTTGAAATCATTGGTATCCTTCTAAAAAAAACACCAAATCAGCTCCTAAAACGCATTCTATTTATATAAAGAGGAATGCAACGGAAACAGCAAATGTTTGGTTAATATAAATTTCTAATGTCACAGAAATAACTGCTGAAATGTAATTGTGACTTTTAATAACAAGCAAGGTAATAAAGGACAAGACTGTCTAAATACCAAATGTAATACCTGAGGAGACACAACATAATATCTCACTGATTCCATGTGATATTTACAATAAAGCTTTACCTGAGTCCTGGCAGGAGGTTTAGCTTTATCACTTCCAGGAAACTTGCCCTTGTTGGAGATCCGGGATGCTTGTTCCTTACAGAACTTAATGTGGCGATCGGCTGCGTTCTCACCAAAGCGCCGCTGGCAGTAAGGGCACTGGATATAATCTGAAAGAGCCAATCCCACATTGGTGGTGATGTTTTTACTGGATATTACGGTAAGTATACCTGGTCTAAATAAACATTCCTTTTTTATTGACCTGGATCATAGGATGGAGGAGGGGGTGGAGGAAGGGGTCCTCCATCTTTCATCACTTGATTTAAGCCTTTGGCGGCACGAATTGTGGCGATGAATTCCTCGTGCTTCCGACGCCAATTGGACTGTTTCTTGGGAGGTTCAGGCTGTTTGAAAGCAAACACGCTGTTTAACAACTGAGACATTTTAGGAGACAGTAAGGATAAGTACTAGTACTGGCAGGCGGAAAGAATGAAGTATAATATACGTGTTTTTAATTCCCCACATCATTTCTGTGTTGTAGCAAATTTGTGCTTCCATCAGAACATGCGCACACTTAATATAACGTATAACAAATGTCTATTGTATATCAAGGTACATAAATACACATTGTTTATTGATCACAGTGGGTGAAAATCTCAATGATGTTTATTATTTAAGCTCACAAGCACAAATCATTTATTCATAAACTAAAATACACAACCCTGTGACGCAAACTAGAATACACAACCCTGTGAGCCCGCCCCCTGCCTGATTTCAGCACAGTCTGTACTGCCTACAAGGTATGCCTGAGTCAATATTTAGTGTTTACTGTTCATCTGAATGCGTTGCAAAACAAATATTATACACTGACTTCATTATGTTAGAAGTGCCACGGTGAGACAAAATTTAGAGGTACTGAGAAGAAAATAAACATGAAAATCAGACATTCAACTTACTTTATCAGACTTAGAGCTGCTGGTAGAACTGTGTAACTGAAACATAATCAAAATGGGTTTCAGAGTATTTCAGGATATTGAAGTATGAAGGATATAAGGGTAGCCATGGAGTAAAAGGTTTTGAACTGTATTTTTTAACTGCTGAGGTTGTTTTCACATAGGCGTGAAGTGTAAATCATAGTTCCAACTGTTCTGAACTTTGGCATATGTGCAAAATTCATATGCCTCAATGTGAATAATAATGGAAACTGTTTACCAGCATTGCCAGGCAACAAGGTTTCAAAGGTGATAAAATAACAATAACAATATTTCCTTCGCTTTGTGTTCACATTGTTCTTTGTTTGTTGTTACTATCAAGATGTTTGTGGCAAGTAACGCCTGTGCACATGGAAAAACACGAGTAGATCAAACAAAAACGTTTCTGAGGTTGAATTCAAAAACACAATGTGCGATGAATACACAAAAGCCTCAAACTATATATAAACTATTAACATCCACGATGAACCTCACACGCACACAAGCCTGATTCCATGATGGGCAATGGACACCTGTAAAATAACTCTGGTGCAATTTGTACTATAAAATGCAAATTAAACTTCATGGTGAACTAGATCCAGATCCACATCAAAATAGTCAGTGTGAACGTAATGTGGTGTCTGTGGTTTCCTCACCTTTGGTTTCATGGGTTTGACTGTAGGAAGATCAGTGCCCTCTGCCCTTTGCCTGCTGGAGTCAAACACCTTTCTCCGCTTTGTTGCCGTCTTCTGGCATATGGGCACATGTTTTTTCTAGAACAATTAACAAGGTGGGCGTGTTTCAAATTATTGTGTCAGCACTGTGTTGACTGATTAATAACACCACGCTTTGTGTTTACTTTATGACGTGTTACAACCCAGTTTTTGTTGCTAAGCTTTTAATATGGCAATTAACTTTGAAGTATGTTAGTATTAGTTATTGCCAGGAAATACACAATGTATTACAGATAATGCAATAATATCAAGGGCACATTACACACACACACACACACACACACACACACACACACACACACACACACACACACATTTACTTATTTAAATCTGTTTACATCTGTTAATACACAAACCTAGCTATAAACATTATAACCTAACTTTCTGCATTTTTACAACTTTATTTACTGTATTTTTAGCATTTTTACAAATGAGGACATCCCCAAAGGAAGGATTTTGCACACATTAATCTAGGTTTTGCTGAAAATTTGTTCCCGATATATGGTTAAGTAATCAAGAGACACACATACACACACATACACACGCACTACTACTATATGTACGTGTCGGTTGCATAGTATTTATCTTTCTGTTTGCCAAACCACATTTGACATGACAATTTAATAATAGCTTTCGCAAGTTGTCATTTCCCCTTCAATAAGATAAGAAATACTTACAAGAACCCTTGCAAAAAAACTTCTTCCACATATTTTGCAAGGCACCAGTTCTTCAGAAACTGGGGTAGATTCTGAAGGGCGAAAATAAATTGTAATTACAATGTTGAAAAGTACAAAAATAAGATAAAAAAATGCATTTAGTCAGTTGTGTGTGTGTTATTTAGTCAAATACAGTTTCTGTACAATGACAAATGACAGCAGCCTGTGAAATCAGGTCACTCATGCCATACCATGCAAAACAATAAACTGATGCACTCAATAAAACGATGGACGTCAATCTATCGTAGAAAACTTACTTATAAAAAACAATTTAACCTTTTCATTTAATGCAGAATAATGCAGAATAATGCAGAATAAACCAAATCTCTAATCTGATCACGTTACAATGAATGACTCTTATCGTGTTGTCGTTGCGTCTAAACCCTTAAAATGTCGCGACGCAAAGCATTTCAGCCATCCCCAAGAAAACATAAACAGATAAAAATACACCACAGATAAATACACAGATAAACATACAGTTAAATATACAGATAAACAACAATATGACTACACGGGGCGTCGTTGTCGTCCATGGTGATGGCCTCGTAACGCACAGCCGCTGGCCCGAAAGCAAACGCTCGCATGAAGAGTTAGGTTTCATCTCCTTACCTGTGCAAAATGTTAACCTCCATTTTATGTTTTTTAAAGCCTTACCATCTATTTCCTCCATCTGTCTTGCCTGGTAATACACTGAATACGATGCTGGTAGCCTCTCCACATGCCAGTATCCGTATATTTGATTGGTCTTTTCCTTTAGGGATAACCAAAGTGCAGTACCGTATGCGTCCACTAGGTGGGACGTGGGAGGCGACCAGGCTGTCTTCATGAGTCTGCAAATAATTGTATAAAGTCCATTTGTATTTTTGACATTTTAAAATGCATCGTGATATTATGTGTGAATTATGTTTTTTTCTTTTTTTTGCATACGATTTACTTAAGTTATAAGTTCATTTTCTTCTCAGTATCACGTTGCCCGTTAAATCTCCCTTCGCGTTATTGTCTAAATCAATATTTTTAGATGCACAGAGCACATTGCGGAGAGCATGTCACCATATTGCAACATCTTCCTCGGGTTGAAGCTCTGTGAGGGCCTTGATACTGCAAAACCAAGCAACAATTGAGCTTGTGTTTGGGCCGAGATGTGAAACAACGGGCCCACTATTTTATTACTGGGTTGAATCGCAGCCCAAATGTCCGTGTGAAAATGCGGGACGGAACAAGAGCTGCGCTGTCTGCATTTATTCAGCTGAACAGCAAAGTATTATTTTAAAGGGCACATATTGCACCATTTATTTTCGCAAAGTCAAATAGCTTTTTTTCTTCAAATTCTTCAAAAGGCGATGAATGCATCTAGCTGATTGCCAAACAGTGAGATTTGGGGCGCAAACAGAAAGGTCACATGCATATTATAAAGATACCCCAGCCTACAGGAAACGTTGGCTCAACGTTCTCTAAGAAACAATGTTAATGCAATGTATTAAAAAACGTTCCTACAACATTCAAAACACCTCTTTTGTTACTTGATGGAAACACTGGGGGGTGTTTTTACAAGCACAAATGTGACATTTGCCCCATATCTCAGTTTGGGGATGTAAAAGCAAGGTTTCAATGTTTCTACACACTGAGATGGTTGTGTTCAAGCAGGCCTCTGGATGCATAAGCAGACTGAATGCTTTTGGATGATCATCAGCAACGCGCTGACGTCATTCTTCTCCTCCCGACCGCGCTCCGTCGCATCTTACTGAAGTATTACCCGGAGCGACTCAACCTCACAGCACTGACAGCCAGGAAAACGTCCAGACTGAAACAGGTACGGTTTGCTGATGCTTTGCTATAAGCCTTATGAATAAACAATTCTGCAATAATTCACTCGGTCTATTTCATCCGTCTTTGCGTTTATTCTGCCTGTCAGCTTTATATAACCCGTTGCATTCATATAAACGCAGTTGCATGCTGTGCTGTATATAACAGAAAGCCTCCATCGGGATTTGCACATTTTGCATAACTGGATATGTCATGCAATATGATTTGATATGATGTTATTACCGAGAGCACGTGACTTATAGTCGAGGCGGGGCGTTACCACTCTTAACATGATAAACATTTACATGTTTCCTTATTTTAAGTCATTATGCCGTGCACAAGTAAAAGCAAAGCTTTTATAAAAGGTAGTTAATAAGAAAAACATTTACATGGGGTGGCAGAATATTTTTTTTAATTTTGCGTAAAGGCTAGTATTGCAACATTGCATGCTTGACAGATGTGTTTAATGCATTGCTGTTGCTTCTGCTTGGCTCTAAATAATTTTATGGTTTATTGCATATACAGCAGAATCATGATTCTCCATCACATTATGCACCTGGCCGGACCATTTGCAGAGAGCATAGCAGAAGTCAAATCCGGATTGCTTTGGGCAAACCCCATAATGCAGTCACACCTATTCACACACTCTTTGTAATACGCTCTTCTCTTGTTCTTTGTTATGTAAGATGTGTAAGGTGGTTAAACCGCCACTGTTGAGTTCTGCCCTCTGTCAGTTTGTTAAAGGCTGTTTTGTCCGGCTGTCTCAGAGGATGCGTTGGTGGACTCCACAGAGGCCTACCTTGGCTTTGGCAGGAAAAGTTATTGCAACAATCTGCATGCTTGTCGCCGTTGCTTTGTGGAACTATTCGCTCACAAGTCCATACTCATTTTTTTGGAATAAGACCTGAGCTCCCGATCCTGGGAAAACATAAGCAAACTGAGCTTCAGATTACATCTCTGGCTGGCTGTCTTTTTAAAAACTATTTATTTAGTTCCTGTACAGAGAATAATGGATAGATATATATATCAGCCGACTGTGTTACTATTGAGTAAACAGCATATATGCATTTACACACTTCTTTTATACATTTAAATTAAAGCCAGAGTGAACTGTAATGTCTGCAGTTGTATTTCTAATGGAATTCACTGAGAAACGTAAGCATTATATACATATACATTATATACATATACATTTTATACATAAGCATTATCGGACATCTTCTGGTGTGCTTTGACATTTTGAAAACAGTGCTTAAACCAGATTGAGGCCATTTTTAGGTGTGTTTTGTATTGACAGCCATAGAAGCCTGTGTCACATGCAAATCACTAATCCTAATCCTAATGCAAAGCAGAAGTCGTTTGGTGATTTACATTTACATATTTGGCAGATGTGTTTATCCAAAGCGACTTACAGTGCATTTAAGATATACACTGCTAACATAATGCTCTACCAACGGAGTTACAGCAATGTATGTAATAATCAAGACATACATAATAATCAAGACCTCATACATCGTATTATTATGTGAGATACATGCTGTATTTGTTGTCATTTTGTATCACCATGAAACAGCCCTGCAAAGAAGATCTGCTTATGGGTTTTTAAACACACTGTGGCACCATTTGAAACTAAACAGCTGGGAATGGCAGTGCCAAAATGATAACATGGACTAAAACATGATCATTACATCTGATGAAAGATGTTTAGTTAAATACACAATGTACAATCCTATAGTTCTGTTTAAAGTTTTTCTGATATCCTCTATTACATGCTATCTGGGTCAACAGAAGTATCAATTCAGTTAAACAAACATGGTAGTGGACTCCAGTTCAATAATAATGGACACAGATCACAATAATTAAAAATCAGATTGTTAGCAAATAATTAATTTGTACTGTGAGACACTGAGTTCACTGATTATCAGATGAGTCTTTGTTCAGATGCTGATCAATAATAAAATCAGTCATTTGAGTGTTTTCTATTTATGTTTAGTACA
Source organism: Chromobotia macracanthus (assembly GCA_036877525.1). NCBI lineage: Eukaryota > Metazoa > Chordata > Actinopteri > Cypriniformes > Botiidae > Chromobotia > Chromobotia macracanthus. The sequence goes on along the minus strand of JAZGTH010000098.1, from coordinate 339,439 downwards.
GACCAAGCATGCTTACATCCATATGGGTTTCTCTTGTTATTATTTAATACCTATACAATATGTAATCATATATAAGCTATTATACAGATAGTGTACCCCAAATGAATTTTTTCCATAATTAACTCACCCTGATGTCATTCCTATATGATTGTTTTCTTCTGTAGAACACAAATGAAGATATTTTGAGAAATGCTTCAGTGGTTTTGTGTCTATACAATGTCAAGTCAATGCGTGCCACTATTTTGTGGTTACAAACATACTTCAGAATATCTTCTTTTGTGTTCCTCCAAAGCTAAAAAGTCATATAGCTTGGTAATGACATGAGGGTGAGTGAATGATTGGGTGAACTTGGGTGAACTATCTCTTTAAGTTCTGATATGAACCTTTTGAAAATGTTCAGAGAAACTGTTTGTTGACAGCTGTGTTTCAGTCAATAACACTGTCTCTCTGATGCAGGCACTGCTATGTCGAAACGCGTTAGATATGACTGATGTCGAGGTGATGTATGAAGACTTCATCGCCTCTGGAAGGACGGGCAGACGTAATGCTTTGCACGACATACTGGGAACCACCGCTGGGCTGGATCCTAACGGACTCTCCCAAACTCTCTCTGAGCTTAATATCAGCAAAGCAGGCAAGTAAAATTTAAACTGTCCTCTGACAGACTTCGACTTAAGACTAAACAAACCCCGTCTGATCCTAGCATAACCCCAGACAGCTCTGTACAGTTGAAGAACTAAAAGGCCTCTTTAGATGGAACACATAAATACATAAATAATGTATCTGACAGCTCTGCTTTGGCAAAGCACAGGCATTTAGAAGCTTTAGTGGCTTTTAGCTCAAGACAAACATGGCTATATGGTTTCTCAAGTGAAGGTGTGTTAGCTAAGTGTATAACTGTGAGAAAGTGTAGCAGAGGCTATCAAACACCACGCTGTGCAGTGGGGCGCTGTGGCCGCTCTCGAACAACAGGTGTTTAATTTTTTATTAAATCCTGCTGTCTGTTGTGTCTGTTTTTACTTTCAGTAACAAAATTGTCTTTCGATCTTTCGCAGAGGAAAATAATGATGGAGAGAAAAGCCAGAACTTGGGCGAAGCTGAACCGATGGAGGAAGAAATCAAAGAGGGCAGCACGTAACAGGCATCAGCGAGAGAAACAGCCCCTCTGGTGGCTGATTTTAGAACTGACCGTAATGGGGCATCCCTCTGAACTAAGGAGACTTTGCTTTGAGGAAATTGTACTAAAAGGCGGGGACTCAGTGTCAAAATGATGATGCTGACACTGCAGTCAGACACCTTTATCCTGTAACTCACTCTTCCTTAAACTCACTTTAGCTGTTAGCTACTTTGAGCGACTGGTGGGAATTTGGGCTGGAAGTAATTATGTTGAACAGAGAGTGGAAGACTTTGTAGTCTTTTATGCTTACAATGGGCAACAGGGAGATCACATGGAATTTTTTGTGTTGGAACGACACCTACTCGAATTCTTGATTTTGGATTCACATATTAATTGCCAAATTAGAGCAGCTAACACACACATAATATTAGGTTATTTTTTAGTGTTGTAATAATAATATAAGACATTTTGATATTGTTTTTTTCTGTGTGCTGTATGTTTTTGATATGTTTTTGTTATCACTGGGTATGTGAGAGAAATTGATATTCACATGACTAAGTGCTGCACTGTTGTTATTCATAAATGCTGATGTTAGTTCAAATTAATTCAGATGAAAATGATCTAGAATGATTTTGCATGGCACGAATATATGTGCATAACTGTTTACATCCCTCAAAGGACATTTGTGATTCAACCATTTGCAGTGTGTGGTGATGCTAATTTTACAAGTATTTAATGAAGAAAATAAAAACTTCTCTCAGCTAACAATTTTTTAGGTTTTAAGAACGTTTCCCTAACATTCACATTAAGTAACAAAAGCATTAAAAATGTAATTTTGAAAGTTTTAGGAAGATTACAAGAACATTATTCAAACATGTTTTTAAATTCTGTAATGTTTTTAAAACTAACATTATTGCAAGAACGTTTTTAATAACTTTGAGAACGCTAGCTGACGTTCTGAGAACGTTTCTTGTTAGCTGGGTTATTGTATTAAAACTGATCATGGTTTAAATCTATTCCTGATTGACACTGCCTGTTAACCATTTTGAAACTGTTCAAAAATGTGTCCAATAGAACTTGCCTTATGATGTTTTGTCTTCCAGTTATTAGCTCAATTTAAACATAATTTACTATAAAACTATAACTATAATCAATGATATTTTCATCAATACTGTGGTTACATCAATATCTGAATACATTAAAAAAATCTTTGGGAAACAAAAACGTTTTCATTTATGAATTACCCAAAGAGATTGCTTCTCTGTTCTGTGACACTAGTATTTCACTGGGTGGCGCTATTTACTCAAATATTTTGTAAAAATTTATGAGCATGTAGTTCCACCTAACAGTTGTATAAAACAAATGCACGGCCTCCATTTTGGATTATTTTATTATATTCTTTCTCTTTCACACGTCAGTTACATTGCCTTTACACACACACACACAATATATATATATATATATATATATATATATATATATATATATATATATATATATATATATATATATAATATGTTTTTTAAATAACAGTGTAAACGCATTGTAAGTGCTATGCAAGTTTGTGTGCACATTAATCATTAATCAACTTAAACCACACCAGAGTTCACAGAGTTCGAAGCCAATTCTCAAAGCCAATGAAAACATGTGGCTTTTCTAAAAGATCAGTTATGTAATTTCGACCCTTGTGCATGAGCCATAAGATGGTTTAAACACAAACATGACCACAGTCTTCAAACTTTGATCACATTCATAGTCTGTCGACCATGCTGCAAACTCACTCAGATTTCACATCGCTGCCACAGGCTGGCCTCTGTTTTTGCCGTTGATTTAGAAGCAGAATAACAGAGATGACTTCAGAGTTAAGGCCACAGTTGTGGGCCTGCATGAATTATGCTATTAACATCATGAGAACACATACACTGTCACAAACACTAAAAGACAACTAGTTACATGGCTTCTGTTTTGCATTCCTTATTACAAATTATATTACTGCCATAGTTACTGGCATTTTACGTACTGTATTTGCCCTTTTTTGCTGTATGACAGCATGTATTTGAGCTGGCATGGACTCCAAAGGTTTGTGTAAAATCTGATAATCCTTGTTATCACAGCTCGATTGGAGAATGTTCCATAGAACAGCTTGTGTGTTTCAGTGGAAGCGGGGAAATCTGACCTATTGTGCTACAGCATTTACGTGATCAATGTCACAGATTTGCTCACATTTAATTGGTGCTTAAACTTGATCTGTGTTGCTGAATATTTCTCTTTCATTTTACACCCTTTTACATCAGAGCATTTCCTTTGTTCTAAAACTTTTTATGTTTCAGGTATAAACAATCAAAAACACGTGTCAGGTTTTTAGTGTGGACTTTTCTTTACAATTACTTATTGATGTGGGTGTTGCAAATGTGCAAGAAGGAAACAAAGACAGAGGTGAAGCTGTTATTCAGAGGAAGGGTGTCTGAACGTGTGGGCAGTGCTGAATGGCTCAAGGGAATGAAATTAAATCTGTGGTCTAAGAGTTCTGCTTCTCTTAGTCTGCATGACTTCAGGGGCCATCTGCAAATCATTTCTCAATTCTCATTACATCTGCATATATATGAAACACATAAAACTTGCTAGATCCAGCCAGACCAAAAACTGATCAAAGACTTGAGGGGAAGGAGTGTTGACAGGTAACTCCTATTTCAACAGGTGTGGCTGAAACAATGTTAAAGAATATTATGCGTAATTCAGAACTGGCTTAACCGAGGCTCCACCAGTACCTAGTATGGGATTATCCAGTTATTGTAATGGTTAATGAGTTGTTGTGTCACATGCGCCACAGTTCCTGTACTGTTCCCATGGGCCCCTGAGGGCCAACCTGGACTCATTTGCTCAACATACAGATGCACAGGTGTGGCTGGTTCTGGAACTCTGACAGTTTAGGGAGCAGGTTCGACAATTGCCTGCTCAGCTGCTGCACCCTGTACAGAGGACATCCATCACTCTTAGGTGTGTGGGAAGTCTAGTAAATCTTTTGATGCCTCAAGCCAATTACACCAAAATACTGGGCATAGTGTAGTGGATTTAGACATGAAGAGTTTATGAAACTAGGGCCATTTACACACTTCCTGTCTGGTTTTGGAAGGCACAAGCATTTAAATGAAGTGAATTGTCTGAATTCAGTGTGTATGCAATACAGGAGTCACTCCTGCAATTGTGATGATTGACATAATAATATTTGTAGCAATGACTTAATCTTGCAACTGGTCAACAGTAATTTACTAGTAATGTTTAATAAAACTAAAAAAACAAGCATACTTGCACTAGCATGCTTTCTGTGACAGCATCCCACAGCAACTGTAATAAAACTTCATTGGTGACTGATTTTCAAGGTTCTGTGTAGACAAAAACTTTGCAGAACATACAAATAGCGCCAATATTTGCACACAGATATTGGAACATGTTAAAAGCATGTGTTCACAAACATGGGTTAAGCACTCTGAAGAAAAGTGATAAGCATATGTAGTGTGCAAGTGGCCAGTATAGTTATCTCCATAGCAACCTTTATGTATTGGCACAACAAACAAACTAGTTGTTATGGGTAAAATATTTCTCTCTCTTCTGTTGACGTGAAAGCCTTGGGCAGACCCAGCTAACAATTTTAGGTTGTAAGAATGTTTCCATAACGCTTCCATTGAGTAATAAAAATGTTAAAAACATTATTTTAAAAGTTCTTGGAAGATTAAAAATATTTCATTTTTTAGATGTTGTATTAACATTGGCCACACAGAGTTTAAAGACTGCACAGTACTATGGCTCTGTCAGAACCCACTAATCTACCTGCACACAGACAAATCACCATAATGTTTATGTAACCTTTGAGTCATTCTGTCATGCATTCAATGTCAAGTATTCAAGTTATTTATGACCTGTTGTTGCTGCTCCAGGGTGCTGGTATTGAAGGGTCAAGCTGTAAAGTTTGATGTACTTCCACTTATATCCTGAGAGGGGTCGCTGTTCAGTCAAAAAGAGAAGAACTGTTCTGAAGGGAGAATTGAATAACTTGCAGTGACAGTATGAATCGAGCAGGCATTAATGGATGAAAGTTTTATATGGTTGTATAATAAAATTGAAAAAACACAAAATTAAAAATGCACCCCTCAAAACCTCCCCTAACAAATAATCTAGCCAAGTAGCAAAGTGGGCAAGTTATTTTAAAGGTGAAATTTCTCAAATTGTTTTACCACATTAAATTTTAGTTAATGTAACAGTATTAATTAAACTTATTTCATGGTACCTTAAAAATCTGTTAACTGCATTGGGCTGCTTACATCCAAATCATATTTTTGACATGTTTGATACTCTTCTTTTATTAGAATGTTTTACAGTAAAACCGAATGAGCATATGATTTGTACACAAGCAATATTCTACATAAAGAATCACACAGCAGGATTAATGGGTACTTTCCTATAAGGGCTGTAGGGGCTGCTTGTGTTTATGCTTACTGAGGTGTCTGTGCTCTCTGCTGACACATCCTCATGTTCTCCATTTCCTTAGCAGTTAGTGTCAGTTAATTGCATTGTGAATTGCATTAAGAGGCAGTTTTTTCACAACAATTTTCCAAATTGTAACCCTCACTTCATCTTTTCATTGGTGCTTTACTCAGACCATGTCTGGCCACTTTTACTGGCTTTTACCTGTTGTAAGAATGTTTCCATTAAGTAACAAAAAGGTTAAACGGAATTTTAAACGTTTTAGGAATGTTTAGCTTATAGACATTGTATTAACATTGTTTGGTTATAAGAACATTAATCAAAGAATATTTAATACTGTAATGTTTTTTTAAAACATTCCACTAACTATTTAAGAATAATGTTTTTAATATAGATATATGTCATTATAAAATGTTTTTCAATAACATTTCAGAGAACTTTTAGAGAAAATCAGCCAACATCATGAGAACATTCCCTGTTAGATGGATATTTTTTACTCTGACTGGAAGATGAAGCTGTTTTCTTTGAGAAAAATTAATTTACATTTAGCAGACGCTTAAAAGCGACTTACAGTACATTCAACTTACACATTTTCTTTGTACATGCACTTCCTGAAAATCAAACCCACAGCCTCTTACATTGCTATTGCAATGCTCTACCGCTGAGCCACAGCATAACTGAATAGCTTTTCAAAATCAGCATATATTTGTTTAATTGCATTTTATTTTGAATGTTTTGTGTAATGCTGCTGTTATATTTTGGGGTGGCTGGATGGTGGTGCATCTAACCCAAAGGTTCCACAACTCTGCACTGCTTCTGAAGTATGACCTGTGTTTTCTTCATCAATACATTTAAATCCCATGTGTTTAATTTAGTGAAACCAAGTAAAGTAGGACTTCATCCAACAAATTGAGGTTGTAAGAATGTTTCCCTGAAGTTTCCATTATGTTACAAAAATGTTATTTTGAAAGTTTGCTATTGCTTGTTTGTAAGAACAGTATTCAAACTTTTTTAAATGTTCCACTAATAACGTAAAAATAAAATTCTTGATATAGAGAGATAACGTTAAAAAAGTTTTAAAAAAGAACATTTACAGAACATTAGCCAACATTCTGAGAATATTCCCTGTTACCTGGGACAACTTATGAATTAAGACACATACTATTATTATATTAATAAAAATTAATAATTACTAAAAATGAATGTATATCTGTATATCTATCTATCTATCTCTATATATATTATATATCTATCTCTATCTCTATCTCTCTCTCTCTATATATATATATATATATATACATACATACATACATACATACATAGATATGTGTGTTCGTGATATGAATGAAAGTCAGTTATTATTGCCTCAGTAGCCACAACAGTAGCAACAGCTTTGACTGCAGAAATCTAACAGCTTGCACTTATGAAAACAGATTGCAACACAAGACTTCAACTTCACCTATAAATAATCCCACAGCTTCTCTCCTGCTTCTAAACTCCTCTTCAGGTAGCAGATATTAACAGTGCATTCAGAGCAGCAGTGCAGATATGAGGGTGGCTCTTGTGGTCTTGTGTCTGATGTGGCTGTCCTCATGTGAGAGCCGCAGACTGGGTCGTTGTACTGTTGCCCGTATCTTTAAGGAACAGGGACTCGATGGCTATGAGGGATTCTCACTTGGCAACTGTAAGTTTATCTTCGATCTGTGTCATTATTAAAACTTATTCAGCTGACAATTTTAGGTTGTATGAACATTTCCATAACGTTTCCATTAAGTAACAAAAACATTAAAACATTATTTTGAAAGTTCTAGGAACACTTTTCAAACTTTTTAAAAATGTAACCTTTTTAAAAAGTTCCACTAACAACTTAAGAATAACATTTTTCATATGTATGACATAGAACGTCAAAAAAACTTTTAGAGAAAATTGGCTGAGAACGTTGAATGTTCTGAGAACGTTTTCTGTTAGCTGGGGATCTGTTTGTTATATACGTGATAAGATTATATTAATCAACCTGATTCACAAATAAAACAAATAGCTTTAACTTGTTTTACAAGTTTTACATTTTAATTTCTTTGTATTTTCCTTACCTTGAAAGATTTTTGTTTCATTTAAAAAAACAGCCTTGTACAAGATATACAGCTTTGTATTTCCTTACCTTGAACTGTTTACTTAATTTCAACAGATGTCTGCATGGCCTTCTGGGAAAGCAAGTTTAAGACCCACAAAGTGAGGACGGCTGATACTGGGAAGGACTATGGCATTTTCCAGATAAACAGTTTTAAATGGTGCGAAGATGGGACTCCATCCGGAAAGAACCTGTGCCAAGTGTCCTGTGGAGGTACTTCAAACTTTTCCTGTAGCTCAATCGGTAGAAAATTGCATTAGCAATGCAAAGGATGCGCTGTAAGTCGCTTTGGATAAAAACATCTTCCAAATGCATGTAATTGTAAACTGTGAAATATGGTCAAACAAATTGAAAATGGTTTCTTGTGATTGGCTACTATGTAAAGGATTAGCTTTGTGTAAAACTTGTTCAGATTGTATGTCAACGTTTCTTCTCTGATAGATCTGCTGAAGGATGACCTAAAGGCTTCGATTCAATGTGCAAAGTTGATCGTGAAGAGGGAGGGATTGAAATCATGGTAAGTATTTACTGTATACACATGCTGTGAATTGTGGGTCTAAATCATTGGGCACAATTAACCAAACTTAACAATTACTAGTTATTCAAACTCTGATTTAATGGCTGTGTGTTGCAATAAAATATTTTACTGACTCTATTGATCTCGCATTCATGCATGTACATTTTTACCGAGCACTTTTTGTGTCTGCAGGGACACCTGGGACAGTTATTGTAATGGCCGTAAGATGACACGCTGGTTGAAAGGTTGCGGCCTGCACTAACAAGACCTTGATTTCTCTTCATTTGCTACAATACCCTCAGAGTTTGTCCTGTGTGCATTTTTGCCTCAAGGCTGATACATCTGTTGTAAAACTTAAAGATATAATTTCCATCATTATGATTTGTAAAGTTTTGAGATGTATATTAAAGCATCTTCCCCAGTTATTTGTTGTGCTTATAATGTTCTTTCAACTGTTCATTGTTGAATAATTGTAGTAATATCCAGTGGGTCATTTTGGCTAAATCAGATACAACACTGTGGCAGTTGAGATGTTTGTGGCCTAATGGGGACCAGTCATTAGAAAGTTAGACATTAGAGAGTGACCCAAGTTCCCCCAGTTGCCCCCCGGGTGCTGTAGTGATAGCTGCCCACTGCTCTGTGTGTGTGTGTGTGTGTATGTTTACTCTTCACTGGTATGGGTTAAATGCAGAGGTCACATGTCAAGTATGGGTTACCATACCTTGACATATGTCACTTTCTTTCAGCATATGTTGCATTGATTTAATGTAGATAAAGAGCATTGCACAAGCTGCTATTCTCTTAATCTTTTATATCTCAACCAGAAATTACTGAGTGGAGCTTTGCTGCTGAACAAAAGCAATTAGGTTAACTGTAGCTGAACTGGTAGCATGGCGCAAGCAACATCAAGGTCATGTGTTTGATTCCCAGAAACTACTTGATGGTGTCAGGTAAAGGTAGGCTTTGCTTCTCCACCCCACCCTCATTGGATGTCAGAGGCATTAGTGTATGCCACGAACTGGCTTCATCAATTTAATCAATTAAATCCAACCAATGTCACAGACATTCAAAACCCCACCTGAATGCAATTACACTGATTATCATTACCGTAACCCCATTGATTAGCATTTGACGACTTTGACATTTACAGCGCAGTTAAGATTTAAGGCTTTCAGACTGGGAGGAGGGAACCTCATTCTGTTTTCATCATTACCTTAACTGTACTGCAGTTGTAACAGAGAGAAATAAAAAAGCTCTGTGTTTGGATCTCGGTCAGATGGAGAATGACATGCCTGTGTTGTGTATCTCTAATAGCCTAAAATCACCTCCCTCTCCAGATGGGAAAGGGTTTGTTTCTTTAATTCCACCCTGTGCCTGCAGACTAGTGATTACAGTCATATCTATAATTACCAGATCCTGAGTGTGTGACGCGAGTTCTCCTGTCGAAGCGGAGGACTGATTAGTTTAATTGGCTCTGTAATTAGCAGTGTGCTTTTTAGTCTGTGCTGTCACTAATTGCAGGCCAGGGTAAATCGCATACAAAGTACCGCATCTTTTTGGTGTTAATGTAGTCCAGTTGATTTGTCTTATGGCTCGCTCTAACGCTGCCTGCCAGCTGGACCCCCTTAAAGCATTTAGATCTTTGTCTGTTTGTCTTTATATTCATGGCTATGAGTATACCGGCAGGGTTTATTCATAAACATAAATACAAACATCCCATCAGCTTTAGGTTGTAAGAACATTTCCGTAACATTTCCATTAAGTAACAAAAATGACAAAAAGGTTATTTGAAAAGTTCTAGGAATGTTCAAAATGTTGAGTTGTTTAGACAATGTCTTAACTTTATTGCTTGGTGTTAAGAATGTTATTGTAAATGTTTTAATTCTGTAATGTTTTTTAAACATTCCACTAACTACTTCAGAATAACGTTTTCAATATAGATATATAACGTTAAAGAAATGTTCTACTATCATTACGGCAAGAATATTTTGAAAACTTTGAGAGAACGTTTAGAGAATATATATATTTATTCTGTGGAGATTTTGCTTTGATTTAAGGTAAATTCAAAGGTATTTTCCTTTAGTGTTTTGAAGAAAAAGATTACAACAGTAATTCTGTGTATATGGTTACAAAGTAATGTCATTTACTGGAATGTCTGTCATTTACATTAAAGCTGTATGTCAGTAAAATCCCACTTACACCATTTTATTTTGAGATAAATCGCAAAACAATATAGAATTTGGAAAGAATGTTGCATTAACAGTAAGTCAAAAATAATTCTGCTTTGTGTATGTGATCAAGTTTCTGAATGTGTTTATACAGTGAAACTCAAAGAAACATTAGTAAGCCACAGAAATTTACCAAAACAGCTTCACAATTAGATATTTTTAATCCATGTACACTTGTCCAATTCACCTGTCTCAAAAATATACAAGTATTAAAGGAACAACCTTTAGAAGAAGTACAATTTCACATGTCCAAAAACACTATCACACATAAAAAACATGTTCCATATGTGACTCCATGTGTTTCCCATGGGAATTTACATGGGATTCACAGAAAAATGCTCCACAACCACACATTTTACATCTGATGACATGTTGTTTCACTTATAAATTTTATATGTGCAAAAACACCTGTGATCAGATGTGAAATGGATGGTTTTCCATGTGTGATCACACGTTTTTGTACATCATGTGAAATTCATGTCTTGGAGAAATCCAGACCCACACTCAAAGACACCTAAAGACAGTAGCTTCCTGTACAACCACACTTCGGACTCATTTTGGATACACTATTACTATGAAGCAAACCAGTTTATGCTTTTTAGCACTGACAGCACAAGAACCTGCTTATTTTCTGTATGCAATATTGTTGAGATGATAAAAAAAATCACATGCAAACAAAACTTGCCTATATAACGCTGGTGGCTCAAAGCAGCTTTGCAGTTGCATCATACAAAAATATGTACATTTCTGATTATATAACCTTTAGGTTTTTTATTAAAACTTCCCCATAAGCTACAGAATAGGCTTCCAATAATTTCTATAATGATCAAACGTTTTATCATTAATCTAGGGCTTTTAAATTATCAGTTGTATGTAACTGTATATGACATTGTGGCATAGTTGCTAACACAAATATAAGGAGAAACTTTTGAGGAAAGTTATTAAACCAGCCTATTTTTTATGATTCTTCAAAAATCTTTTGAAGTAGCATTATGCTGTTTTGTTTCTTTAATGCTCTTTAAATGATTAATTTTACTTTGTTACTGACTTCAGTTCACGTGACCCTATTCGCTGTCAGTGGGAACTCTTAATTCCTCTTTTTATGTGGTTCCCATTTGTACTTGTCTTAATTACAGTCGTTTAATTGCTCGCTATGTTTTGTGTATTAGCTTTCACCGTCCCTCAGCACCCTCAGGTCACACTCTCTGACAGGAACATGAGACGCAGAAAGAGAAAGATAAGAGGTAACGTTACAGATCTGAGCAGATTGTGAGAAGAAGGGGAGCAGCACAACATGTACAGAAAAGTGATACATGTATAAATACGATGGCATTGCTGCACATTTGAGCTTGTTTTTAACCCAACACCAGACGAGACTGTTGGTTACTGAATAACAATTTAAATGGCAGAAACAAAGCTGGTTTGATGATGGATACGATACAGGTACGTGGTTCTTTAAACCTCCATGCCACTGTCCAACTTAGGCGTTTTGGAGATCCAGAGAGTTGATTGGTTAACGCTTGTTTTGGTCCGTGGTTTGCTTGTATGGGGGAAAAAAAATACAATAAATATCAGAAGAGCTCTTTGCTTCCAACTTATTCATTAAGTTTGTGATTTCCAGCAATATGTGGCCATATACAGCTACGTGACAACATTTCTTAAGGCTAATCTTTACTTTGTGGTATTTTTTTCACAAACTAGAATCTCAAATCATTTTTTAAATAATTTGCTGCTGAGTTTTACTAGTAGAACTTTATAGCACGAAACAGCGGACGAGACATTTACTGTAAAGCTAAATTCACCGAACAGACGGTAACAGAACAGCTGTTATTTTACTCCTGGTTTCATGCATACTCTGAGATCGTATTTAATCATGGGAACAAGTGGCAAACATTGTGAAACAGACAAGCATCATCTGTTAAGGAGTTAAGACGTTTATCCAAAAGCTTTGAACTCGCTCCAGGAAGCCTTTTACTGAATAGCGCACACTCAGTCAGTGCCAGTGATTAAATGATTGTCTGTGGATCTTCAGTCTGCCCCAGCAATCGAACATATGTTAAAAAGACATCACTCTTTGGGCGTGAGAGACATATAAACATAATAAATGACACAACTAAGGCCCTATGTAATGTCTGGCCAAGAATCAGCCAAAAGGCTGAAGGGAGATGAACTGGGTTTCTGTTCTGTTTAGGGGCTGCTGGTGTGGGTGGGAATGGAGGAAGGGCTTGCTTCAGCAGTTCTTTTGGACCATTCCCTGACGATCTGGATATTGATGAGACGAGGAGCTCAACTGGACTCATCTCCATTTTATTGTCACGTATTGCGGCATCCAACCACCCTGTCTCTCATGGACACACCCAGCTAACAATTTTAGGTTGTAAGAACGTTTCTCTAACATTTTTATTACATAACAAAAACATTACCACTGTTTTTTTAATGTTCTAGGCTTCAAAACAGCCAGTATTTTAGACATAGTATTAACATTACTGCTTGGTTGTAAGAATGTTATTTAAAAAGTTTTTAAAATGTTCCACTAACATTTTAAGAATACATTTTTTGACATTTGATATACAATGTCAAACTTTTAAAGCACATTACCCAACACTTTGAGAATGTTTCCTGCTGGCTGGGCGGATACGCCAAATGTACACTATATTAAGTGTTTTGATGTTGATTAGTACAGACTAAACTGCTTTGCCAGGCAGAGCTACAAACAGCTGAATCTAAGTAATTATAGTAAACCCTTTGGGTTAGGAAAGGACAGCGTCAGATCTTCACAAGCGAGCGTAAGTGCTAATTAATCAAGACGCTGGTGTCTAAAGATGCTGGAGAGACTATATTGGGATGATATTGCACATAATAGGACATTAACATCAGTCAGAGCAGTGATATGGTCTTAATGACTCACCTCCTGCTCAACATCTGGAAACAGCAGGTCCCTGAAGCCACCAGGATCAGTAACAGAAGAGGAATGGTGGGAATGATCACGTAGATAAGCAGCATACCTGGAAAAGGTAAAAGTTGTCCTTTATTTCCAGCAGTACTGCTGTTGGTGTGGTGTAAGCTGAGGTTTTAAATATTACCCGAGGGTCCCGGCATTATAAGTTGGGGGTTTTCGTCATGGTTGATGGGAGGTGTTCGTCTTTCCTCCTGGTCTTCAGTGGAAAGATCTGAAGGTTATAAAAAGAGCTGTTTGGCAATCAGTGTCAACCTGATTACTGACTCAGGTCAGTAATTCAGTCAAATGATGATACATCTGACACTTAGCTGCTTACCAGAGTCACGCCCTGCAGGTCTATCTCCCTGCTCTTTAACCAGGTAGCTCTCTGCTCAGAAAGACATAAACATTGTAAAGTTCATAGGTAACTCCCATTAGTATATGAAAATCACCTGCTAAAAAGACCGGCAGATGTTGTTTTGGATACATCTACTAGGCGTTTTAGAAATATCTTAACTAACAATATGTTTTAAGTCAACCAGCTTTACCATAGACAATGCTGGCCAACCAACTTAACTCAGCATGAAAAAGCGGTTCCACCAGCTAGATCAGTTTCACATAAGATTTTTGCATCTTTTTATATTTTACAAACATTTTTTCTTGTACTATTGGTTTCCAACAATGAACGTTGGGAAAATCACTACAGAAATAGAAATGAATTGAACTGTATCAGCATAAACCAGCCTGGAAATTTATAATGATCTAAGCTGGTCATTTCAGCAGCGAGTGTGCACATCATCAAGTACCTGGCTCATACTTGCAGATGAAATTGTGCTTCATATTGCACCTGTCATCATTCCACTGATAGAGGTATGGACCACCAGGCCCAGCATGAGCTGTGGGCTGATGATACATCACTACACAAGCTTCTCCTCCACAGGATGGTTCATCAGCGTACCAGTTTCTGCAGAATCAACATTATAATGTTTACACTGTAAAAACATCTTTGCTGCCTTAAATTTTTTATGTTTAATCAACTTGGCTATACCAATCATTTCAACATAAAATTTTAAATCCTGACTGGTATAACTTAAAAAAAAAATGCTTAACCTATTTTTCAACCATTTAAAAGTTACAGCAACTCAGGACCAGTCAAGATTACAAAGAGCAAGTTGAAATTACTTGTGCAGCCAAATTGATTACACTTACACAAAACAAAACCTTCATATAATTCCCAAAAGAACCCATCTCATTTCACCTGAACTGCGAGACACTTCCATCTGTCCATCTGTATAGGTTGGGACATGATGCAAAACTGCCAGGCTCCTGCGAGCTCTCGCTCTCCACGCGGGTCAAGCCGATCCAGAAGTCTCCGTCGATGATGCCCGATCCGCTGGCAGCTCCGGTGGAGGATGAAACACTCAGTTCCTTCAGGAGATGTTCGATGTGCTTCTGCTCTGTTGGGTTCTCTATGCTCAGCAACGAACCACCATCCATCTCACACGCCTCCAGAGCCTCCCAGAATGCCACACGACTCGACACGTCCCTGAAGTAAGCTATCTTATAGCACGGGTGCTCAGGACTGCCCTGACACACTGTCTGACCTGAAGAGACAAAATCCATATTGCACTGTACTTACATTTTATATATGTATATATTTTATACCTATATACATATAAATTATACCTATATATTTAGTTTTAATCAATAAATGTACACAGGTACAAATCTCACTGTGAGCATTTCATAGTCATAGCAAAAAGGCAAAGAAATTGTATTTGGAGAAAATCATAAAGCATCTTCATGGAGAATTGTAACTATGATTAACACACAAACTGTTAAAAGACTCATTAGCTCCCTGCCCGGAAGGTACTTTAAATAATTGCTTGGTCCAGATCTGCTATATCATCAATTTAAGCTCAGTAATGGGCTAGGTTTAACTAGGGGAAACCTGGACTCAGCATTTTCCCAACCAGCTTCCTTAGCTTTCTTCCTCAATTCCTGTCTTTGTGGTACAGTTTTCCTCCTCCAAGCAAGGAACGTTCAGTCATTTCTGCTCTCCAAAAACACAATTTCCTTGTCACCTTTAATAAACTCTGATCACACCACATTAAACAGCTTACCATATTTCAGTTTCCCATTGGCACATAATTTTAGTTCAGGTGAATCCATCTGTACGCTCGCATTGATAACTCTGGCTCTCCTTTTTAATTTATCATTTTTACGCTGTGATTATTTTTCAAAGATACATTTTTGAAAAGCATCCGCTTAATCAAGCTTTTTTTTTTTAATTGCCCAGGACAAAGAGCATTTGAGAGAACAAAATTATTTTGCAATAATTTTGTTAAATTATTTTATTGGGCAGGTTTTCAGCAATTCATTATACACTGAAGTGCACGAAAACATGAATTAAAACTAATAACAGATTCCAGCTAGTCCATGAAACCAGAGGATATCCTTAATACAAAGAGTTTATTTCTAGGCCATTCATTCATTCATTCACCGTCAAAATGTATGATTGGCGCACAGAAGATTTTCATATGCAAAATTCCACAAAATTCCTTAAAATGCATAACGTTTACATGAGTACATTACTTTTATGATTACGTGCGTGCGTTGCGCATTTTATTTCATGCCAGAAACAACAGAGCAACACCTGAACGCATCCTGTTTATCCTCACAGATTAAAAGCTTCAAAATGTAAAAGCTTCAAAATCTTTCAATCTAATTCAGCGGGTCTTCAGCGATGCATTAAAGCGTTTTTACGCCAAACATGTTCACACTTACCGCTCACAACTCTCGCGCCACAGACGCGCGAGACCAGGAAAGTCAACGCGCAAAGGATCCGGATCACCGCGCGCATCCTCGCGTGCTTCACTGGCGCATCGGGAACAGGAGATGAATTACGGACGGATTTTTCCCACTTTTTTCCCACTTTT
This sequence comes from Chromobotia macracanthus, assembly GCA_036877525.1. Taxonomy (NCBI): domain Eukaryota; kingdom Metazoa; phylum Chordata; class Actinopteri; order Cypriniformes; family Botiidae; genus Chromobotia; species Chromobotia macracanthus. The sequence goes on along the minus strand of JAZGTH010000098.1, from coordinate 323,090 downwards.
ATTGGAAGAGTCTCCTAATAGTTTCGGACGACATTATTTCCGGCGAGCTGCGCGGAGTTCTGGAGAGACGGAGAGGGTGACCCGCGCCTCCGCTCGAGTGGGCTGTCGCTGCGCGGGAGCGCGCGTCCGGTGCTTTAATGGTCTTCAGCTCGCGACTGGCACTGCAGGTGATCGAACCGGGCGCAGATGTTCATCACCTCCTTCATTAAGCGCCACGCGCGTCTCCGCTTATGAGGTGCATGATGGGAAGGGTCACAAACGCGGTGTTGGAGTGTGTGGAAGTGATTTATTGAGACGAGGTGAAAACGCTCTGGAATAACAGGCTTCGAGCAAGCAGGCATACCCTCGTTTGTTATGCAATGTGCAGGTTCACAGATGTGAGCACTTAACCTCATCATAAAAAAAAATCCTTTCCCTTCATTTCCTTTCCCTTCATTTCCCATCCCTCTTCCCTTTAAATCTCTCCCTTGTTGTAGAATATGATACTCTGAGCAATGTCTGAAACTTGTATTATGAGCACTTATTGTGTCTAGTTGCCTCTTCAGGTTGACTCGCTTGTTGTATTCCACACTTGTAAGTCGCTTTGGATAAAAGCTTCTGCTAAATGAATAAATGTAAATGTGAAACAAAATGGCTGATTTGCAGACTTGAAATTGCACGATGATGTGTTGGTGAGATTGGTCTGTATCTACATTTGTGCATTTGGCATTCAAGCTATGCAATTTATTAGTACATACAGTTCCCTGGGAATCAAACCCGCAACCTCTGCACTGCTAACACAAAGCTCTGTAACAACTGAGCTACAGGAACACAAGGTGGAGTTTGTTTTAAATGTAGGTCACTTATTCTTAGTTTCAGTAGGGGTGGGTAACTTTTTTAACATGTGACATATTTGTCAGATATGGTAACCCATACCCAAAACGTACACTGCTGCACCCAGGGAGCAATCAAGGGTTAGGTGCCTTGCTCAAGGGCACTTCAGTTGCTACCTGCCAGCGCTGGAATCTAACCAGCAACCTTTTGATCACAAGCCCAACTCACTTACCAGTAGGCCACAACTGCCCCCTGGTAAGACTTGGTAAATCTGCTCCAAAAGTCACAGATGATATCTCTTTAATATCTCAATTGTTCCTCATAGACAACAATGAGCAATTAGAGCAAGGAGAGAGCAAAAGGAAACATTGGCTTAAGTCTCAAATACTTCTAAAAAAACAGAAATTTCACATCTCCACTTGAGTTTTATTACAGAAACAGTGCTCAACAGTATCACAAACTAAGCTAAAATGTGCCAAGTCTACAATCAAGTAAAATAATCTCACAATATCAACTAAGAAACATTTCTCATAAAATTTGTCCAAAACATGAATATTTTAGCTATACAATCTACACTAACTTCATAGCTCCATACTTATAATGTATTTTAACAATTGTCTCATTTGCAAACTATCTCTTCTGAGCAATTTTAGGAGAAACATCTGATACTTGAATTGATACTTGATGAAACTGAAACACAACTGAGAAGTCCATCAAATCTCCTGAGATATAAGAGCAACATCTGAGCAATAACATTTTCCATTGGGTTATCTAAATTTTTAATGCATCTTTACTTGCGTCTTTACAGAAAAGCTGTTTTCCTCACAGAAGATAAAATGGATTTCCATTAATTCCTGCCTGCTTCATGGTTCTGATCCATGAGTTAAATATCTGAGGGTGGTTTTCCACATTGTCCTCAAACACATTTCTCGGTATGATAGCTAACTGTGTTGTCAAAGCGAGACGTCAGCTCTATGTGCAGATTGATCTGTTCATCCTGCCTTGCTGATCCAAAGGCTGTTAACCCAGCTGTAATATGCACCGACACAAAAATGCTATTACTTAATTTGCTGTGCTCTATCGATCACTTATTTCCCACTGCAAATGCCATTCTGTTTCTCAAGTGTTCGATAACGACATACAGAGATTCTGTGACACATTATCAATAAAAAAGCAGCTGCGTTATTACTGAGACCCTTGACAGTGGAGGTATTAAAGAGATCTGGCAGGAAGCACCAGCAGCAAAGAAAAGAAATGTCGGGTAATCACTAAAAAAACGAGAAGGCTTAGTGCTCTACCAGACAGCTTTCAGAAAGAAATGGGGTAGTGCTGATTTTGCAAGGGCGGACAATGGGGCCAGTCTGCTAGCTCTGCCAGGACATCACATATCTCTTTCCAATCTCATCATCTGCTTCTCACTGTTCCTTCCTCTCTTGCGCTCTATTCATCTCTTTCACATCTCAGATCAAGTCACACTGAGTTCATTCTATCACTATGGTTAATTGCCCTGAAGTAATCTTTGGCATCAGTTTGAGGGCACACCCCGTTCACATTAAAGGAATGAACTGTGCTTTTCTTGTGTAGGGAGGTGGATCCAAAGGGATGCAATGTTATTGCTCTGTGTCAACAGATTCTGTGACCCTTTTCAAGCGATTGGCTAAAAAAGGCATTCACATTTTTGGTGACACGTTTATGATTCAGAGACGCCAGTTGGGCTTGAACCCTGTTGGAAATCTGATGCATAGTCAAAAGCTTTAATAGAACACTTGTAATAGGATGTAGTGTTCATCTGTGTCACCTTAGGCTGCCCTGACCTATGCACTTTGACCCTGTAAACATCTCTCTTCATTAGTGTATACTCTTATTGTCAGGAAGAGTCTAATTCTTATTTAAAAACATCAATGTCAGTAGATCCCAAATTACATTTGTTTCCAATTGTAAGTGATTTAAACATCTAAAGATCTGCAGATTATAACCAAGCAATAATTTTAATACGTCTAAAAAACTGGACGTTTTGAATGTTCCTAGAACTTTAAAAATAATGTTTTTACCATGTTTGTTACTTAATGGAAAAGTCAGGGAAACATCCTTACAACCTAAAACTGTTAGCTGGGTTCCCAGTTCTTTGGAATGTAGGTCCCTAAAGAGGACATAAGGAAAAACTCTGCAGCCTGTGAAAAATGACACAGCAAGACATGGAGGGTGAGAGACCATTTCCTTCTGGGTAAATGAGAATGATCTCTTTGCTGATTAGATTAAAGTTCAGAGTTGGGCAATGTGAGATTAAGGGAACATTAAGGAGAGCAAGTGCCTGGAATCAATTGAAGAGTCTTTGCATTTAGATCTATATGCATGTTGAGTCTAAATGTTCTTCCGTTTCCAATAACTCATATCAAACTGATACTTGACCCATATCATTTTTCCCATAATTCACTTCTGGGATATCATAAATGTGAGGTTGACATGCCTTGCATAAGTATTAGTGCTCTATTATGAACGTTTCACATGAGTTGATTGGGATTGATCAGTGGTCCATACCACTACACACGCCAATTAATGTCTGTCTCCAAGGGAGAGTCTGGTTGGCCAGTCCGCAATAGATGTAAATGCCATTGATTGACTGTAGGAGTTAGTCTGTGATTTGTGATTTGGCCCTGTAAATTGTACAAGCCAACTGTTGGGTCCATCTCGGAAGAGCCTTTTTACATCTGTCACATTGAAATGCTTTTATTCTTGGAATTGCTTTTATTCTTTATCTTGAGGGTGTTTGTGTGCAAATTGGGAAGACAGCCTGAAAGATCTAGTAAGAAGGCTTTGGAAAAAGTGAAAGTGCTGTAAAATCAACCAGAAAAACAACCAAACCTCTTTATGACCCCTCTGAGACCCAATTGGACTGGGCTGCAATCTCGATCTGTGCTCTCTCATCACTTAAAGAGGTCATTGACTTCCCCAACAGCCTCTCTGTCTCTAAAGGCATTGACTTCCTGGGCTGACATCAGCTGGTGGCTGGGTGCTCGTACCAGAACTAATGCAATCAGTAATTACCGCATGAGCCACAGGGCAGCCCAGCCGCAGTGGACTCGTGCATGAAAACATGCAAATACAAACGTCAAATCAGAAACAACTGAACAAGAAACTGCATGATAAAAATTGTTTTTTTTAAAAAAAATATGTTCTTGTTTTCTGTTTAAATGGTCAGGGGATATTTCTCATCTTCATTTTTTGTAAAAAGGGTAGTTCAGACACTAAACAAAAAACCTTTGGTCTAATTTAGTCATTATGAATTAAAAAAAGCTGTGGGATGTTCTAAAATATGACAAAATTCAGAGATGTTGACATGTTTTTTTCTCTGCTGCTTTATTTCCTAATTTAACTATGGGAGTGGAAAAGGCTGCAGATAGCTAGAGTATGGTAGTATGGGTAAGGGACTTTTGTAAGTACCAAGAACAAGGGTGTATTTTCCCCTAAATTGCCCTATTTCTGCAAATGGACTCTTATTGATTCTAAGAATGCAACCCCTCAAAACAGATAATCCGTTACTGCCATTTGCCTCTTCTAGTCACCACTTAAGTATAATAACCCAAAAGTCAATACTGCTGCCAGGCTGCTGCCATGGTTAACCTCTGATTCACCAGTCACCAGAATCCCAGTTGTCCTGTCGGCCGGCAGAATAAAAATGTGTTTTTTAATTAAACAGTTGCCTTGTCATTTAATAAAGATGTTCTTGGTGCTTAACAAGCTGAAGGTATTTTAAAGATGAGTTTTGGACAGCTGTTGATTCAAAGCCACAAGGGAACTGCATTAACTACATATAGCCGTAGTTTAACTGTAGATGAAGCCATTTTAATTAGTGTGTCATTAAATTAATGCCCTGTATGGTCCCTGCTTTAATTATTTAACTCCTCTGTTAGATAGTCTTAGCAATATTTAGCAAAGTAATTGTTAGTCTGAACCATATTTGGTCTAATGCAATATTACCCTAGAGTCCCTCCTGGTTCAACAACCATTAATGGTCTTAAATTTGCACTGATGTATTTTCATACAGCTTCGACGAAAGGTACTGAATGCATGATGAAGATTATTTATGCTGCGGTCATCTGAGCCACAACAACCGTTATGTTGAGTCTAAGGATTAATCACAATAAGTCTGACAGGAAATGTCCACCTCATCCACCTTAGTCATATCCATTAACCTTACGCCTAAACTTAACCCTCACAAAAACAATTTAGGATTTTAATTAAAACTTGTTAAAAAAAAAAGTTTTAAGCTGTTTTCTTCGTAGGAATTGATGTGCTGCCCACAGTGTAGGCGATTTCAGGTTTTGCTATTTTTGTGGGGACGTTTCATTTTCATGATGCAAATTTTAACCCCCACACACACAAACACACACACTAGAGTGATATTGTTAAGCACTGACTGATTGGAGCAAACCATGTTCTTTTCATTTTCCATGCTCTCCCCGATTTGCTGATTATGTTTTGTGATTACTTTTTTAGAAACATAAAAACTTGATTATGCTAACCACTGCAATATGTGTTCTAAATGCACTGCCATAGACCGCATTTAAGAAAATCAATTCACAGTTATGAATTGGCCATGTCATAATCTCTCCAGGAGATAATGCATTTTACAGCACTGGTGCTTGATTTATGTAGCAGATGACAAACAGCCTATATAAAATATGTAACCCTCTCCAACTAAAAGATTACTACAGCCACCACTGTGATCAAACTGATCTTTTGCCAACAAACCTAAAAGACGGATATACATTAAACCCCAGATGCATTGATCATACGAGTTAGTTTTAAACAACATTGAAATAAAACTGTTTAGATTCTATTACAGTATTAAATTGCATTGCTATAATGGATCAACGTACGTATCACTCCATGACTAGATTTATAATAATGGCGTCTGGAAATAAACATCAGCTTTATAGAACACAATTTTCCTTTTACCTCCAAACACCCACACACATTTATCAAAATGATTGTTTTATCCATGCCAACATGTGTGCATCAGCACAGCACACACACCCTTTAGCAATGTTACACTGAGATGTGCCTTTTTGTATCATACCAATAATGAGTCTAATTGATGGCCTTTGGTATTGCTACATAAAATAATTAGAAATCCACCACTAGGCCCTATTAATCTTGGCAGATTAGACAGATGACCAATAATTACTCTTGATTACTGAAACAATCTTGACTAGAATTGATTCTCATTCCCTATTATTCATGTCTTGTTCACTATTTTGCTATATTTTGCTTCCTAGTAAACCATGGAAAAGTACCTTTGTATTGTTTTTACTAATGTTCATATTCATATATGTATATATATATATATATATATATATATACACACACACACACACACACAAAAAAAACAAATATATGTGTGTGTGTGTGTGTATATATATATATATATATATATATATATATATATATATATGTGTGTATATGTATATAATATAAAAATAAAAATATATATATATAATATATATATATATATATATATATATATATATGTATATATGTATGTATGTATATTTATGTGTGTGTTGAGAGAGAGAGCGGTATTTTATGTTTTATTATTTCTCCTTTCATTTATTTCACATTTTATTCACGTTTATGTCTCCACCTATCGGAAATAAATTGAAACACAAACACAAGATTGTGTCTTTACTCAGTTGTCGCTTTCTCCCTCAGACAGACAAACCTTTGGAAAACATTTCACATACGTTTAAAGACATTTAAAATGTAAAGTCTCTAGTCTTAGATGAGAGATGAATAACAGCACCATTATCCGCTTATACACTAACTTTCCGGCGTTATGTCTATCTATATAAGCTTATGGCTGTAGCCATGGCCCTGAATAAACGTAACATTTCAATACAGTACAGTTTAGTACAGTACAGTGTTTTAGTTTGTGTTTAAACACCATTTCGCCCTTCCTCTCACCATTGTTAACACACACCGGGGTGAAAACACAAGACGGGCGGCGGCGGGTAATTTGGTCGTCACGATGGGTCTGAGCTACCATACGCGACTTTCCCCAGCCGACTGCACAGTCGTGCTGCCTTTGAGGGTACTTAAGGGTAACACCGATGCCCGGAGGTGTTAAGGGGAGGTAACCAAATTAGACGAGCAAACTACAGTCAAGCAATGTCAACTTATGACCTGACATGTCAGCAGTCAACTCATGAAAGCGGAGAGACAGAGAGCTTGCCCGGCGTTGCCTCGAATCAAGACCGACTTTACACACGCCCTGACAAAGCGAGGTAGGGTACAAAGTTTCACAGTTTTCACTGTGATACTTTCTCTTTACTTCACGTATTTTATTTTTTCGACCCTGTCTGATCATCCGAATCCATTGCATTAACATTGCATTAAAGTTCGTAACTTTAAACTTGACGGGTTGCCCTGATTTAATTAACTTGTGTAAATGTTGGCCAGTGTTTATGTTCAATAAGGTGTTATCGCCATTGTCGTGTTTGCCCCCCAGTTATTCATATTTTAACAATCGGAGAATTACAACAAGATATCGATCGATTTAACGTGAACCAACTTCTTCTTATATAACTTCCTAATTATATAAGTACGTATTGTTTCCAGCACACAGACAAAACTGCCAGATAATAATAAAATTATTATTATTATGTTATTTTGTTTCTAGAGATTTAGAAACACGCCTCCATAACAGAGATGATGTGATGAGTCGTCATTAATCTTGGGCTGAGTGTAAAACATGTCTTGCCATGTAAATGGTCTAGTTTAGCTTTTGTACAAGTTGTTAACACCCTTTGCACTAAAAGTAATTATGAAACATGTTCATAAACGAAACACGTAAACAAAAATGTTTATCTGCACCATTATCATAAGAAATACAAAAAGCAACTGGCTAATCATTTTCTCTGCAGATGTTAAAGTATTTGCACAAAACAATTAGATGAACCATCACTGCAAATGTCATTAAGAAAACTTCTATGGGTGTTCCTGTCTGGAATTTTGTTAGGGGAGTTAACCTTAATATCATGTTATCAGGTTGCCAAAGTTTCAGCATTTGAATGACAAACGCTTGATTAGTTTTCAGAATGTAAGCTGGCATGAGAAGTTACATCCTGGACCGTCTGATCAATATAATGAAAAAGAATCTGAACCCAGAACCACTGCAGCTTCAGCTTCACTGCGCTTAACAGGTCAGCAAAAAAGCAGCGGAGGTGAGTTTACAACTCCAGATCAGACATACAATCAGACATACAATAATTTGTATTTTAAACTAACTGTTGTTGTTAACATATACAGTGAAGAGCATATACAGTGCTCTTCAAAAGTCTGTGTAGATGTTAAAAATCCGGGACTCTAAAGTTAAACCTGGAAAAACAAAGTTTTAGGATTTTACAAAATGTAAAGCTAAATGTTTTGACATTAACTGACTAAAATATATTATTCTACCCTTTTTCAGGGCACTAATAAAAAAAAATAAAGCAAACAAACCAAATACTAAGAAATTAATTATTTGTTAAATTTTTGCTCAAATGGTCATGGTGATAGTATGATTTATGAAAACCTATTTAATCTATTTAATGAGTCTATTTAATAATTAAATAAGAAAATTGCAAAACAGAGAATTTTCACAGGTGGACTCTGACTTTTGAATAGCACTGTACATATAAAAATGTGTTATCATACTATAATTTGTAATGATTTATCTTGTTTAAGGTTGGTGCCGATCAGATTTCCAGATCAAGCGGATAATACTGCTCAGGCCTAACAAAGACGCCCGCAAGATATCTAAGGATCAGAGGGAATCTTCCAGGTTCGCTACCATCATCTCCAGTCTTCCATCCAAAAGAAACAAAACAGAAACGGACACTAAAGGAAAACTGCAGAATGACACTGACATGTGAGTGACACTAAAGAAAAATTGCAGACTGACACTGACATGTGAGTGTGATTTTTAACAATTTCCTACTCTGTTAAAATTTACTAAATAAACATTTAGCAGTTAGGTTGGTATATATATTACATGCATGTGTTGCTGTAGCTGACTGGCAGAGCATGGCACTAGCATTGCTGAGGGTCCAAACCACACATAGGCTTTTAAATAGTAGACCCCAAATGCATCCATAAAAGGTAATCTCCTTCAGTTAACTGTATAGATGATAAGCCTGGCACCTCACATTATTAACTCCCAAATCATTACCTTTCTTCTCCCTATTAGTAAATGTTATATGAAAATTAGATTCCACTCAATACACAAACAATGCACGTAATCATATCACTTGTCCAGTGAGGTATGCAGTAGCACTTTGTGTTCTGTCATTTGCAACGTTCTAGCCAGCTGAGTAAACACCCTTTCACCCTATGACTTGTAGTAATAGTTCTTCTGTAGCAATAAGTCATGTTTTATTGGGTGTGATTGATAACATAAGGTTAACCGCTGTGTAACTCCACACGTTTGAGGTTGTCTGTTAGTGTCTAGGTGTGTTCATGTTTTCATATGGAGCAGGAATGTTTATGCTATTAAAGCTGCAGTCCATAACCTTTGCCTCTCTACCGCCATCTCTATTGGAAACATAAAACTGCAGGTTACTTACATTTTGTTTTACATATGTTGAGTTTAAATAAGTCAAACTGAACCAGCGAACCCGACCGCTCAGATTGTAAATCATTCTTATAAGCTTACCGTTAGGAATCAGGGTTAGATAAGGAAAATATTTTGAACATTAACTTTTGTACTTGCTCATTAACTACTTTTGTTTATTTCTAACTAAATAAGGTTATGGATTGCAGATTTACTTGGAATCAAAATAACAATTATAAAGTAACATAAACATAATACAAATAACATGCAGTGGTAGTATTATAATTTAATTTTTAAAAAGTTTGAACTTTGTGTTTGATAGATTTGCAACTCTGAAAAATAGTGACTACCTGACAACGCCACAGATCTGTTTGCATGACTGTGTGAGCTTGCATCTGGGTGCTATACTGGTTTAGAAAACAGTTTGGATCCCTCCCTTTAAGCCAGGCAAAATGCTTAACATGAGTGAAAGGACGGAATGACAAAGTTGTTGTTCTTGTTTCACTGTGTTGTACTGATGAATGTATGAAAGACGTTAATGTAGAAAAATATTTGTGAGAAGGACTAAGCATAGCATCTAAGACATTGAACCGTTTTCTTTTTCATCTTTGTTTATTTGCCGGAGGGAACTTATCTTTGTAAATCTTTTTGATTTGGCATGTCAAAGGTAGCATGAAGATAATATTTAATCAACAGACTTTTCAGTGAAAGTTTTTGGCAGACATTTTAATTACATTTGTTAAAAATAATTTTCTTAATTTAACAGTGACAGCACACATGAAACGGTCAACAAAACAACTAATCAACACCACACAGAGGTAAGCATCCAAGCTAAGATGTAGATATGCTAATTAGATGTTTTATTAAAAATAAATAAATATATCATCAATGACTTTTTGCCTTGCTAACTAATGAAATAATCTTTTTTAAAATAAACTTTCTTCATTGCAATGCGTTTTTTAAATGTCTCTTGGCTCTAATGTTTGCAGTTTTTAACTTTGACGTGGTATATTTTTTCAATGGAATGCAAAGGTCAAGCTGAAGTTAAACTATTTGTTTATGGAATGGGAGTGGCGATTTGTTTAAATAGCTCAAATATGTGAGAAGAATTTCATTCTGTTTTCCCAGGCAAGTCTGGAGTTAAGTTTGTTAATGCAACAAAAGTTTAAAATGCCACTGGGCTTCCGCTGGGGAATGCATTTTTTTGTTTTTTTTCCACATTCAACACTAATATAAAGCTCTTTTGGTTGTTCTGACAGCTAAGGGACAGATTTTCAACAACAGACACATGTAGCAAATTATTTAAGGACAGGGATGGGCCTAAAGCACCTTTTGATGAAGACAGCTTTTCCACTCTACAAAGTCAATATGGATTTAAAACACCTAACCAGGGACAAGATACAGGAATACAGCACAACTTAGGCCTTCTTGAACAAGCACAAATAGCCCACATCAGCTCACAAAGACATTCTACTCAGCCTGTTTGTGTGAAACAAACAGAAGTTAGCAAGGGAACAGATGCAAACAAGGAATCTGGTGCCAGTGACCGTAGAGAAAATGCTTCAACAACTCCACAAAACCACAGTAATCTGACCTCCCTTAGAACGGACAGTAGTCTGAAAGCAAGCACTGACTGCGAGCTCTCTGCATGCCATTCAGAGGTCCTAAGCCAGGACTTATCATTAGCCTCTTTACACATACCTCTTTCTGAAAGTACCTCTGAGTCAGAGCAAAGTCTTCTCAATCCTACATCAGCTATGTTAGCATCTGCCTTGGCAACCGTTCTTCCACCACCTTGGAGTAGCCGTCTTAGAAGACCCAAACAAGGCGGCAGTGAGGTAGAGCATGAACCCCAGGACTGTGGACATAATGTCAACCCATCTGCTTCACTCCTCCTGGATCGCCGACAACATGTGTTGCGAGATCCTAATGACAATGACATGCATTTTACTGCTGGAACTAGCTGCAGTTCTCCTGACTGGCAAAAAGACAGCAATTATCCAAAAGTCACAACCACAATTCAGTCAAAGAAAGACATTATGAAATCATCTATTGTGGACACATATAGAGCCACGATGTACAACAGTGCTGAACAACACCATGTTCCCACACCTCTGGACAATGGTCAGCTACCCAAGTTGCTCCACTCAGAGGAACACAGAGGATACAGAACGTCAAAAACTGAAGATCAAAATGAGCCTTTCAAACCATTGAGCTCCAAACCAACAACAAGCAGCCTACTTCTCTCATTGAGGAAGGCAAATCTGAGAAGGTCCAATGCTGAGACAACACAAATTCAGACTCAGACAACAAGGTCTGTCAGGTCCCTTACATTACTCAGTAGAGGTATACTGAAAAATGCCCAATCGTACACTTCTTCTGTTACCCCTGATGACCAAGCCAGGGATGCATTAGGGTCATACTCATTTCCAGACACTCCTTCAAAAACAGAGGGAATATCAGATACAGGTAATTTTCCTTTCTCACCTAGAAGTAAGAGGATAGTTACGGGGGCACCGTTGTTGCTAAACAAACACGAGACAGAAATTTCAAAGAATCCAGAGGCTTCTGTTGCTAGAGATGGCGAACAGCAGTTCCCCAATTTCACAACCAAATCCAGTCCACATGAGATTTTAAAAGCTCAGCCATATTCTCATTCACGTATTTTGAGGAAATATTCCACAGAGGGTGGTGATACAGTGGAACTAAGCACTGCTAACAATGCAAACCAAAACTCTAATATTAACAACAATCCAGACACTTTCTCCCAAAATGCTTCTAAAGATAAAACTAATTTGAACAAAGATTTTCTACAAACTGGCTTTAACGTTAGAACCATAAAATTAAAAAGCGAACAAAATACACCAGATAGCAACTCTATGAGCACAAGATCCTTTACAGATGGGCCTAATATTTTAGCCAAGAAAGACAGCTTTTCTGTAGATAAAACCAGCACAACAAATGGGGGGCAGATCTATCTGGACTCTAAGAAATCTTCTCAGTCAAGTCAAAGCCCAAGTCCTCTCTCCCCAAGCAGACCTATGAGAGGTTTTTGTGTTCCAAGCATTTATTCATACCTACGAGAGTCCAGCCCAGCTGTATTCACCCCTAATTCCCCTTCCACTCCTTCCTCCCAGATACAGAGAGTTGGAAATTCTTCCTCTTCTTTGCAAGGTGGAGGTGAAATAATGCAGGGTAGCCAAAAAAGCCCTCCCTTGAGATTTTCTTTTGACATCAGCCCAGTTGAGCCACAAGCACAAGATTCTTCTAGTTCTCCAATAGGCCCAGCTCAATCTCTGCCTCCTGATTTTGGAAGAAAATCAGCACCCCGTCTTAGCACTTCTCCATATTCAACCCTTATCTCTTCAAGACCTGCACTCAACAGCACCTTACTGTCTGCTCCACCTGCGTCCAAACCACATGACCAGTCTGCATCTAATGATACTCTAATCATACGTGTTTACCCTATAAAAGGTGACCCGAGCACTTCTCCCTCCATGTACAAAAGCATAACAAAGAGACCAAAGGAACAGCTAGGTTATCCCGACAGAGAACAGAGGACAACAAACACAGTTCAGGCTTATTCATGTGCCCTAGATAATCACAAACCTGCCCAGCCATGCCTCTCACAAGCTGCACCAGATCCAAGTTTTGTCATGGAAAGCTCAGGTACAAATGTAACCCCACACCCAAGGCAACAAAACACAAGTTCGCATGAAGAACATGATGGCTTGATAGCAGTTCAGTGTAATAAGGGTAACTCTTATTCGAATCACAGGCTAAGTCAGAAAGAAAATACAGTAACAGGAAAAAGTGAGACTCCATGTACAGCTGAGAAGGAGATAACACATTTGCACACACTTGATAGATTGCAGGAAATTCCTAATTCTAAGAAAGGCCTCTTTGCATTACGGGTTAAGAAAGACAGTGTCTCCACTTCAGATCCTGTGACAGACAGAGATGATGTTACTCCTCAGTATTTTAAAACCAAAAGAAATTTACCAGTATTGAAAACAAGCAGCAAGATTGACCAGATTGTAAATCTCTTTAAGCAGAAATTTGGTGGCAAACGGTCAGACAACACTGTTGACATAAAAAATTTTAAGACAACCACTCATCAACCCTTAGGCACAGAGACTTTTGAACGACCTAAGACAGAGGAGATAAAAGGTTTTGAGAGCCAATGGGAACCATCTTTGATTAATAATAAATCATCTTTTACCTCATTGTCACCATCAAGTTTAATGAAATCTGAGAACATACTAAATGTGGATGGGCAAAACATAGTTAAGAGAGAGGAAAAGCATTTTGGGAGCCAGTGTGAGGCCCCAAACTCATCTCTGACCACTGATAAAGTCTCTTTACCTTCTCATTTTTTATTGTCACCATTAACATTAAGTAAATCTGAAAACACACTAAATGTGAATGGGCAAAACAGAGTTAAGTGTGAAAAACATTTTGGAAGCCAGTTAGAGGTCCCAGCCTCATCTCTGACCGCTAATAAAGCCTCTTTGGAGTCACTGTCACCATTAACATTTAGGAAATCTAAGAAAACACTAAATGTCGATCAGCATAAAAGGTGGAGTGATGACAATGGAAAACGATCATACAGCAGTAGTCCGCAGAGGCTAAAGGCACACAGTATGAACCGTTCTGCCACCTTACCACAGAACAGAAACTCCTCTTCTGGTCTCCCATCAGCCTTTAATCTGTTTGATTATGATTCGGAATACATTCAGAATAACAATATGCTACATACCTTGCACCAAAACCTCAGGAGATCTCGCTTATCATCATCCTGTGCCGATTTAAAGTGCGGTCTAAATAATGGGAGATCTTTCTCCGTCAGCAGTGTGGTTTCAAGTCGCCCATCAGGTCCAGGACGAATCTCAACAAGTAGCGTTAGTGACTTCTCAAGTTTAGAAGACTTTATGCCAAGAGGAAAGTATTCAAGATTTAACTCTTTGATTAATATTAACTACTCCCCTACCTATGGTGCCAAATCTGTCACAAGCAATCAGTCCCAACCTGGATGTACCTTGTCAGATAATCATCTTCAAAATACAGACAAACAGAAGAACTCTTCCTGCTTTTGGGATGCTGCTGACCGAACTTCACCTCCATCGCCAACGGTGTCCCCATCTCGTCGCATATCCCAGGCTGCTTCTGTCTCCTCCCCCGGTTGGGCATCTCCAGATAGTCTTTCTCCTCGTGGAAACCTACCACCAAGGAGCTACTCACCCAACTTGACTGTTTTTGAAGAGTCTAGTTCGGATACTACAACTGATGATGAATACTATCTTGATAATAATGATGGTGATGAGGTTGAAACAGAACTGTAGCGGAGAACATTGTGTTGTAATAGTTTCATCTTTTATCCTGTAGTTTTGATTATAGGCACTGGACATTTAAAATGTATTATTTTCTGTGCACAGGCTCTTCCCTATAAAGTTAATCAAATGAACACAACCTCTAAAGCAAATCCTAATTACAAAACCATGTAGTAAATACACGTGGATGGTCATGTGTTTGTAATATGTTGACCACTATGAGAAAATTGTTCTATTTATAAAGAAAATGTAATATATTCACTATAATGATGTTTTGTTGAAACATTTCAGAGAAATATTGATCCATTTTGTTTGAAGTTTAATGTGGGTTTAAGCATTGATCACTCAAGTGAACTGAAGGCTAATCCCTATAGCATACGGATTAGCTAAGAAACCTAAACCGTAGAAACCTAAATATCTTCTAACACCATAAAAAACTACTTAATTATGTCTGATAAAGTCAGCCCGAAGTTGTTTCGTGTCGTGTTATAACTTGACATTAAACTGAATTACTTACCGGAGTGTTTCTAGCGAAACATCTTTGACGGCACGTTTGGCGCTCTTTTGTTTTTTATGTCAGTAATGACAGGCCGGTTTAACTATAGCGGCCTGATGTACAAATCCTTCGTTTTTACTTAAGATATTATATTTGTAAGTCACTACGTGCTGCTTTATTTTACTTTGTTTTAGAAAATGTGTCATTGCTTATCCGTTTTAAGGATGGTTAAACGAGCGTTGTTTTTACGTTAGTGCAGTAACGCCTGTTAGCCGCCCTGTCAATGAATTGGGTCATATTTCCGTCACGGTTTATCGTTTGTAATTTGCTTTTTCATCGATGTTTACAATTTTGTTGTACTCTAAACTCATTTTACGTTTACGACGGGTTTTATTTTGATATAAGCTTCATAAAGACCAAAAGGTCGCATCTGCTTTACTTCACGTTTATCATTTGGATATCCATTCATGAAGGAATTCAATACAATTGTATTTGATCTTTCAGCCATTTATACTTTATTTTTATCAGTACGTGCCATTTGCCAATTTACAAATATGCAAATGTTTTTTGCGTTACTGAGCATTGTATGTCTGCAGAATTAATTGGCGACACGATCTTATAAGGAAGAAGATGTGAAAGATTGAATTATATGGAAAATGTATGTGCACAAAAGTAAACTGATTTTCTACACACTTCCAACCCACTGAAACAGCATTACTGGTGCAGAAATAAGAGAAAATGAGAAATTCATTGGAACAGATTGAACCAGATTCAGTTTCAGAGCAGGAGGTGGATGATCTGCTTGCATGGACCAATTGTTCTCAGTTTTGAAGAGTAAATAAGCTATTATCACACAAAATGCAATCATTACAACCTTTGTGTAAAATGTGGCTTAAATATGAATCTGTAAAGTGAAATTTGTATATCAATTAAAAAAAAAAACCTTATTGTAATTTGACAATAATGGAATAATGCTTTAAAAGAAGAACCTACTCAGGTATATCAGTAAATGGATAGATTTGGGTACCAGCAACTATTGCATATCAAACAAATGTATGACGGTATGGTTTCATGGTTTTCATCTTAATGCTTTGGACTGGATGCATTCTGTCTGGAGCATAAATAAAAAAGGTCGTTTTGTTGCATTTTAGGTCCATCTGCTGGGGATGTTGGGCACTGACGCCTATCCTCTGTATTTCCCTGCCTTTTCTCTGTGCTTAATACTTGTGAGCCCCCTCAGACAGGGGCACTTTTTTTTCAAAGTATGATATCACAAAAATAGGTTCCTGTAAGCTATCATGGTATGTTCCCAAAACTTTACCACTATTAAACTTGCCACTACACCAATTGGTATTCTCTTTAGAATTGATTATATGAACATGAGAGTCACCTGGCAGCTGTCCCCCCACTTCTAAAATGGCTACTGAATGTTGTGTTTTGACTGCATTAAATGAATCTGCTCTGAATTGTTCATTTTTTAATTAATTTCTGCTGAAGAAACAACGTATATATATATTTCAATGTCATGGATGACGGAAACAGATGAAAACTTTTCGGCGAGTGACGCGTTCTAAAATATCGCGAGACTTTGGTGATCGAGGCGCAGCCAATCGGATTTCTCCGTCTCGACTGGGCGTGATGTTCGCGGTTCGCAATCATGGCGGACTACAAAGAGGCTCCTTTGGCTACCCGGCCAAAAACATTAGATCCGGCAGAGTATTTCAGTCTTTCACACGATTACCGACGGTCCGAGGAGGCCAGAGCCGCTCTGAGGTCTCGACTGAAAAGGCAATATCTGTTGCAACTAAACAATCCTCATCGGAAAGAGCTTATTGTAAGAGACTAAAGATCGCAAAGACATTAACGCGAGTAAAACACTCACTGTGTCGCTACATCTGATTTTTAATCCGTATTGTAATGCTGTGGGGTTTATAATGTAGTTCTGAACCTTAATTTAATGTAAATGCATGTTATAGAAGCTCATGTTGTTATATATTGGTCCACTAATGGGTGACCTTCATTGCTCTCTGGCAGACTGTTTTGGTCCACATGTTTTGGTAGGGTGTAAAAAAAAAGAAATGCGTGATATTTTAGATTTCATTTACACAGGATGTAAATCCTTTATTTGAATGGATTTAGTGACCAGTTTGTTTTTGCTTTTGTAGGAAGATCCTGCTCTTACACGATGGACGTATGCACGAACCAACAACATATACCCTAACTTCAGACCAACTCCTAAAACTTCGTTGCTGGGTGGCTTGTTTGGAGTTGTACCCCTCTTTGTCCTGTACTTTGTTTTTAAGACAGACAGGGTGAGCTGTAATACATTTATCAGCTTCTTGTTACTTATTCATGTACTAATTCTTGCACAGAATTCTTACTGCCATTATTTAAATTGAATTAGCATGCTTAATTCAAGTGCTCATGTGCAGAGATATGATATTGCAATAACAATTGCAAGTAACAATTATTTAACACATTCTTTTCTTCCAGGACAAAAGAGATGCCAAGATAAAGGCAGGGAACTATGAACGTCCTTATAAGCTGTCGTCCTGAGAGCAAATAGTTGTTTTCCAGTTTAATTGTTTATTGTATCTGGAAGTACTTGTAATTATGGAATAAATAAAAATACTTTATTGTTGAAAATTCATTCATGTGTCATACTGAAGAAATGTCTTCATTGGAAAAAAAAAAAAAGAGAAATCCGTTTTCATCCTTTTATTTTCATGGTTATATTCCAATAGCATCTTTGTGACACAGATAATGTTTCTGGTTAACTAAAACTTTTTGAAATTGTTTGGTATCAAGAGATGAAACAGCTGTAAACAACTGCTTAATTTTCCACAGATTTATATCTGTGATGCTGGAAGTGAGGCTTAACCATTTTCTATTTGCTGCTTGGTTTCCATTTAGGATTAAAGTGAGGCTTTAAACTCTCCCAACACTTGTAGTAATTCTTGTCCAGGCGTTGGCAAGTCTCAAGCCCCCACTTAGTCACAGCCATGCTGAAGGATGACTCGAACATGAATGCCTGTTTAGAGACAGTCTAAGTTAGGACACATTCTTGCATTATGTGATGTGCCATAAATGCACTAGAGGTCATTCAAAATTTACCATGGTGCCCTCAGCAACTCTCTCTGGTTTTAGAACAGCTGTGCTGTTCTTCTCAAAACATTCAACATCAGGGCCGTGAGGGGTCATTATGCTGTGGAGACTGGCTCCACCAGGCTGAAAACCATCTTCCTTTGCTTCATAATGACCCTTGATCAATCCCATGAACTCACTCATGCAGTTCCCTTGTAGCACAAACAGAGGGCTCTCTTTAACAACGTAACTGGATTTGGTTTCACAAGACATGTAGCCAACAACATACACTTACTGTGGTAATAAGGGGGGCGAAAGGTATGTTCAGCCACACCCCAGCGAGGGGGAAAGATTACGAAGTCTGCAATGGCCACACCAGGGCGTGTGGACTTTGCTGTCAATACAGTGAAAATCGAAGGATCCTGAAAAGATTCAGATATTCTGATTCATATGTTGATTCAAATGTTCATACCTTGATATCAAATGTAGCAAAAGAAACTCACTGCATGATCAAATGCCACACAGTTGATGACCATGAAGTTCTCCAGGTTGTATTTGTAGGGCGTGTAGTTTCCATGCCATGCCACTACATTAAATGGTGAATGGTCCTATTGGAACAAGTTTAAAAGAAAAGAATTATGGGTATGCTAGGACTTGCACAACACTGTAAATTGTTGTAGCGTTTTAAGTATGCAATCGATAATAATAAGTCATACTCAAAACACAAGATGTCCATTCAATATCCTCAACAGAAAATTTTAACTTAAATTTTGATGTTCTGTTCCTTTACTTGTTAAAACTCCAATTTTATAGAGACTTCAGTTGATAATGCTGCAGCAAAGAGATTTTGAATGCTGGCTGCAAAATCAATATAATTCATTACAGCAGAGACTGCCTGCTGTCCTGACCCTTATACTCCCTCCTGTTGTTTCAACCCACCCACATGCACAAACACACCAGGTAACACATCAGTCACAACTTTACAAAAACACAAATCCTCCAACTCAGACGTTACTGTTTTTACAGTTACATTCATACAAAGACGAAATCCATGCACCCTGGGGTTTCTGGGACCCCAAGGTTTGTAATCTCACAGACATTATAGTTCTCAGGATAACTCTACCAGACTCGATTAAGATGGAGAAAAAACACTTGTAGACACAAAACACAAACATATTTTCCCAGTCAAGCAAATAATAAGTTAATTGAGCAATTTTAGCACTCAGCTGGAGGACAAAACATCAGGATAAGGCTGTACCTTCTCTTTCAAGATACAGACCATAAACCTCCTCAATCTGAGAAAGTACAGGCAGTGTGAAAAGGGCAAGACCTATAAGTCCTATAGCAGACTTAATAAGCAGTCTTTATTTTTTTTCTTTTAACAGGTCACACTGCCTTTATAATGTGTGGCTTTGTGATGCACACGCTATTTTAGTCTTTCTCCTGACAACTAAACAAGTCAACCCAATTATTCACTATACAGGACACACAGGGAAATAAATTCAGTGTTGAAATAATATGTAGGGAGGATTATTGGGTATAGATAATAAAGTTAAATTCATCAGTGATTTCACTTCTGCACTGCACATATGACCACAATTTACAATGCAACAGAACACAGCTGATCACTTAGAAACACAACTGTGAGCCAGTTGTCCCAGTACTTAGACTCACATTAGATATAACAACATGCGTGTTCCTGCAGCTCAGTTGGTAGAGCATTGTGTTAACAGCATAAAGGTTGTAGGTTCGATTCCTAGGGGAACACAAGTACTTATAAAATGTATAATCTGAATGTACTGTAAGTCGCTTTGGATAAAAGCATCTGCCAAATGTGACAATCTGTACTTTTCCCTGATATTTTAATCAAAAAAGATTTTCATTTTTTCTGTTAGTATAGTATATGCATTTTTGTACAGGACAGGTTCTGTGTACCTGCTGACAGGAAAAGAACTTCCCCTGGTACTTGTTGACAATGGTGTAACCAGTTGCTACAGCGCGGTCCTCATACCAAGCCACAGGCGTCTGGAAGTCCCTGGGGTTAGCAAGTCCATTTGCCCCTGCAATATCACCAAATGAATTCATTTCTCAACAGTGCAAGAAGGCTTCTTCAAACAACGAAAACATTATTCATAGCATGCTAGTAACACAACATATCCCTTTACACACCAATAGGACCCAGGTCAGGAAGCTCAAAATGGGCCCCAAAGACCTCCAGAATGTAGCCCCTTGTCTCTCCAAACACATCGACACTAAAACGCATCCCTTGCTGCAGAAGAGAGTGTGAAATGAAAGAGCAGAGAAATGCATGGACAGCGTTTAGTTTTAATTTCTGTATTGTTTATGAGAAGACTGCGAGGATCAATGTGACTCATGCTAGGGTGCTAAAGTAATAAAGCAACATCAGCAAACACCTGAATGACACAAATCTCATTGGGCTCCACCATCATCTTTCCAAATTCGGTAGTAATCAGGATTTCACCTTGCTGGGGAACTGAAACACAGATCACATGAACATTTTTATGCTTGTCTGTCTTTATTAGAAGGTATTGGACATTAACCAAGAAGTTAAATTAATTTGCTTGAATACAGGAGATATAATCTTACCAATAAGAAAATCACCATCTGCATTCTGGAAACATCTATGAAAAGAAAATATATATTTTTTTCACTTTCACTACACAGAGTATGGTGCTGAAATCAGTATTGATTTGTGTTTAATTCACACTGACTTGTTGATCGTTGAAGTGTTACAGGTGTAGATGTAAATGGCGATTCCATTACGAGATTTAGAATCTCCAGCTCCACAGACTGTGTGCAGACCCTGAAAAACAACAAATGACAATGGGCATTACTGAATATTATTTACACAGTCAGGAATCGATCATTATTCACATACAGTACGCAAAATAAACCTACTGATATGAAATCCACTTTTTTCTCTGAAGTTTTCGGTATGTTAAATGGCATCCAGCGAAGCTGTTGAAAAGACACAACCACATGCTGACACCATCTGTTAATTCTAAAACTATAATATAATATAATATAATATAATATAATATAATATAATATAATATTAATATAATATAATATAATATTTGCAATAAAATATAATAAAATAAAATAAAATAAAATAAAATATAAAAAAAAAATTCCCAAAAAAAAATAAAATTTTTTCAAAAGGTTCCCCCAACTAAAACTCGATGTTAGTAGACAATTTTTCTAACATTATATATCATAAATATTAAAAACATTGTTTTGTAAATAGTAGTTAGTGAAATGTTTTAAAAATTACAGAATTAAAAAAATGTTTGAATAACGTTCTGACAACCAAGCAAGAACATTAAAACAGTGTCTTAAAAACTGGACGTTATGAACATTCCTAAAACTTAAAAAAATGTTTTTAATGTTTTTGTTACTTAATGTAAATATTACGGAAACATTCTTACAACCTAAAATTGTTGGAAATATGTGGAAATATCATGTTGAAAAAGCTGGAATATCATGTGTTACCTGGTTAGGGTCAGGCTCCACTTCATTCCAGTTTTCTGTAAGATCTCCACAGCTCATTGCATTGAAAGGCTTGTGACACACAGAAGGTAAAATGCGATACAGCCAGCTATAAGCACAAAAGTCTTTAGTTGTCACAGATCATAAAGGTATAGATTTGACACTCTATTATATGCACTGATGTAAAATATTTTGCTAAAGTACATACCTTCTCTTATTGGTAGACCGTGGGCAAGTGAAGGCAGATCCAGACAGCTGCTCGGCATAGAGGCCATATGGACACACTTGTGGATTGCTCTGTAGGACAATCATTTAAATTAAGAATGTGATGTGTGATGTGAATTGATACAGTAGGTAATGTTCGCTTTGGCATTACCTGTCCCTCAGGTAGAGATCCTGGACAGCGAGGATCTTCAGAGGCAAACTCATTCCCAAAACCACTCATGTACTACAAGACAGATTTTAAATTCTATATGTATTTTATTAACCACATTATTTTATTTTATTTCAGCATTAATGCAGTATTAGTTCATCTTATCTGTAGACCAAACTGTGAAAAGTAAATAAAAAGAAAGCAAATGAAAAGCAAATAGAGAAAATAGAAAACTGCTGTTTATGACCATCTCAGTATCCCCAGCTAACAAGAAACATTCTCAGAACTTAGAACTAATGTTCTCTAAAAGTTTTCCCAAAGTTATCAAAAACGTTTTCTTTAATATATATCATATATATTAAAAGCGTTATTCTCAAGTTGTTAGTGGAATGTTTTTAAAACATTACAGAACTAAACAAAAGTTTAAATAACGTTTTTATAACCAAACAGTAACTTTAATACAATGTCTAAAAAGGGACGTCAACATTTTAATTGTTTTATTACTCAATGGAAACGTTCGGGAAATGTTCTTACAACCTAAAATCTAAACTGGGATCTGGAATCAAAGAATAAGCAACAACCCAACAAATGCGCTTAGTCATTGTGAGTCTGCAGATGTGCGCATCTGTTTAGAGCCCCTCTCATAGACATATTTATCATATTTACTTTAAAAAATATAGGGATGTTATATCTCACTCTAAACTAATGTTACACATATCAATAATATAAAACAATTTGAAGACATGAGCCTTTGCAACAACATTGTTACTATAGAGTAAGCTATTAACCTAAGTTCTGGAATATTCAGTACACCATTGATTAAAAATCAATTCTGTTTCATCAAACCAGAAGTGATTTGAGCAATGTGTTGAAACATCATGCAAAAAAGTAACTTGAACAAAGTTTAATGTACATCTGTACATTGGATCAACATCATCTGGGCAGCTGCTGATTCCAGTGATCTGATTGGTTAGGCTGGAACGCCCCCCAAAATTTTCACAGAGACTTACCGGTAAACTGAGTCTTTAGCTTAATTTATAATTTACTACCTTATAACTGGGCATATTTGTGCAGTGCAATCAAATTTAAACACTCTTTAATAAGCAGGTCTGTGAAAAATAAATATTGCATTAAATAAAAACTTTTGCAATAGGCTACGTTTCACATCTGGAAAATTGAGCGTCGATTTAACGTTTTAAACTTACTAGTTAAGTTAAGTTTAGGCAAGCATTTGTTTATGCAGTTCAAAGGTGCACTTACCTTCAGGCCAGCCATTGTGCGTTATTTATTGATCTAGCCTAATAAAATAGAAAGTTTTCAGCGTTGGCTGCAGCTGACTGGGGAACTGTCGCGCTGGTCCCTTGAACCCGCTCGTATAGTGAGTCCCTTCGTGCAGAAGACCGAAGGAGGATCTCGGGTCGTATTTACGTTTTCCTCAATCTGGTTTTAATTGCACGCAGACGCGACTCGTGACGCAGAGAGAGATTTGGGCAACTTTGTGGAGGGGAGGAGAGATTTGATGTTTGCAGGCACGTACAATGAATGACCCCTGGCAGGAGTGCAGCAAATGCCAATTAAGTCCATGAACTTCTTTCGAAAGGCCTCTGAAAAATACCAAACCTAACTCTTGTGTTCTGTGCTGCATAGCCTGCATTTAAAGAAAAAGGGATCTCTTACTCCAATCTATGATTTGCATGCATAATATTGCACTGCATTGCATATCAAGCCAAAACAGTTCAAATGCTGTTGTTGTTTCTATAATTTAAACACAACCGACAGGCCAAGCCATTATGCACGTTTGAGTCTGTAAGGTTTCGCCGTGTGAGACTGAACTTGGGCACCGGTCCAATTGCGCATTTATTTTGGAGAACGAACAGGCGTAATAAAAAACAGAAAACAATATCACGTCGAATCAATTTGCCTCTTTCATTCCGCACACTATTTTCTCTTTCTCTCGTCTTTTGGGGAGGTGATGTGTTGGTGGGGTAAATTACGGCAATTCTCATGGCGAGGCGCAAATAAACTCGGAGCGGCAGAAGTAACCGCTCGCCGCTGAAGCGCGCAGCTGTGCGGAGACTCCCGCTGGCAGGCCGTTTAGGTGCTGCGCTCAAGTCGAGAAAGACTAATGCCGGAAAATATCTCGACCCAGTCTGCGGAAATTGATCTGCTCCTCAGGGAAAAATGACTGATTTTAATTTTGGCACGCCCCTCTCTCTCTTTTTCTCTCTCTCTCCTTTCTTTTTCCGCATGCAATAGATGGAGACAAAATACCTCCTGATCGGTGCGCAGATGAACGAGAGCGTTTACCGCAATACAGCTTTCATGTTCTTCCCCCCTGGACGAAACTACGTGTTGATGGGCTTGAAATCAGTCTCCCACGTTTTCTTTCCTCCGTGCTTTACAATCACAAGACGCTGTCTGCAACTCCTGAAACTTTTGCAGAGAGGTGATATAACCCAGCTTACAAGAAACGTGCTGCAAGTTATCATAGACGTTCTTCTAATGTTACTGCAAGAACCTTTTTCTTATATAAAAAAAAAAAAAAAAAAAAAAAAATTTTTTATATATAAAAAAAAAAAAAAAAAAAAAAAAAAAAAAAAAAAATTTTTTTTTTTTTAAAATAAAAAAAAAGTTTTTTTTATTTTTCAGCACCTTTTTTTTTATTTCTTATGTTTCATATATATATATATATATATATATATATATATATATGTATTTATCCAAACATGTTAATGGAACGTTTACAGAATTAAAAATAACGTTTGAATAACGTTTTTACAACCAAACTGCAACATTCATACAACATATTAAAAACTGAATGTTTCTAACATTTTCAAAATAACATTTTAATGTTTCTGTTACTGAATGGAAACGTTACAGGCACATTAAAGTGTTAGCTGGTAAGTCACTATCTGGATTTTTGGAGACAATAGAGAGGCTCGTCTCTCAGTGCTTAACCACAGTAGGAAGTGTACCAAATATTGCATGATAAATATGCTTAACAAGGCTCTTTATTCATGCCAAATGTTGTGTCTTGATCTCTTTCACCTCCAGCTGCATTTGCACCAATAGCACCTCCACTTACTGCTGAACAGATTTGCTGAGACACCCACTGTCTCCTTTTAAAATGAAGAGCAACTGGCCTTGTTAAGGGACTCTCTCCATCGGCTGTAATGTTATGCAAATGGTTTAATATGAAGATAAAGACTGTGGCGGCATGCCACGCTTTACCAGTTCAAGCCCTGGTGGATCCTCAGAGCCTTCACTAATGAGTAAGGGATTATTCTGGAGTCATTAAATGGTGCCCTGCCTGACATATGTCCCCTCCTCCTCCGGTTATGCGCATTAATGCACTGTACACAGACTTTGGAGGTACCTTTTACCACCGGCTCCTGTTCTTTTACACATCAGAATGTCACTGAATAGCAAATTACATTCTCTTCCCACAGAGAAAATTGCTTTTGAATCGCTTAGTTATAAAGATTTTTTTAGGAAGGAGGGGGAAAACATGCAGAAGCATAATTACTTGTGTTGAAAATCTCATTGGCAGTTGTTAACGCTGGTCGCTCAGGGAATTTATTTAAGGAATTATGTGGAAATGCATCCTTGCGTGTATGTATGCGTCCTGGAAAGCACAAGAATCTGCGCTAACAGAAACCTGCACGTTTTATACCAATACTAATGCATTAAGCCCAATATAACTGGAATAACTTAGCACTTCCAGATTTGAAAGAACCAGTGAGCTCGCAGGCTTAATGGTTTCGATGTTTGGAAGATAGCTCGGCACTTGTCAGACGGCCTAAGATCAAAGAGCAGCAGGGATTCAGGTAATATCTGAATGATTTTCTGAGGCCCACATGTGTTGCCGCAAATTCATTATTCAAAGCACTGCAAGTGTGGTCAAATGGGAAGGAAGGAAATTTGGTTTGTGTCTGTGGGTGGTGGAGTGAGGAAGAGAGAGAGAGCACAGGAGAGTAAGAAAGGGAATTGGGCTGGAAAGGAAGAACAAACCACTAGATGTTGACTGTCACTTTTTGACCCTGTTAAATTCCTGCAGGGGTGAGAGTCTGCCGTGACCCCGAAAGAGACTGAATTTACTGTATCTACTTCCTAACCACAGGGACTCCAGGCACCTAGAAACAGAGAGGTAAGAAATCCAATATAGATTGCATGGCTTCACCTGGAACCCCATTGTGTCATTCAGAGCTGCAACCCTGGATCAAAATGTTTTTGTGTCTCCCACTAAATTGGTCTGGAGAGCTTGGGGAGCAGGCAACTTCTCCTAATGATGCCCTCCGATGCATTCACATAAAATTCTGGGATGTGTTCAGCCCTCTGAGTACGGTCCATGAAATTCATTTCTCACACATACAGTACACACCTCGGTACAGCACAAACACACAAGCAAACTAAAATATCCCCTTTTATCACTGTCAGCCACCCTTGATGACTTCCAATCTGCTAGCTACAGGGAAGCAAAACAAACATAACTATGGGAGCTAGAATCCTGAAGAAAAAGAAAGAAGGGAATAGAATAACTGGCCTCGTGCGGAGGAAGAAACTGGACTGAACCAAAGGAGAGCTGTCACGGCGGCCATTACCGTCACAGCTGAACTCAGAGAAAACATCACAGCACCACACAGGAAACTAATTTCTTTGGAGATTAAGTCTCTGATGATGAACTGCTGGGAATTATCTCTTATGAGTATCCACAGACCTCATTAACAATGGCATCATGTTAGCCTTCCTCGACATCTCCTGGGTCACACAAAATGAGTTATATATAGGCAAACTATACAAATTGAGTTTAATGCTTAAAATGTCCACTAGATGTCACCAGAACCAATACAACGTGTTTGGTGTTGATTACCTTCCAGTTATCCAAAACAATTTGTTAGTCATAACAATAGACCTACATAGGTGCACATTAACTATTAATAATATTGTTAATTTGTGAGTATGTATTGTTAATCTTAAAACCCACCGTCTATAGAAACGTCTAATATTGTAAACAAATTTTGCATCTGCCCGGTTTACCCGCTTTTTATTACGTTTCAGGATGGTAAAGTATTTTTTTCACACATGACCCGCAGGTCTCCCTCCTCTTATATTCTTCGGCTCAGCGGAAGACAGAAATTATTTTCCTTCCAATGAAAATCTCTTGATTAATTCTTTTATTCGCCTGCCTAAATGTCATTTATTTCCTTGTATCGTTTTTCTAAATTTACATAAAACTCAGACAAGGTCAGATAGCAGCTAAGTCCCCAATTTACTCTAATCAACTTTCATTTGCATGGCGATATTTGCGCGCGTTATTGACGCTAACTGAATAAATGGACTTCTTCAAACTCAAGGGGAGAGGTTTTGATAAGCTCATGGGAGAAGAAGAATAATTTGCATGCATTACTTTGATTAACTTAATAAAGGATTGTCATTCTTGAATTTAGACATTCATATTCTTTCCGAGAAGCAATCAATAAAGGGCAAGAGCTTCTCTTTAGATCATCAGCGCACACGAACCCTCTTTACAGGCAATGAAATAAAAATAATAAATGCCAAGTCCAGCACAAGCCCCGTGCATTTCTCCAGGCCTGAACGATAATAAGACAGGAGACGTAAAATAGTTTCCAACTCATATTTGTGACCTTTCACCCAAATGCATTATTAAAGAAGTCATTCCACGCTTCACGGTGCACAAATCGATAAGAAGAAAGAGGAGACCGCGCTATCTGCCCTAATCTACAAAAATGACATACAGTCTTGAAATGATGCGCAAAAACAGAAAACTTACACACAAAAAACCTTACAAACGAGGCCTGAACGCAGCAACTGAACGCTTTCTGCTGGAAAGAAATAGTTCACCAAAACATGTCATCACTATTCTGTTTCAGGGCTATTTTCAAAGATAAAGTAAATTGTTGCAAAGGTTTAAGCGTGTAACATACATTTTGAGCACATTTTACACATTGTATAGCCAGATTAATTTAAACTACTGCCACATACTGAATTGAGGAATATAATAACATATATTTCATCAATAATCAATAATGTAATAACGGCAAATGGAACAAAATATGCTATAGATGCCGACATATATAATAAGAATAACTTTTTTTAAAGTGCAAAGCAATAATGTAAAATGGGGTATCCTGCTTGTATACACGCACACCTTCATGTGGTGCTTCTGAAGAGTTTATTCTGAGCAACCTTAAAATCATAACAGCACATACAAAACAAACTAAAAATAATATTCATTTAAAGTGGAAGCATCCCGGGTCACTTAGCTGTGAGTAATACTTTAGCGTAAGTTTGCACTGTAACTTCAATATAAATAAGACTGAAGTTTAGGTTCACAGGGATGCCAAATGTTACATCTTCTTTCAGATAAACCTCTCAGTATCATTTCTGTTGTCTGAACTTACTGTACGGACCAATCCCTGGAAAACAGTAAACAATACATGACACTTAAGAAATCTGCACGTCAAAATCTTGATCTGTTGCAAAAAGGAAGTCAGTAACTCACAATTTTTGATTGTGCCACTTGTGCAACTCTGGTACCACCATAAATTAAATACGTTTTCTTGTGTGGTGTTAAATCTGGGCTCTCCATGGCAAACCTCAAACCAGCTAACAGGGAACGTTCTCAGAACATTGGCTAACGTTCTTTAAGGTTCTCTCCAAGTTATCCAAACATTTTTCAGTAATGTTAGAAGAACATTTTAATGTTATATGTCATACCTATCAAAAACGTTATTCTTAAGTAGTTTGTGTTACATAATTAAATGTTGGAATAACCTTCTTATGTAAATAATGTTAAAATTGTTTTTTTTTTTTTTAATGAAAACGTTAGGGAAACATTCTTACATCCTGAAACTGTTAGCTGGGAAGTTTGCATATGCGAATGTACTCATTTTTGGGAATTGCCAAAGCTCTGTACGTAAGTGAGAGCATTCAATCTGCGCAGAAACATCTTTTTGGAACAAAACCAAACAAACAATAACAATTTAGCATTCAAACAATAAAATAATTGTGAGCCTATTCATTTGTGTCTTCAAGGACAGGATAATCTTTGGTTAAAATGTTGGAGTTGTCTTTTCTCTTCCTTCGTCTCTCTCCCTCTTTTTAAATAAATTCAAATTATCGAGTCAGATGAACAAAATTAGAGTCCTTTTGTTTTTATTAGTGCGCATTACTGCTGAAAATTACAGATGATCATTGAGTTGGGGATTGCTATTGTTGTTGCGATCATCGACCGTCACTCTAAACTTAAGCTAACAAAGTCATTAAATTGACTCCCTCGCGCTCTCATTACGCTTGGTGTTAATAACCGCTAATTAACTTTGCTGACGCGCGCGTCTGGGAGCGCGTCTTTTTGTTCGCCCTTTCAAGCGGAGCAGCATCCAATTAAGTCACCGCGAAGGGAATGAAGACGCGCCGCCTCTGGAGCTGATCTGTCGTCAGCTTGGCTCCCACATTCAGCACTGACACCGCTAACCACACAGCAACCCCTAAACCAACTAATGCATCATCTGATCTTGATCTGATTAACATCTGCAGGACGGAGAGACAGACAGATAGATGAAAAATAAACATGAATGTTTTACTATGCATGCATAAAGTTGAATATGCAATATTAATATGAGAGCTGGCGGAATACGGGTGATGATTTAACATCACGCCCTCGGTGCGGTTCTCGTTTGGTTTACCTTCTCCACGGCTTCCTGGCTGTTGTTAACACCAGGAGATGGCGCTGCTTGAAAACGTGGGATTGGTGAGGGCTGCATGGGAAATGTAGACACCATGACACAGCTGTCGACTGGTATAACATCGCTGAAACGATGTAAAGTGTTACCTGCTGTTACTTACAGACTGAGAAAAGCTGCTCGTTGTTGGAACGGGGGTGGTTTGCATGCGCGTAGCCAAAACCCAATGGATTATGGGCCATGTAAACCCTGCAAAACAGAAGACGATTGTAGAAATTATCAAGTTAGGCTGTTGTGAAAATATGACACACTGTGGTATCGGGTAATAGAGGAGCGTGAAACTGACTGGCACCCACTAACAGCTTGCCTGCCCGCACGTAGAGCGCTAAATAGACTCGGGACTGAATATGGGAAATTGCGCATTTTTTTCCAAATGCTTGCGTGTAATTAGTGCATTTAAACAAAGCGCGGATGTCCTGCTGGCGGTAATAGTCCCTGACATTTCTTTTCTTGGGTTAATAACAGAGCGCGTATAAATGAATCAAATTGTGCCCCCAAATTACATAGCGACTTTAAATACCCGTCTGCATTACGCGGCTGTTTGGGAACGAAGAAAAGCGTCTTATATTGTTATTATTGTCATTACTCTGTTCTGTTGATCTGCTTGGAGTTGGTGCTGAAGTTTCGGGAAGAAATCATTTGTCGTAATGGGCAAGGAGCTTCAGTGCACATGTCCACGTTGAATTAATGTCGTCTGGGAATAATGTTGGCGTTTTTGTGAAATGAACGAAGTCGTCAACCACGGGTCAACCATCTCAACTTTTACAAGTGTGTTTAAGCTGAAGTATTTTCAGTATTTTTAGGGCCCTGATATTAGTCCGTGCCACCATACAGTATAACCTATAAAGAAGATGCACTAAATTGCAGCTTCGTGGAAAGTTTGGGATTGAAATGTGAAAACGATCCTTTTAAACATTTATGGGTCTGAGCATCGCTTGGGGTCACGCCATCCACAGCAGGTTAAATAGACTTTCATTTAAAATTACATTCTCAGTCTGTCTCTCAGTCTTGTGGAGTCCAGTTGCCTGCAGTACGCTCTCAGCGGCCTATTATCTCCACCCTCACTTTTTAAGTCAATCATCTATGGCTAGCTGATGGCCTCACTCTGAGAAGACGGGCAATTAGGATAGGTGTGTGTGTATACGCACTGGATGACCAGGTAAACGATTCTCTCGGTCAGGCCTTGCCTCAACTAAATAAAAAAAACACATATATGGCACATGAGTAAAGGAGTAAGACGCACTTCTTAAGGAAACAACACGATTCTTAAGAAAATATAGTGCATAGTGCTATATATATAGACGTTATGTATATGTTACGTTTTATTATCCTCGTAGGTATTTTTACACTGGCTGTTGAGGAATTTTAATTTTAATTACAAAACAAATGGCAAACGGGTTTATGACCACAGCAATATGAATATGGCAAACGAGTTTATGACCACAGCAACATGAATATTAATAATACATTTTCCTAAATGTATACAAATCAACAAGATCCACTAATATCCTGAAATTGCTCTCTTAAAAAATGACTTTTGTGCTTGTTTACACAGAGCAGCAGATTTCTACAAATCTAAAAATTTAGATATTTAGTCTTTTCCTCTCTTAATCTAAACTCAGTCTTAATACGGACGTGTTCTTCAAGTAACCATTACAGCATTTGATCCGTTCATACAGTTTAACTTTAATAGAAAAATATATAAAGATCCCCCTTGTTCCCCTGGGAGCCAATCAGATTTGCGTTACACGTCAATGCAACAGAATGGAGAGCGGAGCTACCGCGGATCAGCGCATACGGCATTAGCGGCCAGGGTGAGAGAGGCAAGAGAGACGCTTCAGATATAACGTGAGAGAGCACCAGACACCAGCTCAAGCAAAATCTTAGTCGAAACAAATATGAGCAGTCAATACGACGACGACAGCCGCGACCGAAGTGAATGTAAAAGCAAGTCGCCCACCGTGCTTTCCTCGTACTGCATAGACAGCATACTGGGCAGAAGAAGTCCGTGCAAAGTCAGACGACTGGGAGCGCAAAGTTTGCCAGCCCCCGTCAGAGCGGACCACGATCAGTCAGCTGAAGGTAAGCGTGTACGGTTCAAGCCTTTAGCGTTATTTGTGCTTCTTCAGGAGTTTTTTTTTTAACAAACATGCATGCATGGTTAACTGATTTACGTACGCATTTTGCTTTATAGTTGTAAATGCGCACACAGAAATAGCGCTCAGACGCAGGAGTCGCTGGGCGTGCGGCTGGGGTGCGAAAATGAAGTCCTGAAAGTTTTGAACTTTTGCGGACTAATGAAAGGAAGAAATACAATTAAATTGGGTATACGGTGTTGAAGTGCTTTATATTATTGGGTGTATTATTTAGCTGCCTGAAGTTGGGAGCATTAAAGACAGCAATGCGCGCGTTTCATGTTTGGTAATGCACATTTTAGAGCGTTTAAAACATTTTTTTTTTAATTGTAAGTTAATTCCCTCGGTTTCTGTTTCTACAGTCACCTCTAAAGACAACTCGTTTGATACGGACATGCTCCTGCCACCCAAGCTGCGCCGGCTCTACGGCCCTGGAGGGAAGTACCTGGACGCCGGGAGAGGGTTTCATGAGCACCTGGAGAAGGGCGAAAGGGAAAGATTGATGGACCAAGCCTGTGAAAGTCTCAAAATCAGCCAGGCACCGCAAGTCAGCATCAGCCGTAGCAAGTCATACAGAGAAAACGCGCACTTCAGCCAGAGTGATGAAGGCCAGAGCCCCGAGCACACGGCCCAGGAGCTGGCCGAACTGAGCACCCTGAAGTTTGAAGAGGATGTTGTCAAAGAGGAGCCGTGCGGAGACGCCAGTCTGTCTCCCAAAGATGAAGAGAGTATGCACAACGATGGGGATGTAAAAGACGGAGAGGACAGTGTGTGTCTGTCTGCCGGCAGCGACTCGGAGGAAGGGATGCTTAAACGGAAGCAGAGAAGATACAGGACCACCTTCACCAGCTATCAGCTGGAGGAACTGGAGAGGGCCTTCCAGAAGACACACTACCCTGATGTGTTTACCAGGTAGACATATAGGTAGACACACACATATACCGTAGAAAGAAGAGAGTTACATAACGACGTAGCTTTGTGCCGGTTCCTATAGGTTTCTGGTGTTGTTTACCAAAATGTTGTTTAGACAGTCCACACTTCAGATTTTGACAGAAACAATAACAATATTAAATGTTATAAATAAAACTGACAGCGTGTGTGTTAGAATAGCATGCTTTAAAATGCTTTAATCAACAGCATAAATTAATATTATTTAGAGTTGTATTTTATTTCATTGTATACAGAAAGAAACCGCAATAATTCAGACTAATTTCTTAAGACCATTATCGTAATGCTACATTATCGTACCTTGGGATATCTAATATATAGGCTATTTAATATTCATAGGGAGTCTATTTTTATTTATTTAGGTATTATTTTTTCAATGCAGATAACAAATCGCATAATGTGTAGAAGTATATTACTAAAATATTTAAATATCTATTAATGTAACCTTTATGTAAATTATGTATTGTGAGTATATAGGAAATATTTGTAAAATACAAAACCCAAAATATATTTTAGAAAACATGGATCTTACTGATTCAAACTCAAAAAGGATCGAGAAACGAAACCGGTATAGAAAACAACCGTGTTGCGGATTGTATTTGTAAATCAAAGCTACATTTATTCCTTATTTTATTTAAGCAGAATCTGAAGCTTTTCCGAAACCAAACTGCTCAGATGAAACCAGACAGACGCGCGTCAGTCTGTGCAATAAATGTCATAATATGCAATATTATTTAATAAACACATTCGTCTTATGTTTCGTTCTGTATAATTTATTAAGATTGGTGCTCATATTAGTGAGTGAATTAATACTGTTAAATCGTCGTTTGTGACCGTCAATTGAAAATATTTATAGGCCTTTATGAGCTCAAGGCCGAAATGAATAATACTTTTAATCTATTTTTAAGATTTATCTGTGCATGGCGGCTGTAAGGCGTTGCGGTGAGACCGATTTTCATTGTCGGCATTATAAAGCTTTGACGACTTACTATTTTGTACGTCCGCAGCTGCAGGTGTGGAACAAAGAGATACACCGTCCAAATGTCAAATTAAAAAATAAAACAAAAAAATAAATAAAATTAGCCTAAAATGAATAAAGATGCTGTTTTACTAAAGCGTTTTATGCTATAGAATTGCATTCAGGTTACAAGCAAAAAACACTGCTGTAAAATGTATTATGTACTTTACCTCTTTATTATGTGCAAAAATTACAAAAACGTTGTGAAGGGGAAATTGAGCATTAATGAGACTTCTGTAGATTTTCTTCTCTTTTTTTTTTTATAAATATTGCCTCCCAGACACGTTTTCTTGTCTTGAAAATGAATGCAATACAAACGATCAATAAGGCACACAACATAAGCCTATTAAATATAACAAAAAAATCTTACCTGACAAAACATCGCTCTGCCTAATAACAGGCGAATTTGAGCGAGGGCCATTTTTCTTTAACCAAAAATGTCGGTGTTGATCACGAAATATCGATGTTTATATTGATGTGGTTTATTCCAGAGACAGACAACTGTCCTAAATTTAGCCAGGTATATTTTCAGTAAATGCTCAATTGTCATATAATAGCCTGGATGCCATTATTTCCATCATTATGTCGTTACAGTGCACTAAAGCCTCGCCCAAAGAAACGACCCATTATGAAAAATGTACAAGTTATCCGTTCGATTCTCATCAGCACCAAATTGCTTTCATAGGTTCTTGACAATTTAGGAAAAATTGTTTTCTTACTGTTTGCGGAAAAAAATATCGCACAACTTTTGGTAATCTGTTTTCTGTTTCAGAGAGGAGCTGGCGATGAGGCTAGACCTGACAGAAGCACGCGTGCAAGTAAGTGCTTGTTGCACGCTTAATTCGACTTATTTTGCGACACAAAATTAGGCAACATTCATTTTAATACATGCTAACGTTACACTGCACTGTTATACTACAGATGGAGAAGTGCAAACCTTCACTCATTTAATGCAAAGTGTTTGAATTGGCAAAAATGGTGCCTGCATGTGGCACCTTGGGGCGATTTCGAAGGTATAGATAAACCAAACGATACGGGCGTACGAATTCATCCAATTTGCTTACTTGCAGGCGTTAAGACAATATAGCTAATGGTCTAGATTTAATTTCATTTTAAAGTGACAGTCGTAAACTTGGTTAAACGACCCTGCACGTCACGGCGAGGTCTTTCCTGTTATCGAAAGTTATTATACACAATAGAGCCAACATTTTAGCGGCAATTACACAGACGCCCCTGATTCATAAAAGCGCACTTAGCGAGAGAGCAAACACTGCTATTGCAGGGAGAAAATGGTGTTTGAATTCTCATCGCCGGCGAGGGGGAGAGGGAGGGTGGGGGATAATGCTATTTGATTTCCCATTTTGTGATTGCAATAGACCGGCATTGATCCGATGCTTTGCACTTGGAACGAGTGAGAGACTATTAAGGGTGTTTGCCACCCCTCCTTCCTCTGTTCAGAGCGTGGCTCGCATGTTCAAGCCCAACTCCTATAACCAAAGAGACAGTGCAAACATGAGAAAGCTCCTTGGGTTATTGCCCGTGTAAAACAACAGATGTCAATTTGGAGATGTGGGAGGACAAATCACTTAACAGGCACGATCAGGAGGTGATAAAGCTAATAAATTCCCCAGGGGCCATGTAATGCAAAACAGTTCTGAGCATGTGTGAGGGGCCAAGGTCCCTGTTGGTTCTTCTGTTGACACTTTCCTTCATTATTGGTCCTGGTGTGCAGGTCATGTTCCTATGGCAATACCCGGCGGAAAGCAGAGGGATCGTGGGAAAGTTAAATACCCCTTTTAAAGCAACTTACATTCAGAGGAATTTAATTTAAAGTGCATTAATTGTTTTTTCGTACTCTTTTGTTAACACGACTGTTAATTACCGCGCTCCACCCTGTTTTTTGGTTGCCCGAATCAGATTTTAATTAGCAAAGTTAGGGTAACAGACCGTAAGTTTGGGGCCATGTAATTACCCTTGACTTCCAGCCTATTTGTCACTTCATTAAAGCGAAGCAAATATTGCACATGAATAGAAGCTACAAGCTCATGCTTAAATGACCATGCAGGCTGTCAGGTGGAATATTAATGGGTATTTCAGACATGTGAAGAGACCAACTTAAGACCAACTATTTAATACATTTTATGGAAGCAATACTTAAGAGCATTTCCCAGGCTTTAAACTTAATCACATAATGTTAAAGTTTTTGTTAAACTAGCTTAATTTGTCTGAACACCAGAAGTTAATACTGAAGTATCAGTTGAGGTTTGTTCCTTCTCATGAGGCTTTGTGCCATTCATAGGTTTGGTTTCAAAACCGAAGGGCAAAGTGGAGGAAACGTGAAAAGGCAGGTGTCCAGGCTCACCCAACGGGGCTTCCCTTTCCCGGGCCACTGGCAGCAGCTCATCCTCTGAGCCACTACCTGGAAGGAGGGCCCTTCCCACCTCACCCTCACCCTGCTCTGGAGTCAGCATGGACCGCTGCAGCTGCAGCTGCTGCAGCATTCCCAGGTCTGGCCCCACCTCCCAACAGCTCCGCCCTTCCACCAGCCACACCCCTTGGACTAGGAACCTTCCTGGGCACAGCGATGTTCAGGCATCCAGCCTTCATCGGACCCACTTTTGGCAGGTAAAATCAACTTGCAATCCCAGGCAAATAATTATATACATATAATTGTAATCATAATAAAAAATGATAAATAGAAGAAGCTGCATTTAAAAGGTGTCAATAATAAATCACTTTTTTGTTTACCCTTTACACAGTGGCGTGAGCTTCTGTAAGCGTGTGAGAATACTGACCAATGTCCATTCACAGAAACCATTCACCTTCTCTTCTCCAGACTCTTCTCCAGTATGGGTCCCCTGACCAGTGCTTCCACAGCCGCTGCTTTGTTGCGCCAAGCCGCACCACCAGTGGAAAGTCCAGTGCAGCCGCCGGCAACCCTGCCAGAAGCTTCTTCCTCCTCATCCTCCACGGCCGCCGACCGCAGGGCGTCCAGCATCGCAGCTCTGCGTCTCAAAGCAAAGGAACATTCAGCCCAGCTGACCCAGCTAAACATTCTGCCATCCAGCACTGCAGGGAAGGAAGTGTGCTGATCCTTCTCCTTAAAAACAAAAGATATTAATGAAACCATCTCAACAAAAAGCACAACCAAATTCATATAGCACTAGCACACTGGAGGCCCTTCTGACACTGGAGTCACCGTAATCACAGCACATCTTCTCTGGACATCATCACCAAATTCCACACAAATGCACCAAACTTTGTTTCAAAACCCTTATTACTCCTGAGCATAGAGTTTCTGAGTGTAATGTAGGAATCTCAGAGGGTACGTTAGGGAGACTGTGCTTGGAAAAGTCATTAAATCAATGCAGTACTTTGGGTTAGGAGGAAGTGTGGTTAATTTACGCAAAGAAGACACACTGGAACATCTATATCGCAATAGACACAGAACTCATCATTTCTTCCTAGTCTTCTCTCAGTGCTAAAGCAGAGATAAGTCAATATGCCAAAGGGAACTGCCACAACCTGCGAACCCATACTGAACCACATGCTAAACCAGTCATTGTTGGCCTCAATATTAGCAAATCAAATTTCTGAAAATAACTCAGCTTTACTTTCTGTTTGTTTCAAATTCTTATGTTAAATATTATATTTAGGTGGAAAATAACGAAAAAAAGAATTGCTTTGTTTTAAGGATGAACAATGTGAAAATTATAACTTTAGCTTGTTTACCGATCTGTTAAGGGTATCCTGTATATATATAGCTCTGTTTAAAAAAATGAATGGAGGGCAAAAGACAAGAAAAAATAGTTTATTTCAAAACGTGTAGTATTGTAGGAATGGTTTCAAGTAGATTCATTCACTGTTCATTTGAAAATTTTAGATTTTTAGATGATTATTTATGTCGACCCGGTAGAGAGACTGAAATCCAGACCGGGAAGTTTTGCTATTCAGTGAGTTTTCCCTGTCGCGCGCAGAGACCAGTTAAGTGGGAATAAAAGAAACTGGCGAAACTTTAACCCTCCTGTATTATTTACAACAGAAAATGGGGGGAAAAAATGGGAAAAGGGCAACTGTAGTTTTTTTGAGGGTATAGCCAATTAACCAGTTAATTTTATTGATCAATTTCCAACTATTCTGCTGTTCAAAAGCATTACATATAAATACATAATGGGTTATACCACCAACATTTTAATTGGTTATTTAGCAAATAATCTCGTTTTATGTTCACAATAAAGTTATTTAAAGTGAATTAACTCATTGACTTTAGATAATCAAAATAATATGTTAATCTTGGTAAAATGACTAATATTAATGACTAATATTAATATGCATAAATTACAATGTCCTAGAAGAAAAGAAAAGACAAGACGTGTGATGTTGGCTGTTTGGGCAATGCATTAATTTAATAAATCAGCTATAAAACGATAATTGATCATATAACAGATCAACACCTGGTTGAATACCAGGTTATGCATTTTTTAAGCTAACCTTTTACTAATTACATTCGTTAACATCATTACAGAGGAAGTGATACGCAGACCTCCCTTCACGGAAACTAACTTAGGGACTTATGCACTAACCACTAAGCATCTATTACTTACAGATGGTATTTTCTATTATGCACCACATTATGTTTTAAATAGCCAATTATTCAATGGGGAGTCCCTAATAAGAACAAACTAGTTAGTGGCCACTTAAAACATGGATGAGTTAACGCGGCGGCGCAGTGCAAATGTTTGCACAATGAAGTAAACATTTTTTTGCATTTTGTAGTTTTTGTTTGTTTGAGCTCCCTGTAAATAATTCGGGGTAATTTACATCGCACACAACCAAAATAGCATGTTTTATTTGTATGATCCCGTGCATTGTTCTCCAACTCTTGACAAAAAGCGTCGGCTTGCAATTATTCGGCTATTTCATCTGTGTGTTAACAAAACAGGCCCTACGGCTTGTCGGGGCGCTAAATTGGACGCAACATCTGTAAATGCTCCAACTCAACGAAGTCCTTTTCACATTAATGAAGTAACAACGAGTTGATCAAAAAAAAAAACTCTTTCTTTCGGATTCCGTATTTAATTCCCCAAATCCCTCCGTCGGATCTCACGCGAGAAGCGAAGCCATTACGGCGATCAATGTGCCCCATTCAAGCCAAGTCATTTTCCCCCATTTGACCCGTCCATGGTGTCGAATCAAATCGCGTGAAATTACCTCCAGACTTAATTTTCTCCTTTGTCGCTGAAAAGAAATCTCCTTTTCCTTGTTTTACCCGCGCTAATCCGTTTCATTACGACGCCGCAAACAAGCGGGATCAGGGAAGACGGTAATGGGAACAAAATGAAGACGGGTTGGGGTGGTGAGGGGACTCGGGGCTCCTGTAACGCCCGACACATTCGTCTTGCAACAAGTCCATATTAAACATGTTGCATGCCATGCATGGCAGGGGCAGAATATGTTCAAAGGAGCATTAAGCAAAGAAACCAATTTTCTCTCCGGTGCGAGATGCATGGACTTTCTCCATTTGTAGAGCGACCAGTGGAGCGTACAGCCCACTTCTTGGGATTTTTATGAGATTTTCCAGAATGCCTTAATCTTTATTGTGAACATTATTAATGAATCGCAAACCAATTTGCTCGTAATATCTGGGGAATGCTCGTCACAATGGTCGAGGCATTGACCTGGAGTGCTTAGGGCGACTTTTCTCTTTAAACTCCCTACTTGCGATTCATGAGGGAAGAAACGGCCTTTGTGGGGACTAAATTTGCCTCTTTATTTGTTGAGAGTGTATAGATGATTCCCCGCCAATGCGCTGGCCGCAGAGTAAACTCGAGGGTGCCCAAACACCCGTTTGAACTTCTCACGTGGATTAAAACCATACGAGATAAAGCATAAACTGAACTATATAGCAAAAACTAAAACACACGCAAAACTTTCACATGCATGCAGCGAATAATCGCGCCTTTCCATCGCGACAAGTCTGGAGACACCGGGGGTAGGCGAATAGACTGAAGGCGCTTTGATGAGCCTCTCGTCTCCTATTGGAGCCGGAGAGTAAGAAATCACGGTGAAAAGGGCTGAATGGCGGGCCACTGGGACCCTGTCCCCTTTTGGCGTGCCTTAATTCCTCCGTCTCTTTTACCCTCATCCAATTAGTCCAGTGTATTAAGCGGTTTATCATCTCATAGCCTTCCATTCACCGAAACAAGAGGAGCACTTTGCAATAGGGCCGGCTTTCCTTTTGACACCCACGGGTACTTACATATTCCTCGATGCCATGAATAATAGAGAAAGAATAGGCCACTAATTCCCCCATCAAAGAGAACCTTGTCCACCGCTTTGCTCAACACCACCATTCTGGTCAAAAAGACAGGCAATAAAGCTTAGCATAACAAAAACGAATCATTCTTATTAGCTTAGTGGGGTAAATTAATGCAAAGCCTCGTCGGCATTGAGTGGCCCGGTTTGAAAACAGCCACCGCGGGCACGAGAGCGCGCGTTCGCGGTTAAAGGAATGTCCCATTGAAAGGCCTCAATCGCGTAAAAGTGCAATACTATACCATTCTGCACCAGTGAAGTATCATGCCAAGCCATAAGCAGGCGTTAAGAAAAATTACATACAGGGCTGTATATATTTAATACATTGGCAGCGAAGGCCCACAAAGCACAAAATGCTGTCTGTCACGCCGTGGACAGAAAGTAGCTCTTAAGTGTTGCGGCGCTCTCCAAGGTCGGTGCCATTAGTCGCAGGCGTTTAAGGCGATTTTTTCAAGCACGGCATTTATGGAAATTGACATCTGATGAAATGGTTTAAGACATCGTCTAACTGTCATTATAAACACACGGAATGAGCGAGTGGAGCACCGCATTCTTAAAACAGACTCGATTTAAGTGGACTAATCTCCTCGCTTTCACACACTCTTGGCTTTCCATTCTCCAGGTCTTGAAAATGGAGCCTTCCATTTGGAGAAGTTAACTCGCCCTCTTCAAACGTGTAAATGTCATTTCTACCTTAAGCGAGACGAAATAACATAATCAGGGAGTAAAAAGAGAGAAATGAAAGTCTTATGGAATGCTTTTATTGACGTTTCGGTATCAAACACAATTAAGACGTGGCATAAACAATGGACATTCGATGGAAAACAACAACAGGAACGAAATTCTGACATCTGCAACAACGTCGAGATGCGAAGAAAGACCATCAGCTGCTGGAAAGGGGCACCAAGATGCAATGAATCTAATAAATCCACAACAAACCGGCTGAGAAGTTTAAACAACAGTTCAATGTTGAAAACTCCACAAATCACCGGCTACCTCTGCATCGCTGGCTAATTGTCGTGCTGTTAAATATGAAGGGGGTAGTAGATAAGTCATTACTGAACTAAGACCCCTTCAAATCGCTACAAGCCCCCCATGAACTTGCCTGTCATTACTCCTGATTGTTATCTTTAAAAACCCTGTGTGGTGCTACTGGGGGAGTGGGGGCTGGGTTGTGTTGAGAGTGTCTTTAGCCCCTTATCACGGCCATTTTACCACAGATTCATCATCGATTAGACCTGGACAAAGGCTAAATAGGATGGAACACAAGAACACCGATTTGAGTAAGAGACAGGTGCTCAAACATGGAAGGGTTTGGTGATTACATGCAGATTGACTGTTAGCGCGTCACCTTTGACCTTCATTCATGCCCAATCCGTCAGCTACAAAAATGGTGCCACAGATTACAATCATAAAGAAAGAGCTAGAAAATAGCATAGGTTACAGAACCACAAGTATTTACAGCAGACAGGAATTAAAAGATGAAAGCAATGGAAAGAAAAAGAAAAGTTGGCTACTCATCATTGCAAGGTTTCCGTGATTGGCAGACCAACAGGAAGGCAAGACCAAAACTAGGAAGGCCAGAACAGCCAGTTGTGACATAAATATTATGACACACTGGTTCTCTTAGGGATATTTGGTCATCACTTGACTGCCGTAAAAGCCTGGAAAAGTTTGGCCAGGTTGACCTCAGAGTATCCACTGGCAGCAAGGACGTTGTTGGTGACATCCTTCAGCATTTTGTACACTTCCTTTTCTCCTTTCCAGCCACTCAAATGTCGCTGAGAAGAAAATGAGACAATGCGTTAAAATCATCAAAGTGAGCCGTAAACGAAGAGGACAGTATACATAAATAATGACTTTTAACAGTGAGGAACAAAAAATGCATGTGATACAG
Source organism: Chromobotia macracanthus (assembly GCA_036877525.1). NCBI lineage: Eukaryota > Metazoa > Chordata > Actinopteri > Cypriniformes > Botiidae > Chromobotia > Chromobotia macracanthus. The sequence goes on along the minus strand of JAZGTH010000098.1, from coordinate 280,818 downwards.
TAAGGTAGAACTGCCATAAACATCCTTCAAATGCACATTTGATTAGATTTTAGATTTTAATCCGAATTCTATTTATTGCCACCTCATTGCAAATACAAACAAACGAACTATCAGTAGTTGGGGCTGAAGTGGATTCATAACAAGGCAAAACTGATACAAAAAAGAGAAAGATCAGTAATAATATCGAACTATGCTCACAGACATGTGCTTGGAGAGGTCTATCAAGTATCATTTCAAATGAAAGTCTTTGAGAATCGATAAGGAACCAGCAATCCAGACAGTTTGAGGCTAGAGCAGTGCTGAGAGGGGCTAGGTGTCTTCTGAAGCTAAATAGACTCTTCTGCCAGGGGGCCACGGGGTCATGCAATCGGGTCGATATCCGAGGTCATTTATCCCATCAGGAGGGCCTTCAGTACCATAGAGACGATAGAGAAGTCACTGGCAAGCTAGCAAAGCTGAATGAGAATTACAGAGTGAATCAAAGCCTTTAACCAAAGACTTTTGTTAAAAGCAAGTCTTTGCAAAGGGTCCTGCTTCTAGAACAGAAAGAAGATTTATTTCCATTAAAAAAAGAAACATTTCAAGATGTGAATGGCCAGGTGAGACATAGCAGGCATGCAGTTATAAATGCAAAATTAACATGTTTTTGCACTGTTTATTATCCATGTTCCAATACTGGTAGATCACAGTTCCTTATCCAAAAGACTGAAGCACTGCAAAGAAATACTGAGACAGGAAGGATGACTGAATCTGTGCTCCCTAGTGCTGTTTATCACTCACTTGGTGGTCTAGGATTCAATCACAGTCTGTCTCCATTAGCAGGTGTAGTAGAAACAGAGTCAGACTGTTGCCCCATGGGGAAAAAAGGTCAAACACAGAAAATGGCCAAATCCCAACATCAAAAAAGGGGAACAGTATTCTAAACACCATCTCCAGCATCATCTACCATTATCACACACATTTTATCTCCAAAAGAAGAAAGCGTGAAAGAAAACAGAATACAGGCACATGGAATAGGGAGAAGGGACTATTTACCTGAGGAGGGGGTGGGGGGGGTTGAAGAAAGATGATGATGCATGATCAAGGGAAAGCAATCATGTCATCATTTTTGAAAGGTGGGAGAAAATAATTTTTTTTCCTCCTTCTCTTCTTCATTCTTTTCCCTCAATCACTGTGTGCAGAATATATAAAAGAAACCTAAAAGCCGCAGAGGTTGTCAGAGACCTCACGTTCCCTCCCGGCCCGGCAGGGGTCGCGTTTAAAATAAATAGCATTTTTAAGAGCGAGAAAAGATGTGAAGAGATACTGAAGGGAAGAGAGGGAAGACGTGAAAAAAAGAGAAAAAAATGGAGCAGACAGCCAAAGAACGAGAGGAATACGGACAGAGGAAAAACAAGGTGGGTGCGACGGAGGACGGCTAAGCTAGTCCAGAGAGAGAGAGTGTATCAGCTTCCATGTGCTCTAACAAGGTGTAAATACAATAACAAGCATGTAATTAAGTGAGCATGATGAAGTTAATGGGGATCATACATTCCATTTGGGCTGCTTATGAATATTCTATTAGATGTTATCAGGCAGCTGGAATAGCTTTTAATTTAATCATCATTCCGAGCAGAGAAAAGTTCTTTGTGCGAGTGTAATTGCACAGAATGAATAATTGATTTGACAATCGCACCCGCGGATTTCCAGCAGCTCAAGGCAGGCAGAGCGTGTGGGGGAGGAGGGACGGGGGAGGGCACGCGCGTCGCGCCCTGAAGAGGTTGCACGGGAGCTCGCCTACAAATTGAGCACTATCAGCACACAGATAAAGGACAATTTCTATTTTATCAATGCAGCGAAATTACATTACTGCCTGAGCATAATCACACTGCCCACACTTAAAGAGGCGACGTGGCAGAGGGAGAGAGTGAATTAGAAAGAGCAAAAGATACAGGGCGAGATGCGGAGAAGGAAAGCCGGAGAGAGAGAGAGAGAAATATGGAATACAGAGAGCAAAGGGCTTTCCTAAAAGACGTTATGAATTGCTCTTCATGAAAAGAATGAAATCAGAGTTCAACACGATTTGGAAGTCATTGATATGGGATATCTAATTTTTCAAAACTCGAGAAAAAACTGTTTTATTATGGAAGGACTCCCGCCGTGTATGAAATTGCCTCCACATTTAACTCAGTAGCTGCAATCAGGCGGAGGACTGTGGTTTACATGTAGATCAGACTCAGAGACTCTGCATCTAAATGTCTCATTTCTCACACACACACGCAGATATACACAAAGAACAAGCGCCCCACGCATACTGTGTGCAGACACAAAGCATGTGTGCGATATAACCTGCTCAGAGCCACTGTGAACACCAATGCAGGCAGTTGGACACGAGGATGGGAGTCAAATGGGATTGAAGGCTTTTAATTTGTACTGTTGGAAGGGCAGATACTCCAGTAGGCCTAGAGATGTACAATGAATAGAATTACCCATAAACGTGAGATCTGGAGGTTTGCCATTCTAAGCTAACGTGAAGCAGGCACAGGAAATACAATTTTAAACTAGGGCTGCCAGTGTGAACGCACTACTTGAGAATAATCAGAATCAGGGTAAAATCAGCAGCACAGGTATCACTGTTCATCACAGACCCACGCACACAGACCCACGCACACAGACCCACGCACACAGACCCACGCACACAGACCCACGCACACAGACCCACGCACACAGACCCACGCACACAGACCCACGCACACAGACCCACGCACACAGAGACACACAGGGGTTTTTAGTAAGAAACACAGCTGAACACAAATGCATCCACTGGCCTGAATATGGCACATGTGGTAGATGGTGTGAGAACAGCAGGTTTTGGGTCCAGAAATGAACATTCTCTGGTGATTCTCCTGGATTTAGAAACTTGAGAGGAACCACTTTTGTTCCTTTACTTTGCTCTGTCTGTGTGTGTGTGGAAGGGGGAGGGTGTTGGGAGGCCAATTTCCATCAGTCTTTCCTCTCTGAAAGAATCAGGTAATCTAGTGAGGAAAAGACTGCAAATGGATAAAAGCGCTGACCAGCAATTTCACCATCAAGGAACAGAGAGATGAATTCACCATGGCCATCATAGCCTCAGAGGAACCAAACCACAGCGCCACCCCTGGCCACGACAACACATCGCAACCTCCTCCAAACAAACTCCATCAAACAAGTGAGTTATTTTAACGCTTCTTCTGGCTTAACTTCCCAGATCGGCCAAAAGGTTTATTCACCCCATTCCATTGTTCAAAAGCCTTCCAATGAGCAGGGCTGAAGACAGCTGGAGGCTTCTAACCTCCATCCCCAGTGTCCAGAAGAAACATCTCTCTCTCGCTCAATCTACCAGCGACGTACGTCTCCAGTTATCTAAAGCTCCACAATAACAGCGGAGCACACAGAATAGAGGGAAGATTGGTTTTTCTATTGTGCTGCTGGTCTGGCATAATGCCCACTTTAAAAGCAATTCCTCCGTCATCAGGGAGAGACAGAAAATCTGGCAGATACGACACTAAATGTCTCACGGTTTAAAGGGGAGGTGGTTGGTAAATTACAAGAAGCCGGGTGTATGTATGAGTGTGTGTGAGAGACGAGGGCAGCTAAAAGTTTTTCAAACTGTACTCTATTCCTCTATCACTACCATACCTTTTCCAACAAGATCAACAACCTCTCCACCTTTGTTTGCCAAGTTTTGTTTGTCCAGTAATCGGTGCAAATGCACTACAGAAAATATACTTGGCTTTCACACAAAACACACTCTTACAATAATATATGGCAAATTACAATATAAATAAAATAAATATTGAAATCATACATGATCAACAGATTGTCAGAGATTGCTTGTCATGCATGCCCAGTAATTTGATTAATTTTGACAGTCCAACGTAACATACTGAACATAATCATAATTATGTTAATGTTAATATATCATATATAATATATATATGTTAATATAATAATAATCAAACCTGCTTCAATAATGCCCATGCTTCATATGGTGTTTGTCCTTCATACCATACCATACCATAACATACCATAATTACATTCCCATTTATCTTTGACAATCTCCAAAAGCTGTTATTAACGTCAGTAAACAAGCAAAAACATTGATAAGTAAATAAGTAAACAATAAGTAAATAAAACATGAACAACTTTGCTATTTAGGCTAATCTTCAATAAACTGAAGGAAAGTTAACACTGCTGTCATAAACATCTCTTACCGCATACTGAAGCTACACTCAACATTCAAATGGACTAATACAGCATCACCACAGATGTCCAGGGTAAGACATTGCATTCAGAACCCCTAGAATGGCAGAATGTTACATCCCAGGGTCTAAATAAGGAACTGGACCAGGTAAAGAAAGTACATGGCATTAAGCCCTATAATTTCACCCCAGACCCCTATAAACCCTGCAGTCTATAATACAGTAATGTGTAGTATTACAGTGAGAGGGGAGATAACAGTCTCAAAGCTATACTTCACAACTGTGTGGTGTCCTCCACTAATCCCTCAATATACACATGCATGCACCTGCAACTACGGCAGAGCTGCGTGAATATACAGCGGGCTACCGCAAATCCATACTGACACATCCAGCATGTATGCAATTCAGTGCTTTGTCAACCTCGTGCTATATTTCAGGCGCCCCAGAGATGACGCACAAAGTAGCGCAGTAAAGAAACTGGGCTGCATGCACATGGTTCACACAAACTCCACCAATGATGAAATTCAAGTTTCATGTGCTGCGCGTGAGATGTAGCGTCAAACAGAAAACCAAACCACATTTTTTGCTTTAATCTGCCACAAAAAAAAAACAGAAATGTGAAAAATAATAGAATAAACAAATGGTTTTGGATAACAATTTGTTGAGAAAAAAAGAGGTGGAGAACAGGAGGAGTTAAGTCACCTCTCGTTGCGCCTGGTGAAAATCAAGGCTAGAGGGTTAAAATCGCTCCTCCAGGAATTAGAGGCCTGGCGGCAGTGATGGGCAGTGTGGTTGACAGAACGCCACAGATTGGCCACAATTACTTGCAGAAACAACAGACGGGAGAAAGTAAAGAAATAAAATTCCACAGAGAAGCCAAGTCTATAATCATGTTAGCACCCTCCCCCCACTCACTCACTCTCCCCTCGGTCTGCGCCACGTCCTGAGTGGTCATCTATTGATTACGCATTATATTTATCTACGGCTCTCGCGCTTGGCTCGGAACCTCATCGGCACATGTAAAAATAAATAAAGAAATGTATAAGTCTATTCCAAGAGGTCCTTTTTAATCAAGTGACATCAATCAAAGAGGATTGTGGGTAAGTAGCCACCGCTCAGCTAGCGGCGGCCGCGAGCGGTCTGGATCCTCCAACGGCCCGCTGAAAACATATGCTCCATGTCCCATTATTTATGAAGGGCTATCCTTTAGCCTTCTCTCCAATTACTCGCCCTATCATTTTCCAAAATCTAAAAACTGTTTTCAATCAACATAGCCAGCGCTATTACCGAGAGCCTACGGGATAAGAGGAGGCCCTCTCTCACTCCCCTCTTCCTTCCAACTGATTGGACCGCTTTGCATTCCGCATCGCGCCGTTTCGTGATTGAATCCGTCGCCTGAATTACGGCTGTCGACTCAAGGAGCTGAGGATTCTTAACCCAACCTTGCGGCCGCCTCCAGCCGCCGTGAGGCGTGTGTGCAGAGTTGGAAATGCATGCTGGTCAAGCATTTATAGACGATGTTTGGGAGAAAATTTTCAGGCCAATTAGCAAAAGCGCATGTTGATGTTTACGTGCAGACTTACGTCTGTCTTCCGCTGACAGGACCTTGTTGACGGTGTATTCACAATCAAAGATGAATCTATAGAAGCTCAGCTGGTTGTACAGGGCTTTCTCCAAATACTAAAATGAGAAAAGAAAACGGATCAGTCCAGAAAACAGAAATAGAGTAACATGACAAGGCTACGCTAAAAAAACAAAACCTGGTTTACGTGGTTTGTTTAAATACAAAGAAAATACTGGCTTATTTTGTTAACTATATTGGTTTAATTGTTAACTTTAGAGAAAACACACATTAAAATAAAATACCTGCTTAAGTAGGACTGTTTAAAGATAAAGATACCAGACTAAATACTGCTCAGAATAATTGTTTTTACCATTTCCAGAAACACTGCTTGGCAAAAAAAAAAAAAAAAAAAAAATCACCTGTAGACAGCGCTCCAAATACAACACTATCAACATTTAACTCAGTGTTCAACACTCAATATATTAACTTACTCTAGTAATTGACTGTAATTTACCTGCATGTTAACCAGACAAAATCCGGGCCAAATTTTATCCGGCAGATCATGACAAAAACCCTAAAAACATATTGATTGTAAAAATAAACTGTTTACTCTGAAGAACTGGTAAAGAGCTTGGAATTTTAGTGACATGCTGATTATTCTGTTGCATATTCAATAAAACAAAAAAAATGAAAAAGGGAAAAACTAATTAGCTAAAATCATACTCATGTAGTTTAGCAGTACGTTATTGTCCCAAAAATTGAAAGGCTGAAGCGTAATGAGATTGGTGGGGCTCAATCAGTGAGAGCTGAAGAATCACCTGTGTTAATTACAGCTCTGGAAACAGGAAGTGTTTGCGGCATATTCTCCACTGTCACAGACAGTCACAAACACGCTCACTGAAACTCAGACTTTTAAGTCACCCAACCTGCAAAACTGTCTGATTGGCCGAAATCATCCAGCGTACTACCCACCTTTCTCCTGAGAAAAGCAGGAAACGCTGTTTGGTTTGTAAATTCGGCTGTAATTACCATTAGCCATGTGTCTAACTGCCAGAGGCGCGCAGGTCGAGCGAGAGAATAAAAAAGAACGGGGAGGGAGAGAGAGAGAGAGACATTCAGCTCTGAAATTACCTCTTTCATAATAGTTTGTTTTGATAAGGCACTGTGTGTGGATCTGATGAACAACTGTTGCTGTCAATTTGATTAGCCATTATACTTTTATGTTAATTGCTGTTATTGGGTCACAGTCTCTTCATGTCACCATAGAATCAGAGCCATGTGGGTGCCGTAGGAGTTGAGCAAGGGCTCTTTCCTCAGCAGACCGGCTTTTAATTGCCCTCTACAGCTTCCGATGAGCCCAGCAGCTGTTGACCCATAATGCACTAGCTGGTCAACAGTGTTGCCTGTCGATTCAGCAATGCGATCATAATGGAGCTTCCATAATCAGCGCCAGCGCAGGGCCGGACTGTCACGTGTACGCAAATGCGTCAAATTTGTGCATGCATGCAAACCGCTCTGCCCAAAAACACCTGCGATCTGAGAGATGCTCATAGTCTAAAAGAAACCTAAAAAAACGTCAGAGCACAAGAAATAAGTGGACTTACACGTGAGGTGAGACTAGGACAAGCCTCACAGCTGTGCTGACAGGTGTCAAAAGGGGCGTGACTATGGCATTGTCGAACGTTATTCAATTTAAACCCCCCCCACTCCGCAAACAAGAGGCCCCTCCCATGTGCAGCTTTGCATGGCTCAATGCTTTGTTCCTGCACTGACACCATTTCAATTTTCTCCACAAATCTGCAGCATTTTCGGCCTGAGTGACTGAGGAGCAAACCAGCTGTGAAATTGCCTCTCTCCTGAGACCCCCGCCTCATCCCCACCCCAACCCTTCCCATCCCTTTGCAGTCCCCTGATAAAGACATGGCACTTGGGAAACACTTCCCACAGTCGTACCACCGAACCATTGGTGAAACCCAAACGCAGCCTGCCGGAAGACCTGGATGAAGTAATAGAGGATGAAAGAATGAATTACAGACCCCAAGTGTCAACCATTACCACAATAAGGCCACGCACCATCACCAAAGCAGTGCGGAAATATACACAGACCCTTAAAAGACCCTCAGGCACCTTCGAAGGAAATGCACAAATAAGTTTATATCAGTGACCGCACATGCTGCCAATAAATGACTTAAAATGTACGATGTGGATCATCTAAAGATACAGCCCTCTAATGATTTAGCTCATCATGGCTGCTGCGTTTATATTTAAAGGATGTATAATATCCCTTTTAAGCCGGGGTAGCAGGAAAATGGCTACTCGTTCAATTCACACAGATCTGTGCAGCTGCAAAAGGAGAGGATGGAAAAAAGAAAATCTCCAAACAGTTTTAATGAGGCTTAACAAAAAAAAAACATGCTCCAATCTGAGTTAATTTTAACGGCTGAGCTGAAAAGGAAGGCGATCGGCATCACAAGGTTTCATAACGAGTCAATATATGTAAATCTTTACAAGGCAAACACAGTGGGAAACAAAGACATTTAACTGAAGCGCCAGTTGATGTCTCCACTTTTTGTGCACATAATTTCTCCCCATTGAAAGGTATAATTGCCTGCTATTTGAAGATATTCATGCTCAATTTTTGAAATTAATTTCAATTGGGGGGAAATGTAGAAATGTCAGCTCCCGTGAAAGGGATTTGATTTCAATTATCCTTGCTCAAAGGACTGTGATTTCCAAATACACTTAAGCAAAATTATGACAAGAATTTTTGTTCCCAGAAATTCAGTGTTTAAAGAGCGATTAGACGATAAATGGACTGGCTTTGAATTGAAGTGAATGCGCCGGTTACCATCTGAAAGGCACTCAATTATCCCTGATTGCTCCTGTTATAATGTATCAAATAGAGATACCTGCTATTGCTGTAATTTGTGTGAAAATTAACATGCTGCAATTTCCACTAGAGGGAAAAAAAGGAAGCCCTAATGGGTGCCTGAACGTACATCAATAAAATGGAGAGAGTGCAAGCGAGGGGGAGAGAGAAAGAGAGACAGCGGGTGTAGGGTGGTGGTGGGGGGCTGTGGTTGGAGAGATCTATGAGAAAGCAGCTGAACAAGAAAAAAACATGGCGAGCCAGTGTTAAAGGCAAAGGGAGAGAGGGAAAAAATTTAATTTACTGAAAATATTACAAATTGCACCTGTGTACAACTCCTTCAAATTACCGGCCAATCAGCCGAGGGTGCCCATTACGCTTCCATTTAATCTGGATACAATGGTAGTCAATGTCTCTGTGTCCGTGGAGACACCAGAGGAGATGGTTTGCTGTCAGCCGAGCTGTAAAGCCTAACGGCAGAGGGACGGTAGAGGGGTGAGGAAGTTAATGTTTTATTCAGCCGGCAGTTTAAACTGCCATCTCAGCAGGCAGAACAGAGGACAGCTAAGTGGCGATGGTGACAAGAGAAATTGTCCTTTTGGGTTTCAACCTGTCGCCACAGAACCAGACGCAGATATAAAGCAGATGAAGGGAGGAGGAAAGAGAGAATGATGGAGGACTGGGGGGATGTGTCGATTCTGTTCTAGAACAATAAAGAGCTAAGACGGATATGAAAGTAGACACTGATTTGAGAGGGGACGTCACTGGACTGGTCAAAACACAGGAGTTTTTGGTATCAGGTGAACTCTACTTCATAAGGTCACAGAATACTGAAACAACTGCTTTTATTATGCAGTAATACATATATGGGTTACAGTAACACTGTCATAAAATCTTCATTATTGCATAGATTCACTCTAATAACATTATAGAAGTCCAATAGGTTGCATTTCTTTTACCCAGCTGTTGGGTAAAAGACACACACACACACACACACACACACACAGACACAGGCACACACCACCTCCAGCAGTGGTCCATCCTAGTCAAGGTCGGGACTTGGAGGCTGGTTCCTCTTATCACAGCAGCTTGTTAAAGCAGGAACCAAAACCCACATCATATCAGACAGGTCAGAGGGTTTCAGTAATAGAAAACTGATATATGGGACGAAACCCGAAGAGAAAGCTGACAGACAGAAGTGGATGAAGAATAAAGGGCCTGATCTGTGGCAAGCAGAACTTTCACAGGCTCCACAGCTCCACCACCTGGACAAACACCAGTGTTTCTGTCTAGCACTCGTTTCTGACTCCCAACCAGGGTACATGATCCTTAGGGGGTACTTGGAAGGAATTTGATTTTGCTTTGTTAAATCTATAAATTAGAATTAAGCTCTTTTAGGACTGTTTAAAAACAAAATGATTTTTTTAAATCAATCAACAGCTTAACACATTCCTCAGAGAAATCTAGCATTTCTCAATGTTTGTAAATGACATTTTAGATTAAGGCAGATTTATGCAACGGTACAGCTTTACAATCCTGCACCATTTTAATATATTAATGATAATGGAATTATAATTTGGGTCTGTGGGGGTAGATAAGACTGGTTAGGTAACAAACAGTACTATATAGAACAGTGTATATGCAGTACCTCAGGTCTCAGTGTAGATCTGAGACAGGCTGGACATATCGGACCCAACCTGGAGAATGCAATGGGTAGCCGGCAAGTTCGGTTCCGACAGGCCTGGTCTTCAAAAAGCAGCCAACCCTGTGCCCAAGAGAGATTGCTTAGTGCACAGATTAAGGATCAATGACCAAATTTTCTTCCTCCAATCATCAGTGATGCATGTATGCCTATGTGGCAGAGGTCCCCAGGAGAGAGGCGGCTGGTGTTTTCTCCTGTGGTGGGGCCCGTGTAAGGCCTCAGACCAGAGCAGATGCAGCTGCCCCCCGCCGACACTGCTTTTCCTGCCCCTGTTATTACAGCGGGGGCCAGGGGGTAATGCCCTGCTAATGACGGAGCACTAAATAAACCCCTAGTATCAGAGAAACACCTGTCCCTGAAGCATTACCACCTTCTACCCTACTAAAGGACGATGGCGACAGAGAGAGAGACAGAGAGAACACAAACGGATAGTGTAAAAAGAATCTTTTTCTGCTGGATAGTGTTAACAATTTGGTTTTATTTAACTCAAGGCTGGCTTCATTGTAGTGCATAACACTCATTTTGATAATACAACCAATTCATTCTTCCACTCATTAAACGCAGTATATTATAAAGGTTAAACAAGTCACAAATGCAGTCATTTGAACTTTTAAACAACATCTGGCAGAAAGAAACACAAAACAGAAACAAGGACAGAAATAAAGCACTTTTCCCTGTTGTTCATTTCTTTGGGTGGAAATAAAAAACAAAATTCAAACGATGACAACAAAAACAATTATAAAAAATACGACAGAATGGAAATACTACCTTCACATCTTTAATTAGCTTCCATTTCCTAAACTATGAGCATCTCAAAACAGTTTCTCTCAAGCTTATAAGCCCTGATGTGTCCAAAGATGAATTTTATCATTCCACCTGTGCTGTCAAACACATTTGGTCTACATGGTTATTGTTCAGACCTCAGCATTATTAGAATCAACAGCCTGTTTTAATTTCTCAATTTATCTCATCTGAGTGGCGTTTGTGCCGAGGGGCTGATGTTATTTGGGTAATTAGCAGGGAGCCCCAGGGCCAAGAGGAACCCAGAGTGTGTAATTGAATCCGAACATATGTGAGCTGTTTGGCTTTCATTTTGAAGACAGCGCAGTGTTATCACCCCTCTGTTTGCCTTAACGGACCTTTTGTATTCCTGGAGGCCCAAGACTAAACCAACAGTTCTGTTCCCATGGGCTTAGAGAAAGACTCTAGCTAGAGGAACACACACAGGCCAAATCACAAACACACAAGTACGGCTCTGGTTTTATGGAAAGAGTACCTGTGTTCCTGTAGCTCAATTGGTAGACCATTGGGTTAGCAGTGCAAAAGATTGTGTGTTCAATTTCCAGGAAACATGGGTCCTGATCAAATGTATAGCCTGGATGCACTGCAAGTCACTTTGGATAAAAGCCTCTGCCAAATGTGTAAAAAAAACGCAATTACCACCCTTGTGTTTGGCTCCATTTCACCTGTTTACCTTTCAAAAGTCTTCATGCCAAAATAATGCTTTAAGAGATGCTTGTGGTGGCATTCAGTCTTTTCCTGCCTTTTTTGTGAAACTATACAAATTAGGCCAGAAACACACTTAAATAGGCAACCGTGAAAGCAAATGTATTGCAAGTCTACATGCTTGTTCTGCATTCTTGCACTACTGCAGTACTGTACTGTAGTGATTAACCTGACCTTTTAATATAAAACTACATCAGGCATTAATTTAAATGGTTTCCTATGCTGAGAATGTAACATGCACCTTCACTGCATAACAAAGTGCATTTGGTACATTTCGAATCGCAATGTTGTTTGAAATCAAGCTTGCGTAGCCAGAAACATTTACGTTTACACTTTCATAGAATACGTTTTGCGCCGTGACCTCAAATCTTCACAGTTTTGCATATTACAGGATACATTAGCACTACAAACTGGAATGTAACCTGTATGTCCGAAACTACACGCCCAGACAAAAATACTTTAAACAAGGTGACAAACACACAACCCAATAGTGCTTATTTTATAGGCAATCTCCTTTTGCATCCTTATTGTAACCAACGAGAAAGAAACGACGGAAGAAAAAAAAGAAAATCAGAGTGCAGGACATGGAAAAAACATCTAATTGAAACACTAAGAGCTCCGCGTGAGAGAGAGAGAGGCAGGATAAAGCTTCATAATTGCATAATTATACCAGTCGATACCTGACACTGCGAATACAGCCACTTCTGCAGCCGTCAAATGAGTTCCACATAATTTAACCAAACACTGGGCAAAGACTGAGGGCCCGCAGATCAGTGCAAGCTACCGGAAAAACGCTCCTGCTCTCCTTTCTCTCTCTTGCTTTCTCCATTTCACTGTTGCACTGTCGCATCTATACCTGCAATTCTTTTTTTGCTGCAGCCATGTATGTAGAATTTTGAATGTTGAATTTTTCGGTTCACCTCTGACTGCAATTAGAATGCGATGATTAAAGTTTCATATACCTGTCAGGCTTGCAAGGAGATGTGTGGTCCTGCAACCCCTGGTGCCATAATGGTCACAAGACATTCAGCGGTGGGGTGCACAACTGGCCACTTTAATGCTGTGGTTGGTTGCTAGAGTTTTGCTAGGGAATTACTTCATGGCCCAGGACAAAAGGCCACACCCACAAAACTCTACATATCTCTCTAAATATGGCTTGCATCATTTTGAAAAGTTATAGCACACCTCAATATATAGCACAAACCAAGCCAAAGTTTAAATTCCTAGGGTTAGTGGTTTTCCAAACCCCCACATATAAAAGCAAAAGCAATAATGATGTTTGCCTAGCAACCATTACTAATGATGGAATTTTGTCCTACAAATATCTTTAGAAATTCACCAAGCCCATCCAGCACACACACAGCCTCTTCTCTGATACCCTTAATCCAGAGCTGCCCCTTTTAGCAAAGGAAAAAAGCTGCGATTACAGGCGGCTTGGTGCAAAAAAGCCCCAAGACAACAGCCTCTCACAGGCTTTGTGCCTCCGTAATCAACAGCTGTACATTCACAGTGGCTGCAGAGCCCGAGAGAGGCTGAATGGTCGCAAATGCGTCCACTTTGTACATCTCCGCTTTAATCAAGCCTTTTCTATTCAGCAATCTGACCTTTTGTTCAAAACAGGATTATCACCTTTTTTATTTATTTATTTCTGTCTTAAACCCCCTACCCCACCCCCACGCCACGTCCCCAAGCCAGTTACCAAGGGCGAACTGCATGACAAACGTAATTGCAATAATTTGTTAAACGCCATGGCAACCCACATTAGAATGGTGTAAATACGGGGGGTGCCACTCCGTGCCACGCTCTCATTTTGCCGAAGCCGCCAGAAGTCAGTGCGGATGACAACGAGGAAGGGGTGTGGGAGAAGAAAGAGGGATGGGAAGAGGAAAGCATATTTGCTTTGTCTCTCTAAAGAGCGTGTTTTATTGGTGAGAGTGGTGTGTTGAAGATGGAGGTGATTTCTTTCATGATTAATGCCTCGCTGGTGTTCCGTAGGAAACTCAACAAACACGACTGACTTCCAATCTGTAACCATGTAAGCCGCGAGTCCTCCCTCACGCAGGCAGGCTTTCTTCCTTCTATCTGTGCGAACAAACAACTCTATTTGAGCTCTCCCCTCAGCTGAAAGGAATCCTTAATTACACAATATCAGCCTCTTCATTGCTCCCAGTGTGGGAGGGGAAGGCTGAGCTGTGTCCACTGAAGCCAGGCTTTTGGGGGGGGGGCTCGCATTCACAACCAGCAGCTGTTTCACACATACTGACAAAAGAACCTACAGGCACCATCCCAACAAGGGTGGTTGCTACATTCAGTTCACTAATTGATTTCTGCACAGCGCTGTGGGAGAACATACCCCCACAACTCTCCTTGTCTTACAAGGCAGCTCAGAAGATCTCGGAACAGAGTTGCCCATGATGTTGAGCATTCCAGAAACACACGCGACATTCCAGAACTTCCCAGCAGTTCCAGAAATTGGCACACTCATTCTGATTGGACCCGGCGTGCTCGACTCAGTCAATGATTACGCCTGTCAATCAAAACCCTCAGCTGGGAAATTAGATACACAGACGTTTAGAAGCTCTTAACGCAGGCCCAATATCAGCACGCTCGTCACATCGCCAGAGACTGTATTTCTGCAATACCGTAAAGAGAGCGAAATAAATTAAACCCATTTGTGACGCAGCGGGAGGGGGCGGCGGTTGTTTTTAAGGAACGCTCGGAGGCGAAAGGATGCATCGGAAATTTAATACAGACATGAAATAAACAAACAGAATGTGGAAGGTTGCGCTTAAATTAACCCCCATTAGGAGCTCACGGAGTGGCCAGGAACAGAATGTGTGGTTGGTGCTGACACTTGTCTCGATCTAATTACGCTGAAACAACAGAGTCAAAAGTGAATTTAGCACATCTAAAGATTATATACTTTTTTATATACTACAAACAAAAAAAACAACCAGAAACTTTATGATCTAGTGTACAGCTTTGTCTTTTTTTGGTTGTAAATATAACATTTATAGGCATTAGCCAGCGTAATAACTTTATTAGCCACACCTATAGGGGGCGATCTGGTGCACAGCCAGCAGCAGAAGTAATTCAATACGCTGTAGTATCTCCTGATGTGGCGGCACACGTCCAGTTGCAGTTTGTTCATTATTCTGATGGGGTGGTCCAATGGGCTGCCCCCACAAGGGATGTGACAGCAGCTCTTCAAACTGGGCTGTAAGGTGCTACCCTGGAAACCAACAAATTCACTTTTAACGCCGCATTTCCACACGACCCAAAACCCACATGCAGAAAAAAATAAACATAATCAGGGCATTTATTCTGTTGACCAGAGAAGCTTTTAAAGGCTATTAAAGCTGACCTAATAGAAATTCAAACAAGCTAAAAATATAATGTCAATGCCCTAAGGACCAACACTCTAGGGTATCCAGGTAGGTAAAAAACACAAAAGCAAAAAAATGACACTGCATTAAGCTTTCAACTGCATATGTGGTTGACAGCGAGTAGCAAACTCCATACTGTGCAGATGATTTGCGTCCTTTGCTGGCTTTTCTACATCTAAAAAGCCCCAGACCTCCCATTGAGAAACAGTGGCAACAACTGTAGTTAAACAGTGGACAAAAACTACTGTAGCCTGATATCCTTTCAATCTAACCTCACATGTGCACTAGCAGGGCTGTTTATGGTGCCCATTATGCCTCAAATAATCTGAAGGGCCAAATCTATGTAAGTGTGTGTATATGGCTAATGCGTCAGCACGTTCGCTCAAGCTAACTGTCTCGTACAAACACTTTATCTTTTATAACAGGGCTGCGGTGAAGAGCTGTTCAATTTGCCCTAGGGTAGTCGCCGTGAGCCATTAGCGTTTTATGATCTTTACATCCCTCGCTGAACGGCACTTTGAGGGCGAACTATGCGTCTATGCAAATAGAGTTTCGCAGCATCTGCATCAGCCCTATCCAGCATGTCTGTTTGCATTCCTGTTGTCCTCCTCCCTCACTCCGCAGCCGACTGTGATAAAAAAACGTTCTGCCGCATCTGTAAGCCAAGGCCGTTCTTTCAAGCCATGCTTTTCATCAACCCCCTCCCCGTAACCCAATCTCCACTATAACCCTGTACTCCTAATTATTAGATAACTTATCAGGCGAGTATGGGAGTATAAGAGGCCCATTTTATTCATCAACATAATGTACACATGATGCCATGTGGTTGTTAATGAGTTTGTGTGTATTGTTAAACAAGGCAATAAAGCTTAGGTGAGATCGCAGCGTAAAACGATATATACATGGTGGACACAGCACGACCTGCTATTACACTGTTTATACTGTCAAAATTGCAAGACGAATACGCTGCATTATAAATGGTACAGCAGTATCTCTACCAGTAGGCACAATTCTACTGTCATAGGCCGTATATTATAGCACTGTTGTATACTTTATTTCTGATACAACAGAAAACATGGGCTGTGAAATGCAGAGATGACCTACAACCTTAAGACAACCTTTGGAACAACCTATTAAGACCTATCACATCCATCACAGGTTTGTTTTCATACGCGATGAATTAAATCTGGCATCTAACCTGACCAAGGTCCATTAGGGCTTGTAATGCATACCAAAGCTGTAGTATGTGTAAATGCCAACCAGTTTTTCCTATGATTCCAAGCCTTCCCTGGCTAGGAGAGTGTAAAATCTCCAAACAGCTAGGAGGACAGAGATCAGAGCACAAGGGGGTGGGGTCAATGTCACTTTTTATGAGTCTTAGACAAGAGAAAGCTGTGTATGAGCTTGTGTGTGTGGACCCTTAATTAGAGGCAGATTACAAATGCTCCTCTAGCCCCTGCTGACCCCGGCCTGGGGTATGACGGACATCCTGTGTACTAAAGAGCTCCAGGAATACACCCTGCCAAAATCCCTCTCCCGCCGCTTATCTTTGCCAACCCTCTATAAATAAAGTGCATGGCTCTGAAATTAACAAGCCGGTTAAAGCCTGATACAGAGGAAGTAATCACCTGTACTACTCAAATTTATTGTTACCTGTCATTACACAATATTTAACGGGAAGTTGAGGCAGGTCACAATTATATGGCATAAACCTGGATGTCCTGGTTGGCATTTTGCTGCCTGATTAGATCGGGTCTGTTAAGGGAGTGCTGATAACTCACCATCCCTTCAAAGACATTGTCATAGATGTTTTCTGCACCACAGTTGGGGCAGGGGAAAGTAAATATCTCGCAGTCGTGGTAGCTGGGCTGGTGCCCCCAAGAAACTGTCTCCATCTTCTCTCTGCTGCTGTTGCTGGGCACGGAAGTGACTCAGGTCGAGCCCTGGACAAATCAGGTAGAGACAGAAGCCCATTTTTGTGAACCCCTAAAAGACCAATTTCACACTTTCCAAATCAAACTGAATTCTGAGATGGTTCTACCATGTACACAGTTACATTTGGATTTAAATCCACTTCCTGTGTTGGTGACACAGCCTGGCAGATTCAGACGTACACATTTGTGGTTGTATTTATGGAGAGTGGAAAGAAGGTGATGGTAACGGGGGAGTAAAGGCAAAGCTGAAAGAGGGTCAGTGGGAAAGCTAAGACATCAGGGCCGCAAGAGGAGAGACTAGCGAACGATAAGAATAAACTGGAAATATAATAAGGGGAAAGAGGAGGGGTAGAGAAAACACAGCTATCCGATTTTTCCCAGGCAGCTGAGATCATCAAATCATTAAGAGACAGCAGCTGAATCTCCATTTAATCCCCCCAGGTGACACTGAGCACTACAAGAGCAGGGAAAAACAGCCTACGTCCCCCTGGGTAATTTGGCTAAGTGAATAAATGAGCACATAAGTAAGTGTTGACTATGAGACTTCAGGGATTAACCGCAGTCTCTGAAGATCAGAGGCCCGCTGACGCTCGAGGGCTGCTGCCATCTACAGGCAAACATGCGCCATATCACACTGAAGATCAAAGACCAGCTAAATCTGTGGCCAAAGGCATTGCATAAACTGTAGTGGGGAAGGGACACAGAATGTCAAGTTAATGTGTTTACTAATAGACTATTTAACGTGCAGATTTACATTCATGCCTTTGGAAGACTTCCGTATCACTGTAAATCAGTATATGTGTTCCCTAGGAATCAAACCCATAACCTTTGCACTGCTAACGCAATGCTCTACCAACTGAGCTACAAGAACAAATAAATACATGTGGCATACATGTGTCAGACCACAATGTTCTGAACACAAATGTGTTCTAGTAAACATGTTCTGCTAATCATTAGGCAAATAAGCCTTTACTCGGTTTTGTTAAGATAGTGGGTAGATTGAAAGAGCGCTTGGGTTTTGGACCAGACTGCAGGACACCAGACAACAGCCAGGGGCCTGTTGTCATGGAGACAGAGTGCCAGGGTTCATATACTTTTTAGAGCAAACTGAATTTCCAGCTGGGGGTAAATAGGTTCTTAGCTGCTATGCAAAGGCAAACTGTCTGGTTATATTCCTAATATTTTTACTTGTCTAAAACTCACAGATTTACAAACCATCAAGACAAAATTATGAGCTTAATATAAAAATACCTTTGTTTTTTTATTAATTGCCAAAATACTGCACGATACGAGTTAGGAACTATTATAATTTTTTAGCACTAAAACACTAACAAAAAAATTCAGTTTCTTTGAATATGTTGCTTTTTATGACAAATTAATAAAACCAAATTTGTTATTTGATAACAACTCTGCATTTCTGATGAAAAAATAAAAAACAGACAGGAAGTCTCACCCAGCCATGTAGCAATGAGTACTGCGTCGATGCCCTCGATAGGTTCGCAGATCCTGCCCACTACAGGGTGCACCTGCTGGGACAGGTAGTACTGCGTGTCCAAGCTGAGACCTGGCTGTTTCTGCAGCTGTTCCAAAGCATATGCCCTCTGACTGGCTGGCAGGTTTGAACCATCCTAACAGAGTGGAACATTCAGTGGTGGATGGATCTGTAGTGAAAAAACTGAGACATCTGATATCAGAGGATCAAAATGGACTGGTCACTTACCTGACAGATGACGTAAGATTTTTTACGTCATCTTTAACCTTCTTGCCACCTTGAGAGTTGATCCAGAGGGCAACGTGAATATGCGGGAGACTCTTCTTGTCGGGGTGGTCCTGAGGTTCTTTGTCAGTGCCCGTAGGGGACAAAAATATGTATTCAAATTAATGATCTCTAAAGCTCATGAACAACAAACACTAAATATCCTCACCACACATTAATGCATTTTGCATATTGTAGACATTTTTATCCCACGCAACTTGCCATTCATTCAATGCACAGCATGCATTTTCATTAGTTTGTGTTCAATGGGAATCAAACCTGTTGTTATTACCGCTCTTCCAAGTGAACTACAGAAAGGCATAAGGCCAGACTAATTTTTGAATCCATTACCTTATGTATCTCGAACATATTGAGTGGGATGCTGCCATTGACGACCTTCTCTCCGACCTCGATCAGATTTTTCTGAATGTTTTCTACGATGGTGTCGTGGCTCTGATCTGACAGAATCTGACCAATCACTTAACTTCATGAAAGAGGAAATCACAAGCCAACCAATCAATAGCACCACAAAAGCAGTAAAATGCACACTATAAAGCAAACCAAGTCAAAGTCCGTTTGAGGAAGTCTCTGCACTCAGCGGCCATCTTTGCAATGCCTCTGGAGCAGCTATGAGCTATAAATTGTGCTATAAAAAGTTTTTTCCAGATTGTTACAGGTACTGTGTACGCACAAAGTCCCTCAGAACATTATGTAGAGCTCCTCTAAGCGTTGCAGTCTCCCCCATTTATAGTAATAGAACTGTGGCCTTGTTCATTCTATAATCTGACCAAGTTTGATTTTCAAACCATTTCAGACGCACAAGAAATGTACATCTGCAATAGTTTAGAGATATAACTTCTTACAACACGATTTAAACATGTAACAATAACAGTTTTGCCACATAATTTTGTGTACAAAAAAATAACTTAATGACAGATTCTAAAATACAGTGCAAGTAATTTCACTTTGGTTAAACATCCCATCTGGATCTGATTTGTACATGAATTACAAAATGAAACAGTTAAGCCAGTGTGAATGTGTGTGAATTTTGTGAATGTGTTTTAAATTCACTTTTATGCTTCACGTCACACTGGCCGAACTGGATCAGATAGGAAAATCTGCTAAATGAAGATAAAAAAACAGTAGGTTTTGGGTCTTACAGTTTATTACACATCTAAGCATGATACTACTCGCCAGACAATAATGTCTGAACAGATTTAGAACATAAGCGAATTGAGGTGCACTGACTTGCCGCACTCCTTGGCCAGGTCACACCAGTCCCTGTGCACAATGTCAAGGCCCTTGAGCTCTTGTTTGGTGGTGTATTTGCCATCTGCCTGTGGCTCCACCATAAGTGCTGCGTATTTCTTCTTCTTCAACAGCAGAAGGGACTTAAACACACCGTCAATGTCAATCTCCAGGAGCCTGTAGAGTTTATTCACCTCGCTTTTCACCTAGACACACATTTATTTCATAGGTGCCAGTTACAGTGAAGTTTGGTTCATCCCTGTTCTAACAGAACGGCTGGTTTAATTTGCTTGCTGCCTGATTGTCAGCGATGTCTCTATTATTAGTGTCACACTCATATGCACATTAGCGCATCACAAAGACTGTTTTCCTGTGAGACATACAGAACCCTCCCTACCCCCCCTCCCCCCTGTTAATCCGCACCCTTACCTTGTTTCCCAGTTTGAAGACCTCCTCCAGGTTGGTGCTATTGCTGTTGATCATGATCGAGTCAGTATCTCCATATATGACCTCCAAATTCATCTGCAGGAGCAGAACCGTAAACCGTCAGGCCCACACAGGGCTCACAAATAACAAACACAGCAATTGACGCTTAATTATTACGGTAATGTACACTAATCACAACTCACCCTCTGCACCATTTCTTTGGTGTGCATCAAAATCTGTGGGGGACAAAAGACGGCATGTCACGGCACAACACAATAAACAAAACACGGAATCACAGCGAGCAGAGAACAATATCAATTTCAAATCGGTCGAAAGTGGAAAGGCAAACAAAACCACTTGCGTTGGTGAACGTACAGCTATCAGCAAGAACTACTATGAACAAAAATGACAGCGCACACACGGCCTGCAAAACACGAACGTGAGTACTCGCACATGCAAAACACACAAAGAATTTAATTAGCAAATCTATTCACTAATTCAACATTTATCAAAGGGGGAGAGAAAAAGCCTCTGTGATTTGCTTCTAAATGGAGGATAATTGGCTAAGAGGTCTATTAGCTGCAATGAAATGGGGCTCCAAACCCACACACCAGCCGAGTCATTATAAGGCCTAATAGTCTTAATCACCACTGGACTGCATGATGTGTGAGAGAGTGAAGGAGAGAGAGGGAGGGTTGTCCAGCTGCAGAGGGAGACCCACGTACACCACAGCTGTCAGGGAAAAATGAGGAAAAACAAAAGAAAATGATGAGGGCAGGCAGAGGGAGGTGGAGGTGTAGCATGATGGGAGACAACATAAAAGAGGCAAAACAAAAATAGGGAGCCAAAAGGTGAGCTGTGGTCTAGCGATTGGCACAAATGCTCTATATTGAACTGTGGTGCTCATGAGGGAGATGCAGGTTTGAATCCAGCTTACATTGATTGCTTATTGATGTCTTTCACCTCTACCTCATTTATCTATGTTATCCTCAATAAAATGCCAAAAGCCCCCAAAAAAAAAACCCCAAACAAGAAAGGCTATTTGTGGATTTGAGACAGACAGTAACAGGTAGACAGAGACTCCACATATCTGAAGTGTCACAATAACATTGACTGTTTACACAGGGTGTCTGACCTTAAACACACACCCGACTGCTGCTGTGCAGGCATGCAGCGTGACCTCTGCAGAGGAGGGATTCGGACAGGTGAGGGGGTCGGCTGGGAAATAAGGGGCGCTAATCTGAGGCCTCAAAGAGACGGGACACCCTGCAGCCTGTCAACAGCAATCGACGAAGACACCGGGATTCATGTCCCCAGCACACACACACCTCAGAGCCAAGCCCAGGCCCCCAGAGGGACAAGGACGAAGCTATTTCAGAGCAAGGGAAGCTCCACTCCTTGAAACCAGAGCAGGACTTAAGCATGCTTTATGAGGTGTAACATGCCTCCCTAAGGGAACCAGGAGGTCAGATCAGAGTAATAACAGAATAGCTGTCTGCATTAAGCAACATAGTCAAGGTCACCCCGATACACACAGTAACACACACTTAATTAGGCAGGAATAAAGATCCCACATCGTGTGGTCTGCCGCATGCCACTGGTTTTCTTATTATTTAAGATGGTTAAGTAATTCACATTTTCTGAGAGTGAGTGGTGCTGCCATGATGCGTTGGGTGGTTGCCAAGGTGTTGCTATGGCTTTGATAAAGCTTACCGAGTGGTTTTTAATTCGGTACTATGAGGCTGCTAGGGTCTTCTGAATGGTTACTAGGTGATTGCTTTTTGGGTAATTCAAAAGGGCCCAACTGTCTATAAAATTCTGACACCTTTATATGGATCATGTTTCTCAATGAAACTTCACTGGATTTCTAAGTACAGTACTTGCATCTCTTCAAAACAAGAAACACAACTTAAAGTATCATTTATGTTCATAGCACAAACAGTGTGGGATGAGTAATGGACTAAAGTTTAATACTTCCAGTTAGGGGTTTGTTCAAACCCCAGACTGCATGTGTTAGCAATAAAAATGTCTTTTCTACTCGCTTTAGCAATCACACACATTTTACCCGGATCACCGGGAGTACCCTTACGGCCCACACTTACATGTCTACATCTGTCTGTGTGAGAGTGTGGGTGCAAGTTTATTTCATATGGCATCATAAAGTTACAGACACTTTGCAATGCAACTGATTCAACTGCATACTATACCACATTCATAGAGCTCCACTGTTAATGCTAACAATCAGATATTAATCGAAAACCAGATACAAAGTGAATGGGAGAGAAAGAAACTGCAACAGAGAGGAGAGAGGAGAAAAAGGCTTTATAGCGACGCGTCAGGTTATGTTATGGTTTTCCATGGTCTCTGTATGTTTGTACATTATGACAACAGAGACAAACTGAGGGTGGGGTGATGAGCCCTGCTGAAAGACAAGTCGCTTAAAGCATGCCTCAGAAATAAGAGAGGGACGGGGCGGCTCGTCTTAAAAAGCATACCGACCAACACATCTAAGAGTAAACATACAGTGGGCACAGAGGCCCTGTGGTCGGAGTCCGGTGACTGCGTCTGCAAATCTCAGCTGGTCAAACAAAAACTACAACAATCAACCCACATTTAGAGATAATACCAGAATACCCTAAACAAGGCACTCTGTTATAAGAAATATGCATTTTATTCATTTAAGAATCATTAATAGTTATGCATAGACGGCATACATTTGAGTTTCAAATAGCAAGTCCATAGTGTTTTTAGAGACTGATGGATATTGTTGACTAAAACTGACAGTTTCAATCTGATTGGCAGGCTGTTGGATTACAAAGTTTACACCCACTCCCACTAAATTGCATTAAAATGACAATGTCTGTGGTTGATTGGTTTCTAAGTTGGTTGCAATGACCCTCACCAGTTTTGTCCAAACCGGAAACAAAGCGAATCAGACCTACAGTCTAAAAATACAAAACACTAAGACAGCACCGACTCTTCTTCTCTGTGCCTGTTCTGGCCCTTCTGTGCTTTCGTCCAGCAGGCCAACAATGTCTTGTTTAACCTTTCTCCAGCTCTCCGTCAAGCTGCGGGCAAAAGTGACACAAGTGGACAGTAATTACGAACCTCAGTGAATTAGCAGCCGTGCCGGAGCAGAAGCTGCCTGGACGAAGGACAGGAAAGGAGACTGGGACCCTCTCTGTCACATGCAGAGTGGACGCCTCTGGAGCGTGACACGATAAGGAGCCAGGAGAGGGTCATTATGGAGCCTACCATCAGATCACTAACGTCTCCGTCACACACACATCCGAGCAAATTGCAAAGATGGCTGACTAATTGTTCTTCCTTGATGCATCAGTAAACGCTGTTTGCTTTCACTCAGCTGCTTCTGGAACGTCATGAACTGCGGTCAAAGAACAAAAAGTTCTCTATTAAAATGCCCAGTGACAGAACCTAAAATCAACACTGATTTTATCCATATCCTTTGTAAATGTAATATTTGTAAATGCCCTTGGTGTTATTGCACACGTTAACGTAAATACATTTTTTGACATCATGACAACAGTTCAGCTGTTCTCAGAACAGTAGAATTTCCAAGTGATATTGTTTTTCTAACGAGTAATTGAGTAATGCAGCAAAATGTGACATCACAGTTCATTTTAAACATTTAAAGTCACGTAGAGCCCTAAAACCGTAGCTTTCAAATTTACAGTTCTACGTAGCTTCCCCAACACTGATACTGATGTAATCAAAACCACATGAGAGGAATAAATAACATTACCCACCAGGCCTGGGTGTTTTGACCAATTTGGTAATTCGATTCCATTCTCATTTATATGGTTTCAATTCGATTAAGTTTTGATTTAATGTTGATTAGTTATCATTAGAAATGTTAGGTTTGCATGGAATCCATGTTTAAATATAAATGCTGGGAACTGAAACCCTCCTACTTAGCTATATTACTGGAATACGCATTTACATTAACAATAGGTCCACACAGAACGAGAGGCGAAGTACAGATAATATTCACAATTTTCACAGTAAAGCACACACATTAAGAATCAATCTGTGATTTTCCAAATCAATATTGTTTTGTTAAATTGAAATAAAATTGGAGAATCAAATAGTTTTTTGACCAAACCCATTAACCAATATTATATTGCACATCCCAAATAAATCTTTATAATAGAAACAAGTCATTTAAAATGTTGCATTAACAGAGTTGCAAATGTCTTTCCCAAATTGTCTTTATGACTCCAAATTGACCACAATAAGCACTTGCTATCAGAGGGTGAAAGCAAGCAGTGGATCCCTAAGCTACAACAGTGTTTAAACTACCACCCAGCCAAATGTAGCTGGCTTCGATCGCAGTTTGACTGACACGACAGTAGCTTTTGGCAAGGCCCTCCATCTTTTTGCCCTAATCAACAGGTCTGTCATTAACACATTCATTTATCTCCCCCAAACCATTCCAAGCAGCTTGTGGAATGGTTATAGAGAAAAACGGCAGTCTGCGGCTGCTCTCATAAACGGTTCATTCCTTTCTGCCCTATAATGTCATTTGCTCACCCGGAGGGCATCTGGCCTCCTGTTGGCTTCGGTGCACATCATAGCAGGCATTTTAAGCCCTGGAGCGGCACAGAAACCTTGTAAAAGAAAGTATCTGGTGACGATTGTTTTGAGAAGCGTCCTGCTACAAAGCATTTTGGGGATGACAGCCCTCTGCCTAAAATAGCAAGAGACACACAGCACTGTCGGGTGAAATACGTCCACTGTCATCTCTATATCTAATCCCTAGAGGATCTGAGACACATACACCAGGGGGTTTAAACCTCAAATGAATTGCCTTCATAGCATGCAAACACAATTTTAGCTAGATGCCCACATATGTGAGGCAGGGGTAACAAAGTCATCTCTTTGACAATGTATGAACGGTCTACAGGAAGTAATGATGACGAACACAGACATGCAAAGACAACAGTACAACGGCAGTCATTTATAAAGACACATTTTAAAAACACAGGTGCGCACACAATCTTGGCCATGTGGAAGCAAATGGGCCAGATACCACATGGAGCAGTTCATCACATCAAGTCCGCGCTCTAAGGGGTAAAATATCCCTGCAAATCCTCTCTCTGATTTAACACGACCGCCCGAAATCACTTCAGGTATCTAGAACTGGAGGTAAAAATATCGTGCTAAAGAGCACTGCGTCCCCTTTCCAAAGCTCATACAAAGCCTCTGACAAACACAGAATCTGATTGTGAAACTTTTCATTCATATACAGTGTCAGTCAGCGCTGATGGTTCATAAGAACCAACTTTTATCTTTAAAACATATTGATTAAAAATGACAATGCACATGCACGCCAAAGCAAAGTTACAGTTATGACAATCAGATCCCAGAGATTTTAAAACATTTTTAACATTTTAACATTGTTTTTAAGCATGGTGTGTATTTTAAAGGAACTTTAAACATTAATTAAAAACACACAGAAAACATAGATGGACACCCAGCCAAGTAAATAACATGACCAAAATGCCCATCCTGATTATAAACAGGCATGTTAGAGGCAACAACAAAAAAGCTAACAGGAAGAACAAACCATGCCTGTTGTGTATCTTGGATCTAATTGATCAACTTAAGCATCGACAAGCTGCGATTTGTTCTGCCTTATTCTCAGAGGAGGCTGCGGTGTAAACATCGCAGATTCACAGTTTACTGGACCAATCTACATGATCTGAACACTGTTGAGTGACAGCTCAACACGTGGGGTAGGGTGACGTGATTCTTTCCACCTATTCATTAACAAGAGTGATATCACAGTCTGACAGACAGATGACCTCATTACATGAGAAACAAACTCAACCCAGCTCATCTGTTCGAAAAACAGTGTTTCTTTCACTGCGTCAGTCACGATGCGTGAGAATTATGGGTTGCAATAAACGCCTTTCAAACATACAAATGGGTAAAACGACAGCAAACGCCTGTCATTAACTCACAAACGACATTAAAAGATTGTGCACCAAAGCCGAGAAGGAATTAGTTCAGAATAACACCTCGCTCATGAAGCTGGCCTAAATTAAAAGGTGCAAAGTTCCTGAAGGAACTTGTGAGAGATGTGAAGCTACGGCTCACACTTGAATCCAAAAATATTCTCCCGTCCATGTGACTATTTGTTAAGTCCACGATATCAGGAGTAAATCCACCAGCAAAGACCACAGGGTCAAACAGTGCGTGCAACAATGCCTACAGTGGAGAAGGGGGGCACTTATGTCTTATTCTGGGAAGGTTAAAAATGACCTTTGTGATTCTGACAACTGCAAGTGTTGTCTGAGAGGACAGCAAGAAAACAATGTTTACTCAGATGACACCCAACTCAGCCCATCCCCTCTCCCGTCACCACTATGGTCCACACAATATCTGAAGAATTTGTAGCACAAGGACATTTTGTGAACCTTTTTTAACTCCCCTAAACTAGTTAAAAAGAAGTCCAGGACTAGGGGCAAGGAGGGAAGAGAGGTCATGCTAACTTACGTTCCAGAAGCGTCAGCAGTTCGTAGTGACAGAACTTGTAAACATCACTCGATTAACCCTAAACCCTTCCCCCCTCTAGCTCACAGCTGAAGAGCAGTTTTTCACACTGGCCGCCGCACAAAGAACTGAAAATAAAATGTAGCCACATCAATCAGGACAGCACCCTCAGCATGAAACCCTAAACGCCTATTCCACAGCATGCATGTCATACCAGGGGCGTGCAGGGTTCGCACCAGAACAAATGTTTCCCTGGAAAGGTCAAGGGCCACGGAACGTCACTTCTGTGCTAGCAAAGGCTGAACGTGGATGGCTCTTGCTAACTGGTCTAGTAGGGGATTACCCTGAGTTGTCACGTAACAAAATGAGCCAAATCGCAAGGGCTTAAACCAGTGTTATGAAATCCCACTCGTCATTCAAAAGGAAACAGTTTGCGCGGACAAGCTTTAAAAAAGAAACCTCAACCATTTATAGCAAGAAACCACCATGCTTTGCCTTGTAAAGCTCTTCTGTGGATTGGAAGAAGATTTCAATATGGCACCATTAAATTCCTTCATTTTCAGAAACACAAAACTCAATGAAAACATTTAAAAAATAAAAAGACACAAATAAGCAATTTTCAAGGGTGGCAAGGTGCTTAAGTGGTAATGCCTAAAGGAACCTACTATATTTATAACCAAACAGCAAATAAAGCTCATTTCAACTTTCTCCACTCCAGTCCCTCTAGACTTCAACCCACTTCACAGCACCTGCTGACTGAATTTACAGGCCTGTGGCAGGTTAGCACTAAGCTAGCTTCTCAGAAAGCATTAGTTAACTCTATTAAAAGCAGCGCGCCTGTAATTCTTATCCCAAAACAATGAAGTGCAGACAGCAGGTCATCCATCACAAGACGGAGCCAACTTACCATCTGACTGACAGGATTTAGTGTTTCACGATCGTAAAACTCAATTGTCAAATTAGACGACGGTTACGATCAACATTCTTCATCTCTGGCACCAGTGGAAGACGGGGAAGGAAATTTGCCTCTTTGACTTCTTGGCCTCTTAAAATTTGAAACGTTCTATGACACAGCATGCACTGAATCCCTCTGAACCACAGAAGCCGATGCCAACCCAGCTATCAGGGAACGTTCTCATAATGTTGGCTAATGTTCTCCTAAAGTTTTCTCAAAGTTATCAAAAACATTCTAGCAGTAACATCACTAGTAAGTCTTTTAATGTTATACATCAAATCTTTTTTCTTAAGCAGTTAATGAACATTTTTAAAATGTTACAGAATTAAAAAATGTTTGAATAATGTTCTTGCTAACCGAACAATACCGTGAATATAACAACATAAAAAACGTTCTGAACATTCCTAGCACTTTCAAAATAACATTGTTAAAATTTTTGTTACTTAATGGACAATGGAAAACATTAGGGAAACATTCTTACAACCTGAAATTGTTAGCTGGGAAACACCCATAATTTCCTTTGCAGCTCTGGGAACCTGCATATTTGAACAGCAGAATCATTGAGGGCTCCCTATACCCTAGACCAATCAGGCAGCTGTGGAAAGATGAGAAGCTCAGGAGGGCATCTACACAGGGGCCAAATCAAGCATCTTTACTGGCATGGAAAAACCACCAAAGCGTATCGTTAACATGCTTCTCAACTTCGTGAGTACATATAAATGAAGCTACTCAATCAAATTATAAATGGCAACCAAAAACATGAGTATTCAAATTATGCCATGAACACCAGGGCCAACGTAAAGCAACAAGCAAGTATTTGTTGCTTCCGCCCCCTTCCGTTTTTCATTCATCTTTCTAGAAAGATTGTAGCTTTCGGTCCGATGCCATGCAGGTTGACAGTGGAGAATATGTATCACAATAAGACTAATCAGAGTAATTAGGGCTCTTGAGTCAAGCTGTGCTCCCCCAACTTAGAAAAAACCCCGCATATTAATATTCACAGAAGTGGATTAGAACCGTGCAGCTGAAGCTTCACATGCAAAATGCAAGTCACAATCTTCAACTAATTCCAGTTGATTCAGCATTCCGTTTCATTTTTCCTGTTGTTAAGGAGTACGCTTTGGAATTATTCATTTATCAAACCGTTTTTTCCAGCTCCTCTGGCACAAACGTGGCTGCGGAAACCTGCAAGCTGAATGCTGGGGCTAATGCAAAGAGATTGTAATTATTGGTCCCCTCCCAATTTCGAACAATACCCCACACCGCCCAGCGGCAGTGTGGAAGAAGAGAGATGAATGAGCGTGAATGTGTCGCCGTTTGTATTGCTACACCCCACTGGCCTTTCAAAGTCTGGTCTCATTAAAGTCAAGAGCAGGTAGCCGGCAATCATACCAAGGAGGTGGCATAAAAGGAACAAGAGATCAGTCAAATTGGTTAAAGCACAAAAGAGAACAGAAGACCATGAGGAGGTGACTGAAATCAGAGCCAGAGGCCTGAGGAGCAAGCTGGCACGAACATGTGGAAGGCTGGGTTTAGACTGCCCTCTTGTGAAACAATTTGGGAACTGCATACAGAGGCCAATCACTAGAGGCATTTATTAGATGCTCTGAGACAGGGTTGCCCAATCCTGCGGCTGGAGGGCCGGTGTCCTGCAGAGTTTAGCTCCAACCAGCCTGGAAGTTTCTATTCTGCTTAGTAAGGCCTTGATTGGCTGGTTCAGGTGTGTTTGATTAGAGTTGTAGCTAAACTGTGGAGGACACCGTGCTTTCAGGAGCAGAATTGGGTACCCCTGCTCAAATATAAAAATCCTTTGATTTTGCCCTGACTGCCATGGTAAACATACAGAAACCAAGCAGGGGAGGATTTGATATAAATTTCTAGTAGTAACAGGCTATAATTTCTCTAATTTACGCTATGACATTGAGAGACTAGATAAAATACCTGCACTTTAAAAAATTCACGTCAAGAAACTTTAAATGGAATACTGACCAGTAAAACCAAAAACACACGTAAACATAATTTAACATAAGAATGCTTAAATCAACAACCTGTAATTGTCACAGAGGTTTGCTACGCATACGGCAAGGTTCAGTAAAAATACAGAACTTTGTTGTTGTGTTGTCCCAACATCAGTACCTACAGGTACACATTGAATATACTGTTGTGTGCATGTTTAGTTTAGTTTATTTAGAGTTTATTGCCATATCAGCTTCAATGGCTATATCATGGCAAAAACAGATACAATTTTAAAAACCGTTTATAAATAACACATTTCTAATACAAAGATTAATGACAATAAAAAGACATCAATAACAATAATATATAAATGTAAAATACAAAATTTAAAAAAGTTTTTTTAATTTCCTTTTGATAAAAACTACAATTTTTAATGGATCCACATTTAAAAATAAGTCTTTCAAAGTTCCTCCAGATAAAAAGAGTTGCCTCATAACATTAAAAATAGGGCATTCCAAAAATATGCATTTTACATTTAAGATTATATTACAACACTGGCATTTTGGAACAGCTTCTCCTTTAAGTAAATGTCCATGAGTATGTCTAGAGTGGTCAATACGACATGTTATGTGCACGTCACATACCTCTCTTCCTTTATGAGTAACCAGTGCAGCCAAAGGCTTGGCTTGAAAAAGCGACTGTAGGAAAATTCCAGGCATCCATACATGCTGTTAGCCATCAGCTTGAGGGCCTTCTGTTTGATGTTATACTGTGGAAGGAGATTCACTATCAGGCTTGTATGCATATAAGCCCTTACTAGGGCTGGGTATGGCGACTAATTTGGTGATTTGATTTAATTCTTATTTATATGCATTTAATTACAATTACACTTTGATTCAATGTCAATAAGTTATTAATATTTCATTAAAATGTTAATTTTGCAGACATGGAATCCATATTAAAATTTAAATGCTGGGAACAGAAAACCTCCTACTTAGTTATAATACCAGTGTTATTTCATAATTCTTCGGTTTTCTTTTCCATTTACATACACATTTATATTAACAAAAGGCCCACACAGAACAAGGCAAAGAACAAATAATATTCATATCCTCTTAATTAAAGCAGACACATTAAGAATCGAGTTGGGGATTTCTTGAATCTATAATGTTTTTTTAAATGGAAGATCAATTAAAATCAGAGAATCAATATTTTTTACCCAGCCCTAGCACTTACAGCATAACCGAACTTGAACAGTAATATTAATATTGAAAAACTAAAGACTTATGTAAGGCCTCAAAAAACTTTGTCTATGTTAGGAATTAGGCAATGCCTGGAATTGTACTTACCTGCATGTAAAGATCAGGGTTGAGGTCCTGCTGCTTCATCAGCTGTTTAACCTGATGTCGGCGCTCCACCAGTTTACAAATTTCCTTGGGAAGAACTCCCATCTCCAGACTCCGGCAGCTCTGGAATCTCATTCGCATCCTCCTGTTTCCATGGAAACAGGATGTTTAAAACAAATAAACATCACATCCCAAGCACCTATTCGGTCTTCCCCCACACACCTGAGTTTTCTTGTGCAAGTTGGACGTTCCTCTCTCAATGGTAGTAAAACAGATATTGAACTCCTGGATGATGGAAGTATACAGGCTGTTGAAGTCCAACAGGAGAATGAACTTGTCATAGAAACCTGGAGACAGAAGACAGAACCGATGACATGCCGATACAAGATAACAGTGAGACAACACAGGCACACCGACTAAACACTCACCAACTTTAGGCTCCAACACAAGACCTCCAGCATATGCTGCCTTCTTCCTCGCTTTGTTAGACTTGCCTTTCCCTGCATCAATATCATCATCATCACCCTGAGAGCAAAAACGAATAAAATAAAAATAAGGTCCAATATGTATTTATTATTACAATACATTGAAAGGGAAAGATTTCCTACAAGATCTTGTTGTGACTTCTTGAAGAACTGCTTGTCTGGAACAATGAAGTTCATTTCATGGAAAGCATGGAGCAGCAGGAACTCATTCCTCTCCGAGCGTCCACCCATCAACGTGCAAGACTGTCCAGAACAAGTCCAGAAAGTAAACATTTGTGTTATACGTAAAACGCCATGGTAAAATCAGGCTGCATTTATAAAGCAAGCAACGGGAATATCGCCAGCTTACCATGACGTTACCAGCGATGTTGGTGATCTGCAATGCCAATGGGAGCACGTTCAGCTCACACATGATCTGCAGGATCAGCTTCGCATCCATCCAGGTGAGCTCCAACAGATAGAGGAGATGTGAAGAGTCGCTGATGATAAGAAATGCAAAAGACAAATTAGAACCTTATGCTACATTAACAGCAGGAAACTGTTTTCATTTGATGCAATTAAATTTAAATGTGTATTATATACATATTATACACACACACAAAAACAGAAGAATTATGAAATAACATTTAGAGAATACATGGTATTATTGCAAATTGTATTGTTCTTATAAGATGTATATTAGTAACATTAATTTGTGATACTAAGATTGTAATAAGTTTATATTCATAAACCAATTATGAAATTAGGAAAGTTGACTGAACTGATAATAACCACAACACACATGAACCATATAATGTATGATGTGTGTGCATCAGAAATACCTGTCATTGTATGTGAAGGCACCTGTCTCAGTGGTTCATGAGAAGATAACGTATTCACACAGCCTACTAAAACGGTATGTATTTTTTCTACAGAGAACAAATGCGACTATGGAACATTTAGTCAATTAACATGATTGATGACAGGTATCATATTAAACAAGATATTCCGTTTCAGTTTACATAGAAATGTCTCTTAGAAAGATAGAATTTTATAAAACTGGAGCATAATATCCACAAGAAATTTGCAAGAATACCATAAAATATCTAGGCTGTTGCTGAAGTTAGACCACACAGGTAACACCTAACCAGTAGAAGTTCCTGATGTTCTCCAGAGGCACCAGCACCCATTCTGTCTTCAGGATCTGGGCCACCAGCTCGGTCAGATGATAACTCTTACACCGTATCAGCTCTTTGGCAGAGATCTCAATGTCACACACCAGGTGCCCACAAGTGGCACTCTTCTCAGCAAAGCCACTGCGACCCTGAGATTTAAAAAAAAAAATGACTCCATGTGCCGGGATGAAAATCAATGCTCGTAGGACAAATCCATCATCTGGTATGACTCTAAGGTCTTTTCACCCCCAGTTTGGGCATAGTGGCTCTTCTTAGATGGCCGATCTTGGATCAAGGCGGCACTTTACATATGTTGATCCTCTGCAGGAGCAGTTCAAGGTCAAATCCAAAGATGTCGTGGCCCTAAAACATTGCAATTGGAGGGCAGATGAAGTAAAAAGCAGACCACTTCACTTCAGTAACTTCAGCATTTCACTTCAGCACTTCAGTAACACTTCAATACACCAGGCAAGCTTACTGCACTTACCGCTAAACATCTGGGTCGATTTTGTGTATCTTGGCCAAAAAGAAGCCCAAAAGTGCACGCTCTGTGCCTGCAATCTCCACTATCCCATTCTGCATTAAAAAAACATCCACAAGAGTTTTAGGCAACTTATGAATTCTGGCAAAGACCTTAAAATAAACCAAACCACTGCTGGGTGAGTTACATAACAAGTGTTCCTGTAGCTCAGTTGGGAGAGCGTTGTGTTAGCAGCGCAAATGTTGTAGGCTTGATTTCCAGGGAACAAATGTACTGATACATTGTTTAACTTGAATGCACTAAGTCACTTTGGATAAAAGCATCTGCCGAATGCATAAACATAAATTACCTTTTTCCTGACCGCGTCTTTGAAGTTGTATGGGAAAATACAGTCGTTGGGTTTGCTCACCACTGTAACCAAAAATATTAATGCGAGTCATGGGAGTAATTAGTTACGCAAGAAAATAATTTGTTACGTTTTGTAAATAAGCTGTAATATTTAATAAAATGACAATTTCAAATAGAAGCTATGTGGTCTAGAGAACTCACCACAGAAATGGCTCTGGTAAGGCGGTCGTGGTGGAGCTTTGTCCAGTGGAAACGTATGATGAATAAGAGCAGCTAGAGAAACAATCTACACAGGGTGAGACACAAAGAGGCTATGATAATAAACAGACCTGAAACGTCAATGGATATAATTTAAACATCTATCCATAAACAAACATTTGCTCTTTGTATTTTACCAGACACTTTAAAATCCGGTGCTTTAATGGTGATCCATTTTAACTCTTGAAATCTTGGAAGAGACTGGATGAAATTGGGTTTACCTTCATTGCTCCAGTGGGTCTTTGGGTTTTGAACAGTCTTGAGGCTTATGGACATGATGACCAGGGGAAGGGGGAAGCATGTCTTTAACCACTGAGATGAGGTCACACTTCTGTGCTATGACCTCCACCTTACACCAGCTAACAGGTTGACCGCTCAACTCTAAAGGTGATGACGACAACAAATGTACCAAACCGTTACAGTATCTTGAAAGTTATTTGAATGTTACAGATGAGTCAGTCATATGGCAGTGACAGAAAATACAGAGCAGGTTTGTATGTTTTGTGAATCGTACTGTACAGTACATGCAGATTACAAGGAGTCTTAAACATAAAGCCAGCAGAGTCCACGGATCTTCCTGTTAAGGAGGAAGTGCTCCAGGCTGGTAGTGTTGGTGCCAAAGACATGGGGAAAAAGTTGAGCCTTTCAGCTCACATGGCAATGGGGGAAGCTCAGCCTACAGCAACGACAATCAGATACGTTCACCAATAAAAACACAATATCGTGCCCTCATTCCAAGAGAACGACTATGGCGGTTTGCATCTTCAGGTGAAGTACATCTACTTACAGAGTATCTGACTTCAAAGTACTCACTCTGTGATATCTGGGATATGATGGCATATCTGGGATTTCGAAGGCATAGTTCTTGGTCACCAGCTGTTAAAACGGAGAGAACATGTTTGATAATTGTATACTGTGGTTTCAAAAAGACAAAGTCCTCATACAAACAGCAGAACATATGGGTACCAGTGATTACCTTGGACTTAAACTTCATGATTTTGAATTTCTCAGAAAGGCTGTTGAACTCCTGGTACACATCCATCATTCCTACTGGGCTTTCAGTCTTCTCACCGGTTTCCAGATTTACTTTCTAATTTCACCCCCAACAGAATCAAACAAATGTGTAAACTACAGAATGTTTTTGTGTTGCACTTGCAAGTATATATGCATGTTTAAGTAAGTGAGGCCTCACATGTTCTCTGGGCAGAAGATTTATCGTTCTATCAATGTTCTTAACTGCAACGCAACAGCTTACATGCATTTTTGCTGATTCAATCCAAACCTTTCAGAACAGGTACACATCACCTACCTGTTACTTTACACAGTAAACCAACAATAGGTCACCAACAACTCTTGTATAAGATTTGCAAAGACTAGCAGGTAATATTTATCGTTCTCATTTAACAGTAGATGCTCAACACCACCTAGTATGAGAACTTAATATCTGCAGTTTACACAGGTTTGAATCAGCCTCAGTGCAGGTCAAAGTAACTGATCTCCCTGTTATGTGAGAAGAAATACTGCTCACCAGGTTGGCTGTACTGGTGCTCAAATGCGTCCAGCCAGTAGAAGCGGAAAACCATATCTCCATCTGGTCCCTCCACCAGGGGTAACTGACTGGAATCCACCTGCACCTCCACAGGAGTTGTGATGGGGTCAGCCTCCTCCAGCTTCTCCCAACCCATGCCACCAACCAGTCTGGATCTGAGGTGATTAAACAAAAAAAAATGCTCTGATATGGCTTCTCTGCTCTGTGATACTCGGTATGTTATGGTATGTAAATATAGACTGTACATTATTTCAAAGGCCTTTGTACTTTAGACTTACAACAACATATCCTGGAGCTCTGTTTTGGGCTCAACTTTGACAGTGGGTATGGCCTCAGGCTCCACCTTCACTAGCTCCTCCTCCTCCTCACAGGCTCATCAAAATCCATTTCATCAAACTCAATTGTCTCTTCTAGTCACAAATGTACAATAATTATTAACACTGACATTTCATGATTTAGGACAAAGACAAAATTGACAAAGAAAACATCACAGGACTGATGGATGGTAGATAAAGCCTACCTTTAGGCTCCTCTGTCTTCATGTTGTGTGGCAGCTGGTTTACTGGAGGAAATGTGAGCAGCAGTTCTGGGTGAAGGTTCAGGTGGAGGAACCCACACCACTGCAGGTTTAGGCTTTGACATCTGGACTTCAGGTGACTTCTAAAAGATGGACAGTAACAACTGCTAGTGTGACAATTCTTTCTTATTGAAAAGCTATGTAAAGCAGTCAAAACAAAACCAGCATATACTACCTTTGTCACCTGTGGTTTAACTGAAAATGGGTTCATAGGGGACCCCAGGGTTTTCTTCTTCTTCAGAGTGATAATTGGTGGTGGGGTGAACAAAACTGGTTTCTGAAAAACATCACAATGTCCATCAGCTCCTCCATGCAGTGACTGATCAGGGACCCAAACAGGTAAGGTGTGAAAACAGTGAGAATGGGGTGGGCCTCCATGTCTGTTCAAGATGGAATACATTCTTCCAAAATTTCCCCCAAACATTTTCTCTCATCAGATCTACAGAAATCTCTTAAGTGACCTATACTGATCTCAAAAAGGTGAATTTTCACTAAACGTTGAGGTGTCACATCTATGCTGATATACTGGAGTTTGCAAATGGCAACACTGTAGACTGACCGCATGTTGGATGTTGGTTTAAAAAGCAGACAAAAGGCCATAAACATTCACCTTGGAGTGCAGGTCCTGTAGAATATCTCCCAGAAGATCATCTTTGGACAAATCCACGTCTTTCTATAATTCAAACATGGACAAAAATATTTATTTTTAAATGACAAAATGACACTTTCCACTGGTTTGACGTTGTTCTATAAATCAGACAATGGTACGACTACAGGGTGAACAAAACATAGCTCAGTGTGTCTGACCTCAGCAGGCTTCTTCACATTGCTGTTCATGAACATGTTCTTAATGCTGTTGGGTTTACTGACAGCCACTTTCTTTACATTCTTCAAGTCAGCTGCCTTCTGGGAATCATCATGACATCTCATCATATGGACCAGAGAAGTTTAAGGCCCACTGAAGCACAACTATGAGTAGTGACACAGCAAACTGACACCAGAGAACTAGCACTGAGGAAAGTTGACTGTGGTGTCGCCTCACATCGCCTGAATTAGGGCAAAAAAAATTGCACTTGAACACACCAGACAGACAGTCGACAGCTACCAGCAAGTGGCAGTAGTCTGCATTTGTCTTTCAAACCATTAAATTGGAAGAGCTTGAACTGTGTGAACTTATACAAAGTTCACTTTGTGAACTTATACAAAGCAAGCAGTGCTTGCTTCATCACTGTTTACATCGGCCGTTCTGAAGAATTTATCTGTTTTTCAATAATATCTGCTTAATTGCAAACAGCACTGGCATTGTCAGCCCTTGGTCATCGTCTTGTGGATAAAAGAAAAAAGAAACCAGTTCGTCATTGGTTTGCTTTTGTCAGTTACGTTTTTTTCTCATGCACTCATTCGCTAAGCTGAACAGCATTCGGAATTTGCCGACAAGCTCCAACACCAATTCGCCATGCAGAAACGGCCAAAAAACAGCAGATGGTGTCTGACTAGAGCCAATAGTGCTGAACACACCGACAAAACTGAAGCTGGTCTATGCTTAAAGGCCACCCGACACTGCCCGACGGCTGACAGTTGGCTTGGTGTGTCCAGGCTTAAGAAAGACAGATGTAAGAACCCACCAGCAGACTGACCGTCATCAATGATCCAACATCTTCCTGTCTCTCACGCACTAGTCTGGAGTACTGCTCTTCATCCACTTCCTCATACACGCTGCTAAACTCCCCACCTGTTCACAACACAAAGTCAACACAAGGGCACAGTGCATACAAAGCATTGACAACACACTACCAGCTGACTAGATCTTACCTCATATTTAACCTTTTCTCCTATCTTGCCTCGTTTAAGCTGCTCCAAGGCCGACTTCCGGCCCACTTTCTCTTTCTTCTCTCGCCTGGAACGTGAGGCGGCGATTCGCATGTGTCAGATGCATCTACGGTGAAAATGCAACAAAATGGGGATGAGTTCAACCAAAATGCAAGGACATCTGTGGACAGTGTTGCCAACTCATAGTTTTCCGGTGGAACTGTGCTACTTGCTGTGGGTTGTTTTTTCTGCTGCTTAAATGCCTGGCATATTTTTACCCCTCATCAAAACGTGCTGTTATGATCACATCAATGCATTTACAAGCAGTTATTAAGCATCACATTTAACCCTCCATGTCATCTTAATAGTCGATTCACAAGTTAACAACAGGTGCACATAGGAAGTATCGTTAAAGCAATGATGTAAGGAGATGAAAATAATGATGATACAATCAACAGTATGTCGTGCAGAGAAAAGTTACGTTTTTAAAGCGACATGGACACATTTCTGTCAGTGTGATGACTGACACCTCATTACAGCCAGTCAAAACAAAGACTAAAATGTATTAGCAATATATATATGAATTGTGTTATGCAAATATATATTAAAGGAAACATTTAATTTTATTTAGTAACCATTTAACAGTACACACATAGCTTAAAACGCCTCCGTGGTTCAACAGCGTCAATATTCCGCAAGCTAGCGGCAGTGAGCCCGGTAAACACACTTACCATAAGCCCCACCGTCCGTGTCTTTATCAGCATTTGAAACAGGAGCCATTAATATTATTCAGATACTTCGTGTGAAGAAGACACGGATCCTCCTCCTCCCTGAAGCGCGGAGCCAATACAACACAATCCGCGACAACGCTTCTTCCCGGGGAAACTCGAGCGCCGGATGTGACGTTTCTCCGTCGTCTGTCCAATCGGAACCGCTTCACCGATCCGTAAGCGTTCACCCAAAACATCGCTGTTATGTTTATCCTTTGTAGTTTTATAACGCAAAGGCTTACTTTCGTTTCCGATCTGCTGCATATTAGAAGTCGAATGCATATTAACGAATACAAAGCAAATGCAAATGTTTGACAGGAAGTGTATAAAAAAATACAAAGTATTACCAGAAATTATTTGATTTTAAAATCTGCTCAAATGCACAACGAAACGCTTAAGTCCTCTAAATCCCATTCTTTCTATGACTTCCTGTGTCTTGCATTACAAATATTGACCGTAACGTTTTCATAACGTTTAAAACAAAGCTGTACGGTTCAGCCGTCACTGTTACTATCGTAAGACTCAAAGTTTGGGATTAAATCTTTAAATTTTGTCTCGCTAAATGACATATCTACCGAATATACGCACTCAAAGTAACTTTTGCCATGCGGCTGTTTTATTGATTCTGAACTTAAAAGTTTCGACTCTGGTGGGACTCGAACCCACAACCTTTGAATGACCCCATTCATTAATCTAGAAGTCCAATGCGCTATCCATTGCGCCACAGAGCCGACGGGACGTCTCGTTGTTGCCTCGGTACTTCTGCATTGCTCCGGGACGTTATAATATTTAATATAAATTATATTGGGTGAATTACTCCTGGCTCTTACCAATATATGTAAAACCACATAATAACCATATGCTTAATATTTCTATTGAATAACAATTTTATTCTTTAGCCAATGGGATTTTAATTTTTAAAGTTGATGGTCTTTTATTTTGAAACGAAGTACTTCCGCTGAGTGTGACGAAAACGCTGTGCGTCACTACAGGCAAAATGGCGTCGTGCAGTATAGACGACGTGCTTGCTAAGGCTGCAAGAGACAAGACCGAAAAGCTTAAAAGTATTACAGTTTTTAAAGAACTGGACCTCGAATTTGATTCGGGTAATTTGCTTGCGTTTGATAAGAACCGGATAGAAACACGGGCATTTAAAGAGAAGAACCGAGAAGACTTTCTAGGCTCGCTGGCGAGAGATAACGCGCAACTTCTCATCATTGAGATATGGAAACTTCCATAGTTTAGCAGCTTGCTAAACTGAAAGGCATTCAGAAGAAAAAGAAGACCAACTTGACGTGGGACGAGGATGTGGGACAAGGAATGGAGAAGGCGATGGGGATATAAACGTGCCCAGGATGACACCAAGGAATGGTTGATAGAGGTCCCAGAGACTGCAGATCCCAACGAAGACCAGTTTGCAAAGAGGAATAAAGCCAAGAAGGATGAATTTAACAGACTCAGGAACATTGCCAGGGCTCAGAAGATCAAAGTGCCAGGTGTTGGACTGGCACCCAGTCCAACACCAGCAGTCAAAAGCAGAGCTTTCACAAGCTGTGAGCATTGCAAAGATATCCACCGCCTCAGTTGGGAAGTTTCAGGAGAACTTGCCCAAGGAGAAAACGCCAAAGAACACTAGGAAAAAGAGAAAATTCCAGCCGGTCTTCGGTGATTTCAGTAGTGAGAAGCAAAAACAGCTGGATCTGTTGAAAATAATGGACAACAAAAAGCCACGTCTTGACATCACCAAGGCGGTGAATAAGCAAATGAGGGAAGAGGACATGGAGTCAGCGGGGCAGAAAAGAAAGAATGGATTTGGAAAAAAGGGACGCAGAGGAAATATGGCTGGCAAAGGAAAGGGCAAGACTGGGGGGAAATGAAAGGGTCCCAGGGGTAAAGGGCGCAAACCGTATATGAAGCAAGCAAAGCGCTAAAGCCTACAAAACTGTGGACTTAACTCTATTTTAAATCTGTTTTGCATGTGAGATGAGAGCCAGATGTGGCAGGTGTCTTCATTATAAGACTTCAGTGCCTTGGTGCTGGACTGGTTCTGTACAATTTGTTACAGCAGACAATGTCACGCCATTGTCATGACATCGAGTGTTATGGATACAGTGTTAAAAACAATAACAATGCCCCCCTTCAAATAAAAGTCTCATTTAATTTAACTTTAACATTCGGGATCTTTTAAGAGATCATTTTGTGGCACATTAAAATCATTAGCTTAAATTCTTCGTTCTTTGTGTCAGATATTATTGTTTGTTGATTTTAACCTTATATTTCTGCCACTCAGACACTAAATTTGTAAAATGTTTAGTTGCAAACCTGTTTGTTTTACTAAAAGAAATAGAGACAGTAATTTAAACACGATTGATTTGGTTTTTTAAATGTCTGTCCTATTAGATTGGATTTGCTGATTACTTAAAGCAGTAATCGTATGCGTTTCATGTACAAAATCGAACTCAAGGCAGCCACTTGGAGGTGTATTGACGTATGGCTTCAAGACGGATGTTGAATTATGTTCACAAACAACCCTGTAAAACAATATCATACAAGGCACTATGATGATTATTAAATCAGTTAAATTAACTGTGACATGTTAAACAAGGTCTCCTCTTGAACAAAACTTTGTTTTATTTGCTTTATGTGTATGACCCTTATACATGGCAGGCCATGGTAAATTATTTGTTCCAATGTGTTATTGTGATGATGTATTAATTTTGTACGAATTAAATGACTTTAAACACCCCACCCATCCTACCAATGTGTAACAAGACAGCATATGTTCAAAATATTGATGTGTCTGCAGAGTTGGTGGGTCTTTGTAGGCAAATTAATAACCTGCTGTTCACTGGGTTGATGGATGGTGTTTGACTACTTACACCAGTCCAGATCAGCTGGGACGCTTTGGGAGGGGAAGTATCCATCTGTTGACTGCTGCTAGGCTGTACAGCACAGTTAGTCAAACAATCATCCCTAACATACGCCAGTAGAAATATAGGGCACAGTTAATGGCCAAATCAGTTAGTACTGCTGAACTGAGAAACAATGGGGTGTGTGTTGATATTAGTAATGTTATGATGATTAAATGACTATTATTAATATAATAGTAATTTTGTGCAAGGTGAAAGGAGGTAAAGGAAAAGTGTATTAACTAGAGTAAAAAGCATTCAATAAGATTAAAACAAATGTAAAGATCTGATTTGATTTACACTACTCATTTAAGAAAATTAAAATTGTAGGTCTCTAATGTGCTCATTAAACACAATATTTAAGCAATGTGTTTGCATTCGTATAGAATCTGATATAGCTGTAAATTCTACAATCCTCTATTAACTGGGTGTGACAATACATGTCCGAGTAATACATGAATGAATTATTCATTAATACAAAAGTTGATTTTGATCTCAAGCTATAAATCTTTCAGGAATGTTATTCACAATCTCTCCGAAAGATGGCGGTAGCGCACAGCTACGTTCGACTCAACCGGCTAGCTGGTCGTGGGAGGTGACGTCATTGACCTTTTGACCTGCAGGTTTATTTCCCCATCCCGTGTCACACAGCATTGATAAAGAGATACAAACTGTGAGAAATCCCATTTAGTGCAGCATTTAGATTTATAAATCATGTTAAAATCACAGTAGTTGCACTAGGCGGGTATATTTTGCCAGTTTTCTCATATATTGTAATTGCAATCATCACAACATGTAATCGATGCTTTAACCTGCTTGTTATGTATGAATCAGTATGTGATGTTAGCTAACTGCACAATTTGTATTATCTCAAGAGGGTCAAGAGAGAGTCAAGATTTATTTGTCACATACAAGTTATATAGAATACAACAAGTAGTGAAATGTGTATAAGAACTGTCTTTTTCTGCAGTATCTAAGCTAACGATTTTAGGTTGCAAGAACGATTCCCTAACATTTCTATTAATTTACAGAAAAAATAAAAACGTTATTTAAAAAGTTACAAGAACGTTTA
Source organism: Chromobotia macracanthus (assembly GCA_036877525.1). Classification (NCBI taxonomy): domain Eukaryota; kingdom Metazoa; phylum Chordata; class Actinopteri; order Cypriniformes; family Botiidae; genus Chromobotia; species Chromobotia macracanthus. The sequence continues at coordinate 238,022 of JAZGTH010000098.1, read as the reverse complement.
AAACGTCCGGCTTTTAGGTGTATTAACATTATTGCTTGGTTATAATAATGTTTTAAACTGTACTTTTTTAACGTTACACCACAAACTTAACTTGATATACATGATGTATAACGTTAAGAAACGTTCTACTAATGTTATTGCAGGAACTTTTGATAACTTTGAGAGAACGTTTAAAGGACATTAGCCAACGTTCTGAAAATGTTCCCTGTTAGCTGGTTATAAATCAAAAGTGGTGCATCTTAGGACAGTGGCCTAAAAGATGTTTCTAATCTGCGTTTCTCTGTGACCTGTAAAGCTTTTGTTTATGTTTCTAGCACGATGAGCTTACTAAGAATGACAGAGGCTTGTTTCAATGCCGGTTGGGTGTATACTGATGCTGGGGGTGGGCGCTGGGTGAGTATGCCATCATTTATAATGAGTCTGCAAATTACACATCTTTACGCCTGCCTAACCTCACTAACACACACACAGGCAGCTGCTCACCCGCTTAGCATAACACTCTCCAAACAGGTGGCTCATCTCCTAACCCATTAACTTACAATGCACACACACAGCACACAAGCGCTGATCAATTATTGGTCTCCCAAAGGGCTTGTGAACTTGTGTAGCTTTTCTGCATTCAATACAGTTGGGCCCCAAAATGTATTTGTACACTCAAGTCACTATTTATAAGTTTCATAATATAATACAAGTTTCATTGCATAGCAAACAAAATATCAGACCAGATAGCTTCTGTAAAAAAAAATATGCTGCAGCACCAAATAACTTTAGTTATTTTTACCCAACTGGTCCCTAGATACTTTTTTAGAGCTTGTTTGAAACTTGCATAGTTGAGTCTAGCAGGGTAAAGTAAAACATTTCAGTTTGGCTCAAGTGTCCAAATACTTTTATACTTCAAATACTTTACAAATTTCTGCATTAAATAGAAGATTTGTTTGTATACAGTTGTATACACTCAGCACAGCTTCCTAAATTCAATGAAACACACTCCATGGCCTTTTTCACCATGCTGCCAGAGCAATTTCACACTTTCATTTCTTTAATTTCTTCATGTCAGTGTGAATTCCTGGGTGGTTTTTCAGGGCATTTGTGGGGCTGCTCTGCTCTGATTAAGACCCTGTTTTATGCAGTCAAGGTGTGAAAGATTAAACTTAGACGTGGTCCTTTTATTGGTGACAGCCTCTTCCACACAGATCCTAGACCAGTGTTGAACAGCCTGTCACTTGTCTCATTTTGTCAAAGCGTCGGAATCTGGGTCATCAGGAATAAACAGGCCTTTGTGCTTGTCGTTTCCTCTTTGTGTCACCCAGCAGAGGCAGGCTACACATCCCCCAGGGGGAGAACAGAGAGGAGGGGGCCTTCCTGGAGGGCAGATGTGAGGCTCAGCCTCCGGCTGCAGCACACAGCTCTCCCGTCCTGTTCCAAAGGATCTTGTCCAAGCACTGTGAGAAAAGCCAGTGCCAGGGGGTCACTAATGGGGCTATTTAGGCCTGTTAATTGACTCTTACCTCCAGGGTTGTACAGAGAGTATATGATCAACCCAGCAATGTTATATGCTGATATAGAATATATATATATATATATATATATATATATATATATATATATATATATATATACAACCCCAAATCAGAAAAAGTTGGGATAGTATGGAAAACACAAATAAAGTAGTGATTTCTAAATTTACTTTGACTTGTATTTCATTGCAGACAATACAACAGCACATTATTTAATGTGTTCCTCATGATTTTTTTGTTTTTTCTTAAAAAAAAACAAACAAAATTCCTATTTTGGTTCTTGCAACACATTTATAAAAAAAAAGTTGGAACAGGAGCAATTTAGGGCTAGTAATCAGGTAAATTGGTTAAATAATGATGTGATTTGAAACAGGTGATGTCAACAGGTGATTGTAATTATGATTTGGTACAAAAGCAGCATCCAAGAAAGATCTAGTCCTTTAGGAGCAAAGATGGGCCAATGATCGCCAGTTTGCCAACAAATACGAGAAAATTATTGAAATGTTTAAAAACAATGTTCCTCAAAGAAAGATAGGAAGACATTTGCTTATTCCATCTTCAACAGTGCATAACATAATTAAAAGATTCAAGGAATGTGAAGGAATTTCAGTGCGTAAAGGACAAGGGCGCAAGCCTAAGCGGAACAACCATGCTCTCCGATCCCTCAGGCAGCAATGCATCAAGAATCGTCATTCATCTGTAAGCAATATCACCACATGGGCTCAGGACTGCTTTGGCAAACCTTTGTCAAGTACCAAATACAGGTACTTGACTGGCCTGCCTGCAGTCCCGACCTGTCTCCAATAGAGAATGTGTGGCGCATTTTAAAGCGCAAAATGCGACAATGAAGACCCCGTACTTTTGCCACCTTAACTTGTTTGCAGCAAGAATGGGACAAAATTACACCTGAAACACTTCTTCACTTGGTGTCTTCAGTCCCTAAACGTCTTAAGTGTTGTGAAAAGGAATGACAACATTACAAAGTGGTGAATGCTTTACTGTTCCAACTTTTGAAATGTCTTGCAAGAACCAAAATAGGAATTTTTCTTTTTTTTTTAAGAAAAAAAACAAAAATCTTGAGGAACACATTAAATAATGTGCTGTTGTATTGTCTGCAATGAAATGCAAGTCAAAGTAAATTTAGAAATCACTACTTTTTATATTTGTGTTTTCCATACTGTCCCAACTTTTTTTGATTTGGGGTTGTAGATAGATATGGAATGTTTTTTTCTTGTCACCTGTTACAAATATATTTCTTACATGTTTCTTCATCTTTTTTTTTAATGTAGGCAGCTAGAAAGGCCAAATGCAGGATTAAAACCCCCAGATTCAATAACTTTTGGAATTCCATAATTTTAAGAATTTTACCCCAAATGAATGGGATAAATACATGTGTTCTTCCACATTACTGCAGAGTGAATAGGACACATGTATCATTGTTTAAAAATAAAGACTTCAGTTGAAAGTCTTGACCTGACATTGTTTTGAAGTATTTATTAAACTAGCTGTCTTCCGGAGACAGTTGTTTTCCTGTGAACTGATCTTTTATTTATTTTTCCATAAACCGTCAGATTGGATGCTCATGTTTTCCAATTGCCAGAAATGTTTGGAGGAATTCCTTGCGATGATAGAGAGTATTTGACATTCTGTTACTTAATAACCTTGAATTCTTTTATATAAATGTTATATATTGTTAGAAAATGCTCTACTAACTTTAATGCAAGAAAGTTTTTAATAACTTTGAGAAACGTTCCCTGTTAGCTGGGTATTCTCCCATAGACCAGTCTGGCTGCTTCTCAGCAAAGATGTCTGCATTTCAACTTGAAATTAAGCTGCCACGTATTAAACGTTTAACTCTTTGCTACCATTTCCCTTCAATCAGCACAGGTAACTGACTTTTCTCAGGTTTTAGCTTAAAGAAGCCTGAGCCATCTGCTCCACCCAGCTTACTGGTCACAGTAACTACAGATTTCTCCTAGGCCTGTTACAGAACTTCTTCATTAGCGCTAATCCACTGACGTGGCATCTTCTGAGGTCACATTAACTCATTAGCCTTCAGAGAGTACAAGAGACCAAAAATTAAGACAGAGCTAAGTGTTTGACGCGGTGAGCTCGAACCGCGTTCATCTCAACACCTGTTGCCTGCAGATCAACCCTCAGGTAATAAGAGTGCAACAGGTAGAGAAAGGCTTTGATCAGCCATACCTGCAAGAACACAATGATCCACAGCAATCTAGCCCTTTGACCAGGTCCCTCCTCAACAGATAAGCTTGCTCAGAAAAGGCAAAATCTGCCTTATGAGACCAACTGTGGTGTCATCCTGTTTCATTAGCCATCCAGGATCACTGAACTGTGTGGACAGCAGAATCCTTCAGACTTACACTGTGTTCAAAGCACAACTCTATAGCCTTCAGCCTGGTAGCAACCCTTATGAAAATTGACGATGGTTTTACTACAGTTTAAACAAAAAAAAAACATGGTTCCTATAGTTAAGTCATGGTAACCACGAGTTAACCATGGTTTTGCTACAGCAACCAGTTTAACCATGGTATTTGTAGCTAAGTATTTAAAGCTATGGTTATAGAAATCAACGAGCCAAACATTTCACTATAATAAAACCATGGTTAATTTTCATAAGGGAAGCTCCCCATTTGGCTTTCAAAACTAAAATGCAACAAAATCACCCAGCTAAATTAACTTATTTGTAGCACAATCCCTCAAAACACAGTATAGCTATGTGCCTAGCCTGCAATGTCCAGACTCTCAGCAGTCAGCCAGTCGTCACCATTGGAAAGACTGACCCATATTAATTGGCACCTTTGGCAGTGGAACACCACGCCTGGGTTTCCCGCCTGAACTGCGAGTGCCTGCCAGATGACTGCGTCTGTCAATGCAGCAAGAGCCAACCATCTGCTGTCTAGTGCACACAATGGCAGGCAATGTGCACGCGTACCCCAGGGAGGGGCTTTGTGGGATGAGTTTGTACCACATGCTGCATGGGGACACACACAAATGCACACATGAGGTTTGCATGCTATTCTTCCCTCGCAGTATACAAGCCCATTCTTCTGTCAAATAAAAATGCAAATAAATGCATTGTTATAGATTTTACAATTTTAACAAATCAAGAGCACATAAATATTTTGTTGTACCTACAAATATTACTTGGTTATGTAATTCTGAAAATAAACAATGTAGATTAACTTTTTCAGTTATTGGTAATATAAACTTTTAAAAGTAATTTTATTCAGATTGCACCTACAAAAGAGCTAGCTGATAATTATATTTTAGAGCTTTTACCAGGCTGGTAAATTTTTAAAATTCCTCATTGCCCTTTTCTTTGATCTTATCCCCCATAATTCACTATTACTGTAACATTATGAGCCAATCAGTGAATAGAAATTAATTTTAGCTGCTTTTAGGTCAATAATCACCTCAATCAACGTCAGTGCTGGGATTTCAACCCAAAGATTAAACATCATTCTACATTTACACATCACTGTCAGAAAGTACAACAGGTGTTTGTTTTGAGACGAGCCAGAAATGGATTCAGTGGCCATCAAGCATGGTGTGCACTGTACAAAAGCCCTAACCAGCTGACCAATTTCCCCGTGATGGGCCTTTGACACCACTCAAGTCTGCGCTGACCATCTGAAGAACACAATAGCGAAGTGTTCTTTGGATTTGAAAGAAACATATAAGAGCACATGTGTTTAGGCTTGTAATGGCCGTCAACAGCAGAAGGCATGTCACTAGGGCCTTGTGCCCCTCTGTTCAGGGGAAATTGAGTGAATAGGCCTGCAAAACCAACAGAAATACAGAACAATAGAAGCCAAAAGACATTATTTCATGGACGAGTGGGCCTCTTTAGACAAAGCAGCTGACCTGTGGAGAGCCTGGTTGTTCAAAGAGGGTGTGGGCCCAGGACAGACACTTGCGCCACACCCCCCAGGTCCACTGACAGAGGACAGCAGAGACCTCAGTCTCCATTACTGCAGTAAACACCTGGCTTTCTGAAGAAGCTGGTGACTTTAAGGTCTGACATGAATGACAAGGTGATCATTAGCTAACAAATGAAGCCCAGAGGAGGACAGAAGAGATGTCAATCCAAAAGTTGAATACTGTTTAAATCAGTTTTAGGGTGCTATTCATCTAACATCTTACCTTTTAAGGAAAATACAGTACTTTCACTTTTGAAAAGCATTTATTTATTTTTAGGTATGTGAATGAGAACATGGCTATTGGATGGGTTTGTTATAATATCAGAGCAGGTTATAAGTTGTCAGATACATCATATGTATTACAGGAGAAATGGATGTCATTTGAATGTGTTGCTTGCTTTCATGCATGTAAATCTGCTACATTTACTTGCTTCCCTCAACATATATGTGGTTGTGTTAGAATGTGAAGAAAGACAAAGAAGACAAACACTTATAAACAACAAAATAAAGACGAACAGAGACGCTTTAAGCAGTTATTTGCAATGTTACATGAGGCAATATAAATTCTCTCTGTAACAGATATAATGCAGTCAGAGATCTATAAACATTGTTTAGAATTCTACATCGTACTGTAGTGTTTTTTAATGCAATTGGTCAGTTTTTGTGTTTTAATAACTGGGTTACAATCACAAAAAGTAACTTTTTACAAAACATCATACCTAATTTATTAAGACCAACGTGTTCAGTTAGACCCTAATACACAGCTCAAACAGAGTAATCCTTCAACACTGGGGTCTATTCTTGCCCTGACTGAAGCATCCATGTGAATAACCTGGAACTATTTTACATGGGCTGTCCTTAAAATAAAACAAACAAACAAACAAACAATCAGTAACATTTCAACTTCACATGAGAGCAAAGGAATTGTCCTACACGTCCTTCAACAGATTGTGTGTCAATGCTGTAACTGTCAGTAGCAGCAAGCAAACTTTACATACATTCTACATACATTCTCATACTTCAGCTGTCATTGTGACATGACAGTGTTTTAATGATATGCATCAATACATTCAGCCACCAGTAACAAATCCTTACATACAATGAATTGTAAACACTACAGAGAGGGCAAATAACAAATTGATTCAGGAGCAACAATTATACATTTAAAAGTGCAATTTCCCTACTTGAAACATATCAAGGCTGAATGCTGCTTGCTGCCACCTTTACAGTCAACTGACTAGCGTAAAATCAAAAAGATGGAACCTGGGAAATGTTGTTAAACTTACTGTATAGGCCTGATTGACCTAGAATTTAGTGGCAGTGTTATTAAAACCAGAAAAATGTGATGGGAAGGTAGTCAATCCTGAATAGAACAGAAATATAATTAGATTTTCTTTATATCTTTGAAATAAATAAATTAGTAAAGATTTAATAAATAAGACCTACAACTCTAAACAAACACATCTTGCCTGTGAATCTGTGTTATTTATAATGCAACATGTGCATTGAAACGGGTACCATGATTTCAGCAAAACTGAGAACGTTTTTATGGGCAGCAAAGATGTTGGATTGAAACACGCTAGTCAGCGATGTTACGTCTCTCCACATACAATTTGTTTCAACTACCTTCACTTCAAACCAGGAAAAGAAAAAACAAAAGTTGTGAGGTACCTTCCAGTAGACATTAACTTAGCAGGTTCATGCTATACAATACATTCAGTGAGTGTCCTACCCAGAATAACAAATAATCATCGGGGTGGAACCTGTTACGTTTGGAGCGGGAAACGGTTACGTTGCAAGTGCTATCCAGTTACCCATCAACCCCACCCCTGCTCCGCCCCTTACAAGCAACCACAGTAGTGCAACACCGCTAGTGCTCCCCTATGCTAACGTCAGTCTATAAATTACTCTGAAAAAGCTTAAAAACTATATGAAAGTATCGTTCATGTTTCATTCCTTTTTTGTCATTTCTTTTAAAAGTTCATATAAAAGCAGCCCTTAAAATAAGCACTGTCTACAGCTAAAAACGGATAAAATTCATCTATGTATAAATACTGTAAGCTAATTTCTGCAAATCTAGTACTATTTGTATTTTAGCAGGAAGGTGACCAGCATTCACTCTGCTATGACTACATATAAGTCTTTTTATGCTAAGCAGTACATTGTTTTACCAGTAGCCGTTTAGCAAACATTAGAGCGAGCGTTTGGGTTTACTACACATCAGATTGTCTAGGAGGTTAAGTGTTGGTGTGATGGAGGAAAGGAGGGTGGGGTGCTAGTGCAGAAGTGATGTTCAGAGGACCAGAGCTCTGGAGATGTAGGACGTGGGGTTGGTGTTTAGGTAACGTCTGGCCTGCTCGGTCATGATCAGCTGATCTTCTGTTTTTCCAAAGACCACCGCCTCCCACTCACTGTTGATCTGCTGGGTTGTGAAAATTGGTATACGAGTCATTTGTCTATTTGTGAAAACACAGTAGGGCCCAAAAAGGATCAAACTGAAAATCCCAATAGAAAATTACTAATCAAATGTAATCAAAGTGACACTTTGACAATGCTAACGAAAGGTCACGAAAATGCTAATGAAAGAGTTTAATTCAAATAATACTAGCATAACATGGACCGTCAGGTTCTGCAACTTGTGAAGTCCATGCCAGCTCATTTATATTTAGTTATTCATTTAGCAGATGCTTTTATCTGCTTTTATCTTCATTGTAAATGAAAGAGCATTTAACATTTTGTATAAAAACCCATTTTTAAGCATGGTCTACAATGCCATGTTTACAAGGACTAGATCTGAGGCTATTGAAAGATTAACAACATAGAAGATTAGAAGATAGAGGATTTTTAACCATAAACTAATAATAATAGTAATAGTTATAATAGCAATAGTCTCAAATTCATGTTAATATCGTTGTTGAGTTATTTTTCATATGTCTACAAATCAATTTCCATGTGGTATTACAAGAAACAACACATTAAGAGTGCATGAACCTATTGCATCACATTGGAGATGGGGAGATCATCAATGGTACCTCAGATTCTTTCTTCTTTATGCTTAGAGAAGTGTAGTGAGTTACCGGTGTGGGGGTTTGGTACAGCGGGCTCCTCTTGGTCACTGTTTCTCTCTTGTCTTGTGGGCTGAGTGAGCAGACTACAGGAAGTGACGTCTTCAATGATCCAGGAGTGCAAGAGTTCTCCTCTCTCTCCTCCAATGGCATCATGAGCATAGATCTGGGCAGCAGACCATCACTTTGAGACTATGACAAAGACAGAGAGTTTATCACATTTGGGTTATGGCTAAACATTAACACCATTTTAGTAAGTAACTGATCAGTCACTAGTTATAAGAGTAGGATAATGTTCTTACCGGTCCGTTGTTGTTAATCTGCTCTTGGGGAAACAGCTGTACATTCAAACAGTCTTTTTCCCAGTTGTCCAATACCAGAGATTTTCTCACTTTTCTAGCAGGAGCTTCCATCTGCTGTGAAACCCCAAAACAACAAGCATTGGAAAACAAAAACTGATGTTTATTTCAAGAGATGGAACATTAGAGGAAAGACATTAAACCAGCTGACTTGAGAATGTGACCAGTACCTCATAAGTTCTGTACTGAAGCTGGTTCTGGTCTTGCGTGAAGATGTCAGAACCTGTTTCCTGTTTGAGAACCTCTCTGATGTCCTCCTCAAGAAGTGCCAGCGGCTGAGGCTGAACACACCACAGTAATTAAGATATTAAAACATGCACTAGCAACTTAAGCACTAAAGAAATAACATTTATGGTGAAGCTCACGAAAACCTGTCAGGAATATGTCTGGGTCACATTTCACAGCCTTCATAATAATGACCTTCCATCATATTAGGACTTACTACAACTCTTAATGGGCCGTGCATCCTCTCCTGAGCGGCCAGGGCATTTTTGAAAGGGGTGGGTGTCCTTGGAGTATGGACGATATTGTTCTTGTGAATATTGGGGGTCCTAAACCTGTGAAGATAAAAAAAAAAGTAAAAAAAAAAAAATTATTGCTTGATTCTTCGGCCAATGGCTTGATATTCTCAAAAAGTGATCAGATGAATGAGATGAGCCTCACCCTGCGTTTTCCTTCTGGTGTTTTGGTGTGGTCTCTCTCTGGTGGGGTGTATTGAGCAGACACTTCTGTCCACACACTGGGGTAGATGTAAGAGCAGGATTGTCCAGGCTCAAGGACTCACCACCAGAGACATTGAAAAACTACATGGAGGAACACAAGTCTAAGTCTCAACTTTGAAAAGAAAAGAGTAGGTACATTAAAATTATTTAGTTTAAAAATACGATGTTTGTGTCATGATATTTCTCATACCTGAGAGGGGGAGAAGGGCAGACACTTGACAGGGGTGAGTTTTGGAGAGACGCCACTGTTGTCTACATAGGGGCCGCAATTTCCCTCATCTGCAGGTGACTGGTCCCCTCTGTTTCTTTTCTTCTTTCTCATCATGGATGGCAGTGGAGAGCTGAACCTATTCATGCAGGTGTTAGAAAGAGCCACAGACTTGCCCTGGTTCACAACAGCACACTGTCTGCTCATCTCTGAGACAGTGGGAGGGTTTATTGGGTAGCCCAGGTTCTCTGTGTTTCTCTCCATGGGTGGGCAAACCCCAGTGGAGTTATTGGGCTTTGGGGAGGGGCCTCCTTCTGAGAGATCAAAGCTGGTCACATCACTCCAGGCCAGAGGATCCTGCAACAACAAAACATCTTAGAAATCATTTCTCTTTCATTTGTATCCTAAATATATTTTTACAATGCCTACTGAATAGGTTATCACTACACCACGCTGATATTAGCAATGTGTACAGTTTATTAGCATGAAACGACATGAAAAACATCTTTGGAACATTCACGTTTTACAAAATTAATATAAAAATGGTATGATAAAATGGTGACTAAAAACAGTTCTTCTGTTGCAGGCAGTTATTTTTATGAGCATATGGGCTTCTGGGATAGCCATAGTCACTATTTACTTTCATTGGATGGAAAAAGTAACTTTTTCTGTTGGAACACCACTGTGTCAAATGAAGTACGGTTAAAAATTACAGCAGAATTTACATTTTTGCTTGAACTGGCCCTTTAAGCACATACTCAGCACAGACTTTAAGCACAGACTCCAATAGATGCGCAAGCACTTTGCTCACCGAGTCAATGAGTTCCATGGTCTCTGCAAACTCTGGTATGGTCTCGAGTGTGGACAGCACAGCACTCGCCTCAGCAGCCAGGAACTTGCTAGGAGAGACGGGCAGAGGCATGGCAGCAGCCTGACCCTCCTCCAAATGACATAGCTCCGCCCCCCTGTCATCCAGACTATCTGCAGCGTCCTCAGGCAGGCTGTCTGACCAGCTGGTGTAACTCTCTGGGTTCTGCAATGGACCAAACCATAAAGGTCAAGAGGGGAGTTTAAAAGATGAATGTAAAAAGATGAGCTGCAGTGATGTGAAGGTAAAAGTTGTAAAGAATCTAAACCTTATGTGACCAAATGGTAAAATCTCTGCTACACAGTTATGCTACTAACAGTTTCATGAAAATCTAGCAATTCTCCATGGGAAGTATTCATGCCTTTCCAACTAATCATATCTGCTAAACAGTTAAGTCAGTAAAGCTGTGAATAACTCAACTCAGCATTTTACTTATATCATGTTCTAACAAGGTACAACATGACAGGTTTCCACAAGGAATTTATCCATCCACCTACCTGGCGGTTAAGACATAAATTCACATAAATGGTAGGGATAAAATGTGACCCGCGCTGGCAAAGGGAGTCACAATGAGCAAAAATTTTGCTCAAATATTTTCATTATTCACATTCACATTAAAAAAAACTAAAAACATCGAGTAGAGAGCAGGAAAAAACTGAACGTTTTCATAGATTATTAAAACAAAAGGATTTAGGAAGGTACACCTTTCATTTTTCACTTGTTTTGCCTCTAGCTTGTAATTAGCTTGTGACTGATTTTGCCAGCAAAGGTCACAAATGTTGCGCCTGGTTGGGACATGGTGTGTAATGTGTAGAGAATAGAAAATGAAATAAGAACGTGAAATGAGAATTGAAAAATAATCAATTTGTAATATGCTTATTTGCTCGTAATATAAATAACAGCAACTTAATAATACAATAATAATATAGCAACTTACAAGGTAAAATGTAATAATAGGAGTTAATATTTAAAATTAAAATAAAGGCAAAGCATGATCAATAATAAAATAATATTACAACTGAAGCAAAAAAAAATTAGTTTTAGTTCAGCCCGTCATTGCTACAGTCATGCTGAGGTTCATCAGACTGCAGGGAAGTTGTGAGGCAGGGAATGAGTGAGGGAAGGGTAGGTATACTAAGCACAGCTGGGATGAGTATGGGGAGGTCTGGGGGAATGGAAGTAGGCAATGGGGTCTACAGCTGTAACAGCACACTACTCTACGCGCGCACACAGTGTTTCTTACACAAGGGCCCGACTGTCTTCTGACTTCACACTCAGCTGACATTAGCAGCAGCTCTAGTTCCTTAATTCTTTTCTCTTTGTAGGGGTCATCGTGGCATGGCTGTGAGGAAGAGGAACCGGGAGGAAGAGGCGGAGAGAGACGGAGACACACAACAGGTTACTGACAGTGTATGAGGTCTTTACGAGGTCCTGAATTTCACCAATCAAAGCTGTTACTTTAAATTTAGCATGTTAGTTTTTACAAATTTGCATATTGCATATTTTATGGTCTTCTTTCAATGTATTTGTGGCATTGGTGAAATTCAGATGTGGACCGGTTCAAAACACCACGCCACACACATGCAGATTAAACAATTACACAAACAATGACATGAGTTGATTCTTTCATTTAAAGAGAAGAAAGCAGAAAGTTTAGAGTTACAGGGGAGCGTGCTGGGAGATGCGCAACGAGACTTACCGACATAAAGCTGGAGACCTCCGCGGTAATGCTCTCCATACACTGGCCACTTTGTGAGCCATACGGGTATCTGGGTGGCTTAAATGAAAGGATCATAACATTTTTATTTAAAATTCAGGACATTTTGCATTTGATATTTATGATATTTTATATATTTAAACTAGATTTTTACTTTTTTTGCTTGCTTGTATGCAACTCCATGATACTGCTATATGGTTACCAAGGTGTTGTTAAGCAGCTGTTAGGGTGTTTTTAGGTTGCTTTATTGTTCGCCTATTTTTAATTTTACTAACTCTTAAAGTTGCCTGGATTTCTTAGCAAGCATTAATAAATATACAAAAATGTATTATTTTTACATAAAAATAATACATTATTTTTAAAAAGTCTGACCCATATGAACACAATGATCTCAGTGTAACTTATCACCTGTGATTGGCCACCAATGAGCATTTGATTCTGCTTGGGTGGATATTCCACAGCCGGTCTGGCTTTAGACCTTTTCTTCTTGGTCTGGGTCACTGTTGTAGCTCTTGTTTCCCTCCTGCAAGTAACCTTCATGTTCCACCTTCCTACGCATAGTGGAGTTCCAATGATTCTTAATGGAGTTGTCCGTCCTGTAAGAGTCCAATAACATTTACATTTATGCATTTGGCAGGTACTTTTATCCAAAGCAACTTGCAGTGCATTCCAGCTACACATCAAACCCACAACCTTTACGTCGCTAATGCCATGCTCTACCAGCTGAGCTACAGGAACACCCAATAAGGTAACAGTCATTCTCTTCAACACAGACACACTGTTGTACAGTATTTACTGATATTTAATAATACAGAAATGTGTACCTTCCAGGCAGCAGTTTTGAGATCTCTGCCCAGCGGTTGCCCAGGCGCTTATGAGCTTCATAGATGATGCGATCTTCTTCCTGCGTCCAGGAGGACTTCTTCACCTCAGGGTTGAGGTGATTGTGCCAGCGCTCTCTGCACTGTTTGCCTATGCGGCCCTGTAAGTGCTTAGCAATCACTGACCATCGTTTAGGGCCGTACTTATGAACTAACTCAATCACCTGTGGAGATAATGCAGATGATCAGAAACAAGAATCTTCAGTCTGAATCTTGGCTGAAATAAACAATAAAACATCCCTGTTCTTTGGACTGGCATTGGTCTTTGAGTCTTTGAGAATGTTAAACATCTGTCCAAATACACAACCTGGACAAAATAATTACTTGACAAACACTTTTATCCAAAGCAACTTACAGTGCATTCAAACTACACATTTTTTTTATCAGTTTGTGTGTTTCCTGGGAATTGAATCCTCAAACTTTAGCACTGCTAATGCAATGCTCTACGAGGTGAGCTACAGGAACACACTAACATAAACCACTTACTATATTAAAATAGTAATAAATAGGAAGTACAATAGCAATAAAAAAGGAAGATGGCTCTTTACTTCTGAAAGAGAATCAGTTCTACAGAAACGTATTCGTACAACATCTGAATAGTGTGTTGCCGAATACTGCACCATTCTTTAGAACAAAACCTGCTCTTTGGGTCATAGAGGAGGAAATGACATCATCTCAAGATAGCACCAGAAAGCACCCAATCCTACATTTTCACCATTTATCCATCTATCTCTCTATCCAGCCATCCATCTTTCTTTGCTTGGAGGACACGCAAGACCCGGTTCATCTTACCCTCTGATCCTCCTCTTTTGTCCAGGGTCCTTTCACCAGCTCTGGGTTGAGCACTTTTTGCCAACGGTGCTGACACTGGCCATCTGTCCTTGTCTGTCAAAGTGCAACAAAATCCCACGTCAACACCTGCAGCTAGTCAGCTAGTACACACACCTATAATAACATCTAATACACAGCGCTGTCACTTATATTGCAACATGCATTTACTTCCAACCGCAGCAGTTCTGTTGAAATTCAATCTGGTCTTTTTATTGCAACAATGTTATTTTGTCTATAGTTAAGTAAACTTTTATGGCCTACTTTGAATGCTTTTATATTTTAGCTTTTTAAATGACATAAAATAAATATGCTAAAACTCTTTAACATGCACATTGACTGTTTTTGTGGAACAGTCTTACACCTTTACCAGATTACAGCATCTGATTCTGGATCGCTAGTCTAAAAATACTTTCAAAACCCATCAACAATTTTAAAGTTAGCATCTGATTAAGTTACTTACTGGGAAATTATTAGCTATTATTTTCCAGGCATCGGTTCCATGTTGCTCCACGAGTTTCTTGAGCTTTTCATCCTGTGAAAATCAGAAGTCATAAGCTATATCTTTTCAGACACTAGACTAGACTAGAAAGTCCCACCCTTTCCAGTATCACCACGGAAATTTAAGGACCTTCAAAGTATCACCAATCTGAAACCTTTAAAATCACATGATGACCTTTCGTTTCTTACTGAGGATGTTATTAAGTTACAATAAACATGCATATGAACTCTGACCAAAAAAAGTACCTCTTCCCGGGACCATTTAATTTTGCAAAGGGTCTTTTTAGAATTCTTGGGCTCTCTGCTTTCAGGGTCTGTAGAATGCTGTTCCTCATCCTCATCCTCACTGCAGACATGAAATATGAACAGAGAATGAAGAAGAGAAAGTCATACTATTAAGCAGAAAAAAAACACGTTGTGTTTCATCAGACAAACATTCTGTTTAATCACAGCCATTACTCTTAAACTGTCAGACATAAGCTGTTTAACAGACGAGCATGATCGCTCATCTGTAAATTAAAGATCTAAACAGTTTATAACAGCGGCTCACTTGTTAAACAGGACATGCCTGAATGTAATTAGCCTGGAATCAAGCAATACAAGTTACAAACATGTAGTAAAACATGCATTAAAATAAATCCGTCCATTGCATTTCGGCATACTTAGATAGCTTTGGTGTGTTTTTTACTCACTATAGTTTTTAGCTTTGATTTAAAAGTATTTCTATTTTTTGTCCACAAGTAAACCGAAGTGACAACAGCTTTGGAAAAGTCTTCAGACTACGGGAATGTCTTGTTGCCTGGAAACACTTCACCCAAGCAGTAAGGTAGAGAGTATTTAATCAACACCATGCACAGGATAAATGAGTCTCCCTGGGAAACCAGAGCACAAACTTAATGGAAAACCATTTATCCAATGCTAAAGGTGAACAAAAACATAAGCCAAGCCTGTAACCTTATTTACTGGAACTAAAAGGGCAAGTAAAATATTAAAGATGTTTAATCATAAGAAAATATGCAACAGCTTACAGTTTCTACCCAGAATTCCTTACTGCAATCTTAAACCGCAAACTCCAAAGCTTTGAGAAAACGTGTTTAGGTGTATTTCTAGGCCTAAGTCCAACTCTGAGTGAACTGGTACAGATATGGAAGTTCAAAATCCTTTCGAGCTGTGAGTTTAAAACAGAGGCATGTTTTATATTGGCTCTTGGTATTACAGGTCAGCTAATGAAAGAAGCGTTTCAGTCCAAAAATATGCAAACAGAGTTTTAGTTTGAGCTCCACCTTCCAGGAAAGGGTGAGGTGATGAACAGCCCCATTTTATTTCAGAGGTTCCTTCAGAGGTTCCTTCAGAGGTTCCTTCAGAGGTTCCTTCAGAGCTTGCATAAGTCAGTCAAAGCATATACTATGTATATACATAGCAATCAGTTGTCATCCGTTTTGATTTTCACTCTCACTTGTACATGAATCTGAGCATTTATGAACTCCAGATCATTTTTTCATTGTGCCATTTTTGTACAGTAGCCGGTTAGCATGCTAGTTAACTCCTGTCATATTCTGTATTGTTGTACTAGCATTCATGCTAATTTATCATTGATCTTAAATGTTGCCACTAAACATTCAGATTCACTTTGACAAATGGAAACTGTATCAAAATTGTGAATTTGTAACTTTCTTCCCAAACGGGTTTGGTTCGTGAATCTGCTGCTCATCAACAGGTGCGACCCGACATGACGCGTCACGAATCTGCCTGTCATGCTCGACATAATTATGTATTTAAGTTTCCTTCACAATAAAATCTGCAATTATTATTGTTTTTTGAGCCACGATGTTGTCATTGTAATTTCTGTTCTGAGACAATAAAGCGCTGGTTTGAACTGTTTCAACTAAATTTATTACAAAACTCAATCTTTCATTATGAAACTGTCGTATACAGAAGCGTCAACATCTGATCCGATCTGTGCGCAATCCACATAATAAAATGCATTACCTTTGTGTTAAATTTCGATGTAAAGCTAAACAGCTTCTCAAAACCTGTACTTTACTTAAAGTAAAAAAACAGATACCGTGCCACTAAATACAAACGTCCCATCTTACCTGCGAGGCTTCGTGTTGGCCATGTCAACAATTTTCAGCGAGTTGAAAACATCCACTGGTGCGATTCTTGTCGAAAACAAAACACAAAGCGATCTCAAGACCGCTGACATTTATCCACACATGCCATTGTCACGTATGTGTCTGTAAAAGCAGACTTTTGTACAGGCAGTACAAAAGTCACATCCCCGGTGGCCCTTATGCAATAAATAAGAGCAAAAACAACTCCCCTAATACTAATAAAAGCTCAAAACGTGCTTTTTTCAGAGCAATCGCACATCGGTAAAGGCATCAAATAAATAAACGCGTATCTGTGTTAGTCTAGCCCGCCTTGAACACACACACCCCTCCGTTTTGTCACTCTGTTTTTCTTTCACTCGTTCCGCTTCATTTTTTTGTCCATCCCGCCGAATCTCGCGCCCCGCCTCCTTCCGAGGACGCGTTTGAATCTGCGCACGCGCCCTCGTCGCCGATTGGCGGGAGACAGAGAAGGGCGGAGCCGCGCACTCACGCGCCTGGTGTGCGAAGCGCGGGGACGATCGTTTGCGTTTTATTAATTGACGCTAAATACAAACTCCAGTCAACATGCTCGCTTTTAAAACAGTATATTGTGGTCAATTACAAAACAACAAGAGAATAAAGGATGGAAGGAGGAAAGAAAAAGAAAGAAGAGGGGACGAGTATTTTCATGTTACTTTGAATTGTGTCCGGTCGTGTTTACGTCTTACGAAGAGCGTCACGTTTGAATCACATTGTAATGTTTTAAGTTAAGAAAAAATACATATTTTAAGAAAAGTAATTAAAAAAAATAATAATTAAAAAATTTATATTTTAAGTTTAAAGAAAAACAAAGTTCTTAGTGAACTTACGAGCCATCTATTATGAGTACATGCTGCCCTCTCGCGGCTATTCGTGATTATTTGGAGATCGAACAGACAAAATTCACAGACGTAAGAACAGATCTAGTTCTTACTTACCATAACCACTATATATATATATATATATATATATATATATATATATATATATATATATATATTAATGGCAACAATTTCTGGATCATCTAGCCCAGTCCGGACCTATTTTAATACTGTACCTGGTAATACATGTAACATAGTTCAGTGCCTGCCGTCTGTTGAGCGCTTGTCTGGTTGTTTTAAGGTCTTTTTGATGTTGTCGTTTGTTTTGTTTTTGTTTTAATAAAACAATTGCAAAACATAGGAAAGCAGATCGCCTGTCTGTCGCTAGATGGCGCTGTTATTCTCCTTTACTCCATTATTTTCGTCCCCGTTTTTAATCGCGCGACTGTTTGTTTCGGAACTTCGGATCAAACGTCACCGCGTCTTTCACGAGCGGCTTATTGATCACAGCGCTGACGTCGATGTGCGCAATGGTTTCAGTCGAGCCGGCTCAATGCTCGCTTCCCCGACACGCCGAGTTTGATTTCTGAATCGCTGAACTTCCTTCGCCTCTCGACACGTCACTGATTTCGGCTGGATGGAAAGAGTGAGAAAAATAAGGCAAGTTATGATTTTCTTCCTATTGAGAAACATGCAGCACCTAAACGGCGTCCGGGATGGTAGCAGGTTTCGGGCTGTAGCGGTTTAAATCTGTGCAAGAGTACACAATGTCCATTACGTAATAAAATATTTATTTATTTATTTTAAGCCGATGCAAAACTCAACAAATGCAGCGCTTTACCAACACAAGAAAATACAGTGTAAGCTACGGTCACAATGAGGGTTTATTTTTCCCTTTTTGTTGGTTGGTTTCATTCTACAATAAAAAACAAGAGCGTTTCTAAGCGTCTGACAATGTAAGTAAGTTTGAATTTACAAGCAATAAAGTACAAACAACAACTTTTACTGCATATGCTCATTCACCAGTATGTACATTATTTGTTATTTTTGGCATATTGTGGCAATTAACTAATGCATTCCTACACTATTTCTACAAGAGAGCACAATTTGTTTTCTTTACTGTATTTTGTTTGTTGCATGGAATAGTTGCTTATGGGAAATGAAACCATGAACCACACATGTATGACAGTCTTAGTTATTCAGTATCTTTGAGCAACAACCTACAAGTGTTGACAGCTGAAACAGATTTGACCAGCCGGTGAAATATTCACCAGACCTTCTATTAAGTTTTTATTGGAAGTTAAACTTTCCTGTGTTTTATCGCACATACTAACACTACCATTAGACTTTGGTTTCCCTGACACACATGTCCTACTTCTGTATTGCATTTCATTGTTACTTAGAATTGAATAGTGTAGGATTACTCCTAATCTGTGATGAAACAGAAAGAGGTAAGGACATACCTGCACAGCATGAAAGCAGATTTTAATGTGTGTCATGTCAGAGCGAGTTTGTATATGATCTATATTTTCTCAGACCTGTTTAATTACCTGTTATCTTACCTTCCATTTTAACAATGAATTGTCTTTGTAGTTGTATGTGCCGAAAGCTATTTGTTGTGTGGTGTGTCTTTGTATTGTATTGCTTTTCCCCATATATGGCTTTCAAAGGGATCTTTCATTTCTCAGGCCAACCCAGCTTCAGCAGAACCCAGCTTCTATTCTTAGTTTTATTTATTTAGTTTTATCTGTAACAGTCTTTATCTGACTGTACGTTATGCTTCCTGGTCGCTGATCTTTACAGAACAAACACAACAGGTTGTATACAGGGAAATCATTAGGTTACAGGACAGGACAGTGCATTTGTTGTCAAATTTAAGACTGTATCTAATTCTAGAATTCTCATACATTTCCAACACATTTGAATCAGCTTAAACAGCCCTACAATTCTTGATTTGTTGACTGCCTGGGCAAATAAACCTGCAACTTTCTTTCAGGGTCAGAATAATGTCAAAAATACAGACTGCAGTGATATGTAAACTAACTATGTTATCTCATCTGTACACATTTGGTTTTCCTCGCAGTGTCATGCAATATGATAATATGGTAGAGGTACAGTAGGGTTTACGACAGTGCTTGTTTTAAACAAAAAACTACATTTTATTACAAGTAAAGGAACTCATTATTTTCAGGAAATTATTTTTGCTTCTTTGTTTGCTTGGTGCATTGTTTTTAAAGTGGGTCACAGAATGTTTTTTGTTTTAACATTCCAAAATAATGTTTCATAGATTTTTGGAATATAGTAACGCTTTTCTTTACTGTTTGTCAAAGAAAAACATCAAAATTAGTGTTTTCCCCCACATGCAAAATTGCGTAACATTCATCCAGTGATATTTGCGAGTTTTCTTTAAAGTGTTTACATTTTCAAGCTAATAGTGCTTAGACTGATTTTTTTTTTTGTGCTTCATTTTTTTTAAACAAATTTATGATCAAACTCAAGCATTCAAAAGGCTTTGTGTTTCTACATGCAGTCATTATTCTCAAAAGTTTCTCAAAGCTGCTACGGATAAGCTCCACCTGCTCTTTAAATCTTCATCTTATAGGTTCAATTTAGAATTATCTAAAAATACTCCTCTCCCTCGGAGGGAAAGGAGAATGTCGGCCACCCAGCGAGGCAGCATGTGTTTCGTTTGACAGACGGAGTATGTGGAAGTGGCATATGAAAGAAGAACGTCCCCTTTGCAACCTCCCAGTCAGAGAGAAACAGAGAGCAGGATGAAAGAGAGAGAGGAAATGAGAGGTGGAGACTCATCTCCTGGACGCCCACACTGAGGCTCCTCTCTGTGCTTATGCCACACTTGATTAGTGACTCTCTGAGGGGCCTTTTTCCTCTCATGCAAAGCCCAAACCACCCTCTGGAGCAAAAGTGGATACACCTTCACGAACCGTCAGTGGTAGTAGTACCTCTTTTTATGCTCCGGTATGTTTGTGTTGTCCATAGGGTCATAATGGAGAGTTCTGATCAGATGGAGGTGTGTTCCAGAAGCAGGGGATCATTCTGAGGACCTGTTGCATCTGTGAGAGGTTGCTGGTGAGTCTCCGATTATAGGAGTCTTCAGGATGGAAGATTTACCCAACTGTCCCAATGTTAGCATTCCCTGCTACAATGAGCAGAGAGACAAGAAGAAGCGTTATACTGTGAGTCACATGACCGCTACACATTGTGAAAACACATTTTTTTAATTTGACTTATTGGCATGAGATTGTAAACTTTCTACTTCTTGTTGTTTTGTTAGGTTTACAAAGTAATGGTCAATGTTGGAAGACAAGAGTGGTTTGTATTTCGAAGATACGCTGAATTCGATAAACTGTACAACACAGTAAGTGATCAGTTTGTACTAAATGTGTTTTAGTACAAAAAAGACACAATGCTAAGCATGATACGATCCTTTATTTTAGTCCATGTAAACATCCATAAACATACCAAACTTGGCAAGAAGTAACAGGATTCAGTGTTTAACAACCTAACAACATATACTGTCTGTTTTATATACTGTAGGTTTTAAGTTTTAAGAGCTCTGATAAAATATTTACAAACAGATATTCAAGGAGAGTATTAAACTGTTATTTTTTTAAAACTGTATGCAAAATATTTTGCAAGAATATTTTTGGTTGTACAAAATATATATAATTTTTCTTCTGCAGTTAAAAAAACAGTTTCCTGCTCTGAATTTGAAGATTCCTGCGAAGAGAATATTTGGAGACAACTTTGATCCAGGTACTTTTAATGGAGGAAATTGTTCCTGTTACCATAGTAATCCTGAGACTCAACAGTTCTACATACAGTTGTATATACATATTTTGTAATATTGTTGACCTCATTGTAACCCTTTGTGTTCTCATGCATGTACGTTAGTGACTGTATTAAGTTTAATAGAGATCATGTGAATTTGACAAATTAGATTATCCAACAGTGTTCCATACAGAAAGTCAACCATGGTAAATCCGCCTTGCCCCAAGCCTATAAAATCGTTGTTTCTGTTGAATCTTACATTATGCTTTCAGACAGTCTGGCAACAAACATTCTGTGAATCTTAACCATATGCATTTTTGTTTGGCCCATGCGTGACCAATTATGTGACCGGCATGTGGTTAAGTTATTTTTTAATGCAGAAATCATGGGCCAAGTAATTGAAATCACATGCAGATATTGTTAACATGTTCTAAAGCTAAACTACATTATTATCCATAGCTAAGATCTCTCTCTCTCTCTCTCTCTCTCTTTTTGTCTCTCTGTCGTTCATCCTCTTTCTCTCTGGATAATTGCTGTCTCTTTGGGGAACATCAGTCTATTTATCTGGGGCATATTTTACAGTAGCACCGTATGCTTCACTGAGAAACTGAGAACAATGTGTTTTCATTATGCCTCACAGACAACAGCCAAGCCATCTATGGTGAATGCAAACCATATCATTGTGCAAAGAAAAATGTATAGTCTTAACTAGTCTTAAAGTCTTTTAAGAAAGTAACAAACACATCACATATCCTGTGGATGCACAGCCTTTGACACCATCAACAATCAATCACTTCTGTATTTTCGCAAAATTTGTCTGTTACATGGTCTATGTTAAATTGTAGTAGATGCCAACATGCACATTTTGACTGACATACCCTCATTCTTAAAAAAAATCATGAACAAATGAATGCAAGGTCCCAAGCCACGTAACAACTCAGACTGCCTTTAATACAGGTTTACTTCCTACAAGTATAAACTTTAGTTGAGTTTCCACAGTTTGTTGTGTACTGTGAATTTCTTGGCTACAGGAAACGAAAAGACATTCAGAGACTAAAACTGTTCGTTTTCTTATTCAGCCTGTCATGTTGATAATTTTGCTTATGGTTGGACCTGTGCAGTTTATGGTATTAATTTCCTTGATTATTCTTTTGTCATAAGCTGATTCATATGTTTTCTTTATATATTTTCAGAGTTTATTAAACAGAGAAGAGCGGGGTTGCATGAGTTCATTCAGAGGATTGTTTCTCATTCGCAACTCTGCAAGCAGTGAGTATATAAACACAGTTACTTTCAGGTACTATCAACAACCCAGCATACAGGTAATGTTGTCAGTGCTGTAAAAGTGGCCGACGTGCTGTAAAAGTTCTCAAAGTTATCAAAAATGTTCTTGCAGTAATGTAAATACAACGTTACGTTAGTGTTATATTATCTTAAATGTTATTCTAAAGTTGTTAATGAAACATTTTAAAAAGTTAAAGGTTTAAAAAAACTGGACATTTTGAATGTCCCTTGAACAGTTTTAATGTTTTCGTCACTTAAAGGAAACATTCTTACAACCTAAAATTGTTAGCTGTAAATGATATTGTCAGTGCATCCAGATTTATGTTAATCTTTTTGAGCGGGCTTTGCGGTGGAAACCAGCCACAAGTACATATCTCTCTGAACTTTTAGTACAAAGCCAGTTTGATTGTATTTGACATATCTGTGCCAAATAAAAGATGCTTCTTTTTGATTCAGTGTAATGTTCACTATGGTTACGGTTCTGGTTACAGAGTGCTGTTGATGTTAGCTCATGTTTCTGCACACAGCTGTGCCTTTGTGTTTTCTCAGTCAGACTTCTAACATGTGAATGTTCACCCATTTCAAACACACAGTCCTGATGTTAAAGACTTTCTGCAGATGGACAAATCGAGAAACTTCTCGGACGCATCAGAGGATGAAGATGACAAGGTTGGTATTTGAAATAACAACAGCTTTTTAGTATATGATGGCGTTATAATAACAGACCAATAACTTGGTCTTTTTGTTCTGAGAGAAATTTGTCTCTTTGTTTGTTAATTCGTCTCTTTCGTCACTTGTTTGGTTTTGAATTTAGTCATTCCTTTGTCTATTTTTCTCATGTCTTTCCCAGAGTAACTCTACCTCTAGAAACATTAACCTGGGGCCATCTGCGAATCCACAGTACGTGTTTTATCATAATACATTTTTATAGACTATAATATATGCAGATTTAGGTTATTGCTTCATATTGACATAAACACCATATATTGATTAAATTGGGAAATATACAACATCAGATAATGTAAATATTGGTACACATGCCTTTTTATATGGTTAAGTTACAATTATAAGTTACAATTTGTTTTTCCCATAGTGCAAAACCCACTGACTTTGACTTTCTTAAAGTCATAGGAAAAGGAAGCTTTGGGAAGGTAAGTTTATTGTTATTATTTTTAATATACTTTATTATAGTGGAACCTAACAGGAACCTAAAGTTCCTGTTAAAGCTTTCACTTAGTTTGGTAGGAATATTGGAACCATGAGTATGTTTAGCACACAGCATGTTTTGTTTACTGAAGGCTCTGAATGTTACTGAGCTTTAATAAATTCTCTGTTTAGTTTTCTGTTCAGCGTTT
Organism: Chromobotia macracanthus; assembly: GCA_036877525.1. NCBI lineage: Eukaryota > Metazoa > Chordata > Actinopteri > Cypriniformes > Botiidae > Chromobotia > Chromobotia macracanthus. The sequence goes on along the minus strand of JAZGTH010000098.1, from coordinate 214,031 downwards.
AGTTTCAGGCTGTGGACACTCCATTTAGGATGTGAAAGTTTTTCAGTTTCAAAAGTCACAGAGCTTATCTCTTTGCTTGCGTTTAGCCGTAGTGGAAGTTGGAAGTTTTGCTAACCCACTGTGTCCTTTCTCGCCCAAAGGTTCTCCTTGCAAAGAGGAAACGAGATGGGAAGTATTACGCCATCAAAGTCTTGCAGAAGAAGGTCATTTTAAATAGGAGAGAGGTAATTGAATGACATGCAGGAAAATGGCAGGTCCCAAAAAATACAGTACCCTCCATAAATATTGGGACAGTAAAAAAAATATTGCTCTGTTTGCTATGGAGTCAAAAAAAAACTTTTGTGATTAAAAGATGAATATCTTGAGGCAAAAGTACAAAACTGGCTGTTCAACACAAACATTTTACCAGTTTAGAGGAACAGCAGAGTTTCATCCCTCTATCTAATGTTTGGGACAGTTGGCTCACAATTGTGTTTCTAAGTGATCAGCTGTCCTGTTGCATTGTTACATTAAAAGCAGGGACTATGTAGTATCAGTTCTGTTTATTGCTTCTGCAGTCTGAGTCTTGCGTTCGGTGAGAACACTTATAAGCCAAGATGAAGATGAGGAAGCTGACTGACAGAAAAGCAGTGACAATGTCCAGAAATATCACATTTTGTATTTTGCCTCATATTCATCATTAACCATAAAAGATTTCTTGACTCCACAGCAGACAGAGCAATTTTTCTTTACTGTTCCAACCCTTATGGAAGGCACTGTATATTAGGAAATATTTATCCCATTTTAAAATTAAAAATGTATTCATTCTTTTCATGCCAGCAAAAGCATATCATGGCTGAACGCAATGTGTTGCTGAAGAACGTTAAACACCCCTTCCTGGTTGGACTGCATTATTCCTTTCAGACAACAGACAAGTTATACTTCGTCCTGGATTTTGTCAATGGTGGGGAAGTGAGTATTTGTTGACAAAAGATAAAGTAGCAAACTTATTCCCAAGGGTGACATCTGATCTATCACCATGCCACAAAAGCCACTGGTTGGCAGAGGAAACCGATATGTTATAAATAAAGCTATTGTTGACAACAGCATTTTTCTTAATAAGGAAATTATGGGGCTGGTCATGTGACTTGTAAATGAGATGGTCAAGCCAATGCATGACTGTGGTTATTGTATTTTCCATTGTATTTGAATTATAAACAAGCTTAGTTAAATATATTAAAACCAATAGTCCGACTTCCTCCTTTTAGCTGACCACATTGGAAATGTCAGCTATTAAAAAAACCCAAATTTTCATAGACATACTATAGGACAGCCTGCCACATTCTACAGGATGTAATAGGTGGAATGACTATTTGACATTTGAAAAGTTTAGTTTTGCATTTGCTCAGATTAAAAACAAATTTCTCTCATTACAGCTTTTCTTTCACCTTCAAAAAGAGCGAACCTTTCCTGAGCCCAGAGCCAAGTTCTATATTGCAGAGATGGCGAGCGCTTTGGGGTACCTGCACTCTCTTAACATTGTTTACAGGTACATGCAGTTTTTCTTAAGAATCTGTTATTTTCTAATTGTCAGGTTGGGACGCTCTTAGATGATAGTTAACTGTTTAAGTGTATGTGAATTCCTAAAGGCACAGCCATTGTCTTCCATTGTACGGACACAAAACCACCAAGACATTTCTCAGAATAGCTTCTTTTGTTCCACAGATAAAAAAGTGTCATACAGGTTTTGAATGACATGAGGGTGAATAAATGGAGAAATTCTCATATTTGGGGAACCATCCTTTTGAACATGCTGAAATTTGGTAAATAACCATGTTAGCCCAGTCTACTTTCATAGGGTGTGTCAATATATAGCTTTAGCTTTGCTTTTGTGTGTATTTAATACATTATGAATTGCCTTCATATCTGTTATAATATCTGGAATTCATTGTCTGTGCGTTTTCCTGTGTAACTTGGAGTTGAATTGCAGTTGAATTGTTTCATGACTGAAAACATGCATCAGAATTTTCTTACACTTAAATCACAAGTTAAGTGTTACTGTGTTTCTAGGGATTTGAAACCAGAAAATATCCTGTTGGACTCTAAAGTAAGCATACCTCTTTTTTTACTTTTATCATAACCAGAGCATAGCTGAACATAGTTGTCAGGGTTCCAGAGTATAACAAGCATAACAAAGGTTCTTGATTTCCAGAGATGAGGTGATCATCTGAGCACAAGCGTAGCTTTAGCCGGCCAAACAAAATATTACAGAGAAACCTGAGAAAAACAGAGTTTTATTTTAATTTGTAAGAATGCTTGATATTAGATCATGTTTATTTGCTCATTTCCTACAAAATCTGAGAAAACTGTGAGAAGTTTACAGGGTTTGGCCAATACTGCAGTCAGACAAAAGATTCTTTGGCTCTGAGGAAAAATAGACCTTGTGTGTTGGGGACACGGGTCCTGAAAGTGTTCTTTTGTCTCTAAAGGGGCACGTAGTCTTGACTGACTTTGGACTGTGTAAGGAAGGCATCTCCCAGGCAGACACAACCACCACATTTTGTGGGACACCTGAGGTATTGTATAAATATAATATATAGCATATTCTTGTAATGACTTGTGTTTGTGCGAGAGAGAGTACTTTTTGATCAGCTGGATGAAATTTAGTCAGTCTGGTCTGTAATTAGTTGCTTTATGTATGGAAAAAACAGCTCGTTGTGATTGTTATATATTTAAATGGTCATGTGCTCAATTAGACTTACTGTAACCTGTTTGCTGTTTCTTCAGATCAGATTATGTTTACATGTATGCATTTGGCAGACGCTTTAATTCAAAGCGACTTACAGTGCATTCAAAGTTTACATTTAATCAGTACGCATCTTCCCTGGGAATCAACCTCATAACCTTAGTGTTGCTAACACAATGCTCTACCAGTTGAGCTACAGGACCCCTGATTAACTGAAAATGTACTCAACAGCTGAGATCATTTGATGATAATGATGTTCTCGTTGTTTTGACAGTATCTAGCTCCTGAAGTTCTCCAAAAGCAGCCTTATGATAACACAGTGGACTGGTGGTGTCTGGGTTCTGTGCTTTATGAAATGCTCTATGGGCTTGTAAGTTACCAGTAGACCTTAAAACTTGCTGGATGTCACTGGATTCATGAGTGAAACTTAACTTGTATTACCTTTATGCTCTCAACAGCCTCCATTCTACAGCAGGGACACACATGAGATGTATGACAACATTCTTCATAAGGAACTAGTAATGCGCCCTGGGGCCTCCACAGCTGCCTGGTCTATACTACAGGCCCTGCTGGAGAAAGACCACACCAGGAGGCTGGGCTACAGGAAAGACTTTGTGAGTTCTTTAGGATGTGATGCGTTGTTACATCACCCCCTTGTGGAGCATTTAGTCCAACATTTCAGTAGTGTTTCAAAGATCTAATAAATGGCAGAGGTTCTGCAATATACATTACCAGCCAAAAGTTTAGAAACACTAACTCATACTTAGTGTTAAATAAATAGTTTTTCCACATTTTAGGATAACAGTAATCTCATAAAAAGTATTAAATAACACAATGTAACTTTGGGAGTTTATGTTGTGACTAAAGATAATTCAAAAGAAAGTAAATTAGGTTCTATTCTAGCATCTTCAGTGTAGTCACCTGTTGCCTAGAATTTACAAAAATGTTTTCTTGACATTTTATTACCCAGTTTCTATAGTGTCACAGTAAGATGCTTTTTAAACAGTTTTGAAGGTAGTTTCATCTATTCTCAATATTTGGTACAAATCATTCATTTAAAAAAATCTTTTAAATAAAATGTAATTTTCTAATGACAGAAGGTAATATATTGGAACAATTATAGTCTTTTGCAAAAGTAATTACAAACATTTAAGTGGGCTTTAAATTAAAAGACTTTTAAGATTAAAAGTCTTTTAGTCTTAAGATTTTTAAGATCATGAAAAACACTTGTCTCAAGTGTTTTCTAAACTTTTGAACAGTACTGTAGTTGTCTAGGAACTTGACTCATGTATTATATGGAATACAATTGGACTATTTTGAACTGAAATGTGAATATCTTGGAAATTTTTGAAATTTTGGAGGGCAAAATGCTTGGTATGTTGTCGTGATCCTGTTTTAATCTTTCCAGAATGAAGTCAAAGCACATGAATTTTTCTCATCCATCAACTGGGATGACCTTGAGCAGAAAAAAATCCCACCCCTGTTTAGCCCTGCTGTGGTAAGACAAAATGACTATTTTACTGTTTCAAACTGTGTCCATACCAGTCAAATCTACACATGCTGCTCTCGCATGCTGACTGGGACTGTAGTGTGATAGACTTGCACTGTTATACTGTAACTTATTTAAAACACTCTCTGATGTTGTCTTGCAGGAATCCCAGTATGACATCTCAAACTTCGATCCAGAATTTACAGAGGAAACTGTGTCGAACTCTGTGTGTGTCTCATCAGGGCTATCAATAGTTAATGCTAGTGTCATGGAGGCTGATGATGCCTTTTTGGGATTTTCATACGCTCCGCCATCAGAAGATTCTTTCTTGTAAGCTTGATGCTACAGCTAACGGTGATTTACATGAGATGGCTGTGCTGTGATCACTCACTGATGTAAGGGAAGAATTTGACCAGCGCCGCATCCCGGCAGAGGGCAGACCCTTGTGTTTGTTAACAGAAACAGTGCATATACCTTTTGGGATGCAGGTGTTTCAAGCTTTATTTTAATGCTTAAATAACAAAATATATTTTGTATAACATGGAACGCCTTACCTGAGACGTAGCTCAGGAGCTGAGGTGTTAAAATTGTTTCCATCAGAATTATTTTCTATGGTTCAGGTTATTCGTATCATGGAAAACTGGATGGTATTTGTAAACTTGAGCATCCGCTTTGTCACATTGCTTGTTTCCTTGTCTTACATCACATTGCCTATAATGTGCAGTATATGGACAGTTGTGTTTTTGTAGTTTAGTCTATTATGAGAAATATGCATTCCATATTGTGTCAGCAGAAGCAAATGCGTTGCTGTCTGGCACATCAAATTTATATGCGTATCGTACTGTTTAATGTAATGTATGCGTTGGAATCATAAAATGAGCATTACTGTATGCTGCATTGCAAATTCAAAATGAATTACATTGTACAGTGTGCCTTTTTATTTGAGCACTTGAATAGTTACAATGACCCAAACTTGTTTTTTACTAAACATAGTGCCTACTGACATAAGACGTGAACCATAAATGATGTACAAGCAAGCACTCTTTTTTAAGTCATTTATTGAATATTCATACGTATCATTTGCATATATTTGCATATATTTTCGTTCATATGAAAGACACTGACAATCTAAGTCTCTAAAAGAAGCGATATTAATATATTTAGAAGTGCAGGGCTATGTAAACTCACTGACGAGTTTAATGCATAAAAAGGTTTGTTTATAAGCATTAAAAAAGGTAATTTTTCATTTAGATATGTTTATGTATTTTACTTCAGTGAACAGATGCCCACCCTGTTGTGCTAGTATAAACATTAGCTTATTATCCTTTACATTCTTTAAAAGATAACAAACTGACTAAACAAATGGGATTATCTTCTGCGAACACAAAAAAACATAAAAATGCATTTTTCCACACACATACATACACTGTAAAAAAATAACCTTGCTGCCTTTTTTTATTTAAATATATATATATAATATATATACAACCCCAACCCCCAGAATTTTGCAAATCTCATATACCCATATTTTATTCAGTAGAACATAGACAATGTATTTTGGAGGGCTTTGTCATTGCTGTGACACGTGTCACCAAATAACACACAAGGGGCCAGATTTCTCCGCTCAGAAGAAAATGTTCATGTACCTGGTGCAAGTTATTCCTTTTAAAATTGACTAGTATGAAAATACTTAAACCAAATGATTAAATGTGTAGAATGTAAAATTTGTTAACATTAGTTAACGCGTTAGTTAACGTACTAACAATGAACAATATATTTTTGCAGCATTCATCTGTCTTTGTTATTATTAGTTAATACCAATACAATTCATGTTAGTTTATTGTACATTAACTAATGGTAACAGATACAACGTTTGGTTTAAAAAAAGCATCCGTAAATGTTGAAATTAACAAACTAAGATTATTAAATGCTGCAGAGGTGTATAGTGTTCATTTGTGTGTACAGATAAACAGCTTGTTAAACTGATTCATGTAAGAGTAGTGAATGTTTCATGATGTTGCTCTCTTAAGATATTAGCCTGTCTCCCTTTTTCTCAGAGGCTGGCCTAAGCTCATTTCCTCTATCCTAAATTATTCTCCTTTTCTCCTATGGTATTTCAAGTAATCTTTACCTTTAAACCAACCATTAGGAACCAATCCAGTTGGTCTGTAAGTTGATCACTGATTAACCTGGTTTTCCTAAAGAACATGATGCCAAACCAGAGAAGCCAAATAAATAAACTGGTTAAACATCCATTCACCGTATCCTTCAGTGTTAGATTGAGTGTTCCTGTCTCCTTTAATAATGCTTTTCAGTTAGCCAACATGAGAGGTCATAAATTCTCTGGACTATATTAGCATATTTTGTTGACCTAGTATTAGTCTGGAATTCAATACACCAGGCTCCAGTTACTGAACACACGTTAATAAACGTAAGGTACACTCATTAGTTGGTACAAGTCATAGTGGGATCATTGTTTAAAAGAGCCTGCAGTGTTTCTCTTGGCAGCCATGTAGGTGGTGAGTGTTTCCTAAATATTAATTAAGAACCAGCCCCCAACTGTCATTGTTTTGTTTCTCTTCATGTTATTAGATGAACTGTGTGACTATGAGAACTGGCCATCTGTACCGAGTTGTACAGATTCCAGCTCATGTGCCCTGTGTCCAGTGGCCCAGGTCACCTGGAGTGTAGAGGCTGGCAGTGTCTAACCATGGCACCCCAAATGAAATGTCTTGTTATGACTTTGATGTTATAAAAACAACCAACCATATTCACAGCATGTCAAAGTCACTTGCTTTGGACTTCCGTTCACAGGCCCCGGTCTAGCTAGTGACAACTTCCAGAACCCGCTGGCTGCCTCAGCTTGTTCCCCATGGAGGTTCACTGCCCTTGTAGCCAGCTCATTTGGTTCCCTTGTAGCCAGCTCATTTGGTTCCCTTGTGATCCGCAAAGTGAAGCTAATCCAGATGCTCACAACCACCTAGATGTGCTTGCTTTCACCAGTGACACACCAATTAATGACAGGTCTAGGTTTTTCAAGTACAATTTGTTTTTGATGATGGTCATCCACAGTTTGTCGACTATGAATCATCCCAGCTAACAATTTTAGGTTATAAGAACATTTCCCCAACTTTTCTATTACGCAACAAAAACATTACAAATGTTACTGCTAAGCAAAGTTCTGGGAATGTTCAAATCGTCTAGTTTTAAAGACGTTATATTAATGTTATTGCTTGGTTATAAGAAAGTTACTAGACTGAGAGACCCGGGTTCAAGCCCCAACTCAAGCACCTCTAGTACTGGCTGTAGATCAGCAAAAGACCATGTTTGGGGGCAATTGTGGCCTACTGGTTAAAGAGGGTTACAGCTGGTTAAAGTTAAAACAGAAGGTTACTGGTTCGATTTTCAGTGTTGGCAGGAAAAAACTGAGGTGCCCTTGAGCAAGGCACTTTACCCCCAATTGCTGCCCACTGCTCTGGGTGTGTTCACAGTTTGAAGTGTGTTCTGACCAGCAGATCTCCTTTCCCATCCAGTGTAACTTCTGAGCACTAGCTGATGTTGCCTCCCCTTCCAAGAAAACAGTCAAATGTGATAATGCATGTTGGGTTCTGTGGCGTGTTTACAAGTTACAATCAAACTTGGTTTTTCCTCAGAGAACATGTGAATGTTATTTGGGAAATTTTACAAGCATACATACCAAAAGACTGTGATAACTGTAAAAGGAATTCTGGAAGGCTTAGCAGATGATTCCGCCTCTTTCTGTATTTGGAAACAGTAACCAGACAATGCTGTCTATTTTAAGAGAGTTCCTTATGCCTGTTTGTGTCAATAGCTAAATCTCACTTCAGTTATTTAAAACTGAGATACTTTCATTTTCTCCACCAATTTGCAGGAAGATATAGTTTCACCGCAGTTGCTTATCTTATAGTAACTGTAATTATTTACTGTAAATATAGGAAATGGGCTCAGTTCCTCTACATCTTACAGAGGTTTTGGGTCTGGTAGTCCAATGTTAAGAAACAGGCAGCAATCCTCCCCTATATTTCAGCTGCTACTCATTTAGTATAGATAGGAGGATGTTTTTTTGAGTTCATTGAGGTAGTGTACAAAATCAGATAATAGGCATCTTATGGATTTCATTTTTTTAGTACTGGGATCATGCAAGGTTTAACATGAGACGTGAGGTGAGCCCAAAATATTACATATTTTATCCTGCTCAACATAATGCTTCTATCTCACTTCCATTAAACGGCTGTAAGCACTGCAGTTTGTTATGGGCTAAATAATTAAAAACAAATCAGCAAAGTACTGCCATATTTTACCACTAGAGGGGAGCAGTCACAAGACAAGTGACAAGACAGCACTCAAAACTTAGTTGGTGCTAATCGTTTTTAATATTATATGGAAGTATTTTGAGAAAAACTTTCGTTCACTTTGACTCAGTTCAGTTTAAAACTGATAGAAATATTATACTTTCCGTAAAGAAATTGTTGACCGTGAAACAGATTAGCATAGATTTCCTCATGTTTAATACACATCTCTTTATTTACCAGTTGTGGCAGAGGAATTGCAGTACTGCTCCACAGAAGTCATCACAAGATGGTTTGTTTCCACAAATACTCTTACAGTGAACAAATAAACTTACTACAAAATTATTTTCTAAAGTCCACTACATTTAGTAAAGGAACAAAGTAAGAAATGTATGCATTTATTTCCAACTGTACATATGCCCACAACCACCACTCTTGTCACATCAGTACAAGAGTTAAGATCAAAACAGTGGCAGTTTGCATGTTTTGGTGAGTCTGGGAATAAAACAATGTGCCTTGGGAATGCAGGGGACTCTACGCTTGTCATTGGGTGGGAAAACGCGTTTCCCTGTGCTCTCCATGACCTGCACTACAAAGATGTTACCTTGGAGGAATTCTGCAAGCAGATCTTGCACTTTGTGCATGCTTGCACAACTTGCATTGCAGAGGAACAAATCCAGGTAATACACATAGTACTACTTTGATGCATGATACTGCATGATGCATGAGTGATTTAAGCATGTTACATTTACAGCATTGACTTTGTGTTGGTTTTCTTTGGGTTGGAGTCAATGCAAGTAATAATCACTCATCTTCTGCCAGCATGCACTTTTCCACAGGCCCAACCAATGGTGCTGCTGCACGGTCTAGACAAAAAGAAGTTTGAATTTTGTTAGTTAAAATCTGGAATTGAGCTCAGTCCCATTTAAAATCTAAACATGCTTATCAGAAAGTCACAGTTTCAGCACCCCAAATCTAGTCTGATGGGTAAACGGCGAAAATGTGAAAATCATCACGGTAAGCAATTTCACCAAAAACATCCAATTAGGTTAAGTAAAACAAAGTTTACCAGAGTTAAAGCAGCAACAACCTAGTTGAACAAGAAATTAAAAAAAAAAAAAAACCAACCTTCAGGAGGCTTCCCATGTCCCCGTTTCTAGTAGCAATAATCTGGTGAGGTAAGCAACAGATAAATGAATTGGTGACATTTTTAAATGGGCTGCTGAGCAGTCAATAACTCCGCTGTTGCTTCAGATAGTCACACAACCCAATCTGGTCTGATGGGTAAACGGCGAAAATGTGAATATCATCATGGCAACAAACACTCCAACCTAAAAACACATTAAGCTACATATTGTGAGACAAACTTCTGGTACTAAGGTTATTTACAGGTTTATTTACATATATTCAGCAAAGACAAACTCTAAGCAATTACAGTATAGATACCAAGAACAGAAAGATACTATACCTATTCATGAAGATGCAGTTCTGATGTCACCCTTTTCCAGTGGCATTACTTCGATCTAGTGAGGGAAGCACAGGCCAAATGCATTAGCTTTAACCTTTAAATTGCCTATGGGACAGTCAATAACTCTGCTATTGCTTCAGATAGTCACAGTGTCAACAACCCAATCTGGTCTGATGGGTAAACGGCAAAAATGTGAGTAGCATCATTGCTATGAGCAGAACTGCTGGTACCCCACAGCTTCCTTGTCATCTTATCCACATATTTAAAACTGATAAGAGATCAGTTTAGCTACGCAAGACTTCAGTTTCTTACCTTCACAGTGGTTCTCCTCTTCGCTTGTGGCAAACATCTTCAACTGGTTCTTCTGTGGTTTAACAAAACAAGACAGATGTTGGCAGGTATAGTCTTCAAAGTAAAGAAATGGCATAAAAGGATCAGACAGATCTCCCTGATGGTCATTGGCCATTAACTACTCATCTTCTGTTTAGTCTATCGATTTTGTGCTGCTCTAAATAAGCAGCATTGAGGGAACAGCCAATGAGTGAAAAACTCAATTCCATCTCAGAAAGATTGATGAACTAGAGGTCAAAGGGGTTATGTAACAGCTTGAGAGTAGATCCTCCCGCACCAGCACAAAGATCTGGATAATGCTAGTTCAACTCAAGGTCAGGACCTTCCCCAAGACCATTATAAGACCTTATTACCTAATCCAGGCCATATAAGACCATTCCCAAAACATTAAGGCCACACAGGGGAGAGCAGACCTCATTTTGGACAGAGCAAAGTCCTGCTGACAGTACAGCAAATGGCAAAGGAGTAATTTAATCACTGGGACCGGGACACAACTGCCAAAAATGATTTATAACAGCCCCCGCTGTGATACTTAAAACCTCAGTTTTAGTTTAAAATCTCAATTTGCAGCAATATTGGCAATATACATTATTGATCATGTAGACCTGCTATCCTGTCAGGATTAGAACTTCAAGAGGTTGCAAAAAACATGTTTACAAAATTGTTTTTAAAAACTAACACCTTTTATAGCATCCTCTACATGTCTTCATACCTTTATTTGCAAAATACAGATTCACAAGTCTATACAACTGTCCAAAACGATACAGGCTGCATTTAAGGCCTGTGCAACCCTGCTGGTTAATGCACAGAGTTAATTTGCAACAGAGAGAATTGATTTTTAAGGATCACTGAGTTAAGTAATGTTAACTACAAGCATCTATAGACTTACTGAAGAGAGTCGCCATTCATTTAATTCACTTTGTGTAACTCTTCTCTGTGCAACATGCGGACTGAACACGTGGCCACACACACACGATTGCAAAATCTGCAAACGTCACGTAGAGCGATATCACACGTCACTAAAATAGTACCTATAACACTGTTAAGATATTAATCTTGAATATATCAATTGTGCTATGAACATAAATACATTTTACCTTAAGTTATACTGGTGCAAAGCGGGGCACAAACCCGCTTCGTCCACGCTTGAGAAGAAGAGAGTTAACGCATGCGCACTTCACTTTTTAAAGGAACTTCCTTGTATGTGCGCGCATGCGCGTTTTGGTTAAGGCGTGTGCGGGTTAAGCTGGTACGTGAAAACGCCGAAATGTATTTTGCTCTTACAAGCTTTTAATACAAACTTATATAAAGTACAACAACACAATAAATAATGAATCTGAAGAGAAATCCTCATATGATTGGATTGATTCTTACTGAATGGATGTTTGATGTACCATTTAGGTAGCCTACCCAAGCCTCCTATTAAAGACTATTTATTATTTTAATTTTATTTATACATTTAAACGCCCAAAACTCTCTCGAGCCACAAAATATTTTGGAGAGAGAGCCAGAAATGTAGATAAATTGAGGCTAAATTGCAGCAGATTGATAAATAAAAGGCTGTGGGTCTCACACTGAGCTAAAATTAAATATACGTAAAATGATTTAAGTATATAGGTTAAAAAACAGTGAATGAACATTGCACAAACCTTTAGTGACATGATTAAGAACTTTCAATGTTTTCAGTTTGTTATGAGAAATTTCGTTGCATGCTTTAATTGCAATATCATATGTTGTATATGTTGTATCAAGACAAACCCAGAGCATAAAAATGTTAAAAAAATAACACAAGGATTGTCACTCTACGAAGACATGCCTCATTTACATGGGAAATGTAAATCCTGAGGTTTTATAAGTACGCACCCAACATTATAAGAACACACACAACACTAAAGGGTTATAGTTTAGTAAAAAAACAAACAAAAAAAAACAATCCTAAATTAATAATAAACCTGAGATTGGTGTCATTTCAGTTCATTTAATTTTATTTTATTTATCATTCCACATGTACACTTATAACCATTCACGTGAAACAGAGGGAAGTCTAAAGAAAGAAATGGTGATATATTGTTGTGATTATGACAGACCACTTCACATGACAAATGTTAAGTTATTCACACATGCCTTTAGTGCAAATGTTGTAACAGAAAGTGCCAACAAGTACAGAACTGCAGGATACAGAAGTCTAAACAGAGACCCACCAGTACACATTTTAGCTTTAGTTAGAAAACACACACACTTGTATTAATCTTATTTACACATTTAAAATAATTAGGATATATTAATATGGACATCCACCGTGATGGCTGATAGCTTTCCAATGTAAAATCATAAAGAGAAGTTGTATTTTTCTGCGTACCACAATTTCGTTTAATATAGGCTGTAACTAAAACCATTTGGGCAATTCCTGTCGTGGGATTCTCCGAAAGTCCAGCAAGTACCATTTTAACCTTCCTGTTTGCTATTACCTCAAAATTTCTCATGTGCAAAGGTTCATGTTTGTGAGGACGATGAAGAAGATGCTCCTTGATTTTCATTTGAGTTGCCCAGAAACTGGCCAGTAGCACCGATATATAACCTTGAACGCATTGGCCATTTCTGAAAGTCAAAAGAATAAACGACAAATACAGTTATTCCATACACGTCCATAGCACGAATTTGTCATGTATAAAGTGCATAGTTAAAAACAACATTGAACTACTACAGGTTTTCTTGAAACTCAACAAAAAACAATGCAAAAGTAAAAAATAATGTAAAAAATAAAAGTGGCTTTCCAACTTTTCGCCCTACTGAAAGCTCGTGTTATAAAACAACACGGAAATGCATTCAAGACTTACTTTTACAGGATGCAAGAAACCGTCTCCTTTAAGAGAGTTTAAAGCTTCGTTTTGTTTTGTGTTGTCCCCCTCTTTCGTCCCCTCCTCTTGCAGGGTTCTCGTTAAATGCGCGATGTATGTGGTTGCCAATATCAAGACGTCAAGTTTAGATAGTTTGGTGTCCGGTGGCACAGACGGTAATGTTTTCTGCAGCTCCAGAAACGCGTGGCGGAGGGTTTGCACCCGAGTCCTTTCCCGAGCCGCGTTGCCCGCTGCGGGTCGCCCTCTCCCTCCTTGGTCACTGGACGGGACCACCCTGGAGCAAGACAGGGCCTCTGCGCGCCGGCTGTCCGCTGAGAGCGCGTCAGGATTAGGGCTTGAGTTAGGGCTGGATGCGGGACTGTCATCCATAAGTGTCACGGAACCATCACCGTCCATACGGACCGCCTGCCTTCCAACCATTGAAATAACCAAGCAGCCTGGATAATGAAACGTCCGGCGAAGTGCGCGTTAAAAAGGTGAGCAGTTTGGTAAAACCTCAAGCATGCGTAATTTATAAGGAGAATGTAAAAAAAAACATTTAACTAAGAATAATGTATTTATGTATTTTTATTTATGTATTTATTACACTGATCCAATGTATATATAATAAACATTTTATAAAGAGCGTGTTCATTTGCTCAAAGAAAAAAATAGGTAGAAATAAATGTTAGGTCAAGTAAACTATACGTGAGGAAGATATCTTATGTCAAAATAACCCTATAAACAATCTATATGTGAGGAAGATATCTTATGTCAAAGTAAAGTAACCAATAAACAATCTATTAAAAAGGGGGAAAAATTTTTTATGTAAAAAAAACAATCTATACGTGAGGAAGATTTTATGTCAAAAAAAAAAAAAAAAAAAAAAAAAAAAAAAAAAAAAAAAAAAAAAAAAAAAAAAAAAAAAAAAAAAAAAAAAAAAAACCCAAAAAAAAATCTATATGTGAGGAAGATATCTTATGTCAAAGTAACCCAATAAACAATCTATACGTGAGGAAGATATCTTATGTCAAAGTAACCCAATAAACAATCTATATGTGAGGAAGATATCTTATGTCAAAATAACCCAATAAACAATCTATATGTGAGGAAGATATCTTATGTCAAAATAACCCTATAAACAATCTATACGTGAGGAAGATATCTTATGTCAAAGTAACCCTATAAACAATCTATACGTGAGGAAGATATCTTATGTCAAAGTAACCCTATAAATAATCTGCCGCCCATATATAATACAGTGTTTATGGTTTAAATTCAATAGCTAGTTTAAGCTCTCTCATGCATTTTCAGTACAAACCTTTCAAGCAGACGCAACAGTAATGTATTTTGCATTGGTCTGAAAAGTTACTGAAAAGTTACAGGGCAACATACCTGTATTATCGTTCAGTGATGTCCTACAAACCACACGGGTCGAGGCATGAAAAAGAGCTTCGTTGCACTGCTGATCGGAGACCCCCATGCAGTGACATGACAGTACCCTTCCCGTTGCATGAAAACATGCACGACCGGACGCGCAACCGTAAATAACGCGCACTCGGTCCTCACCGGAATGAGCGCGCGAAGTCTCCGCCGCCTCTAATTTATTGGGGAGTGTTGCACCCCGGTGCAATTCATCAAAAAAGCCTTTAAAACTGCCAACTGGAGCCGGTCTTGTCGGCTTTCTCCATTATATATATACTTTCCGACGCCAGAGGCAGCATTTTTGTCCACCCTCGGTTCTTACATTGGCATGTGTGCGTTGTGCGCATCCAACTTGAGAAAATTATATAAAATATTGCTTAGACAAGAGCGAAATATAATATATATAATATAATATAATATAATATATAGAAAGATGCTCCCAGTATGGCTTTGTTAGGTAAAAACTGATGAGGTTTATCAAACTCAATGCAATTCTTTGTGTTACCATGCAGCACTTTTGCTGCCCAAAATCGTTTCGCTTCCGTTTACTGTGAAATGCTTTGGTAATCGCACGTTGCTGTCGATAATAGGGCTCTTTATTAACCTTTAAAATATATTTGTTTTATATTTTTAGCCGCAAATATACGACCGACAGCCTCATTTCCTGGGACACAGCCAATAAATAAACTCTTAACGCTGCAATCAGCTGGCAAGCGTGAGGAAGTTTATGACACTCCTAAATTAATCAGTCTGTTTTCCAAAGTCCACAAACAGGAGATGTGGGAGAATTAATTCAATTATTCATAACATGTATATCTCTGACTGCTTCTAATAAACATTGTTTTTGTAAGGATGAAGTAACAATACTGACTCCGGGCCAGTAATTATAAATCAGAGTAAATGAGGTTAAGTAAGTTTCCCTGCCTAATTACTCTACATCTTTCAGAGGTTATACCCCTGTTTTTTCAGGGGTATAACATTTCGTATACATGTTACGAAAATGTTACGAATTTTTATAATAAAAAAAATCACATCTGTTCTTGAGCTATGGTTAAGGTTGATTAACTTGTTAATGTCTAAACTGAGATGAATCCTCATAAAAATATTCAATGAATCTGACAGTGAAATTGTTATGATGTGTCTATGGCACATTGGGAACATTAAATCTACGACACATCTAATTGAAACGTGATATAGTAGTTCAAAAGCTTTAATTTAAATATCCCTATATTTACATTTACCCTATACAAATACCCTATACAT
This sequence comes from Chromobotia macracanthus, assembly GCA_036877525.1. Taxonomy (NCBI): domain Eukaryota; kingdom Metazoa; phylum Chordata; class Actinopteri; order Cypriniformes; family Botiidae; genus Chromobotia; species Chromobotia macracanthus. The sequence goes on along the minus strand of JAZGTH010000098.1, from coordinate 198,163 downwards.
TTTAGTCTAAGTCAGTGTTTAATATCGGACAACAAATATACTCAACAACACCACGAAGAATTTTATTCTTGATGATGATATTAAATGCAAATATCCACATAAAAGCTAGTTCAATTAAAATATTTTTTATTAAAGAGACCACAGCTTACTTTGTAGCGTCTAAGAGATTTCACAGTGTAGGCTGCTGTTAGTATTATTTTTTTCCCCCAAGGTCTAAATGGGAAAATACAATTTTTATTATATTGTTATTATAAATATAATATTATCTTTTCAATTCCAAAGCATGCAAGAAAATGTAAAAAATATGATGCCTTTCTGTAAATAAAGTACTTGCTGTTATTTAATAATATTCATCAACATTTGACAAAGCAAATTTATGAATACATTTCAAAACAAAACACAGACAAACAGTATCTTAAAATCTGAGGACTTAAATCAGGCAGTATATGTTTGTGTCAAGAGTATTACAGTGATATGAGGGATACAACTGCTCAGATAAATGCACATTTCTTATAAATGCCAAGGTAACAGTTGACAGAGTTTTTTTAGCTAAAATTTTATGATGAGCTGTAGTACTCATAAAAAAAATTTCTTACAAGACTAATAGAAATAAAGGAGCAAAACCTAAAGCTTAACAAAAAATAAAATATTCAGTTACCTGTGAACACAATAAAATACAGTTACAAACTAAACAGTAAACAAACAAATAAAAAGGAGAAATGCCATAGATTATCATAGATAATAAACAAACACTACATTTTTTTGTTTTTCTCAGCAAGCTAATTGTTGACTTTCACAAAAAACTAACCAAAACTACTGTAAACGTCTGGCATATTTATCAAATTCTGTCTGTAACATGCTGTACATTCACTACACGCCCTTCTGTTACTAGACCCCATCCATAACATAGCAAACAGTCCATTACCATTATAAACAACTGTCATTTAGTATTATCATGCATATTACTCATACACCAGCATTTATGCCGATTTCAGTTTTTTTCTTGCCAAGTTCAGTTCACATTCGGTTCATATTTATCATAGTTATGTCAACAAATCATTTCTGAATTTCAATGGCCACACAGTGATACAGAATTAACATGTCTGGACCACAAGAGGGGCATGATTTTTACAGTAAGATAGAGCAGCCTTAACCTTCACTCAGTTCTAAAGAAGAAGAAACTTTATTTGTAGAAGAAGAAGAAGCTGTTTATTTGTATGGGTGGGATAAATAAGACGTATTTTGGCTATCATGTCTAAGGAAAACTGAGCAGCTACATTAAACAGCTTTACTTTGACCTCTTATCTGAAATATTTTTCTCCTTTCACAGACATGATTAAGATATGCGTCTTAAGTATTTCATGCAAAAAATATAAGCATTTAAATGATATATATGTGTTTACAAAAGATAAACAATCTCCAGGCTTGTTTATCAACGCCAGATTATGTAAGGAATGAGGGAGTCTAGTTAAGACTTATCTAAGACTTATTTTTATTCATACCTTCCTCTAATACTGTCTGCTCAAACTGGGTCTGTCCGAGACATAACGGCAGGCCTATATTCTGGCAAGTTACCCAGTAAGCCTGTGTGAGAACCAGCCACAGCAAAATAGGGGTGAGTCACGTCTTTTTCTGGAACATATAGATCATGACAGATAGGACGCATGAGGCAGGCTGATGAGATATAATGGCACAATATAAATGATGCCTTGACTGTAATATCGAAATACAACGATATCTAGAAAACTCTCTTGAATACTGACTGAATAATTGTATAAAGAACAACATGGTAATTAATAGTAATTGTGCAATGCACTCAACACAGACATTTAAATAATAAAATGCCTTATTTTATTTGTGATATAAATTACACAGTATATTGAACGACATCCTCAATATTTCATTTATTTATTAATATTTAATTGATTACACACCTTCCAGAGGATAAAGTGGTGTCTCTTTTTATTAACATAATGAAACAACCATAAAAGTTAGTTATGCTCATTTTCATACCTGCAAGTGGATTGTTGATTTTGGATTGTCCTTTCCTGATCTTTTTAGCATTTCTTGAGCCTTCCAGTTTATTCAAAATTGCCTAGACAATTCATTTATTTCTCTTCCATCAAGTGTCTCTAAACATCAAAAAAAAAAAAAAAAAAAACTGTTTCTGTGCGTCACTACAGTGCAACAAATTTGCAGTTAATATATTAATTAACAGCAATATAATTAATTCAATAATATATTAATTCAAAAGAAAAACACTGCTACAAAAAAAATAGATAACAGTGAATAATACAATATATTCAAATTCAAATTCAGGAATTGGGTAAACAATTATTTTCAAAGATTAAAATTGGGTAATGAACTATTTTATTCTAAGGAAAAGTACATGTATTAACTAAATAAAAACACATACTCTGATCAGTTTATCTGTTTTCTCAACTCTCCCAAGTTTTACAGACAGTTATTAGTCTGTTCCTGTATTTAGGTTTGTAACACACTGGAATTCTGCTCAAATTCTGTAACTGCAGCTGAGATGACTGGCTACACACCGTCTCTAACTCCTAAAAGCATAAATAACAGTACATTAAAAACATAAATACATTACTAAATCATTGGTAGCCAGAGCAAATAACAGTAACAGCTTATTTAAAATATATTTGCATGCTGGAAAGTTACTGCAACCGAACAGTTTTTGTAGCACTGGGATACACTACATAAATTTAGCTGTTAAAAATGACCAGAGCATCATACTTAAGACATGGACACCACATGCAGAACACAAAACAATTTAGACTGAAATTTGGAGGGCCAACATGTAAACAAAAAATCAGCTTGTTTTAATAAATAGTGTCACAACTAACAAGGTCCCATGGGCAGTAGTCCTTAAGAATGTTGCCTGTAGTGTATGTTTATCTAAGGACACGTTAATCCAGGCTGGAAATATGAATACTCTCTGGCCCTGCTCTGATTGTTTATTGCCTTCCTGTCACGAACAAAGTCCTTCTACTATTCAGTCTGTGCACAATCAGCTCTAGCGGGACCCCGGCGAGCTGCGCGCTCTCAGGTTTTGATAAATGATCTTGTCAGGTCTGTCATTCTGAGGGCTTAGCTGGAAACTGCTCAGTGCCAAATTGCCCTCCCATGCACAGGAGTGGTGAATGCGGCCCACACCGGGTTATGATGACCAATTATGAACCTGTATTTGACCAGGGTTTCGATCCTATCTGCACTGTCTGGCCATGCGTCACTAACAGCTTCTGCGGTACCCATTTGTCACTCGGCTGACTGGCTGTCATAATCTGTTTTAAAAATCCATAATGTTTCCTCTGGAATTGAACCAAACTGTGGAAGGGAAGAAATCGATCCTTTGGGTGCTGTCATCACTGAATCAATGGTGACAAAGGGGTTGTATAAATTAAAGGAGAAATCAAAATCCTCTGACACATACATCACTATTATCAGTGGCAGTGGCTGAGAGAATTGTCTTTTCTGCTGTTGGCCAAAGTTACCACTAAGCAACTTGACAATGTTTACTGCTTAGCAGTATTTACAGTTACATTCAGGCATTTAGCAGACATTTGTTTCCAAAGCCACTTACAGTACATTGAAGTTATACAATTTATCAGTAAGTGTTACTTGAGAATCGAACCCACAACCTTTGCGCTGCTAATGCAATGCTCTACCAATTGAGCTACAGTCATTAAAGATATCAATAACAAGGAAACAGAAAATTCCTTTCCCTAAAAAGTTAGTTTTGTAGTTTTACTGAAAGGTAGCTATAAGTTTGAATCAAACCATTTAAACCGAGAGGTATTAAGTGTATTACGGAGGAAAATCAATTCAGTGAGGAAGGGGAAAACTTGTGCTTGTTTAAACTGTCAGCAGAAGTTGTCCCTGGAGAGCAGCCCGCTGATTTGTTAAATAATTCGGACCCTGTGTACGCTTGGAGACTGCTGGCAGGATTTGTAGGATTAGGTTTTAACACTCCTCCCCCCAACAATCATTTCACACTTCATAGGATTATACCACTTTGTCATATTTAAAGCATTTTCTTACAAAATTAGCCATTAGCCTTTAGCATTTTTAATGGATTTATGGAAATGCAACCAAGTTCACATTTCACCTGTATGTCCTGTAGCTGGTTATCGGCAGCAAAAAGATCACTCAATTTTTTGAGAGGGGCCGAGTCCAGTATTACATCAATGTTATTTTTGCAGATGCAATGCACAGAGATTCCTCATAAGATGAAATTTTATATTATCATTAGACATTTAAAGCTGAAACCAGTCCGGGTGAATCAATGAAGATTTCACTGCAGTAGTAAAAGGGAGCATTTAAGGCGCTTTCCGGGTGGAAAAAGTTGGTGCACTTAAACTTGCAATTTAATAATTATCAAAATAAACAAAATTCCCAGTGTTGGCATTTATTTACCTATAGCTTGGGCTGTAAACATTCCCTGTTGATTTGTCAAACAAGTAAGCATCCACAGAGCCCTCTTTTAACCCCATTAAACTTTGCACAGAACAGCTTTGATACAAATCTTGCGGCATGGGTCAGTTTCATTAAAGTTAGGCCTCTCAGGACACTTTGCTCGATCAATCTAAATATAAGCGCATTTGACACACCCTCTGTAGGGCTCTGTGCTCTTCGAGACTTGTAGTTAATTTACACTGAGGTGGTATGAAAAGTTACTCACAGACAGACTGGAGATATAATGGGGATTGAAGACCAGCTTTTCTCCATGGGGTAGTCTCTGGCCTTCCACGTTTTCAACTCCTCGATCCCTCCAAGCACAGTAATGTTGTTTCCACCCAAAAAATGTAGCAGTTATCCTGTCAACCTATCCTTTATTAGAATGAAAATGTAAGTGAATGAATTAATGGATGAATGGACTGCAGATTGTGATTTTTGGTTATCATATAGGTCTATTAAATTTTTGCATATCGATAGATCATCCTGTATGTTTGAGAGGAAAAAACAAAATAAACAAACATCAACATTAAGATATTAATTAATTATTAGGTGAGTTTTGCAATTTTAGATTAAACTGGAAAACATTTTTAACATAGAGTGAAACAACATCATTTCTTCTGTATTTTCTTGAGATATTGCTGGAGAGATTCATTTCTGCTGGTCTTGCTTGATGTAGTGATCAGATGCAACATGGTCAATATCTTGGATTTCTCTCCTGCAACTGTATGGCCATAAGAAATTGATGGCAACATGTCAGTGGAATAAGATATACATGACAGGGCAATACAAAAACTTGTATATTATGTGTCTATATGGCTTTAATAAGTTTTACAGGTATAATTGACGTGCCCTTAAAACTATACATTATCTTTCAACAGTGTAAATAAGACTAAAGAGACATGAGACCCGACCCAAGATTATCCTGAAGAGAGATCTGTTATCTCAGGGACAAAAACAATCCAATCCCCATGAGGTCTGCATAAACTTGAGCACATCTAAATTCTGTACTAAAATCCAAGGACTGGAAAACTCCAAACACCTTCATGTTCACATGAAATTTCTCATTGGTGAGAATTTGGATTATATTTCTTTCCATGTTTTGAGGTTCTTTTCTCTATATTATCTGATGTGAACACTATAGGACAGAAATATATAGGACAGGGAATACACACATTAGCAGTGACAGCAGTTCGGTTTCACTTGATCTCAGAGAAGCAGATAACAGGGACATGACAGAGAGAGACTCTTAAAAATCAATAGGATTCTGTGGTAAAAAAATCGGGGAACTGAATAGAGACAACAATGTGCCAATCATTAAAAAACACAACAGTATATTTATTGCAATACATGCCCCTGAGCTTTCCTATATTCAATAAGGACAACCAAGTTAGACGACTGTAAAGAATCAATTCAAATCATTTTAATCAGTTCAAACTAAAAACGCATACTAGCATTTTTACATTGCTTATGTAGCATCTGTTAGCCTACTAGAAGCAGCAATAAAATAAACTAGAGCACAAGACGTTGTTCTCACTAATCATATAGCTTTGAATCTTAACTTACTTCAGCCTACAGTTCATTATAGCCCGCATGTTGTGTACTAATCGGCATTAGCTATGAACCCAAAGTGTTTTGGGGTAAAGTTTATTCACTCTTTTCTTCATAATAACAGAAGAAATGTTTAAATGTTAGAGATGTGGTAATTGTTTAAAGTTAGCCCTCGTTTTTATTACATTATAATCAACATATAACAAATGAATAACTTGTGTTTCATTTTTGAGATTTATATACTTACATTTTTACTGAAATATTTACAGGGTCAGTAAAAACTGTGTGGATGCTTGGAGAGAGAAACATGCTTGTCTAGAATTAGACAGGATACTGTTACAGGTGCTAGAAATGAACCTGAGTGTATTTATTTAGATAATATTGGTCTCAAGTTGAAGACTGCAGATTGCATTTTTGCCGTAGATGTTTTGCTGAGCATTAAAGAGGGAGAGAAAATTGTTGAAGAGGAAAAACTAGTATTGGTTTTAAACCAAACTTGGGCAACACTTACAACTTAAAGAGTTTTATCACTAGAGAATTCCTCAACTTAAAGGGTTTCTTACAACCAGTTGAAGATCCCTAAGCATTTACACACTGAAATCTAAAACCATGTTTATCAGCTTTAGCTGGTGGAACGTTTTCTCCTCTCAAACAGTTGACTCTAATAATGCATATCAGTTCTGGTGAAGTGGGGTGAACTTTGGTGGATGACTTGCCACAGTGACCCGTGTATTGTTATATACTGTGAAGGAATGCGTTTCCTGTAACTGAGTGACTTGCTTCCATTTAAGTGTGTGAAGTACTTGAAAATTTTGCTTTGGTTGGTTTAGGGATGTAGGCATTTGGGGGGGAATCCCTATATCACATCATTGTCTGTATTCCTTTGTACTTTTTTAGTATTTTAATAACATTGAAAATTTTTTTTGAATTTTGAAAATGAAGTGGAACTTAATACCTTGAACTTAGTTAATCGATTTGGCTGTTACTTCACTTATATTAAACATGCATACATTTAAGTTAATTCTCATTTGTACTCTTCAGCCTTTGTCCATTTCATCCTCTATGGGCTGAATTTCTGGATTTGGTAAGATGGCTCAGTGCTCAGGAGCAAAAACACTCCCTCATTCCAGCTGCAGCTTCGGTCCAAAATCCACAAACTGCAGAGGGCACAATTAAACAGATTGCTGGTTTCTGGAACATAACATTTAAATCTTAAAGCACTACGGTGCAAGGTAAAAAAAAAAACCTCAGTACATGAGCATGATGTCAGCACCTTTGTCTGTAAAAAAAAAATGCAGACGCATTTATGTGCAAGAAAGCACATGCGTGTTAAGTGTCTGCAGGATAAAGAACAGACACTCAGGGCTGAATAGACTCCAGTGTGTTCAGCTCCTGTTTCTGTGATGCATCAGTGACAGGCCATGGCGTCAAGCTTCAAATCCTGAAGGATTGCGTACAACACAGAGACAACCTGCACAGGGTCGTCCTGACAGATGCGTTTAACCAAGCCAGGTCGTGTTTACCTATGAGTCTGTGTTGCCATCGAGTGTGTTATTCCATTATGTAATGCTATGACTGGTAAATATATAAATGATCGCTTAAGGACTTGTGGGCTCAGTGATGGCACTGTTTTTTGTTAACATGCTAAATGTTGCATTGTTAGGGTCTGTGAATGTAGGCACAGCTCTGATTGTGGGAGATGGGAGCGGTACCGTACCGTATTACACACCGAACCAGCACTAAGGATAAGTCGCTAAGAAAAACTCATTAGTCTTGCTCTACAGGACAGCTTTGTCAATGATCTGCACAAGTTACAATTTTAGACTTTTGAAAAAAACATTTGAGGTGACTCGGCTAATGAACCTGAACAGCATTTATTTAGTTCTTAAAACATGACAAGTAACGCGAACACTGAAGAGATTCCTACAGGAGGATTACATAGAAAACCCATAACTAAACAAACACAGTTCCTTCCACATTCAGTTAGTAGATGTGTTCACTTGATTGAAGAGTTTATCTTTGATAACCTGAGACATCAAGCCATGAATTGCCTCAATGGTTGTTTTGCAGCTGAAAACAAAATAAGATAACGGTTTAACAAAAGAAACCTTGATGAATAATTATGGCATTAAGTAGCATTACAAAAACTCTTGTTAACTTGTTAAAAAAATTATGAAGAAAACTTGTATTTGTTCACAATGAAACCTTTGCCTGAAACTATTTTCATTCATAAAAAATTTGGAGTTACACTTAAAATCAAGAATGATTTGAATTACTACAAACAATGTTTAGGTCACTAATCAAATAAGCACATTTGTGACATTGACCACAGGTAAAGTTTAGTAAAAAAGGTCTGATTTCTTTTCCATCTGACCTTCTTCTTTGTATCTATTTAAGCACATAATATTTTCTTCTGAAAGCTTTTAAATAATTGTAACACAGATAAAATTTTGCACAAACTTGTAGAGTTTGCCTGCTTGACTGCTTTAAAGCACACAGAGAACATACCAAATATTAAGAAATTCTAAAATGTATGTACATTGTTCAATTATAATCCTTCCAATATGTAACAAATAACATTTATATTAAATTAGACAAATACAAACATTGTAATCTTTACTGTTCTCAGACAGCTTCTTCTGGACAGCTTTCTATGTCTAGTTTTTTTTATTGCTTTAAGCAGTCTGTATTGCACAATATACATTAATTTACTATGGCTTGTTTACTTATTTTCAGTGTCATAACTGACATTGTATTAAGGAATAAGGATTATATTACCTGTCACGTGTTGCCTTTGCTAGTTTGTCCTCAGATTTTCTATCATGTGTGTCTAAGCCCAGCATGAAACTGCCTCTCCCCAGCTGAGCTTCTGCCTGTTCGAGCTTCTCAGACAGATCAAACACCTGCCCAGTGGTGTAATCTGCATTCTGAAGAAACAAAATCCATTAACAAATCCATTCTGCTAAGTTAATGCACAATTTCACAACAATACCTAAACCTTCATAGCATGCCTTTTCACGGACACACATTCAGAAATGTGTTACACAACATGTCAGTGCTGTTTAAAACTTGGATTGTTTGTTGAAGCACCCTGAATAAGGCTCCAAAAGTCTGCAAAGGTGAGGTTGTAAACAAATATTCACAGTACAGACAGACTCAATAACCATACGGCGTCAGTCTGGTTGACAATGTAATCACTGACAACACTTCTTCCATTGCAAAGGAAGCCGCTCTTGACAAGAAGTCAATTTATCTGTAATGCACAGCTCTGAGGCTGCTGTTTAGACAGTAGACACCCCATTGAAAGTGTTAAACGACTCGTGACAGAACGTCGCAATAAACAATGGCAGTCAACTACGGCTTTCAGGTACTTAAAATAAACAGGTAGAGAAACAAAAGCAGCATCCACAAATATAAATCACAGGCGCAGGATGTTAACAAACCCATGTCATATTACTGCCCCTGTGCAAAAAAAGGTTCACCCTTTAGGATCTAGAAAAATCTCTAGGAAAATAAAAGATAATAATTTCATTACAATAGAGTACCTAAAAAACAGTTTAGAGATATCAATTGAAATATAATTACAAACAAATTAATATTAGTATAATATGCATTAATGATGCAGGTCTTCCTGTAGCTCAACTGGCAGCGCAAAGCAGCGCAAAGGTTGTGGGTTCGATTGCCAGGGAACACGCATACTGAGGAAACGTATACCTTGAATGCACTGTAGTGTCTGCTAATTGCATAATGAAAATGTAATGACCTCAAGGTTTTTCCACATATTGTGATATGAACACACACACATGTATGTAAACAGCAGAATATTTATTTTAACAGAAATAAAAGTTCTTACTGTTAACAGGCTGGAAGAGCTTAAAGTGTTGACCCAGTATTTATTCCAGAGCAGTTCTAGAAGTTTGCGGTCCAGGGAAGACTTAAAATAAGAAACTTCTAAAGCATAATACCTAAACAGCAGAAGACCACACTAAATACTTATATATAAAAAAAAATACATTTCTAAGCAAGGTCAATGTAATTAAATTACTAAAAACGATGTTCCAAAATAATGCATGCAGAGAAAAGCTTACTGTTTGCAATGCACTCCAAAATCCTCAATCTTATTAAGCGGTATCGTCTGGTATTCAGACGGACCCTCGTCTGGAGGCTTGTAACCCTATCATTACATTTTAAGCATTGTTGATGACAAATTGTGCGATAAACATCATGAAAAAAGACAAATAAGCATGAAATCAAACAAGTTAAATTTGCACACAACATTTACAACACACAAAAACATACTAAGAAAAAGTTCCTACCTTTGGATATGTTCTAAAAGCTCCAAGATTGACCTTTCCTGCAGATATAGTCCTTGTGGGATCAATCTGAGAAACATGAAAAATTACAATGACTGTACTAAAGAAAACAGTTCAGTCAGATATAACAAACAAAACTAATGTGCTGCCAGTTTAGCAAGTAAAAGTTATTAGCACCAGCTTGTTATTTTCCCTTTGGCATAAAATTAGCAATAGCAATGAATGGTACACTGTATAATGTATTCAGTTACAAAGCCAACACTCATTAATCAGACACCACTACAAATGTCACCAAACTCATTTGTATCTTGGAGGTCAATTATGGATTACTGATATTGATATTTAAACTGATACTTTAACAATCTCTTAGATGAGCTATTTTACCTCTGTCCATAGAGATTGATGGTGACTGACTTTACAGAAGACTTCACCCCTAATGCAAAATAAGCAACCACTTCTGCCGCAAACTTACTACCACTTCTGCCACAAACTTACTACCACTTCTGCCACAAACTTACTACCACTTCTGCCACAGACTTACCAATACTGCCGCAAACTTACCACCACTGCCACAAATGGCTCTTGAAATTGCTGGTTGAGCATCTGAGTACTGACATCTATGCCTGAAAGCCAGCAGCCGTATCCAGGGTGACTGTGGTACCATCCAATGGCATTCTCCAATCGACCCACCTACACGAAATGATCAATAAACTTTAAAAATATTATTCCACAATTGTGACATTTATACAATGCAACGCCCTGAATAATGAAATACTTATATTAAGACATTATCACACTTTTACTAAGTTGATGCCCAGCTAACACTTTTAAGTTGTAAGAATGTTTCTCTAACGTTTCCATTAAGTAACAAAAATGTTAAATATGTTATTTTGAATTACAAGAACATATTCAGACTTTTTAATTATGTAATCTTTTAAGAACGTCCCACTAACTTAAGACTAAGGTTTTAATTCTGTAACGTTTTTAAAACGTTCTACTAGCAACTTAAGAATAATGTTTTTGATATATATGACACATAACGTTAAACCTTCTACTAACGTTACTGCAAGAACGTTTTCGATAACTTTTAAAGAGAACCTTTAGAGAACGTCCTGCCTGTTAGCTGGGTTTTTACTTACATAAATGAGGTTTATTCAGCATCTATTATTTATTATATCTGAACAATATGTGGGTCATACATGTCCAGTGTACCTGTTTTGCATTCTCTATATAGGCGGCCATGTATTCGTAGGCTGCAGCCTGAGCGTTCACCCGAGTTTCTGTGCCCTCCACGGGCAGAGCAAAACTATCCATGATGATCATGGTTTCTCCATCCACCTTTCCCAACATCAGTCCCATCACTTCCAGATTTCCCCCAGATCGGGCGTGCATCACCATCTTCAACAGTGCCAGCGCCGATATCTTGCAGTATTTAAAATAGTGATGGCTGCAATCAATGCAAACAATGGGGGGAACTGTGAGTTATTAATAATCGAAAGACCTGTCAGCTTATTTTACTATTAGGTGTGGTATACTCACTCTTTAGTCCATGGTTTGGCTGCCAAAATCTCTTGTTGTTGTTTCTTATCATATTTGTATATCTCATCAATGCTCTGAACTTCCTGCATGCTGTTTGACAGCTCCCATGTCTTCAACGCTATGCTACTGCCGGCCATAGCTAGAGTGCGTTATAAGGTCCAGATCTACTATAATGAAGCGAATTACGTTTCTTATAGTACTTAATAATGGAAAACGTTTGACTCAAAGTTTTTCTAAACAGATGAACGAAGCATTTAACAAAAATTCACAAAGTTCCTGTTGTATCTTTCATAGACAGAGCAACTCGCAAACCTGAGTGAATTTAGCAACACTGAAAATGACGTGCGTAAAATAGGTTGTCAAAATAAAAGTCCCCGGCGTAACTCAGAGTAACTCACTATTTTATAACTATTGTAGTAATACAATAAAACAAAAACAAAACAAAACGTTCCTACAACGACAATAAACAAAGCAATTTTACTTTTGTGACAAACGTAAACTGTTTTAACCTGAGTGTAATATTTTTTACATTTATGTTACATTTCTTCCTTCATTTTCTTCAAATGTATTATGATGTCATAAAAACGATTAAACAAACAGTGCACTTTTAACCGTAAAGAGTTGTTATAACTTTTGTGTCTGTAATTATATATTAAAGGACACGCTTACATTATTACATTGTGTTTTGGGATAAGGCTGATGCACAGTGTTTAGGATTTTTACATGTGATATGTAAGTCATACATTAATAAAATGGTTAAATGTCACTGTAATTAAAGAAGCTATTTTAATTTTTATTTAAGCATTATAATATGTGGGAGATTGCACACTAGACTACCATCTACCACAATGGGTAGACAAAATTTACAGATCTGAAGGAAAATGAACGGGATGACGTCCTTATGACAAATCAAAATAAAAGTACAATGGGGCTATATTAAGATACACGAACAACACATTGTATAATGTTTTCGATACTCCAGATATATTGTTATTTTATACATATTCGTAAATAAAAATTACAGACTTGTCTCAATTTGATTACATTTAATAATTTCTAGATTCTTCGTAAGAATCTAAATACACAAAAGTTTTCACAACATTGCAGTTTCACAACTTATTACTACATTCCCCAAAATGCTTTGCGCTGATTTGCGTAGGTTACGTGACGATTACGCCGCCGCTTCACGTATTGCACCTGCTGTAGTTGCATTACAGTACAAGTTATTTCTTTCAACCATGTTTTGATGCACAAATGAAGAGATGCAGAGTTGTATCTTTTTGTGTCATTGATTGCGGTAACAGGTGGTAAAAAAATCAATCTTAAATTCTTGAGTTACTTGTACAGTAAATATGTAACGATTGACCAACGCTGTACCGCTCAATAAGGTTTTAAGTGATTTGGCGCCCTCTTCCGGTAATGTGAAGACATACAGATGCAACACATCTGTCTCGTAAATATGTATTTTTTCTTGTCTATAAGTAGGTTATTTACCCCTTCCCCAAAAAGGCTATTTACTTTTCCCTTAAAAACACAAAAAGTTTGTTACGAATGTGTTTTAATGCATCCGAATGCATCTATTAAGCAAACCTGCAAATGTTTACAAACCCATTTTTGTAGCTTCGTTAGAAAGCTAAATTCGTCCCTGTGTTTGTTATTAAATGTCCATTAGACGTGAACGCGCATGCAACACGATTCATTCTTCTGTTTTATTGGGGCTAGTTACTGTTTAACGTCTCCACCCAACTTTCAGTTTGTTTAGTTAATCGATCTAATGAAAGGCTCCCCCAACACGACAAAATGTATTAACCAGTGTGAGATATATGACATTTTAAGCACTTCATATAGTGCCATGTCTTCTCTGTAATAGACTAAACTATCATTATAGCGTCCCATTTTTTGACACATGGTGGTTTGAGCTGTGCTGGATCAATGCACGTCGTAGTTGCACAGGGAGAAGGTAAGAGCAAAACAGCTTTGAGTTGCGATCATATTCATGGGAAAGCAAAAGAAAAAAAACATCCTTTTCATTTTGGCCTTTATCCTTGTTGGTTGGTTTAAATGAATTGCTTATGCATGTTGATAGGCTAAAAAATTGTGGACGAAACACATTTCCCAAATTACATTTCCGTCTGTTATTGGAATATTGTTAAAGAAACCTGATTTGGGAGCACAAATACTCATTCTTTTAAAATGACATCTGCCTCTATATTTGGATTTAACAGGGAACTAAAGATTTATAAAAGCTCTTTTCCATATTTCTTAGTAAACATTATTCTGTAATTGATTTAAGTGCAAAATATAGTTTTGTGTCTAACATGTTTTATCAGTATAAAGGGCCAGAATGTACATTTAAATACGCTTTAAATTTGTAATTTCTAATATGACTGTACCATCGTCCATCATTGGGATTTTAGTCAGTTTCGTTATCAATTATAAAACAGAATTCAGATAAATGGGCTCCGTTTTTATAATGAATGTGTTACCTTGATATTGGAAGTATTTTCCGGTCCGAGGGTGACAATTCTTGTTTGACCTTGAAATTATTTTACTTTCATAATTACATAATAAATCAACTGCTGACGTATATGTAAATATGACGTAATGACAGACTCCATCTGCATGCATCTGTCTGCATTGGGACTGTAATTGCACTTAGTAATTGCATAAGATGCAATGTATTGAACTTTCAAAACGGATCATGTGAGCATTTTGAGCAATTCCTCCTTTAAAGGAAGTGGGAGTTTGTTGGAGTTAAAATGTAACCTGCTATGTAAATCTGCTATGGAGTCAGAGTATCCTTATGCTTACTGAACTCAACAGAAATAGATCCTCTATTTAATGTTTAAATAGATTTTTCTCACTGTAAAATGTTGGATATGTTGTCTTTCTGTTTTTGGTATGGCCTCTTCGAGGCGACAATATACTGGTAAAAGGATAAGGATGCCAAAAACTATTTCTGGTCCCCTAAAGATCCTTTCATTGACAGGTTTCAGTAAAAAAACCCCATCTGTCTTACCTTTTAATAGTCTGATAATCTGATAAATCCCTAACTTGGCTAATGGGGAACGTTCTCAGAATGTTGGCTAATGTTCTGTAAACGCTGTCTCACAGTTAGGGTTAGGTTTGCTGACCCAAGCACATTTGGTACTGAAAAGGTGCATTACTTTAGAAGAACAGGGACTGCAGGCTGGGCAGTCACTTCTGATACACCAATAAAATCTGCTTTCAGGAACATGCAGAAAATACTGTTATCTCTTCATCCTGATAAGTACAGGATAAGGCAATGAGGTGAGGAGTCTTGGTCAAGGCTCCTCCCTTGTCTTAAAAGAGGACATCAGCATTCTGAAGAGATGGTCAAACTCAGTCCATCAGGAGAAACTGTCCCAGGACGAGTCTAAGTAGAGACAGCCAGACAGGAATGAAGTTTTCAGCAGCCCCTCTCCCTAAATCCTTACTGGGCATGGATGTAGCCAATTACTGTGAGGGCCTGGACCCTACCTACAGCACATTGGGCTTTGAGAATGCTGAGGTGCATTATTCTGGGGGTGAGTGCTGTGCATGACAATAGAAAGTTTTTAAATGTGTTTAAATCTGTTTTTTAATGTGTTTTTTAGTGTTTAAATCTGTGGTAAGTAGATAAGGGATGGCTGCTGATTCGGCCACTGCGAGCTGATGATTTCATCTGATTTAAACCTGTGTTTGCTGTAGTGTTGTTATGACATTAGTTTTAGGATCCTTGTTAATGTCCAGTCATAGATTAGGTATAGACAGGTATAGATGTTAGTTTTGTATAGTATATGGCAATTGAAAGAAACTGAATTTCTTAAAGGGACAGATACTGTTTCATGGTTGGTTTAATATCTGTTTTAAACTGAGTTTTTTTTTTTGATTGGTGAGGGATGAATTTTCTCTAGCAGAATTATTTACCTCAACCAAAAAAAATAATTGTTGGCTAACTGTTTTGAAAGACTCTCCATTTGGTTTAAAATTCAACAGAGGGCTTCACAGAAAAACTGAGAAAGGAATTCTTTGTCTTAGGATTAGCGATTGGGTTTTCCGTGGAGGTGGGCTTAAAGAAAGGAAGACTGAAAATAGTGTTAAATTTAATACGTTTTTTTTTTCAGCTGCAGTGTTGCACAAGTGAAAAGCGAAAAAAACTGTCGTAATGTTATTTTGTTTCTACCAGGCTATTTAATATACACCTACAGGTGACAATCACCCTGCGGCAATGTGGAGAAATGCCTTCCCAGCTAACAATTTTAGGTTGTAAGAACATTCTCCTAATGTTTCCATTAAGTAACACGTTAAAATGTTAAAAATGTTATTTTGATAGTTCTAGGAGTGTTCAAAACATCCAGTTTTTAGACGTTGTACTAACGTTATTGCTTGGTTATTTAATTCTGTAATGTTTTAAGAACGACTTAAGAATAGATCTTTAACCACCATGTCAACACAATTTGATGATGTCCTAAGATTTATCCAAGTCTGTTCTCTATTAACCTGTTGCTGAATTAAAATGCAGAGACTGCAGAGATTTGTCAGTTATCTTTACAATCCTTTACAGTACATCTTAACGCAGAGATAGGCCATAAAGTAACTGGAATGAAAAACTATTTAAAGGCACAGACACAGCCTTTAAGACAAAGATGGAAAGCTAGACAAACAAAGATTTGTTTGCATTCAAATGATACTTTTATTATACTGTAGGAAAGTAAATTATTAAATGGACTGGCTGTCCCAGCTAACAGGGAACGATCCCAAACGTTGGCCAACATTCTCAAAAGTTCTCTCAAAGTTATCAGAAAGTTCTTGCAGTAACGTTAATGGAATGATTTTAAACATTATCATGTATATCATATATCAAAGACGTTATTTTTAAGTTGTTAGTGGAATATTTTATAAATGTTAAGGAATTAAAACATTTGAATAATGGTCTGATAACCAAGCAATGATGTTAGTACAACGTCTAAAAAAACTGGACGTTTTAAAAGTATAGTTTTTGTCACTAATAGAAACATTAGGGAAACATTCTTACAACCTAAAATTGTTAGCTGGGGAAGCAAGTTAATTTCACACAACTTGGCATCCCTCAGAATTCCTTAATCTTCTGCTGTCTAGTGAAGCTCATAAAACTTTACATTTGGTGAAATTGTTTGCCAACTTATTTTTCATTGTTTTCCTTTCATTTGAGGTAATGCAGCAACATGAAAGTGTTTTCTTGAAAGCAAATACATAAAAACATGCTCTGTGGATAATTTCTTAGCCAGGGAGAGCTGATGGAATGAAATTGCCTGTTGGTGACCACACATGTCCTTTTGCTTTCGGGTTATGTTTTATTCTGAAATAAGAAAGAATCACTTTGGGAATATGCTGAATCAGAAGAGATCGCTTTCAAGCCACATTAACATTTATCTATGAGATGTCAATCTCCATTGTATATCTGTCTATGCAGTAAAACAGAGGCTTATCCAAATTAAGTCTGTCCTATGACAGCGGGAGGTTCCAATCAGCCTCCACACATAAAAGGCTAAAGTCCCCTGCTGCATTTCTTTTGTTGAAATGTTATGATTTTGGATGCACAAAAGAATGATTGATTTTCATCCGCTCTCTGTAGCATTAGAAGCTCTTTTAGAATCAGTATCCCTTTGTTCACCTATGCAGGACTTCCTCATTCACCTCATTAGTTGCTCTGATTGGGAGTCTGTGTGAAAGGCCAGGATTTGATAGACGGATTGTGGCAGTGGATCATGAGATCCACATGGCTTTTTGTATATTAGCCTAACTTTTATTCTCGATCAACTCATTTGAAATGATCTAGAACAGTGGTTCTTAACCAGTGGGTTGCGGTCCCAAAAATGGATTGCTGGTCTGTTGTGATCTTGGATAGCAGAGAAAAAAACTATGCTAAAGGCCAGTAATATGATGCAATTAACATAAAATCATGCATAGTTAGAATAATTAAAATAGCAACATAAATAGGCGGTTGAAGTCTTTGCATCAAAGTGTTTTGTGGATTTAAGCAACATTTTGGTGCAAATTGTTCTTTCTGTCTGAGGCTGGCCGCATTGTCAATTTCAGCCTTTGTCATGGGAATAATTATGAATATTGTGAATAATTACAACTTTTAGATAAAGGTATTTTCTTCTTTTATTTTAATGACTATACAATACATAACCTTTTGTACAGTACACAATTCTGGTACCATGTTGTACCACTACTTGATTTCCAATGTAAAATATGGGTTCTAAATCAAAGCCAGCTGAGAACAACTAATCTAGAACCATTCACATAAAAGCCTGAATAGAAGGCACACAAGTGATCCATCCAGCCATGATTAGACTGAAGTGTTATAGCAATTCTAGGACCACCAAAGTGTTCAGCTGGCAATAACATTGTGCGTGATGAGCCCGTGCCCTAACAATCACTGCTGTTGTCTGTAGAGAGCATGCCGGCAGAGCCCAGTCAAAGAGAAAACTGTGTGAGCTCCAACTGCGCAATCTGCGGTGACAAAGCCACAGGTAAACATTATGGCGCCTCCAGCTGCGACGGCTGCAAAGGCTTCTTCCGCAGGAGCATCAGGAAGAGCCATGTATACTCCTGCAGGTACCTCGCATACATCCATATAACTAATATGCATTAACCAATAATATAAAATAATTTTAAAAAAACTATAATATAAATATAATAATAAAAAAAAAAAATCAAATAAAAGCTAAAAATAACTAAAACGTATTTTTAGTAGTCTTGGTTATCAACAGATAACCAAGACTACACACAAATATTCATATAGAAAAAGAGAGAACATAGAGATATACAAATACAGATATATTACTGTGTAGGTTAACCTGGTGTAAACAAAGTTTTGCACCTCTGACATCATGATTTTTGACCTCTGGCAGGTTTAATCGTCAGTGTGTCGTTGATAAAGATAAGAGGAACCAGTGTCGTTTTTGCAGGCTTCACAAATGTTTTCGAGCGGGAATGAAGAAAGAAGGTAAACATGCTATATTTTGTATATTTCTTCCAAACGGTCTCATTTCTCACTGTTCTGAGAAAGTTAATGGAGTAACCAGGAAGAGGGAAATCGAGAGAGTAAAATGGATGATGCCATAAAACTTGCCCTAATTACACAAGGATGCTTCGTTTATTGGATGTATAACCTTGGTTAGACTTTTATGATAGGTGATCATGTGCTCCCTGCCTCACTTCCTGCTTACACGTTGTTCAAGACTGCAGTCAGTTAAAGGTAACCAAAAGAGTGATTAAATTAAGTCACATTATTTTTCATAATCTCCCATTTGCACACAAAGGTTTCTTCTTCTCACAAGTTTGGCTGGACTGGAACTTCTTATATTGTAAGAACACAGAACATATTTTAAGCATATTTATATGTTCTTACATTGTTCAAGACTGCAGTCAGTTAAAGGTAACCAACAGAGTGATTAAATCAAGTCACATTATTTTTCATAATCTCCAATTTGCACACAAAGGTTTCCTCTTCTCACAAGTTTGGCTGGACTGGAACTTCTTGTATAAGAGTACACAAACACACCTTTGGTATAGACAAAATATTTGCTTTCAGTTAGTGTACCTGTTTGGCGGAAGAAATTTATATTTGTTTTATAAACTTAAATATACATTTAAACTAAAACTGCATTCTATCAATAAAACCCTGTTTCTTTGAAATGTGTGAGCTTCACTGCAGGCCTGATAAACACACCCATCATCTTAGCTAATCAGTAATGACTCCGAACTGTTTTAGCTCACTAATCAGTGAAGTTGTTTGTGTTGTTTTCAGCGGTGCAGAATGAGCGTGACCGTATCAGCTCCAGGAGGAACACGCAGGAGTCACATGACCTGCCACCAATCACGGCACTCGCTCACGCCGAATCCCTCTCACAGCAGGTACAGTATATGGTTCTGTCAAGGTTATTTGAAAAACACATGCGCACACACATATACAAAAAGAAAGAACGTGCAAAAAAGAAACGGGTGTGCAGACATGGAAGATGAGAAATGCGCATTTAATTGCGCTATCTGCGGCAGAAACATTTACTGCTTTTGAACAATAAATCATGGCTGTGATTGGCCGTAAATATAAAGGTGTAAAGTTTTAATGCATTCTGCTGGAGATAAACAGGCACCAAAGACAAAATTAACCAGCAGTGGAGCTGATTAAAGAAAGAAGAAAGAAACAAGTTTCATTACAGTCCCAGCTAACAAGGAACGTTCTTAGAATGTTGGCTGATGTTCTCTAAAACTTCTGTCAACATTATTAAAATTAATGTTCTTTGCAGTAACATTAGTATAACCTTTTTCTAACATCAAATATCATATATCAAAAAATATTATTTATTATTTTTAGATAGTTAGTAGAATGCTTTAAAAATGTTACAGAATTAAAAAAGTTCAAATAACGTTCTTATAACCAAACAATAAGATTAATACAGCATCTAAAAAACTGGACGTTTTGAACATTCCTAGAGCTTTCAAAGAAACATTTTAACATTTTTGTTACTTAATGAAAACGTTACGGAAACATTCTTACAACCAAAATTGTTAGCTGGGGTAGCTCTGGTGAAGTTTGTTCTTCTCAAAATATGTTCTGTTCGGCAGTTAATAATGACAATAGACAGATAATGAGCGTAATTTGCGTGAACGTCGGTGCCTCTGAACATCAGTCAGTGTCATCAACATTTCCAATTATCTGCCTGAGTACCTGTGTAAATTTGCTCTGAGAGAAGCAACAGCCTGTGTAAAAAATGTAGACACGGTAACTTGTCTTGTCTATTTCTTAGCAGATCAACGTTGCCAGTCCAATGGGTCCTGCTGATGTTTCAGAGAAGAAATCAGCTGCTCTGGCTGATGTCTGTGAGTCTATGAAGCAGCAGTTGCTTGTTCTGGTAGAATGGGCTAAATACATTCCAGCCTTCGGCGAATTGCCTCTTGACGATCAGGTAATGGGTGCTGGAAAGCGACACGAGCTGTGCTAATTGGGGAGGTCCGTGGGTTAAATTGCATGGTTGTTCAGTGAATCCCAATGTTTGCTATTCACATGGCTGACTCAGTTTAGCCCTCTATTCAGCAAGCTTTTTAATGTTAGTTTTTCCCCCTTATGTTTCTTGCTATTGTTTGACACGTATAACCTTGTCATATTTTCTTCTAAGCTTAAAGGAATATTTCACCCAGAAATTAAACTGTTATCATCATTTATTCACCCTCCCCAGCTAAAAATTTTAGGTTTTAGTAAAGTTTCTGTAACATTTCCATTAAGCACAAATGTTAGAAACATTATTTTGAAAGTTTGAGAAACGTTCAAAACGTCCAGTTTTTAGACGTTGTATGAACATTACTGCTTGGTTATAAGAAAACTATTTAAACATTTTTTTAATTCTGTAATGTTTTTAAAACAATCCAATAAGTACTTAAGAATAACATTTTTTACATATGATATATAACATATATAGTAGAAAAGTTCTACTAATGTTACAGCAAAAATGTTTTGATAACTTTGAGAGAACCTTTACAGAGCGTTAGCTGATGTTCTGAGAACATTCTTGAGAACAGTAGCTGGGTCACCCATATGACTCTTTCTTTCTGGAATCGTTTCCATGCAAATGCAATGAATGGGGACTTTAAAGTTCATAAAGTCAAAGAAGTTTGTTGTAATTGTAAAAGCTGTAATTACCTGGATCAATACTGTTCTTCAAAATTCCACATAGAAATAATGTCGGGTTTATTTTTAGATAAGCTGTTTCTTCAGTGTGAAAACTCACCTGCTGTTTTTCCAGGTTAGTTTATTGCGAGCACACGCTGGTGAACACCTTCTGCTTGGGGCTGCTAAGAGGTCAATGGCATACAAAGATCTCCTACTTCTGGGTAAACTTCTAATAAAATGCAATTTTCAGCTTTTAACAAAGTTATAGACAGACAGAAGATGATACACACTCAAATCTTGACATCAGCAGATGTTGATGCTTTTCTGCTTATTTCCAATACAGGTAATGGGTGTGTTATCCATCGAAACTGCCCCGAGCCTGAGATAGGTCGGGTGGCTAACCGAGTTTTGGATGAACTGGTCTTACCCTTTCAGGACATCCAAATTGACGACAATGAATATGCAGCGCTAAAGGCTATTGTGTTCTTCGATCCTGGTATATGTTCATAAAAAAGCCCTCTCTTCCCAGCTAGCAATTTTAGATTGTAGGAATGTTTCCCTAACGTTTCTGCTAGTAACAAAAATGTTAAAAATGTTCAGTTGTTTAGATGTTGTATTAACATTATTTCTTGGTCATTATTCAAACTTTTTTTAATTCTGTAATTATTTAAAACACTAACTTTTTAAAAATAATGATATTTGATACATAACGTTAAAAAAGCATTCTACTAATGTTACTGCAGGAGAAACTTTGAGAGACCTTTTAAAGAATGTTAGCCAACATCTACAGTATGCTGAAATATATATGTGTCACTGTCTCTGATGTGTTTTGAACTTTTAGATGCCAAAAGCTTAAGAGATGCTTCTAAGATCAAGACGATACGCTATCAGGTTCAGATGAGTTTGAACGACTACATTAATGACCGACAGTATGACTCACGCGGCCGATTCGGGGAGCTTCTGCTGCTGATTCCAACCCTTCAAAGCATCACCTGGCAGATGATCGAGCAGCTGCAGTTTATCAAGCTTTTTGGTCTAGCCAAGATAGACAACCTGCTGCATGAGATGCTTCTTGGAGGTATAAGGTCAAATGTTTTTTGACCATTTTATGGTCCTACACCTTGTGAAGAGATTTTCACCCTACGTAAAAAATGTTTCTGGAAAAGATCGCCTACGCTGCCTTTAGTTGTACACTAAATATAGAAAATATTACAGAGAAACAGTATTAGTCAACTGTTTGTTATTTGTTGTACAGGTCTAACCACAGAACAGCCTCACCTGCATCACAACGGCCACCCGCAAGTCCCAATAACAGGACAGACTATAGTCATCAGCTCAATATCAGGACCTGTGCATTCACAGCAGATGGGTAAGACTGAGGTCACATACAATCCAGTCAGCTGTTAAAATAACCATTGGCAACAGATACCAGTCAGTGGTTTAATGTTTTATACTCAAATAAAAAAAAAAAGCTCAAACTTCCAATAACCCTAACTCAAACTTGTACGTCATACATTTCCCTGTTTCTTTAGCATCTCCAGACACCCCCATACCTTCCCCTACTCCAGTACAGATCCAAGAGGTCTACAAGCCCCCCAGAAGCCCATCTCTCCTGCTTCCCCTACAGCCAGTGTCAAACAGACCCTCTCCTGAGCCTCCCCTATGATACTCCACCAATCTAACTCTCTAGTGCAGCTGGAGCCCTGTGTGTTTGTATATTTGTAAATTGTGTGAGTTACACTCTGTCCCTGCCCCACCTCCAGTGCAACATATTTATCGAAGTGAAACAGAACTCCTTAGATCTACTTTGGCACCCTGAAACAAATATCAGATGTATTTTCAGAGTGGAATGAAAAACTGATTGTTTTATACAAATATTTGTTGTGTTGGGCAGAGGTGTGCTTTCTCTTTTTGTCATCCCACCTTTGGTTAACTATATAAGTTTATTATTAACAAATTATCATCAGTTACGAGAGACATCAAAATAGTTTTGTATTAATACAAATCTAGATTTAATTTATTAACAAAATTACTCTATACTATGCAACTCATGCAACAAGGAATGTTAACTTTTGCTGTGTATAATAAATTTCAACGAATAATTTTATGTGGCCGAATTGTTTTGTGTTCATTTTCATTGTGTATTTACAGTTAAAGTAGTCTCATGGCCGCACATATGTCAGTCAGACTGAGGGTCTGCGGTATGAGACAGTGGTGGCCTACTGGTTAGTAAGTCAGACTTGTAATCAGAAGGTTGCTGGTTCGATTCTGGTGCTGGCAGGTAACAACTGAAGTCCAAGGCTCCCTGATTGCTCCCTGTGCAGCCGTCCACTGCTCTGGGTGTGTGCGTATTCATGACTTGTAGTGTGTGTTCACGCCTCACAAATTATGGGTTAAATGCAGAGGTCATGTTTCAGGTATGGGTTACCATATCTGACAAATATGTCACTTTTCACTAATGTAACTGATTGGCATGCAGTAAATTGTCCAGAATGAATAAAGTAAAAAACTCAACACGTTGACAGTTTTTTGCAGTAACATTAATGGAATGATTTTATAACATTAAATATATCAAAACGGTATTCTTAAGTTGTTAGTGGAACGTTTTAAAAATGTTACATAATTAAAAACGTTTGAATAACGTTCTTACAACCAAGCAACACTGTCTAAAAACTGGATGCTTTGAACTTCCTGAAAACGTTTAAAATATCATTTTAAGGTTTTTTTACTTAATGGAATCGCTATGGAAACATTCTTACAACCTAAAATTGTTAGCTGGGGATGTGCCCTGTTGATTATGGCAATAAATGCCTTTATCCCGTGTTTTTTTACACTATGCTTAAACTTTTTAACAACTCTCTGTTTTTCATGTGTATTAAAATGCCAAAAGCATTAAAATCAGAAGGTCACATATTTCCCCGCTCACGTCAATGGACCCTGTATGCAAAGGGCATCCGCTCTTTATTATATTACTCTTATATTATTACAGGTGATTCAAAGAAGTAACAGCTGAAAAAATATCAACCACAAGCAGCAGAAAAATGTCATCTGGGACATAATTTCATATGGCCCAATTTACAACTTCTGTCAGTCACGTGAAAGTGTTGAAGAGTTGGCTGTGAACTATACATAAAATATATACAACCGACAAACAACCTGAATAATCTGAATAAGATTTTAGATTTAACAAGGTGAAAGTCTGTGCCCTGACATACTTGATGGAGAAAGAGAGACAGCAAGCAGAAAAATCGCTCATTTTACCCCACATCAAATCAGACTATTTTCTGCGTCGGAACAAAAGCATTTCGGTGCAGGTGAAGTCCATGCTGCCAATTCCTCAGTATTCATGGAAAACTGTAATAAGTTTTGGAGTGTGTCCTGTTTGGATGTCTATTTCAGAAAGCAATCTGATATCACCAGGGGTAAGTGCACGGTGCAAGGTGCCCAGGGGTGGATGAGACAGATGATGCTGTCAATAGCGGGAAGGTTTTGAGGAAGCGGAAATAGAAGCAGAACAAGGTACGATAAACATTGTAAAACCGCCAATCAAGATTGTAATGGAGTGGCAGCATGCGCTGGGTTAAACGGTGATGCCCAACGGGAAAAAGCTGAGCATCTGTGATCCTTAATGAACAACTGCACCTGACCGAACACACTTATTGTATACAAAACATTATCTTGGTATTCACAGCACACATCTCATCTGAGGCCGTCAGCGCTGTGTGACGGCCTGGTATTAAGCTCGGGTAAGCCTCCTCTGAGCAGTGTGGAGGGGATGGAATAAGCGTATCTGTTCTCCACCTTTGTGGTAAACCAAAGTCTTGCACGCTGCGCCGCCACATTCACGACAGGGAAGATGCTCAAAGTGATTGTAATCCACCGGACTGACAAGCGAAATGGAAAGAGTTTTCCTCCCTCTTCCCGTGCCGGAGCGTCATTTGTTTGCATAATGACACTTGCAGACTGCTGCTTCTGTTACAGGCCTTGGCTTAGTAAAATCTCAAGGTGTTAATCTGTTAAGAAACAAATTTCATGTAGCTGCAGTTTTGACATCAACGACTCTCGTTTCCACTTCTGGCAGACTGAGTGGATTTTCTAGTGTTCACACCTGTGTGTCCCTTTACCCCATGTATAATAAATCTGGATTGATTTTATAAACCAGATTACATCCAACAATAAACTCTAAGTGAAGTCGAAAAGAAATAAATAATAAATCAATCATGTGCAACATTCGGATGGGTGGGCCTGGCAAACGAGCGACTGTATTTCAGACATATAATATGTTTTGCATAATATTTATTTTTATGCATATCTTTGGTAAGAAAAGCCTATCACCATTGCGCCTTCAGTTCATAAATAATTAAATATACAGTGGTGGGGCATAATATTTACCTTTAACACCGGAAGTGGTTTTGAAATAGCGTTTGAAAAATGTTGATATGCAAATTATGAGACATTTTAATGCAAACGAGAAGATGCAACTCCCACAAATGTAGCTCAACTTCTCCTGTGGAAACTACACGCAGGGTGAGATGCTTTTGCTTTGGTGTTGTAACAGTTTTGATCTGCATGCACAATTGTTTTTATAAAGTTTGCATTAAGTCTCGATCTGTTCTGATATTATTAGGTTTGTAAGATAAAGTTGATTTACAACTTGTACCGTAGCGTAAGCTTAGCAAGCTTTGCTTTTTTGCCATTGATTTGACTTTCTGTGGCCATTTTCAGCAACGAAGATCTCGAGCTGAAGATTAAAATCGCGTTAATAAGTGAAATTAGATTATGTAAAAATACATAAAAATTAATGTTGGGTCTGTCGTGTCATTTTATGCATGCCTGTTTTGATTGTTTTACTGTGTAGTACCTTCCTGCGCCACCAGGTGTCATTAGAGTCCCATTGTAAAAACGCCTATGCGTTTTATTGTGTTGAATTTATAGTAAGGGTCTCCACAAATCCCACTTGTCTTTATAACGTCTGCAAACGTGGATCAGGACTGCGGCTGCCTCCCAGCACAGCTACCGACTCTCAGCTTATGTATTGCAGGGTGGGTTCTTTAAAAAGGATTCGCTGAGAGCACGTTCATTTATTTGTGCCATCGGGGAATATTTTTGATTAACTCTGCTCTCCAGTAAAATGAGCGAATGGTGGTCTGTTCGCTGTGGTGGGCTTTAATTCATGGGAGTTTGACATCGCACCTTTTTCAGGATCAGGGTTCAGGCTAAGGAGAGAGAGAAAAAAATTACCCGCATACATACGCTTGGTAATGTAAGTACAGTTTAAATTAATGGCGTCTGTCAGGCAAAGGACTGGCTTGCCACTCAATGAGAGATTAAGGGTAAAGATTGTGCCCCGTCATTTTTCAGCCACCCATTTTACCCGCAATTCCCTGCGGTCCCTTGTAGATCAACAGAAGTTTTGCTGAAAGCAGGCTAAGGTGTAGGAACCCTGTGGCTCCTTCCATTCAAGAGAGATGTTCACATCTCATTCCAGGCTTTTGAATGAGGCGTACCCTTTTTCATCTTATGCATGTCTTCACTGATTAAACCTCAGTATTGCTTTGGAAAAGGAAATGGCGAGGCCATTTAGGACGAGCTGAAATGCTGGTTTCTCTCCTCAGAGCAGCGTCCTCTCTTCGAGGACATAAATGTAGATCTTTAGTGTGAGAATGACCGACTGTTCCCGGCCTCCTCTGACACTTTGCATTTTTGCATTATGTCCGGGCAGCACAGCAGAAAATGCTTGTGAAATGTATTCAATTCAAATCAAGCGACATAGCACAGAGTAATCTCTCTCTCTATTAGATATGTCATTTTTGGCAATTGTTCCTTAATATCCTTTACTGTGACTATATGAGATTAGTGCTCTCCATGCAGCCGGCGTTTTTGTGCCTTACTGAATTATTCACCGAGGCGTAACCTTCAGTTATCAGGTTAGAAAGACCTTGATTAGAACAGGAAGTCATGTAGAGAAAATCACAGGAAGTGTTTCAATCCCTTTGGTAATCTGAATGATAATGAAATGTACACACAAATAGTAATAGTAAAATAATAGTAAAAAAAAAATAATTACGCTGACACAATGACTTTCTCTGTACCTGCAAAGGAGCTTTGCTTTATTATCAAAGCAAAATAATTCGAGTTTATGTTTGGGGATTTTTGTTTATGATTTGCATAGCAAATGAAGTGTGGCCATCGCTGTTTGCAATTTACTCCTGTTAATAAAACACAAGAATAAAGTCTTGTGTTCGATGACTGTCTCTTAAGTGACGACGCTAAGAAGTGGCCAAAGTTTTATGAGTTATTCAATTTGAAATAATGTGCTTACCATCCTATTCTGTCATGTTTAGTTGGGGAAAGCGTTAATCAAAAAGAAAATGACGATGACTCCCTGCTGGCTAGACTGATATGTTACTCTCTGCAGGGCACCGCGGCAAACTGCTCCACAGGCGTCCTCTGGAAATAAGGGAAACGGATTACTGATCGTTCCGCACACCTTGAAATTCAAGCCTTCCTTGCATTTTTCCTCGGATAGTCATTGTAAATGAGTTTAAGTTCATTAGTTTCCACCCTGCTGGAATAATGCAACTCTCATTAGTTCCCTGATAGACAGAATTTGAGGAAGACGTTTCTATTAGCATTCTTCCATGTGGAATAATACACCCTACATTATTTCATCAGAACAAGGCCAAAGAAAGGACATTTCTGCCATTGACTCAAATGTGGTCCTACTTGTAGATTATGCTCTGTGTATGTTCTTTTCAATGCCTTGATGATGTCATAATGTCTAAATGTGTGATGTAGATTGTTCTCAGGTGTTTGATGACATGTTGAATGTTGCGCTGCATATCCACCAATGCAGACAGACCCTGAACAAGCATGCCTGTGATCATCCAGAGTTTAGCCTGTTTGTTAAAATAAACTGCAGTGCAATGCAAGACTCATACAATATTCAGATGCATTCTGCATTAGGCCCCTTTAGAATCCATGCGTGCATCTGGGGGAAAAATGCAAGCTGCATTTTAAATGCATTTGTGCATTTAGCCCAACTCTCCATCAGGTGTGTGTCTGGGACAGATAGTTCCGACTGCTTCAGTACTGTAGCTTGTGCTCTGGAGGTAAATGACCTGCCTGGCAGAGAGAGATTGGTGCCCAGAATGTTTCCTGATAAAGTCAAGCGCATCTGTGACTTTGCTTCACCACATCTATTTGCACTCCATATTTCAACACGGTGCAGATGTTACAACTTAATTTGCCACCAGTCATAATTCTGCCCACCTACAGTGTAATGAGGTGATACTGGTTAGTTTAGACTTAGCTGCATGGACGCCTGTGGTAATTTCAGTTCAGAGGCGCTTGACGTTTCAGTTTTGAATTGGCACACAAATAGAGGCAGATCTTCAAACGGTCATGTGTAAAACTACCTCCACCTCTGCTTTGCCCCCAGAGATGTTTCTCCAAGCAACGCAACTGAATTAAGGAAAGTTCCTGGCCATCAAAATTGACTAATGTTTTTAAAACACAACCCAGATACCACAATTCATCTTGGCACATTCTGGAGAAATCCCATCACATTCTTCACTTTGTTTGCAGGCCACCTCTGCGAGAAACGTTTTCGGGATTTTTTTGTCTTTCTTTTGAAGACGTACTTTCCTTGGCCGGAGCTGTAAATTGAAAACACTGGTTGTGTTGCTGTCTCATCGCACACCTCGGAAATGGACTTCATTCGTTCGCATGAACTTCCCATAACCCCTTACGTGCGAGACACTCATCATCTCGTGAAGGCCTCCTACTGAAGGCTGGTCCATCACGACAATAGCAGGAAGAGCCCACCAAATGACACCAGCACCCTTCTACCCTCGGAGATCTGATTAGTTGCCTCCATACAATCTAGCATGACACAATGCGCTTTCATTATCTCATGGATGTTGTCATCTCTCTCTCTCTCTCTCTCTCTCTCTCCTTTTCTGAACAAGTGTTCATCTTGGAACTCTGATCAGCAGCCTCACTTTCATCAGTCTAATGCATCTGTATATCCCGGGGCCCAATCTTGTGTGGGTGCAGCATGAGGCCCGGGACCTTAATCTCATTTCTTTAACCTCCTTCAATATTAGTTTCCCCCTGCGCGGGGCATCATGAAGATCCAGAATGAATCTTTTCCATATTGTAAATCACCTGCTCCTGCGGTTATGAGGAGAGGCGTGCGGGAGCCGTGGGAGGGATTGTAGAGTCTGATTGGTCTGCTGTGGCTCTCCTTTGGGGTGACATCATCATTGCCGTTCCCCGGTGACACGGCAGGATCCGCGTTTGTCCCATCAACTCGTCGGGTCCAAAAGCAGAACCTGCACCAACAAATGCATAAACATATAAAAATGTCACCCTGTTTTGATCAAATATGTGTGTAAAAATACCGAATTAATGGTTTATATTTGGTGTCCAGGAATACAGTAATCATGCAATTACAATAAAAGCCCTGTTAATATTCCGAGCTTCTCGCCTTCCAGTACTCAGGTGAATTAATTCACTCAAGCAAACTGTACTGATTCTCATGCCCCCTTTGCCCCCGCCCGGATATTCATGCTTTTCAACTACACTCTCCACAATATCCTTTATACTACATGGAGCCCAGACTCTGCCTCCAAAATCAAATGCTTCATTCATTATTCATTCTCTGTGGATGACTTCTCCATCATTAAAATTCCCACCAAAGGAGTTTTATGGCAAAGACTCCAGTTTTCAATGATGGGGAACAATAGGCTGTCTTGTTTTGTGTGTGTTTACTCGCTGGGTCAGCGGATATTCTGTTGTGAAGCAGCCTTTTGTTGTCATGTCATCCTTGGTTAGTCTGGATGGGTATGTTTTAGTTTTGATAAATTAGTTTTGATTTTCTTTGTTTATAGTTGCGTAGCACTTATTTGGATACATTGTTTGAATACTGGTGTGAGAAAACGTTTAACATTTCAGTGTATAATTATTCTATTTTTATTTCAGTTATTTGACAATTTGGCTAATTTATGCACACATTAAAACCGGGGATTTAGTTTAGACACTTTTGACAACTGAGCCAATAACATATTTTACAAAGAGCTTCAGAGAGAGTTTTCATCTGTTTTGCGAGGGAGAAGCAATGCTTTCCAGGACTTGCTCAGAACTTCATTAGGAGCAGAACAGAACTGTTGCATATCCAGTAGGTTCCAAAAACATCTAACTGAAGGCAGTTTGTTTTCTTTACAAACTTTATTATCAGCGTTTAAATCAAATGATTTCAGCATGATGAATGTTCCACAGAGCATCTTTTGTACGTTAGAGTTAAATCAGAAAGGGGTAGAGGGAGATCAGATGTCATCATTTTCTCTGCTCCCCCATGCTGTTCCACCCACATCACACATTATTGTCTTTGCAACACAAAAGATGTATTTCTGAATATTAGTAACTGGGAACTTTAGTTACCAGTCACTTTGTATTTTGTGAAACAAACCTTTAAAATTTCATCTTTTGTGCCAAAACAACAACATGAGAGTAAGAAAATGATGACGGAATTTATTAATTCATTTATTAATTAATTTAAACTATTCATTTAACATTCTATGTTACATATGTGCTTCTATGGTAAGTGACTCAAAACGTGTGCAGCAATTGCCTTATATATTTCTTATTTTACGTCATACTTGTCTTTGTTTTAATTTTATTTTTAAACTTCGTCTTTTTCCAGGTTTAAAGTAGGTCTTGAATTTTATACATGCATATTGTATATTCTGTCACTGTTGTCTGTATGACTGGCTTCTTACTGGATTTATCACAGATACTTTGTGTCTACACCTCACCTCCAACAGGTCATCCTGTACAATAACATTTACGAAGTTGGTTTGGTCATGTGTCCGCTCAGATAGATTCATGACCTTTCTAAGAATGTGTTCTGTCTGTCTCGGGCTAACAGCCTCTCATAGTCTTGGTCAACTGTGTTTCTCTGGTGTTTGCTCAACAAATCCCAGGGCTGTTTTGAGCTTCTTCCCAGTGTGGGCTTGATTTCAAGCCTGAAACACTGAAAGAATAAATCCATTTTCCTTTTGTGGTTAATGTATGCATGAGTACACTTAGCCAATCTGATTAAAAGATTTGGAATTCGTTATTATCTGAATGATCTGTACCTCTTTCCTGAACTGCATTATAGATGAATTCCTGTAGTTGCATAATGTTCCTGTAGCTCAGTTGTTAGAGCATTGAGTTAGCAGTGCAAAGGTTGTGGGTTCAATCTCCAGAGAACACATACTGATAAATTGTATACCTTGAATGCACTGTAAGTCGCTCTGCAAATGCATAAATGTAAATGTAAGTTCCAATGTTTCCTGGTGAAAGAATCACATCCAGGTTTATTAATCTGTGCAGGCCCGAGGGAACAAATTAAAATGTATGTTAAACAGCATGTCACACATCAAGCAGATACATTTGACCGAGTTAAAAAAGTCAAAAAAGACAAAATAGGTTGAGGTGGTCTGCATAACTGCCCCAGTGGTTAAATTGCTGCTTCCCAATGCGAGCTGCAGTACTCAAAATGCATGCCTTTAAAATACAGTCATATTTTTGCAACTGTAAGCCACCTCCATTGTGGCGGCCCTCTCCCTGTCTTCATCAGAGCCGGCTGTCCAATGGGATTACGGTAAGCCTGCGGTAGGAGCGACCGACTCGTCGCTGATCAGAAATTCATATGCCTGGATGCTAGATTGCTCTTCTCCCCACTTTGCCCTTGTGACGGCAGAGATTGCTGTCATGGTGTCAGACAGGGAGAGAAAAAATTTGCATTCGCAGCCCCCAAATTTCTCTGTCCGGCACGTAATCAAAAAAGAAGGTGAATGAATAGCAATTCAGTCTGTCAGAAAATGAGAAAGGCTGTGCGACAGGGAGCAATGCAGGCAAAAGAACGTCTGGTCGGAAAGAAAATATTCGGAATGTCTGTGACTCACAGACTCTGTTGTATTTATTTCCTTTGTCATCTTAAGATTTCTTTTTTTATTTCAGTTTTTTTGTCAGACACTGTGGCTTTCAGTCGACGTCCAGTCTATGCATGTGTGCCTAATCTACATGTACCTTTCTCATTTGTGTGAGTGCGCAAATCTGCGTATGTTAGCACATATAGGAATGCCACAGGAGACATTCTGTGCATTTTTTTGCCGTTATCACAGAAGAACTGTGTGCACAGCAGTTTTTATTGCACCGTTTGGCGTGTGTTTGATAGTGATAGTACTGGGGCCATTTTGGGGAGGCACTATTTTGTGGGCCAGACATCTGAAGGGCAGAAGAATTAATCACACAGTGCGGGAGGTCACTCACCGGTCCCCGAACATCACAGTGGGCCGTGCATTTTGGGGCCACGGGTGCATACATACACACAGCACTGTCTCAGTCCCCGTCTGCATTTCCCCAGTCCAAGAAGAGGCTAGCTCAACCCCAGACACACACGTACACCCGCTCACACACACTCTAACACGGTGAATAGGGCTCTCCAGAAGACGGAAACGTTCCGGTAAATATTTTTGAATATATGTCATCTTACCGTCATGTTTCAATCAGCGAATGGCAAAATATTGCATGAGCCCTTGTCATGTTATTGTTTTCTTATTGTGTGTCCATGCTTGTATGCAGTGTGAGTGAAATTTGGTTTAAATGGTGGTTCCCATCATCTGACAGCCTGCGGTTACTTCTGTGTCAGAGTTTGGGAATACTGCTCCAGTAATCCTGTGGGCTTGTAATTCTGGGCTTTTCCTGATGAGGGATGTATTGTTCTAGCTTGGCTCCTTGGGGATGCTCGGACTGCCAGTTGTAATATACAAGAGGCGCCCTGTTATTTCCATCCACTTAATCTTCCCCGTGTTAATTCTCCTTTTATAAGTGTGAGCGCGTCACGCCGGCTGACGTTTACGGTGAATAGATTTACGGTGGGCAGTCTTTGCTTTTTTTTTTTAATCAAATGAAGATCCATCATCTTTAATCCGGATTGCATGCATTTGACATAGGCCAGGCAGAAACGCGCACAGAAAAGCGCTCATTAAGGCGTCGTTGCTTTTGCTGATGCGCTTTCGGGGCGGTGATGTGCATGAGCCCAAATGTGCGGCTGAGGGCACTTCGCAGTGTGCATGCTAACACGGTAATGAGCCATGCATCGGACTCACGGAGCTTTAACAAACAGCGTCAGTCTGATCGACACGCACGATTCCTGTTTGTGTTTGCATACTGATGAGGGCGCATGCCGGCAATGCAGTTTGCAATTTGTGACGTTTATTTCGCATTTGTTTTGTCTCGTACACTATTTATTTTATGCTGTAGCGATACTGTGAGAAAAATTTACATTGCATTTACAAGAAAGCGACGTTGATGCAATGATCATTGCATTTTGATCTTACTGTAAGTAAAACAGGTTGGTGTTGGGCTTACGTTTAAATGTACAGCCTTATGTTTTTTTTTAGTTCTAGAAACATCTGTCTTTGTTTTTACAAGCGCCACAAATTTAGAAAATATATTTGTTTAGTTATTGTTTGCAAATATGTTAATTGAAAGCAGATGGGAAGTTGACATAAGATGAATATAAGATGAATAAGATGACAAAGCGTTCACGTAACCAAGCTGGCTGTAAAAATGGCCATTTTAATCCTGGTTTCAGATGAACATTTTAAATTATTAACTCACTCACTTGTGTAAAAGTAATTGATGGAATTAGTTAAGCGCAAACCTGAAAATAACCACGTTTACTTATAAAACCACATCCATCATAAATATCACTCAGCAGTTTTTATTTTGATTGGAATCAGAAGTAAATTCCAGATGTTTTTTGGTGACCTTTTAAATGAAACCTTTTCTCATTTCATATGAAGAAACATAAAAAAGGTTATTTTTGGCTTTGGTTTTCAGTTGCATGTTGTAATATGAGGCATATAGGTATTGAAAAGAAATGCATCTCTCTCTCTCTCTCTCTCTCTCTCTCTCTCTCTCTCTCTCTCTCTCTCTCTCTCTCTCTGTGTGGTTGACATGGGGCTAATGAAAACAGGGTGTGAGTTCAGTCCTTATATGCCCCAGTAAAAGGTGCGGCAGACATTTTGGCTGCAACTTCCACACTGTCACTCCTCTTTGCCCTGGAACGTGTGTGAATATATGGAAATCCAAAACACTTAACTACAGGGCTTAGATATAATCACACAGTCAGGGTTTTTTGGGTTAAATGTTCATTTTTGCAGTGATCCTTTGATTACTCTTAGAGTATTACTACACCCTTCATTTAAAGACTGCCTCCATATGATGTGGCATGTGATGCACATTCGTTTAGACTTCCACCAGTATTGTGGCATTTGAAACTAACTTTGAAATTCAATACTTAAGGCTTGTTGGGTTTATTGCCTTGATGTGATCTGTGTCTGTTTCCATCACTCCTAATTTTGAATGCATTCTGCATATTCCTGCATTGCTTGGTTAAGAAAGCAATGCATACTGTCGCCATTTGGGTCTGTGTGTATTTAATAGAAAACAATACACGAATGCATGGAGTCAATGACAGGTTTGAGGCCTGTGCTGAGCTGTTTAAAAGCTGAATTGCGCATGTGTTGCACACCCTGAGGAGGTCTGTTACTTAACAAGAGCTATTTGCATGTTTGCTTATGCATTTTGCATACGTAACCCTTTAATATGACATTGTTATCCGACCAGTAGATGGCAGTGTTTCCCCAAGCATTCACATTGTAAGCTAAAGGCAAGGAATGGACTTCTTCAGCCGTGTTTTTTATAGGAAATTGTAAACAATGTTTCTTAACGCTAATTTTTTGCAGATCGTAAGAGTTTGCACGATAAAAGTCATTTGTGAATCCCGGCTTGGAAATGTTCTTTATGATATTGAAAATGAAATTAAATGCAAATGACTCCGTTCGTCCCTTGTTGTTTCTTTTTTCAGTAACATGATTGTAAACAAACGAGAACGTCACACAATAGTTGTGACGCAAGACTCGCTATAATTTAAGGCTTGTGGGATTATAATGTTGTTTTTGTTGAATGTTGATTTTTTTTAGGTGAATTCTTGTTGTTTTTATTATTACTCTTATGATGATGATGATGATGATGATTTTTTGCCCTAATCAAATCCATTTTAATTTCTGTGGATTTCCTTCTGTCTGTAAAAGCGCTGATCCTAAACTTTAGGATATAATGTTTTAATGTTCAGATTAAGTTTTCTTTAATCGGTTCTGGAACATGTAAAATTATTTCATCAAAAGTCCTCAGTGCTTTCTGATTGCAGTCTGATGTTATTAATATAAGGCCTTAAACAATGAATGCACCATTTTTATACAATGGACCCACAGTCAGAAAGCAATGAAGGTGGCATTCTGAAGATATCTCCACAAATGAAAGAGAGATTAAAAAGATGCTTTAAAGACGGATTAATGGTGCCCACACTGAGACAAAAGATCTGAAAGGGTTTTAAAAACAAGATCAATAAACACGCACTTTACAACGCTTTGAATGTGCATATTGCTAAAACACACTAAATGCTCGACATCATAAGGCTTTAGACCTGAACAAATGAATAATGCCTTGTTCTCTGAAGGATCGCTCGGTGTAAATCAAATTTTCAGTGTTTGAAGCAAAAACAGCTGTGTTCTGAGGGAGAAATTTGTGTTTTATATGCAGACAAAAAAGATGACACACACACACACACACACACACACACACACACACACACACATATATCTGGTCCGGTGAACTGTATTGGGTTGAGTTAAGGCTGTGCCCTTTATACTTGGTTTCCCCATAGCTTCTGATTCCGATGAGCATGTTTGTAATGAACTTTATAATAACCGACCTTTACATTAATCTCCACAATAATGTCATGATTCCTTTGAAATCCTCGAAAAAAATAGGATTTGTGCGTGCCACATTTTAGATTCAGTTTTTGGCAGTGTATTTTAATAAATATGTTAGGAAGCGCTTTTGATTTTTCTCATTGCTTATTTGATGACACTGCTGAAGGTGTTGTGTTTTCTCGGGTAAGCGCCCGTGTCACAGAGCGGCTTCGGAGTCGACACACGATGGTTAGGCCCGACAGCTGCTTTTTAAAAGCACTGATAAGAGACAGCCTGATGCCGAACATTGCAAATTGGAAAGGAAGATTGCCTTCCTGTAGACTTTATCTTAAAGCAGTAAAACAAGAAGCTGTGACTACAACTGCAGCTATTGATTTTGCAATTTCAGCAAATTAAGAACAAGACAGAAAACCTATTTAACCTTTCAGTGATTGCCATAGGTACTTTTGGGTGACATTTAAATTAGCCCCTTGCCCCTTTAAGGGCCACCACCTGACTCCCAAACCCTCTCTTCTGATTATTCAGCTAGAATAGAAAAAAACAGGTTATGCATGAATATGGGGGCCCAGTGTATGTTTACCCCCACATACGCATTACAATATGTCAGCCAGCATATATTACTGAAGTATAATATTTCCACCTCGCACATCAATTCACGCATGTGGCCGCAGACATATAGGCGCAGTAATAAGGGAAGGTGGCCATCTGTGCAGCAATAACATCTGTGCGAATATATAAAGAGTAATGAAAGGCAAGCGCGTTGGTGGGACGATGAGGGTTGCTATTGAATTAAGACTCCTAATGTGAAATAATAAGAGGTTCAGAGTTTTATTCCTGCTTCTAAAGTCGAACACACTGCAGGTTTCTTTGGAACAAAACCACACACAGACCAACAAAACAACAGAGCGAGCTTGTGGCTCTGTATTGGCGATCAACAAATGCTAGTGAGGTGAACATGTTAATCGCGTATGTTTCAGACGTACATTGTTAGCTACACTGGTTGACACGTGCTGCTTCAGAAAAGACGTATCTGCGGCGTGATAGATGATGTGCTTTCATGTTTGGATTGTTTTTAATATTGTTGATGAAAATGAATGGAACACAAAGGGGATGGAGATCGGTCTCAAAGCTGCACCTGCTTTCAATAGTTTTGTTTAGTACAAATCAAATTGTACAATATTATTTCTAATAAATGGCTTTAATATGAGGCAAACGATGATGGAGGAGAGTCACATATTAAGAAATGTAGTCAGAATAATTCTGCACTAAAAACAGTCAGTAACAGGGTGGACCGAAGAAATGCAAAAATGAAAAGGAAAGGACCAAAAGAATCAAAGCCACAAATGGTGTGAAAGTGCTTCAATTTACCAAGGGGTTTTTGTAATTTTAATTGGTACAAGTGTAAATGACTTTGTATCTGGTGCACAGAAGGTGTCAGTCTGGTAGGTTTTCAAGAAGCAGAACTGGGCTGAACATGTAGGAGAATCTTCTGCTAATTCATTGATTGCCCCTCTGAATTGATGGCTGCTAATTGTTAGGTGATTAACACAGAGTCGTAATTATGTCGGCCCAAGGGGGTGATTATGGTTTCAACATGCCATATTATCACAAAATGGTACTAGCAGAGCTCGTCCTGGCCTGTGGATTTGGAAGCAGATGGCATATTGTCAACAGCAGCAAGCTGCAGAAGTGCACCGGGGGAGTCGCCTCTTTGTTTTAGCCTCATTAATTAAGTGCTAATTGTGTGTAATTATTTCCAGCACAGCCCTCTGAATAGAGACATCAAGTGGCCGTGACATAACCGTGAGTTGTGTCTTCGTAACATATGGTGTAACTGTTTCTATAAATCTTTAAATATGGTAATTAAATTAAGTAATTTAAAACTAAAGAAATATTCATTACAGAGTGAGTGCAAGATCATGTGCTACAGGAGAAATTTCGGAGAGGTCTGAATTGCAGGTGGTTCTGTTTTTTTTATGCATTTATTTTAAAATGTTTTGACTGGTCTTCCTGCTGTTAATCTAGTGATGGATTTATTTATGGACTGTCTTCTGTGTGCCTTGTGGTTGATACTGATCAGTCTGTGAAATCACTTCACAGATTTTCCCAACATTAGCATCTTCCATTTAATGGAAATGTCAGAATTTTTGGCCTGGCCCAGAAACCGCCATATTTCCTCACGAATGACAAAGCCAAGGCCTGTCTTACTGGCACAGAACTCTGTTGGTTTATTTTAACATGGAAAACTCGCGTCCTCTGCTATTTATATTATTAGCCAGAACGTGGCATATATTTTGTTTGTAACTCTTTTATACTAGTGAGAATAAGTATAATTCAGTTTTTTGGATAATAATATATTTAAGTATTGTTTTACCATATACGTTCAGAAATGATTTCAAATTCACACAATCTAAATCGTGTACTTTTAATGTGCTTGCAGAAATGGCAGATGTCAGGTGACATCCAGTGAGGAGCAATTATTTTTTCGGACCTCTCCAAAATTTCCTCTGTAGCCCACACTAGATATCCACAGTGCACCGTTCCAACAGACTTACCTTTCTGTCACCATTTTCTTAACAGCACCGTGAGAGATCAAAACTAAATGTTTCGTTTGATGTACTTTTCATCAATAAATGCAAGAAGACTGAATTGAGAACAGCATGTAAAAATGAGGCCCCCTAAATATTCAACAGCAGTACAGTAAGCGAGACAGACGACGGCTCCGAATCCCTCCCCTCGAGTCGACTGTGGAATTAATTTTAGCTGGCAGCATCATGCTGTGGTCATTTTGTCTGGAGAGACATGTTGTTATCTTGATTTGGCCATCACAGTTTCAAAATGAACACTCAGCATGTTGGCGAGTGCTTGAATTTAAAACATAACTACAAAAGACTGCGAGTTTCCTTTCAGAATTTAGATAAAGGGAGAAACGAGATTGTGCAGAATTACAACAGCGATCAAGCAAGGTGTCCAGTACAGAGATGAGCACACTTTCATAAATGCAGCCTATTTTCCAAAGGAAAGGCTGATTCACACGTTAGCCTCTATTTTGGAGTACATTTTACTTATTTTTTATGTTGCAGTCATTACCTTTAAAAATACAGGTAATGTATGTAGAATGTACCCATTATAATTCATTTTACTTGCTAACTAATAAACTTAAGTAAAATCTGACTGATTTGCCTGGGTTATATTTAGCACCATTCAGAATAATGTAGTAAATATTTTATTGACATTTTATTCAGCAATGTATTGTGTCTGAGCATCACTGTCTCTGTTGCTGTACATTTAGTGGTTGTTAAATATTTCCTGTTGGGTTTGGTTTAAGCTGGAACACGATCCTAAATTCAACTCTAATATGTGAGATTTTCATAATGAAAATATTTTTTATTTTAACAGGCTGTAATAGCAGTCTGTGATAAGCAAAGAATTTCCCATTGGCCATTTTTTAACTGTTTAAAATTCCTTGTAAATAAAAACCTTTTTGAGCTTGTGCAGCATGGTTTATTGTAATCATTTGTACACTTGTAAAAAAAGTCAGTTCTCCTGATGCGCTGTATTAGCATGAGAAATGTGTTTTAGGTCGATTGGCTGAGCAGAAAGTGCTTGTCTTTTTTCTGTGGGTTTCAGTGAGCCACCATGTTGTTAGTTGAGACATTCAGAGCAGATGGAAAAAACGGAATCAAACTTAATTTGGAAAAACATTCTCTCTATGCGTAATGTCTTTATCTTTTAAGTTGCATCAACAATTTTCATTGTGAGATTAGTTTTTCCTTAAAAAAGTCAGAACTGACCTAGTAATTAAAATGTTGAAGAGATTAAAACGAACGTTTTTCTTGATGTCAAAAAGATTGCAGTGGGTTATCATAATCAGATGTTGCATTTTAATCAGGCGAAAATGGAATATAAATTATAGATTTTAATACAAACCTGTATATGTGATGTTTTCACAGAAATCCAATTCTTCAGAATAAGAAGATTAAAGCACAGATGCATCGATTGAGGTTCAAAAATAAAAGTGTTTGATATTTAACATGCAGGATTATGACAAGATTTCCCAGGATATAATGGAAAACACATAAGCAATCATTCTGTCCTCCTATACCTTTAATCCATGCGCAGCATGCAGGAAAACTGCTGCGTAACTATGCAGATTTTTAGAAAATCAATACTTTTCCATAAGCCACAGTTAAAAGTTATTCTTCTAAACTGTCAGCACAGAAAGTATGAACATAGAGCAAATGAATGTAAAAGTGAAGTGATCTTTTGCCCTGTGAGAAACATATCGACTTCATTAACATAAATAACATCAGTTCACTTTAGAAGCAAAAAAAAAAGAGTTACTAAGAGATGCATTTACTGTAAAAATGAGTGCGTGTATATATCTTTTGTGTTTTCCTATGCAATTTTATTTGAATTTAAATGCACATATAATACTATAGTTCAATAAAACTTGTTCATTGTTCTGGTCTTTGCTCTAAAAAGTTTGAATGCGTCTGTTAAGAAATTTAACAACAATCTGTAGATAAATGAAGCCTTTTGTAAACGCCTTTAAAAGTCTCTAGATTTTTGTCTCAGTGTCCTTTGTTGTATGAAGCATAACAAACTGGAAATCACGGTCTTTATGTCCTTAAACTGGTTTCACACCTCTACAGTGTGAACAGTTTGTTCATCCAAATCTGGCCATGATATATCATTATCACAACTTTTGGAGGAAATCCATAGGATCAATACATTTGCCAGCCACTGGGCTTTGAATTGCCTACACGCTGAGCGCTTTGTTGCACCACAAGTCAAGTAGATTGAGCCACAGGCAACCGCGGCGTAATGCACAGCTTCTGTCTTTCCTGCTCCTCATTCAGAGGAAATAAGCCCAGACATGTCAGGAGTTAGTGCTTTTCGATTTGCAGAGAAATTTTATGGGTGGGCATTTTTTTGGCTTTCGAATCTCAGGCAACTGCAATCGTTAAAGCAAAGTGATTGTTTCGCATACAAATATTAATTAAAATCTTTTGTAAAACAAAAGCGGTATTGACTGGTCATCAAAATGACTGTTGTCATGTGAGCTTGTCTTCAGTATCCATCACGTACACAGTGAGCGGTCACAACAACAGATACGATATGTAGTCACACCTTTATACCTGTAGCACAATTGGTAGAGCATGGCAAAGGTTGTGGGTTCAATTTCCAGGTAAGGTACTGATAAAATATCTTGCTTGAATGCACTTTCCCAAAGTTACTTTAGGAAAAAGCGTCTGCCTAATGCATGCAATGTATATGTAAATAATTTTTTTTCATTGTCTCTCTTTAATAATAATTAATGACTCTTTCGTTTAAAATTCACTGGTCAAGCTTGTGAATGGATCGATCAGTCACACCCTGTGTGTTTCTATTTTTTTCCCCCTTCATTAATGCACTCTGGTCAGTGAGAGCCAAAAGCTGGCCACTTCTGAAGTAATTACCATCCTGTAAACAGGTCAGCAGTGCGTTCGGCCACAGCTGCTGCCACTAGACACTTCAGCCAGCTTAGCTTCAAGTATTGATTGGGCAGTCTGTGACATCTCCTAAGCCATGTCACCCAACTGAAAGAAGGCTCCAAATTGTCCAATAATAAAGTGTTGGAAGTTGTAGCTGCTCCCTCCTGAGACTTGCTCGTGTGAGGGTTGGGGTCTGGAGGGGGGTGGGTGGTGTCACATCTTAAGAACCATCAATCCTTCCTTGAAGGCTCAATATAGTGCTAAATTAGCCAAAGGGAAAACAGAAAGGCCACTGGACATCTGTTACAGACCCTTGACATATTTTCCCCTATGCTCTCGTATTTAAATGCTGCTGTAAAACAGTCAAAGCCTGGAGGAGTATAATACCGGGATTTACTGTTGAAAAGAGCAAGATTCAGGGAATGTTTTAAATCCCTTATGGCAGGTCTATAAGTGCAGAGACTGGTGTACGGAAATCAAAAGCTGGATCCCAATTCAAAATGGGAGATTCCGGTTATAGTTTATACTTTTCACTTGCATAGGACAAGTGTGGATTATGAATTGTTAGTGCAAAAGCTCCGGGTTTTTTTGGGTGTCTAAGTATGTGTAATTATTATTAATAAGCAAATGTAACTTTAGATTCAAACTTGGTTTTGTTTGTCCAATAACGGCTATGGAGTGACACGTTTTTTTTAAAACATTATGTGAAGATCTAAACAGACACTGTTTGGAAGACTCATCGGTGACGGGCGGAAAATTTCCCAAAAGCACTAGCCTGGGCTGTGTGAATTAGGTCTTATAAAGATCTTGATTGGCATGTCTTTGACAGCTGTGTAAACACAAAGTGACAGAACTAGAATGAGTACATAATCATTTAACAGCGCGGTTACTTTCCTGTGCCCGGCACCTGGAGCAAGTGCTCTAAAAGCATGCCTTGATTTCTTCACTCCTCCAATGTAGAAAAAGAAGGAAAAATGCCAGTAATTGTTAGCTGATTCTGGTGCTGTTCTGATTGCGCTGTCCTGCCCGTTATGGGCCAGCGAGCATGCGAGTGACGTCGCTCACTTCATAGGGAAGAGCAACAAGCTTAGAAGTTTCTGGTGTACAAGAGCAGAAAAAGGCATCCAGTATAAATATTTAATCCGGAGCGACTGCCTCTGGATTCAGCTTTGTCTTTCATTGGATTACGCATTTAAGACTTCAAAAGATTAATGGAACTGCAAATAGACAAGGGCCTCTCCTCTCCCCACCGCATCTCTAAGATAAATTGAAGAATTACCATACATATATCTGTTTCAACACACTGCGCCCCGTTGAGCGTTTAGAGTGATCAAAAGGAGTATGTTTACCAACTGATGTCTTTTTATTTAGCGTAGAGAAAGTGAAATCGTGTAGTTTTGTTACTC
Source organism: Chromobotia macracanthus (assembly GCA_036877525.1). NCBI lineage: Eukaryota > Metazoa > Chordata > Actinopteri > Cypriniformes > Botiidae > Chromobotia > Chromobotia macracanthus. The sequence goes on along the minus strand of JAZGTH010000098.1, from coordinate 154,909 downwards.
TGAAGTCACTCAGAATATTTCGTCTTAAAAACACAGAGCATTTTGTAATCCTCACAGTGTATAAGGCCTGTTTGTTTGGACTCTGTGTCAGTTTAATTAGAAATCGGTGAAGTAACTGTTTGTGTTTAAAGGGATGATAGCTGTGTTTCTGCTCATTGATTTTGCATTATTGCTAAAGACGGTCCATGGTTTCACTCAACACTGGGGGTCAATTGGGAAAACCAGGTAAAGGACTGCTGATGTATTTAAAATGATTTACAAAAATCAATTGTTTTGTCTTGCACAAAATGCAAAGCGGGGATGCGTGTAGGCCTCGTGCTTTCACGTTGATGGCTTTACTCAATACAAATGTTTTATTAATGATAAAGATCAGCTTATGCATGCAATTTAGGTTCATTTTGGTTCATCTGGCAGCGTGAAACAACAGTTAAGACCAGTTTTTAAGGTACTAATTAGTTCTCAGAAATAGTGACTATGATTACGTTTTGCCCATGTTGATATTATATCCGATATTCTATTTTTCAGTACTATCCAGTGATTTACATTGCAAAGTGTGTTGTAATACTGATTGTGTTTGATTGTCAACAAAAGTCTGATAGACATTAATCTGTCCCAGTCTATCTTGTATAATGTTTATCAATATGCTTATGCTGCATATTGGAAATGTCATGTAAATCTGTCAGACTGTTTGATATTAGCTACTGGTGCGCTGGCAAGCATTCTCAGACAAACGTGTCCAATTAACACAGACCATAAAACCACCAGACACTGTGAATTAACTGTTGGCTTTTGTCGCTTTTGCTCATCATTTGCATAACATAGCATTCACTAATGTTACTGTGGCAATTAAAACAATTGCCCCACGCCACAAAGCACAGCAATTATGTCTATGCTAATTAGACTTTAACTATGCTTTTAGGAAACAATTAAATGGTTTAGCATGCCTCGGTTCTAAAGCAGGGGGTTATCTCTGCCCCCGAGTATCTTGAGCACACTTCAGCGCACAGTCTGGCCGCTCGTTTTGTCTGTGTAGAAAACAGGATGGACTTTTGTGAAAGAAAAGAGCAATTTCCGTCTGATCTCAAGAGCCTCATTGGTACGGCGGGCTCATATAGAAGTGTGTGTTTATTGATACAGTGGTAGAGTCGGCTTGCTTGTGGACAGTAGGGCTTTCATACTTGTAGCAGCCTCAAATGCTGTGCTGTGCTTTAGATAAAAATGACAATGTTTGGTGCATTTCCCAGCCTGATGTGGTTTGCTGGTTTTGTTTTGATATTGAGGGTTTCTGGGTTAACCGATATTATCAACCACCAATGTAAATAAGTCACTTTTGTATATTCAGCCTCACATTCTCAAGTTCTTTTGTTTTAGTACATTTTACGCTATATTTACATAGTATAATTACATTTTGTCTTAAAAGGTACAATTACTAGTTATGATCTTTGGTCTGATCTGATATACACAGAGGCCTCAAAAAGTATTTGAATATTTAAGGCACAATTTAAAAAATGGATGCAAGTACATATCTTAAGACAGCAAAGTTTTTCGAGCTAAACGTTTCCTCAAAAGAAGTTTGTTAGGTTTTAAATGATACAATATTAGTTTTACAATATTAGTTACAATATTAGATACAATATTATATTTAAACTTTTGTTTAAAGATTGTTTAAAGAAGTATTTGGACATTTTCTGGTTGTCAGACTTGCCCATAGTTAATGTAACATGACACCTGGGTAAACATGCCAGTGATGTATGTACAGTGTCTGCTAAAGACTAAGACCAGTTGCTTAGAAATTATGTAAAACAAAATTGCAATAAAATTACAATTAATTTTAAATATGAAGTGCTGCATCATTTGTTTGCAGATGCAACTTGGTTTGATATCTTCTATGTTATGCAACGACATTGAAGCATTTTTCAATGCGACCCAGAATTTCCAGGTAGGTTATGGGACCAATTTATAATCAATGCTTCAGATACATACTGTATTTGAGAATATCAGTTCAACAAATCTGTTTCTATGACACCTACGTTCATTGCATAAATTCAGCCTTAACGCTGCATACATTGTCGTTTGAGCAGCTGCCCTCCAGAGCTGCACCGATTAGCTCAGCAGAAGCTCTGCCATTCAGAGACTCCTGCTTGTAAGTTGAACAACATAATTCTATGTAATCTACCACAATAAAATCCATAGATGTTGTAAAAACATTACAGCACACGTGGCGGTGCCCTTGGACCTCGGAAAAAAAGATCTTGTTTTGGCAAATTTGTGAGTGTTGCTACCATTTACGCTGATCGATACCCACATGTCCCTGTATTGATCCTCACATCTGTGAGGGAACTTGAGAGAATGGATCTGTTTGAGTTTTCATTTAGACCACACATCGGGATCAAGAGAGATCAGCACTAAAGAGACGAGTGAAAGTCTCGCTCCGTAACGCCCACATTGGATGTGACAGCAGACGAAAAGACAAAAAGAGAGATTAAAACGCTTACATTTTTGGCTGTCGGTTTTGTTTATATTGTCAGGAATCCTACCACGTGGAGCTGTGCTTTCTGCAAACAAGCAATCAGACAAGCACAACAAAAACAAATAAAACATAAAACTGGCAAATTAAGCAAAACAGACAAACAAACAGACATGAAAGATCTGATTTTATATTGCACAGTCCTTATAGCAAGTACTGCATCATTGATTGCTGGGTGTGAGGATATGATATTGCAGATGAATCATACAAAAAGGCAATTAAACAAGCAAAAAAGACAAAATAGAAAGAAATTGATCAATTAGGCAAAAGCAAACAAACAAATAAATAAACATAAAATTAGTTTATATCCCAGGATTATGACAGCACATCAAGTGTGACAGGTGATGTTTATGTTATTTATTGTTAATTGGAAATTTAAATATGTAGCTGGTAATTAAATGCTTTTTCAGACTGTGATCATCATCATCATCATCAGAGGCAACCTAGTCTCCACAATGCACCCGGAGTGCATGTCGTAACATCAGTCTTTATTTGTCACAGGTCATTTGAAAGCAGCTGGGATTACATTGGGCGTTCATTACCGTGCTGTGACAGAGCCCCCGAAGACATTATGAAAACAATTCTTACCACATAATGTCTCTTAATTACTCGATGTCAGACTGAGCACATTCCGGTCCAATCATTCTCCCATCCCGGTTAACAGGGAACGTTCTCAGAACATTGGCTAACATTTTTTAAAAGTTCTCAAAAAAATGTTCTTGCAGTAACATTAGTAGAACTTTTTAGACGTTATATATTATATATCCATCATTTTATTTTTAAATGGGTAGTGGAACGTTTAAAACCCTACAGAATTACAAAAAATATACTGCTATACAGTATATTTGTATAAAAACATACAGTAATGTTAATACAACGTCTAGAATGTTCCTAGAATGTTGAAAATAAAATTTATAATGTTTTTATTACTTAATGGAAATGTTTGGAAATGTTCATGCAACCTAAAATTGCTAGCTGGCATGTGTGTTTACATATGTATGTTTTTGGCCCGAGAAGGGCTCTGTTCCACCCCCCCTTCAGCCCCTGCCGCGCTGACCTCACAGAATGCCTAGAGCTTCCTTATTAATCTCCACATGACAGCCCTTGACCATCTGACTGTTCGTGTAACTTTCGCGGAGCATGGCTCCTGGACGAAATCTCAGAGCGATGATGGGACCGTTCCCAAGTTTCCTGAATGACTTGACCGCCTGCGCTTTGAAATGACACCCTGTTAAATTGAGTGACATTATTACCATGTGAAGTGTCACACAAGGCGCCTGGGCCGACCAGGCAGGAAACCAATTAAAATGTCTCTCCGTCCATCTTTGCAGATTCGTTCATTTCAAAAGTGTTTAGGGAATGAATTGTTTGGCTGGTTTAGTTTGTGTGTCAGACTTCTCTTGGCTCTGTTCGTCCTGTGATGTTTTAATCATGATGCTTGTTTGTAATTATAAACACCTACGAGCCACATACATGAAAACCGTTTGATGGAATTTAAGCCTATGGGTATCTCTCTTTTGCTTTGAAAACGGGGCCCCTCAACATCAAAAGCGGGCCCTCTTTTGAGGCGTCCATGTTGCTGCGTTTGCATAAACCTTCAAGGCTTTGAGTTTTGAACAGCAAGGTTAACATTTGTTGTTGATGCATGGAGTCAAAAGTGGCGTCTGAGGCCAGGGGATTACAACTCTCATCTGTCCATCCCCCTTTAAAAGCATACACATTAAAATGCACCCACAACATCTGAAGTCTTTAACCTTATAGCATTAATGGCTTTAATAGCTTTTCCAATCAGAAACCAATCAAGTAGTTTGAAGTTGCTTACTGTACATAACAGAATGCTTGTGTCTCCTGTTTTGGCCAATATAAATTTTGCCCAATATTTACTTACAGAACAAGATGTTCCTGTAATAAAGAGGAACATTTAAACAACCGTTCAGAACAAATTAATTCAGATGTTTTTATTTTTGGGAGGAATAAAATATGGAGTTCAGCAGATGTTAAAAACAAGATCAGCATTCTGTCTCATCAAGGATTAGAAGCTCAGATTTAATCGAGTAAAAAGATCTCAGACCCTCCATTTCCAAAACATCCTAGAGCTTTGTTTTACATTAGACATGTTTACCATTATCACAATATTGACATCCATCATAACAAACCAAAAATATGACTATTTGAAACTTTTTATGGTGTGTGAAAGGTAGTTTTTATCTATGTATGGGAAATTGTATATGATTTTTTTGTATAAAAGATAAAAGAGTTAGTTACAGTAGAGATTGCATTAGCAGTGGTTGTGGGTACGATTCCCAAAAAAACACGATTATTGATCAAATGCATAAATGTAAATGTAAAATTTATTGTACAGTGAAGGCAGGACTGATCGGATAACAGGAATAGGACAAGCAATTGAAATGTATCGTTGTGTTTTTTGAGTCTTCTGTTTGGCATTAGTGAAATACATACAAGAGATTAACGCATTTTTACTTTCGCATCGGTGTTTTAAAAATCACCTGGTATACTTTAGATTGCCTGAATGTTAAAATGCAGGTTATTTGATGATGCTTACATTACAAAGCAGTTTTATGGTGAAAATATGCATTTTTGACAGAGCAAAACTTTCTGGTGTCTACACCAGGAGTAATTTCTGTTCACACTTTAACACACTCCTGTTCTGGTAAACAAGATTCATCGCAGAAAAGGAAGCAAGACAGAGTTGATAGTCATAAAGGAGTGAAAATCAGTCACGCTGTATTTTTAATGTAGCCTGCAGCACTAAAGCACATATTCACAACAAATCTCGTTGCTCTCACAAGGTATTACTTTAATTTTAGTGCTCGTCTGGAAGGGAGGGGGGCAAAATGGAAACGTAGCGCTCGTCTGTCTTATGCGTAACCTTGTTTGCTATCAAATATGTAACGTACCACCTGCTCCTTATTTTTTGTACTTCTAAATCAGTTTTGCATCAAAATGAAAAATAATTTTCCTTCATCTATAATCCGCTCTAATAGTCAACCAGCAGTTTTAATCTTTAGATGCATTTTAAATCCAAGCCATAATGTCTCAACTCTTTCACAAGGTCAGATATCTTGGCAAATCGAGCTTAAGCTTTGTTTTATATGAACAAAGTACATGATTAATACTGAAGAATTAATCACGCACTATTCATATACAGTAGATTGAATAGTGATGAGTATTAGATTGAGAGTTCCTGGCCTACTTTTTTATGACATAAATTGACATTACAGTAAAGTACAATGAAAAAAGAGACTTTTACTGTTTATGTGATGTGTATGTATGTGAAGGCCAAAGGTACAAGAAATACTGTACTGAGTATCAATTGTAAATATAATAAATTATAATGACAATACCACATTTATGTGACTTACGATTGTTATTAGCTTGTCAGAAAGTGTTGAAAGCAAAGCATTTAACTGGCTTTATTTTTTTTTAATTAAATCTCTGTTATTTTTAGCATATAACTTTGGATGGAGTACATCTTTTCAAAATTAGTTACCAAATTTACACTCATCATTTACACTTATCATGTATGTAACATGTAACATTCATACACAAACAAGGCCCACAATGTAAAGCATATTAAACAGTGATCGTACATTTGACATTGCTGTGACAAAAGTTAAAGCACAGATGTTTTGACACAAACATTATTCGATATATATATGTATTTCAGGGCAGACAGCATGGTTTCTGCGGACGGCCTCTGTGTTTTCAGCACCAGCAGGATTCTCTGGGGATCTGGCCAAACTCGTGTGCGTCTGTGACAGGTAAGTGAAGATGCCAAACATCACCCAGTCAGACAAGCAGAGCTGCCCTGCACAATGCGCCCTGTTTTCTTCGTTTTTGTGTTTTTTTCATTGCAGTGACTAGATATTCATTTTCGCACCTCGCTTCTCCATATTTATGGTTGCCTGTGAGAACATTTTTTATTTATGTTGACTTCTTTCATAAACTGGACAGCCATTTCTATTTTTTTTATCTGTGTGTGTCAAAACAATCTCTGATTTATAATTTATGTGACTTACGATTGCTATAAGCTTGTCAAAAAGTGTCAAAAGGAAAGTTTGTTTTTAAGTAAAGTGAAATCAAATGCCTCTGGTACGATCTTCATTTTAGAAGGTCTATGCCGGATAATTTGTGTGACTTATTCTATTAAACTGATTAGCCTTTTCTTTTTCTTAAATTTCTGCATTCTTTGTAGCCTGCAGGTGTGTTTTGTGCATGGACTTTGAATTTATTTCTATGTAAATGCATGTAAAATCTTTCTGCAGTGAGTTTTTGCCTTTAGGGGGTCATCTGAATGTACCATAATGTACATAATGTAAGGTGTAGTTATACATTATGTAATCTTTGCTATCTATACCAGTATTCATTACAAGGAGTAATGAACACCTTGAATTACAGAAGAAAAAGAGCATTATTGAAGTAACATGTTCCGTTCTGTTCATTATGTCACCTGACCTGACCTCTCTCACCCTTAAAGCTCAAACTGCTACTTTGACTTTTAGATATTACACTTCTGTGGGTGGAATGCTTTGTGCTGTTTTGTATAAATGTCTTAAAGGCCTCGTGCTAATGTTAACATACAGTGTTGTGCCACTTGTCTGTCATTTTCTGAAAACGATACAGTAATGCATCAGCTGGATCTTTTTAGCCGTAGAATGAATTTAAAGCATAACATTAACAGAAACCTTCCCTGTGCATTTTTAAAAATGTTACACATCATCGCCGATTTGTTAGCGTGTTTCTGCAGGCATTATCATAAAGCATGTCAGAATATTTGAACTGTGCTGCTGACAAATGGAACTCACTGTACTTTTATTGGAAGCTGTAGTGGTTTTCACTGTATATTTTGCCCCACAAGGCCAAGCAAATTGACTTTCATGTATGCACTGATTGTAGATATTACACAATGCAAATAGCTGTTTAAACCTGGCTATTTGGCATAATTGAGGCTGTTTAACAATGCAATGGGTTGGGTGTGAGGTTCCACCTTTCTGGATCCTTCGTACTGCATTTAGCACTAAAACATCGGCAACTGACATTTGTGAATTCCATTAAAAGACTGACAATTACTTAAGGAAAAATCCTGCCCCTGCCCGGATGTTTGAATTCAATCGTGTTGATAAGCTGAAAACGTGGGTGTTTTGAGTGCGCAGTTTGAAGGTGCATAAATCGCAGAACAGTGTTTTTTTTGGATGAAATGATTCATTGTGGTGAATTGTCTTGGAATCTTATCAACGATTTGTTGCAAGGCGATGTTGTTAAGGTGCATCAGATCTTTTTTCTCCGATTCAAACCAAATAGTGATCCTACCTTTTGCATCTAAATGTCCCATAATAAACACGATTAAAGGTACCAGATCTGACATTTCTAACGGATGCAAATAAAATTCCATTTGAAAAGAGACACTTTTTGAATCCATAGAGAACTGAAGAGGATTGTGTGCTGAGCTCTGAGTTAATGGATCTGAGTTTATTTCCATTACGGACAAAATCCATGGACATATCTCACTTTCTGCAGCTGTTTTAAGACGATCTCGTCCAAGGTTTTCGATAATTGGCTGATTAGTTTATGCTGGCGTTTAGTCGGACGCTTGGTCTGCAGCTCCCAGTGGTGGAAGTAGGCCAAATGTTATGAATCATAACATCTGTCAATCAGACAAGTTTAACGATTCAAATTTGTTAATGAGATATGTTTATCATTTGAGGATTTTTGGCTAACTGTTATGGAGGTTTACTTGGGATAGATGAGATCAGTGTTCTGAGGCTAGTTTTAGAGGAACCCGAATCTTGATCAGGGCTCGTTGGAGCAATAACGTCATTCTCCACAGTGCTGCATGACAGATAACGTCATTTACATTGCTCAGGAGCATATCAGATTTTAATAATGCTGGATTTGGTTAATACAGTGCTGTACGATACAATCTGCAGTTCCCAAGTTTGATCTGCAGTATGTCTATATATGCTTAAGATAAATAAGATTCATTACATTTTGACTAAATTTGTGTTTTTTTATAATTTATTAAAGAAAAGTTATTTTCTTTCATATTGCTACTCTCTCCTTAAGCCAGAAATGTCTCTTTTCGTGTACCATGTAACACTGTTGTAGATTTCATGACAAAGTAGCCGGATAAGATACATTATACAGTCTAGACCTCATTGTTTCCATGTGATTAAAAACGGTGCCATCGAAGCCTTACGTCATTCACGGCATTGTGGTAATATTCTCACCAGTACCTCTAAATGAATGTCAGCTTGTTTTACTTCGGCTGGAGGCGATCGATACTTCATTAGGCTGAATTGTCTTGTGTCTACACAACCTTGAAGCTGTGGCTTAATTACCTCCAGTATTACGCAGGGGGCTGTGGATGGGAGGCTGGCTCAGCTGTGTCCCCCTCCAACAAAGCCCCTCTGCTTCCCAAAGGTTGGGCTCAGGGTGGGGGCGGGGCGGAGACATGTGATTTGTGGGTTGGGTGGCTGATGGGGTATGAGGAAGAGGAGGAGGCAGAGATATGAGCCATAGATGCAGCAAAGCTCAGGGGGCTGCCATTCGCCCCACCGTTTTATTCATTCCAAATGGACGATTGAAATGAGGGGAGATGAACATTTGGAAATGTCACCAAGCTTAGCGTTTGATGGTCTGGCTGCGTGTGTTGTGCCGAGCGCAAATCTAATATTTTCCACTGAAAGGTTCGGGATGCATGGAAAGCAAAGAGGGTAGGGGGAAAAATAGAGAAAGCACTGATAAATTTGATTTCCACGCACATGCTGAATGCAACTTAGCAAATTTGTATAATTTGGAATTAATGGCTATCAATGTATCATTCATCTTTAGGTAGAGAAGTCGGTGGGGGAGGGGCGGCTGCAGGTGCGAGTGCAGTCAAATGGCAATCATGACAAATGACATCCCCTGTCTGAGAGCCACTTCTCCTCACTGGGCTGATATGTCATCTCTGCTTTTGACATTTTTCATTCTAGTATCAAATCACAAAGACAGTCTGATATTTTCTAATTCTCTGTAGCTAAGAGTGCACCATAATGCATTATATATGCCTTCCCTTCTTCTGACTGCACAAAGTCATATCAGACCTCTGTCTTTAGATATATACTATTATACAATTATGTTATACATTTGCATGCATGTTATACAACTAAAATGAACAATACAAATTCAAGGTGTGGCATCTGCTTGTGTATGTTATTTTTTATGATCCTCATAATAATTTGCTATTGTACATGATCGTTTTAGCTGTCACATTACCCTGATCGTCAAGTCACATAATTTATGCATTTATGATCTAAAGTGAATCACATTGTAAAGACATTTTATGTGTCAGGAATGACATGCAGTTAATATTTTTTAGTAATACACATCTTAAATCAGTAATTATAATCAATACCTACCATATACATTCGCCAATATTGATGAATAATTAGTTCACAAGACATTTACAGGGTTTAAGATTTAGCGTAAGGAATATTCAGGATTCCCACAATCCTGCAGAACCTGAAAATATTGTTTAAAAATTGTAAAACTGTCAGAGAGATGCGCAACTGAATATTCTGCAGGTCTGACATCTAAAACACATGCAGTAAGATTAATGTGTAATACCTACTGTGTCCACAGCACATCTATCTGTAGACATAATCAGAGCATAATCAGGTCTTCTGAATACCGAACCTTGCGCTTTGAGAGGAGATAAACGTTGACCAAAATCAGAGTCAGTTAAAGCAGATCCGAAGTCTCATGTTTACTGTATGTTTACCTGTTTCTGCATGACAGTGGCAGGCCCTTCAGAAAAGCAAATTGCAGCTGTTTTTTCCTGCACGTCTTTATTCATTACGTCTGATCCAGATTGTCCTTAAATGGTGTACTTAAGTATTGTTTTATGTAATGTCAGTTATGCATGGCTGCACATTATTCGTTACCATTCATGCAAGCTCCACCAGTGCAGGCAACTGCCCCTAAATGCAATTTACTTGCGCATTTGGCATTTTATTCACAGCTACTTAAGCTTAAGTGCACACAGTACGATTTTGGGCAAAATTTTGAAAATTCTAGAAAATTCCTGGAATCCAAGGCCAAACTCTATAGTTTGACATGATCGCCGATAGCTGATTAATGACTGTTGCGATCAGATCTTTTCTCTGATAATATTCTGTCAGTGTCAGGAATTTTGGTGTATGGTTTCTCCTATGACAAATTCAAATTAAAAACCAATATGAGCACTTATCAAAATGAACGCTACACATTGGTTTGGTTTGCTAGCCACCGTTTCAATTCCGTGTGTGAATGCGGTTCACCATCACTCTGAATGAGTTTTCTTGCGTGGGTCAATTTTTTTAATCGTGACTGTTGTACCAGTCTGACATTAATAATAACTGAGATCCCACAGTGTGACATGGCTTACAGTTGGGATCATGTTTGTACAATCTGACAAGCAACAAGTGTTAAAGAACTATTAAAATCATATAGTTTGTGCCTGGCTTTATAGTGAAATTAGAAAGTCTTGGCATTCTTTGGGATTCAAACCTATGACTAGGGAGTTGCAAGTCTCATGCTCTACCAGTTGCGCTGCAATTTTTGTTTTTAAATATTTCAGATCCGAACATGGTCTAAAGGCAGTATGCTTTTAGGAGGGCATTAAGCTCTTCTCTGTTTTTCTTTGTCTCAACATCTATCTACAGTAAGAGATACAGGTGTATGGAGTTTGGCAGGAGCGCTGGCTGACTGGTGCAGTTTTGTGCAGAAATACAGTCCCATCAGGGCTCTCTGCGGATCACCACTCATGTAGTGAAGCTTCATGTGAGGGAGCTCAGGCCTGGAGCACCCTCTCTCTCTCACTTATTCTGCCATAATCGCTTACTCTTCCACTCAGGTCATGTCTATGTATAACACGCCTGAACCCGGGCCACTAACCCTGCGATTCATGTTTAAAGATGATGTCAAGTTTGAGACTAAAACGAAACACTGAAAAGTTCCTTTCTTGTAATTTTGGTGCTGCATGTAAAAACATGTTGTTTAGAACAGTGCAGTGATGGTCAGAGATTTCCACAGTAAAATAAATGTGACACCTGTGACATTCTGGTAATGTAAATATAAATATATAATGTTATGTGTGCATATACAACAAAATATATAAATAATAGAGATGCTTTCGTAGCTATATATTGTATATAGTATATATAGTATTATATTATATAAAGAACAGTAAATACAACTGAGAAAGATGCCAGCCAGAACTGATGAGCAACACAAATAAATATAAGGAGGAAGTGTGGAAGGGAAATTAATTTCATAGCAGAAAACTTCTGTGTCGAGCAATCGGCAGCCATTGCACTTGTTTGTCATATTATTTTTCTCATCCTGGAGGAGATGTGATTGATTTTTCCTGGCTATGTGATGACTTTCGCTTGGAAAGTTGAGATACCATCTAACTTGTGCCAAGAACCTCCCAAGCTAATCCGTTTGAAATTCGCCCTGATTGTTTCTGAACTGTCATTTTCAAATTTCTTCTCGGGCTCTACTCCACGCCTTTGCTATTCATAAACACTCAGATTTTTGTGGAATGCCCTGATCTGACTACAAAGATAGACAGGGACGAGTGCCACAGGAGCCAGCGGCCATACTCACCTTGGGGAGGTATGTACGCATGTCCCTGTATGAGTGTGTGTGTGCCCTGGCTCACTGGCACCTCCTGGGAGCCGATGTGACTGACTGCTCCTGGCTGCATAGACTTGCTCTTGCATCATCATTAATGCGTATTATTGCTCTCTCGCTGTCAAACTCTGAGACAAATAGCCACTGCCAGATTCTGTTTTTCCCTCCTTATTCCCTTCCTCCCCCTGATTTAGACCAAAAAAAGGCCAAATTATTCGGGAGAAGCTACATTTTTGTGTTATCTCTGCTGACGGTTGATAACAAAGCAACAAGCTAATGTGCTTTGATTTGTTTGTCGGTCATTTGTCATGTGACCTTTCCCAGGATTCTTAATACTGCAGGAGGATTGTGGGCCAAGATGGGGAAATAAAAGAGGGTTGCCAGATTGCTTTTACAAGTACCAGTGGTCAGCTTTGGCAATACGTGTGCATTCCGAAGAGCTCCGATCACAGGGGAAAAGAATGTTTTTGAAATCTCTTGTCCATTGCATGGAATGAACAACTTTTGCTTCTAAGCCTGTAGATTTGTAATTTTATTAAAATGAGTGTGAAAATATTTCAAACACCCTTAACAATGTAAACACATTTTATAACATACGGCTGGTGCACTGGCGCCTTGGAATTACACACAATAAATTCTGTACTTTATATGAATATGATTTAATATTATGTATTAAATATACATATACGTCTGTTTGTTTGTGGCATGGAAGTCTGTCAGTGCTTCTGTAAGTGCTTAAATTAAATTCAAGAGGTGAACTCGGATCATTTTTTGGAACATTTATGTGGAAGCCAAAAGGGAATTCAGCAGTCAGTTCATTTTCTGTGCATCTCCTGAATTGATTTGGGAATGGAAGTGATATTGACCTGAACCTAAAAAGGGTCAGTTTAAATCAAAATGCTAATTTTAGGACTCTAGGTTGGTAAATAATTGTAAATTGCAGTATGATGGCCTGTCTTGAATTTTTTAACCAATGTTTTTTCCTATTCTTGGTCTAATCGTAGCCTTTATTGTTATTATTATTATCATTCTTCTTATTATTATTATATTCTTATTTTCACTTTACTGAAACAAATAATTAAAGATATTGCACTGACATTATCTTTATGAACCTTTTTATAGGTTCATTTTGTGGCTTCTCATTCATTTGCAGTGAAATTGATTTTAAAGGCAAGAACGCACTAGAAACACATTAGAAACACATAGTGTACATGTAAACAATTCTCAACACAGAAGACCTCGTCAGTGTCAAAACCTGCCTGCTATTAGTCAGTACTGGGTTGCTATGGAGACCGGGCCATGAATAAGCCTTTACTTCTCAGATGTCCGAGACGTGCTTCTGTCACTTGTGGAGCTATGAATTTTGAATACAGGTCAGGAGATGTATATCAGGAAAATAAGCTGGGAATTGGATCATAATGGCAGCTCGCATTCATAGGTCCTTGAAATTCCCAATTCGATCTTAAAAAACAGCCATTTTGGGTGACCTTTATTGCTTTCGGGTATAATTTGCGTAGAATTTGAGTGACAGAAATACATAAAGAAAGAAAGAAAGAAAAGAGTGAGAGGAAATGAGGTGAATATTTTTTAAGTAATATACTAATCTAAAAAATAGTAATACAGTAAAATGGTCTTTGCAATTATAAGAAGCTTTCACTGAATACTTCATGATTTTAAGATGTTAGTTATTGTAAGTATCTTAATTTCATAGCACTTTAAGCTATTAGCATAAATAATATTTCTATTTTATGTTTTTTAATAATGAAAGCATTTTGGATGGACCAATGAAAGGGTTTATGTGGAAAATAGAGCTTTTGTCATAAACCCTTCATATGGATCAAGTCTCAATCTCATTGTGTCTTCAACAGACCACATGGCCATTACCAGCAGTCTTAAGAATTGAATACAGTAATATCAGTGCAAAGATGTTTGTTTTCAATTTCATAATTGATGTACAGGATAATAGTCCATTTGCCATTGCTCCAGTGATTTGCTTTTGTTTATAAATTATGATAAAGAAAACCATAAAAAACATGCTCAGACTGCAGTTTCCTCATGGGAATATGTAAATGTGTGATGTATTTATAAAGTATTTATTTTTCATCTGCAACACATCTTTCATGAATGAATGGTTGTGCTCACCTTGACACCTGCCTGTCCTTCATTTAGCTGTCATTAAGCTATTCAGATTGTCTATTGATTCCTCTCCGGTTTTGACCCCTATATAAATTTCTCACCTGATAGGTGAAGCCGATTTCCTAATCAGAAATGTTTTATCTAATGGCTTACAAAATTCATAACTCAGTAACGGCCTTTTACGACAGAATTCCCATCATCCCGTCTCCTTGCTTTCACCCTTTCCTGACCTTTGATACCCAAACGTGTCTGGGTCGTATATTTTACATCCTGAGTGCAGCCTCAACCATTAGCTAGACTTGAACCTGCTAATAAAAAAGATGAACTCGGAGCATTTCTACAGTTCATTCATTTTGTTGCTCCCTTGTGATTGGTTGGCCTGCCTTTAAATCCCTCTTTTATTGTACACCAAACTGACAGAGGCAGCCTTGTTTTTCCTTAATGTGCTTGGTACAGCTGTGTGGCCTTTGTTTGTATTGATACTAACATTACCATAAACCAGCAGCCAGGAGCTAGAAACCATCGACTAACTCTTACCAAATCCAATACACTTTAGCTTATCGGACGTTAAGTTCTGGTTTGGTTTAGCCGGCACAAACTATGAAGTGACCCGCGTGGTCCAGACGTGAGCTGATGAGCCCAGACCTCGGCTTGTAGATTTATCATGTTAAGCGTCAAGAGGGAATCGAATCAATCACATAGATCACTGTCCTTATTTCTGATGACTCAGATTCACCTATTTTTTTTGTCTTGCCACTTCACTGCTTTGTTGGCTCTCACCTTCTGTTCAGGTTCAACAACAGAGGGATTATTCTTTAAAAAAGCATCAGTTCTGTGAAGAACGGGGGATTTTGTGAAGGCGAGTGTTTAAAACGAATCGCTTTTGAAAAGAGGGACATTAATTATCGCCACCGCGAAGAGTCACAAACGCTTCCCTCATTACCAATGGAAATTTGCGGGGGAGTTTCAAAAAGTTGTTCAAAAAGTCTTGTGTTGTAAATGTAAAATGGTTGCCTGACCTTTTTTTGTGTTGCGTTTAATGGGAGGGGTCATATGCTTCTTGGAATTTAGAAGGATCCTGGAGTCAAGCTTTGTAAAATGGGGCCATTCAGAGTTCAGTTTCCGATACATGCTTCAAAGGCGTCAGCTGCATCTTTGATGTGGCCTCTTAAGTAAAGTAATGGCAGGCTGAAAATAATGGAGGTGAATCTGCCATCATTACATGCCTCATTTCTTCAAACATTCTAATCCTTCTGATTCTACACATTTATGCTGTCATTCTCAGCACGCATCAATATTTATTACTTGACTAATGCATGCTGAATGCATATGCGTGTAGTAATTTCACACTAATGTGATGCGCTTACCGGTTACTGTATGAATACAGCTCACAATAATCTTTGGTGTTTTGTTTGCACTTGGAACTTGTGGATTAACGTTTTAAAAAAGACATTTTGCCGTTCTTTTTAACAGGAGCCCTGTTTATCTTACTTTAAAAAACACGGTGACCAGATATTAATAGACACATGACTTTACAAAACAATTACAGTATGTTACTGTACTTTTAATATATTTTTGTCTGTAAAGCAGATTAAGCTTGGAAAAGGCATTATATAGGTTTAGCATCTTATTTATTATTATTCATTTTCTTTCATTAGTATGAAAAGGCATCATTCAACATGTTCCCGTGTTCCTGTAGCTCAGTTGGTAGAGCATTGTGTTAGCAGCGCAAAGGTTGTGGGTTCGATTGCATAAGAACATATGAACTGACAAAATGCAGACCCTCAATGCATTGTAAATCGCTTTGGATTAAAGTGTCGGCCAAATGCATAAATGTAAATGTAAAGCAAGAATCTAAAATCAAGATTTTAGGATTAGGAATAAATGAAATGGAGACAGATGACAGCTGCTGAAATTGTTTTGTTCAATGAAATTAGATTGTTACACTTGGAATTATTAACATTTTGGAGTTGTTTCTTATGTGCATCTGTATCTATATTGTTTTGTCACTCGGTTTGTTTCTCTCACAAAACATTCACAAATCTAGAATGTTACATTTGGAAAGGACAGACGGTGATGCAAGGTAAATTTGAACCCTGAGTGTGGATTGTTCCATCATGTTTGGTTGTTTATCGGGGCCATCATTCACTGGACTGACACACAGAGTCTGATGATAACTGGGGGCCCCTAATCTGGCCCCACAGTCTCCTGTGATGTGAATGCTTTTAAATGACATTACTGAATCAGACTCTATTCTCCGGTCCTCGGCGGCAAAAACCTCATTTATTGTACTTAATGTGCAGATTTATGTAAGGAGACAGTGGTCGACATCCATAAGATATCGTTCTCTGACTCCTTCTCCTAACCTCATCTCCATCCTCACCCCTCTATTGCTCCAACCCCCCGCCACCACTGTTCTCGCTGTATTTCATGAGCTCAGCAGGCTGTGTAGGGTAACTGAATGAAACAGGCCAATAGGAGGCATAGGTAGACCGTGGAAATTACAAGTGCTTTTAGGACCAGCCTTTAACAAAACAATGCAGCACATCCAGACAGAGTAACAGATAATGTGCCCTTTATAAAAATTTTGGTCAAAAATTATTTACAGTGTTTGTGTTGCTATGTGTTTGTGTTGCTATGTGCAAATAATTTTTATTGATTGAATTGGCATTGCATTTAATGTAAACATTTTTGGCTGGGAGCAACACAAAATAGTTGTTAGCAACTAAAGGGATCTTTACCATATGTTTATATTCCTTTTATTTATTTAAAGTACATTAAGTACATATTTTATACGTTTTCTGTTATATGTTTATAATATTTAATATAATTAGTTAAAAAGGTATCAATAATTTTAATGTTTTAATAATATGTTAGTGTTAACAAAGATACTTAGAATGGGTAAGATATCATAAATGTAATTTTTTTGTTTTTTTTTCATTTTTTCATTTTTTTTGTTTTGCTTTTTAGTTATTGTGTCTTTAATGCATGAATATGTTTTTTTATTATATTTTAGACCAAGCCAACAAACCAAATTTCTTCAAATATGCATTGGAAATCTTTTGTGAAGAAAGATATTTTATCTGATTTAATAATAATAGTGTGCAAAAAAAGTAGCGTAAACAAAAGTTGTTCTCCAATTAAAGCCAGTACAACATCTTCCCATGATGCACCTGTGGCAGAGAGTTCAAATGTTTCTAGCTTACATACATACAGTGAATACAATATATGAAGCTTGTTACAATATATAAAGGATATGATTCATTCTCGTTTAGCCCATGACAAAAACTGAAGCTTAGATTCACTGTTGGAGAACAGAGAGAAGCTTTGTACCAGAAGTGTGAAGAAGATGTTTAATTGAAGCTGCTGTGGAGACTGGTGCTTGTGTCTTTAATTTATGATGGAGGAGGGAGAGGAGAATGTGTTTTGAAGACTGGGAGGCCAGAGACAGAAGTCAGGGGAAAAGACTTGAGTCAAAAATCTTTGGAAAGAGAGAACAGAATGAACAATGCCACATTGCTTCAGACTATGAGAAGAGTTCCTTTAGAATGAATGGAGCCCATTGTATTAGTGCAGGCGACCTCTAAAATACAACATTTTAATCTGATTGAAAAAATTGCTATGAATTTTTATCGAAAAAAGTTTTATGAAGCGTATTAATGAATTAATGTTCTTTGTTAGACCTCAGAAAAATTCAAGGTTCAACTAACTTCACGTGTCCTGGTGGTTAAAGTGCTTGTAGTACAGAAAAAAAGAAATAACCAATTACAGGTAAGTAAGCAAGTAGATCGACCAATCGGAATTCAGATTGTAAAAATAAAGAGTGATCGGTGTTAGTTTTTAATTTTAACTCTATAGAATTCTATAAATTTATTCAAACTTAACCGAGGCTGAAATGATCATCAAAACAAAGTGTGAATGGAGTCTTTTAGTGCTTTTAGTGGCTCAGGTTTAAAAATGAAAACAAATCTAGCTAGAGTGTTTGTGGAATATCCGTACAGTGCTACCTTTCAAGCACTGCAATAAATTAGTTTTAAATACATCTTCCCCCTCAATTTGTTTTATATGTACGCAGGCAATGGAGGTCGTATGCAGTATTCATACTATTCTGTTTTGAAATATGACTGATGTGATATTTATATGGATCTCAGACATTATTTATAATCTAGGCGGCTACCATATATTCATCTAAGAGGGGTGTGCCAGGGCCTCGCACCTTTAGCCAGTGTATCAGTATTACTGTGGGGTCTCTGTGTGATGTGCTTTAAAGCTGAACTGTTTGGTGTAATCCGATGGCTGTACGTGGTGAAAGGCCTCAGGCGAGGAATAAGACATGCTCTGCTTCAGGTGCTGTGTGGAAAGCAGAAGATGAGCTCCATTGTCTTTGTCCTCATCCTCCAGTGCAGGTAAAAAGCAGAGGAGCATAATGGCTTGTGTTAGTCTTTCTCCTTGGCTAGCAGGCCCCGCCATAATGCTCGTAGGTTAGACGCTTAAAAACCAGAGGGCATTAAGATCAGAGGACATTTGTTCCCCCAGCTGTCTCACTGTGGCCTAGCGGGGGTCCCTGCGTCATTTGTTTCCCATTTCGGTGTCAAAAATTCAGCATCTGGGGAGGAGCACTTTACCCTCCGATTTCATTTATTTCCCTAAACATACGTTCAGCCATTGTTTTTCTCCCACTCTCTGTTTTCGCAGTGGACTCCATTGCTTTAGTAAGATGGATGGCGAGTGTATAAAGGAGCTGACATCACAACACTTACTGGGAGGCAGAGTAAGCACCCCCTCGGTGACCTGCGATTCAAGCCCCAGATTATGGTTGTTCATTGTTTGTTTCTTCTTCTAGCTTCAGTTTGGCAATAGACTCATGCTATTCTCAAAGCATATGCACGAATTAGTCAGGATGTAAAACAAGTCCAGGATGTAAAATTTTTTGCCACTTTATGCCACAGCTGCTCAGCTGTGCATTGACAAAATGTACGGGCCATAAATGTTTCATGGCCATGAAGAGATTTCATGACGCAGAGATGCTAAAATTGATTTAATTAATTTCTGCACTGTAAAAAACACTTTGCTGCCTTAAAATATTACAAAAGTCATTATATTATTAAAAGTCATTTCAGCATAAAATTTTAAATCCTGACTGCTTCTGATTTTTCAACCATTTCCTAAAAGTTACAACAACTCAAGACCAGTCAAGATTACAAGAGTAGGTTGAAATTGTTTAAACTTAAAAATTTAAGGCAACAGTTTTTACAGTGTGGGATTCAGAATTACAATATAGGATTCAGATTAAAATGCTGTTTTTCTTCAGTCTGACAAAAAGCAAATTTGATGCAGCATTTTCTCACTTCTTTCCACATTCTGTTGCATTTCATTTTCTGTAGTGCTGCTTCTATTACGTATGTAAGTGTAATCTAAGCATCTATGTTGCTTTTTTGAATTTCACCCATCACAATTTTGTTTTTATCTTGAACCGAGGCTGGCCAGCACTATACCGCTGCCTCATATAAATGATTTATACTTTCTTGTGTGATTGGATGCTTCTGATTTTCTCATGGCCTACAATAAATTGTGGTGTATATATATATATATATATATATATATATATAACTCATAATTTTAGTTTTGACTACAGCACAGAATGATGTTGATTACTAGTTTCATCCTGAGTCCTTGTGAAGTGGGAACATTGGCTTTCTGGGCCAAATCACACAGAGCGAAGCCTCTCAGAAACTGTAACTACAGTACAGATACTGCATATTCTAAACCAGCACAGGGACTGTATATGCTAAACCAGCACAGTTACTGTATGTTCTTAACCATATTTGGCATATGCCGTGTTAATTATTTTGCATATTGTTTGGCCTGTGCACATCATGGTAATATTAATATGTTTTAGCATCTGGCATGATATTTTCCCTCACTTTGGTACAATGGACTGTTTTGCTGCTGCGTTTGGTGACCACTTGATGTCCAGTGTGATATCTGGGTCACGAAGCAAAGCCGCGTGAGATCCACTGTTCTAAACAACATGCGTTTCATTCTTGTGTTGATGAGAACATCCAGGAACAAGGACTGGTTTCACTCTACAAATGATAAGGTGAAGCTTTCATCAGAATACAGAAGCTGGTGTGGCTGAAATATCTTCTGCTCTGGCCTTCCTGCTGATGTTGATCTGATCTGGGCCAGTCGGTACTTGGGCAAAGCGGCTTTGGACTTCACATGAACAGCAGGTGTGCTGCCCTCTGAGTCAATTTCCCACCTATGGCTGCATCCCACAGCGACTTCTCAGCATTGCAATATCTAGCACTGATATTTCTGCCTCCTCCGAGGTCACGCTATATATTATTGTAGTGCTGTTTGAGAGATTGCGCTTTCTTTTTTCTTTTTTTACATCTGAACCATATTTTGTCCCTCTGATTGTGCAGTCTGATGATTTTCTTGCGTAAGTCTGACAGATACCCAGCTAACAGGGAACGTTTTCAGAACGTTAGTTAATGTTCTCTTAAAGTTCTGTGAAAATGATCAAAAGGGCTCTTGCAGTAACATTAGTAGAATGTTTTTCTAATCTTAAATATCTATATCAAAAATGTAGTTTAAGAACAATACAGAATTGAAAAATGCTTAAATAACGTTCTTACAACCAAGCAATAATGTTCAAACTGACGTTTTCACCATTTTTGTTACTTTCAGCCTAAAATTGTTAGCTGGGTACTCAAGCCATTGCTTCGGAGCAGAGATTTAAAGGTACAGCACACCCCAAAAAATGAAAATTTGTTCTCATTTCCCCCTTTGTTGTTCCAAACAAAATTAATACTTTCTTGCTTCTGTGATAGACAAAAGGAGAACATTTGAACAACAGTGGAGTATAGGTCATTTTTAATGCAATTACAAACTTTTTGGAGACTACAAAATGAATGGGGACTGGGTGTAAAAGCACCATAAAAGTAACAAAGAAAAATATGGCAACAGCAGTATGCGAGGAACAGACCACAATTTAAAGGTTTAATTTTATTTTCGAGTGTACTGTCCCTTTAACGTTTATAACTTATGTAAGCTGTTATGAAAATAACACCCACTGACATACTTTTGGGCCGCAGCAATGTTTACTGTGGATCAAAAACAATTGATTCTCAGATGTGTTTTCTTTCAGAGACAAAAAAGAGAAAAAACTTTGCATGCATGGAAGGGAGAGTCTGTAACCAACTACCCAACGCTAAGCTACAGTCTTCAGTAGCCCCAGGATCTCCATGGTACCACTCCATCTCACTCTCTTAATGACTTAACTCATCTAATTATTTGTTCAGTGTGAAGTCAATTAGGAGGATCCCTGGGTCTTGAGGCACTGCTGATGTGAGTGATCAGTAAATGTAAGGTCCAGTCGAGCTCAGTATGGCATAAGGAAGAAGGAAAATGTCTCCAAATGACCCTGATAATCAGCTCAGATCCGCCATGATCAGAGAGAAACTGCCTTTAAGATGAACCCCAGATCTCTGCGGATGGAGACTGGTACCTCTAATATACAGAGCACTGTTGATCTTACTTACATATCCTTTGTTTTCTTAATACACCGAGACTGCATTTCATCATCAGATTTTTGCGTCTATTTATTTACATTTTGTTGACATTCAGATTTGACACAAGGGTGTTTTGTTTGTGATGGAATACACTGATTCATAATTTTAATGGGAAAAATATGAAAACGCTCAAGCGATGTCGTCTGCAATACATCAAAGGTTCGCACGATTTATTTGATTATTGTGCGGATTCTCTTTGTTGTTGTTGTTGTTTTTTTAAACGTGCGCTGGAATTAGTTCAAACAAGGGCAGAACTTGTTTTGTTAGCCAAATGTTTGGTAAATTCATCTTCACGAGCCAAACGGAGCATCAGTTTGATTCCAGCCTCACGTTCAGTATTAATTTCTCATCAGCTTAAAAATAATCTCTATTAGTTTCGATTTAGAGACCCATTAAAGCTGATTTTTGCTTGCACCATATGTAGATTTAACATTAGCCCATAATCCTGGCCTCGCTCGCTACTGAACGCTCCCTGCACATGTGTCTTGTCAAAACATAATCGCACATGTGCGATACTATCATTGGTTTTGGGCCTTTTTCAACAAATAAACAAGGCAAGTCATAACCAAAACAAAAGTGCCTTTGCTTTGATTCACTGTATTAACATCAGACAGAAATGCAAAACAAAGCTAATTGTTTACATGTCGTTGATGAGCAAACGAAGAACAAATATGACGTACGATTTTTCTCATTTTCATCAAAGCGAACGCTCTCGTTTGCGTTTAATTAAAAGTGAAAGCCTTCGCTGGATGTAGGCTTACAAAAGGTCATGCCATGAAAGAACGTCTCCTCTGTAATGATTGGCCACCGGCCCGCAGTTGTTCACGGTGAAGGAGAGAGAGATCTGTGTATGGGCAGAACAGCCACACAAATGTCGTAATGTGCGCCGCCACATGGCTTAACTTTCAAAGGGACTAATTAATAAAGCAGTAATGGCCGCTTCATGTTGCTTGTCAGCGTGGACAAAAGCAGGACTGTTAAGCTCTGTGCGCTCTATTCCCCTGCCGGCTAACTGAAGCCTGCCAAATGATGGGAGGTCCTATTTTGCCAAGGGCGAAGGAATCACTAATCAGCTGTTAATGAGCTTAATTAGACGTTAAAATATCTCCACGTATCAAATGGGACTGTGTTTGACATATGTCTGATACTTCACCCGGCTCGCTTTCAAATCACGTCTTGTTCAGATCAAAACGATAGTTAAAAATGTCAAGAATTGTAATGTAGATTTACATGTGAAATCATTTTAAGAAACAAGTTGAATCCTGTCCGAAGATCTTGTGCTTGATTCTTAAAGAAACAGTTCACCAAAATATGTAGTCAACATTTACTCACCTTCATGTTGTTCTGACCCTGTATTATTGTGACTTTTTCATTGCTCAAAAATCCCGTTTGCTGTTGTTTTTTTCAGACTTTTTCATAACTTGGATACAAGTGAGGACCAATGGGTTCGGTGGCCTCAGTGACATCATACCTGGTGCAACATGTTTACAGGTGACTTTGAACAAAAAAAAGTAAAGATTTGAGGGGAGGATGATCCACGAATAGTTACCATTTGGGTTTATTCCTCACACAAATTTTGTACAGCATTTGAAAACTCTTATGGTGCATGTTTGTAATTAACATGCACCGTTAGCAAATTAACATCTACTTTCATTGTATAAAAACAGAGGAGTTGTGACTTTCTGCTTAAGAAAGAAATTCATATGAGAATGAATTTCTGAGAAATGAGGGTGAGGAAATGAACACAATTCATTTTCCACAATTTTGTGGCATTTATTTTCCCATTCACCTTAATTCTGCTATTATTTGTGTCACACCTCAGTGACACATCACAAAATCTAGTTCTAAGCCCTTCATAGCCAAGACTGTTAAAAGCAGTCACTATTCTGAAAATTAATTTTCCCTGTTTTAATTGCAAGCTGTGATGCTTATACCACTCAGTACACTCCCCATTTGGCTCTGTCCTGAGACTGACCTGAGACTGACCTGAGACTGAAGTCCTGTGCTGGAGGGGACACGGTTTTCACACAAAACTGACACACACACACACAAATCTAATAAAGAGTATTATGGAAATAAAATGTGTGCAAGTGAAAAAAGAGCCGATTTATTCCCCTCGCCGCCTGATAATTTGTTTATACATGATGTCTTGATAATGACTCATTTTGAACAGATGCTCAGGAACGGGGATAAAAAATACAGCTCTGTGTTTGTGGGTCAGTCTCGCATTGATCGCTATAGCAGCGCATCACATCTGTTGACAAGGATCTTACTGAGGAAATGAAACAGTGGAGGGCCTGTTCTTCAGTGGCAAAATGCTCTGTAGAAATGTCAATAATTTAATCTCCCCCGTTAATCATTTCTATCAGTTGCGTTACATATCTGGTCGCCACAAATTTTTGCTCCTCAGATTTGATTTATGAGCTTCGTTTTGTCAATTAATAATGCGTAAAAACCCATGACGAACTCAGCCCTGCTCGAAACCATTGTGAGCTTGCTTCTCCTGCTGATGGAAAGGCAGGTCCAGATTAAGTAGTAAAACTGGTTTCATTTGGAGTGATGATTCACTTTGGAGTTGATACAGAGGGACTGAACTGAGCTTTTGTCAGACAGCTAGATGTATCGGGGTGTCGTGACTTTAATTGTGTTGATTATTGGAGAGCTTTCATAGTTGTATTGACTTGCTGTCCCACTGCTGTTGCTCACCTGATAGTTTCATTGTTTAAATGTAGATGTGTATGGATATTGAACACTTACACTGTTATGCAAGATGAGAATCAAATGTCCAGCTGGACGTGAGAGCAATGGGAGCAATTTGCAAACATTGCAAAGCATGATGGGGATTCTCATTTACATGTGCATGTCAGCATCAATCAGATTTCAGATGGTGTAGTAACCTTTTTTGATTCATTAAAACAAACTACAGGCAAACCAATTGTAAACCATTCTGCATGGAGAAAATCTGTACTTTTGTCTTGTTTACCAGTATAAAAAACTCTAAACATCCTTATAACATAAATGTACTTAAGAAGCAGAATTTCAAAACGTAATTTTGTTTTTGGAGAATTTATTTTGAATTTAGTTTTTCTTATCCCACTGGATTTTTTTTTTGCTTAAACCAAATTGAAGGTGCTAAAAATAACCTTAAAATAAACTGCAAGATTTTATCTTGTTTTAAGGATGCTTAGATATTTTTACTGTAAAGCAAAGACCAGCTTCATCCTGTAGCATGGGGAACAAAAAAATGGTTAATCTATATACTTTAAATGCACTGAAAGAGTCTGCCAGTTGCATACATGTAAATGCAGAAATTTTATTTATTTTGCGGTGTGCAGCTGTATTCAGTTGTTTGGCTTTTACATTTGTCTATATTTTACAACCACCGGCTCCTTTTTTTCAACAGGAGTGTAAAATGCAATTTGTGAAGCAGCTGCCAGTGGAGAGCCGGTGTTGATGTATTGCGGATTCATGCGGTGTGAATCTCCTTGGCTGATTCCTGTCCGGGCCTCCTTTGCTTTGGGGGGTGAAATAGAGAGGGTGGGCGGTGGTGAAAATATGCAATTTTGCTCCAGTCTCCCTGTGAGCCCAGAGACCAGACTGAGTCCGAACTGTTGTGCTGTTGCAGAGAAAATCTCAACACAAGCAAGTCAAAAAGATCTGCTGCCTTCCAATAACAAGCAATGTTTGTGTGGTCACATGATTTTGCAGTTGGTTGATCTGATCTCTCATTGTATTCTTTTATCTTTCAACATTGAGACTACATCAGAATTGAATTGCATGGTGATGCAACACACGCCTACTCTGCGGTTTGAATGCATTCTGTACATTTACTCATAGACTCTGTGTTTGCACACAGAGACTGAATGAAGCAGGCAAGCTCTTGACCTTTATACCACAACATCAAAAAGTCAAGGTCGTTTGTGTCTGGGTATTTAATAGTATTCACCCTGACCTGCAAATACAGTTTCTGCCATGCCACTGCTGAATTCTGATTTGATTTGAGCCCCACAAAGGTCAATCTGAGCATTATTTCATTTTTTGGTCTTTGCTGGTTCCTTGTGTGAGATCTCAAATGTTAGATTAAGACGTATTGATTTATGTTTACTGTTGGCATTAATAGTGAGTCAGCGCACATGTATAGTGCTTTTAATGAATCAGAATCAATTCTTTTATTATTTAAAACTAGTCTTGTAGCATTTTGACTTTTTATTTGTCCGCACTGGTCATCACATCAGTCAGGATTCATAGTGTTCATTTAGAAATTTATTTCTTGGTTGAAGATTGATTGTAGGTGTGTTCTACAGTACGGTAACTTACCGTGGATGCTCAGGACCGTTCAATAAAACCAGCATGAGACAGACAGTGGCTGATCTCTTGTCATGGCAGTGATATGTAATACAGATTATAGATAGATAAATGAGGGTGGTACCCATAACCCTTTATCAAAGAGTTCTTCCACAGTTTGTATCATTTTATGTGCATATGTACATTGCTAAAGAAATAATCATGTACAACTTTACATAAGGACAAAAAGGGCTTTTTTTGTTTTTATAAGAGAGAGGTTGAAGGAAGGCTGTAAGATATGGGAAGCCAAACTGAAGACCACAACCTTCCTAATTTTTTATTGTAAATAAATAGTTTCTACTTACTGTAGCTAAAGATGCACACCTGACAATAGATTTATTGGTTGGTTTATTTGTAGCCGCTTCTTTAAAGAAAGAGGGGTAAATTGAGGTCAGTCTGTGTGGGGGAAAAACAGCTAACACTAGCAAAACGGACAGCAAAGTTAGCTACTCAGCAAAACTCTGAGATGTAAACTGGGTTAAAAAACTTTCGATAATTAAAATAAAACAGTTGGCAGTCACATACACTAAAATATAATACTATAAACACCAAAATAAAGGGTTTTGTTGAAAATTATAACCAGTAGACTGGATTTGTAAAGAAACTTTATTATTCAGAAAGAGAGAGGTGATGCTATTTGCAATATTTTAGGTTTTAAAGTTGAATTTGTGATTTTCTTGCTAGACAGTGCCCAAAACCTTTTTGCAATTCCGAAAATTCCAAGAATCCCAGTGAGGTTTAAGTTTTGCTTGGAGAGAGTTTTTGAGTGGTGAACAGTTCCACATGGAACCATTTGTCATCCCGCAAATGTTTTTTTAATGCATTGAGATACATTGATAATTCAAGTTATGTGGAATATGCACTTTAAAATAGCCACTGTCTTTACCTTCCTTTTAACAAACCTAAACGTACTGCAGTCTGAGCACTGCAATGCATTTTTCTTATGAAAAAATGCTTGTGCTTACAAAGCAGTCCTGGGCTGGCTAATTTCCATAAGGTTTTAGCACATATCAGAGTTATGGAAAATGCAAGAGCTATTAATCCCATTTGCCTCTTTATATATTCAGTTTAGTTTGTAGGTGATATTTTATTTCACATTAGGCTTTGGGTATCTATCGTATTAAACTATGAAATATTCCCTAGGAATATGGGTTCTTATTGCTGTGGCCTCATATCTCTACATTCACACAAGCTGTTGAGGATTAGGCTGCATGGGCGGATTATGTACATGTACTCCTCTGTTCCCCCTGTTCTGTTTTGCCTACTTGGAAAAAGACAAAAAAAAACAGATAAACAAAAGTCCAGCTGTTCCTCTTTACCTCAGCCAAACTGGATCCTCCACCACTTTAAATGTTTGCCCCTTCCAAAAGTCTGTCCATATTTAACATGCACCAGACTCGCAATCTGATTTGCGGACCTGTCATGACTGTATGTTAGCATTGAGATGTTCAATGTGGAATGTCTGTTGAACCTGTCTGAATCACATGATGTGAAGTGAATCAGGAAGCTGAGGCATAACACAGCACAGGGAGGATTAGCCAGGCCCCTCATGGCCCCCCGTCCAGAAATCAACCCCATTGTCTCGATGGCATTTGAATAATAATGCTAGATGTAAGCTGACATTTGTTGATTGTACACCAGCAGGTAGAGCATGAAAATGCAGTTGTTGGGAACATGGCTGGAGTCTATGAAAAAAAAAATTGTCTGAGGAAAAAAAAAACTTGTTGAGCTGGGACAAAACAGCCCATGGCTGGTCTGGTTTCTTTTCTTACTCTTAAAGAGCCCCTCCCCTTGTTTCTATAGGATGGAAATCATAATGTTTTATTTCTTAAATACCATGTCATGTTAAAATTTTATTTATTTGCTTCTCTTAAAATTCCTTTGGAGAATTAAAAATAGACGAAAAATGACACTATTGTTAACATACGGTAAGAATTATTGTGGATGTGGATTTTGGTTGCAGGATTTAATATCTAAATAAATCTGAGCACAGATTAAAACTTTTTCAGTTTTTTTGAAAGTCTTTCTTAGGAGAAAAATACGTCTCCAGTTAACTCTCCAGCTGTACATCTACATGCTATATAGAAGAAACAACTGAGATATTAAACAGAGCTCATCTGTGCTTGCTCTTGCCTATTTTTAGAACGGAATCTCATACACATCATTTGGTTCCAGCCTGTTTTAAAAAATGGAACCTGTTCTAAATAAGAACCGGTACTTGACAGGCAGCAGATCTGATGAACACACATAAATAGGAGTAATTTGTTAATTGATTTGTTGAGGGTAATGCTGTGCTCTCTGTAATCCTGATTAGAGACCCAACCTAGAACCCTTAAATGCATATTGATATATTGATCAAGCATGTGTTGCTTTAAGCTCTCCCATCCGTTGGGATCTCTACACCTCACTATTGGTTACTAATTCACCAGTGGAGAGTTATGATTTTACATAACAGCTGTTTTCTATCCGCCTTGAGATGATGTCATACGGGCCGCTGTGTGGAGCGCTGTCATTTTTGTTATTGACAGATTTTGACAGACCAATGATGGGTTTGCATGGCTAAGATGTTTATGACCCACTCCAGCTAAGCAGAGGTGGATCTGGGTCAGTGAAAAGCATTGTCTTATGTCACCTACAGAGTAGGTTAAATCTAATTTATGCAGTCTACCTATATAGCCCCTGGGGTGAACCTTGTTTCTTTTTTCCTGTGGCTCTTGGCTCATCAGATGGTGGGTAGAAATTTTTTTTTCCTTTCTTTGTTCAACATGAAAGTGTCAGATTTTTAAAGAACCCATGAAATAATATTTTGATGGCTTTTAATCAAAATCTATAAGCTTTGAGGGCATTTATATGTTATTGTACTCCTAAACATAGACTACATTTAGTTTTAACAAGTAATGATGACTCATCTTGCACTGAACAGATTTTTGTCCAATCAGATGTTTTTTAGAATAAGAAAGTCCCTCCCCCAATACCCAGCTGCAATCAACTACAAATAGCAAGTCATGATTCACAGCTGTGACTAAAGCCTGTTGACATATAAAAAGGAACAAACTCTTTTAGTATGCCCTGACTAAAATTTCCCACTTTAATAAAATCTACATTGTTTCAAAAAGAAATCAGATGCTGTAGTTTTATCAGCAGTCCCTCATCCTAAAGCACTCAAGAGGAAGCGGAAAATATTGTCCTAGATGTTTCTTTTAAAATTCCTTTTAAAACAGTCAATTGTTGACATACAGTATGGATATAGACATATAAAATAGAGATGGAAAAATAGGAGAAATAACCAAGACATTAAAGAGATCTCATTGGTGAATTTTCTTTTATCGTATCTGCTCTAAAAACAAAACTTTTCCTGAATTCTTAGATCTAGCACAAGCAGCACAGACAAGGAAAACCAGAGAAACAAATTCCTCAACCTTTAGGTTGGTCGTGCACAAAAGGTCTGTTGCTTTACCTGTAGAAGGTGTCTGCCATTTTTACTTTGCAGTGAAAAGCATGGCAGTACATCTCTCTTGATTGGTGACTTTCAGATGCATTTGTATTGGTTGCTGGCCCAGGTTGTGAAAGCCAATCAGGATCTGGAATCAATGAACTGTAATATGATCAGGAAAGATGAATTGTTGAAGTGCATTAGTCATACATTGTAAAAAACCATGAACTGCTGCATTGATGCCAAGAATTTGTAATGACTCTCTCATTTACATTTTCCCCCAGGCAGCTGAAAAACACAGACAGCAATTAGCTAATTCATTTAAATAAATTCTTTAATCTTCGCAATTAAGCAGATAATAGGGAATAATGCATCAGTTAACGATTATCTGAGCTATTAGTTAGATCTCAAACTACACTTCCCACAGTGTAACAGAGCTTTTATTGTGCTAATTACGAAAGGCAGCTTGGCTAATAATTGAGAGCGTATTGTACGAGCAGGACGTAGAAAGGAATTACACGTTCTAGTTGTGTTTTAGACTTAATCTCATATCAAAGAGGTAATTACAGCTCTGTCAGAACATCCAGCCGGGAGCAAAGAGATTCTCGGCCGTCCTTTGTGTAGGTGAAATACAGTATATACAGTGGGCAGGTCTGTAAATGCCACTCGTATCCTGTGTCTGGTCCTTGTAGCCTGTGTTTGTTTGGATGATTTGGTGCTTTCATCGCAGGTATCTTTGTTTCCTCTGACCTCTAGGTTGGACATGGTGAGAAATCTACCTGTTTTACGTCCAGTATGTGTCAAACAGACCCAGCAACCGTAGAAATATACATGACACCCTTTTGATGGAGTTCTTTTACAGGGTGGGGTAATTGAAAACAAATTCAGCCCTAAAGAAAGGACTTCGAATGTCAAGTCAAGGTCAAGTTTACAAACTCTTGCATGGGTTTCCAAGACCTGTGTTATTAAAAGGGTTATTTCAATGCATTGTTACATTGGGCCATATAAATACAAATTATTACATGAAAAATAATTAATTCTTGGGTTTATTTTGTGAAAATCAATGTGGGAAAACTAACTAGATTTGTATCACGTTATACTTCTTGCTTTAAACTTTAGAATTTGGCTGCTTTTATGGTTCTTTTAATTAAAAAAGGCCCACTCAAATATATTGAGATATAAATACAAAAAACATTTATTTTTTGAAAACCTTGCTATGATAAAGTGCAGAGCCATTGATAAACGTGTGGGCATGCCAAACTAGTAATTAAACATTAAGAATTATATGCTGTACCTAACATTTAATAAAATATAATGTCACACCTTTTGCATGTGCCTTTAGTCGACTCCAGCTTCATGTTAAATTCTCACTTTGGGTCATAAAAAAGAACTTTCTTGAGAAAGGTTGGTGGTATTCCTGAAGATGATGTTGCAGGCAAACAGGACACTTGCCCCCAGACTGAAGGGTTGTTGACTCACAGGAAAAGTTCCAGCAGTGTGCCTGCATGCTAAAATGGCATGGAAGTTACACAGGGGTGGAGAACGGCCCTCGTGTGGAACAAATGAGCAGAGAAGGGCTTTAAACTAGGCAACACATGCAAAATTGACAAGAGGATGTGAGGGGGAAAAAGGGTCTGGATGAAGATGAATAAAACAAATCGTGGCTCTTGACTGGAGGTGATTAGAAACATTCTTTGTCTTCATTTACGCTTGAGAATAATATAAGGTCCTGACAGGAGGGCGGGCTGGTGAAGGGGCCCCGTCGCACGCAGGGGATAAAAAATTAATTAAAAGATGAGAGGAAGAAGAAAGGATGAATTGAAAATAAATACGGGCTGCAGTGCCAAACAGTAGGCCGTTGTTTCATTGTGAACGTGGTAAGCCCGCTGTAAAAAATAAATCATACCCTGCCTCAGAGAATTAAACTTCGTTTTTTTAGAGTGTTTGTGTTTCTAGAGAAACTCTGTCACAGGAGATGAAAGCCATCTGCTGCCTTTTCTTCCAAGCATACATACGTGTGAAAACCAGTGGTCTGGTAGGCTAGCATGGACTTGTAGACCCACCACCATGATGAAAGACAATAGGCCTGGGCTTAAGCCTATTAACAGTTGGCAATATGGGGGCCCTTACCCATGGTGCAGAGCGGCCCCATGTCACACCTCGGGTGCCTGTTAGAGTAAAGTGCTTCTGGACCATTTCTGTTTTAAACTGTGAGGTGATGCTTCCAAGAGCTGATTCATTTCCACCTTTTGCTAAGTGGATGGGTTCCTACACAGCTAAGAGGCAACATTCTCATAACATTGCCTAACATTCACTAAAAGTTCCTTCAGTTTAAAAAAACGTTTTTGCAGTAGCGTTAGCAGAATGTTTTTTAAATATTTTTTATATATATATTAGTATATTAAAAGTGTTATTCTTAAGTTGTTAGTGGAACATTTTAAAAACATTACAGAATTAACAAATGTTTGAATAACGTTTTTATAACCAAGCAGTAATGGTAATACAGTGTGTAAAAAAATGGATGTTTCTAGAACCTTTATGTTACTTAATGGAAACGTTAGGGCAATGTTCTTACAACCTGCATTTTTGTGGCTGGGTAACTGGAAACACATTACCTGTCATTGAAAAGCATTTTCACATGCTGTGACACAGTGCAGACAGGCAGGGCGATGTTTAGGTTGTACACTATGGACACTGTTTTGCCTGTGCTGACTCTGGGTGCTTGATAAAGCAGTTTATACTGGACTTGTGTGGGCTGAGCTGGACGACTGGTTCTGTGACAGTTGTTTGTGTGGTATTCAGATATGCACATCTATGTATATAGTCTTATTTGGACTGAACTAATTTTTTCCAGAGGAGGTTTGATAGTTTTGCTAAACAGAGTTTTTTGTGATTTTTATTTTGTTTGAATTAAACATTTAAAAAAAAATTGCAGATGCTTTAGGTTGATTCAGTACAGAAACTGTACATTACGTTTGACTTTAATGCTTTATAAAGGCGTATAAAAACATTATATAATAGAAATAGTGGAACAAAGTTGATATTTTGAATAATATAGAATAATATATAGCTGTATTATTATTATATACATTTTATTTTTAATAACACTTTCCAGCTTTATTTTCAAGGTAAACGAGTACCTTATTTGCAGCATTCGAGAGATATTGTACAACTGTACATAAAACCAAGTCCTACAAACTACTCAACAACATATCTGACCATTACTGTACTTGAAACCACCGGCCAGCTGGTCTCATCTTGCATGATGTATGAAGGTGTGATGTTTTTTAAAAGTACACTGGGGTGTTTTTTTTTCTTTGAAGAGCATGTGGAGCTGTTTGGTATCAGATTGCCTAATGTATTGCAATACACACCGGTCACACTAATATAAATGGTTTGGAGGCTCAGCTTGGCATGTGAAAAGACAGGAGAGCTATGAGGTCATTACCTGAGTCCTCACGGTAGGGAGCAATTTTAGACGAAAATGCACTCTGGCCCATCTTTAGAAAGCAGACCGTGATATACAGTTTTGTCAAAATGTCCGCAAATTTGCCCTCTCTAACCGAAATTTCTCCATGACTTATTTGACCTAATGATCTAGAACATAGCAATTGCCTCCGTGGGGGTTCAGTGGGCCAGTTTAAATGGTCTGTGGTTACTCTTCCACCCCCAACAACACCTCCACCTCCCCAAACAGAGGCCGGTGAGATGTACCTTCGTGTTTGGATGCTGCTCTGTCTTTCTCACAAAACACATGAATGCACTCGGGTCTCTGTGGAGGCCACATCCAGGGCTGAGGTGGCAAAAGCTTGGAATGATACGAGTAGGAACACTGTGAAGAACAATTATGCTGAGCTCATCGAAATGGCTGTATACATTTCAGAGAGCCAAGCACTCTGCAACGGAGCTGTTGCATGGGTGACTTCTATGCAGACAGAACCAGACAGTATTCGTGAGAAGACAGGGGTCAGCGTCCCAGCTGACACGGAACGTTCTCAGAACGTTGGCTAACATTTTCTCTGTTCTCTATCAAAAAATGTTCTTGCAGTAACGTTAGTCAAACTTATTTTTAATGTTATATGTCATATCAAAAATGTTGTTCTTAAGTTGTAGAGGAACGTTTTAAAATGTCTGAACAAATATTCTTATAACCAAGCAATAACGATAATACAGAGTCAAAAATTGAACATTCCTAGAACTTTCAAAACAACATTTTTAATGTTTTTTTTAACTTAATGGAAACATTATGGAAACGTTCTTACAACCTAAAATTGTTAGTTGGTCTCCTTGTCTAATAGTCTCCTTTTGTTGAAGCAGCTTGTTTTGATCAGTTTAATGGGCCTTCTTCCCAGTTTTCGTGTTCTGTATTTGGTGTTTAATTAATTTACTTTTTGCCCAGCTCCTCCCCCATGTCACTGTTGCTTGAGCCAAAATATCCCATTAGATCCCTTTTTTAATTTGTGTTCTTTAAAGAATAGGCTGATTCAAAGGTAGGCTGATTTGAAGGTGATTCAGGACTACAGAAACTTTGAATTACAACAGAGGAGAGTGCTTATCACAGTCAACTGAATAAAGAGAAACCTCATTTAGCTTTTCGGTAAAGCAATTTTCTGTTAGCAATTTCTGTAAAACTTTGCTTAAAACTACCCAAACAGACTGGATTTCCATAGACTTGCATCAGAGCCAAAGCTGCTCTGGTTATTTGGAAGAGGGAAACATTTTCTAAGCTAGTGAGTAACAAGACTTACAGTAACAGGAGTGAAAGTTAGTTACTGCTGAAGAACATTCATCAGGGTTCCATTCACTTTAGTGCATTATAAATACACAGGCCCTCAGCTTGTGTGAAGCCACTCACAGGTAAAATCTAACATTATCCTGTTTTTAATGATTTATATATCATTAAAATTCATATATCATCATTTTATGGGCTTCCATTTCTCGGTCACAGATTTTGGTCTGCTGCAGCCTACAGTACCCCATCGAATTCCTGACCATTGCTTGCATCGATCCAATATTTTTCCAATTTTAAACAACAGAAATTGCTTACACATTGTTAAATGCCGGAGGATTTGGTTTAGCATGCAAGCATTTTTAAACTCACTGTCCCACCCTACCCCTGTTTTTTATTATTGTGTAGTAATTGCTAGTAAACTAGTTAGCATGGCAGGACTTTCAAACAGACTTACAGTATGTCATTATCTATTAAAGGCACATCTTTCAAATGTGTTTGCACTTGACTGAAAGCGAAATGTTTACTCTTGTCTCTGACAGACTGCCTGAAGGTACACACAGCTGCGCAAAAGTTGCATTATTTTTAACAAAGGCAAAGGTGAAAAGTCAGGTTAGTTTAATGCAGGCTTGTTCTAATTTCGCCCCTGAATAATTAACCGAAACACTGTGGGCGAATTCTTTAAAGAGATTCTGCGCTGTTAATATTATTTTCATTTATCAGCACGTGTTTCCTGGAGGTATTTATGCTAGTGAGGTCCCTGCTAG
The DNA here is from genome assembly GCA_036877525.1 of Chromobotia macracanthus. NCBI lineage: Eukaryota > Metazoa > Chordata > Actinopteri > Cypriniformes > Botiidae > Chromobotia > Chromobotia macracanthus. The sequence continues at coordinate 119,718 of JAZGTH010000098.1, read as the reverse complement.
CAGATGGCTGATTTTTATGCAATCTGTCAGTTAATTATTGATTTTTTTGCAGTATACTTTTTAAGGAAGACAATGATGCATTCAGCCTCTTCGCAGCAAAACAAGGCTATCTGCTGAGTTTATGTGTATCTGCTGTTTTGCTAAACCCAGCCTCTATTGTTTGCGGGAAGGCTGTGTGTGACTACACCAGCGCGTTGGTAATAAATTTTCTTCTGCATAAGCGTTCGAGGCTTGTTCTGTGCAGCAAGCAACTGTTTTCATTACGCCACTTCGGTTTGTAATGAAAGAGGAAGAAAGCCACAATATACTTCAAAATATAACTAAACAAAATTTCATTGAAAATATGTTTAATTCATAAATCTTGCTGGCATCTATGTGATTCCCCTCAGACTGAACCATGAGGGCCTCTCATCTGCTTAAGGTCTCATTATGGTTTGTTGATGGTGCAGAATTGGAGAATTCCAAAACAGTTACGGGAAAGAACCTAATCGGTCAAAACTCAGTTGGGAGTGATGATTGTCCAATAAAACTTTGAGCTTTGTTGAGTCCAAGAGCCTCTGTTTTTAAGTAACCCGTGATTTACACCTCCCATTACAGGCAGTAATAGACAGGAAAAATCTGGCTGCTTCCACAATGCACTGGAAGTATGCAGAACGCTTTGTTGCTCAGCGGTTCATATCTCAGGAGACTTCATTGAGTTCTCAGTTATGCCTTATTTATGTTTTAACTTTGTCTTAGATGTTTTTCCTAAAATAGGCACAACTAATTATAGACAGTAAAAGTATAGTGCTATTAAAGTAATAAAATGGTTTATGATATCTGAAAATAATGTGGATAGTGAGTGGAACTCTGACATTTTGGTTTTTAAAGAATTTGATTAAAAATGTTTGTTCATTTTGTGATATACATGACATATTATGTAAAAATGTTTTACTAATGTTACTTCAAGAATGTTTTTGATAATGTTGAGAACTTTAGAGAATGTTAGTCAACGTTCTGAGAATGTTCCCTGTTAGCTGGGCTGTTACCGTTCCAAATCTATATTATGAAGTCAACAGCTTCCTGAGCCTTAGTACATCTATGTTTAGAATGCCCTACAACTCTCCTTTAACAGCTGCATCAATAAAGCTATTCCGCTTTTAATCCCTGCTTTTTTCTCGCATGGATTTGTAATGAACTCTAAGTCAGACAAAGGCAGTGCAAGGTAACGTCTCGTCAGCTCTGTGCTCTGACCCTGGATCAGTGACAGTGACAGAAAAAGATAGATTGCACTTACAGCACATGGAGGTGACCTGAACAGTGTTTAATGGCAACCACACAAGGTGTTGATAATGAAATAAGAGGGGACGCCTTTTTATGAGAAATTAAATTACATATCTACTTTACATCTCAAATAGCAAACAGAAAGACATTTATCCACTGGTGCCATTCAGAGACGGAATGTAATAGCTAATGATTTGTGCGCTATGGACACGCCAGGCTATTGACAGTGCCAAAGTTGGTCGCGTTATACCCTTGTGAAGAGTGTATTGTGTACGCTTCCTTTTCACTAAGACAAAACAACTTGTTTGGTTCTGTGTGTGGCTGAGGGAGCCCTTGAGAGCAAAAAAAGCACACTTTTAACAAAAACCACCAGGTTTAGATTAATTAATTGTTACCCAAGGCCTTTATCTACCCACGCTGAAGTGGCTCTCAATGCAAAATGTTTACCGCTGTGGCGCGGTGTTCATGTTTTTCAAATTAGGGATGTTTATTCGAATGGCTTGTCTAACATTGAGAGGCCATGACTGTTGTTTTGTGTGTATATGTGGCTTTCACAAAGCTACTGTATGTGTTAATAACTACAGTATCCTTGTACTAAGGGTCATCACTCAATTTTTCAGCCTTTTCTTTGATTTAAAGGAAAGAAAGAGGGAAATCCATGTTGCTGCAATACCGGCTTTTAATTGCCCTCTGTATACCTGTAAAATTACTCTATAGGCTTATTCTGTAGAGGTGTAATGTCTCGGCCACTGTGTAGGCTGGGTAAGTTTATAACTGTCTGTCTGCCGTATCTTGCTTCAGACGACTTTAGTCTGTGTCCTTTAGACCTCACAAGAACCTGTTTGTCCATGTCTTTTTAATATAAGCTGTATGTGCAGTAGCATTTTATTTAACTTCTTGTAAATCAGTATGAACTGTTGAATACAGTATACTGTAAAGAATTTGTGTATTTAGTATTTATTTTTTCCATGAATAGAGTGCAAAAAGGGCCTGAGTCGCAGTCGATTGTAAACCTCAGGAAAGCAACTGATGATTATTTTAGAAGTTTATGGTTTATATGAGATTTTTCAACCCTATTACCAAAATTTGTGACTTATCTAAAAATAGTGGAAACCCCTGTTTTATTTGGTTATTTTCTAGCAATAAGCATTAGTTAAACATCACAATGTTAACTAAATTAACAAAATAAATCAAACAATAAACAGAGCAAACACTATGACAGAATGAGTAACAGGGCTGAATACTTTAACTGACTACCATCAACTATAAATTAGCTATACAGTGTACCATATTCAGTGGACAGAGAATTTACAGGATAGCGTTATAATGGATGTGTCATTGGATAGGCTGTGCTTCAGAGGTACTGTGTCACTTCCTGGACCACATAATGGCCCATATCGTAAACAAAGATAATTCTTTGTTTGTCTTAATGTGTCTTATATAAACTATCATAGCATAGTGTCTCTGGGCTACAGACAGAATGCATCTGCCCAGGCCTCGTCAGCCAGAATAACGCATTCACTGCACAGTTTTTTAGCTAGAAGCAATGATCAGAGTGGAGATACTTTCATTATCAATCGGTGCAGATTTTAGGTTGTCTCTGACTGCTTCTCAAGACCCTGTGCTGATGGTTTTGTAATGATAATCTTATCCAACACATTTGCCTGAATATTCTGTTACATATCAAATTCAGCCGTTCTCTCATCGTTTCAGTGGTCCCAAGAAAATAAAGTCATTTGTGCTTTCAGCAATTATTGATTGGCCCCGAGCTCCAAAAGTACTGCCCATTATAGTTACGCTATCCTGGTGTTAAATTGAGTTTTAAACATACATAAATATCACTTTGCAGTTGTACACTAAAGCGTATAAGCCCGGCTGATCAATGGCCTAGCTACTGCCACCAGTTTCATAAACATGCGTTTAATCTATCTATTAAACCAATCTATATTTGGCCCAAGGTTTTTTCTTGTGTTAGGGCATTTAGGAGTCTTTATTGCCCCTCAGACTTATGTGCACGAGGGAATGAACAAATATCATCAATATTTGTTTGTTCTGTTTGCCAGTGCTAAACTGCAGCTGGAATTATACAAATGTGTACACGTTCTGCCGTAGTGACAGGAAAAATCGTAATTTGTAGACGTCCCCTTGTTCTCTTGCAAGAAGTGCATTACCCTGTGATTCACAAACAAGCTTGCTATGACTTTGAAAGTGCTTTGAAAAATCAATAGGTCCTGATCACGGCTCGTTCTCTAAGTCCTCTTCATCACTTGTGTGAAGCCGACCTTTAGCCCAGGGCTGCTGGATCTTGCCACAGGTTCCTTTTGCTCCTTTCTGTGTATAAATATGCAACTAAATATACAGTGCCTTTCAGTATTGGGACAGTAAAGAAAAAATAGCATGTTTGCTGTGGAGTCAAGAAATGTTTAATGATTAAAATATGAATATGAGGTAAAAGTACAGAATGTCATTTTGTTATTTGGCTGTTTCAACACATAAATGTTTTACCAATTTAGAAGAACAGCAGAGTTTCATTTCTCTATCTAATGTGAGTCTAAATATTGGGACAACTGGCTCACAGTTATGTTTCTAAGTGATCAGTTGTGTTCTGTTGCATTATTAGTTCAAACATTGAAAGTAGGGAATGTGTAGTATCGGTTCTGTCCATTGCTTCTGCAGTCTGAGTCTTACGTTTGATGAGAACACACACAAGCCAAAATGGAGCTGACTCTGACAAAAAAAGCAGTGAAAAATGTTTACAAATGTGACATTCTGTACATTAGCCTCATATTCATCTTTTAATCACGAAAGCTTTCTTGACTCCACAGCAAACAGAGCAAATTTTCCTTTACTGTCACAATACAATGGAGGGCACTTTAAATCAGGTCAGAATCAAACAACTGTGGCTCATAAGCAGGGATCTAGTCATTTAGGATCAGAAGATGATGGGCTGAGTCCATGTCTCAGGTGGAACCTTAGTTGAGTGGTGCCTTGTTGCCCAGGGGAACATGTCTCGTCAGAGTCTAGAGAGAAGGAGGGCAGTGCACTGCCTGGGGCTGGTGCTCATCAACAGAGGGACCTTTCTGGACAGAATGGCAAGCACACCGGGCAGCATGATCCCCAGGCTAATAAATAATAGGGGCTTTTAATGATGAATTAATAATTACTCGCAGTCTTTCATCCTTGTTGACTGAGGTGTACAAATTAGCGCAATCTTCACAAGCTCTTGTGCCTCCAGTGAAACAGGAGCCTGTAAGCTTGTCTTGGCACCATAAGCCTGGGCTGGCACATGGGCAGTGTGACAGGGATGTGAAAGCATGTACAGGGGGCATTCAAAGGAATTTCAGAAGGTCATCTGGCTGTTCATGCTGGCTTTGCTTGTGGTGGATGTGATTGTGACTCTAGAGTCCCGAAACTTTTTCTGGTTGTGTCTTACATGTAATAATTGGTCTCCAGTATTCCAGGAAGCTTGAGCTTAGAACTGTTTAGTTTGTGTGTGTTTAGTAGTTGTAATTTACTAGTAGTTTACTAGTCAAATACAAAGTCTTTACAATCTATAATAGCAATAATAATGATAATAGTATTTAATACTAACATTTAATATTAAGAATAATATTAATATTTCTCTCTGGCAACAAAGCCACAGTCTGTACAATCCAACACGTTGCAGTGTAATTTTCTTATTTAATTTCATTCTTCCCTGTTGAATTGGCCTCCGGCTGTGTAATTAATCCCAGTAAACATTCCATGTCCTTTGTCTGTGCAAACTACTGATATGTGCAGGACACTGGAATAAACACATGCAGGCAATAGAAACTCCAGACAGTGTGGCAGTATAAAGGTTACTGCCATGTTCAGTTGTTGACTAGGAGATCTGGAATGCCACTGTCTTAATGAACTCTCCAGAGAGCCCGACTCAGACGCAGCAGGTTGATTCTGTGCTGGGAGAACGGCTGAAATTAGTTATTTCTCCAAATAACCTCTGATGAAAGCTTGCCTCTGACTGCCTGTCATGTCCCAGATTCTCCAGACAATAAACCAATTAGACAAAGCTGCATTGTGGGCCGTTTTCCCATGCTGCTAGAGAGTGGAGAAAGAATGAGGGGAAATGAGAGAGAATGTGTAAGAATGTGTGCTTTAACTTTTTTCTTTATATATTCGGATAACGCAATAATAACTCTTTAACAGAACTCCTAATGCTGGTCCACTATTGGCCAAACATTGCTGAGCGTGGTGAGAATTGGGTCAGCATTCACAGCCTGGATTTCTTAGTATGGTTAGCAGGTGGATGGTGGTGGACGGCCTGTAGTGACATAGTGACTCATGATTGGTTACTTGTCAGTTGCCAAGGTAACTTGATTGTTTCTCAGCAGTTGGCCAAGTACACTAATATTTTGCTGTAGTAAACAGTGTATGTGGTGTCACAGAGGTATTATCTGACGTTTTTGTCTTAATGATATGGAACCACTACTTTCATCTTCAAGCTTTTATGATCCTCCTTTTGTTTCGTTTTTCTTTAGTATTAGAATTTGGATACAAGATTTGTCACCTCATATGTGTAACTCAAAACTTGACGAAAACAAAACAACGGGAGGGCCACAGTGAAAGTTTATGAAGATGAACCTTTTTCTTAATTTTTCATCCTACGTTTTTCCACATATGACAAAGCTGTACAAAAATGTATGACTGTTATGTTTTACAGCATATCTCATTTTTTCTTTGGTCTTTTTAAACAATTTCTCCCTTTATGTAATGAATGCAGTGTGTTCATCGGTTGAAAAGGCTCATATTTGAAACAAATGTCATTTCTTCTGTGAATAGACCATCCGACTGCTTCAATTAGCTGCAGTGATACAAATCCTTTCTCTGCTCTGTTTGTGGAGAGCCACTGACTGAAGCATTAGAGAAGCTATCCATTCCTGCAAAAGCCAAATGTCATTTTTTAATGTTGTGTGACATTTCTAACCCAATCTAAGCGCTGGAAAGCCTTATCAAGAAAAGGTACCGTAATGTTTAATTCTATGTTTAACTTATGACTTTATGAGACGCTGAAATAATTGCATATGTTTGTCTACCGTAAGTATACCGTAAGTAATCAGGCATACTTATTCGGCTCGTTTACCCCTGGAACCTGAACTCAATCTACACAGGGCCTAGGAAACCATGGCATTACGCTGGCCTTACCAGCCCTCAGTATTAATGATGCGGAGATGGTTTCCATATTAATGATTCAGTGTAGTTTTTAATATGCTCGCAGTAAATCAACCAGACATTAAATATTTTTTATCACTTTTGTAATGCTCTTTAAAGTGTAGCATGTCACCTTATTTTGTGGCCAGAATTCCCAGCTAACAGGGAACGTTCTCAGAAGTTTTAACGTTCCAAGTTATTTCTAAGTTATCAAAAGGCATTTTTTTGCAGTAATGTTAGTTTTTTTTATAACATTTTTTTAATGTTATATATCATATATATCAAAAATATAATTTTTATGTTGTTTGTGGAACATTTTAAAAATGTTTTAGAATTAAAGAAAGGTTTGAATAATGCTCTTATAACCAAGCGTATAAAAAACGTGACCATTTGAACTGGACAATTTGAATGTTCTCAGCACTTTTAAAACAACATTTTTAACATTTTTGTTACTTAATGGAAATGTTAAGGAAATGTTCTTACAACCTAAAGTTGTTAGCTGGGTTGTTTGCACAACATGCTCTTCATTAAACACAAGGTTGTTTTATAGTTTTAGCCAAATCCTCGTAATTCATGCACACACAAAAATCGTGGAACCGTCGTGATTCTTCTTTGGGGCGGCTGCTGTTCTAATCACCCAGATTTAATCTTGATTGGTACAATAATTAGAAAATTTCCCCTCAGCCTCCATGCGACTTCCCCTCGGTGGAATTTGCTTTAATTAAAACAAAGAAGAGACGCCCAACAGGGGAAATAAATCGAGGTTTGTGGGAGGATTTGAGCCCCTCTCTCTTTGAAGGATAGTGTAATGGTGCGAAACTTCTTTAAATTGGTCTTGAGGCCAGGCGTGAGCCACTGGGATCAAACCGTATACGTTTCCTCATTACACTGATTGAGAGATTATCCCCTGCCGGCTCCAGAAAAACATTAATAGAACCATGGAAAGCATCTTTACAAACTTGCACTGATTCTGTTTTGTGTGCTTGTTAGTGCTGCTTTTTAAGGAAAACATCACGGTTGCTGTCCCAGCTAACAATTTTAGGTTTTAAAGCATTTCCCTAATGTTTCAGCTGTTCAGCATGTTAAGTGATAATAACATTGTTAATAACATAACAAATAATAACAAAAATCGAAAGTTTTAGGAATGTCCAGTTTTTAGACAATGTATAAACAACCTATAATGACCTGTTTGGTTGAAAGAATGTTATTCAAACTTTTTTAATTTTGTAACTTCCACTAACAACTTAAGAATACATTAAACATTAAAAAATAATTATATTTATGTTACTGTAAAAAAAAAACCAATTTATAATTTTGAGAGAACTTTTAGAGAACATAAGCCAATGTTCTGAGAATGTTCCCTGTTAGCTGGGGTTGCTCATGCAAGCTTATGTTTATGGTATGAGTATGGAACATCAGCATGTAATATTGTATGGCATTGTTAGTGCTATATCTTATATCTAGATGATTAGATAGAGGTGAACTCTTATGTTTTCTCTTTTAAACCATACCTGTCAGTAAGCAGTCACCTAGCAACCATGTAGCAACATGCTCAAACATTCAAAACACCTTAGCAACTGCATAGCAACGCCCTGGCAACTTGCCACAACACCCTGGTTTTTGTGTAGGCTACTGTACGCTTGGCTGAGTGAAACATGAAGTAAGTGCAGTGTTTTTCATATGTTGTTCATTTAGCATATGCTTTTATCCAAAGTGACTTACAGAACATTCAGGGTATATACTTACAGCATGCACGTGTCCCTCGAATCGAACCCATGACTTTGTTGTCGCAAGTGCCATACTGTACCATTTGAGCTGCAGGAATGCGAGATTTTCACACTTGTTGGGTATCTTTGTGTTTTCCTTAATTACTGTTTGTCCAAATGCTTTTTCTTATGGGCTGTGTTTTATCTAGCCTTAAATAATAAACGTTTTCTGATGATACAGGTATGCAGACTGCTGTCGAAAGACGCGGTTTAGGCTGCCATTTCACAGAGCCATTTTCTCCTCTGACCTACAGAAGCCATTTCCTACGCTGACTGCCTCCTGTAATTGAAGGTAGTTGTGGTGATTTCACACAATCAGAGTCTCATATTCAATGGGATGAAAGCGATTCAAAGATGGGGGACCCATTTGAAAAGCTTCATGGGAAATCGTCAATTATCTATACAATAGGTTACTAATACCTGCCCCTCATGTGCCGCCTGTTTCCACATTATATATTTATAGCATATTTTCAATCTATAAGAGCTCTGTCTGCAGTGATCTAACCGAAACCCTCATCTTTTAAATAATTTATAATGAAACTAAAGAAAATGTCTTCTGATGGCTTGATTTCCATCCTGGACTTTCTGTGGTCTGATAGCATGAATGATATAGATAAACTCCACTGCTGTGGTATCAGTAATACTCCACAATCTGCCCTGAAAGGAAATGTTTTGAGATAGCCGGAGAAAAGAGAGAGCAGATATTACAGCACACCTAGAAGTTCTAACCTACAGGAATTTAATATTTCAGTTGTTTCTTAGCCAATATGATTACAATGGAGACATTTGCTTAAAGGAATAGTTTATCCAAAAAGGAAAATTCTGTCATTAAGTACTCATTCATTTTTATGGCAAACTTTCCCGCATAGAACACATTTTGAGGAATGTAATAGTTTTCTTCCATTACATTAGAATGAATGGGCTTTTCAAATCATAAAATCATCTGGCGTCATTCAATAGCTTTGGGTAAGAAACAGACTGAAATGAAAAGTTATTTTCTGTTAATCTGACATATGCCCTTGCTCTCTTGAAATAAAGGCTTGGAATGATGTGATTTAGAATAGTGAGTAAATAATGACATAAAGTTTTCCTTTTTTCCTGAGAAATAGGCCTCATCAATCTCACACATGCCTCTTGTGGAGTTACAGAAGAGACTAAACCTCAATAATTTGCCAAGAAACCAATGTCTGTGCAATAAAAAGTTGAGAGGTGTCAATATGACCTTATAATTCATTATTTCTTCCACAACCAAATTATCTAGCAACATTAGCCTCATCATTTATAGCAGTTAATAAAAGTTAACAATTGTCCCATTAGTTTTCTCATTAGGAATTTTGGGGGAAACATCTTAGGAAAAGTTCACCCGGAAATGAAACGTAACTGGAAATTCCACTAAACCTCGTGAGCTGTGAAGGAACAACCTCTGAGCAATAAAACTTTTCCTTCGGGAATTTATTAATTGCTTCATTTGCACACAAGAATGTAGGAGAAGTGGGTGGGGAGGGTTGGGTTAGAAGCTTTAGGATATTATTTACAACAGTTATTTTGATGTATCGGCTCTGATGCTGTTGGCGCTTTGGAATCTGCCTTGGGAAGCAAGGGAATCATGGGACTGAGTTTTTGAAGCATAAATCCCCTTTTGAAATTCTGTTATTGGCTGCTATTGGTTTCACGCTAGAAACTAGCAGGTACCTTATTTGAACATATACATGGTGTACCATAGCTGCTATGAATAGATGTAGGAAAAGCAGTTTTTGTATTTTAACATCACAACATTGAATATTGTTTTTTTTATGAAGGTTTCCCTTTTCATATGGGCCTACTGGGAAATTAAGTGTTATAATGAAAAGCTCTCTTCTCCTTGGATAATATTAGCACAGCGAATCACACGTTAAATAATTCACATCAAAAAGTCATTGTTTGTTACTTGACAGTGCTGGAGAGGATGATGGTGGAATGATGAATTATACATAAGGCAGAAAGTGTTTCTGAATGAATCATTGAAATAGGTTGTTTAAAATCGAACCGTGTATTTTGTTGCGGTATGTCATGTTTGCTGTGAGGCGATGGAGTCTCTGTATCACCTCGCCGTGATGTGATGTTATTCACTGCTAAGCAGGCGACCTGAGATGTTGAAGAGATCCAAAGAATCCAGAGAAATTTCTAGTTTTTTAGAGGTTGCTCTTTCATAGCTCAAGAGATTTGATGGAGACTAGTTTTGTTTCGTTTAAGTAATAGCTTTTTCTCTGATGTTTAAAAAAATGCCTGAGATAAATTAAAATAGGGACAAATGAGACAACTGTGAAAATACATGAAATAATGTGGAGCTGTAAAATTAATGTAGATTTTTGCTAAAATAATCTGGATTTGGGTAAATTTAATGAGAAATGTTTGAGTTCATATTGAAATGTTCTTTATATTTCTTTTGAGAAATCAATAGAAATTCTTTTGAGACTTTTGATTGCAGACTAGGTAAATCTGAACACAGTTTGAGACATTGTTGAGATCTCTTCTGAAACTCTAATGGAGACATTTGTGAGATTTTTGGGCCTTTTCTCAAGAGTAATATTTGAGACAAGGGAGACCTAACCAAGTGTTTCCATTTGCTCTCCATTTATTCTCATTGCTCTCTAGGAGAAATACTTGAGTTAATAAGGAGATATCATATGTGATTTTCCTTTCCTATGGGATGTTGTCAGGCCAACAATCTCTGGATTTTAGTTAATGTGGAACTAATATTAGAATTTTTGTAAATGTAAACTAATATTTATTGTTCTAGACATCATACTTAAGTACAGTCTTACATTTTATTAATAACATTTGACATCTTCATATTTCAAATTATATTAAAAGATGGAGTCCAGTAAAGTGGACATTTAATATTATATAGATCCCCTCAACCAACAAAACACACAGTATTTTCCTATTTAATATCTCTTCCAGTCTGATCAGTTGATGCTCTGTTTGATGATGTAAGATGCAGTTTGTTGCCATGGATTTGAGAGACAGGAAGTGATGCGATTCCAAGTCCTGTTCTGTAGGCCTGCAGCACTGATGTGGAAGATGTACCGTAAGCACGGGAAGTCAACAGAGGCGCAACGACACCTGATGAATGTCCCATTAGATTCACTTAAACATGAATCATGCTTGAAACTTTATAAGGCAGGGTGATAATTACTGCTCTTTCTCTCTCTCTCTCTTTTTCTCTGTGGCAGTTCCACACAAAGACTCATAATTAATTCATTGTGTTAAGTTATTTTATGTTAATCCCTTATTGTGAAATTACCACCAAGTGTATCACTTTAACTAAATGGAAAAAATATATTAAAAACACTTGCGATTACTGCAGGGTGATTAAGTTTAAGGCAATGATTCACTAAATATTTAACAGCTTTGCCTGGCACAAAGTATATCATGAATTATAGATTAGGAGAATTATAATGTCTGGTGTAGAACACTGTTTAAAGAATTAACCTACATTTGGGAGGAGCAATTACCATTGTAATAAATGATTTTGCGAGGGAAGAAGGGGCCTCCATTAATTTCTCTATATTAACACAAAAGGAGAGATTCTCTTCCCTCATTAGTCTATACTGCTTTTGGGGGCCTTTGTTTCTGATAAATGGGAGATTGTAGTATACATTATTGTCGGCCCTTGAGTCTCTCTTTGTCCTCTACCAAATGCTTATATTGTCACTAATGTGTTTTTTTTAAAACATATTAATATCACAAAAAAATACATGTAAATAGAAGTATTGGCTAAGACTGGCCAGGCAATGCATGTGAATTTTTGTCAGGCATTCTGTATGGCCTCCCCTTTGTGACGGTCCATAATGGGGTCTGTATTTAAATAAAGGTCATTTCCCCTGTGGCGAGGAAGGGATGGTGGGGGCGCTTCTTCAGCAAATGGTCTACCCAGAAGACGCTTGCTTAGAGGATAACGGTCTGGCCCTGTTTGGGATGTTAACGGAGCCAGCTAATTGGCTTTCCATTAATGTACGTTGAGTTTGACCCAGACTCTTTGTAACAGGGCCTTGTTCCTCTCTCTCTCTCTCTCTCTCTCTCTCTCTCTATATATATATAATAACAAATAAGTAAAAGAAAAGTATTTTTAGAAGAACAAGGTGATAAGGAGGGAGTGGTTTGTGCCATCTAAAACAAGACTGAAGACCTCTCCAAACCCAAATAAATTTAGATGTACACTACCAGTCAATAGTTTGGAAACACTTGACTGAAAAATGTCAGATTAAAAATCTTTTAATCTGAAGACATTTGATTAAACGTTAAAAATGTAACAATTAAAATATAACTGTACCAACATTTCAATTTAATATGTGTTATTAGAAAACAGTTTTCTGTTTTCCAGTGATTTGGAAACTAATAAAAAAAAAAAAAGCCAACAAAAGGGCGGGAGAGAGGGGAACTCCTTTAAACTTTTAAAAATCTTCTCAGGATGATTCCTCAAGAAAGTGGGTGATGGAAAATGTCAAGAACATTTTTGTAAATCTGGAGCGTATTAGGGTGACTTAATAGGCTAGAATATATCCTATTTTACCTTATTTTTAAATTTTCTTTAGTCACAACATAATTCCTTAAGTTACATTTGTGTTATTTCGTAGTTTTGATAAGCTTACTTTTATTCATAAATTTAAGTGTAAGTTTTTCCAAACTTTTGACTGGTAATGTAAGTTTACCACGCTAAGTAGATGTTTCCAAAAACATCTACTTAGAAAATCATCTACATCTACACAGAAAATCAAGTTTTTGGGAGGTTTTGGCCAGTATAGTTCATAATATCTTGATACTAAGCAAAGTTCTTCATGTTGTAGTAAAAGCTAACAACTTTTTGGGTAGCTAAATTAGTCATCAAGCATGCATACTACTTTTAGGCTAATATAATCACTAAGTACAGAGGCTGCACCATCCGACCTGATTTAATGATGAATATTGAGTCCACACTGATACCAACATTATCCTTGTGTTTTAATTTCCTTTGAGAATACTGAGGTATACAGAAACCCAGTGCACAATAAATAAAGCGTCACGGTAGCAAAACAGGAAACAAATTCGCAAGAAGGCCTCACAAAAATGACATTGAATGTCAGCATTGGGATGAAGCTCATTTAAATTCTTGTTTGCTGATCCCGGAGTATGAAGAGGAGCTGTTTGGCTTTTCTGTAGTATAATTATAAAACTGTCACAGCCTCTGTGTCATATTATCTCCCATGGGTCATTACGATAGCACTCATATTCTAGCAGTTAGGCACCTTAACACAGTGTAAAGAGAAACAACATGGCTAATCTAGCTCCTTCATTGTGGCTGATGATCTAAGGACATGACTGGATGTCAGAGCAATGTGAACATTTCTGTCCAAAGGTTTAGACCAATGCATTGTAGTAAGGACGTACCTTCGAACAACCCAGCTAATATTTTTCGGTTGTAGGAATGTTTCTCTGACGTTTACATTACAAACACATTAAAAATATTATTTTGAATGTTCTAGGAATGTTCAAAACATCTAGTGTTTTAGTAACATTATTGCTTGAATAATTCTGTAACTTTTTTAAAAGCACATTATTCTAAACAACTTAAGAATAATGTTTTTGATGTATATATTATATAATGTAAAAAATTCTACTAATGTTACTGTAAGAACATTTTTGATAACTTTGAGAGAACTTTTAAAGAATGTTAGTCAACATTCTGAGAACATTCCCTGTTATTTGGAGCGAGGTGTTAAGCCCACTGTTTCTTCTTATACACACTGCTGCTAACTTTGGAGTGGAACACTAACAGTTATTTACATGCAGTATTATTTGTTGTCATTTGTGTGTGTATACATTTTAGCAGCAAATTGTGAAACGTCTGTTTCTTTTTGATTAGCATTGCTCAAAATTTCAGGAGTGTTTGTGCATTGTGCATTACAGTAAGGTGGTCTTCACAGGCTCTTGCCATACCCGGTTTCCATTCTTTTATTGATGGTTTTTCTATACTTTTGTCTTATTTATTTTTCTGTTCAGAGGACTGTAGGTGCAAATGGCAGAACTGTTAGATCCTATTTTAGATGTGAGGTGTGAACGAGGCAGTCTCTCTGAGCGAACGTCCGGCTGGCCACCCGCCTTGCTTTGTTTCTGTTTGACCTTTGGTCAAATGCCGTGCTGGAGCCCACCAACCTTTTATGTGAAATGTGTAGCATATATCATCGCTTTCCCAGAATCCTGATTTCCTCCCTTGGAAATCCCCTGAAGGCTTATTAAACCCATGAAGAAAGGAAATGAATAATTTCTCAATGTGTTCCTTAGTTGAATGATAATATTGTATGGATGGTATATTTCTTTAAAAGAAAAAAGGAAGGATACTTGAATATCATTATAGTTCAATGTGGAATCCTTTGACACCATTGAACATCTCCAGCTAAGGCAATCTCAGAGGCCACACCAGCGGGGTGGAAAACACTGCCGTTTGATGTTTTCAATCATTTTCCAGCCTTTGTGTCTCTCTGTCAGTCCCTGCAGGTTGACTCTCTCTGAATAACATGTTTTTTACTTTTTGAAAAAACTTCATTTGAAATGAAGGCCCGCTGTTGAATCTCTGCATGTTTACTTTTATTAGCTTTGGTCCTCTGTCCCTACAGAGAGTCACATGGTTTTTACCTCTGTTGCCAAAGTGATGGAGCGTAGGAGAGGCCAGCCAGTACCTTTAACTCTAGCAAAGCCCAGTGAGCCAGGATCGTGTGATGTTCTGCCACCTTGCGCTGCGTGATAATGTTTGGAGATGGTGACTGGCCGGCCGGCAGGGTCATCTGTGTTGCCTGGCAGGCAGATCCTTGCCTACAGCCAAAACTCTCATTTATGGGCCAACAGCTGCCCCCCATAAACACACCCTCAGTTGTGTTGGCATTAGCATTGACAAGCACATCTAGAAGCCCAGCTAACAGGGAATGTTCTTAAAATATTGGCTAATGTTCTCTTAAAGTTCTCTTAAATCAATAAGTTCTTTCAGTAATGTTAGTAAACCCTTTTTAACATTGTATTTCTATATCAAAAACATTATTTTTAAGTTGTTAGTGGAAATTTTTAAAAGTGTTACAGAATTAAAAAAATGTTTGAATAACATTCTCACAGCCAATCAGTAACATTAAAGCAATATCTAAAAAGCTGGATGTTTTGAGCGTTCTTAGAACATTCAGAATAACATTTTAATGTTCTTGTTACTTGTTAGGAAAATGTTTTAACCTAAAATTGTTAGTTGGGAGGCTGGATTAAAGGACTGAGACAGTCTGTGGGATGTGGGATGAATAGTAAGATAAAACAAGGGTATCTCATATTCCTGGAACCTTTTGACCTTCAGGGGCGTCCTGTAGGATTAATGCTGTCATGTCCAAACAAACACAGGGTGGCAGTTTTGGGATGATTAGCGTATTTTATCTGTGGTGGAAAAACGCATTACATGTCTAAAACCCCTCATGTCCAGATAGTATTAGAAATATAATGATGATTTGTGTGCAGTGCTGCAACCGAAGCGCACTTATTGCACGTAAGTGTTATAATTGGAAGTTTATTGCATTACCACTCTGCGCAGTGTTACTTCCTGCTATTTGTCTAATGCATCCTTAAGAATAGTAATCTAATAAAAATCATTAGTTTTTCAGAGCTTTTAGATGCTGCGAATGATTTAAAGGAAAGTCATTTACAAAATGTGCCTGGCGTGAATTAATACCTCGCGAAAAAAAGAGAAAGCTACTGAACAATACAATTTCATAACAAAGGATATACATGCTTTCAAGATTGCCACAACCTTGGATCATCTTTGATAAGTGGCTCCACTCAAACCTAAATGTGTTTTGTTCTGAGTTTTCCCTAATATTCATTTTAGTTACAAAGCTTCTTTATTACATTAGTCATCAAGGCTATTTTCCAGGCTCTATTTTTCATGCACAGCGCATTTTGACGTGGTCAACCTGTGACCTCAGGCAGATTCTTAGAGTTTGTTTGCCGGTATGCATTGTGTGTGTGAGTGTAGCCTTAAAGCTGGAATGTTAATACACAGAATTCTTTTCTTTCTCCTCTACGCATGTCGTTTCACCCAGAGACTTTCAACCAGTCTGTCTGATGCTTCAGTTCTGCCTCAAAAATGACAAGGCAGAGAAATGCGTGATTGTGGTGTGATATGATGGCCAGTGGAACACACACAGCCTTAGCCTGTCCTATCTCCCTCAGGGATAGAATAGACAGTCTTGCGCTTACCATCCCTATGTAGAAATGAATAAAATAAAAATGAGATATTCAAGTGACAGGCCCTGCTTTAAATGATGCTGGCAAAAGCCATGAATTGTCAGTGGGTCTCTCTGCCAGCTTTGTTGATGAAATGAAAAATATATTGTCAGTGAGAATAAATTTTCTCTTATTTTGAGAATAATGCGATTTGATGAGCGTGTCTGTATGTCCATCTCAAATTTCAAAGGACGTGTCGCAGAGCCGCATGTTGCATTAAGCATGTGGGCACTGCTGGCGTTAGTCAGTATAATGCAATTCGAGTAATGTCTGTTAATTCATATAAATCTTTTGTTGCGGGTGTTTGGCCTCACCCGCCAGGGGTGACCAATCGCTGCCCTCTGAGCTGCCCCTGTCAAGCTCTTTAATTGAATGCGTCCTTAATTTATGAGGCAGCTTTCCCCATTAACAACAAAATCTCAGGAATTAAAGAAGAAACAGACCTTCGTGCCTGTGCTATGCAGTGGCTGGATAACGAACAAACTGTGATTAATGGCTGAGCCTATCTCCAGCCTTGACTTTGAAAAATACTGTCTCTGAATTTCAGGTCAGGTGCTGACAACAATTAGGAAGAAAAGAGTAAATAGACGATGACCCTTTTTTCTTCAGTTTTATATTCTTCTGTCAGTTGTAGAGAAACATGATCTTCTGTTGACAGAATGCGCATATGCAAGGGAAAACAGTTGTAGTTGCTTTCTGAGGAGCCCAGATAACAGGGAACGTTCTCAGAACATTGGTTAACGTTCTCTAAAAGTTCACTCGGAGTTCTCTGTTATCAAAAATGTTCCTGCAGTAACAATAATGAATGTTTTTTAAATGGTATATATATATATATCGTATATATAAAAAAATGTCTAGCAGATCAAAAAGGATGTTTTAAACATTCCTGGAACATTCATAATAACAATTTAGTTACTTAATAGAAACATTTGAGAAATGTTCTTACAACCTAATAATGTTAACTGGGCATAGAATATATATACCAGTTTGATACTTAGTCAGTTCCTGATAGATAACATTTCTTCTTCCTAAAATTACTGTATCAGTCGGAAAGTCATTTTAAGGTTACTAATGACATTTTATGTTCACTTTAGTGACTTTTTCATATTTTTTAATGCTCATTTTGTTTATTAACCACATTCCTCCACACACACAAAAACAATCTTTGCAGCCTTTATCTAAAGCAGTTCATTTTCATGGTTATGGCTTATGATGCATCTCTAATATCGATTTGGGCATTTAACTTAATTCTCTCATTTCAGAAAATCCTCAAATTCACTGCTTACAACAGCCTTTTAGCAGCCTCAATCCTCTGCCTGAATAAATGACATGACTATAAGCTTCCCTAGATGCCATGGTGTAAATGAATTAGCAGCCTTAAGAGACCTACTCCTAGTATAATTATGTTAGGAACCAATAAGACAGCTTGGAAATCAATATGCTAAGACAGACAGAATAGGGCCTGGGCAGTAAACTGGGGATAGAGCCTTGCAGGTCCCTGGCTGAGCATTGCTAGCACTTAAGCCAAATTTGACTTATCATCTCCTGCAAGAAAATCATCAGGGCTTTTTCTGACAGTACTCGCGGCGCTGGATTAGGTCCTCGGAGCAATTATCTTCCTCTTTTCTAATTACACGATTTTGACCAGTTAAATCCTGCTCATTTTAATTATAACTGATTTTTAACTCCCCTCTTGTAATTTCAATCAATATGCAGTGTCAGTTCTCTGAGAGCTAGCATGTTCTGGTCCGGTAATTAATGCCTTGCTCTTCAGTTACTTAAATTTAAGCTGGGATTCATCACTTTCAAGTACCTCTTTTCGCCGCTCAAATAAAAAAATGAGCCCAAACTCAAAGATACGATAAAAACAGATGTTTTAATCAGACATGTTATGATTTTCTTTTTTTAATCGCCATATTTGGCCTGAGGGAGCAGCATGATGTGCTCTTTGTGTAAACAGAGACAGAGCTGTAATTTATATTCAACTAGAACGAAAATAAAAAGCAGTAGTCCGGGAAACAAAAGCCGTCCTTTTCTGGTACAGTACATCTGCTCAAATCCAATCAAGCTTTCAAAGGCACAGCAGCGAACAATAGTCCCCATCAGCCCGGAACAAAGTCAGAGACATAAGTGGTCCGAATAAGTGTGCAATTTCTGCCCATATAACTGTCCTGACACAATTGCCCTAATTTTCTTCCTTTGAAATGACTGATAAAAGACTTAGGTAATTGCTATGGAGACAGCATTTCTTCTATCAGGGAAGGAGGGGGGTGAGTGGGTGGGGTGTGTGCAAGTAATATTGCCTCAGGCCTTAGGGACAAAGTGTCAGTTTCGGCACAGTCTTATATTAATACTCGTGTCCTCTTCAGCTCCACTTCCCAAAGATCATATTAAGTGATTGTGATTTGCACTGATGGTGTATCAGAAATCACTCAATCAAGCGAGCCGCGGACACGGCCTTGAAAATATACAAAAACATGCCGTAGCATTGTCGGTCTAATTTTTCTGAGGTCACATGACCAGACAATGGCTACAGCGATGCCCTAATGTGTCGCCTTTACACGACAGATGAAGCAAATGACTTGTGAATTAAAAGGGGGTCATCCCGCCAGCATGATCTGAGGCGGCTATGAGAGATCGTTCACCCTGATGCTAGTTTGTTGACCTGTGTCCATTCATTGCCTGACCTTGTCCCCTGAAATCAAACTTCATTTATTGGCAGGATCTCTGATTAGCTGGATATTGCCTCACACAGTGAAACCTGTGCAAAGCATCATGCGAACATTGACATAAAAACTAATAGCTGCCATGACCTCAGATTACATCTGTTTACTGAAAGCGAAACCTTTCTCTTAATTATGTTCATTCTGTAAAAAAAACATAAAAACAGCCCAGCTAATAGGGAATGTTCTTAGAACGTTGGCTAATGTTCTCTTAGTTATCAAAAAATGTTGAATTCAAAAAATGTTTGAATGATGTTCTTATAACCAAGCAGTAACGTTAATCTGTCTGAAAAAATGTCTAAATATGTCTGAAAAACTGGATGTTTTGAACATTTCATTTTTAACACTTGTGTTACTTATTGAAAACATTAGGAAAACGTTCTTACAACCTAACATTGTTCGCTGGGAAGTTCCCTTGTTTTTATCCTTGTAGCATTCAGAATCAAGCAAAGAGTTTTTTTGTTGATTCAAATTTTGTTTTTTTATAGAGAATCAATTTGAGTCAAAGTATTATTTTAATGTTTATTATGGTTTCTAGTAGACCATCATTAAACACCTGTTACTATGAATCCAGATTCATGGGTTCAGAAAGATCATGGGTTGTATTTTGGTGATTTCAGACAAGCGAAGGGGGTGGCATACCTCCTCTCCTGCACCTTCACCCCCCTCTTCGGGTTTTTCCTAAGTGACTTGAACCCTCCCCTCTTTGGCCACCTCAGACTGGCAAGTCCTAAGGTCCTGACTGTAAGCACAGTCCAAGCCGAAATCAAGTGAATAATACACAGTAATGAGTTAATCAATACCTATTATGGTTTGGTTGGTCCTAAAGTGAGAAAAGAACCAGGAGACCACAGTAGCACTACACAGTGAAATGAACCAACAGAGCCTCTGGTCCAGATATCATCAACCCCCTCCTCCAGGGATTTCCTTATTCAAGAATCCAATTTACCTTTCCTGATTGACGCGGGCTGGATCCCAGGGAATCGCGTAATTCATTTAAGTTTCTAATAAAAATCTAATGGATTTATGCTCATCTTGGACAGATTTCTAAACGTTTAATCAGCTACACTGGTCTTCCACAATTAGCGTTCACTGGTTTTGTGGGTAATGCAGTTTGGTTGTCACTTGTAGAGCTGCGTGCATGTGGGTAAGTGCTTTCTCCTTATTAAGCCCACATCAACACAGAGTCCTTCCTAATGCTCTAAATGCACTTTGAAAAGCATCAGCCTGCTCTCATAAGCAACAACAGGCGGGTCTTAATTGCAGGGAGAGAAAATGTACATGTCTTACCAGAGTTGAAACAAAGACTTGTATTCTTATAGTCTAGCTTTACGGTCTAGGTCTTTTTTTGCTTGCTTCTCATTGAGTTTTTAGTTAGAGCATAACTAATCCACCACAGACCACCCAACGTGTATTCAAGTATTCAAGTATTAAAGCTGCTATCCGTAACTTTTGCCTGTATCGCCATCTCTGTTTGAAACATAAAATTGCAGGTTTCTTCATGTTCTTTTATTTATTTTATTATTGAGTTATTTTATTAAGTCAAACTGACATTTCTCATAAAATCCAACCTTGTAGCTAAAATTATAAATCATTTTATATCAAATCAATATACCATTGTGAACTGGGGTAAGGTAAGGAGACAGTTTTAAACATTTGTCATGTACTTTCTTAGTAACTGTTTAATTTTTAACCAGAAAAAGTTACATCACTGATATAGTTTGTACTTATTAGTTTTGGATGGACAGAAGTTGACTTATTGCAGTCTATACAGTATATGAGTCTATACACGTTTCCTTTTTCTGTTCAACTGTTTGTGACGATTACTGTAACATTTTAAATATTTTTCCACGGTGGTATATTGTTGTGTATATGTATTATATCTGTAGCCAAAACAAACAAACCTTATTCAATAAATGTCACTTACACTGACCACCCTTAATGATAAATTCCGATTGTTTTTCAAAGGCTTCAGTGATAAAGCAATGGTTTTACACACAGTACTAGTTGTTATATATGAATATTCACATAAATCCATAAAAAAATGCACTTTTTTCTGGCAACTGGTCTCTGAACAGCTGATGATATAGAAACAAATCTCAGACACCTTTAGATCTTTGGATCTTTTTACTTTGATCTGTGCATTTTTAAAAAAGACAGCACATCGTAGTTGTGTTACAAAGCCTTGTGGAATAAACCCAGGACTAGTTTAAAGCTGAAAGAGGGAGTTGCCTGCGTAAATCTGAGGAATATTTTTTTAGTTCAGGCAACAAATGATTTGGCTGCAGACAAGAGTTTGTCTATTGGCCAACAACTAAAAACTAAACTAAACTAAACTAAACTAAACTAAACTAAACAAGTTTCTTGTCAATATGCACCATATAAATGCAACTATCAGGGGAAACAATGCAGTGGATCACAAATATAAATGATTTAGCTGTTATTTTGGCCTGGATAGTGCTGTTATGTTTTATATTGCTGTGCACATGGTGAATTAATGCTACGTCGGCTGGTATTTGAATTCTGTGCTGAGGCAACGTCTGTAGCTCATTCCACTGTTATTGTTTCTTGTTTATTCACTCCTGTTGTTTACCACATTGCAAAAGACTATCTCGGATTTAAATTATGGTGCATTTTACATTAATTCATGAGATACTTGCCCTTTGCATGGACGTTAGTGCATTGTTTATAGTTTCTCAGTGCTCTGTGACAAAAAGACAGGTAAAGATGGCGTTGTGGGATTATTTTGGGGCTGATTTGAACCCTGGTTTGAAAATAGCAGTAATCATTGTATTTATAGCAAAATGGCCTGCCATAGGGATGTAAGAGATGGAAGCACAGTCTGGGGTAGAGATGTAAAATAGCCTCCAACGAGTAATTTTATGTCCTACGTTGTAGCTTGTCATCACATTGCCGGTTGCCGTGGTGGAAACGGTAGAGCCAGAAGGAGCCTATCATTGTGCACGCTGAGCTGCGGAGGCAATTGGGAGGGAAGACAGCAGGAAGCGTTGATGTAGATTGACAGATTAATCATTTCCAGCGTCCTGTGTTCCTTTCGACCTTGACAGCATCAGAGTCTCTCTGAAAAAAGGAGAAATGTAAAGAGAGAGACAGGCAAAAGGGTGCAATAAATTCGTTTTCATCCTATAATGTCCAGGAATTAAAAGCAATAGAAGCCACGATAAGCCATTTTCAGAAAGACCTTTTGTAATTATAGCGCCTTTCAGGTTATATCTGTCAGAGGACATGCGTAATTCATGCAAAATGAAATGATTGGTTTAAAAGCCATGGGGTTTTTTTTGGCCTAGTATTCACCTTCTGCATTAACACACACATTTGTTTAATCAAAAAGTCAACCCTTAATTTATTTACAGTTAGTGTCTAATGGAGGTTGAATTGAAAAAACATTGTGTCTCACAGGCCATAAAACTATACACTATTTTGCATTATTTGTATTATATAAACAGCCACCCCTCACATACATGTTTGGTTGTGTGTGGGTAGAATATACAATGTGTTTTCATTCATTGGTTGATTTAAATCATATTGCAAAATAGGCAGTTCTGGTCCTTGATTATGATTGGTTGAGCCGCGTTCAAAGCCGTTGTAAATTACTGTAGAAAACTGCTACTGCTACCTCATTACATCGGTATTACTGCACCGTGTGTTGAACTACATTGTTTGGTGAAAGAATATTTTTTTATGAAATCACTGCAGTTTTTGTTGCTGTTTGTTTATTTTATAAAACCTTGCCAGGTATATGGAACAGCCCTTAGCTGTTCAAAACTTATTGTAAACCACGGCTTATTGCATTATATTATGTTGCAGATACTGATAAAGTTCTTAACATTGGCATTTGTCGTGTGCTAATTTTGTACTCTTATAACTATAAGATTGAATCCTATTCAGCATGTTGAATGTCTTGTATTTACTGTTCCACGTGCATGCTCAGACATGCTTTATTTTGCCGGGCTGGTCTCAGTGACCCTGTTTGCACCTGTTTTTCTTATGCCGGGGCAACTCTTGTGCCGTAACCTTTGACAGGTATTCAATAGCAATCTTTGAGATAAGGAGCCGAGGGGCACGATGCCGCTGCTGCAGGGCTGCTCTGGCCGAGCAAGATGTCATGTTTAGTTTGTGTTTAAGTAACCCTGTGCTCTCCTGTTGTGATAGATGACTCTTTGGGATGTAGACACATGCCAATATTAATGAAAAGCAGATCAAGGCCTTCAGTATGTTGGATATGTAAAGCTCTTGCTCAGAGCAAACTCATCAAGGTTATGGATTTTGGCTGAAGTGTGATGCTCATACCCTCGATTGAGATTTTGTACGATTTAACACGGCCGATGTCAGGCGTGTTGAGACGGATCTTTATGTGGGCCATCGATTGGGCAAAGTCAAACGGTATTGAGTTGTACACAATTCTTTGCGAGACTCATGAATGTTATAATAGCAGAGTGACTGTTGAGGGAGAAATAAAGGCAAGAAAGTAACGTTGAAGCATAATTGACTGTTGCATTTGTTCTGGCCTCCGGTCGTTCGCTTTGTCATTAGGAATCAGTGCTGTTAGTATCATTATGCAAAAAGCTGGCAGATGGTGGGTGATCACTGCTTGGTGTGTTTGCCCAAACAAAGAGTCTATTAAAGCAGACTAAATCACTCACTCTTGCTTTGCGGACACACACACAGATTCTCAAAGCTGCCAGCAGCAGCCATCACCCACCACTTCCTAGCTGTGATTCATAATCTATATTGATGCCTTGGAGACAGCAGGCTATTGATCCGGCCCTGTCTATAATCCTGTACCATATCCACAGCTTGTTAGACATCTGTGGGAATATAAACCGGGTTTTCCATGCAACTTAGTGAGCCCGGGAAAGGAACAAGGCACAGGTAGTGTAAGACACTCACCATATCCAGTTCAACACCTGTGCCATGCCAAAAAAAACTCAGAATCTTCTCAGAAAAGAGGATATCCTCCAGAAATCTCAAAGTATGCCACTGCTCCCAATGTGTGAGAAGTTCCATTTCAAAACTAGATCAGGAGATATATAACACATGGCCTGTGCTGAAACTATAATAAGTGTGGTAATGTAGAAGCACTATACACCTTTAGAGGTTCTGTGTTGAGTACAAAAGTCTGAGACTACTAGTGGATATGTTTTATTGTGCATTTATTTACCTAACAACCCTCTACAATGCGAGTGATTTACTCATAAAGTTTCATGCTAGGCGACAATTTTTTTTTTTAAATAGCCAGTGGCTATTTATAGTCAGTTGCATTGTTCACGTCAAGTGTAGAGAAAACAATTACTAGCCTGTGCGACTCCAGCTTCATTTTTTCCGTAGAGGGTTGCCTATTCAGAATAACTATTTCTGAATTTCACAGTATTGGATTTATTTCCTTGCATAGACTGAAACCTGATGATCCCTGTTATCCCAGCATGATTTAACAAAAGAAACAAAATTTGACCTTTGGTACAAAAGCGTTAACTTGGTCAGGGTCATATTTGCTCAGGTCTAAATTTGATTGTTGAATCCAAGTTTTTTAATGTGGTCTCAATTTGTGGTTGTTAGTTTATACAGAGCGGTTTCAGACCTGATTCAGTTGAGCTGTGAATATCGCCTTGGTATTATTCCACCATTGTGACATCCTTTCTCCAGTAATATGAAGGAATTTTCATTGTTAGCCATGTCTCATTTTAAAATGAAATATTCCTTTCTTTTCACGTGTGCTGTACTCAGTATTATCTCAGTAAAGAGCCCATGTTTGCATTTGTTTGTGTCTAAAAAGGGTTTTGCCAGTGTTTGTGCAATGACAATTAAAGTACGTCCTACAGTAGCGTCTAGGGTTAAACCCAGCCCATTGTTCTACTGGCGGATTGTAATTTTCTCAGTCCACTACAGTCTAAAGATAAATGATGAAACGGGTCGAACAAGAGTGCTTAACCCAATCGCCTATAGAGCTCAGTAGAAAGAGTGACTACAACAGTGGCCTTCATTAAGAGTACAAATAATTAGTTGACCTTAGCTAATAAGCGCTTCCCAAAATAACTCGGCCTATAAAACCTGAAGTGAATAACAGCCTGACAGATGATGTCATCAGTGCAATGACTTCTGTAGTGCTGGTCTCAGTGGCAGCTTTTGGGCCTTTGTTTGAAAACCTTAAGAACGTTCTTTAAAGTAAATTATTAATTATGAAAGATTACGATTAAGTTCTCAAAATCCAACAGTTGGTATTAAAGTTTGTTTACTGGCCAAGATAAGCTATGTTAGCTTAGATTTAATTTAGGTCCACTTTTGTGCTTCAGATTTTAATTGCCACACTTCAGAAGACAATCAGTGTGTAATTATGGCTCTTTGAGATGGGTAATATGATGTCATGTTTTACCGCAATGCTTACGTCTTTGAATTCCTTGATGATCATATGAAGGGTCCTTGGATACTTGTGTGAGTGCATAAGTGAAGTGAATCTCTCTGTGAGTTTGTTCAGTTTTCATGATTCTTAATTTGCCTTTTTCCCCCTCAGAAGATAATGTGATGGGAAATGTGATCTGTTCTAGTTAGGTCTGAAAACAATAGTATAAAAATTGCTGCTTGTGCGCTACATTTGCTTGTCACTACTTTTTTCCCATCCCGATCTAATTTAAGACCATCTAAGCGAATAAAAAGATATTTACCTCATCTTCTGTTACAAGCTTTCAAAATGACACGACTTCAGGAAAAATCAATACAAAATACCAGCTTAGCTGCAGATATATACTTAGGGAGCATGCTAACTTTTCCTTTGTTTGTTCTCAGACACCTAACTTCCCAGCTTACAATTTTAGGTTGTAAGAATGTTTCCCTAATGTTTTTTAATTTTTATTTATGTTGCTTGCTTTACTTATTTATGTTTGTTGTTTTTTTGATTTAATTTAATTTATTTATTGTTATTTTTCTAGGAACAATCAAAATGTCCAGTTTTTTAGATCTCGTATTAACGTTATTGCTTGTTTAAACATTCTGTAACATTTTTTAAATGTTTCATTAACAACTTAAGAATTGATTTGAATGATTTTGATATATATGATGTTTAATGTTTAAAAACATTCTACTTATAGTACTGCAAGAACTTGTTTGATAACTTTAAGATAACTTTTAGAGTATGTTAGCCAATGTTTCCTGTGAGCTGGGTTAGCCCTACCCCTTATATTTTAAACCATAGAAAAGTCTCTCGATAACATGTTGGGGACATGCCTGTAAACTCTCCACGCTTACCGGCGTAAACCAAGAAGCCTGTCCAAATGGCTAACCCTTAGCATGGGAAGACGGCACTACACGTCTTTCAAAGTTCAGGCAAAGGAAGGGTTTCTGACCTGCTGGATGATTTGAAGACTCAAATACCACTTTTATTTATTATTTATCCCCAGCAGACCGACGGGGGAGGAGAGGGAGCATCACACCTGAGTTGGTAATGTAAAGAAATGGCCATCTCTGGGAAGATTGACCTGAGGGAATCAAATCCCGTTAAAGGCCCGGGAAAATCGCTTAATATCCAGGGCTTAAATAAGTTGTGGATCAAAACATTTGGCCATGATGAAGGAGATCAGGTCATCAGCTACTAAAAAGAGCCACATATTCTTCTGTTTTTTTCCTAAGCCCATATTTTTATTTTTAGCTGTGTAAGAACGAGGAATGGGTATTATATTTCAAGGATCTGTTAAATTTGAAGGACATAAAATGTAAGAAAGCAACCATTGTTTGGTTTCACATGGTACCTTCAGCTCACAGGCACCTCTCAGTGTCATAAGATGCAGTTATCTTTTGTCTCTCTTTCTCGTTTTTTCTTTGTTGAAGCTCTTGGTAAGGTAATGAACCTGTGTAATTGCGGCTGGGTGTAATGATGCGTGTATATGAGCCATGGCTTTACACTTGAATTTTTATCAATAAAGGAGATTGGATTAATATTTCAAAGCTAATGTTTTTGTTCAAGACTTTGCGTGAAAATAAACATGATTATGTTTTACAGACGCTTGTGCAAAAATAACAGATCTTTTTAATTATGCCCCTAATAGCTTTATAGATTTTCAAAAGATAAATTCTTATCGGCACTTTTGTAATTATAGGCCTTTATTGCTTTTATGAAAATAATTGTCAAGGCTCATTCATTCTTCGTAAAGTCCGTGGGCACGAAACATTTTCATGTCCTGTGCAAAAAATTCCAATGGAATGATTTTTCCATGCAACTTATTTCTATATTCCTGTTTTCAAAGGTAGTGTTTTAGCACTCCCCGCATTACAAAATGTGCCAAAAAAGAACTTTAGCCTTTTAATGAATCCAATAAAAACAATACTGTATTTAAGACATTTAACGATTCATTTCTATAGTCATTAAGAGAAAAGAAAACCAATTAAATATTGTGTAACAGGCATGAATTTGATTGGAAGGAAAGAAGGCATTTAGCCCTGATGAACTTGGTTTGGCATGACAGTTTATATATGTGTGCTTTTTCCAGGTCTGCTTCATTCAGCTACAATCCTAATATAGACAATCACCGGAAAGTGTTTTTAGCCTATTATAAATAAATTAAAGCAAATTTCATATTCTCAGAAAGAGTATGAAGACTGCATCTTGCAGTCAGGAAATTTTAGGCCAAATTTTCTTTATTTTTCTGCACCTGAATACCAAAACTGTGAAAGTACTGGTCAATAGACACAAAAATAGTGAATCTCAACCTTTTAATATTTAAAGACCCCCAATTAAAATTTCTACCCAATACAATTTTTTATAGCTTCACATAACTACAAAGATGTATATTTGTTATAAAAGTAACCAAACACTAAGAGATATCTTGGTTTTTAGTTGTTACCGATTATTTTAAATACTTTTAGGTCATTTTGAGGCCCCCTTTGGAAGTTGTTGAAGCCCCCTAGTGGGCCCTGGCCCCCTTGTTTAGAAACACCCTAAAAGCTATATAGAAGACCCAGTAAATAATCTGTTCTTATTAGTCCACAGAAACCATTTATGGTTTTCACTTCCCTTCACACAGAAAGATATGTTTTCCCCATAAAGCATGCTAAGCACCTAGAGCAGGCTGTATTTAATGTCCCCATGAGACGTTTCCTGTGTTTTCTCTCTTTTAATCTAGAATGTATAGAATGTTTTTTACATTACGTTTATATGTGTCTGGCTGGTTGCTGGCTTCCATTGTAGCCGGAACACCATGCAATACGGTAGCCAGTCTGGTTCTGTATGGGTCACGGGTAGGTCGAGGAATTGAAAGCCTGGCTACCTTTCATTCTGACTTTGTTTAGCATTTTACATTCTCTGTTTCACTAAACAATGACAGTCTTTGAAACTCTTACTGTAACTTTTACAAGACTGTGAGAGGAGTGCAAACAGTCTGTCGTAAGTTTTCTACGTTGGCGTCCAAAACTGGCTTGAATATGGAGTGAACTGTTAAGTCTGCAGTGTAAATACTGCTTTATAGTACAAATCCGTCCAAACCACAGATTGTAATGAAAAAACGTGCCTGAAAAGGTTTCTATATAAAAAGGACAGGGCTGCATGTAAACCACTGGACTGTGTGGTTTGTTTTTCTATTTCTTCCAAGAATTTTGGAGTTGGAGGAGGTAGAATTGAAAACACACAAGATGTAATTGTTCTTTTATTCTGCCCTGCGTTGTTTTAACATTTGACAACTTTGACACACATGTTCTGTATAACGACATTCGTATTCAGTTCAATTCAGAATGCTGTTATAATGAAACATTCTGGGATGACATTGGAAATGGAAAATATGCAATGTGGAATAATGTATGGAATGAACCTAGAAAGCTGCTGTGTCATTTTTGCACCACCGGCAGAACTGAAATTTTAAAATACCTTAAGATTTCAAACTGGTTTCTTAAACACACAAAAACAATGTGTTCAGAACGCTACATAGTCACATTTTTTTGAAAAAAAAACATACAAATGGCTTACTAACTATCTCTGCTCATTAACTTCAGCTTTATATTTCTCTACCCATTTAAATAAAGTCATTTCTGAAGTTTTCTGAAGAGTGAGAACTGGTGCGTTGTTTTTTTTGTTCCATCATCTGGTTGTAAAATATCAGTAGCTTAAAAAAACAAGCCTGGATTGACTGTTTGCTTTGTGCGTGTTAAGTCTTGGCCTAGCACAAACATAACATTTTGGTTAAATATTGACATTTGTGCACAGGTGACATATGGATTTGCTTAAAGCGAGTCAGACAAACTTAAAAAATGTTCAGTGATTTCTTTTCTTTGTCCTTTTTCAGCCAGGGTATAAGAACCTGGATGGGACTCTGTTGTAATTGCTCCATTTCAAATATATGCCTGAGTGCTGTAAGGAGGCTTTGATCAGACACCAGGGATCATTTGTGACTGTTTCTTTTATGCGGTAGTCACACAGTGCAAAGTGCAATGGCTTTATACTCCAGCCTTTGCTTTTTAGATGGGTCTTTATATGAAAGTCATTCTGAACATGAAAGCCTCCATTGCACCCATAAGGAATTAAAACAGTATTGCTCTTCCAGTGTGTGCTGGCAGAGGTTATGGCTGGTTATTTAGATTCCGTTCTTGTCTCAGGTATAATGAATGTTTCCATGTTTTCTGCTTTTAAAGTCCACAGCTATAGGGAGTAGATGGTATAAGAAAAGTGTTTGCTATTTTTGTAGAAGTGCAGTAACTTGCTGGGTTTGTATTTACTGTGTAAAAGAGCAAACCAGCTCAGGAAAAGTTCAACAAAGAATATGATAGCCTATGATTTTTTTTCTTGTCTCTGTGGCAATGTGGAATCTCTCTCTCTCTCTCTCTCTCTCTCTCTCTCTGACACACACACACACACATTTGTACAGCTATCTTTGTGAGGACATTCAATGACACGGTACAGTTTCTAGCACCTTACTCTAACCTTAACCATCTCAACTAACTGCGTAACCCTAACCCCTATCCTAAACCTAACCTTAACCTAATTCTAACCTTTACCCTAAAACCATGTCTTAATCCTTAAACAGCCCTTTAAAGGGGTGTCAGAAAGTGAGGGTCGACGAAAATGTTCTCACTCTAATGGTCTAACTGGTCACATTGGTCCTCACAAAGATAGATGTATAAATACACACACACACACACACACACACAAACAAATGACTCTCCAGAGACTAAATGGTTTTCATACTGTACAAACTGTACATTCTATTGCCTAACTTTTGGCATGTTTTTATAAACAAAAAAGTTACATTAAAATTTTAATTTTAATTTAAAAATCACCACTTATTATGGTTTTTAAGCAATTTAGTTTGAGGACACAGGAAGTGTGCACATAAACCCTGTTACATTGTTATATATTCTTTTACATTGTTATATCCCCACCCACCCCCCACACACACCCAATCATTCAGTCTGTGGGGACAAATTGTTCACGTAGGTCTCATTTGTTTGAGATCCATAATTCATTTATATTAGCTTTGGACATTTTCTCTAATGAAACCTCTGCGGCCCTGGGGCCAAAGGGGCTCCTCTGATCAGAAAAGCAAAGACACACTGACACTGAGCGGTCACCGGTGTGCCAGTTCCTAATTGGCTTGTATGCCTGGATCTATTTTGTCATTTAAATAACTTGCTTTAGTAAACTTTCAATTAGTCAGGAGATGGGCACAGCGCTTCTGTCAGAGATAAATGAGCTGATATATTTAAAGCTGTCCTTGGATGACAAAGGTTTCTCATGCAACACCTTAAGACCTGCTGTCCATCGATTCTTGTCCTGGTAATTCATTAAGATTATACATCTAGCTGATCACAAACTCTAAGGAGGAAAAAAAACATTTTTGCATCATTGTTAAACCTGACTGACCTTTTAAGCAAATTTTTTCTTGTTTTTTTTTGGATATGAATAATTTCTGATTTGTCAGTGCAGTCATATTCGTTTTGTTTTATATTGTTCAGACTCAGTAATTATAGGGTTTTAAGCTTATAATTGCACAAATGCTTGTTTTCACAAATGCTTGTTTTCAAACACTTGTATGTTTGGTTTTAAACATCTTGATCAATTGAATTAGATACATTTTTGTGTTAATTTAGGTTGTTGGTAAACAAATGAAAGCAAAAAAAAAAAACACTGGAATTCTTTAGGCAGGGGTCAGTTAAATAATAAAGATGGATTTTAACCAAAAAAAGCTGAACTGTGTTCTTCCCTATTGTGGCATGTTGTCACAAAAGGTGGACGCGTGTGTTCCACAGTGTTGGAAATAACGTTTGCAGGGGTGATGGGGCCATGTGATAATGTATTTTAGTACTGTGATAGGTGAAGGGATCATGAAATGGTCAAAGCCAAAATATGCAGCATTTTTTTTAAAGGACCCTTTGACTTGGCCCGACACCCCCTTCATCAAAAAACAAACAAACACTTTGAAAAAGGTGTTTCTTACCTCAAACACAACAGTAGATATATCTGGGCTCTCAAACAGCTTGAAATGCAAGAGATTCAACTATGCAAGGAATCTTTGCGGGGACCTCAAAAGTTCTGGCAGAGAAGCAAAATTAGATAGCAGTTCAGGTTTTATCGACTTTTCCATTGACTCTACAGCACGAAGGGCAACAGAATCATGTTGTGTTGACTGCAGCGAGAGCAAAACAGCAGCTCAGCAGGATGTCAGGATGAGAGAGATGCCATATCAGGGTCGCCATTTTATTACCCAGAATTCCTTTAGACGAAAAAATTCCTTTTAGATGTGTAAACATACATGAAAACGTACATATTTGCATGATAACATTTGAGTATGACATGATAAAGTGTGTGTATTGGCAGATGTTTTATTATCTCAAAGAAGATTGTTTACAGTCCAACAATCTTAAACTTCAGAACTTGGAAGGATGAGATTTTCATTCCTTCGCAGCTGAAAGCCAGTACTCCGAAATGTAATTTTCCAACAAAGAAAATAAGCCACAAGTAATCTGCTCTGTAATACCTTCCAGTCCTTAAACAAAATCCCCTGTTTTTATGACATCAGCTAGACTTTCACCTTTCTAATGGGATTTTGAGGAAAATGGCTTTTTGGATCACCTCTTTCAGTCTTGCTTAGAAATGCTGTAGGTTTTTATTGAGAAGTGGTTAATTGGCTTGAATGACTGATGATACATGGGTCGAACTTCGAGCCAGGTAGCAGGGTGGAGAATATGGGCCAGTTTCTGTAGCTGGATGGTGATGCATGAGGTCCACTGGTCAATTTCTCCCTCAATGACACTTCACTGACTGACTAGATTTTAGACCTGATGAATTACACTTGTCAAACAGCTGAGCGTAGACAGACCTGGAGTCTCATCCCTGATTAAAAATGAATTGAATTATTTAGAGCTACCGTATAAAATGTCCTTACTGGATTTGTCTTTGTCCATCAGATTTTTGCTGGATTTAATGTACCATAAATGCTGTCTGTTAGCACATTGTTTTGAAAGAAAGGTTTTATTTTAACCGCAGAGTACAGTAAATCATCTTCGCAGCCCTTGCTTATAGGTGCTTGTTTGTTTCCAGGAGTCTGAAATGAAAGTCTTTCAAAAAAAAAGCTTCAAAATGAGGCCAAGCATATAGATTTTAAGTTCTTTTTCAAACAGACCACTGACACTAGCTAACAGCTGACAAGAGCTAGAGGATTGTTCCACAGGCAATAAGAGCGTCAACGTTATACCCAGAGGAGTTGTTAAAAGCATAGCCAAGGCCTTTGGGAATGCTGTTAGACTGTCCACCGGTCTCTTAGCATGTCACTCACTCCACTGTCTTCATACCACTGATGGATGCAGGTGAGAATTTGTACTTTTGTTCTGTCAAAAAATGTGAATGGCGTTCATTCTTTTTGAGTTTACATGTTTTTAATCAGTGTTGTTAAATATGAGATCAACTTTGTGCATCTTTGTGCACATGCAAAATTTGCAGGTGTAAACAAATAAAGTTTATTCCCATGACATCAGAGACTTCTTAAGGGAAAAGAAGACATTAGCATGTTTTGCATGCATTAATTCAGACACCTTTGAGTTTATTTTGTATGCATTTGTAGAAAACCCACCGTAGCGTTTAATATTTTGCATGTTTTATTAAAGCAGCACCTTTTAAAAAACCCCAGAAAGGAACATAGGTGGATTTAAAATTCCCTGCAGGCGTGTTGCTCAGTGTTACCACAATGTCTTTGAGATGCACTGCAGAGTGTCTGAATCTGTTTGAGTGTTAGGATGCTGTTTATTCTTTTAGGTCCCTTTTCAGGGAATGAATTATGAAGCTCAGTATCAGTTCCACTCATCCAGATAGTCTCTCCTCAGGAACTCAAAGGGCACTATGAAAAAAGATCAAAGAACACAGTCCAAAAACCTCTCTACAAAGGAAGAGGCTTCAGAAACAAAATGTTACGCTATAGGGGAAATATATGAACATCTCTCAGATAAGTTCGAACAGGTGGCTTTATCGTTTTAGGTGGAACGAATAGTAAATACCTTATGCATGGAGTCTATGATTTGCAACAGCAGCTTTTACTACAGAAGAAGTCTTGAGGCCAGCTTGTAAATTGTATGGTGTTTGGATGGCTATGTGTTGAATACGCTTTGTTTGTTTCTCAAAGATGACAAGACATAAAGCAATTGTTCACCCACAACCTGAAAAACTGTAAGACATTTCACACTTTTCATACAAGGACAGTTCATAGCCGGTAAGACTTTATAAACAGTGCTTGGGTTATATGAACCACTTTTATGGTGTTTTGTTGTTCTTATTGTAGAGGCTGCACAGCTGTGGACACTTTAAACTACACAGTTTTGAAATATCATGCGGGTGAATAAAAACAACAATTTTCATTTTAAAGGAACTATTGCATTCCAAAGTGTTCAGATTCGTAATACTATGAAGTAGAATATGTAGGAACCTAGTACATTTTACCATGACCTTGAAAGAAACTACCTGTAAACCCAAAAACTCATTGAGTGTAATGAAGAGGCAGGCCACCTCAGATTTTAACCCATCAGAGGCATTGCCCTCAGCCAAACTCGTTTTTTTTTGTCTAGATTTCCAGCTAACAGGGAACGTTCTCAGAATGTTGGCTAACATTCTCTAAAAGTTCGCCTTAAAGTTATCAAAAAGTTTTTGCACTAATGATTCTTTAACAATATATAAAAAATGTTATTCTTAAATAGTTAGTGGAATGTTTTGAAAATGTTACAGATTTTACAAAATGTTTAAAAAATGTCTAAAAAAGTCATAACCACACAATAATGTTAATACAATGTCTAAAAACTGGATGTTTTGAACATTCAAAATAACATGTTTAACATTTTTGTTACTGAATGGAAACATTTGGGAAACGTTCCTACAACCTAAAATTGTTCGCTGGTCGTGTTTTATAAATCATTGGGCTATGCACAGTAGTGTCGTTTGCGCTGGAGACTCATGCATTGCAGGTAAGCAGCCTAGTCAAGCTAGTGCTGATGCCACATGCGAGCAGCAGGTCTGTATTTAATAACCATGTCTGCAGTCACTGCATCTAACAAATGCTGAATAAAAACATGTTTACATGTTTTAAATCCACTTTGTTTTAGACGCTTTCTGTACAGCCATCTCCAGAATTGTGTGTATATAGGTGGCTCCTGATATACATTTCTGTGTATAAAACATAATTGCGAGGAACAAATACCTCTGAACTATCCGAGAAAATCAAAAATAAAGAAATAAGGAGGCCATTTTTCACAGTTAGAACTGTCACATGGGCTGGAATTGGCTTTCCACTGTTTTCCAGGAGGGAAGGGAGATCTGTGAGCAGTCTGTCAGACATTTATTAATCCAGCAATATCTGTTTGTCTGTGTGTGTGTGTGTGTGTGTGTGTGTGTGTGTGTGTGTGTGTGTGTGTGTGTGAACTCGATCAGTGTGACGTCTGTTACTATGGTGCTTGGTTACAAAAAAACTGAATTCCAGATCACCTGGAGTTCTGATTGCTGTGGAAGCGTTACAGTCCAATACAAAGACAGTTTTTAAGTTTTAAGGCAAGATTCTGTGTGTTTTAGACAAACCCGCATCTGAATGCAACAGCCCAGCTAACAATTTTAGGTTGCAAGAATGTTTCTGTAACATTTTCATTAAGTAACAAAAACGTTGTTAGGTTAAAAAAGATGTTAAGTTCTAGCAACATGCAAAAGGCCCAGTTTTTTAGACGTTTTGTTAATGTTATTGCTTGGTCATCAGCGCATTATTTAAATTCTGTTTTAGTTCTGTAACATTTTTAAAATGTTACACTAACTGCTTAGGAATAATGTTTTTGATAAGTGACAATGTTAAAGAAACATTCTGCTAATGAATGTTTTTGATAACGTTGAGAAAACTCAGAGAACTTTTAAAGAACATTAGGAAACAATGTTCCCTGTTAACTGGGAAAGCAGCTTGAATGTTTAGATTTGTGTTCCACACAAGAAAGTAAGTTGTAGGATTTGGAATGACATGAGGGTGAGTAAATGACGACAGAATTTTTTTTTGCCTGGTCTTTTTTGATCTTATTAAAGCCACAAAAAGTTGATTGTGTACTTTATTGTCTCCAGAAGACTGTTATGTTGTGTATGCGCTTCCTACTGGCACACCAAGCTTTGACAAATAAAAAATCAGCCCGCATAAGGTGATGTTTAGTCCACTCCTGCCCTTGACCTAAAATGGGTTTGACAAGCCCTGTTATAGCCAATGTCAAGAATTAAAATGACTACAAATTTTCCTTATGGTCTCATAGTGAGTTACATGACAAAAGAATTTAATACACTGCTGCAAAATTACAAAGTGAAAATTTGCTTACATGTTCAGACAAGGCAAAGCTGCGGCATTCCGGGGTAGGAAATCTAAACAACCCTCAACCAATATGATAAATTCTCCATGTTTCTCTTTGTTTTAATAACCTTAACAAAAGCCAGGCTCCTTCTGAGCAGCATAATAGACAGTCTGGTGTGTGGGATGTTTCCTCCCCCCTCCTCTCTCTCTCTCTCTCTCTCTCTCTCTCTCTCTCTCTCTCTCTCTCTCTCTCTCTCTCTTTTTCCTTTGTGCCATTTTTAATTTTCTCTTGTGTTAGATTCAGCTGCTTTAAGCTATTTTGTGCTCTAGGAAGATCTGCGCTGCGACTCTCACCAGCACCAGTGGCCGCGGTCTCCATCCATTTTCCGTCTTCGCTCGACTCTCATTTTCTGGGTGCTTCATTTTGAATCTCACCCCAGGCACGCTGCTGTGCCCAGAAGCACTGTCATTGGTTTATGTCTGGAGCTTTCTATTAGGTCCTCGCCATGCTGCCAGAACTCCTGTTTTATTCACTGGCCCCTCATTTACATTTTATTTAATGAGGAGCCTGATCACCTGAGCACATTCATCACTCTTTTCCACACATGGGGTGTGCTCCTGATACGGGTGCATCCCCTCCATAACTCACACACACACACATACAGACACGCATGCATTTACTTAACTTAATCTACATTCCATAGACTTTTATTGTTTACTAGTTTTATTGTAAACTAGTTGTTTGTAACAAACAACT
The DNA here is from genome assembly GCA_036877525.1 of Chromobotia macracanthus. Taxonomy (NCBI): domain Eukaryota; kingdom Metazoa; phylum Chordata; class Actinopteri; order Cypriniformes; family Botiidae; genus Chromobotia; species Chromobotia macracanthus. Next base: position 82,961 of record JAZGTH010000098.1, on the reverse strand, counting down.
AGTTATAAACAATATAACCTAACCCACACTCCAACCATAACCGTAACAGAAAATGTTCTGCATTTTTACAATTTAAAAGCAAACTTTATTTACTATTTTAATGGCATTTTTTCAATGTTTTTGCTCAGATTTGTCCGGTGTTGTTGACTTTCGGGTAAAAATCTGTCCCTAACATATGGTTAAGTAAATCCACACACAGACACAGATACATGCAAACACAGAAACACAGAGACACACGCAAACACACAGACACCCACATACACAGAGACTAGACATACTGTTTGTAACCAGACATTTATTCAAATGATTTCCAGCTCTTTTGTTTTTATTTCATTCATCTCATGTAGGCTGTAGTGGTCTATTGTATGAGTGCATTTTGGCTTGGCTTTATAGAAGATATGTAATATTTATGAATGTGGCTTGGCTTATCCATTCATTTACAGGGTGATAGTTATGGGTGCCTCATTTAGCTCATGTTGGATTTACATCAGTTCCCGGAGTCTGTAAGGTCCAGCGCTCAAACTGTGGATGCACAGCCAAAGCATTGTGTTGTAAATTTATAGCTACGAGTTGCGCAAAAATTCCCACGAGAAGCCGCAATTCTGTAAAATTGTTTTCCTTGGACACCTTTCCATCATTTTTAGGTCTTTTTATATTTTTCCTTAGTTTTTCTTGGCCCACCTGTTTCTCTAAAGCACTTATTTATGTTATTTCAGACCGTCTGCTTTGGTTTGCACCGTGGACGCTGTATTTCATGTCATAATAAACGACCACAAAAATGTAAGCATACTCTGCAAAGTAAGAGAGACTGATTCTCAAAAATACTAACTGTAATTAGGTACCTATTTCTTGTATTACTTTATGTGATTGACATACACGGACACGTATTCCAGACAAGAGTGAATTGCATTTGTAAATATAATCAAGTTGGGTAGTCATAAGTGTTGGCTTTACAAGTAACCCCTAACAGCTCCAAATTAGTTTAATGGAGGGGTTACATACTGCCTCTTTCCCGTCTCCAGACGTTTTTTGGTTGTATATATTGTTTTATCTGTGACCTGTGTCCTGTTTACCTGATGTAAGTATAGTTTCTGTGGTGAAAATTCTTAAAAGTTGAGAATGGGAATGTTTGGAGGAACGCATCTAAACGTTTTCCACATGTTATGGTCTGTATCCTGGTGAGGGGCGCCATGGTTACCGTGGAACTTTAATTTTAAACAGCTGGAGTATTTGGATTGTGAAATTGCATTGCACTGCTTAAATTCACTTAAGATGAAAGTGCTCGGGTGAACACGGCAGCTCTGTTTTCTGGCCCGGAGTCAAGCAATAATTTGAACTTTTTGTCCGTTTGTGAGAAATAGTCTTTATAGCTTCCCAAAGTCCCATCAGATGAGATATAGAGGTGGGAATGTAAGACAAATGCATGTTTTAAAAACTATGTTGTATAACTCACTTGAAAAAGATAATTTAACAAATATGTGAGCGATATAATTAATTGTGATAATGGGCGAATTCACCGAACAGTTGCGGCGCTGAATCTTGACATAGTTTGTAACTGTTCTCTTGGCTTTTGAAACGCTCAGAATCACTTAACACTTCCTGCGTCACTTTAGAGTGCTAGAATAAAATGCGCACAATTGTTGTGTTTCACATTATTCGTAAAGACGTCACACTTTTTCTCTTACCCTTTAAGAAGCCTAAAGCCCTCACAGGTAGGCTGTTTCAAAGTATGTCTTTATAACCTACTGAATTGTCAACAGCAAATTCCTGTCTTTTGAAATTCAGCTCCCAGACTTGGCTAATATACTGGATGCTTATTGATTGAAGGGAGGGAGGCTATTTGACTTAAGTTAGGTACAAATCCACATACAGGGGTGACGCCTGATCTCCAATCAGACTGATTGTCATGCTTTGAAGCTCTGTATGGCTCTTTATTCTGTTCTCATTATTAGCCAATGGCCTTTAATTAAGCCTAGGATGAAGCAATCGTTACTTTTCAAATCAGACCTATGAAATCAATAATTTAAATGACAGCACGCTTGTATACAAGCACAGACGTGTGTGTCACCCAAAGGTTAAGCAGCGCCTTGCGAAAACGAAGATCGCATGATTTTTTTGTAAAGCCACATTCGTTTGTTATTATCGCTGTCATAATGGACCAAAACAGAGGGGGGCATTGCAGCTGCACGTAAACAACTGCTCTTCCTTTGTGTCTGAAAAACGTAAATCTAAAAATGTCCCGATTGCTCTCAGCAGATGTAATTGGAGCTGTTTTGCAGGCTGACAGGCGGCGCAAGGGTGTTTGTTGCTGTCGGTGCAGTAATTTGAGTTGTAGCCGCCCAGCTTTCCACGGCTAAAAACATTAAAAACCACACCAGGCATCAGAGCTTATGGAATAAAGATTCATCCCTTTGAAAATACACACACAGAGATGTGCTCATACACATGCATGCAAACACACACCCAGTGCATTAAAACAGAGACGATCACACACGTTCTCCAGGACTGGATGGAGCAAATATTTGTTTTCTCTTCCCTGAAGTGCACTCTCTCACAATGGCCATATTTACAATAATCTCCACAAGTACGACCTGCGTGCAAAGAAGCATGCTGAACGGTGTCTCTTTTGCTCGAATCTTTAATTAAATGAGCTCCATTGCTGATAAAGGTTTATAGTTGCTCTACTGTAACCATGTTCATGATAACGAATCACAGGCTTCATTTGCATTACAATTTGTGCTCTATGGCAGGGAAAGCTGGTTTAAATTCATGAGTCTGTCCCCCGGACACAACAGCCAGACTGGGTGGCTTAATACAGTTGGGCAGGCACTGGTCCAGATGGCTGTGTCATAACACTGTGTATGTACTGCCACCCTGGTGCTGTGGGGCTTAACAGTATTGAAGTGTTGCAGCCATGTTGTCTTAATCCAGATTCACTTCAGAATGTGTTCACATTCAGTTCAGAATGTGAATGAAGGCAAAGCAGAGTTTATGGAATAATTTTTTTCTGAAGAAGCTCTGATTTTTGTGTTCATGGTTTGGTGGCAGTTAAAATTAGTAGCTGTTACTGTTGGTTCTGTAATGAGCCATTTGACAGACCTGCACATGTTAGGCATCAAGATTTATGTCTCGTATTCATGGTACTCTAAACATTTCTTATTTCCCATAATGCACTGCGGAAACATGTAAAGAGTAGCAGAAATGAAAGTTTGCTCTTTTGTTGTGATTATTTTCCCTATAGACTTCAGTAAATCAGTTACATAACGGCTTTAAAAGAATGTTCAAGGTAGGACTAGTTTTGCACTCGGTTATTATCAGGAAGTGTGTGATCCGGCCTTTCAGACCTTCACAAACCTGTTTCTTGTTTCTTTCCTCCAAAGAGCAGGATTAGAAGATAACACAGCGTAATCCTATTCTCGGGTACATTTAATAGCTCCTTAATGTCATGCATTGAGAGTTCTTGCTAGGTTTGTGCCTTGAAGGTCTCATCGGTGATCCAGGAGGGTTCTCACAAGGCCTGATTTATCAGTTTACAGAAGGTCTCATGTGCTCAGAGTGGACTGAGCTCCATATGAGGTAGCAAGAGATGTTTGTTTTGCTCTGTGGGACATCTTAGACTTTGAAGGATGATTTTTGTACTCTGGCATCTATAGCATGCTGTCTCATCAGCCCGTATGGATGTAGAGCAATAAACATCCGTCATTCCTCTTCTGTTGCAAACACAACAGTTACGTATGTGTCTTACATGAGACTAGCACCTTGGTATGTCTTCTACTTTGTTTGCTTTAATTTTGTTTCCAAATGTATGTTTGTGACGTACTGTATGTTTAAGATGGTGAATGTCATTAACACATTCTCAGAATATTGCTAATGTTTTCTAAACGTTCTGTTATCAAAATGTTCTTGCATACCGTTAGTAGAATGTTTTTTTAACGTTGTATTTCACATATTAAAACCATTATTCTTGAGTAGTTAGTTAGCATTTTAAAAATGTTTTTAAAATGTTTGAATAACGTTCTTATAACCAGGCAATAATGTTAATACAAATCCCCAAAACTGGACGTTTTGAACTTTCAAAATAGCATTTTTGTTATTTAATGGAAATGTTAGGGAAATATTTTTGCAACCTAAATTTGTTAGCTGGGTTGTTTCATTTTGGCATTTGAATATTGGATTTTGATATATGCTTTCCCAGGCAGGTCATGAGGAGGACAAACTACAGTGCATGTAAATGAGATAGAAATTCTGGTGATTTGTGGCTTCTGTCTGGTGTATGCATATTGCCTTCATGTCACCTTTTGGTGGCACCAGCGTTGCAGATGTGTAGAGCTCTAAATTCTCATATTTACTTTGCAGATTTAGGTGAGCTACAATGTCTGTGGCAAAATCCCTGTTTTAATGAAAAAGATGATAGCTTAAACCTCACACTTTGATCTTTCAGATATTGACTTTTGAGCGTAGACACGTGTAAGCAAACGCAACATGAATGAATTAGGATGATTTGAGCAATTTTGAATGTCTTTCATAGGTGGAACTTACTTCATAAGATCCTAGATAAGACGGCTCAGCTACCAAAAACGTACACAGTAACTCTTCAAGGTTCAAAGCTCAAGAACACAGAATTAAATATGACACAAAGTCTAAATTTCATCTCTATATGATTCCACAATTTATTCTTCACCGAACATGTACATCTCACTTGTGTGTGTTTTTCCCCTCAGGTAAAAGAAAGCGCTGCTAATAAACCACGTACACTCTCAGAGGGACTAGAGCGAGAGACTGGATGCCTATGAGCATTCCAGATAAGTACAGATCTCACATTGCTGTTCTTTATACCTTTAGTGGATCATGATATTTTTAACTCGTGTCAAGAATCTCACCAGCTCTTCAGGTTACACTAGGTCAAAGCTCAGTTTTTTTTCTCCCGCTTTCCTTTTGCATTTTCCCCCAAAACTACCATCAACGCGACCCGACAAAGACGAGGCTTCAGCTTCTGATTAATTAATCCGGTAAAACAAATTTTTACAGCTTTCTGTCCTGCCTAAAGGGTGTTCTTTAGCATTACAGATGCATAAATCAGGCAATTTGATGATTGCTCGCACCCCGCTAATGTTATTTTCCTGAAACAGATAACAACAATAATAATATGCAGCTCATCTAGAGCTCATAAATATTGCGCTCGATCTGAGTACAGAGGCTTCATATGCATAAAAGAGCACTTAAAAGATGTAAGCGGATGGGGCTGGTGAAGCAGAAAGCTTTTTGTTGAGAGACGGGTTCAACATGGTGACCCACTGACTGCCTAGCTATGCATATAAAAACAGAAGGCAGCCATTAATATCTTCCCTAATGACCTTGCAAAATGAAAGACCGTTACTGGAACCACAGAGGCCTTGATGTTGTCTTACCTTCTAGATGAGCTAGAAGCTCATTGAAAACGAGTGTTTTGATATTTAAGGGTAAATGTATCCGCGTTCCTATTTTTACACAGGCAAAAGTGTTTTCCCCTCACAATCATGGTAAACGAGGCAATTTCTCCAGGTTCATCTCTGGTCTGTTTTTTTTGTAAACAACACACAGATGCGGTTTTTGCTTCCGGATCAGCATGACAAATGCCGCCATTCCCTGTGTTTATTCTCCGCAGGACGACCAGGGGACGCAGCTCAATTGTGATTCTTTTATGAGCATGGGGTGAAGTTTCTCTAATTCAAGGACGCGCCGACATCACACATACGGAACGAGTGAGCTGGATGGTGGTGGTCGCATATGCATTAGCTTTATTCGCAATTCCCCCGTCTTGTTAAACATGATGTGCTGTGTGAATGACATTGAACTGGGGCACTCATACTTTCACATATGAGATTGTTATATCCACCGAATAAGAACCGTATACGTTATAAAAACATTGTGTTTATGTTTTTATAATGTCCAGATGCAGTTAGAACAGCAGTGTTAATAGGTTATAGAGAGCAGCTGTTTGCTGTTTTCTGCATGCGGATACATTCGACTGCTCTCATTTTTGGTACTTATTATAATGACCCCTTTGTGCTGATGACGGTCTGTTCGTTTTTCTTCACCATCATAAATAAGCAATTTATGTTCACATGGCAACCATTTATCTCTGTGTGCAGCCTTAAGGAATACAAAATAATCACACAAAGTCTACATAGTGTGGATAAAAACAGCATTTATTAAATTTTTGTGCAACAGTCAAATAACATACAGAAAAGCAGTGATAACAGAATAACATTGATCACAAGTGCTGGTTGTTATAAGACCTACCTTTGTTTGAGAGCAGCATTTTCATCAGCTGTTTTTAAAAATAACGGATGTACAACAGCTTTCCACAGGTTTGGCTATTTGCCTTCATTACAGTTTTTAATATCCAGGTTGCATTAAAGAAGATAAATTGCAGTCCGGGTGCAATCTGACTATCTGCTAACACGGAGACAATCTATTACAATATCAGCTTTTGTCCACGTCCCGTCTAATTAGATTCTCAAACGGACGCTGGATCAATCAATAATTTTAATTTCATCTGCCCCTTTTCATCGCATATTCGATGTTTGTTTTGTGAAAAATAAAAAGGTAGAACAAAAGAGAGTCATTTATTCGTAACGAGCGCTAGTTCCCGCAGACAAGCTCGCAGAACGTTGTAGTCCAGCGGTAACAGACTGCGGGCTGCAGACTCACACCCATCTAATTAGAATGCAGATATGCATCACCTCATTAGCAATTCAAATTGCGTTTCCCTGTAATGTACCTCAAAATTGTACTACTTCAAACATTGCATTTGATTTGCAAAGCCCCGTGGGCATTCCATTATGTCTCCCTTTATCTAGACCATGAGACATTTACTGAAGAATCTGCTCTCACTCAGCCCATCCAGTATTTTGCAGAACAACCCTCCCCAATACCAGGCAGCTACTCTCTCTGGGCTGTTGGCGAGTTTTCCACTTGGAGTTCCAGCTCTGCAGTGGCATTGTTTTCTGATGGCGTCCCATGCTGTTAAAGTATGGTAGTTTCATTTCCATGGCACACTCCACCATGGGCGGGCGAGTGGGTGGGCGGCTGTCTGCTCATTGCTATCCACAGCAATGAATGCCATCCTTCCGCCTCTCATTAGGCAAAGAGTGGGCAACCAGCATTGCAATTGTCCCTCTTCACCCGCCCAAAGGCTGTTTTGGTTCCTCCCACACGTGCATACACGCTCCAGCGTCAGTTTCTGCTGTGGTGGGTCGTTGCGTATGGAGCTCACGTGAGTTCTTCGCCCACCAGTGATGGCCGGGGGATCCAATGAAGCAACAAGTTGCAGAATCCATGATGTGCAGCTATTTAGCATGTTCGCAGCACCAGGCTGGCACGGTGCCAAATCTGCCATCTGCTTCCTTCGCATGCGCTTCCTGCCAATTTGCTCAGTGTTTCGTAATGTTGTGTGCCTGTCATTGTCATTATGTGTCTGCAAGCGGTACCCGCCCTGCCTCGCTGTGATAAGGGCGCCCCAGGGGCCAGGTGGCACGGTGCCCAGTCCACGCTGGTGGCACATGCACAAAGACCACAAAATTGAGTATAAGAAAAATCTGCGCATATATATATATATATATATATATATAAATAAGGCATCTTGTCCATACACATCCATATTTCCAGCTTTTAAAAGAGTATGTTTGTTGCTCAAAGGTCATTGATATTTTTCTGCCCTTCTCCGTTGATGCCCAAAGTTCAGCACTTTTTTCTCTGGGAATGTATAAACAGATCCTGTTCACATGGGAACTTTTCCTGCCTGTGAGAATCAGCACCGTTTTCCCATCGGGATGATGCGACTGTGCACACTCAGCCACTAAAGCTTCTTACATGGTTGCCTGCTATAGCCGTCTGCTTCTACATTCAGGAACTCTGCCACCTAGCCAGCCTTCTGCGTGCCTTTCTGCATCCAGTCTGCCTGTCTGCCCGGGAGAAGGAGGGAATGCTGTGGGATCTAACATGCACAAGCCGTTTGAAGCTGCGGAAAAGTGAATAATCAATTAAGTATTGATTTCTTGTAAGATTTTGTAATTTTCAAGGCAAGACAAAGAGGATAGCTTAAGGGAAGAACGACGGGGTCTTGGTATAAATTAGCAAACAAACAGCGCTGCGGAATAAACGAACGTCTCATCAGGATCAGTCGCTTTTCACTCCTGACGGAATTAATGCTAGTTTGCGTGAAGACAATGGGTCTTTTTAAATGAGACGGCTGGAAACGAGACCTTAACCCAGCCGTGCAGAGCCGAGCTAATTACACGTCCCTGCACAATGGAGCTCATTTGAATGTGGCTATGCAAATTGCACGCGGCTCATTTTTATGGACCAGAAAGCCAGCCATGTCGGGAAGAATTAAAGGTTATTATGTGTGCTAAGTGGTTTATTTTTTCTTATGTGAAAAAGAGAAGGAAAATACACTTGAAAATGAGACAATAATTGGAGTGTCTTCATAACTCAATACAGCAGATCACAAGAAGAAGGACTTTCAATGGATTCCTGTGTGTTTCTTCTGTTTTTTGTATGTGGGGTAAAACGTGATCAAATATGCAATGTCAAGCCCACTAAGAAGATCCGTGGATACTAACGGCATGCTTTTCCGATTGATAATTACCATCACTGACAAAGAGCCGTGCCAGCGTGGATGGAAAAAAAAATGAGAGAGAAAATGTTAGCCGCTAATGATATTCAGCATGCATAACATGGCGTATGTGTAATGACAACTGGCAATTTTAACGAAGCCTTCGTTTTTCCTCTCAGATAACTGGTGTGGACTGGGAGCCAGACGAGACGAAAATGAGCAAAGTTCTGATGGTTTGTATTCCGCCACGATTACTCCTGTGCCACCCTGTTCTCATTTCAGATGTGCAATTCTGCGTTTAAAAAGCTAAGAAAACACTCTAGACAGCCAAAGGCAATTAATGGGCTAGTGAGAATGAATCAATGTTGGATGTTGCCATGATGGAAATCTCCTTGTAACTTCCACGTAAACGGTTGAGGAGCTCCGTATGGTTCTCCACCAGCTGCGGCGTGTGTGTTTGTGGATTCCCCAGTCTTTCAGGCTGGTGCGTGCCTCTGTTTGCATATATGCATACGCTGTGTGGCGCTGGAATGAAGGGGGCATGCTAAACAAGCAAATTTAAATGTCTGCGTGTAATGGCAGGGGGCGAGGGAGAGGGAGAACACTGGCAGAGATGAGTGGAGGAGGGGAGGTACAAGAAAACGTCATGTAGTGGGAACACCTGCACTTAAAGATCTTGGAGTATCATGTAGAGGAACATTATGACAAGCCCCTGACAGTCCCACACCCCCCAGTTCTCCTCTACCTCGTTCCTCGTGGGAACATACCAGGAGGTGGGGCATCAGTCACATCTCCCCGCCTTGCCCACATGAAAGTGCACCTCGCTGGCACAGATTGGCCGGCTCTACTGAGTGGGCCACATGGCTTTCAGCAGCTCAAGCAGTCCTGTGGGAAGCTCTCGGTAGCTTTGTGATCTGTTTTTTGTTCCCTTACTGGTATGGATCTCACTGGATGGATGTTAACTGTGACCACTGTGAATAGACTTTACTTTTGATGGATTGGGAATATTCGAATTGCTCTTTGTCTGGTATATGTGTGTTATTGTAATCTTATATATAAGCTTGGGATTTGTACTTGTTATGCTCTAGAAGTTTAAACAAACAAGACAGAAGCTTATACCAACAATGCTGTGAAGTTGTTTTGAACATTAAAAAGTGATTTTTTTTATCTGGTTCTTGACTTACTGTAAAAGTTTGGACACATTCTACTTAATTTGTTTCTCATGATCTCTTAAACTTTTTGATCTAAAGATTTTAGGCCTAAATGCATAAACTTGTTTTTAACTTGTTTACATCTAAATTGTGGCATCATTTCATTACCTATCTAAAATGGCAAATATTACAGTATTTTTTTATATTAATGTTGAATAGGGCCAGATAAGAGCATACAACAAATGCCCAATGTACACAAGAACTTATTTAATTTATTGTATGTATGTGTGTATGTGTATATATATATATATAATTTAATGTTCAAGAAGCGTTCTAATAACATTACAGCAAGAACTTTGATAACTTTGAGAGAACTTTCGGAACTTACTGTTGTCGTAATCTTGTGGTACAAAAACATGTGCCCTATATAGCTTATGATGTGTTCAAACTGTAAAATACATTCGTAGAGGTTTCCATAGTGGTGAAACAATTACATATTACTGTCCTCACTCAGGTTTAGGTGAAAATGAATCGATGCAATACTTTTTTTTTTTATCTTTGTTCATCTTTATCCTTCTGTTGTAAAGTGATATGTGTTACTGTGGTCAGAGGCCTGCTGAATCAGCTTCCACTCCCAACACCAGCCCTGGCAACAGGAAAACAGGGAATGTAGGAATTCTGTGTTTATTTTTTTACAGTAATTCCTTGTTGTGCACAATTATCTCAAAACTGATCATATCTCCGGCTAATGAAATGCAGTCTTGGGTCTCTGGCTCTCGCAATCCCCTTTGTGAATCAATCAGTCTTGTGTGCAAATGAAGGTAATTTAAAGGATCAAGCAAAACATTAATGCTAAAGTCATTTACAACAGACTCATTAAAACACTATTATACGCAATTTCCTGTAACAAATTTGATTTTGAAAAAACATTATGTTGGAAATAATAAACTAGCTTACTCCAGTTTAATGAAATTAGTGTAACGTAATGCCATTACAAGCTTAAAATAGATGTGTTGCACAGAAGCGGTATTAACCTCAGTCTAAATGAAAGAATATTAAAGTTAGCAGTGTAGTGACGTCCCTTTGTAATGGCCGTGTCTGGGGTACAATATGACAGCAGAAATATAATGTTTCATAACTGACAGTCTCTGGGTTTGTGTTGCCTGAGGTCACATGGGGCGAACAATAAAGAGTAATTTGATTGATGGAAAATTGGAGTGGCCCATCCAACATGTTTTACCCGAGGCCTCACAATAGCATGTACACTGGCTGATGATGTTTCATGTTCAGAGAAAGTCCATTTGTTTTGCTTGGATCTGTTTCTGTAACTGGCGTTGGGGTTCGTCTCTGATATGAGACTTTAATTGTGTGCCGCAGACGCATATTAGAGGCGTAATTGAATGAAAGAAACAAAAAGTAGAAAAACAAAACAGAAGATGGATGAGCAGGGGTGGGGAAGGATCATCTCTCTCTCTCTCTCTGCTCTCTTTTCCTTTTTGTTCTCTCTCTTATGCTCTTTCGCTCTCTCTCTCTACTCTCTCCCTTTCTCTCCCTGCTCTCTCTCTCACTCTCTTTCTCTCAGGCAGCAGCGTTTCTTCCTCTAAGTCAGCTATGACATCAGCAGAAGTGAAGAACCGCCGTGAGTGATAAATTCATGCAAACTGTCGTGTCGTCTCATCTCTGGTTTCTGTCGGAGGAATCCAGCATAAGACAACAGCACAATTGCATGAGAAAACATCTCCGCCCAAACAAACGCTTTTTATGACTTTATTTGCCAGTAAATATGTTTCTCATTCTGGGGGAAAATATCTTTCAGAGATTGGGAAACAAATGCTTAACTGACCACATGTTTTGTTTGCTGCAGTGGAGCTGAGTAGGTGCTGCTTCGCAACGGTTGACGTTTCTTTTGTCTTTGCTTGTCCGTTACTACGGTGATTATGTTTTTAGGCTTTTGAGAGGCATTAGTCATCTGAGATACCTTTTATCCTTGTTTTCAGTGCGGTGAACGTCAATTTTAATCTGTTGTCATTGTTTCACATTGAAGCACAAAATGATGCTCCATGTGATGTTAATGAAAACATCATTAAAGGATTAGTTCAAATCCCACAAATAAAAATGGTGTAGTAGTTTACTCATCCTTTTGTTGTTCCAGATACAAAACTAATCCATTTATTCATTCTTTTTCTTTGCTTTCTTTTTTTCTTTTTCTTTCTATTCTAAAAAGTTTAAGTGAGGAGAATTTTTGGGTATTTTTGGGTGTACTGTCCTTTTAAGCCACATTTGACTGAATGCACAAGCAGGTTTCTGTTGGGTGCTCAGAGATTTGCCGTGTATCATTATTGGTTCTGTGTCCTAAAACTGAGACTAAAACTTACAGTGCATGCTGATGCTCATGTAAAATGATCAAGAATTATATTATTTGAGAATGAATTGTTTTTCCAAGTAATTTTATGATCCGTTTATGAAAGATCCAGTTGTACTGGGTTTACTGGGGCTGAATTTGTTCTGATATTGGAATGAAGTTTATAAGATTAAAAATCACATGCTTGGTTATGTAAAGTCAGAGTGTACAACAACAAAAGGAAACTATCAGAGCCACTGTACCGACACTTTGTCCTGTTCTTATATTACAAAATGGCTTCCAGAGGACAGTGGAAACGCAGTCTAATGATTTAAACCAGCAGTGTGCAGTATTTATGATGAGAGCTCTCGACTATGTCAGTTATGGAATCCATTTCACTGTAGGATTAAAACAGGGACTGGATTATAACGAAACGATTTGCGCATTGCAAGAATAAGTTTGAAAAAGTGAGAAGGAGAAACTGGTGTTTTTGATTTGTGTGTGCTCAGCAGTTTACAGGGGGAATAAAATTGCTCACATGTGGTCTGCTGGTGTCATTCAGTGAGCTATCAGAAGAAAGCCTGGCTGAGTTCGGAAACACACGCCATATCATGTAACATGATTCTGGCATCTCTGTGAGGTCTATATAGTGACAGCTGATTTTCACTTTGAGATCTTTTGTCACACTGTTAATCAGCGTTCGTGTAACACATACCAAAAACTGATGAGTGATCGTAAATGTTAGCTAGAGATTGAAGGTTGTAGATCTGTTTTAAAGGTGTAGACGTAAAATTATTCTGCTGAGTTTATCCACTTTTAAATTTAGGGGATATAAAAAAAAATGAGTTTCTGAAAACACAGATTCAACATAGTTTTAATTGTATTTACTTTTAATCCTGCATCAATATGTCAGTCTTGTTTATAAGAGTATTTAACTAGTTTTCTGAAGACTCTGTTGACAATTTTGTCAGTTACTCACCTTTATAATTTTCTGCTTCTAGTAAAGTGCGTCTTATAATTATTTTGCTGCTGTTAGTCATACAGTGAAAATGCACACAGATTTCAACTCTAAAGTTCGAAATGAATATTAGAAAATTACTATAGAATCAAACTGAGGTGAGAAGGTCACACGAGCAACATTTTAGTTGTGCACTATGAAAGGATAACTAAAAAGGTTACCAGTTTTTTTTTAGTTTCTATTCATATTTTGTTCGAAATCATCTGTCTTTGAAAATGTTTCGCAGTTTAATTAAGACAAAATAAGCATTGAAGACCTTCGCAAATGAAAACCCAGCTAACAGTTTTAGGTTGTAAGAATGCTTCCCTAATGTTTCCATTAAGTAATAAAAACAACATGTTATTCTAAATGTTCTAGGAACATCCAAAACATGAAAACGTTGTTTTTAGACAATATAAGAATGTTTTTCAAACTATAATTCTGTAATTTTTAAAACGTTCCACTGACAACCTAAGAATAGTGTTTTTATATATATATATAAGAAATGGATCTCACCATTAATAATGAAAGTAGAGAGCTGTCGTGCACTTAGACCACATCACTGTGGAGGTGATCGGGACAGCTAAATTTGTCCACCCGCAGCCCTGATTGGTTGAAAAGTAGAGCGGGCATGTCATTCTGTCCTTAACCTCCTTTCTGTCCTTAACCCCCTCCATTTAAGAATCTCTGACTGACTTCTGTCAACACATTCTTTTGTCTGTGTAGTAAATATAGACTCGGTATGAAATGAAATGGCAGTACTGTTGCACTATTCAACATGGGCATACTAACTGCAGCTAATTTTACAACATCTGTCATCACTGTACCTGGAGGTGTTGATGTTATGCTGTGGAATTTATAATCTCATTGAATTTCAGCTTTAGTGTTTTAACATTAGGTTTAGTCATGTTTAAGTTTGTAAATGCACTTTTGATTGTTCCTCTAGGCTTTTTGTAAGGTCTCGATAAATAAGAAAAAACAGCCTTACAAAACAGACACTTGAATTTCACTTGAACACATGAGATGTGTTTTAAAATTCCCATGGAGAAGAATCACATGTGAAACATGTGGTGACATGTTTGTCATGTGTAGCACATTTTTGTAAAAATTTACATTTCATTTTTGTGAAATGAAAAAAAAATATATATATATATTCTACAATAAATTGTTCTACAATAAATTACAGATATAGAACCAATTTATTATTTAAAATGTTCCTTGATATTACTCATGAGATATTACATACCTCTGTATGGCCATTTGTTCATTATAGTCTGGCTGGCCTGCAGAGATTGAAGTGATGTGTTTATTATGCAGACAATATAGCGCACAATTATGCATTGATTATTGTGCTTCATAAATTGAACAAAGCAGCGGCAATTAGTCTCTGTCATAATGAAAAGACAAAAGCAGATTGAAGTCACTTAATTGTAATTCAATAGTTCTTCATCAACAAAGAAAAAAAGCAATATTTATTCATAATGAAGAGTTGATGCATTAAACAAAGGCAAGCGGCTAAACTGCTTTACATAACTCTAAAAAGTTTAAGTTTACTTTCAGTGACATACATCTACACTTCTGTCTATAGTTCTTCGTTTTTCAGTGCAGAGACTCAGGGCAGATCAAAGGCAGAAACAGATCATGTAAAAGGTGTATTTCCAGCCCTTGTACATCACACTGGCAAGTTTAGCCGTCTCCTCAGAAATGCGGCTTTGGCTGGCGCTTTATTTTGATGTCATATAGAGAGAATCTACCAAGACGCTCCAGTGTTCATATTTCAGTTTGATGAAGGCCAAAAATACAGGAGTAATCTGCCACACAAAAGCAATGTCATTACAGATGTGGCACATTATTCCAAAGTGGCGAGCCGTGAGACGGAGGAACGGAAGATAAGGCGAAGTGAAAATATCAGAAGTGGTGACTGAGCGCTAGAATTCGTCATGGACAGATAAAATGTTCCACAGAAAATCTGGAGGATGTGCCGGTGTTTCGTTTTTCTTTTTCCGTCTGTTTTATACTTTCTGTCTTTTAAGCTTTATCTGAGACACAATGAATGCGGCGGTTTTATCGAAATAGACAAAAGCGTGGCAGGATCTAGCTGCTTTCTGAAGGCTGACCTTGACTAAGGTGTCTCCACCCATCTGTGTTGTAACCACGTGCCGCTTCCTTCCTGCCTTAAATACATGAAATTAATCCTATTTACTTTAACACATTAATATTGTTCTTTTAATCATCTGTTTTAAATTAATTTTTTCATTGTCTGTAATCCAAATGTAATAACTTGCTCTTCCTCTGAAAATACTCTTCTGCTGACATCACTTAGGCCAGAGGAGGCTATCGGATAGTTATTGTAACTATTGTAACATTGTATACGTAACTATTTTTTTAGCAAACTCATAAAGGTTAGAATTTAGTTCTATTTTGGTATGACCCGACTTTTATTCACTGTCCAATCACTTCTGATAAAATCGTTTTTTCTTGTTGAATTTCCAGTTTCACTTTAAATATGACACGTTATGCAGGTAAAAAGGGTTACGAACAGGGTTTTTACATTGACAGTGTGGTGATCGAAGGTTAACCTGTCGATATAGAAAAGTAGAATCAATCTCTAAATTTTGTTTTGCCTGCTAATTATAACGTGCTAAAAAACAATTACATTTTTATGCTAAACATACTAGGGCCATGCTACACAAGGCCTGAATTACAGAAAAAAAACTTTAAAACAAGTCTGGATTACTGTACTGGAGACTCTCCAGCTTGCCATTGTTCTACTAGGAGTGATTTTATTATATGATTCATTTTATAAATTCCATCTCCCATGATTCCCCACGTGGCGCATTGATGATGTAATGAACGCAGGAAGTGCAGGCTCAGCATGCAGAAATTCAGATAAGCACTCTATTAAAAACTGAGTCTTTCATTTATTGATCGGCAAAATGATGAGGTGGTGTGTGTGTGTGTAATATATTTTAATCTCTATCTCTCAGTTATTATTAGTCATGATGGAGTTCCAAAGCACATACTGACTGTAAGAATTAGAAGAATAAGAAGACATTAGAACAAGCCAGAATCATCATAGTGTTATCCATGAGTCTCTATCTCTCTCACTCAGTCTCTCTCTGTCTCTTTCCCTGGCTGACTCACAGAAGCAACTATAGCTATGCTTAATAGGTTACATAATAATTGTGCTTTCCCTGTGAGATTTGTTTTGTCGCTTTTCATCTGTGGCTTGCTTGTACATTTATGCCACAGTTTAATGTAATAAGATGATTATTATAAACACATCAATATGGTTTTTGCAATATTTTTAATAAAAACTCAAAGGGTTTGATTTACACTACATGGACAGAAAAGTGTGGAAATCCCCTTTTAATGAAAGAGTATGAATCTCTTTGCCACACTTATTACTAATGGATGCATAACAGTAGCCAGTATCACACCAGCATGCCTGCTGTTGTATTGAGTGTTGGGCAGCAGGCAGGTATTCAATACAACAGCATGATTGTGAGTGTGCCGTTGGTCTTATACAACAGCTACTGTTAAGTAACATTTCAGCTCTTTTCTGTTCCAGCACGCCAATGCCCCTGTGCACAATATTCACAAAGTTTGGTGTGAAAGAACTTGACTGGCCAGCACAATGTCCAGACCCGAAGCCCATTAAACACCTTTGGGATGAACTGTGAGCCAGACCCCATCACCAAACATCAGTGCCTGACCTCACTGATGCTCCTGGCTCCGAAATGGAGCAGAATTCCCACAGCTGTGTTTGAACATCTAGTGGAAAACCTTCCCAGAAGAGTGGAAGCTGTTAGGGAAGCTCAGTGCAGGTTTTTTATTAAGAAAAACCTTTATTAAGTGCCTGTTTTAAACTGAAATGTTCACAAGCACATATAAGTGTGGTGTCCATACTTCTACTTTGTAAAGCTGCAATCCATAACTTCTGCCTCTCTAGCGCCATCTCAGTTTGACACATAAAATTGCAGGTTGCCTCGCATATCTTTCTTTACGTATGTTGAAGAGTGTATCGAACCCAACAGCTCAAATTGTAAATCATTATTTTAAGCTTACCGTTGCGAAGCAGAGTAAGGCAAAGCGATCGTTTTAAAAACTGATCTGTGATGTACTTGCTCAGTTACTGTTTTTTGGTTATTTTTTATCCAAAGAAAAGTTACGAATTGCAGCTTTAACACGCTTTAGCAGTGTATGAATATGTTTTCACAGTGAACTTGTTGCTGTATCACATGACTGGTAACTGACATCTGCTCATCTAATTCTTGCATTATCCCATGGGTTATGTTAAATACCTTGTGCTTTAGGATTTGTCATATTCTATACATTAACTGAAGTTTTGTTATTTGCCCCGGGTGTTTATACCTGTTTTCAATACACTAGATCCGTGTACAATGTTGTTTCAGAAGCTGAATACATGCCCTTTAGATCACATAAACCAGGTGTTTCAGACACATGTCTGTCCAGATAACTGACAGGAAGTTTAATGCAATGAAGGAAAAATAAACAAACGGATAAATTGGAGTGGAAAGCATCACGGTATGTTTGGACAGGGCCAGTGGGCTTCGGTTTATCTGAGAAGTGAAACTAATAAAGCCTGGCAAGCCGAGCTTTACAACAGAGGCACAGATCTACATGTGAAGACAGAGGTCAGTGAAGGCCTCTGCCTCCTGGACTTTAACTCTAGTTGTAACAGATCATGAAAGCGGTTTGTATGTGAAGCAGATACTGAAACTTCAGGCGTTAATTTTGTATGTTTTGATAAAGTAAGCAATGTTCTGTAAAAGTTATCAAAAATGTTTTTGCAGTAAGGTTAGTAGACTATTTTTCTAACGTTATATATCATATGTCAAAAAATGTTAGTGGAACATTTTAAGAAGTTACAGAATTAGGAAACATTTAAATAACGTTCTTATAAGCACACCATACTGTTACCATACACACCATACACACAACGTCTAAATAAACGGGATGTTTAGAACGTTCTTAAAACTTTCAAAATAACATTCTTACAACCTAAAATTGTTAGTTGGGTTTCCGTTATGCAGTCGTTTTTCAACTTCTGTAACTTATAAACAAAGGATGTGTTGTTGCTAGCTGAAGGATGAAGGTGTTTTGGCAAAAAGGCAAATTCCTTCCAAAATAACTAGTAGAATTATTTCAATTTCAACTGTTTATGTAATTTGTTGTGGTGATGTGATAAAAAAAGCTATAATTAATATGATTTTAATTTTTAATAATGAGTATATTTATTTCAATATGTGGAGATATATATTGTTATGGGGCCACATAGTAGAAATTCCCCACATGCGAAAGCATTGTTAAATTCAGAAGTTGCGTCTGATCTGTGATTGGTTAATTTTTAAGTGCTGATGACTGAAATCTTGGTGACACAGGGTGTAAGAAATGTTAGCACAAGATGTTTAAAGACTTGGTCAATACGTGGTTTATTTTATGCAAACACTCATCTCTAGATGATCTGGATCCTTTAATTTATCTTCGGGGAAGAAGGACCTTCCAGGACATCTGTAAATTTTACTTACTGTGACTTCAGAGCAGTTATGACCAGTGAGCTCCTGAGAATGGATTAAATTCAGCCGCAAATCGGACAGACGCGATAACATTACATGAAGACTAGCTTTTCCAAAGCAATTTAGTTTTTTCGCTGTTTGTTGATATTCTTTTAAATGCGACAACTGTGACATATGTTTCCACCGCAGATGAATGAATGTGCCTTTTTGGTGCTCCCCTGAAAGGGTTTCGTCGAGACAGGTGCTTCCTGTCCTTCCCTGACGTGAAATCAAACGCAAGTCCAGATGTGCTGCTTGTAGCCCGTCCAGAAAGGCAGAGAAAAGGCAGTAAAGCGTTCGCTCATGAAAGAGAAATATGCTCAACGTTGGTACAAGAGCACATTTGGAAAGTCAACTTTCTCTGAACCCTGCATGCTTTATTATCATTAATATCTGATTAGGAATATAGGAATCTATGGAATGTACCCATGTAGATAGATAAGCCAGTATGTGTGCGTGTGTGTTAATTTATATAATTTATAAAGTAAAGAAATGTTGTAATGTATAGATTACAAAGCAGTTGAGATTTGGGCATTATTTCTAGGTCTCTATAAAATAAACACATTTGTGATATCGATGTGAACTTTTGTACAGAAGATCAGGATTAAAAACACACAGTGATCTCTGGAACATTCTCAGATCCTGTTGAGATAACATGAATTATCAGGTTTTATGAATGTTTACGCTGACTTGAGTGCATGCTGTCATCGAAGCGAAAAGGATTTCCAAATTCTAAAATGCAGGTATTTTTTAAAGGCTTATGCTGATGATATAAAGACTAATAAAAACTATATTATATATTGAGAAAAAACGGAGAAGCATTTGCACCCGTGGTCTCACAGTTACATTTTGTAGATGCTTTCATCCATAGAAACAAAGTATACAAGTATACAGACTCTCTCTCTGTTGGTGTGGTGGAGTAGGGGCCTGTAGATTTCCTTGAACATCCAGTTGAATAATAAAGCTACGAAAGGTCAGCCGTGATTGATGCTTTATTTGTCTCTGTCATTTTCGATTACTGGACTTCGTTGCTCTCAAATGAAATTGTCATATTTTGTCTTATACACAATTTTCTGCCTGAGTGATATTTGCCCCATTTGTTTTTGAACTGTGCAAAATGTAACCAGCAGCAGGAAAATTCGTCTGATCGTTCACTGCGTTTATACAGTACGTTTGTTTGTACTAGTCATTAGCGATAATTTGCAAAAATTATTGATGCGCTGAAATGACTGTTTGTAAAATTGTAAAATTACCATTCTGTGACATGTCATTAGAAATTTAAAAGATGTTTTGCTTGTTGCGCAGATGAACGTACGAGAAACATGCACATTTTATTTTGCACATCGCAGTGCCTCAGAGATGCAGGGGAGGGATTGAGCTATAGTCATCTAAAGCTCACAGGACTATTCTGAGTTTGTTTTGTGCCTTTAAATACATGTAGTACCATTTATTTCATCCGTACCATTTAAAAGCATGAGAAAAATCACAAGCATGTTGAAAACGCCGAGGTATTAGTCAGGCCGTCTGCGTCCTTTATGAGAGCAACTGAGGGATATATAGCTCACCATGACTCTATTAAAAAAAAGACCTGTGCCATTTGTGAAAATAGAGGTCATATGCGCTAAGGTTGTGTGATACGTCTAAAATCAAACTTTTTAATAACTAGCTATAGATCACCCTCGTGTGAATCTTAAGCTGTGAGGTCAATTTAGAACTGCATTTGAAGCAGGTGTTTTTAAAAAGAAGTAAATAAATGTTATATCTGATTTTGGAGAAACAATCACATATATTGTCTTTGCCATTTCTTTTTTTATTATCTTTTGCCATTATCCGTAAGAATGAACGACCTTAAGTGTTATTTGTTTTACTTTTTTTTGCTGTCTTGCTAACATATTCTTTCTTTAGATCACCTCTCTCTCTCTCTCTCTCTCTCTCTCTTGAAGATATGTGTGAGTGCTGACACTCCCTCCTGGTGCCCTGGGCTAGTATTTTTAGCACTCATTTGTTTGAAGGGTTTTTAATCTGAGGACATTAAAAAGTTGTGGCCTCTGTGAAGTCATCAATCATGCCAGGACGAGAAGTGTGGATTTGTTTGATTTGTTATGTGTTATTTCCCTTGCTGTGGAGAGAGGGAGAGAGAGAGAGTCAGTGCCAGGCCCGTCCTTAAGGCCATCACTTACAGAGGGCCACTGCTTGTCAAAAAGAGCCCACAAGTTTAAGGGCTGCCTTTGTTGGCTCGGACAAATGAGGGTGACCTTTAACAATAAAATAGACACCCACAGAGAGAAATGAAACAGCAGTTTAAATTAAGAGCGCCAAGCGGTCATTTCAAACACTTCCTGTTGAACCGTGCACGGGGCGTCGGGAACAAAAAAAGAGTTTGAGGTTTTTGAAGTTGAACTTAATTATACAACACAGTGTGGCCGGCAGTCGTCAATAATGAAATCTACCTGGTCAGATATATTGATGAACGAGAGGAATAAAACTTAATGTGTCCTGAGGCACTCCAGAGAGCCATCAATTATGAATGTTATCGACATGGCATACAGCAAAAAAGAAATGGAATTATTTCACTTAAAGGCCAGGATGAGTTCGGTCTTTTTTGTGTCCCTGCAATGAATTACAAAACGCTTTCAGAAACTCATTTATGAATATTCTAGAAGGGGAGATGGATAAAATAAGAAGTGACTAGAAGCTTGGATTCGTGGCTGAGATTGAGACTTCAGAGGGGTTGCGCTGAGTGGCTTGGTCTGATAGTTATTGATTGTGGACGTGTCAACAGTATTTTGGTGTATTTCAAAGGCACAGTCTACCAGACTTGTCACCAATCCACTAGACCTCTGTACTGTTTGTGTGTGCGCTGTGTGTTTCTGTAGCTCAGCTGGTAGAGCATTGCGTTAGCAGTACGAAAGTTATGGGTTCGATTCCCAGTAAACACATGGTGATAAAATGTATAACTTGGATGCACTGTAAGTTGTTTTGAATGTAGACTGTCAGTGAACCATGTGTTGTTTTGACAAATTTATATCAGTTTAATTATTATAAATCATTATTATTAATAATAATTTATACTCCCGCTGGGAATCAAGGTGAGGGGAGCATTTTAAATACTGATCTGTTATTTACTTGCTCAATAACTCAATTTTTGTTCATTTCAGCAATTGGTAATTTTGTGTTGTGCCTTAAATATTAAGGCCCTTATTATTATTATACTATTATATTATTATTATAAATAATGCTTTAAAATGAAAGTAATTGGGCATCAAAATTTACCTGTATATGGAAAGTGCCATATTATTAAAAAAAAAAAATTTCAGAAATAGTCATACTGCTTTGAGGCAGCCGTTAAGATTTTTACAGTCTAAATAATGTGAACAGTCGTTCTGTTTAAAGATTACATTTCCATCTTTTGTGTAATCCAATTATTATTACTTTGTATGGCTCCTGATTTGTAATTAAAGTCTGGGAGATATTTGCTGGTCGGCTGGCAGTTAAGTTAAGCTTATTCTGTTACACTGTACAGGAACAACTAAAGGACAATTTATTGCCTTTTCTGTTTCTGCTTAACGGACTGGAGGTAACAGCCTCACAGGTCTTCGGTTCAGACCTCAGACCGTTTCTGTGTGTCTGCCTCCTCTCCTCATATTCCTTTCACTTTTACCACATATAAGATGAATTATTGAAAGCTTTAAGGTTTCCGAAATCCTCTGAATTTTAAGCACCGTTTCCATCTTTGTCAACTTCAGAAGGCTTTACTGGAGCAAACTCACATCTTTGTGTAACCTAACACTTTATTCTAGTGATGTTTCAGTGTGTGTGATTGTGTTAGTCAGTGTGTGTTGCTGTTTTTGGCTTTGACAGGCCTGAGCTCCTCTTGCTCATGTGCTTATTCCTGATGGTGAGTGTATTACTTGTAACTTTGTAACTCTGTAACTGTAACTTTGTACAGCACTTTTCATGTTATTGTTTCCCTATGATGTCACTTCATTGTTTTCCTCACTTTGTAAGTTGTTTTGGATAAAAGCATCTGCTAAATACCTAAATGTAAATGTATTAAACATGGTGTCGTATGTACAGTGGGATTCACAGTCTAAAACCATTTGCATAGCTACTATTTTGCATTTTTCTAGTTCAATACAAATGGTTTTGTATCAATTTAAGGGAAAAGTTGATTTAAAAAAAATGCAATTTTCTTTTAATGATTTTCATGATTTGAAAATGCTTTAAGGCAAGTCTTATGTGCTTGAACGGAATTAAGGAAATCTGACTTTTTGTACTTTGACTTTTTGTCGGATGTCAAAAATTCGCATATTTGAAATGTTCAAATTAATTTACTATTATAATGCCCCTTTTTCTAACATTCAGCATGTTTCCATGTTTAAATTAGATTTCGGTTTCCAGATCTCCAGCTTTTGGACCCCGCTGTACGTGCAGCTGTGGCGTTGAGATCTGCGAGAAATATTGCGATGTAAAATGGCGAATGTACTGGTGGGATTCAGCCCGTTTCTCACAGGCTGAGAGTGAAGGTTTAGAGGTGTGCTATGATGGCGGATCGGATGACTCGCTGTAGAATATTTAAAGCAGAGAGTCTCAGCATGTGTGATAATGCTTTACTCATCTGTGCGGCTCATGCTTCACGACTCTGCCCAGCATGCGTGCATGCTCTCCAATAATTGAAAAATCATGTATGGGGTGAGAGATATGTGCAGCACAGAGCTGAAGAAATATCATCAGTCCCTCAATCTCTTTTTTTATTTCACTATCACCCCCCTCTTTCCTCCCACCCTGCTGCAGCGTCCTTTGTCTGATCTGGGCATGAGCGTGCGAGTCTGGACGGATGGTAATCAGAGACGGAGTGGGTTAAAGGTTGAGTTTAATATAGCAAAATTAATTTACTTGATTCCTGGAGTCACATTATAAATCATACTTATGGTGAACTCCGCCCTTCTTTATCACAGCCCGAGCTCATTTATCTAGCCAATAAAACTGGCCACATGTGTAATAATTCCCCCCTCGAATTTAATTTTCCCTGCGTGTTAATTGCGAAGAATGGTCCAGGTCACTCAAAAAACAAATCAATAGCTCCAAAAGATATATTCAGATGTGACCCAGAAAAGCATTTTCCCATTTTGCCTATTGATTTTTTATGTTTTGCTTTCTTGTGCAAGATTATTTTATGTAAAACTGGTGGACTCGACATGTTCTCCTGGAGCAGGCGGAGATTAATGCACAATACTCTTGATTGATTCTTGTAGAATCATTTGTGTGATTTCGTTTCGTTTCCTGCAGTTCATTGAGAGGTCAGTCTTTGTCTTAATCTTGAGCTGAATTTGTTTCAATGCATTTTTATTGTCCGTGGATGCTTGCCAAATAATCTCTTTCGGTCTCATGTCCAGAAATAATCAGTAAAAATGGCATTCTGTGATTAGCAAAGAAAAACTTAATATCTGAGTCTCACCACTGTCTGATAAAAAGATGATGTTTGAGCCAAAACCCAATTTGACTTGTATTCCATTGACGGCTTGGTTCTAATCTGCCCCACTAATACTTTTCGCAACGAGCTACAAAGTCAGCAGTCACTTTTCCCTGCATTTTGGTGTTAGTGGTTTTAGCGTAGCTAAAGAGCTGTATCTAAGCCTGTATTGGTATAAAGGAGCGCAGTTATCCGTGTGGGGCTATCCCAGCATGCAATGCAAGGTGACCCACCTGGCTTCACAGGAGGCTTGGTTCACTTGGTTAAATTCTGCTGATGTGTTCAGTGAAAAATCTTCTCAGTAAAGTGCATTTGGTCACAGTGATAACAGAGAGAGTTTAGGATGGACAGATTCTTTCCATGTTGTTATTGTAAATGTTTATCTTGAAGTAATAAAGTGTGTTTTGTTTACGTCCCTTACAGCTAATGGCATTAACCTCCTACTTGTCAGAAGAATCAGACAATAGCCACAGATCTGACTCACAGAAAGAACAAGAGAGAGAGAGAGAGAGAGAGAGAGAGAGGTATGCTGAATACCTGAACTACAAAGAGAGAATGACTTCATGTTTCTCATAAAAAGGCAGGAGAAGAATCTTCCAGCCCAAAGCCCCTTGTGTATGTAGGATTACCATGATGGATAAGGTGATTACAATATGGTTTGCCAATTTCTCCCAGGCAGAGCCCATGTGTAGACTGAAATAGGATTTCCTCATTCAGATTGTTGTGAGAAGTTCTCGCCTCAAACCCTGAACCCTGTTGAAGTTTGGAACATCTATCAGATTCACTCACCAAAATGAGATTTCCTCTGACTTGTTAATTTTGCATGCGAGTATGGCCTTTCATTCATACCTGCGGGCCACTTAAGGAGGGCTCTGTTATTCGTTCCTTTTTGAGTTAATTTATCTCTCACTCCCTTTATGTACTTTTGCTATCGATAATTTCCCTGTCTTATTAAAGCTGCAAACAGATATTCAGCCATCCATTTCCGTGTTTAGCCTCCCTAGACAAAGGGGATAGTCCATCTGGAATGTTTGTGAATACACATGGACGACTTCCATGCAGAATGGCTGAGGATGGCCATGTATATATGACTTCTTTCAGTTGCAATTTGCAAGTTTATTTCTCTAGTGAGGTGTGTCACCTTGAAGAATGACTCTTGGCCCCTGGGACGGCGCCAAACAACTTCGTAATTCAAAATGATAATCAGCCGTAGCTGGAGAAATATCTTGCGCATACCTTTAATGGTCTTCGCTGATTAGGTTTGAAAATGAAGGATCATTTTGTCCATTTAGATGGAGAAAAAAGATTAGATGCTGTATTCACTAGCCAAAAGGGGGTCCGATAAATCAGCATTCCTGTTTTTCTTCATTTTTCTGTGCTCAGAATCACTTTTGAAATTAAAAGACAAACTATGATGTTGTTGAAAATGATAACGCGCTGTGTTTTCAAGGTTAGTTTACCGCCTATTTTTTCCCAGAGTGCTCTTAGAGTTGTTGTTCATTAATTTCTATTTACATTTATAGTGGAAATCCTCAGAAAGCAGTGTTTTTGCGTGAATCTGTATTTGCCATTGCATCGCATTTAATGCGCTCGTGTATGGGCGCATTTCTCCAGGTGACAGATTGAACAAGAGCGCTGTGGGTTGAATGATGTGGTGAACATGACGAAGGGGAGCGTTTGCTGGATTCTTATTGGCGGACGGGCGCAACCAAGAAAATGAGAGCTGCAGCAGCAGCATTGCAGCAATATGAATGATGCATTACATGATTGTCTAAGACTGAACCTCGAGAAGCATGCGGACTGCAGATACAGACTTCCTCCTACGGTGTCAGTCTCCATTTTCAATCTCTGTGTCCACCCTTTGCTGTGTTCTGGGACGCCAGATATATGATAAAGTCAAATATTACGAACAACAGCAAATATTATTTTTGCTGTATTTTAAGCATAACAATGCCTGATGACCATTGAAATTCGATAGACGTCGTTATTCGTCTTGCCAAACCTTATATATCCAAAATACTTTTATTTGCATTTAAAATCACAGTTACAGTAATTGATTTTCTATTTTTTTCCACAATCTTTAATTCAAAATTAAAGTCACCAATAGATTTGTTGCTCTGGATGATGTTAATGTATCTTCTGACAATGTTTTATAAAGAAATGAATCACCAGCTTGTTCTACTGAATAGCTGTGTTTTCACATACAAAAGAATCAGAATGCGTGAGACCACTAAGAAAAAAGCTTATGTTTTTCATTTTTCAAATTGAATACATATTTTGTACATTATAAATGTATGGTCTGTGTAACAAGTCATACGGTAAATAGATGAATTTAGAATGTATTTGTTTTTCCCCCTTTTGCTGTACTGGCAGAATATACAGCAGCTCCACGTCTTTGCAGAACCTTGCTACGCCATCATCACCTGAGACATTTTTACAGTATTGCATGATTATATAGAAGCAAGAAAATTTGACGCCTTGTACAAAGTAATTAGCATGTCACCAACTGGATTATTTGATCTGTGATCTCAATACAGTGCAGAATCTCAAATATTTCATGTTCATTTTAGGCTGTAATGTTTCTTTCTTCTCCGTATTTCAAAAACCTACATTTTCTGTTTATTTGCTGTTTATCATTAGGTTCTGAATCCCATATTTCCATCTGGTCTGAAGGAATAAGTGTGGTAGAATAAAATGATTTTGTCAGGTGTGGAAACAGGACAATGTTTGATATGCATTTCAGAGGTCTAAAAAGGGCAGAAGTGAACCGCCTTCCCCAGCCCCACCCCCCAGTTAATAATTGAGGAGATACATTGAGTGAGGAGCATTTAGCTTTCATCACCGTAACCTTTCATTGTCTTCTTCTTCTCCTCTCATATTGCCTCATCACTATGGTTAATGAAAAGCCCGGCCAGAGCTTCTAAAAGCCACCACTGTACTGAATAGGCCTGATTAGAAAGTCTAACCACTATGAACTTTTCATACATTTTCAGGCAGTATCAAACAGTGGTGTTGATTGAAAAAA
The DNA here is from genome assembly GCA_036877525.1 of Chromobotia macracanthus. Classification (NCBI taxonomy): domain Eukaryota; kingdom Metazoa; phylum Chordata; class Actinopteri; order Cypriniformes; family Botiidae; genus Chromobotia; species Chromobotia macracanthus. Next base: position 55,796 of record JAZGTH010000098.1, on the reverse strand, counting down.
AATCAGCAATATTTCTCGCCTTAATTTTTTGGCTCGTGGTATTGCGGCACCATAAACGTGCAGCTTTTCGCTCGCGGCCGAGAGGAGCCTCTTTTATCTCAGACGTGGCCTTTGATATTTTATCCTGGATTTCTTTTAGGGCGGCAAATATACACAATTAAATGTAATTGCGAAGAACGTGCATTAGCGAAGAATGGAACTCGACGCCCTGTCAGTCTTCAAGTGAATATAATGGAGAATGCATGTTTGAAAATTTGAATGCCGTGCTGGTTTGGCTACGGTGTATGAATTGATGCTGAAGAAAATAAACAACGTAGTTGTTTTGTCAGCTGAGAAGTGGATGAAAATATCCTCTGTGAGATTCCATTCTGTGGGGAATTCCAGCTGAATATTCAATTTCCAAGAAAAAATAGAAGATAGAAAATAGAGGCATTATACGTTTGTATACCTAGGGCTGTTTGCTCATTTGAGGGACTTAGCAAATATTGCTAGCATGCTAGAAGGATTTTGTTGTTGTTGCAACCCGCATCCACCGCCCCCCCCCCATATTTTGCTTGTGATTGAAACAAACCAACCAACCCCCCAAGCCTACCACATCATGCTAAAAAGAATGACTGCCACAGACTGATGACTTTCAATGTGCCTGTGTCTCCTGCAGTAGTGAGCTGAAGGGGAGGGGGGTGAGCGGTAATTCATAACTGCTTAAAATTGTGCGCAGCCCGGGCAGCAGCTGTCAGAGGGTCTGAGTATGTAAATGTGCAGATAGGGAGTTCACCTCCACAGTCCTCCTCCTCCATCCTGCATCAGTCAGGGCTCCTGAATACATCAGGGGTATTTTCATTATACCCTGTTATTTACTACATCAGGACAAATTACCCTGGCAGGCCGGGCTGCCTTCTTCTGGGCAGCGTGGTGGCAGCCAACTGGGCCTCAGCGCTGGAATCTTATTGTAAACATTACGGGATAAATCTCACGATTGAGTCCATCAATCTCTCTGCTGTGTGAACAGCCGCCGCCAGCGCTGCTGAAATTGTTAGCCGCGAGTTCGTTTTTTAAATATCTGTGTGAACTCGATGGGAGGTTGTGCTTTCTTTCTCTCATTCTTTCTTTCTTTTGTTGACTCTTAGCTTCTTGTTTCTTTGTTTCTTTCCGGTAATGTCTCTGTTTCATCCTCTTGTGCTTTACCTCATGTTGTCCTCAGATGAGATCTCTTAAAGGTCTCTCTTAAAAGTTGTTCCATCTAAACATAAAATAGGATGGTGAGCAAATGGATACTTTGTGTTAAGTTTAGGTCCAGTAATCTGCTTTATTTTTACAGCTATTCACTCTTGCTGTAGGTTAACAATCATCTCATGTATGTCTTTTTTTATTTCTTCTGAAGACTTTTAGCAGAAACATCTGAGACAGAGTTGATACTTTTTGAGCACGAAAGAAAATCTCACTCTGTGTTCTGCCCTGTTCTTCCATAATTTGTTCAAAACACATTTCCAATTCCAGTTCTATGGTGTAATTGGGAAGAGAATGGATCTCCTCTCTGTTGGTGTGATGAGGGCTTTAACAAATGGGGAGTCATCCTGCTTTGACCAGCACTGGTTTCTATGCTGATGTTTCTTCTATCACGATAGATTAAGCAAACGCAAACATGAAAGAAGGCCGGCTTTGAAAGTAGAGAGCTTTCTTCTCTTTTTGTAAGGTGCACCTGATATTTCCCTAGTAAGGACTTATTCGTCCATCTGTCTCGAACCCTTCTCCCTTTAATAAGAAGCTCGGTCACTGCCCTGTCATCCTCCATCTTAATCTTCATCTCAGCCCTCATGTTTTTATAATTAAACCAATGCCTTTGTTATTAGTTTTTTATAAATGTGCTAATTTTATAAGAGAATGGTGTTTATGATGTGTAAATTCCCAGATATTCTGGCTGCGTTTTTGAAAGTTTGTTTTAATTGGTAATTTTAATTCTGTTGTAAATGTTTTAATTTTTATTTACACATTGTTATGTGTTGTTAGTTTGTTCCAGACGTGACCCCAGCTAGTGGCTAACATTGTCTGAAAGTTCTCTCAAAGTTATCAAAACTTTCTTGCAGTAACGCTGATATAAGTAGATTATTTCTTTAATGATATATATCAAAGGTTAATCTTAAGTAGTTAGTGGAATGTTTTGAAAACATTACAGAATTAAAAAAATGTTTGAATAACATTCTTAAAACCAAGCAATAATGTTAATACAACGTATAAAAACCTGAACGTTTTGAACATTCCTAGACCTTTCAAAATAACCATTAACATTTTTGATACTTAATGGAAACGAAATACAACCTAAAATTGTTAGCTGGGATTTCAGTAAGTGAATAAGCCGTCTCAGAACTGAACTAACTATCAGTGTATTTGCATGACTGTGTGTGTATACTCAAGCTCACCCCTCCCACCCACCACTCATGAATGTGTCCGTGTGTATCATGAGATTTATAAATATCTGTTTTTTCTTGCCGTGATTAGTGTCCAAACATCTGGCACTAATTGGCAGTAAATTACAGCCCCAGTACGAAATGAAGGCCAGAGATCACAGTCCATGAGGCAGGTGTCTGAGTGATCTGCAGATATCACATCTCTTTGAGGGGGCTGGGAGTGAGCGGTGGGGGTAATGTCCAACGTGACATAATGAACACTGAAGATATGAGGAATACAGATGGTAGGAAAAATCAATAGTGAATGCATTGGATTTACCACAGCACAGCTCACTGCTATTAAACATAAAGATTTGCTTTGCTTAGCTGTATGAAGAGCATTATTGTGTCCAGAATGTTTCAGAATGTCCACTATGAAGGAAGACTAGTGCGCTGTCTTTCTTCAGTGTGAAATGCTTAGAATCAGTGTTGTAGTTAATTGTAATGAGTATAGTAAGAGTAATACAGTAATGTTCAGAATGGCTTTTTCTCTCTCATATGTAGCTTTGGCAAGCTCAGTGCATTGTAGTAATTGTACAAATTCATTCACTGCATAACTGTTGTAGTGAAATATTTAGGCGAGTGCTGTTGCTCATCACATTTTCAAAATTAGAGTGGCTTTTCTTTTTTCCTAATTGTATATAGTGTAAATCTGTCCCTTTAATTGAATGTGTAATTGAGAATTGTGAGAGGAAATTTTACATTTATGCATTTGGCAGATGCTTTAATCCAAAGCGATTTACAGTGAATTCAAAGCATACATTTTTTATCAGTACCTGTATTCCCTGGGAGGGGAATCAAACCCACAACCTTTGCACTGCTAATGTAACACAAACTAAAAAATAAAAAAACGTAAAATAGTTAAATATTCAAGTTTATTCGTCACATACATAGCCACACACTGTACGACATATAGTTAAATGCTTTATACTACTGTCTCCTCACAGTGTGCAGTGAAGAAAATTCTATACTTTAAAAAAGAGACATAAAAGAGAAAGCTAGAAAGTTAGGGTTAAGGAAATAAAGATTAAAATAATAATAAAATATAATCTGGAGAATAAAACTGTGAGATGGTAGAATACAGACAGGAAATATATTTGTACATAGATATTGTCTGTGTATTAAAAAAGTATGTGATATATGAATAAGTCCATGCACATGAAATTACGCATAAAAATAAATGTATATGCATATGAAATATGAAATAGTGCAATTGACACAATTGATAATAAAATAATGAAAAATCTTGAGTCTTCATCACAGACGGGCATGTCCCTCATGTCAGTTTAATTAAATCTGCCTCGTTTTGATGAATTGAGCCAAATTCATTAGCACTGAGTGTGTGCAGCCCTGGGTCACGGGCAGTTACTGCAACCAGTCCCACTGCAGAAGGGTGAGGGGTTCGAAGACCGGGAGGGGTCACTCAGAGAAACTTCTTCTTAACTTAATAAATCCTGACAGCCTAATCATGGGCCTGCCTTTGTAGGGTTAGCCTCTGCAGATTGTGGAGCGCATTGGTGTTTAAAGAGATACAGAGGGTCGGAGGATGAGAGAGAAGGTGCGATTCAAGCATCTAGTGAGATCTCCAGGAAGAGAGGGGGTGGCGTGGAGTGCCTCAGTGGGGGGAGGGAAGGGTGTCACAGGCAAAGACCACGGGGGGGGTCTAAAGCTCTTCTATCTCCTGCCATCTCCTGCCGCTTCTGATGGGAGAACATGATAAAGCACCTGCCAGGATAATAGGCCCCAGCAAATGTCGGGGTCTGTGAAGAACACGGGGCCAGATCATGTAGCTGAAGCTAACTTCAGGGAGAAAACTGAAAGCCAGGAGCCGGGGCTCACGGCTCGGCTGTGTAGGGGGCTCAGCAAAAGGGCGGGTGTGTGTATGTGACGAAGGCCGTGTATGAAGGAGAGAGCCACCTACAAAGCCCAGGCTGTCTGGCAGGATTTGGATGCTGTTTGCTGGCAGAGATGATGCTTCTCTCTGATATCTTGGGGGAGATTATAGCAGGAGCGAGAAGATCTAAGAAATCTATAAACATGCAACTCCTCGCACCTGCAGCCACACGGGTCCAAGCGTAGGAGGGGAGGCCGCCGCTGTACCAGAACTTGGAGATATCTTCACTGTGACAGCTTATGTCTCTTTCTCATTCTGCTTTTCTGTCTCATTCCACTGGGTTTATAATAATGGCCGCTCTCTGACACAGATCCGTGGCCTTCTCCGTTACAGACTCATTTGTTTCCCACCTCCTCGATGGCTCCGTTAAAAAACCTGGTGGGAGTCTCGTTTCGTTTATAAGGTCTATTGATTCAACTCTTGCCACAATCTGTTATGCCTTTGTCTTGCCTTAAGTGTCTCATCTGTACTATTCATGAACAGTTCTCTATATATCAAACTCATGTTTGCTTTAGGACATAATAGATACGTTTCCATGTTCTTATTTATTTCTGATCTGCAATTTGTGCCCCTAGCAGACTGACTGGGTGAGATTAGACAGTGGCGCGGTATAAAACAACTCTCCAAAGCAGCTCATACACTGACTGCAGTGTTCACGCTCTCCAGGGTCATGACCAAAAGGAAGCAGGATTTATGAGTGGTTTCTAAATAGTGATCAACCCAAGCAGTCTGCACATCTTGAGCATTCAATTTTAGTGAGAACATCTAAAAAAAACCCACCACCTACAAAAAACAAACCACAACAAATGTGTTCATACACCCCATAATGATTATCAGGGCTGTTACCTCATAATCTATTGGAGGAAAATTTCACATGACTCCTCCATTGCATAGACATGTTTGTTTTAGATGTCATTCCCGAGGTGTTTCTGAAATGAACACTACCGCTCAAAAGTTTAGGATCACTTATTCATTATTAATATTGTTTTCCACATTTTTGAATAATAGTAAACTCACTGAAACTAACAGATAACAAAAGGTAGTTATGGGAATTATGTTGTGACTAAAGAAAATTCATAATAAATCAAAGCATATTATATTTTAGCTTATTTAAGGTAGCCTCACATTGCCTAGAATTTACAAAAATGTTCTCTTGGCTTTTTACCATTTAGTTTCTTGAGACATCACCCTGCAATGATTTTTAAACAGTAATGGAGGAGTTCCTGTCTATGCTGGGCTCTTATTGGCTGCTTTTTGTCATTATTCAGTCCAAGTCATCTGATTCTAAATTTTTTTTAAATAAAATTGTAGTTTTCTAATGACAGAAATTAATTTAATGTCATTCTGTTAATGTCTACAAAACTAATTTCAAACATTTAAGAAAACGCCTTCAGATTGAAAGACTTTTAGGAGATTGAAAGACTTGAACTGAAGGATGTGAACTTTTGACTAGTAGTGTAGATGTTTGAAAATTATGGTGCAGATTGGGCATCTGTTTGATAAATTACAGTGCTGACACTGTAACCATTACTGTACTGATACTGTATATTCTCTGGAATGTTTGTTGAATCAAGCCAATGGAAAACAGCTTGGTGGGAAATTGTGGTAGTGCTCTTAATATCTCAAGCAAACAGCTCATTTGGACTGCTTTATTAAAAATGACTAGTTTGAAAATTAAGTTGTTTTTATTCTGCTTTACAGCTGATTATTAAAATGTGTGATTGGACGTAATGATTTGGGAACTTTGTCATCCACATTCATTGCTCTGTGATGCTATTTTGAAGTATTGTGTCTTCTCAGTTTCATACTTGGTAATTGACGTGGTCTTCAATAATAACATTGTAAAGGGTTGATGTCATCGTTTGGGTAAATATTGCTCTCTGTGTCATAAGCAAGTTCTCCATTACAACCTAATCAGCTGTAGTCTGGGGAAGATCTTGGATTACAATGAGATGAGTGTCATCGTGCTTCATGCAAGCTGTTAACAGACTGAGCTTTTAGTCTTTTAATTAATGCTAATGAAATGCTAATGGGTCCACTTTTGGCTAATGTTTTATAGAGTGCATTCTCGAAATGACATGATATACATTACGGGTGATTGGAAATTTGAAATGTTATGTTGAAAAGATTTCAATTTGTGCTTTCCAACACAGTTCGCATGGGTTGCCTTGGGATCTCCGTTGGGTGTAAGATGTTGTTGCTGGGGTGAGGTTGGGGTGTAGAGAGATGACCTTGCCCACAGCAGCATGTTTGATGGCAAGTCTAAAAATCAGGTGTGATCAAGGTATTGATCGCCTTGAAGAATCACCTCAGTCAAAATTATTAATGAACAAGCAGCCAAAATCATTAATGAGGACAAAATACTGTGAAATAAACAGTGTGCTACCTCCTTTAGGCTTTATTAATTGATCTCTGCGATGGAACATAGAGAGAAATTGAATGTTTTGCAGAAATAGTAAAACAGTGATGCTAATAATGCTAATTCTATATTAGCTTTAAATCGAATAATCCAGCAATAATCCAGTTTTTTAGACATTGTATTAAGATTATTGCTTGGCTTTAAACGTTATTTAAACAATTCTGTAATAATTTTAAAACATTCTGCTAACAACCTACATGTTTTTAATATATGATCGATATTGTTAAAAAAGTTCTATTAACGTTACTGCAAGATTGTTTTTGTTAACTTTAGAGAACTTTGAGAGAACATATGTCAAGAACATTAGTCAATGTTCTGAGAATGTTTACTGCTAGCTGGGTCATTAGCCCCTCTGTCTCTCTTTCTCTGTCTCTCTCTCCTCATCTTTGGTCTCTTCATGCTCATTCACTTTTACATCTGATGGAGGGAATGAGAGATAGAGAGTTTCTGGCCATTCCGCACGGACCTTGATGCAGCAGTGCCCGGTGATGGGAGAAGAATGAGAGAGATAGAGAAAGACAAGAAAAGAGAGAGCTCACCAAGTGTCTTAATCCTCACTGTTTTCCTATGTCCTACCAGCACCTGACTCAAAGCTCTATAGGACATGCAGAAATGCATTCGTCTTTTACAGAGTAGGTGAAGATCTTCGGCTCATAACAAAAAACTGTGCTAGTCCTCAGGCTCCTCACTTGAGCACACTCACAAGTGAATGAGTCTGTTCTCACTGTGAGGTTAAAGAAAAAGTTGACCCTGTTATTATTTAATCATCTCACCTAAAATGTTGTTCTGTCTGTGAAACACAAAAGTTAGTCTCAAAAGTCACAAAAGTTATATTGCAAATAAACTAAAAATGGCTTTTCTGATCTAGTAAGTGCTGATCTGATTGGCTGACTCGTCATTGATCTGATTGGCTGACTCTCCAGTAAGCACACTGGTCTTTTTAAATGAATGCTTTTATGATTTTTATTGTTTTTGTTTTGGATCTTGGCTAACAGCTGTGGTCACTATTAACTTACTGCATGATGTGAGCTGCAACAATTCTTCAAAATCTCTTCTTTTGTGTTACACAGAAAAATAACATTATACAAGTTTGAAACAACACAAGGGTGAGTGAGTGATTTTTATTTTTGACTGAACTATTTTTTTGAGGTATTACAGCTACATCCTTACCCAGCTAACAATTTTAGGTTGTAAGAATGTTTCCGTAATGTTTCCTTTAAGTAACAGAACCGTTAACATTATTGCTTGATTATAAGAACGTTATTCAAACATTTTTTTTTTTACTTCTGCAACATTTGATATCATATGATATATAATGTTAGAAAAAGTTCTACTAATGTTACTGCAAGGGGTAACTTTTTTGATCACTTTGAGAGAACTTCTAGAGAATGTTAGCCAGCGTTCTGAGAACGTTCACTGTTTGCTGGGTATTTGGTGATTGTAAGTGGAATCATAGCTGAAAAGGAGATCTGAAGACAAAGCTGGATTTTATGACCTTTCCATAGCTTGACTATGAAGGCATGATCCTGTCATAAGCTTCGTAATACTCACGATTATAAATAGCCATGCCGTAGCATTACCATGGTCACTTCGTCCTTGCACCCCATATGGCTTACTGCCATCTTTCTTGGTTTCCCTGCCTGGCGCTCACCATAATCAAAATAATTCAGCAAATAAATACGGCAATCGAAACAGATGGGCAGAGAAGCACTCTGCCTTATTTTAATGCATATCAATTTGATGGCTAGGAATATCTGTGTACGGCAGTGAGGATGATGATGTTTATGCCGAATATGCTATTTTCATTGATGTGATTTTTGTCCTTGTGGTGCCAGTAAAATTGTGTGTGTGTGTGCATGTGTGTTTCCACTAGGTTAAATGTAGCTGCACCAACCGCACTCCATCACACCTTCATATATAGTTTAAACACACTCACAACTTAAGATTGGGGGGGTTGCTTAATCATATATTGGGGTCAAATAGCCCCAAGTACCCAAAAGTCAGCAAAACCTGACACATTTGAGCAAAACCTCTTTGTAAAAACACCTTAAAAATACAGTAAATCAAGTTTTTTTTTTTTGTAAAAACGTTTTTTCCTAAGGGTTAGTGTGTAGGTTAGGTTATATTGTTTATTGTTTAACTAGCTGTGTATAAAAACATAAGAAGTCTATGGAATGGCCCCTTTTCAATAGAGAAGTGAATGTGTGTGTTCCCACTAGGTTAAATGTAGCTCCAGCAATCACACTGCATCACACCTTTATTTATGGTTTAAACACACTCACAACTTACGTTTTCACCAGTCGGCAGGGCCTCTAGCATGTGTTCACACAGTACGAGTTACTGTCACCAAACAGAGCTGTGGGTGTGCGTGTTTGTCAAAAGTGTTTGCTTTTGGCTAACAGCATGATTTGCAGTTTTAATTTCATTTACACCATTTCTTGATATTACTTTGGTTGCTCTGAAATAAAAATAAATATGGTACATGGCAAATATCTACACTGAAGCAGGTTGGTACTAAAGCATCTTGGGTATTTTGGTTAATATCCTCACGAGATTGGTTTAGATGTTCCCGATAAGGCAAACAGCCGTGGATCAACCCCTCCCGGCCTGGCACGGTTTTTAAACATAGCGTGCTGCATAAATATTTCACTGATTTGTTTATTTATTTACTTGAGTCGTTTTATTAGAAGGAATTTTTCTTGGAAATGCCACAGCTAATTTCCTGGCGTGGGGAGAGAGATCCAGAGGCCCAGGCAGAGTTATGGCACAGACAGTGCATTTGTGTGACGCCAGCCAATGCATTAAACTCGCGAGAGAAACAAGCTCAGATGCAGAGAGAGAGAGGGCAGAGCGACAGTAGCTGTGAGCTGCAGAGGAAATACCTTTTCTTCTCTTTCATTTGACTTGCTAGCCTGCAGCTGTTTAAAGCATGACACAGGCTGTGTATCTGAGGAAGAGAGATGCTCCGCATTAAACATACAAATCAGCTGCAGACGCCGCAGTCCCAGCTTGTCATCGCCTACATACAGTATCTGCTAGAAAATTAAAGCAGATATATATGCCGAGTGCAAGAGTACAGCATTAGTTTTCACTGTTTACTTTTCTTCTTTTCCATGTGTTTGTGCTGAATACATATTTAGTTTTCATATGTCAGGAAGAAACACCTTCAGCAGTGTCAAAAACGCGATGATCAAAGGCTTTACGTTTTGTTGTCTTTTCCCTTTTCTTCTTGCATGAAAGACTTTTTATTGTTGGCAAATGTAATGTCATATTTCTACAAAACACAATACGCCCATTTTTGTATCTGTCATATATCTTAAAAGCCTGATCATATTTTTACAGTTGTTTTCTTTTATATTTTTAAAGCAGAAGTCATTAGGTAACATTCAGAGGGAGCACGTTTGTCAATTTGCCGTCATATTTATTATTTGGTTTCATGTTTGATGCAGAGACAGACGTGTCTTCACGAATTTGCCTGCAGTTCCCTACAGTACAGCAAAACAGAGATTCACAGGAAACTGAGAGGCTGCAGACTCAGCTTATGTAACGCACTCTGTCTTTCTGAGCAAATAGAAAGATTTGATGCTGCCGATGTGGGTAGAGGATAGTCATCTGTTCAAATTCAAATTGATTATAATCACTGAAATTGGCACAAAGATGCTAGGTCAGCAGGGATCTATCGATAGTTATCCCACCTGCCAGTGCTGAGTGAAGTTAGAAAATTTCCTATAATTATTCTTACTGACCAGGAAGCGTTTCATATTATTTTGTATTAAATCAATATTTAGTTTTGTCCCTATGACAGTGGGATTATTTATTTTTGCATATAAGTGAGAATTATCTGGAGAAATACAAAATAGACACAATTAAGAGGCAGACACACGTGAAATTACTGTGTTTTTTTCAGGAAAGACATAAGAAGGTCACATTACTGTAAGCTGAAGTCTCAGTTTTGCCTTGGAGAAACAACTGAGAAATTTTAGAAATCTTTGTGAAATTGTTGCATTTTATTTCTTTTAATTTCTAATGTGTCTACACATGCACCTGTCACATAAAGTAACATTTGTATTCTGTTTCTCATATTTAATATCCACATATTGCTAAGGTGAATTCTGAAGAACAGAAAATACGCAATTTAGATAAACGTCCCATTGTACATTTTCCACTGGTGTAAAAGTTAAAGCTGCGTGTGTGGCCACAGATTTTTTATTAAAGGAGGAGGATCAGGATCAAACCCGTATCTCCCACATGAGCACCACTGCTCAACATGAAAGGATCTTGAGCGCTAACCCCTAGGCCATAGCTCCAACATACAGTACTTATATAAATATATGTACATCTTGGGTTTTATGTTTATCTTGTGAAAGATTTGTCAACAGGCTGAAAATGCTGCCATTTTGTTTTTTCATAGTGCCTTATCAAAACCATAGTGAGAAAAACAAACAAACCCCCCTCACAAAACACAGAACATTCTCAAAACAGCACTGTTTATGTCATGGAAAATAAAGAACAGGCAAAATTTTGAAATTCTGCAACCCTTTTTATCTTTAAGGGTCTTTGGGTCTGGATCTGTTTGTCAGATGCCTTAGTTTAACCCATTATTCTGTAATATCAGTTGTTAGCATTGGTCGTTTTCTCTTTCTTCAGGTGGCAGCAGTTAAACAGCAGTTAGCTGTGATATGCGATCAGATCGAGATGTGTGCGTTAAAGGGATAGTTCACCCAAAAATGAAATTCTTCCATCATTTACCTTCATGACATTCCAAACTAATATGACTATATTCTTCGGTGGAACACAAAAGAAGATATTTTGAGGAATTTTTGTGTCCATATGATGAAAATCAATGGGTACCACTGTTGTTTAGTTACGAACATTCTTCAAAACATCATCTTTTGTGTTCCTTAGAAGCAAAAAAGGAGCAGGATGGGAATGACATGGGGGTAAACTCAAATTTTCATTTTTGGGTGAACTATCCCTTTAATGTACAGTCGGGGTAATGTACAGTTTAAATCGGCAGTGAATGGAGCCTGTTAAAATTTTGCTTTTCTTGTTGATCTGAGGGCCTCTGAATAATGTACTCTGCTGCTCTGTTTGTTTTTTGTTTGCTTGTGTCACAATTTTTAATATACACCCACCGATTCTCACCTCTAGCACACAGAAATAGCCACTGTTTCTCTTAAACACACTTACAGGTGCGCTCATGCTGTATTTGGTGCAGTTATTGCGAGGCTGGTATTCGCCCTGGTTCCAGTGCAGTTAAAATGTTTTGTTAAACCTCAGATTCTGAAAGAGAGGAGAGAGAGAATGTGGAAGAGGGGAGTGGTATTTTGGAAAGACTACCATTACTGCCTTAAGATCATCCATCAGGGAATCTCTGTGTCTCACCAACCAGCCTGGCACACTTGGAAACTGTAGACCATGAGGGCTTCCCCACGAGGGCTTTTTTGTGTCATGGCATACAGGACTTCCCATTTGTTCTTGCATAATAAAAAGAGTCATTAAATGATTACTTCATTTTAAAAATGTGAAACTTTCTGTCATTATTTATGGTCCTATATGCTGTTCCAGACCTGAGTCTTTGCTGTAAGCTAGCATAATGTTTTGAGGGCTCTATATCATCATTATAAAAAACATTATTCATAAGTTGCTAGGGGAACATTTTAAGATTGAATGAAAACTAGTTTTGAATTACATTTATATAACCAAACAAAAACATAATACAACATCTAAAAAACGGGAATGTTTTGAACGCTCCTAGAATGATTTTGTTACTTAATAGAATTGTTATGGAAATGTTTCTACAACCTAAAATTGTTAGCTGGGTCTCTTGCTATTCCCTGCCTGCACATGTAAAAACTAACACAACCTGATCTCATTATAAATCTTACCCCCTCCCAAAAAAGTCAATCCCTGGCCAAAGATGATATCATATTCATGCACGGCGGGGTGCAGCTCCAATCATTAATCTCCAACCAACATGTGAGAAACCCCAGAGATGAATAACCGGGCAGAGAGCGTGCCATGACCCCTGCACTAGAACAACGCACCCTCATGTGCTTTGCAGCTTAGCAGACGGTGTGGAATTTCTGTTTGGAAGCAAAAGCTTCTGTCTATATAATATTTAAGGCCTATTCATGGAGTAACTGGCAGAGAATAAAAGGGCTTCCGCTGCTAGCATCTGCTGAGGATGTGCTCCTCCGCCGGCTCCTCCTCTCCTGCCTCTGTGCAAATAGCACAACATAGGAGACAGTTGTTTCTGGCTACCCCATGTCTGTCATAGCTGTCAAGAGAAATCCCATGAATTATGACTCTTCCAGATGTAAGAGATTTCTAAGTTGCCTTGAACAGGCTGCGGTTTGTGGTGAGTGAGAGAGAGACCATACTGTCTCATTTGAAATGCTCATGGTAAATGTTTTTTCTTTGTCTTTTAACTCTGTGATTTTCATTTTCTTTCTTTCTTTATTTCATCTGTTAAACAAATCTTCCATGTTGCAAATAAGCAATATAGTTAGTTCAAAAGAGAAGGGGTAAAAAAAACAACATAATCATATAATATTACTTTATATTGTTTCCTAAATTTCTTTTATGACTGCAGGATGTTTTTCTGTTCATGGATTTTGCTCGAAATGTTTGTTTAAAAATGAAGAAACATGTAATCTGTCATTAGACATAAGACTTTTTACAGCTGCATTACACTAGCTACATAAAAAGACATTTAGCTGAAAGGATTTAAAATAGAATTTTGTCTTTTTCCTTTGCTTACATTTATGCATTTGGCAGACACTTTTTTCCAAAGCTACTTACAGTGCATTCAAGGTATATATTTAATTGTGTGTTCCCTGGGAATCAAACCCACAACCTTTTACATTGCTAACACAATGGTCTGCCAGCTGAGCTACAGGAACACCAGCACAGTTTGATCTTTCTTTCTTTCCTTCTTTTTTCTTTCATTCGTTCGCGTGCCCTTTCTTTCTATCTCAAGGTATTAACACACCCACATAATCTTGTAACATACACGTGGATGTCTAAATATGACTCGGACTGGCGTTTCGTCAGAGGTGCTCATTAAGATGTTGAGACAGGACAGTTTATTTGAAAATATTAAAGCATTAGGTTCACTAATGTATCGGTTAAAAAATCAATAAGTGAAACCCAATCTCAGTCTGGTTGGAAACTCTTTTGGCTGGATATGTTTTCTGTGCTCTGCTCTTAAATGCTAATGCAATTTGCCATCACTTAAACCTTCCGTGTAAAGGCTGATTGCTCTGCTGTGAGCTGAATGCATGTATTAGATGTGCTGAACTTATCCTCTTCCTCACATCACACAAACCATCTTTGATCACTGTGATCTTCTCAAGCACCTGGACATTATTATTACTTCTCATGCCAGCTGTCACACAAGCCACTGCTGTTCTTCCGTATTCAGTCTGCCTTAAACACTCTTAATGATGGGCTTCTCAGCTAATAAGAAACAGTCTCAGAACAGTTTCGGAACAACGTTCTCTAAACGCTCTAGCAAAGTCATCAAAATGTTCTTGCAGTAATGTTAGTAGAACTTTTTCATTTTTTTCAAAAATGTTCTTGCAGTAATATTAGTAGAACTTTTTATATATCTATCTATCTATCTATACATACACATATATATATGTTTTCCAGCCCTCACCGTGTACCCATCAGCGAGCCCTGCATGATAATGACATGAGTAAATGATCATAGTTATGGGCTATGTCTCTGCATGGCTATTTGGACATCTGCTAGTGATTGCAGGGGATTTGTCTGATCAGGGGTCAGGCTGAGAGAACCTGAGGTATAATTGTTTTAATTCTGCAGTACCTTTACTGAGTGTTTATGTGTGTTTGGTTTCATGGGGTTTAGCACATGACCTCCTCAGGGCTGCTTTACTTTTACTTAGGCTCCTCCTGAACTTCCAAGTTGAGGAACTCTGAGGAAGTTCTGGTTGAAAACTTAGTGAGCTACCAAGCTGCCTTCTACTTATATATGTAACCCCCTTCTAAGACTATCCATTTTATAGTGTTTATAAAATATAAGCATATTTATAATACATTTTTTTATTTGATTTTCCATTTCAATGGACTTTCCATCAATCTCGTTGCAGTGCTTTCTGGGATTACGTTCACCACCAAAGTTACGTGCAATGCTGCTATAAAATGTATCTAAAACAAGGTGTTTTAGAAGACAGAATAATGAAGTCCTCAAACACAGTGGTTGTAGAAAGACACACATGTTGAGTAGGATAAAATGGTGGAAGTCTATGAGAGATGAGCAGGGCATTTATTTGATCTGAGCAGTATGTAGAAGGTTAGTTCTCTCGACTTTCATCACAGGTAGAACTTTCTTATGACTAGTTCTCTCATTGCCTTTTTTGTTTAATTCCACTGATACACTGTTTCCTCAGAATTTCCTCGGAAGTATTTAATATATTCATCAGCAACATATCCCGAAGCTGTGAAAGTAAATCTCTTTGTTCTGTGTGAATTAAAGAAGCCCTGATGCACAGCCGTGCCATACCCTTGAAAAACTCAACTAAAACAACTGGATTGTGCACTGGTTCAGATGAGGAAACGATTCTGACACTTACAAATTCAGAGCCATTAGCATTCCGATGGCAGAATTAACTAAGACAATCTGCGCTGTTTTTAAGTTGAAACGGGAACCCTGAACTAAAAAGCAGACAGTTTTGTGTGGCATTAGTGGCACCAGCAAAGAGCTTGCACTCTTCCCCTATTCTTTACTTTAGACATGTCCGAAATTTCTCCACGTCAAATGGCAAAGATTTTTGTCAGAAAATTTTGGGATGTACAAGAAGACAAAATTGACTTAGCATTATGGCAAAAGCACGTGTTTGTGTATTATTACAGGCTTCCTAAGTGGACATTTGGGTATTTATGAGGTAACAGGACAGATGCACTGTCTTCCTGTGAGATGTCGTTTCTGGGATGCAGTTAGGGATGTATACTGTAGAATATGAGGTTTTTGTAAATGACCAACATGATTTCTTAGCTGTAGAATTTACATACACGTAAGCTAAATGAACACATTTTTAAACAGTATTTTAGACAAATTGTTTACGTCTCCTGATGCTGCTGTGTGCTTCTTTCTTAGCTGCGCTTCATTATATCACAGTTAATTGCAGGCTTGCATAATGAGATTGACTTTATGGCAACGCTTATGGTTTTCTTTAAACTGTTTTTCCCTCCGTGGATCCTGTTACTCTGCGTTTTTTTTAGTTCTGTTAATGAGTCTGAACACAATTAGCCCACCATTTTGACATCTTAATTGCTGCTATTTGATCCGGGAGATCAGGTTACCTCACAGATGTAGCACTTGATCTTATAGATTATTGCACCCGGAAGGTCGTTGCCTTAAATACAGCTAACAGGTGGAGAATTCGTGAATCTTCAGTCTCTCTTTCAGTTTGTTTGGTATGTTAGACTGCACGTTCACGCTCTCACAGAGAATTCTTGGTTTTGAGTAGCTCTTCTTTGGCACTGTCAGAGTTTTGCTTTGTTGTCATGGTGCTGACACATCACAGTTGTCTTGGCAACATGTGTTCGTTTTCATGGAGAGCGCATCCATGTCATTTAAGACAGAGACAAAAAAAATTAAAAATCAAAGTCTATTTTGCCGGGAGTTTGTGTCTGCTGGTATCCATGCTAAAAATAGGACCCCCCCACCCCGACACAACCAACCAACAATATAAATTCATTATTTATATATTAATATGAAGATTTATTTGAGTACGCATAGCTGCTGCCTTCCTGTAAGATATGAACATGTAAATATTGCCTTCCTCATTTCAGCAGAAATTCAGTGTGGATGCTTCTGAAAAACGTCACCGATGTTACATAATATAACGCTGTTCTGTGTGTCTTAGATTTACAATGTGAATTTGTTATAAACTTAATTGAAGTTTCTTGTCTGAAATGCCACAGGGTTTGTTATATGTGTGTGATAGCTTCACTTATTGATTATGGAGCACGGTGTGCCCAATTTCAAAGGGAAGAGTAGCAGTCCCCATGTTACTTCAGAGAATTCATTTGACTCGGTAAGAACCTTTATGAAAAACATATGTCTGTATTCTACTTCAGGTAATAAGATCTGCCTCCGCTTTTAATGAAAGGGCCCTGTAGCATCCACACACACACACACACACTCACACTCGTACAAGTGCTACCTCTAAACCAGTACAGAAAAGACACATGAATTTTCATGTGCAAAAACACAAGATCACATGTGAATAACACGTCATATTTCCCATGGGAATTTACATGGGATTCATGAAAATGTTCACATACCACACATTTCACAGGTGTTTGTGCACATGTGAAATTCATGTGGACGTGAAAAAACATAATCAGATGTGAAATGTGTGGTTTAGGAACATTTTCATGTTAATCCCATGCAAATTTCATGGGAAACCCATGGAATTACATGTGGAATGTCAGGATTTGAAGGAATGAAACAAAACAAAAACAAAAAACAGATCAATTTTTTCCAACTATTCTTTGCTCAGTAGGATGAAATGTTGAAAATTGTTCTGTATTCTTCTCTGTTCTCTCTTTTCTATAATCTTAATTGTGTGTGTTGTGTCTCCCAAATATTCCCAAAAGCATAATAATACCAGTGCATTCTGACCTTGTGGGGACAGTTTTGAGGTCCCTATAAGGAAACAAGTTTATAAATCATACAGCATTATCTTTCTGAACATCTAAAAATGCAGAATGGTTTTTGTGAGGGTTAGGGGTAGTGTTAATGTAGGGGGATCGAATATACAGTCTGTACATGGTGAAAACCATGGAATATCCCCATAAAACATGAAAACCCATAACGTGTGTGTGTGTTTGGAGTGGCCTGGGACACAGTTATCTGTCTGCATTGTATAGATTACTATCCAGCATGTCAGGATGCTTTACAGTGTATGAGAGAAACACTTGTGCTAATTTATCAGCACATGGTGCTGATTGAGAATCCGTCTGCCCGAGGGGAAATGAGAGGATTGTGAGTCTAAGCGTGAGAGAAAAACTAGAAGGTGACTGGCTGAGAAATGGTGAGAAATAGAGAGGGTGAGTTAGCA
The DNA here is from genome assembly GCA_036877525.1 of Chromobotia macracanthus. Taxonomy (NCBI): domain Eukaryota; kingdom Metazoa; phylum Chordata; class Actinopteri; order Cypriniformes; family Botiidae; genus Chromobotia; species Chromobotia macracanthus. The sequence continues at coordinate 37,944 of JAZGTH010000098.1, read as the reverse complement.
TGTGGACACCCTCAGGAGAACGGTTTTGTGCCTTTTTAACTTCTCATTTCTAACCCCATGATAACTGGGCCACTGGTCCTCTTACAGGGACCGATTGAGTTTCAGCACTAGTTCAAAAAAAAAAGGATCCATCTTTTGTTTTCTGTAAAGTGTTATGTTCATAACAGGAGGTGATTGTATGGCATATTTCTCTGGTATGCTAAGTCATAAATTAGTATTGTATTATCCTATGGGTGTTTTCACACCGTTCTTTACCAAAGAACCAAACTCTGACCTCTTTAAGTGGAGCAAAAAGTGAAAGAGAATCCAGTTCTGTTTGTGTTCACACTCTCCCCGGGTTTGAAAGTGGAAAAAGCTGCTATTGGCAGACAGCTAGCCCATAATGTTTCAAATGTAAAAATAAAATAACACAATAAACAGAAAAAATAGACAAAATGTGCTCATCCCAAAGTCAACTACTTTGGGTAAAACTTTGTTTAACTTGATCATTTATAACTGTTTTCTGCATGCAGAAAGCCAGTCTTTCTCATTTATTTCAACTTCTCCAGGTTCGTTGGGGACACATTTAGGTGAAGAGTTGACACAACACTTTTTAGGACTAAACAACAAATAAATAATGCAGGAGTAGATGCAGACGGAGAGAGAGCACGTACAGGTAAAATATTTGAATCTTTAAATGAGGATGCATGTCGTGCCAGCTGAATGAATTGCGAATAGATGTTAGATTCAGAATCAGTGTCCTAAAAGGGTGACGACTTTGTTTCATTTGGGTTTCCCACACTGTATGATAACTCAGAGTGGTTTTGTAAATCGTGCAGGTGAGGCCGTGTGCAAAAGTGCTTCCTGTCACTGCAGCCCCTTATTAAGATAAATATTGCAATGGGGGGATTTTCAACAGCGGCTAGGAAAAAAGGACAGACGCATTTATCTTCCCTCTGTTGGTGTTTTGGTTTTGTTGGGGAATAGGTTTAAGCCCCTTTAACTCACCCCAATGTATGGAAATGTATGTGCATTTTTAAAGTGGGGGCTAAATTTGTTTTCCCCATACACATCGGAGGGAGGAACTGATAGACCCACAGATGGCATGATAGATGGACATATACATATAGAAACAAACAGACAGCAACACACATATATTCCCTATATAGCCCCCAGTTTTACATAATGCTTCTGCTGTGTGCCTTAGAGATAAAGATTATATAGGTCTGCTTATATATGCAAAAAATGCTGTTTAATGGGAGAATAAGAAAAGATTTTATCTGTTTTATTTCTTGATCAATTTGTCCCAAAGATCAACAAATATTTTAAGGTTATGTTTAGTTTTTTACTGCTGGATATTTTTGCCTTTTTTGTTTTGTATAAAATTACCAATAAGTTTGCAGGAATGCTACTTATCTGCTTGAAAGTTCAGTTTGTAATTAAAATCAGTTCAGTCATAAGGGAAATTCAGTATATTTGATTTGCATTTGCAAAAATTGTTTACCAACTGTCAGGCATATGTTTCAAGTGAATTATTGTGAATATATTAGTGCATTAGCATTTTAAATAATTAATACAGAAAAAAAGTATGCAATAATTTACTGTAGGCTTTTGACAACATATACACCATTATAAAAGCACTGTAGCCTTTGTGTACCAAATGTGACATTATTTTGAATTTGCCTCCTTGAATTGTTTTGAAAAAGTACGATCGAAAAGCAAATTTTTCTCCTCTTGCATTTTGTTGCCATCTTCTAGCGTTGTTTATTTTAGACACATCTAGAACAAACTACTTTAATTTAATCTTTTTGCTTGGGGTGGTAAGTATTTTATTTTTTATTTCATTTGTTTATTTTGCTTGTTTTTCATTTCCAGGCAGACAGATTCAGGTTCTGTGTCACTAGCCAATTGTCTGTCTTTCATTTCCACTCAAGTAAGACACGATGTCACGATACATCAACACTAAGAGCGACGGAAAACGCCAGAGATTTTTGCCCACCGTCAGCAGAGATGGGTAAAAGAATCACCTTTTCTCCATTTATGTGGGGAGGAAATCTGCAACACGACAGAAGCCCTTTCTATAACCAAATGTAATGCTGTGGATTTATTTTCATAAGGTGCACACGTGACTTAATCCCTTTACCAAATGTTTATAGTGGAGGTTTGTGGGTAAACTAGCATCACAGCACTCAGAGGTCCATAGAAATGACCTGCAGTCAGCCAATTGAGGGTATCCTTGAACTTGACTGAGGCAGAGAGAGAGGGACATGACAGGGCTGAATGAAAAACAAAGACAGCCAAGCCTCAGCTACCCACAGTCTCAGCACCAGCCTCCCACCACGGGGCAGGGGGCCGAGTCCCTCGGGAAACAGCTATGGATTGGGGAACCTCACAGGTTAAACCGGGAGGGGTGCGGTCCACCCTCAGCATTCTGTATGTACAGTTAAAAAGACCAAAACCACATCAGGCCAGCCTTCCGACCGCATACACTTTTAAACCTGTCCACTGTAGGCCAGCAGAATGCTTATAATAGCCACAGAAAAGACTGTCAGAACAGCAGCTAATTGGCAAACGAAGACAACATAAAGATCTTGTGAAAAGCATCTGCCCTGAATTTGACAGGATCCTTTTAGTCGCACATGTATCCATTATACAACAAGTTAAGCTACAGACAGGAATAACGTCGTGAGGAAAAACTGTGTATAATTGTGACTCAGTTTAGCAACAGTTATCTTTTTTTGGCACAGGGAAAATGAACTCGGTGGATCTAAGGTAAACAAATGCAGTAAATATATCATATTCTTTGTGTTTTATTGTTGCTGAAGCCTCATGTATTTTAATACAGGTGAATTCCCAACTGGATTCCAATTAAAAACAGTTTTTTCCTCCCTGAGGGAGAGTGGCTAATTATTCTGTTGTGGTGGAGGGGGGAATATTAGTTGTACACAGCTAATACACAGCATACCTTCATCTTTTGTGTTCTTTATTCAATTTTAATAGCGTTGGCTCAAAATAATTGCTTAATTAGAGTAAGTGTGTGGAAACAGAATGTGGATACGTCTGTCTCTGAGGAGAAACATGGAACTATAGAACAGGCCCTGTGGATTTAATAAAACCAAGATCCGCTAGCCTTGAGAATGAAGAACACCATTTTGCCTTTTCTGGAGGGGGGAGGTTGTTGAGTTTAGTTGTTGTGTGTGGGCTACGGTGGGGTCCAGATGTGTGAGACCAAATTCAAAAATTTGGGATTCAAAATCTAATTTAATAACTTGGAAGTAAGTTTTGGGCTTTTATACTGTTTTAAACAGATTATGATGTAAAATAAATAAATAATGATAATGACTGTACTATTTATGTCACAAATCACATGTAGTCACATTTGTGACATTGATCAACAAGATGTTAATGTATTTGCGCAAAAGTTCATCAAGTTTTAGTCGAGATGGTAACATTAAAGTAAATACAGGACATGCAGAATAGCAGAATTGTGAAAACCATGTTCATTTTTCAATCAACTTAAATGGTTGTGCTGATATTAAAAAAGAAAAAATGTAATTTAATTGGAAGTTTCAAATAATCATTCTTTCCAGTTGTCTCAGGCTATCAGACTCCACAGTCTGTCACTGTTTAGATCTTTCCTTTGATGTCATCCATATCCTAATATATATATAGAAAATTAGCAAAAACTCAAGGCGGCGGTCTTCAGTCCTAAAACATTTCCCCTATTAAAATGAACCCTTGCAGATATGAACATAAGTAAGTATAAAAACAGACCATCTGATTTGCCCAACAGAATAATTGTCTGTCCATCCAATTGAGTGTTATACAATATGTAATGTATGGGTTTTTTGTACAGCCTCCAGCCACCAAGATGTTTTCAATTTAGCATGGCTGTGCGATCATGATATCACTTTCTCCTGATATTCCAGATCAGGATGGCCACAGCCATGCGAGGTGATCACCTCGTCCAACTCAAAGCCTTTCTTGAGGAAGAGTAATTCCACAGTTGCTGATGTACTGAAAAAGCAATCTGCAAAAATACCCCGGGGTCATGTCTTTGGTGGGATGATTTGTGTGAAATGTCATATATTAAATATAAGTTGGACAGTCAGCCACACACTGTAAAAACTGCTGTTTCCCCCCAGTTGTGTTTTAGGTCAAAGCAAATGGTCACAAAGAAGACAGAACCACCCTCACACACACACACACGTTTGCATACTGCATAGATGTTATGGTTGTTATACTGGGCAAACTGTATATTCTGTCCTCTAACCCTATTTCTAAACGTAACCCTCACAGAAAACCTTTGGCATTTAATTAACAAATATGTTTTAAACAAGTATGTTTTTAAAGCTGTTTAGTTTATGAGGACACAGGAAGTGTCCCCATAAACCATGTTTACATTGTTATAAATGTTATACATGTCATTATACACATTTGTGTCCTTGTAAGCCACATATTCAAACCCCCCACCCCACCCCACGGCCCCAAACACACACACACACACACACTCCATCTACTCAATCTCAGAACAGGGTGAGGCAAAAAATGACACGCAGCTGTGTTTCATTTGCAAATGCAAGCAAAATTGTCTTTCATTTGCTTTTTGCCTTTTTTCTCTGGGAATTTTCCCCCAGAATACTTCTCAGGATTCAGAGCAATTCCCTACAAATTGATATTCTTCCTTTTCCCCTGCACCTCAGACTTATCTGCTGTGGGTTTCATCTGCTATGCAATAAGACAAGGCTTGTAACTAATTCATAAAGTCCAGCCGTCTCCTGAGAGGTGCCGGAAAACCAGCACTGTCTCTGGGGATTTTAGAAAACCGGTCAAGTCAGGAATCCGACTGTCCATTCAACTCCATGAAATATGACAGAGGAACTACAGAGCATGTCTTTCTCAAGAAGGACAATTGATGTTTTCCTTTTTCCTTGCCCCTTCTCTTATTCTGTCTACTTTGCTGTTTGTTTTTGTAGAGTGATTATTTCGGTGGAAAAGTTTCCTCTTGAGGCGATCATAACAACTGGAATTTTACATTTGCACGGAGCCCCTTGCAAACCTCACCAGGAGAATTCGGAAATCTATTTGCCTCGTATGTGGAATGATTAGGCTATGTAGCTTTCAGGATATGATATAATGAGAGAACTAGCACTATTCTATGTTTTTGTTTCTTTATAGAAATATAGGTAAATGGATTTACAGCCTTGGGTTGTTGTTGTGTAATCATTCCTAAATCCAAATGATTTGCATATACAGTGGGCATCCAAAACATATTGAAGTGTGTTGGGCCTTTTTTCCAATGCCGATCCCCTTGTAACGCTCGTTTTTATTGGTTGTTGAGAGCAAGCCTACTGATTTATTAATTGAACCTGGAAGGTGTTCTGGCAGGTATCTGTAGTCCTGCAATGAATCTTTGATCACACATACGTGTGCACACACGAGCAGCAGAACTTCAAAGCAGAACCCAAACACATTATCAGATGAGGTAGGCGAGGAACGACGTATTGTTCACTGGTGTAAGGGAGGAGACGAAACCCATCATTAATTATTTGTTCCAAATTGTATCGCTCGCAACTAGACTTTAATCTTTCATTTGGGCTGCACAACGTCTAAATTCATACAAGCTGAATCAATCCCTGCCTTGAGGACTTTTGATGAGTGTGTTTTGCAAGATTTGGATCCTCTTTTATGCATTTATGAGCATTTTGAGGACGAGGAAAACACAAATATTCACCAGAGGCATGTGTGATGTGGGCACATCCAAGAATACATAATGGATCAGACAAAAAGCTCATTATGAAGATCCGCCGCGGGTCAGAATCTTGGTAGCACAGGATGGTGGATCTTGAACAATGGATGTCTTAAAAGGGAGAAGGATCAAAGGGACCAAACAGGCCATCACAATCCAATTGAAATGTTTTCTGGGTATCATAAGGAGGTAATGGATGGACGCGCGTCAAAAAGAGGCGGTCGTTTTTTTTAACACAGCCCAAATGACAGTGTGTTGAAGAGCAGATGGAAAATTCACGTGACAGATTTCTGCAGTTCTCAGTTGTGCTTTGTGCTCTTTCCCAAGCAGTCTTTATAGACACCCAAATGCATTTTGCACACGTTCGTAATGAGACTAAAATATTTTCTTCTCGCTATTTCGGGGGATTTGTACATAATAGGTGTAATTTAAATATTTTGGGTATAATGTGTACAAAAAATCGCATGGCACAGATTTTCTGCTACTAAAATGTCACAGTCTGACAGTCTTGATTTGTGTCCTGTCTAAAGGTATACGTCTGCTGATTTTATGTTGCACAGTTTTTACCTGTGTTCATTGGCCAGTGGCCTGTTATGTCTAGTGTTGGTTTGTGCAGGCTGTTTAGGTCAGATTGATGGACAGTGGGATGGTCACCTGCCTCCCTCAGCCCCATTGCCGTACACCTTTAACACCAAAAATGATGAACATGCACTTATGCATACAGACAGCATGTCACTCACATGCAACATCAGAGAGCACAGAGGCATGCTGGGAGCAGACAGGTTCCAGAAGTGTGTTTATGACATGCTTCAAAGAAAAGTGCATATCTGACTGTTTTACTGCTGTTAGGAGCTTACAAACTTTCATTTGTGGTTGGTTAATCGTATAACTTTGGTTTGATAGTCTCAAAATGCAGTAATTAAAGGGATAGTTCACCTAAAAAATATTTGTTTTCCATCATTTACTCACTCTCATGTCATTGCAATGACTTTTTACTTCTAATGAACACAAGAGAAGATATTTTGAAGTACATTGGGAACCAAAGAACAGTGGCACCCATTGACTTTCATTGTATGGACACAAACCCACTGAGACTTTTCTCAAAATATCTTCTTTTGTGCTCAAAAGCAAAATGGTCATACAGGTTTGGAATGACACGAGGGTGAGTGAATGATGGAAAAATTGTTATTTGTCATTTTTGGGTGAACTAACCCTTTAAATATTCTGTGTGGTGAGGCATCTTTACTTTGTCCTTACTTTCCTCAGAATTCCGACAGAGGAATTCTGTTTTAATATTCTGTCTTTATTTGCCCATCCTCATGCTTCCAAACCCAACTGTTGTTTTATCTCCAGATTTCTAGTAAAAAAAATCTAATAGAAGATATTGCATTGATACAAAAGATATAAAACATAGTGAACAAATCATATGGACTAATTTTATGATTGTTTCATGTTGCTTTTTGACCTTCATGGAGCTTTACAGCCTATGATCACTATGATCTCTTTGTACAGAAAATTTGTTCTATGTAAACAATATTTGTTTTGTGTGTGTGTGTTTGTTCCACAGGATTTGAAACAACATACAGGATTTGAAACAACATAAGGGTGAGTAAATGATCATGATGAAATGACATCATTTTCATTTTTGGCTGTGCTAATCTTTTACATTTATGCATTTGACAGATACTTTTATCCACAGCGACTTCCACAGTGCATACAAGGTATATACGTTTTTTTTATCGGTACCTGGTACCTGTGTTCCCAGGGAATCGAACACACAGCCTTTATGTTGCTAACATAATGGTCTTCCAATTGAGCTGCAGGAACACTGTAATACGAAGCTGAAGGGTTCAGGGCCCGTATGCAGAGTCTCTAAATAGCAGGCTGTCAGATGTAGTTCTCTGTTCTTAACATTTCCATTTTGTACAGGTACGTTCAGTGCATCTGAGAAACACTGAGACGATTTCATTCAACTGTTATTTTCAGAATCCCGTTTTTCCTGAAGAGCTGTGACTGCTGATTCTTGCTTCACCGTCATTTTGGTATAAGGAAAATATTGGACTATTGTCTGTGCAAATCATTGTCATTTATGTGATAGTTAGACATTACCTCGTCACTGGGTATTTTGTGGAAACAGGCTTGATAAACAGTAACATGTAAGGGTCCTATAAAAAAATAATATTATGATGTCATCTGAAGTATAATGTCCCATTTAAGATAATAAATGCAAAATTAGAGTAATTTTGTGAGCGGCACAACAAAGATGATGGTGTTCATAAACGGAAGCAATAAAATATGTCAGTATCAGTTATACTCATTTGACTTTTGACTTTTAGAAATTTTCACCGTCATTCAGGCAAAGCAGAAGAAATGGGATCTTTGCTGCTGGTTGCAATAGCTTCTGTATTTTTTTAGTCAGGAGTCTAGTGTTCCTGTAGCTCCACTGGTAGAACACTATGTTAGCCACACAAAAGGTTGTGGGTTCAATTCCAACAGAGCACATATATGGATTAAATGTATAGCTTGAATTCACCATAAGGTGTTGAATACAAGTGTCTGCCAAATGCGTAAATGTCACATAAAAAGCCTAGTTACAGAAATATGTTTTTAGCAATGGTTTTCTGTGTTGGTTTTAAACAGTTCATCTTAAACAACTGAGTTGATATTTCTGCATATTACCTTTGACAAGGTCAATGTGTTTAATTCCCTGTTTAATTTTAATTAGTAATATACACTTTTGTGTAGCCATGTGTTTATACATGAATTGGCTTTGAAAAGTAAAAATACACTGTTACAAAATTACACAAAAAAGTAAAATTACATTATTATTAATAATGCACACTGATTATTATTGACTATTAAATAATAATCAGTATGTACACATACTGATTAAATGTATAGCTTAAATGCACTGTAAGTCATTTTGGATAAAAATGTCTGCCAAATACAAAAATATGAATATATAAGTATGACAACTAGTCCTGGTTTCCCAACATAGTATTTTGTTCTGTTTTTCCTGGGTTAAGGCACTACTAATTCAGCAGCTGTATACTCTGTGACCCTGCAGAGAGAGAGAGAGAGAGAGAGAGAGAGAGAGAGAGAGAGAGAGAGAGAGAGCGGTCACTCAGTCACTCCTCCTGTGAAGTGTTGTCTCTCTTTATAGCAGCTCTGAGCACATTGATTTTACTATAGTTTGGCATTACCTGCGGTAACTAATGTGCAAAGCTTTACCCTTCGGGAGCAGCTGGACTATGTGCATTAATTCGGATCCCCTGTTTGAGTACGCAACAGCATATGCTGTCTTTTGTCTGTTATCCTTCTCGTCTGTTATTCCCAAATATTGACATCAGCCGTTTTTATTAGCGCTAACCGCTCGCTAGCCTTCCAGCCTCATGCATGGCTCTATTTCCTGCTATTGATTGGCTGCTTGAAGCCAGCAGGTAGCTGTCCTCACGGGCTATCCTGAGGAATCACATCCAATGACTTTATACGCACAATTTACACGGTACGCTTTAAAGAGAATATTATCCTCAATTCAAATTATTGGCCCCTCCTTCCCCCGACCCGGTCAATATCCCACAATGCAGTGGTTTGTGCTTTGTCATGTGCTTGTTATTAAAAGAAACAAGGCAGAAATCGACATTTCAGTAATAAGTCTCATAAAATGATCGTAGTGAGGACTGGCTGTACTTTTACATGTTATTATAACAGAGAACTGTTACAGTTTGTTTACATAAGACGTTTTTCACATTCGAGCGCGAGTTCGCTCCCAAACGAGGATCAGTCGCGATGTGTTAATTCGAACAAGAGTCTGAAGTGATCTGTAAGCAAAAGAATGATTTGCGGTGCAGAATGTTTTATGTTACGATCAATCAGGCGACAGACAACAAAGAAAGTTTCATTTTAGAATATGAAGTGAAAATAAAAGGCAGAAAATATTTCAGCTGGCACCGTATAATGTTTAACATGCCAAATATGGCATTCCGTTTTTTTTCTCTCTGGGGTTTTAAATGGTTCACATTAAAACGTTCAAAGAATTTTTTCATGAAAGGTCAAAAGTATAACATAATTATACTGCATAACGGAGCTATAGGAAACATTTGCTTCAAATCTAGATGATTTTATAATAAACTGCCTTCAGCAGGAGTGAGAGGTCAAAGCTGTTTTTATGGAAAAAAATAATCATTTAAATGTATATCTTGTATATCTTGTGTGTGTGTATATATATATATATATATACATACACACACACACACACACACACACAATATATATTATAAGTATATATATTGTATATATAAGATACATCAAATAAGCAGGCGAGTTTGTTTAACTTTTTCATTATCTCCTGTAATTTAGGTTAGTTTAAGCTGTAGGAGAGTTTTGCTTGGGAGTGAGTCAGGCAGAACATAACACACAAGCCCACCTGTAAAGAAAAGACATTTTTTTATTCTACACCCACACGGCTAAAAGATCTTGTTCGGTCTTCAAAACATTGCAGTTGTTAGTGAATTTCAACTCAAGCTGTATGACATGAGCAAAATGAGCAGACGGAGCAAATAAATAACAAAAATAAGTGTTGTACGCATTGCCGGACTACCTTAAGAGATTTTTAAAACTATTTGCTCTAGTGCTCATAAACAAGTTTCTCATTTCTTGCTCTCCCTTGAGCTGAAATGTAGGCTGTCACAAAAGGTGCATTCATGGGGAAAAAAGGAAGAAGAATCCCCTCACCCAGATCCTCAGTGGCAGAAGATGAGCTGCTCGCTTCCAGAATTAAATTATTTTTAAATGCAGCTTATGCATTTTACATGACCTGTGCTTCTAACTCTCCCTCTGTCTGTCTCTCTCTCTCTCCACTTCCTCTTTTGAAGAGCACAAATGTGGGAGTCAGGATATGAACCCCAGGAATCACAGACTTGCTGAAAGTTGCCCGTTTTGGCCTGCACGCACTGCATTCCCGAGCCCACCTGAAAGCCCCGACCTGCTGATTTGCCCCCCATAAAAACTGCCCATGGCGGACTGATCCGCCCCCCTCCACTCCCTTGAAAGGACTCATCGCTCCCTTGCAGAAAAGACAGGACTGCCGGTCGACGCTGCAGACACACAAAGGCAGGTGTGGTAGGCAGACGGTTTGTGTGTTTGTGTTCTAATACTGCGGTTTGCTTTCAGTAGGGTCTAGCTTGTGCCATTTCTGTTTGTCTAGGTTTCTCAGTCCCTATACTGTGGGGGTGTGTGCATCTGAGAGTGTGTGTGTGTCTTTCTATCTCTCTGTCTCTCTCTCTTCCTACTGTGTGTGTGTGTGTGTGCATGCATGCGTGTGTGTCTCGGGTTTAATGCCAGCAGGATAAAAAGAAGGCTTTGCAGACTAAGGTTTGATGTGCTGTTTGTCTTGGTTTGCCTCTCGCTGAGTGTTGTGAGGTGGTTCTTTGTGGATTTATCGGTATTTCCTATGTTCACTCCTGTTGTGAAAGCAAGTGCAGATGGAATATGGTCCTGGGACATTTAATCTTTAGGGAATTCATGGTAGTTAGTGCTTGTCATCGACGGAGTCAAATGCATTTCTTTATTGGTCATTAAAATGTTTAGGACATACCGGAGGCCAGATTTCCGTTTTCAAATGTCGTGCAGATAATGTGTTGTGTGTTTATCTCCTTGTTGGGGAGATAAAAAGCTTCTGCTCTTGTGGGGGACTTCAAGCAGAAGTTTTGTGGGGTTTTGGTGCTTCGTATCTTTTATGTTTATTCAGACCACATGTCTTAGGGTGTGTGGGTGAGTTTTGTTTACACGCGCGTGGGTACACACTCGTGGACGTTGGCGAGCATGTTCATCTGCGCGCGATGATGTTTTGACTTCGACAGAAATTTCCTCAGGTCTCTCTTTGACTTATTTTTCATTGCCATTGAATGTCAAGGAAGTAATCAAACCCATCAGGTCAGGGGGGTCTTAGCCCGGTGACAGGCGTACAGTCGGGGGCATTCATTTTCAGAGCACAGCTGCTGCCGCAGTCTGACATGACTGCATTAGTCCAAACCCTACATCTTTAAAGCCTTGTCCAAACATATTTTAATGCGGTTCATATATTTTAGGCTAGGGCTGACTCTGTAGCGTTATTGAAGTTTGCGATCTGACAGAAGGCTTTTTCTTCTTGAAAATTATTTATTTGCCTATATGCATCTTACAGCCTGCATATTAAATAAACAAATCAACGATGAATGTTGATGTAGAAAAATGATAAAAACATAAGTGTAAGCACCACAGAAGCAGTTTAGAAATGGTCTGCACCATCTGAATTAATGTAAAATGCAGTTTAGTATAGAAAATCATTTGTTAAATAGAATAATCCTCCACCCCCTCTCTTCACTTATGACTCTTAGGCCCTCATAAGTGAGCTTTAATATTTTGACAAGCTGTTCAATCAGATGTTTTGAGGACATTAAATGTGGCAGGTTGCCAGATATCCAGGTTTCTGCAAAATGGTGTATTTTCTTTATTTCGTGACCCATTTTCCTGTGTTCTGTGTACGAATGTAAGCAATGCACACGTAACCCCTCCTGAATGATGTCTGGAAGGATTAGACCAGAACTGGGCCCTGACAGATACGTTTAGAGTACAACGAAAGTCAAATATTCTACGAAACCACTTTCCTTTATGCACTGCATTCTTAACCAGCATGACATCTCGTTAATATTATTAATTTTACAATTTGATTATCTTGAATAGGATATTTATGATATTTATGTTTTGCTTTATGTGTGTCTGCTTTTTACTTTATTATAAGTAAACCTATGTTGCAAACATTAAGTCATGCAGCTCTTAAATCCAACTCTTTTTAAACCTAAATTGGCCAAACTGACATTATTATATTAATAATGTTTCATTGTTTCATTCATGATTAATTTATGTGTGTGCGCATTATATATACTTAGTTCTCATGAAATACTTTAAAGTTGAAGTGTCTCGCAGTTTGACATGCTATACTTCCTCTGAAACAGTTTTTTAATCATGGTTAAGCATACAGTTTTATAAACTCATTAATTGAGAGCCTACATGGAAATAATCTGTAGGTTTGAAAAAAGGAGAAAATGAATTTGTCTCAACACAGGACAATTTTAATTGAGCTAAGGCAAAAATGATAGTGATTAAAAATCCTGAAAAAAAACGTTGGCCTGTTACAGCACCTAAACATATATCCTATTATACTTAAAATAAATTTTAATGTAAAGCCTCACTGTTGGTAAAATAACAGCTCACGGATGTTTTATGCATCATTATATGTATGCAGTATTTATGTGTGCATCTCTATATGTCTATGCATATACATACGTTAGTGCATGTGTGTGTCTGAAGGCAAGTGTATAGGGGAAATATATATGATTCACCCCACTTCTCACAGACAATAGATTCTCCCTCAACATCTCTGCATCTTCTTATCTCTCTCTCTCTCTCTCTCTCTCTCTCTGTTCTGAGCCTGAGCAGGTTGCTGCTGTCAGTTTAAAAATGACTGTAATAAAAATGACCATGAAGATGGATCTTGTGATTTTGCGTTTCTAATCAGTCATCTGTGAAGAGGACTTTTGCTTTGATTCAGCAGTGTCCTGACAGGTCAGATTGATGGTGCTCAGGGGATAAAAAGAAGTAGAGAAGAAGAAGAAGAAGGTTATTAACTGTCTTCCCATTAAAATTGGAGATCTGGGTCTGTGGTCAGTGAGACAGCCGTGATTTAGGCCAAAACCTCTCTCAGGTGAGAAGAGGGAGAGTCTTGATGTCCGGTTTCACTCCTTACACTTCTGCACCAGCAGATTAGACTCAGATTATCTCCAGTGCATATGTGACTGCTTGCAAGCATATGAAGTAGCCCAGCTAACAATTTTAGCTTGTACGTTTTAGCTCCATTAAGTTACAAAAATAGTAAAAACATTTTTTACTACTGGAATGTTTTTAAAACATTCCACCAACAAATTAGGAATAACATTTTGTTTAAATAGGATATATAAAGTTAAAAAACGTTCTACTAACGTTTCTGCAAGAACATTTTTTGGCAACTTAGAGAGAACGCTTAGAGAACATTAGCCAACGTTCTGAGAATGTTCCTTGTTAGCTGAGATGAATGTGAGGGCAATGAGCGAGACAAACCCTCTCTATCCACATGCCTGGGCTGTATCATAATCTTAATTATTTGAATGGAAATTAATTGCTCAGGAATGTTTCTTATTTTAAACATATTTTTTTGTAATTATGTCTCTGTGCTTGTAAGTCCTTCAAGCTACCTACCATAGTACTAAATGCTGTAACAAACATAAATTATTCAGTTATAAGAATAATTCAAAAACACGCATGACAGGCGGCCCAGACCGGAAAGGCGTATCGCAAATGAATTCAAATCGCACAATGTGTTTTGTGCATCTGACATATCATAGGAAAAAAATCAAAGCACAGAAATTGCTCGCTTTAGAAAGCCTGGCGGAGGCTGTCAACACCTCCTCAACATCAACGCTTTCAAACAAAGCTCACGGATGGGTGCTTACCTTATGCATGACAATCCATCGACTCTCTTTAACCAATCCACAATCACCTTCATACACCTCCATCGTGAAGAGGAGACACATAGGTTTTAATATCCCCCCACCCCTTTTCTCCGAATGTCTTCAGTCCTGGTACTGGTGCAACATCAGCACAAACAGACTCCAGCCTTTTTCTGAGACACCAAGGAGTCATTCTTAGCCGTATGGCCCACAGGTGCATTTTAAATGTGGAAAAGCTAAGAGAAGCCTGAGATTCTTGTCTGTGGGGCTCAGATCCAACAGCTCGCTGTTCACAAACAGTTTCGCTAAACAGTTTACCACAATGTAAAACAGCAAATATTTGCTTGTAAAAACATAAATAATTTGGTTAATAGCAGTGTGTTTAATGGCACAAGCTTTTAGGCCTGTTAAATATGACATTACAAGCTGGGATCTATAAATCAATCAGCAAGGCTAACTGATTATTGTAATCAATAAGCAATCTGTCTGGCTTATCATTAGATCTGGCACTCAGACATATGCATATTGTTTTTAATTAACTGTGACTCACTGTATTGCATAAACGGCTTACCTTTGGCTGACCTGTTTTCTGTGACATTTGATTCTTGGATTGAATCATCACTTTCCTTGTGAATAATGTTTTGCTGTTTATCTTAGATGTATTTCACGTACATTTTACATGAGAATACAGGAAGTTGTCATCTAAGAGTTGTTTGTTGCCCATGCAGATCCATCATTTAGGTGCGTGTGTGTAATTCATCCGGACATTTTGTTTTTGACTGAGTGCATTTAATTTGTTGGATATGGGTGTTACACAATAAGGCGAAAGACTGAATTCAGATGTCTTTGACAATTTAAATAGTCAGTATTTTGACAGCTGCTTCTTTTGTTGGCTAATGTGGAATGTAATTCATATATAAAGGTTTTGTGTTTATAGGATTATTTACACAGATTCACACAGGCACATACTTTCTCTGGTCTGTCCCGGGTTTGTATCAGATAATAAAAATATCTATAATATTTGTATGTGCTTTTATGCATCAATTATTTTAAAAAAATGTAATGCTTTTTAACTTTTGACATCATTTATTATATAGTGTTGATACCACAGGGATTAAAAACTATTTTAAATCACATTTATTCACTGAATATACAGTAACTGATAGTGTATTTGACATCGAGCGGCAAGATTCATTCACAGATGTAATCCACATATTATTTTACAGTTGTACCGCTGTTCATAGATAATGTTTATTCTTTCCCAATAATGGAACAATACAGAATTTGTGCTTTTTCTAATGTCAAAATTCAGACGCTTGACTAAGTTGCCTGTGTTATCATCAGTTTGGCTGATGGGTTTAGATCAGTCATGTTGCCATGGTTTTGCTCTCTTGCCTTTCCTGCGCTGACCAATGGTAACCAGGTAATCTGCTAAACAGAATGCACCACTGTGTAGGGGGGAGAGGGCAGTTTATAACCCCTAGAGAGGCAAGAAACATCCAGCCATAGTAAAGAGTCATTTGGACTGGAAAAGCTGGAAATGTAATTATCTAGCACACAAAAAGACAAATAATTTAATAAAGTTCATAAGAAGAAAAGCAAGGTTTCTTCTCTGCTATAGAGCATTAGCCATAACCCAGTGGAATATACACTCTCCTGAACAGGGGCGATGGCTCGAACTGATATGTGTTTGAGATGATTTGGGTTTTTAGTGGGCTTAAGTGCAGGCTGCTCACAAGGGCTTTGGTCCTGAGGGTGTACACCCTGTCATAGGGAGGCTGGGTTTTTTAGATGTGCCCCAAACAGCAGGGCCACTTGTGCTTTTAATTAATTAGCTCAGTATCAATCATTGTATCGATTAGATCACTGATATTACGTATATAAAATATTTTGTTCATAATCCTTAGTTTAAAAAGCCTATTTAGATGATCCTTGTTATTATCTGTAGTATCTAAATAATCTATAATAACAACAGCAATAATAATCATTTTAATATTTATATTACATTTATAGTGCATTACTATTTATCTTGCATTATTATTATTATTATTATTATTATTCCATGCAAACAAACAAACAAACAAAAAAAACAAAGACTGCAGGTGCATCTTTAAATTAAATCAAAGGGTGTGTTTTAAAACGCTTCATTTTACCACAAACAAAATATAGCCATAAGAAATATATACATAGGCCTCTTATGCTGTAGGGTAGATGCAACTCCTGCCAGTTTGTCTATTAAAGAGGAATCAACAATAAAAACCTCCGCAACATGAGGAGCAAAGGGCCAAGTGGGAGGCGGCGGTGGGGGTGAATAGACTCAAAGAGCGGACCGAGTATGTCTGTGAAAGTGTGGTTTAGTGTACGTTTCCCGATGAGATCGACCAGCCAGCTGTAGTCACTTTTCAACCAGCCATTTTCCCCTCTCAAACGTCTCGCTAAATAGTCCACAGTCACTCTCATTGATTTTCTTTATCAAATAAACAGAATGGCACCGAGTGCCCGACCGCCTCCCTCATCCGTGATCCCGGGACCAGAGATCAGCTGAGAGCTCATGTGAATTTATCACATTTTAACAATCCTCATTGATACCTGTCATCAAAACAGTGCAGTTTCAGAAACCACGTTCAATTTTAAGTTTTTTTCTGCAAAATCAGCAGCTAATGCTTGAATAGATAGTTGGCAGATTTTGTGTTTATTTATGTGTGTTCTTTCATTTGCAAATGAATTGTTTTAAACTTGATTTGGTTCGCATTTCTTTATTTGTTTCCGTGCAAGCGTCGCTTATTTTATTCCGAGTACACTCAGTAGTGTTGCTTCATAGCGATCCTGTTACGCTATTATTTCGCATCTGGAAGTACTTTTTTTTAGGATAAATGTCATTTAATCGCTTATTTCTCTTCCACCTCATCCTGTCTTATGAAAGGTGAAAGCTGTGCTGAGCTCATGTCGCCTATGGATTTTCGTTTATATAATCGATTGAAATGTCCCAATACATTGATCGAAAGTCCACAGTTTTACAAACAAGCGTTTGTGCATCTCGATTTTGCGTTGGAAGTAATTTTACCGTGATGTTATTCACAGATCACGCTGGTCTTATGACAAAAATAATAATTTAATTGTTTTTTTTTTCCTATGAATACGTACGCTCAAAAGCATTGTGCTCTCCAGATTGTGTTGTGAAGTTGTATAACGTTTTTAATTGTTAAAACCTTTGTGAATCTGGGCCATCTAAAGAAGTCTGCGTTATATGAAATTAAAGTTAGATAAGTCCGCATTTGAGGGAGGCAGCACCCAATCCTCAACTTATTTCTCATTTTTGCTCCAGCATCACCCCGCTTCGCTGTTTTCAATGACAATGTGCCAAATGTAAGCATTTCCCAAAGACTTTCCATATGCTATAAGCGGAGCATCAGAGAGAGGACATCGGCATGCTCTTTTATACCAAAGGTAGAGGCTTTTTATTTTCCTTTTCAGCTGGGGTTAAAACGAAGAACATAATATATAGATATATTATATATGCTTAAACAAATACAGCCCATTGAACGTGTAATGTCGCTTTAGTGTGACTGTCATTTAAAGGACAAAAGAGACCTGATTATATACTGTATTTGTAGTGGATTTTCGTTTTTATGAGACAAATGTGATATTCCAGTACGGGACAGCTTTGAAACGCAGAGGATTTTACATTTATTTGTCACACTGTCTTGTATGGAAAATAACATCAGTATCTTTTGGCTTTAAAATGAATTTTTCTGTGGCATAGGTTCTACATTTGTAGTTGTTTTGGTTGTTGTTGTTTACTTAGTCAAAGTGTGATCGATTTTGTAAATGCTTGATATACAGACTTTATTATGCAAAGACCAATAACGCGATTTTATAGCTAATCAATTATATTTTTTATGCATTTACATATTTTCGTTGCGGGAACGCGCGTTTGGCTGTTTATTATATAAAGGGCAGATTTGAGCGTCTTCCGCAAATAATGAAAACTTACAAAGTTGCTCTTCACGTGTGTACGACTTGTTGTTTTGCCTCATTTTTAATGGGTGGTTTAATTCTCTGTTTGTGAAGCTTTTTGGGCTGTTTATGTGGCTAGTGTTGGGTCACTTACTGTCAAAAAGTGACCTCTCAGACCCCAGAGGGCGCCAGGCGGTGGCCAAAACCTTTCATTTCTGGGGCAGGACAGTAATTCACTCATACAATACAAACAAACAAACGAAAAAGAAACGTATACCCTCAAGACATTATTAAACATACGTTTTGGAAGGACAATTATAAGAAATCACAGGCAGCGAAATGTATGAGGGTTGCTTTATTGACATTTCACCGAAATCAATATTCATGCAGTTTTTGATAGGTCTCATAGACAGGGCTTCAACATGTCATAAAATGCGCACAAACGTTATGCTTTTGTTTGTATATGTATATATAAAGGGTTAAAATGCTAATTACAAATAAATACCATATTGACAAAAACCTGTCACTGTACGCTACACGTTAGTTTACAATTGCAAATACGTAAATAAATAAACAAATAAAAAGATCCACAGGACTTTCCTATCCAAATCACATTGCAACGAAGTATGCATCGTTCAATTATTCGCCAATAAATGATATAAATAAGGTAAGTTCGTCAGACAGAAAAGTACGAGGGAGGAGACGAGCAGATATAAAAGTACTAAAGAGACGAAGACGAGCGCTGTCAGCCTTTAGCTTCGCCTCACTTTCTCCATTTTACGCTGCGAAACTGGTTAAACTGAGCTCATGTGGCACACAAACATATCCGTCAAAGCGTACTTGCATAAGAGGTGAGACCTTTAAATCAATAGTTTGAAAGTCCTCCGCGGTCGGCAGCAGAAATACGGTCGTCAAATAGGAGAAATAACCTTTACTCCGCCGCGTTTGCTTTGCCTTTATACGAAGGTAAAATCTGCAGCTCTTCGCGTCCTGCTGCGAGCTCGACTCGGTCTGGTTTCTGTTCGTACTGCTGGGTCTGGCACCACATGGGTCTGGCAGGCATGAGTCCCCCGGGGACTACAAACAGTGGATCAGGGGTGAAGAAGTAACGCCTCTGTTGACCACCTCTCGCCCATCCACAATATCTGAGACATGCCAATCCAAGTACTCTTGTTTTACTGCAAGCAGCTCCGGTACTGCATCCTTATCGTGCGATCCGGAAACAGAGGCTCATTCAATTCAAGCCCTTCGGTTTTTTCATGAAGGAGAGCCGATCTCTTGATTTTCTTCACGATTAACATCTCGTCGGGTCTCCTTTCAATGGCGACGTTTTAGAAGACAGCTGGTCCGGACTAGCTGGTCAATCGGATCGTTTGCATGAAAGTTTATTATATGAACTAAGTGCATGATAAGGGAAAATGTGGTTCACGAGTCGTATGTAAAGTCTATACGGGAGGTTATTGCGGGCTTTAATTCCGAGGCCCATTTACGGTCTAGTTTGTAATTTGTGCTCTGATGAAAGCTTTATTGTGAATATTTTTAAGGTGGTATTATCGATATATTCTGCTGGTCGTTGTTTGTTCAAGGATTTTTTTTGTATGCTACGCAAAATGTAGCTGTTACCAAATATCGCTGTTTTCACACATCTGATATTTCTTGGAAAAGCAAAATGGCATTCTCAAACTGTACGTTTTGTTACAGTGCAACAAAATAAATGACTGAAATCATGTTTTAATTCATGGCCTGCAAAACTGGAATGATTTTGGATAAAATGAATGGATAAAACTGCTAAACTATCACCTGGGTAACAGTTTTTACTTGGGCGATACCTGTACAACATCCATATTTACTGTTATATTACGTTCATGTAGCTACATTTCGTGCATTCAGTGTTGTCGATTAAAGGTGGTAGTTTTAACAATAATTATGCTTTCATTCGCATTGTTCTTTATTCATTTAAATAGGTTTTAAAGCATTATTTTGTTCAAATGTACGTGTCACCGGACTACTATAGGATGCTATTGTAATGCTGCTGTCGAAATACATATTCAGATGTTTCAAATCTGTAAATGTTCATATACCGCCGCATCTATCGATTCATATTTCAATATCTCTAAACGTCCTTTCTTTAAGGCTAATACCTAAAATGTATTATTTTTAAGATGAACAGACTCAAACAGATATTGTGCACTAGTATAACTAGTCCAACACCCCGTGATTCTCATGCAACGCGTTGTTTTGGACATTGTGCATTTTTTATTTGTTTGGAAAAAAATAGCTTTGATTCAATATTACGTCTTTTAAAGAAGTGAAACATTCCCTTATTCAAGATGTCCCACCAAATGCTCCGGGCCTGTAACAGGACGCCTTGCCCACCGAAAAAGATTTACCCCCATTAGATCATCTCTGGCCCGCACAGCCCTTCGGCTCTCCACGTTGAAACAGCTCGTCATTTGCAATGTGGAGACTGTTGATCACCTAACTAATTACATCTCCCTCTTTCTGCCTATCTCTCTCTCTCTCTCTCTCTCTCTCTCTCTCTCTCTCTTTCTCTTTCTCTCCCTAGCTCGCTCACTCCCCCTCTCTCTCATTCCCAGAGTGCATATCGAGAATAGACACACAAAGACATGCGCACTCAACTTAATCAGCCATTTTTTTAAACAGGGCTAAAACGATAATAATTAGCAGAATAAAGACATATCGGATTTTCATTTCCTTTCCTCCTTTCTCGTACCCCTCCACAAGCGAAACTGCTAGGCAGTCGTCGACACGTCTTGTACCCAACCGGACCCAAAGGATCGACTCTCTCCCATTGTAGTATTTACATCTTTTCCAATAAAGTTGGAGGATTATTGTTATACATTTTTTTCTTTTCATCCTTTTTCTGACCACCTTTCGCGATCATTGGATGTGATTTTCCTCAGAAACGCAAACGGCGAGAGAAGAACCGGAGGGAGCCGCGGGGGAAGAAAGTAAGTTTGGTTTTTTTATCAACTTTTACAGAGCGGTCGGTATTAAATTTAACTTGCGTATTGATTTCCTCCCGCGACTCTGCGCGATTTCGCTCTCGGATTACGACTTTGTGTGACAATTTCGACAAGTGTCAGTCTAAATATTTTCATCTCGGTTCGTAAAAGAGTCGTATGGCGAACTGTCAGGCGATATACTGTATCAGAGGCGGCGTTTCCCTACCGCATCCCCTTTGAAGCGTCTGCAAACTTACATTTTGCATCCTTTCAAAGCGGACTCCCCTGCTTAAGTCTCAAGTTGAACGCTTTCTTTTAAGATGCTGTTCGCGGATACATGGCCACATCTCCCGCCTCATCACGGCAAAAGCCTAGCTAGAGCTTTTCAACGTTTTACCAAACAGTGCATTGTGTACATAAAGCAAGAAAAGTCATGCATTTTACAATAACCCCTGGTCGGTATGGCTAACCTGTTATTTTTGGCCAATATGTCGCCTAATACTTACAACGCGAAGGCTACGTACGTCGGCTGCCCTAGACTTGGCTCGCTCCGGACCGTAGTGTGTTATAGTAATGTCTTAAGAAACGATCAAGAAGGTGCACGATTCACCTCGTATTATAACTATTATAAGATGCTTCTTCACGTATGTCACGGTTACCTGCAACGTTTAAACGAGTCTCTCCACGCCGACGGTAACGATAGAAGAACCGGATACTAACAGCAGCAGAGGGTCCCTCTCCTGCCGTATCCCGGACTCCGTCGTGGCCGTGGCAGTCGTGAAAACGGAATAAAAACGAAAGCATTCATACTGGCATCAAAAAAAAAACTCATTGCGTGTTTAAACTACTTCAATCTTCTGGTCTGGTTCGTAAGTTTTCTTCTTTAATTCTCCAGTGCGAGTCGTCCCCGAGTTTATAGGTGCGATGAGCTGTCGGTAGATGCGTAAAGTTTTGGGTTTTTTTTGGTGAAACGTGCACACGGGCGTTGAGGATGGTGGCGTGTGTGTTGAGCTCTTGGCTTTTGAGTTGACGGTGAGGGTGAGACGGGCTTGGCTCCGATTGGGACACGACCGTGACAAGGGCATCGATCGCTTCCATTGAGAGCACAGAAAAAACACAGGCGGTGGGGAGGCAGAGCACAGAGCCGCGGCACAGAGTCTGCGCTCTCTGTAACCCAGCGAGTCGCCTCATTCCCATTGCCTGGATTTCCGCGTTTGTAGGATTGAAAGTTATTTTCGGGCTTTACTTTGTGCCGTTGGCGTTATATTTCCTTGTTTGCGTATTAAAATGAGCTGCATTTGGGTTTTCTTCTTTAGACAGTGTGGATCTGTACGCTTTTTGTAGTAACGCGATCCTTTGTGGATACCTGGATTTGTTTGTGAATTGGAAATGCGCCGGACATCTGTGCAGCTTGTTTCTTGGATGACGATTATTTTGCAAATATATTACTAATATTATTATTATTATTGTACTGATGTCTATTATTATATACATATTTTTGGCTTGCAGCACTGCGTTCAATATGTTCGTATTAAAATTCTATGTTTCAACTATGTTGTATTTATGTAAATGAATAAATGGCTGTCTTCCATTTTGCATTTGTGTTGGTTTGCTGCAGGACTCTTATATTTTTAAAAAGGCTCAGATTTACAGTGACGGAAAGACACAAAAGGTTTCACAGAATAGAGGGGAAGATTACAGTTGTATCAGTATTTTGTTTGTTAAATTAGATATGTTAGTGTACATGCAGTTCAAATGTGTTGTTATGAAAGCCCCACAAGCAAGCTGGTCTACTTGTTATGCTCTGATTTAATATCAGGGTGTTTTTTAAATAGTTTTTTCGGTGTGTAGCCACATTATTTTGCACAGCGTACAGATGAGCCAACGAGAGAAGCCGTTAATAACTCTTGAGACTCAGACATGTTCTGCAGTAAGATTCTCCAAGGGTCGACAACGTGTCATTTCCATGAAGCCAAATTGCCCGCTGCCTATATGATATTAATGTGCAAATCAATATTTCAGGGATTAAATTTCCCTTCTTCATTTTTTATGGTTTCTACCTCAATAAGTCTCAAGTCTAATAGAAGAGGTTGGATGATTTAAAATCCGCCTCTGCGGAGTGGCTAGCAACAAGCCTATCAGTGTGTTGTGCTGTTCGCTACTGAAAATCCTATGGCAACGTGCAAGGGTTGACTGCCACTGCTTTGTGACATTAAGACACCCAATTTGGCTAAAAGGCTGAGAGATGACTGCGTGTTCGGTTGAATGCTAATTCGTGGTTATCCCAGTATTGATAGTTGTAAAATAGAAGCCCAGTTCAAACACACACACATTGGCAAGCCGATGTTTGCATATACGCATATGCAGACACACAGATGTGTGAAACACACGCACACACCACATATATGCAGTGTACATTATTAAAAATCAAGCTGCTGGTATTAATTTCTTCCCAGTAGGCTGCAATACAGCATGTTTTATCCTTAAAGGCCTTGTTCGAGGGCAGACAGAAATACAGTTTCTATTTTTGAATGTGGTGATATGAACCATTTACAGCACCAAGAGCTTCAATCCACAAAAGCATGCCGTGTTATTACGTTCGATTCATGGAAATTCATTGTTGGTCAGCAATACTGAAAAGAAGCAGGAAAGATTTTTTTCCCCTTTTTTTTAAACAGACAGTATCATAGTCCTCTGAGCTTTTTGCTGTCTATCATGAGGTGTTTGTTTTTTATCTCGCACCATCTGGGCTGTGCTTCACAGAGCGGCATAAATTTCATATGTAATAGAACTGTTTTTTTCTCCATTTGGTCTCATATTAAACCTTTGAACAGACCGATTTAATTTTGCAGGCGCAGAAGGAAAAAACGTACGTGATGGAGGACAAAGGCCATTTTAATCTGGTTGCGACTGTATGATTTCCTTTAAGATTCCCCGTCTATTAAAAATTCAAAAGCTGAATGTCGTTTGTGTGTGACATTGTTCATTTTTATCATTTTCTGAGGAAGGTGTGCTGTAGTGTTTAAATTTCAAACAAGAATGAATTATTTTAGCTTAAAAAATCAGCGCTGCTTGCTTGCTTGTTTCAAAACAGATTATTATGTTCTCATTTTCCGCCGCTTGTTGTGGTTTCCCTAGCACATTAACTGTTTAATAACCTCCTGTGTGTGTGTGCTTGTGTGTGCACCCCTCATGGCTGCTGTAGATAGTGATGAGAAAATTGTCAGATTGTTGTTAGGGGAACTGTCGACCTTTTGTTGTTGGCCCACTTGAATTTGGTTCCGAGGATGCAGTACTTGCCCTGGTCCACAGAACAGTGGGCGGAAAGCTGAGAAGTCAGGAGCTGGTTTAATGTATTAAGGGGGGCCTTTTTGTGTCAGCCCCCAAGGCATTTCTGAGGCAGCAAGAGTCACCCCTGCTTAGAGGCTTTCTGAAGGGTTAAACACTTGGATGGGGTTCAAGCTCGATTGCGCCTAGGGAAAGTGTGTTTGAATATGTACAAGTTTCGTGTAATTAGGACTTAATTTTATTAACATATGCAAATTGTTAACGCAGAGGTTTGTTCAGCTGGTGGAGATCAGCTGAACACAAACGGCTCATTGTTCCCGGGGCAAATAATGGATTTGGAGTCACAGTGGAAACGCATAACCAGCTATCTAATTTAAGTCTCACCATGGCAAAATTTCATTAGTATCCATGGAGATGGGGTTAATTGTGCTGACTAATGGCCTTGACTACGGTGGCCCCCCAAAACTGAAAAGGCATGCCGGTTTACTTAATCTGCCTCACGATCACACTTGTTTCGACACGTTTCCTTTATGTAGGAATTTGCATATACAAATTCCGGGGTCTTCCCGATCTAGTTCGTTACGTTGGTCTGGCGAACATGCGGAAAGACAATGAATGAAAGAGTGATCTCACCACAGAATGGACAGCATTATTTAGGCCGACAGCATTCCTTCATAATTTGTTTCTGATTAATAGACCAGACTGAGGCATTTTCTGTTCTGCTTTTTGCAAAGAGAAGGTCAGGTCAGAGAAGAGTTTCCACAGCAACTAAAGATCTATTCTTTTCCCTTTGGCTAATTAAATCACATTCTAAAGGCCTCTCCACTTTTTTTTTTGAGTAGAAGAGGGGAAAAAAACTGTCTCAGATAATCCAGTTTCCTTCAGCTATAGATGGGGAAGGCTGCTGCAGTGCTAGTTCTCCTGCAGTAATCCTGTTTTTTGACAGAAATGTAAACTGATATAATTGCTTTTCAGGAAAGGGAATGCAGGGTTTGTACAAGTGTAAAAAGCATCGGAAAAGGATTAGCATTTTTTTGCATAATGCACAGCGCCTTTGAATGGGGCACTGAATGGTTGACTGAATGACTTAGATAAAAACAAGATGGAAGCGCTGCCTTCTCCTTTATTTCTAGGCCTCGGTTGTCCCTAAAGATGATTGTCAAGGACTTGAGACAACAGGCGCGGGCTTCACCCCAGCTAACAATTTTAGGTTGTAGGAACATTTCATAATGTTTCCATTAAGTAAAAAAAATGTTTAAAATGCTGTTTTGAAAGTTCTAGGAAAGTTCAAAACGTCCAGTTTTTTAGAGGTTGTATTAACATTATTGCTTTGTTAAAGGAATGTTATTCAAACATTTTTTCATTCTGGTAAAACGTTCCATTAGCTACTTAAGAATAACATTTTGATATATATGATATATAACTTAAAAATGTTCTACTGACATCACTGCAAGAATGTTTTTGATAATGTTGAAAGAAATTTTAGAGAACGTTAATCAACGTTCTGAGAACATTCTCTGTTAGCTGCTCTTCCTGAAGCCTCCCAGGATGCCTGCAGAATTTGTCATCATATGAAGTAATATGTATGATAATGGCCTCTCTCTACTGTTAAACAGCAGCCCCTATGCTTTATTCAGTAGTATTCAAGCACAATGGAAGAGCTAGGAAGTGGATTCGGCATGGATTTTACCAGCTTTTTCTTCTAGTGTCCTCATTTTAAACAGGTTTTGATTGTGAACGCTAGAAATGTGTGTACATTTTACTTTATTTGTTTTACTTTGTTAGTGTCCTCAATACAAACAATACAGGTTTTGATCAAGGACACCAAGAATTTGTAATGTTTTTTTATGTTGTAAAAAATAGTACAGTAAATACACGGTGCATATATTATGCATGAGACGTTTTGGAGAACGGCGGTCTGATTACAGTGGTAGTTTTTGTTTTTTTGCTGGGGGGGGGTTGCTGGCGTGACGCGAGCCTGCTTCTGTGATCTCAGTGTCAGAAACATCTCCCCCACTGAACCCATCCGTTAAATGAACACAAGCTGTCGCCATTTTTTTATTTCCCCTGTTTTGTTGCATTCCGTAAGGCCTTGATCATCTTCTGCT
Source organism: Chromobotia macracanthus (assembly GCA_036877525.1). NCBI lineage: Eukaryota > Metazoa > Chordata > Actinopteri > Cypriniformes > Botiidae > Chromobotia > Chromobotia macracanthus. The sequence continues at coordinate 11,372 of JAZGTH010000098.1, read as the reverse complement.
GACCTTTTACAGACTAGCGATTCTTTCAAATGCAAATGTTTAGGAAAAGGAATTACAGGCTGAATAAGTGCTCACAGGTTATCAGGAACAAAGCAATTTTTCTGTCTCTTTTTCTAACCATTCCAGTGGTGGAAAGGAAGTGTATCTCTGAGTCAGTGGTGCGATGTGGCAGTGTCAGTCTGTTTAACCCTGTTGCTAAAGAAAAGGATACGGTGCGGATGACGCTACATGTCTGTGCTTTCAAACAGGGCTCATGGTTCGACAAGTCATGCTTTAGTGTCTGGTTGAATCAGGCGTGTACTGACAAGCTCAGCCAGATGTTGATGCAGGTCCGGTTGCCAAGCAAAACATGTATGCAGTGGATTGTCCCCTGCACCACCCCCTCCCCTTGAGATGTGCATTTTTTACTCCGCAGCTTGGATGGACTTAAAACATACCTTCCTGCATGGTGAGGCGAGTGCCACTCGATTCCCTTGATGTGTGAGAACACATGACTGATGCGGACAGGGTCATTTCAAACAATCGTAAGGCTTGTTATAGGAAGGGCTTGTTATCGTGAGGAAATGTAATTTTTGTCCTCATTGAGAACTTTCATTTTTGAGCGCAGTTATCTAAATGTTTTTGTTGCTCTTGGCCCTGCGCCAGTCAGGATCACATTACTTTTACTGTCAGACTGCGTCTCATCGGAGAAGGGGATTTTTCCCTCCGTTTTCTCAGGCCTTCTTGGGTTTTTCGTGACGCCTTCTCGACAGGGTGTTAAAAGGGGAAAAAATGAAAATGGAAATCTGACTGAAGCAGCGTCTATGCATCTCACTGGAAAAAATCAGTTACGTATGGAAATTAACAGGGTGTGTTAAAACATAGTTTGTGTAAGAAAATCTTCCTTATGCAGCAATTCAAGTTAAAGAACAAGAGCAGAAAGTCTGTTTGTTATTTTAGCGCTGCTGTGCTCATGTAATCTGACAGAATCGTACACCCGCTTCCGGGTCAGTGAGCATGTCGGGCGAGTTTTGACAAAGAAGATTTTACAATCCGAAAAATATAAAAAAAAACTTGTGGAAGTTTTAGGTACGTGTAATCAGTGTTGACTTGGCTGTTAGCAGTTAATGGTTGTGAGGTCCTTGTTGTATAATAATGTTTTACTATATACGTGTGTGTTTACATGCTATAGGTATGTAAAAATAAGTTGATCTTGATAATGATTTGCTAAAGGTTAGAGTACAGGATAAAACAATCTTATATGGAGATTAGTATTGCTGTACCATAGATCCTGTTGCTCAGTTGGCAGAGCATTGCATTAGCAGCACAATGGCTGCGGGTTCGAATCCCAGGCAACACATATACTGATACAATGTAAACACTAAATGAACTGAAAGTTGTTTTGAAATAAAGCATCTGCCAAATGCATAAATATACATGTATATCATGTAGCATTACTACAGTAACATTAAAAGGATTTCCTCCTCCTACTACCAAGATATGAAAATATACAGTACAAAATCACTTGAAGGATTGCTGTATACTTCCAGCTGTGAAGTGTCATTTTCATAGATACTACAGTCATGTACATTTATATGTTCTCTTCTCTCAAGTGCAGACAAAGGTCGACTTGAACAATCCCATCCTCTTTCAGTCCCTCTCTTGTGCATAATGGGGTGAAAACTCCTATAGAAGCTCCATTCAGACAGATGTACATCCAGAGAAATCGAGCACACACTCATTGCCAATCTCAGCTGGATAACAAGCCCATTATTAGTTGTCAAGAGAGGGATGAGACCATAATTGAATATGTATAACCGGTAGTGCCTTATGTAAACAGATAAATAATAGCCTGCCCTCATGAATATTCATAAGGCTTAGTTCATCTGGTCCTATGATGAGGATATTAACATGGCTATTCCACCTGTGTGTGTGATCCTGGTTTTCCCTATGTTATGGGGACCAAAAATCGAATAGTAAAAAAACAAATAGTAAAACAAGTAAATTCTGACCTTGTGGGGACTTTTCTGAGGTCCCCATAAGGAAAACAAGCTTATAAATCATACAGAGTTATCTTATTTTGGACTAAACTAAAAAGGCAGAAAGGTTTCTGTGAGGTGTAGGGTTAGGGGATAGAATATACAGTTTATATCACATAAAAACTATCTATCGCACTAAACTGTCAATGGAATGTCCCCATTAAACATAAAAACCCAATGTATGTGTGTGTGTGGGGCACCCAAAAGTGTGTGTGTGTGTGTGTGTGTGAGAGAGAGAATAAAATAGCAGATTTCCAGACATGAAACTGACCCACTATTTGTGTTAGTCTAGGGGCTGGGCAAAGCTGCTACAGGCCCCAGAGCAGTTTTTGGTTAATACTAGACTTCTCATATTCTCTCTTGCTGTGGTCTGGCATGTGCATTGGAATCGTCTTTAATTATTTGCTTTTAAGGGGGTTAGACTTTCCATCAGGGCAGATGAGTGGCAGAGACTGAGGGCTGGATGTGTGTGGGTGATGGAGGTCCTGATGTGGGTCGTCTTCGCTTTAGTTTTAATGGTGTGTTGCATTAAAGGATGAGATTAAACATGGCTTGTAGATCTCAAAGAACAGTGTACATAAAATGAAAAGAACAAAATATTGCATTGAACGGAGAAAATACAGTGGACAGGGCATGAGGTAACTGTCGTTCATGTCCGTCTCATCAAATTTCTGGAGTATTTGGGGCTTTTGAGGAACAACAATTTTCTGCCTCACAGGTGCCGACTGGCTGTACTCTTAACAATTTAAGTTATGGACAATCAAAGAAAGTATTGAAGGTTTAATAAAAAAGACATATGGAGGGAGTATGAAAAACCATTAAGGAAAATTGAGGTCCTTTGGGGTATTTCATATAAAATCAAATAAGAGCCCTTTGCAAAGATCAAGCGATGCATACAAAACGGTGGACTGAAGAGCTGTGAAATCTGATGAAGGATGGGGGAGAGACAGGCTAAAAGAATTTCTGCAAAAGCAAAGATTATTTTCCATTTAATGCCAGACTCTGTGAGGTTTGTTGAAACTAACGTATATGTGCCATTACATGCGCTTGCATCTGGGCTTTGCATTTCAAAACACTCCCTCACCACAGCTCTACGCTTATTACTGCATGCCATTTGATAGCAAAACAAATCATTCTTCCCCCGACTATTACCATTCAGGGCTGTAGGTATAATGTGTTTTCTTTGCCTTAATTAGTTGGTGGTTATGCTGATCCAGGGCTTGTTTTCTCTTCTAGGTTGTCAATGACCTTAAAATACCCCCAGTGTCTCGTTGAGGCCTTAGCGATCTGAAAAATCTAACACAATGTGGCTTCCTTCACTGCAGCCCGCTGATAGTGTTACAGCCGAGTTAAACTGGTCCATATAGGCTTTCCAACAGCACAAGTGGCAATCACCACAGACCCCTTTAATGTTTCTCTTCATTGGTGCTCCTCACAGATACTTTTCCGTCCCTTGCCCTTTTTCATCTAAGAAAGAAACAATGTTTGGCTCTCATACCATACCATTAAATTAATGACTTTTTTTAATGAGTTCGAATAGGATTAATCATTTTAGTATGTGCGTCATTTTGTTTGGTAATTGTAGGAAGCAGACGGAGCAACTTGACTGCCAGATTCGTCGAAATGAACTTTGAAAATTGAATCGGTAGTTTGCGTGACATTCTGTTTATTTGATAATGGAATATTGCGGCCCTAATTTCGACTCATTCTAATTACATCTGACAGTTGTTTGTTTAGAGTGAAATCCAATTAAAGTGTATGCTTTCTCGAGCTGAATTCTCCGGCTCCTTCTTAAAGAAATAATGACCCCACGATGGCACAGAAAACAAATGTTTTTTGTGGCCATAGAAGGGTAAACTCGCAACAGCTGTCAGAACAGAGTTTGTTTAAAAAGCAAATGCTTTTGGTCTAAAGTTCATTTGGAGAGCTCTCTAATTAAATATAGGCCCAAACCTTAAGTTAATTAGTAATTCTCTGGCTCCAGAAATTGGAGATATCTGGAGCGGTATCTCCTGCGCTGCCTTATAAAGGCATTAGTCCTGCATGGCAGATCTTAGTTAGCAGTAATTCAAGCTTTAATAGATTCTTTGACATGTTTTGTTAAATTCCTGTGTGAAGAACGCCTGGGTTAGCACATAGCTAACGGCACAGGAATGCATGCAGAGATACCTGGCCTGTGATTATGTTTATAATAACTGATAATTACAGGACCTGGATGTGGCGTCTTTGCTGTGCAGTTTGAACTTTCAACTTTTATTGTTTCTCAGGGAAAATGTGGCCAAAATATCTGGGAAAAAATAGACTTGTTAGAAGTGGCGTCTGTTTGCGGCTTCTGGTCCGCGTAGTCAAGTGTCAAAGCATTCATCAGGTTATAGTTAGTTAAGAAAAGAAGGCCATAGAAACAAAGCACCTGTCCAACAGGCTTAACAGGGTATATTTTTAGTTGGGTTGTTAAACAGTGAATTAGCCCCCCTCCTGTGCATGTCTGTGTGTTTAATTTTTGCTTGTTTTTCGGGGGTGAAACGTGTGTTACTGACCCATGTTTGTCTTGTGCACTGGTCACAAACTGGCTGTTGCATGTTTTGCAGATTGGTCATTTCTGTCTATGTAAGCTACATTCTTAACACAGGGCCTTATTTACAAACAAAAACAAATAAAGCATGTGATTCGAAGCACGAATATGTGAGTACCACTCTTTCCAACAGCTTCCCTACAGACTGCAGAGTTATGTCTGGCACAATTTTAATTTCCCTTTATATACCCCCTTTATTTATTTTTGTATTGAAAGGGGGCAGTGAGATTTTTGCTTTTGAACAGATGGGCGTAAAACTGTGATTTATGTAACTGATAAGCGCTTTCATATTGTATGTATTGTGCGCTGCAAGAACATGTTTGACCAGTAGATTAATGTTTATTTAGCGCAGGGAAATCAAGGGATTAGTCAGTCATCATTTTAACTCTAATCCCGCTCAGCAAAAACTAGACAAAGAGGGTGATTACCAAACACGAACTGGCAAAGCTACAATTAGATTCTCTGCTTTTCTTGTTGAGAATGGAAAAAACACAAACGCACACACACACACGCTCGAACACAAAGGGAAAAAGCACCGAACTTTTTCCCCTCCTGCGAAAAAAAGCAGAAAGCAAACATATTCATCACTCGTGTTTGTGCAGACAGCAGAAAGATCACGAGATGAATTCACGTCAGGCCAGTGAATCAGAGAAAACAACTCTAATTTTAGCCAGGCCTCCTTTGAGAAATGTGCTGTTTTGCTTTGTTTCTACACATTTCGATAAAGCCTGTCTGCGTTTACTGCGTAATCTTAGTCAATGTGCGTGCGTTTCATTAGTATATGATGTACGAGCAAATGTTAATGTCATTTACTGATTAGACAGTAAGATTCTCAAAGTTATCAAAAATGTTTTTTAGTAATGTTAGCAGAAAATTTTTTTTAACGTTATTTATATATTTTTATATATAACATTAGTGTACATTTCTACAACCTAAAATTGTTTGCTGGAAATATCTTCACAGACAGACAGACAGACAGACAGACAGACAGACAGACAGACAGACAGACAGACAGACAGACAGACAGACAGGTACTTTATTAATCCCCTGTGGGGAAATTAGTCATTTGCATGTTGCTTATTTCTCTTAGAAAAACACACAAGACAGAAATGGATGATGTGTCTCAGGTGGGCAGGCATGGAGTGGCTTTTATTACCGCCTCTACCGAACCCCATGCAAAAAGTTAAAATGCAGTTAACTGGTGAGGTTAACTTTTGCAACGCTGCCCATTGGGTGCAGATCAAAAGCGAAAGGGGAGGCGGGTTTATGAGATGATCTACCATCACGTGGAGCCGGGCACCAGAGAGAGAAGATGTGAAACCAGATGTGGGGTGAAAAAAAGGCTAAAGAGGAAGACTAGTGAGGAACCTGCTAGCATATGTTCCCCTTTCCCCCTCCTTCTCTGTTTCAAAGTTGAAAAAGAATGTTAATGATTTTTTTTGCCCCCCCCGTCTCACCCCTCGACGTCCTCCAGAGACACAGTCTCATTGTTTGTTGCAAAGACCTTTTCTTTCAAACTTAATTACCTTCTCCCCTTTTCTGTGACTTGGACTGAAAGTTTGCTCTGTGTCGGGAGAGGTCGTCACACATTGTTTTTTTTACCAGGCTTTATTTCTGGGTGTGCAGGCGTTTCTCTCTTGGTGCTGGGTTGGCAGGGGAGGAGAATGGAGGAGCCTCCAAACTATCTGCAGGAAGCTGAAAGCCGGTTAATGCAGTATAATAGTCTGGACATAGACTGGCCTTTGTTTGTGCGGTTCATTTTGAATCAGGCGTAATTAACTCCAGAGTGTTTCCAGATTGTCAGCGAGGAGAAATTGCAGCTTTCCCTGCTTTGAAATGGGAAAAAACATTAGCTATGTAGATTATGTTTCCCTTTGATACTGGCCCTCCTGTTAAAAGTTTTCAAATGAAGAGGGAGTCGTATAAACTCTGGCAAGGCACAACGTTCTTTTTCTCATTTAATAAAACAAAATCACAGTAACTTCTATCCAGGATTTTTGAATGTAAAAGCGAGGTCATATGATATTTTTTTAGTTCTTAATAATCCTCCCAGATACTTGAAAGATTAGTAAGTTGCGCGTCTCACGGAAAACAGAATGCTCACATGGTATTTTTGAACGAACTTTATTGGTAATGAAGATGTATTTGTAAAACATTTTGTACTTTGAATTGCGCTTTGTTAAAAGCCGCCCTCAGAAAGGTAATTTGTTCAACAAGATTCCACAGACATCTTTTTGCTGATGTGGATTGGACACACCCGACACTAATGATATGGTGTGTATTGAAAATGAGGCTCTTAAATGTGGTTGTGGCACAGGGGAGATCTCCTGCTTCTACTGTTACACCTCTGGGCATGAACGAGGTCAGGAAAAGCCTTTGTAAAAACAGGGTCATGCAAAACCGCCTTTTTCTCCCACCGCTTTTCTCTCTCCCCTTTGCAATTCTCTTTTTTGGACTTAAACAAGAAAGAATTAAGCCTCCCAGTGTCCTCGGAGTCCGGAGAAGCTCTTGATGTTTGGATAATACCACTTTGATGGATTTTTCATCGGTTCTTCTGCATGGCAACAAATAAACAAGTATAATTAAACTTGTGAAGGCCCATTCATGGCTTTGTTAGGATTAGATATATGTGCAGTTTGCATGCTGTGCCTCTCTTTTGTCTTTCGCTAACTCAATGTGACATTTTGATAGAGGATTTGGTGTTGAGAAAGGCCCCAGCAGAGGCTGGGGTGACCTTTCCCAAATCGGATATAATTCAGGGATGTTTTACCTATTTTTCCCGGATTATCTTTTCTATACTCAGATTCTAGTTCCACTCTGCTGGCACGCTACATGCATGTGCGTGCTAACGTTTAACGCCTGTCTGTATTTCTAAAAAAGCCTGAAAAACTGTTTAGGCAAGAAAGGGTGAGTGAAATTCTTTTTCTTAAGGGCTGGGGGTTGGATCGAGGGGGGAGGCTCCTTTTCCCAAGAACTTAGCACTCCGGCAAACCTAGCTTTCTTACCCTATTATTCTCTTCTCTTGATCAGATCAGGTTCTTTTTAATCACTTCACAGGCAGCGTCTCCACAGAGCACTGAGAGAGAAACCGAGACAGTCTTAATTAAAAAACAGAGGTAGAAACACTGTTTGCCATCTTTTCCTCTAATGGGAATGGGGCCTTTTTCATGCAATAAGATCAGTTCTCCTTGTTTTCAGAGCGAGTACTTGTTCGGTTCCAAGAAAAAGATCTTAGTATTTGTTTTGGGCTTTTTTCTTTTTGTAGCCTTTGCTTTTTAGAACGAATAGAAGAGGGAAAGTAAGACGAGACGCAGCAGTTACAGCATGTTGGAGGAAGTGTAGAACGGTTTATAGAATCGGTGCACATTGCTCAAAAGGTGTTAACAGGAGAAAAATGCAGTCAGAATAAAACATAGTGCCCTATTTTAGAAGATATGTATTTAAGACTAGTTGCTTTATGGGAGTGCAAGAGAGCTTATAAACTTTTAAGATTGTCTGGTTTTAAAAAGATGCCTGCTTGTAATTCTTTGAAAAGGTGGAAGATGATGTAAAATAGTAATTCTTGTGAGTTCATCAGACATCTTGAGCGCTTGAGGATGTCTGGATGATACACGGTGTCTTGCCGGGGTAAACAGTGATTTTTCGAGAAGAAATTGATGGGCACACTTAAGTTGCCAGGCTTCACGGTTGATTGTCAGTGAAGCAACATCTGATGCAGAATATCAAGATGAGAGCTGGAGGTGCACTCAGCTTCCTCTTATACTTGCCTCGTATCAAAAGAGTCGAAGCTCTGAGCTGTTTAGCTCTTTCGTGCTTTTCTTTATAAATTATAGCCACGTAATGATTCCCATGCATAGCCCAAAATGCTAAAGACGCAGGCAAATCCAAAGGAGGCATCTCAACACTTCAAGGGTCAAGAAATGCATAATTCATTTTAACTCTGCGTTTTATGCCCGGGCTTGAATTAAGTGAAACAAACACACACAACATACACAAAAAAAATCTTGTCTACATTTTAAAGATTTTTGCACACCTGAGTAAAAGAGAATGTGGAAGTAGATTGTATTGTTACATTTGTTTGTTATAAAAGCTGAATCCTAACAGAAAAAAAATCACAGACAGCCACGGACAAGGTGGACACATGAGGGGTTGTGTGTGTGTTTTGTGAATGTTGCTTGTTTTATGATGTGCCGTGGGTTTTGTGTTAATGTTGTTGGAATGTTGTATGCGGGTTACGCACTCACCCAGCGCCCACAGGCCCTGCAGGCACAGCTGCTGGCTCTGTGATGTGCTTTGTGATCTTACACCAGGAGAAGCAGAAATTATCACAGGAGAACACTGTAATCTAGCCCTCCCTTCCCTGGCAAACACGTTTTTCTGCAGACACACTTTCTTCTCCCCTTGCATAAGTGATCCCCCCAGCTAACAATTTTAGGTTGTAAGAATGTTTTCCTAACATTTCCATTAAGTAATAAAAACATGTAAAAATGTTATTTTTAAAGTTCTAGGAATGTTCGGAACATTACGTTTTTTTATTGCTTGGTTATAGGAACGCTATTCAAACACTTTTTAATTCTGTAACGTTTTTACATCATTCCACAAACTACTTAAGAATAACGTTTTTGATATGTAACATATCAAACATTCTGAACAACTGCAAGAATGTTTTTGATAACTTTCTATAACTGAGTTGGTTAGCCTATGTTCTGAGAACATTCCCTGTTACCTGGGCCCTCGCCCCAGTTTTTCCGCTGTACAAACACCTTTTTTTGTGTTGTGTAAATTTCATTCTAATAGGTGCTAATTTTGTACTAATTGCCAAGCAGACTTGTGCAATTGCAAGATTGTTTTTTTTTTTCAGTCGTCCTGGATGTAAATAACTTCCAGCCATTGTTCGTCACTAAGTTTAATTCTCATTTGTTTAATCTGATTATCTTTAGTTTACCTGCATTGCAGTTTATCTGCATTTAGAAGTTTTCTTATTATCATATGTCATTGGATGACTTTTATGAGATGGTGAGATGTAAGTGGTTAACAAAAGTATGCAAATTGTATGCATAATAATGATAGGATATCCCAGACAGATGTATTTAGCCAAGGCTTGTTTTAAATAAATCCTCATATTGCTCAGGCAAAAGGGGATTTGCTCAGCTGTAATTGTTGTTTAATTTTGAATCATCTTTCTCCCTCTTTCACATTTGACTTAAAAATGTGCTTTTCCAAATTGTATTGTGTTCAATAACCTATTATCTGATTTCCTATATTCTCGAGAATGATTAGAAAATAAAACCTGGCACAGCAGACAGGGCCTACCGTTTTAAAATTCTAGACCCGTCTTGAGTGTATTTCATTTTAATTGAAAGCACAGCGGTTGCATTTACCTTTATCACAAATATCTACCTCTTTTGCACACACCTCTATCACCCTATAATGCTGGAAATCTGGAGCAGCTGGCTTTCTGGCTAGTTTTTCACCACATGCTGTTTGGGCCTCACCGACCTTTGATATAGTTGATGTATGTTCTCTGGATTCAACTCAGTTTTAGCATCCAGTCGTATGCGCTGGGTTCCAGCGTTGGATCTGCATTGCCAGCCTGGAAAATAAATTGTCTGAGGTCCCATAACAGGCAAGAAAAAGATGATTGAAGGGATTTCATCAGCAAGGTGCAGGTATGATTTGTGAAAGCCAGGAGAGACCCTGACTGAGTCAGTGATGGTTGGGAGATTGGCAACCGTCCAGGATAGATAACATCGCGATGGTATTTCAAATGGTTTGTGCTAGGATTTTTGTGAGCTGCCAAGGATGAAAAATGAAAAACAAAAGAAGATAGAAGAAAAAAATGAAATTGCTAGATCGCCCTCCCGGGGTGACCGGACTGGGTGTGCTAAATATTAATTTGAGTTTGGGGTGATTGTTAGAGAGGCCAAAGCGTGGGTTCGAATTTGGATGGCTGCTTAATCAGAGCTTGTTAGATACCTGCTGGGGGATCTCTCCGAGGGAAGATTAGGAGTAAGCTGATTTACTGGGTAGCATTGGAACCAAAGATATACTGCCTCTCTGTGCCAGAGTGGTCGTGATTTGAATTTGGTGGGCCACCCTCCCTTTTCCTCGCTTATTGTAATTATGTTGCAGTAATAAAGGGGCTCACAAAAAACTTGTGTGTGTGGGTGGACTGATTTTAAAGGTTTATGGGCTGCTGTAGTTGTTACAAGCTTAAATTTAAAAGTGTCTGCTATTTTAATATCTTTTCTATTTTTCATGATATCTGTTTGTAAACCTTTTTTTACAGTATAAACTCTTCTCAGTTGAACTCAGTGGTGTGTGTCTGCATTTAAAAGTAACACAGCTTTATGTGCGGTCTTAGCTCTGTGTATATTGATTTCTGCTGTTCATTTTCAAGCTAATTGCAGTGAGCGATTGCAGTGTGGAACCGGTCTTTGTACTATCAAGAACAGCATATTTCTATACCCGGCTAACAATTTTAGGTTGTAAGAACGTTTCTGTAATGTTTCCATTAAGTAAAAAAATATTTAAAATGTTATTTTAAAAATTGTGGGAATCTTCAAAATGTCTAGTGTTTTAGATTAATCGAGAGTTAATTAGATTAATCTAGCTGTTTTGTATTAATGTTATTGCTTGGGTATAAGGAGTTTATACATTTTTTATTGTATAATGTTTTTGATATAGATGATATATAAAATTAAAAAAAGCTATACTACCCTTACATCAAAAATTATTCTGAAAATGTTTAGAGAATGTCAGCCAATGTTCTGAGAATGTTC